>JAKFHU010000144.1:16250000-17500000 GCA_023783475.1 Daubentonia madagascariensis
ACAATCCTCCGTTCACATTTTTTTAAATTTTCTTTTTTAGGGACACCTATCATATGGATGTTGTACTCCTGAATTAATTCTCATTCTTAGCTAATCTCTCAGATATTTCTTTTTTTCTTTTGTCTCTTCCAGAATGCCAAACATTCTGGAATTTTTAAGAAATTTTATTTACTCATCTTTCCAATTAACTTTTATCCTAAATGATTATATTTTATAATCCTAAATTATTATATTTTTATTTTTCAGAATATAATAATAATAATTACTTTTCAGAACATAATGTTAAATCATTGTTTTATAATTTGTTCTTCGAGTCCTCTGATTACAAAATTTCTTTAAAGATCTTTTCTATTACCTGAACAATGCTCTTGTGTGTGTGTGTGCACGCTGTTGACTTTCTTTAAGTGTCTGATGGCCTGACTTGTTATTGCTGTGATATAGGAAAACTATTTACTTTTATATATTTATTATGTATATAACACTATTACAAAATTCTCACTATTTAGAATAGTTTTTCTTTTGGTTTCCTCCTTTGCCTTTAGGTAAAATATCCCATTACCTGTGAAGAATTATCTTTTAAAACCTCCTTTATTCTAATTAATATTGCTATTTTTACTGTTTTTATTGTATTGGCTGTAAATTTCAAAAAAACTTAAATCTAGTATGGTAATAAGTTTAAGAATACATATTAGATAGATATTACATAGTATATATTATATATTATAGCACACATATAATAAAATATTTCTGAAATTTAATCATATTGATATCAGCTAATGGTTTTGAAATAATCATGTAAAGTTAGTATATTTTGACTTACAGTTGCTCAAAGCTTACTTTTTATGTTCTTGAATATAAAGAATTAATATAAAATTTCTTTAAATTATTTTTCACATCTATTAATATTTCCTTTGCTTATTAAAATGAGTAATTATGTTAATATATATCCTTCCATTGGACTAGCCTCACTTTCCTATATATACTTTATCAAATTATATTAATATGTTATTATTTTAACATGCTGACTTAGATTATTAATATATTTCGCATTTCTATTCTTAAAAAATTAGTCTCTAGATTTTATTGAGCAATCTTCATGATTTATTTTGAAAATTATAATTGATTTATAAATTTAATTGAGAAGAAATTCATTGCTTTCCACAATACAGAAAACTTTAGAGTGGATAAGCATTATCTCTTCCATTGATTTTATAGAACTTAAATCTCTCTGGACCCTGAGTTTTAGGGGAGGTCTTTAATAACGTGCTTAACTTCTTTCCTTTTAATAAATTTATTAAATTACCTCTTCTATTTTGAGACAATGCATAAAAAACAATTCATTTCATGTAGATTTTCCAATGTTATTCATACGACTGTATAGGAGTGCTTTTTAAAATCTCTCCTGTATTTGCTGGTGTATGGATTTTTGCATTTTTAATTTTCTGAATTTTGCTTGATTACCTCTACAAGAAGTTTGACTATTTTTAGAGTTTGCATAAATTTATCTTTTTATCTTTTTCAGTTTTTTAATATATCAATTTCTAATATTATCTTTGTAATTTGTTATATTCTCAAGATTTGAGGGGGCAGCATGAGAGAGAGTTATTATTTGAAAAGTTTATTTTTGTTTTTCTAGTTCAATAATTAAAGTATTGGAGACCATGAGTATGCTTCTAAAAACATATTTTTCTACCTTCCTTAAGTTTTCATATGTGTTTGTTATTCTAATTGGCGTTAATATCTAAGACTGTAACTGGACATATTACTTTGTCTTTTATCCTAGAGCTATATAGTGTACTGTTTTCCTCTTCTTTCTTTTCAATTTCAAAGTAGGTACATATTTTGTAAACATTTTATTATGACTTTATTTTTTATTGTTGAAGTATTTCAATCTCATTTTCTATAATACTTCCATCTCCTCCTTTGCTTTTTTTAGTCCATCATCTCTTACTCAGCTGTTGTCATGAGTCATATCCCCAGTTATCAAAATTATTTCTAATGTGATATAATCTGGTAAGTCAGATATCCAACTTATGATATTGTTATATAGACCATAAACTCAGGAGAAAAATTTTTCCATCAGCTTCTGAATTTGGGGGCTATACTCTAAATAAGATCCCATAAGATACCATTTATTTAAAAAAACCTTTTTTGCTCCCTTTAGTGCAAAAGTAAACTATCATTCAACCAACTTTTAAAAATCAAACCATTTGGGCTAGAATTAATAATGTGGTATTATACGGATATATTAGTTCTGACAAGAGTTCTGTCCTTAGTCCTTCAAAATAAGTAAATAATCAAAGGAGGGAAATGAAACTTAACAGAGGCTGATAGGAATTTTTTGACATCACACACACAGAGAAAGTCTATACTTTTCAAGTTACTCTGTATTGATTTCTCTTTTGCCCTTTCAGTAAGAGCAGGCTCATGTTCACCACTATGTGCTCAGGACTTGGAATAGGATGCTCATGACAGCTGCTTTGAGGGATCCCGTGAGTGTGTCAGAAGATATCCAATTTCCTTTGAAACTGTACATTCTACAGCAAAGCTGCTGTTGTTTTTGATAGTAAAAGCACAAATAAAAATTGGTCCAAATATCCTAAAGCCTGGCTAGTATGGGAGGGAACATTTGCAGGGGTTAGTTTCAAAATGTGACTTTGGCCACAGAACATTACTTTTACCCTCACCAGATTAATTACTGGAAAGCCAGGCCCTAAATTCTTCTCTTTAGATTCCAAAAATTCCTATATTGTCTTATATTTGCTTCCAAGTAGCCAAAACAGGCCTTTCTTCTCACCTTTTAGCATCCATGCTGTTTCCATTCTGTTTCCCACTATATTTATACATAGGCAGTTGGTCCCTGTGTGAACATCGCTCTTTTGATTTATGAATGCATCTCCTCACACCTAGTTAATATCCATTCTTGCTCTTGTCTTTGTCTCATAATAATTACTATTTCAGGAGCAGCCACATCTTTGTTCTGCAGAGAGTATGCTCAACTATTCAGAATCACAGAAGAACTCCATTTGAATAGAACCAACACACCATTATTTTCTCGATCATCTTACAGGTACAAAGTAGGAGCATGACTTTCATTCACTCACAGTTTATCTATAAAAGATGTAGGACTGGAACCTAAGTTTCCTGAATTTAGTTCTGTGTGCCTTCTTCTCCTATAGTCATTTTCTAACTTTTTAAAGGCTCAGAACAGTTGAAATGATATATTCCATTGTGTCAAAGGATATAAAAACTAGAAAGGAGGAGCTAAATTAAAATAAATGCTGGAGCTCTAGACCCTATGTTTTCTATTTCCCCACCTTTTCCCCTTCAGCAGGCCCTGAAACAACCCAGCAAACACAAGATTTGAGAACCATTTGTGGAAAAAAATTAGAGAACAGAAGGACAATTGGGAATGCCAGAGCCCAAGGGAGGTGGCCATGTGATAGTGGTATAGGAAAAGAATTTTTATTTTAAATAGAATGGTCAAGGTAAACCACAGTGTGAACGCGACGTTTGAGCAATTATTTAAAGCAGATAAGAGAGCAATGCATGTGAACCTCAGGTGGAAGGACATTCCTGGTAGAGGGAACAGCCATTGCAAACTCCTGGGCATGTCCAAGGCACAGTGAGAAGGTCCTTTTGGCAATACAAGAGAGGAAAGTTTCGTCTGCTAGCCAGCCAGGTCAAATCAGAGAGCCCTGATAAGACTTGTGGCAACAGATGTTACAGCCAAAGCACTTTTTATATCATTGATATACCAACCACTCCCAACCTCCTCCTAGGACAAAAACTTATTTAACCTTACTCTTCTTAAGAGAGTGTGTGTGTGTGTGTGTGTGTGTGTATGTGTGTGTGTGTTTCTGTTTAAATCATATATTTATAAACAGGAAGCTTGCCAATGAGCTTATTCTAGATTATATCATTTATGGCTACTGTTTGTAGACACCTCATTACATGCTTGATTAAGGCACCTATCAAACTGAGAACATGGAGTTACCTGGGCAAAAACATTACATTCATATGGAATGTATCATAATCATATCTAAGCATGTGCCTCCATAGATGATGCCTCCATAGTTGAGTGATTTGTTTTGGAGTCAGAAAAGCTGTGTGGGTTTTTTGACCAGAGATTCAGGGAGACCTTTCCCAAGAACTAAGCTTTATCAAGCTATTCAGTATTCCACAAAACTTTACGTTCCACTCCAAATGCCCAACATTCCTTGACCACTCCATAACCTTTCCCGCAGGGTCTACTCTGCCTAGAATGCTTTTTCTCTGCCCTTCCTTTCTTCATCATGCAGTCTACCTGGCAAATTCCTGTTCATCCTCCAAGAAGCAGTTCATTTATCATCTTTTGTGCGGCAAGCAGGACATATGACTTCCTTCTCTTAGCTCCTACAGCATTCTACTCCTGCCTCCTTCATAGCACAAGTTGCCTTCTATGATTGCTGTGTACATTTGCACACATCTTCCTTGTACCAGATTGTGAGCTCCTTGAGGACACATAAAGACAATTGATTTATTTCTGCATCCACAGACTGAACCCAGTGTCAGATGCACAGTAGAATCTTAATTAATGTATATTTAACAAATGTGTGAATGAGTTGTACTAGTTTAATCCTATTATGCAGGTACACGTGTAATCTAACAGCTTGAACATCCTTGGAGAAAATTTCTGTGTTGAAAATCAAGAAACTGAAATCTGTTATCAATGTTACTGTATATGGAGCTATTCATTGGGATTACAGACATATCTCACTTTATTGTGCCTCACAGACATTTTGGTTTGTACAAATTGAAGATTTGTGGCAACCCTGCATCAAGCAAGTCTATCTGCACCACTTTAACAACAGCAAGTGCTCACTTTGTGTCTCTGTTCACATTTTGGTAATTCTTGCAATACTTCAAAGTTTTTCACTATTATTATATGTGTTATGGTGATCTGATCAGTGATCTTTGATGTCACTATTGTAATTTTTTTGAGATGCCATGAACCATGTCCATAAAAGATAGCAAACTTAATCAATAAATGTTATGTGTGTTCTGACTGCTCTACTGACAGGCCATTTCCTTGTCTCTCTCCCTCCACCAGCAAAAAGATTAAGCCTTGCTGAAGGCTCAGATGATCCTTAGAATTTTTTAGCAATAAATTATTTTTGAATTAAGGTATATACATTGTTTTCTTAGACATAATGCTATTGAGCACTTAATTGACTACAGCATAGTGTAAACACAACATTTATATGATTTGTATGTACCAGGAAGCCAAAAAATTTGTGTGATTCACTTCATTGCAATTTTCTCTTTATTGTGGTGGTCTGAAACTGAACCTGCAATATCTCTGATGCTTGTACACACATATATGTACATATAAAAATATAATATATACACACACATATGTGTGTATATATAAAAGAAGCAAATCTTCTTGGGTCTCACTTAACATGAACTGGACTTGCATTGAAGCATTTTTTATTATACAGGTAATAGGTGTCCTGGAAACTAGAATAATCATTCCCATTGAGGAGATGAGATTTCTATATCAGAGAAATAAAGTGCCTTGACAAAGATGCAGTCATTTACTTATTCATTCCACACATGTTTAATGTGCTGCAGCACTGTGCTAGACACTTGGATGCATCAGTGAAATAAAAGATCAAGACTTCCGTCCTTATAGAGCTTGCATTTCATCAGTAGTTAACAGTAAATAATTCATTGATTTTTTTAAATAGAGCAGAAATAGGAGGATACGTAATACAAGGGTCTCCGGAACAGGTTTTAATATTAATAGGGTGGTCAGGGTGGGCCTAATTGAGAGAGGCAAGTTTTGAACAAAGATTTATTTAAAGGACTAGAGACCTCATAAGAGATCTCAGCTCATCAGGGTCTCCTATGAACTGGAACCTCCTATAGCACGGAGCCCAGGAAAGGGACCTAAATAACTGAGCAAACCCAGCAAACATTCTTGGCACCATTTTTTAAGTTCTCCAAGTACCAGTAGCCTGCAGAAATGGCATCCATAAAATATTCTAATAGCATAGCCATCTCCAAGATGAATCCTGTCTATGCATTTTAAAGATAGCAAAATGTTCCCATACCTATGGTGCTTTGAAAATATTTTTAAAGATCAAGGAAATTGGCCAATTTGGAAATGTTTAAAATGGAACATTTTTATATCACCTTATATATTAACCGCCCTTTAACAATACATTTTGTGCCTATATCAGAGGTACAGTTGTGCCCCAACCACCTCATGGGATAAACGGGCTGAATAAATGCTGTTGGTAAAAGGCCCAGTGGTGATAGATTCATGACAAGTTGCCTGGAGGTCACTGTGCTTAAGATAGGCTGATGTTCCCTTACTTTGCCAGCTTCTTTCAGATTTTGCCACTTGCAGAAAATTGACTTGGGCAGAGCTATCATTATCATTAATATTATTTTATTCTTCCCAGAAACTGCCATTTCAAAGTATGTTCTTTTCTGGATTGAAAAACAAAATAATGAGCCTGTATTTTTTATTTCCTGAGAGGCCACATGCATTTACATTCACTTACTGTTTAGACTCCCCAGGTCCTGTAATTTGCACAATGCTTCTAGAGCCAGGCATAGAATCATAGCAGGGGAGAAGTAAGTCTCCAAAGGCTAGGTATTGCAAGCCTAGGTTGAGCTTAGGTTGGCTCAGGGTCCTAGTGCCTTCAGCACCATGTCCATATATATGTGCTGAGACATTTGATATAGAGAAATTTGGGTCCTAGTTTATTGTGCTCAATCTCTGATGGGGCTGTGCCTGTCTGCTGATAAGTCTGTTTGCAGAGGCCAAACACCATAAGTACTCTCTGCTGCATAAATGAATCAGACCCCTGACCTATCATTTTTTTTCTTTTGTGCTATGTTAATAACACTAACTTACATATATATAACACTATTAGATGAGTAGCCCCCAGGCCAAACCCGATCAGTGATAAAGAGTAACTTAGTGAAAAGACAACATTTCTAGTCTTTCTTTGATCCCATCTTCTCCAGTATGCAGGCCTCTAGCCCACCTACTTCTCAGAATCTGCAAGAAAATCTCACAGATGTTTCTAGCCCTTCAGCTGCTATGTCATATGTGATTCTTTACTCTGCTATTTCCTGTGGTGATTTATATGAGCTGCTTAAGCCATTAGAGCATCCAAAACAGACAAGGATGGTTTTTGTTCTGGTTTTGTACTGCTACCTAACAAACACACTAAAACTCAGTGGCTTAAAACAACAACAATTTTATTTGCACATGATTCTAATTTGTGGGTTGGGCTCAGCTGGTCTTGCCAGTGATCACTCCTGTGACTGCCTTCAGCTAGCAGGTCAGTTGGGAGCTGGGCTCAGCTGGGACACTGGCAAGGCTGGGTATGGTCCTCTGCCCCTGAAGTCTTAGAGCCTCTCCCATTCCATGTGAAGTGTGCAATTTGTCTCTCTGTGTGCTCTTGACAGTAGCATAGCTGGACTTCCAGCATGGAGGTTGAAGGCGTCCCAGAGCACAAAAGCAGTAGCTTGTAGGCATTCATAAGGCTTAGGCCCGGAAATGGCACAATGTCACTTCCAACACATTCTGTTTATTAAAGCCAGTCACAGGATGAGACCAGATTCCACAAAAGTGTCAGGACTAGGGTGAGACAAGTAAGGTGCCTTGGACAGAGCTCTGAGTGAATGGCTCCACATAAGTGGATCTCACTTGAATTTTGTGCCCTAGGCGACTACCTTGCCTCACCCGAGTCCAGGCCTTGTTAAAAAAAAGAAAGGACAACGGCAGGAACATCAGCAGCAGCGAGGCTTCATTGGGGACCACCAATGCAGCACAGTACTACCACCCGCCCTCTGGTTCATAATTATTTACATTCTTCCCACATGCAAAATACACTCACGTCCCACCCCACAGAAGCCAAAAAGTATGACCCCTATTTTAACTTCATGCTTGGGCTTGAGGTCCAAAATATTGTCTTCTAAGACTCAAGTATAGATGCAGTTTGTTGTGTGTTTTTCCTCAGGGTCAACTCAATGAGTATACGTCTTCTTAATATGAAGACTTGTAAATTGACCCTACACACCCAAAGGTAGGACACAGAAGCAGACGTAGAAGTAGAATAACTGCAGTGGACATACCCACGCAACAGGAATTTTAAAAAATAAAAGAAGACATATGCCAGTCACTGGTTTGTAGAAATTGTACAGTCTACTAAGGCATATATCATTAATTCCCTTATCCCAGGGACAGGAAATATTCCTTGATTAGGGCTCAGTTCTACTCCTTGGAATGTGCGTGTGTGTGTGTGTGTGTTGGCTCTGCCCTTTGTATCATTTTTATTTTTTTTAGATGACAAGCAGGGAACTGGAGTATCATTCTTCCTTTTAAATATGAAACAGCCTGTGTTTGTACCTAAGTGGTTTTTTCAGCCTACTTCCTGTCTATAGGTAAGATATCCAGAAGTCTCTTGTCATTTTGAAATGTCCCTGTCCCCTTTTAGTGCAAGCTGCTAATGCTGCCATCAATATAATTATATTAAAAAGCTTCATAGGTTTTCTATGAATCATGTCAGTGTTTACTTCATCAGACAAAAGACACACCTTCAAATATCTTCAAGAAAGACACTGTGCTTTGGTCTGCCATGATACAATACCCTTAAGATTCTTTGAAGTCCTTTTATCTAGCTGAGTCTACAAGGCACCACATTAATTCCTTCTGAGGCCTCAACAAAGGATTTACAATTGCATTTCTGATTTGATTTTGACCCTGAGGCCATCTTTTACTGACAGAGCCCAGGGTTTGGTCTTTTCCCTGAGGCTAATTCTTACTTTGAGAATCTTTATTTGCTGGGGAAGCTGGGGATGCAAAAGAGTTTAATTTTCCAAACTTGTGAGTTCAGATTTGGATTTTTTTCCCTCTAGATTCCACTTGAAAACTGAGCAATTTATTCTTTAGTTTGTCTCCCGCTATTACCAAGCACAGCCAGAGAAACGCAGTTGGCACTTATACTGCTCATCCTGGACATCTCCTTAGCTAAGTGTAAAAATTCATTGAGTAAATTTTCTGTTTTGTAAGTTACCAAAGGTGACAGTGTTTCTGAATGATCTGCCACTACATATCATGAATCACCTTTCCTCTAACCTTAATTTACCATTTCGTATTAGTCCATTTTCTGTTGCTTATAGCAGAATACTTGAAACTGGGAAATACATAAAGAAAAGAAATTTATTTCTTACTCTTATGGAGGCTAGGAAGTCTAAGATCTAGGGATTGCTTCTGGTGAGAGCCTTCTTGTTGTTGGGGAGCCTCCGAAGAGTGCCAAGGCAACACAGGGTATCACATGGTGAGGGGGCTGAGCATACTAGCTCAGGTCTCTCTAACTCTTCTTATAAAGCCACCAGTTTCTCTCCCACGATAACATGTTAATCCATTAACCCATTAATCTGTTAATCCATTCATGAGAGTAGAGCCCTCATGATCCAATCATCTCTTAAAGTCCCCACCTTTGAATGCTGCCACATTGGGAATTAAGATTCCAATACATGAAATTTTGGGGACACGTTCAAACCATAACAAATGTCTTCATGTCTTTCTATTACCCAGTAACAGGCTTCTTGCTACCCTTTAAGTGCCTGTTCTCCACCATATTCCAATGGCGATGTCATATATATTAGATGTGCGTTATGGCAGCACCTTGTGTACAGGTATCAATTTCAGTTTCAGATATCCATTACTGCATGACAGAGAACTGCAAACATAGTGACTTAAAACAACATCATTTTATTTTCCCATAACCCTGTGGGTCAGGAATTTGCACAGGGTTCAGCTTGGCAATTCTACTGTTCCATATGGCTTTGGCTTGAGTCATTCGCTTGGCTACATTTAGCAAGTGTCTGGGCTATTTTAAGGATACAAGAAGGTTTCACATACATGTCTAGCCCTCGTGGTCCTCCATTATGGCCTCCCCTCTCTTCTTGGATAGGTTGGGCTTCCTCATAGCATGGTGGTTTCAGAATAGTCATATCTTTTACATAATGTTTGTCTTCTGAGAGGGAGCATTCCAGAAGTGAAGGTAAAAGCTAGATAACTCTTTAGGTCCAATCTTGGAAATTACCCAGAATTACTTCTGCTGCAGTTTTATTAGTAAAGCAAGTCACAGGTGCAGCCCAGATTGAAATGGAAGGGAAGACCCAAGAGCTACCAGTGTAACAGATTACATAAAGATCTCTGCAGTTTCCTTCCAGAATCTTCCTTCCTCTCTGTAATAAGGGAAGCTGGCCTGTTTTTACTCTGGTCAATGTGCTAGAACCACTATAACTTGCAACATGTCACAATATGTTCTAACGACTGTCTTGATTTGGAAATAAATCCTTCTCTTGCCTTGCGTAATCCTCTGTCACATGGGCTACAAAGTCTTTTATAGTGTAGTTTAGAGGTTCTATAGAGATGTTACTGAAGCAGCTTTCTAATTTTCTTAATTGTAGTTCAGTTTTCTGATCCCCGTCCCCAGGTCTTTATGAGGTTATGCAAGCTGGGCTTACTTGATTTGAACAAAAGAAAGCTAGCTCATTCCAAAATTCCTAGATGTCTGATTTATTCTTGTATTTTTAAACTAACTTCATTAAACTCTATTTTACTTACAATAAAATTTTATGCATACAGTTTGATGAGGCATGACAAATGTACACACAGAATTAACTACCAACACAATTAATATAAACATTTCTGTCGCTCTTTCACAAGCACTAGAAGAGGGTGTGTCCCTGTACCCACACCCTCTTCTAGTGCCCTCACCCACAGGCAATTCCTAGCCCCAGGTAACCTTTGATATTTTATACCCCGTTAGGTTTGTTTTGTTTGTTATATAATTTTAAATACATGATATTGTACACAATATATCTTTTGGTGTCTGTCTTCTTTGAAAACATAATCATTTCAGACACATCATATTTTTCCGTGGTAGTTAATCCTTTTTATCATCAAGCAGCGTTCTATTGTATGAAAACAGCACATCACAACTTGTTTATCTATGCACTTGTTGATCTTTGAGTTGTGTCCTTTTTTTTTTTTTTTGGCTATTGTGAATAAAGTTGCTATGAATATTTATGGGCGAACTTTTTTAAGATCACATGTTTTCATTTCTCTTGGCTAAATATCTAGAAGTGGAAGAATTGTTCAGTTGTACGCTAAGTGTTGTACCACTCCTATCAGCAGTGTTTGAGAGTTACAATTTTTCCTATTCTTGCCAACAATTGGTATGTTGGTCTTTTTAATTTTAGCCATTCTAGTGTGTATATAGTGGTAAACTGTTATAATATGTATGTTTACAATGATTAATGATGCTAAGCCTATTTGCAAGTGCGTATTAACCCTTTGTATATCTCTTGAATAAAGTATTTGTTCAGATTTTTTCATTTGTTATTTTTATCTTTATTTTATTGAGTTCTAGGAGTATTTTTCTGTGTTTTGGATACAAGTCCTTTGTCATATACAGACATTACAAAATTTTTCTTATTCTATGGCTTAATTTTCTCTAATTGGAATTTTTTAAAGAAGAAAAGGTTTTAGTTTTTATGTGGTCCCATTTATCAATTGTGTTTGTTATTTTTCAATTTTTAATTATTATGAATGCATTATGATTGTACATATTTATGGGGTACATGTGGAATTTTGATACAAGCATACAATGAATAAAGACCAAATCAGGGTAATTGGGGCATTCATCTCCCCAAGCACTTATCTTTTCTTTGTGTTAGGAACATCCCAATTCTAGATTTGCTATTTTGAAATACACAATAAATTATAGTTAACTGTATTTGGTCTAGTGTGCTGCCAAAATACTATATCTTATTCCTTCTATCTAACTGCATTTTGTACCCGTTAGCCTTTTGATCTTCCTTTCCCCACTACCCTTCCCAGGATCTGGTAACCATCATTCTACTCTCTACCTCCATGAGTTCAATTCTTTTTTAGCTCCCACATATAAGTGAAAAAGTACAATAATTGTCTTTGTGTGCCTGGCTTATTTTACTTAATATAATGTCCTCCAGTTCCATCCATGTTGTTGCAAATGACAGGATTTCATTCTTTCTTATGGCTCAATATTCCATTGTGTGTATGTACCACATATTCTTTAGCCATTCATCCACATTGATCCATAACTTGACTATTATGAATACTACTGCAATAAACACAGGAGTGCAGATAGCTCTTCAATATATTGATTTCCTTTCTTTTGGATATATACTAGCAGTGGGATTGGTGGGTCATATGGTAGTTCTATTTTTAGTTTTTTGAGGAACCTCCATACTGTTCCCCATAGTGGCTGTACTACTTTACATTCCCACCATTAGTGTAAATGAGTTCCCCTTTCTCCACATCCTGGACAGCAGTCATTATTGCCTATCTTTTTGATAAAAGCCATTTTAACTGGGGTGAGATGATATTTCCTTGTAGTTTTGATTTGCATTTCTCTGATGATTAGTGATGTTGTGCATTTTTTTCACATACCTATTGGCCATTTGTATGTCTTCTTTTGACAAGTGTCTATTCAGATCTTTTGCCCAATTTTTAGTCAGATTATTTGGGTTTTTGCTATTGAGTTGTTTGAGCTCCTTAGATATTGTGTTTATTCATCCTTTGTCAAATGAATAGTTTACAAATATTTTCTTTCATTCTGTGGGTTGTCTCTTCACTTTGTTGATTGTTTCCTTTACTGTGTAGTAGCTTTTTATCTTGATGTGTTACCATTTGTCCATTTTTACTTTGGTTGCCTGCACTTTTGAGGTCTTACTCAAGAAATCTTTGCCCAAACCAACCTCTTGGAGACTTTCCCCAACATTTTCTTCTAGTAATTTCATAGCTTCAGATCTTAGATTTAAGGTTTTAATCCATTTTGATTTGATTTTTGTATATGGCAAGAGATAGGGGTCTAGTTTCATTCTTCTGCATATGGATGTCCAGTTTACCCAGCACCATTTATTGAAGACTGTCTTTTCCCCAGTGTATGTTCTTGGCATCTTTGTCAAAAGTGGGTTGACTGTAAATGTATGGATTTATTTCTGGGTTCTCTGTTCTGTTCTATCCATCTACATGTCTGTTTTTATGCCAGTGTCATGCTGTTTTGATTACTATAGCTTTGTAGTATAATTTGAAGTCAAATAATGTGATTCCTCCAGTTCTCTTCTTTTTGCTCAGTATCACTTTGGCTATTCTGGGTCTTTTGTGGTTCCATATAAATTTAGGATTTTTTTTTTCTATTTCTGTGAAGAATGTCAATAGTATTTTATAGGATTGCATTGAATTTGTAGATAGCTTTGGGTAGTATGGACATTTTAACAATATTTATTCTTCAAATCCATGAACATGGAATAACTTCCCACTTTTTTCTAGCTAAGAAATTTTGGCCTATCTCAAGTTTATGAATATTTTTCTGTAAATTTTATGATTTAGTTTTTATATTTAGGACTATAGTTCATTTTATGTCTGTGCACATGTGTGTGTATAGTTTGAAGTAATAATTTATGTTCTGTTTTGTTTTGCATTTGGATATCTAATTTTTTCAGCACAATTTTTTGAAAAGATTTTCTACTCCCCACTAAATTCTATTGGCATCTTTGTCAAAACTCAGTAAGCAATATTACAATGATGTGTATCAGTATTTTCTCTACCAATACCACACTGTTAAAGTTGATTTCCTGTAGACTGTGTAGTTTTATCTTTTTTCTCAGTCTAACAATCTTAGCTTTTTTCTTAAAGTATTTAAACTATTTATATTCAATATAAATATTAATATGATAAGATTTAAATTCATTATCCTGATATTTGTTTTCTTATTGTCCCATTTATAATTTTCCCTTTTCTCCTCTTTTAATAAATTCTTTTGTGTTACCTAAGTATATTTTTATATTGCAACTTACCTCCACTCTTAGCTTATTAGATTTATCTAATTTTCATATAATTTTATAGTAGTCCCTTTAAGGTTATAAGTATTCATATTTAATTTATTACATGCTACCTTAAAATAATATTATACCACTTCCTATATAGTGTGAGAGACTCACAACAGTATGCTTCTGTATTCCCAATCTGTCCTTTGTACTGTTGTTATCCTATATTTTATTTCTGTATATGTTATGAACCTGATAATACTTAGTTATTATTTTTACTTTGAACTTTAAAATATTACTTATTAAAAACAAGTAAATAGATTTTTATATTGACCTACATATTTATCCTTTTTAGCACTCTATTATTTTCTATACATCAAAGTTTTCATGTGGTATAATTTTTTTTCTATGTTAAAAATGTATTTAAACATTTCTTGCAGTGTAGACCTGCCAGTGATGCTTTTTCTCAACCTTTATTTGTAAGAAAAAGTCTCATTTCATCTTCATTTTGGAAGACTATTTTCACTATCTAGAATTTTGTCTTCACATGTTTTCTTTTTCCTTCAACACTTGAAGGATGTTGGTATTTTATCATCTGGCTTGCTTTGTTTCTGATCAGATGTCTGTGTTCATTTTTATTTTTGTTTCCCTGTACAAAATATGTCCTTTGATTCTTCTGACTGTTTTTAAGATTATTTTCTTTATCATTGATTTAAAAATTTCAATAATGGCATGCTTCAGTATAATATTCTTTAATTTTTTTCCTTTTGGGGGATTTGTCAAGTTTCTTGAATTAATGGATACATAGTTTTCACAAATTTGAAACATTTCTGAATTTTTTCCCAATTTCTTTCCTTCTATTTTACTCTTTTTTTGAGACTGCAATTAAACAAATTAGGCCTCAGTAATGTCTGCAGGTCACTGCTGCTGTGTGTAATTTTTCAGTGTATCATAAAAATATAAAGTGGTATTAGAAAATAAAAATAAAATAATACTGGTTTTTATATTTACCCGTATAGTTATCTTTACCAGGGTTTATCATTTGTTCATACATGGCTGTGAGTTACTGTCTGGTGTTCTTTAATTTCAGCCAAAGGACTCCTGTTGGCATTTCTTGTAGGGAAGATCTACTAACAATGAACTACCTCAGATTTTTGTTAATCTGTATATACCTTAATTTCTGCTTCTCCCTGAAAGGATAGTTTGGCCAGATATAAAATTCTTCATTGACATTTTTTTGTCTCTTTTATCACTTTAAAATGTCATTCTAATCACTTCTGGGTTTCTAATGAGAAATCTACTGTTAATTGTATGGAGGATTCCTTGTACATGACAAGTTGCTTCTCTCTTGGGGCTTTTAAGATTCTCTCTTTGTTGTTGGCTTTTGACAATTTTTTTTATGATATGTCTTGATGTTAATCTTTGTGTGTTTATCCATGGAGTTCATTGAGATTCTTGAATGTGTAGGTATATGTCTTTTATAAAATTTTGGAGTTTGGGGCTATTATTTCCTTTAATATTTCGTCTCTTTTTTCTCCTTCTTGCTCTTCTTCTTTCTCTTCTTCCTTTCTCTCTCTTTCCCCCTTTTCAGGGATTCTCATTATGCGTATGCTGGTATGCCTAATGGTGTCCCACAAGTCCCTTAGGCTCTGTTCAATTTTTTTTCCATTCTTCTTTTCTTCTGCTTCTTAGATTGAATATTTTCAATTGTCCTGTCATCCTCTTCTCATTCTTTTTTCTGCTTGCTGAAATCTGTTATCTGTATCTTCTAGTGAGGTCTTTATTTTGGTTATTATATCTTCAGACTCAAAGTTTGTATTTGTTTCCTTTTTATAATTTCTGCCTCTTTATTTATATTTTCTATTTATTCATATATAATTATTCTGGCTTTCTTTCACTCTTGAGCATATTTAAGATAGCTGATTTAAAGTCTTTGTCTAGTAAGTTAATGTCTATGCTTTCTCAGGCATAGTTTTTAATAATTGCTTCTGTGGATAGACCACATTTTCTTGTTTCTTTGCATGCTTTTATAAATTTTGTGGAAAATCTGACATTTTTAATAGCATAGTGTAGTAACTCTGGAAATCAGATTTTTCCCCATCCTCTGAGTTTATTTTAGTTTTTTGCTATAGGCTGTAGCTATTTATTTAGTGACTTTGCTGAACTAATTTTGTAAAGTGTATATATTCTTTCTCATGTGTGATCTCTGAAGTCTCTGTTCCTTTAGTTTATGTTCAACAAGTGTTTTGACAGATATTTCCTTCAATGCCAATACCCTAATCCTCAAGACAAGAAAAGAAATGAAAAACAAAAAGGAAGAAATGGAAATTTTAATAATGATAATAAAAATAAACTTGTCCTAGTTTTTGCAGATTGGCTGTGCTGGGTCACTCCTTCAATGTTTATTCAGGCCATTTACAACTCTGCCTTATCCTTCACTTCCTGCTTGCTCCAAGCCTAGAGTGCAAGACAGAAGTGAAAACTTAGGGTTTTCTCAGATCTTTTTTGAATATGTATTATGTCCTCAGCATATGTGTGGCTTTCTGAATTCCCCAATATACACTGGTGTATTTGAATGTCCTGATTTCCCAAAGAATCTCTCTTTTGAGCTTTTCCTTTCTCATGCTTTGAGTTTTCTTTCGTATGCCTCAACCATAATCTGTTCCCCCAGGTGATTGTGGCCTGTTCATTTGCTTTACAATGTTTTCAAGGATTGCATGCTGTTTTTCCACCCCAAGTGTGTCCCAGATTAGGCAAAACAAAGGTAAGCAACTTTTTCAATTTATCAGGAAGCCTCCAGACAGATTAGAGTAAACAAACAATTCTTTTGCAAATAATGTCCATTATGCTCTCTCCAGCATCAGGTACTGAGGTCCTGGGAAAGTGGGCTGCTGTCCTCAAAACCATTACCAAGCTGGAGAAAGGGTAGAGCAAAGGCAAGTAAAAATGTCACATAACGTTCCTACCATTTCAAATGGCTTTTTTCTCATCAGCATTCACTTGGTTACTATAATTCTTTTATTGTTTTCCAGAATTTTGGCAAAGTTGATTCTGACAATGTTGCTTGATTTTTCTGTTTCTATTGGGAGAATGAAATGTTGAAACTGCCTACTCCCCCAATTTTGCTGACATCATTTCTATTTTTACTTACTTATTTTTTGTAACATCACTAGTAGGCACCAAGAGAGAAATAAAGATGAAAGGAAAGGAAATCCTTGCAATTCTCTTCTACTCATGGAATGCACTTTGCAATGATCAACAACATGGACTTTTACAAACTCATTGGTGAAAAGCAGATAGAGTTGTCCTGAAAGGATTTGTGGGTATGCTGTCACTAGTCCTGAATACTTTTGACTTCTTTTAAACATCTCCCTTCTAATTAAAAGATCCCACAGTTTCACAATCAGTGTGTCAATCTTAGCAACAAAAAGAAGACTAAAAATAACTTCATCCCTGAATTGTAGGAATGTGCCCAATTAACTTATTTGTTTGGATCCTCAGATAATCAGTGTTGGCAGCATGTGTTCATTATTCACTTACTCATTTATTCAATATATAAACTAATATATATAAGCCATGGTTCAAGAATATATCAGTTTATTCATTAGTGGTATATCAATAAAAAAAATTCCTGACCTCATGGAGCTTACATTTTCACGGTGGAAGAATTTTTATAAATACATAAATAGATACCCATAATAAATGTACATTATAAATATACATTATGCAATATGCAAACATACATCATATTGTGTATTAGTTTAAAAAAAAGTAGAATAGGGTAAGAGGATTTTGGTAGTGATGCCAGTGAGAGAGGGTCATAATTTTAAGAGAATGGTCAGGGTAGGCTTAATAGAGAGGTGATATTTGAGGAACGTATTAAACATAGTGAAGGAAGCAAGCAGACAGTAGACTAAAAAGAGGCTCAGTCAGTCCAAGGGCTCCAAGGTAGGGGAATACTTGGCATATATGAGCCACAACAAGTGGTCCTGCGTGGAGTGAGCAAGAAGAGTAGTAGAAAGAAATAATGTCAGAGAGGTATTTAGAGGTCAGATTCCGCAGGGTTTTATGGGGCATTTTAAGGACTTTGACTTTTATTCTGAATAATATCTCACTCAGGAACCATTTGAATGTTTTGAGAAGGGGAATGCCATGATTTGACATATATTTTAAAGGAATCATTATGGCTGCTGTGTTGAGAATAAACTCTAGGGCAAAAAGGATATAAACACAGATTTGCTTTATCTCATTCCAGCTAGATGATCTTGTTTATTTGTCCTGCTGCAGCTTTCTGGTGTTTCCAAGATATAACATCCTTATATTTTGTATCCAAGTCCCCTAAATTCTGATCAATGAGTTTTATTGGACTAGATCTCAAGACAGTGACCATCAATGTCATTTTGTGGTCTATTGGCTTCCAAGTCCAGCATGGGCAAGAATCATTGTCCTTTGCCTTGACTCAGTCAGATTCACAGTGTCTTTGCACTTTGGGGACCTATTTTCATTACTAGTTCAGATTCTTTTGGTTGCAAGCAACTTAAATAAAAACAAAGGATTTATTTATATTCACAGTCATATTTCATCAAACCAAGGGTGGAAATGAAGCCAAGCTTCAGAGGGTGCCAGAATCAGGATCTGTAAAGCCACTGGGAATGCACCCAATCCTTAGGAAAGTGAACAGGATTGGCCCAGTTTGGGTCAAATCAATCTCCATTTAATTAATTATGTCCAATTGGATAGTCACATTGTATAATGGTAGCCATAGGGGGCCTCCTTATGGAAGATGTGGGCTATTTTCAGAAAAGGTTAAGATGGTTCAAGAATTGTACAGTTTATGGTGTGGAGTTTATCATATATAGTGTAATATAAAACTAACTTATTTTAAGTTTAACACATTATTTTTTCTGACAGTATCACTTGGTTAAAACCCAAAATATTAGCTCAAGAAAAGAAACCAGCTAGGTCTGTGCTGTCCAATGCCGTAGCCCCTAGCCACATGGAGCTATTGAACACTTGAAATGAGACTAGTCCAAATTGAGATATACAAGAAGTACAAAATACACATAGGATTTTGAAGACTACATAAAAAAACAGAAAGTAAAATATCTCACTAATATTTTTATTAATTACATGTCTGGATATACTGCATTAAATAAAATATGTTATTGAAATCAATTTTATCTTTTTTTTTACTTTTGTAATGTGGCTACTAGAATATTTAAAATTACATGTTTGGTTCACATTTTATTTCTCTTGGACAGCTCTGGTCAAGATTCATAATACACTTTAACACTGAATGAACAAGATACAAAATTTATGCAAATACTGGGAGATGTACACATGGTGCAGCAAATAGTAAACGCTCTTCCAAGTTCCCCTTGGAATCCTTTTATCAAATCTATGCATTTGCCTCCAGCTTCCATAGACTTTGTTTCAAATGGCCTGTACTTGCTATTCTCTTCAGTTAAATGACCTTTGGCTAAGACAGCCACCTTCCCCTGCTTGACTGTGAGCTCATACCCCTCCAGGGCAGTTTGTAGCCATGGCTGACTCATACAGAGTCAAGAATGACCCGCGCTTGTGTTTTGAGTTTTGGCAAACTGTGAGGTTTGTGAGGTGCAAAAATACACTCCAGAGTTCCCCACAGGATCAAACGGAGATTAGACTATGCCTGAAATCACATCCTTAATTAACTTCTTCCCCTTCCCTGTCTTACTTTGCTTACTCTTTTACCGGTTTATCCTGGGAGTGTTATCTTAATAAATTACTTGCAAGTGAATCTTAATCGTAGGCTCTGCTTCTGGAGAACTTAAAAAGGCACATGGTAATTTTCTTTAAGTGGCAGGTTGGGCAGATTTTTGTAACAAGGCTATGATTCCTGGTGAGCTACAATTCTCCCGTGCTGCAGAGAATATTTTGCATAGAGACATGGAGTCCACAGAAATCTACAACTGCAGAGTTTTAATCAATATCTCTGTTCTCAAATGAGGGAAAAGTAGTAAGTGGATACAATACTGAAGGACGATGTCTAATTGTGAAAAACCATTTCTTTGGTTACTGAGAAAAGTAACTTTTTTCCAAAGAACACCAAATTGATCTGAAAAATCTCTGGCTTAGAGGACGGCGTGTTGGACTGTTCTTCAAAAGTCGTTTAGACATGCACAGGACATGCATGGCATACAAGGATACATCTTTGACTACTTAGCTAAGCGCCCTAGGACTTGCCGGGACTATCTGTCAGATTAAATATGGAGCAATTCCCAGCTTCAGCTCTGGCAAAAACAGAACAAAGCAACAAAACAACAACAAATGAAGTCAAAACAATGTAATACACCATGCTAAAGTAACTGCAATAAAATGGAAGATATTGAAAAAGAATAAAACTTTAGTAAAGAACCTGAAGGGCAAAAAGTATAACAAATAATAAAAATCTATTCTGTTGCCCATGTTAAAAAAAATGTCATTTGACATAAAGATTACATTTTTTGTTTTCACTTAAGGCTGTTTTGTGTTAACTTAGTATAACAGGGGAGCCATGTGTTCCTGTTTGGTGTAAATGCATATTTTCCATGGCAACTATCTCTCTAGCCTATTCCTATATCTCCTTTCTTCAATTTTGTCACTGACTAATCCCTGACTTTGTAATTTGGTTACATCAGGCATCACACATGCTGGTTTAAAAAAAAAAAAAGAACAAAAACCCTGAGAAGCAAATGAGAGGAAATACCCACAATATCAGGAAATATTTGGAAAGTTGCTTGCTTCCATACACAAAGCTGACACATAAAAAGATAAAGAAAGGTTGAATTTGTTCTGGCTTACAGAAAGCCCAGCGTATTGTAGTAGGAACTGAAGAAGCAGGCAAATATATTTGCCTAAACGTGAAAAAATCCTTTTTTAAATAACAGCAAATATTTGCATTCAGTTGAGAAAAAATTGCTGTCACTCTTCTTTGAAGTAGTGCTGGTTGTGTCCAAACATAAGAACCTGTGATGCTGTCCTCTGTCGTTCCTCAACTCTGTGGCAACACCAACACAGCGAAGTGTGTATGCATACAGGTGAGAGGCTGTCGGCCAGCCGCAAGTAGAGTGATAGAGGTTAAATACACTGAAAATTGTGAAAAATATAGTGAATATATTGTGAATATAGTGAAGGAATTGGGAGGGTTTTCCAACGGGAAAAAAAAATTGATTTTATTCATAAGGAGGTAGTAAATTGGTACACTTATCCAGTATGGTTAGCAATGCCATTTCACAAATAAATGTATTTAGAAAAAGGAAAAAAGCGAGGTGCTCAAAACAGCTTCGTTCATAGCCTCAAACCGCCAGGCATAATTTTGCTGGGCTTACTTGCAACAGCATTGCAAGTAATTCCTCGCTTTTTTCATTTATTTGCCATGAGGGCAAAACTGACTTTGATTATTATTATGTCATCAGTGATTTTGTCAGTGATGTAATCTACATCCAAGCACAGAGTTGTAAATAGAGTGAAAGAAATACCTGCTTTTATTGCTAATGTTCAATAAAAAATACTTATATGTTCAAGTTGCCTCAATGGAAAGAAAAAATAATATCTAGGAATGTGCTTCTTAAAACCATTGAGTATTTAGACAATAATATTCAAAACTGAGTTGGGCTCAGTCATGAAGGTGGAATCAGCTGTTCTTTATTATTTTTTATCTATTCAGTTGGTTAACCTTGTATACAAATGTCCACCATGAGATTTCTATATCCTTGTGTATTGTGCTAAAAATGTCATGCATGTACAGTAAATACATATAGCAATAGTGGTAATAGTGACATCAACTATAGCCACAAATGAGCTATTCAGTATAAGCAAATTTTCCAGATACTTTAAGTTTAGTTTAAGTATTCAAACTTTTAATTTTAATAATTTTGTTTAGATGTATTTTAAAAATTCAGATATCTCTTCCACTTACCCTTAGGCAAAAGGAATCAATGGAATTTCACTTTTGTTTCATCATTGAGAAATACCTTTATATGTCTTAATTAATGTACTATCCTAGAAACCATTGAAGGATGGAGGGTTGTCTGCCTCTACAGTAAAATGTCCAGAATTGCTTTGTATTTTTGTTTTGTGGGTTTTCTGTGTGTGCATGCATGTGTACCTGTATGTGTGTCTGTGTGTGTGTTGATATGTCTTATTTATGACTCTCCATTTATGAGCTATTTTGGAGTTAGAGAATCAGATACTTGAGGGCAAAGATTATAGTGTAGAGATAGATACACATAGAAAAACAATAATCTTGTTTCCGTACTGATTACCTATTTTTTTAAATTTCAGAATATTATGGGGGTACAAACACTTTGCTTACATATATTGCGTATGCACTGCCCAAGTCAGAGCTATAATCATGAATATCCCCCAAAGAGTGCACCCTACACCCGTTAGGTGTGAGTTTTCCCATCCCCTCCACCCCGCTCCCACATGCCCGACCCCTTGAATAATATTCAATTATGGATGAATATTATTTCCATGTGTGCACATAAGTATTGATCAGCTAGTACCAATTTGATGGTGAGTACCAGTGGTGCTTGTTTTTCCATTCTTGTGATACTTCACTTCGAAGAATGGGCTCTAGCTCCATCCAGGATAATACCAGATGTGTTAATTCACCGTTGTTTTTTATTGCTGAGTAATACTATACCACATTTTATTAATCCACTCATGTATTGATGGACACTTGGGTTGTTTCCACATCATTGCAATTGTGAATTGTGCTGCTATAAACATTCGAGTGCAGATGTCTTTATTATAGAATGTCTTTTTTACCTTTGGGTAAATAGCCAGTAGTGGGATTGCTGGATCAAATGGTAGTTCTACTTTTAGTTCTTTGAGGTATCTCCATATTACTTTCCATAGAGGTTGTACTAATTTGCAGTCCCACCAGCAGGGTCTGAGTGTTCCTATCTCTCTGCATCCCCACCAACACTTGTTTTGGGACTTTTTGATATGAGCCAATCTCACTGGAGTTAAGTGATATCTCATTGTGGTTTTGATTTGCATTTCCCTGATGATTAGAGAAGTTGAGCAATTTTTTATATGTTTGCTGCCCTTTATTCTGTCTTCTTTTGAAAAGTTTCTGTTCATGTCCTTTGCCCACTTTTTAAAGGGGTTGTTTGATTTTTTCTTGTTGATTTTCCTAAGTTCTGTATAGATTCTGGTTATCAGCCCTTTATCAGATGTGTAGCATGCAAATATTTTCTCCCATTCTGTAGGTTGTCTGCTCACTCTAGTGATAGTTTCCTTGGCTGTGCAGAAGCTTTTTAATTTGATCAGGTCCCATTTATTTATTTTTGTTGCTGCTGTGATTGTTTTGGGGATCTTCTTCATAAATTCTTTGCCTAGGCCAAAAAAAGAGTTTTTCCAACATTTTCTTCTAGAATCCTTATGGTTTCATGTCTCAGGTTTAAGTCTGTTATTTGACATTGAAAAAATAAATTAAACTCTTTAAACCTCAATTTCCTTATTTTAAAATGGACATAATTATATTTATCTCATAGAATTTGTGGGAGGATGAAATAAGGTATTGTGTGTAAATTCTCGTGAAGGGTAGCTGCTATTACTATTCCTGTTGTTGCTGTCATTGTCTTTGTTATTTTTATTATAAATACAGTGTAGCTCCTTTGGGAGAGGATCTAAGAATACTGCAAAGAGTAAAGTATTAGCACATCAGAGCTGCATGAACTAGGGCTTCCTTTTTTGACCACTTAGATTCATCTTATTCTTAGTTACTAGTTTTGGTCTATGTTTAAATTAATGAATGCCTCTGGAAAGTGATCTCTGGATAAATGAGTTTTTTCATTAATATGTAAAGGACATTGAACCCCTGATGTTACAAAAACCACTCATGGCTTTTTGAACTGAGAAGAGAGGCACTATCTCAAATATGATGTAGCCTTAGAAAGAGCCATTTTTAATGCATGAGTAGAAAATGGGCAATGTCAAGGACCTTTATGATTCTTTCATCAGTTTAGTTAACACGTATTTATTGAATGCTAGTTCTGCCCTGCCATCACTCTAGGTTCAGGGAATCGTGAACCAAATAAATGGAGTCTACTTTTACAACGTTTGCTTATCTTTATGTTTTCTTATATGGAGAGAGATACTAGATAAGGGAGTACAGGGACAAAGGAGCAACATTTTCCTTAAGACATGCACAATGCCTTACAGGTCTCAGATATTTCCTTGCAGGCCCAGGAGAAGCTGCACACATAACACAAACTTAAACACAGTACTTGTTCATTTGAAGAGAGTCTCATAAAATGTCACAAACTCTCTGTGAAGGAATAAACAGTGTGTTAATCACTATGCTCAAAGCAGTGTAACTTCTGGTTTGTATCACAAGTTTGGCAAAGTGAGTGTCCTGATAAAGATATGAAATTCCTTTTCCTTTCCTTTGAATTATGGATAATTATACCTAAATTTAGATTAGAGATGAAAAAGACATCCCCACTCTGCTACTAGAACGTAAAACTATGAAGGTATGGATTCTTGTTCAGTGCTCTATCCCTATTGCACCGAATAGTACCTGATACCCAAAAAATTCTCAATAAATATTTGTAGTATAAGTGGATGATTTAAAAATATAAATGGTCAGGTAAGTTCCAAGTATTAATACTATTGATATTGTCATCATTATAATTGAAGTATTATTCAGTTTACACATGAAATTAATCTTATATGAAACTGGGCACTTGAATAAATTTAATTCAATTTAGTTATGCCATCACCACATTTGACTGCACAAGGGCCAGATATCCTGAAAGGTGACACAGACACTAAAGTGAACAAGAAATGCATTGTCTCTGCCTGCATGACAGTTGTATTATAAGAGAGCCTACAAAATAATTTCATTTTTCCAATAGAAAGAAGTTCTCATAAAGAAAATCTCACAAGTTACTGACTTGAATATTTTGAGGTAGATCAATAAGCAATTGGCACTGAAGTTTCCCACTTTCCAAAGTTATCCTTGAAACAGGGTATTGGAAAAGGGGTGGGCCTTCTTTTCTAATGTCCTCATATTTTAGGTAAGGAAACAATGGCCTTAGAGATAAGTATTTTGTTGGGATTTTCTTTGTGGGGAACATCTTTCCAAATCTTCTCAGCCTGGTAAGCCCCCACTCATTCTTTAAGACGCAGCTCAAATGTCCCTTTGTTGAAAAGACCATC
This sequence comes from Daubentonia madagascariensis, assembly GCA_023783475.1. NCBI lineage: Eukaryota > Metazoa > Chordata > Mammalia > Primates > Daubentoniidae > Daubentonia > Daubentonia madagascariensis. The sequence goes on from JAKFHU010000144.1 coordinate 16,275,084, forward strand.
CCTAAGCCATCCAGGCTGAGTCAATTACTAATCCTGCACTTAATTCTTGTTTTTATTATAGCAATCAGAATAATGGTCTGAAACATGTCTAAACATAAGAATCACCTGATGCACTTATTAAGAACCCTGGTTGCTGGGCCCCATCTTAGTATTAGTGGATCAGAACCTCTGTAAGGGTTACCCAAAAGTCTGGGTTTTAAACAAGAATCTGAGGAGACTCTTATGATTGTGCAATGTGGAAAACATTACATTAAATCAGTGTTTAGTTAGGATAGTTTTGGCTATAGGTAAGTGAAAATTTAGTTCAGGCTAGGTTAGGCAATAAAGTCATTTATTAGTTCATGTTGCATGAAGTCCAGAGACAAAGCAAGAGAGCTTCAGCTTGCTTCAACCAGCTGCGTATTTATATCATCCAGGAAACAGTATCCTTCCCTCTCTCTGCTCTGTGGTTGGCAGCTTTAACATCATCCTAAGGTTGGTATACCTTTTTGGCATTAGATGGTCTCTTCAGACCAAGAGCTTCTTTCCCCCAGAAGTCTCTAGAAAACCATTCTTAATGTTTCCATATCCGAATTGTCTTAGATCCAAAACTCCACCCCTAAACCCATCAATGGCAGTGAGGTGGGGTGGGGGAGGAAGGATGAGATTACTATTATATAATTGGCAAAGAATAATCAGCTGTGGGAAATCAGCCATGAAATGCTTTAGGAGATGAATAGATGTTTGTATACATCTGGTCTCCTCCACTAGACCATTTTCAACAGAGGTCAAGAAGCATATTCTGTTTATTTCTGTATCTATGAACACCTAGCACAGAAAGTGCTTAATGTTTGCTGAATGGTTGTTGTATGAATCACGTAGCTTGGTGGGGGTTGAACTGGTAGACCCAAGTGGTTTGATTCCCACATTATTGCCCTTACCTATATGTATTATAATAGTGTACTAGTCAGGTTTCTCTAGAGAGAACCAATAGGATACATAGATACATACATACATACATACATACATGACAGATAGATGAGAGGGGATTTATTAGGGAGATGGGCTCACATGAATATGGTGGCTGAGAAGTCCCACGAGAGGCCCCCTGCAAGCTGGAGAAGCAGAGAAGCCGGAAGGTGGCTTAGTTCAAGTCTGAAGGCGTGCGAGCCAAGGACACCAGTGGTGTAAGTCTCAGTGCGAGGCCAAAGGCCCTAGAGTTCTGGGAGGCTGCTGGCATAAGTCCCGGAGTCCAAAGGCTGAAGAACTTAAAGTTCTGATGTCCAAGGGCAGGAGAAGAAGGGCACCCCTCTCCTGAAAAGAGAGAGAGAATTCACCTTTTTCCATTTTTTTGTTTCATCAGGGCCCCCAGCTGATTAAATGGTGCCCACCCACGCTGAGCACAGATCTTCCACACTCAATCCACTGACTCACATGCCAATTTTCTCTGAAATAACCCCCACAGATATGCCCAGAAACAATGTTTCACCAGCCACCTAGGCCTCCCTCTCTCCAGTCAAGTTGACTCCTAATATTAACCGTCATGCATGGCCGTAGAAAGGAGTTCCTTTATGCAAGCTTCTAACACATGATCCAGGGGAAGTAGGGAGGTAGAAATACAATAGTATTCAGGGCAGGCCTCCTTGTTCAGCCATTCCCCCCCTGGGCCTGGCACTATGAATGATAAAAGAACTTCTCTGCTTAAAATGTTCAGGAGTAAAAAGCATTGAAATATCAGGGTACCTTTCTGTACCTCTTGCTTCTGATTCTGCCTTTGTAATGGACTTTATAATCACATATCCGTTAATCCGAATACTTCTTAAGAGGTAATCATAATAACTTGCTTAGATCTAATGTTGTAGAGAAACATTTTATGGCCCTAGGATACATTTTCATCCAAGTTATTAAAGTCCAATTACATCATGTTTTCTTCCAAGGAATGCCAAGTACTTGAGGGACAATATTGCAGTCACTCTTACTCTTATCTCAGAAATAATCATGCAGATACAGCCTTGACATTACAGATAGAGCCCTGGGCCCTTCCTCCCCAAAGAAATGGAAAATTGTGCTTACTTGCCTAGGATCACACAGTAGAATTAGAGCAGGAAAACTGGGATAAGCATGCAGATTCCCTCTTTTCCTTTAGCTAATACACTCAGGCTTCTTTTGTGAGATGATCAGACCTATACATTGTGCTGTTGACGACAAAGAAACTACCGTGTTCAGTAAAGGGAATAAAACTTAAGGTTTTCTCAATAACATTCCTGGGCTACATTATGACTCACAACAAAAGTGCCAACTTTGAACCAAGCAGCCTCTTGGAAATAACACTACAAGCAATAATGATAGTAGTATTCACCATTTACTATTATCTATTATAGTTTGCGTACATTAAAATTATTTTGTGATGGCTCACAACAACCCTGTAAGTTAGACCTGATTTTGGTTATTTATTTATTTATTTATTTTTGTGGAGACAAGGTCTCACTCTGTTGTCCAGGCTGGAGTGCAGTGGCACAATCATAGCTCACTGCAGCCTTGAACTCCTGGGCTCAAGGGATCTTTCTGCCTCAGCCTCCTGAGTAGCTAGGGCTACTGGTGTGTGCTACCATGCCCAGCTATTTTTTTTTTTTTTCATTTTTTGTAGAGGCAAGGTCTTGCTGTATTGCCCAGTCTGGTCTCAAACTCCCAGCCTCAAGCAACCCTCTCACCTCAGCCTCCCAAAGTGCTGGGATTATAGGTGTGAGCCACTGCTCCCGGCCTGATTTTGCTTTTTAGACATCTAAATTTCAGAGGCTATTAATATGTGGAAGGCTGTATAGCTAGTAAGGGGTGGCTCCCAGAATTCAAATCAAGTGTGTTGATGTTCAAAGCCCATGACCTGTCCTCTACCCCATGCTGCTCTGAAATAGTTGAGCTAGGAATTCAGCAGAACTCTGTTTTATTGAATTTAAACAAGTTATTTAATGTCTCATTGAGAGAACTTCTTCAAATAAGGACAATATTGTCTCCTTTAAATTCTAAATTTGGTTAAGCTCATGCAATTCTTCTGGAAGGAAGCACTCTTAAAATGAGGGTCAAGCCCTTGTTACCAACTGGACACAGATAAAGTGTCTAATCATTGTCACGAGATCACCTGCATTGCTCTTGGGACCCTGCCTACTTGTTTCTTCAACCAGAATAAATCCTCATAAATCCTATGAAAAACTCTTAAAAAAACAAAATAAAAATTAGTTTACCCCTTTGCTCTAACTAGGTTAGGTTATTTTCAATATTGTTGAAATTTTTAAGCCACTTCAAAACAGCAGCAATTTCAGCTATAGTTGTTGCAAATAAACCAGGACCCCAGTAGGCACAGAGCAGCAAGCTTCATAAAGCCCAAGACTTGGGATGCACTTGATGCCAATGGAAAAGCCACCGAAAAAGAACAAAAAGACCACAGAGTTGGCTTAGTTTCCTCCAGCCTCCCATCTTGCCAGAGCTTTCAGATATTTAAATTTGAAAGGTTTTCTTTTTATGATTATTTAATAAAATGAGGATAAAGTAAGCAAATAACAGTTGAAAAGTAACATTTAATTTCCAAGAGTTCCCTGAGAGACATATCACAGAGGGAAGACATTGCAATTACTTGGAAATTCATTGCCAGAAACATTAAACTGATTCCGGCTACAGGAAAGTACACAACAGTATTATGAAGTAGGTGTAAGTAGCCCTGGTCAGAAAATAAGCATTGTAGCAAAAGCATCCAGGACTGGCTAGAAGACTAGAAATTCCAAATCAAAGGTGAAATATTCAGCCAATTATCTCCCAGCTCAGAATCTTATACAATGAAAGTGCAGAGCGGGGAAGAGATTTGAAACGCCCTCAAGGGCAGTCAGCTCCCTCTAGGTAAGGATATATCTTAGCCATACTGAACTGATGGAATTTGACGGGTTTTTAATTTCAAGTTTCACTTTATATTTAGCTTCTAGCTCCCCATCTGGTCTGCTGTACTGCTCCAAATGCCAAAAATAATTTTTTTTCATTGACCACACTGGACATGTTTAGGACGGGATTTAACAGTAGCTCCTTCCTCATTTTAACACCAATTTTATAATGGAGCAAAGATGAGGACACAGCCCCTGCTCACGTTCAGCCTTTCTGCCCACACTTCTCAATCCTCCGTCATCCCCTTCTACATTCCTGTAAGTTCCTCTCACCAGCTGACTGTGAGCACTTTCCTTCAAGTTAAACTATTACCCCTTATTCAATGTTGTAGTTCTACCTTTTGCCCCACTGAACCATATATATAGTAATTCAGGTGAAATACATTTTCTTAAGCATTTTACATATATAATCCTTTTTATTTTCCCTTCCAATGTAGAAAAATACCACTAATAAATAGTTGATATGGAAAATAGAAAAATCAAGAAATTAGGTTTATGTTACAACATTCTTGTTGGATTTTTCTAAGCGGCACGGGCTGAATAGTGATGAAGGCTTGTGTATAATGAATTTGTGTATTCACACACACACACACACACACACAAAGACACTGTAAGAAACTAATAGGAAGGGTCACCTTGATTTAAAACAGCATTTCTGAGCCTGTTCTCTTTCTCAGCATTTATATTTCTAAATAGTTATCTCTATTAAAAATTAGAGATAGTAGCCTCTGTTGGGTCTTTTATAAACCTCAACAGAAGAAAATTAAATTGGCTATTGTTTTTTTTTAAAGTTCCATCGTGAGATAGCTCTATAGAAAATAAATGGAATATGTACCAGCTTGTTCACATCTTGGAAACTTTGATGACTCTTTTATAGATTTTCTGCAAAGTAATTAAAGTCCAATTAATTGGAAAAATATACACAATGGGTATTCTGAATATTATATCTCCAACGGAAGCAACTTTTATTACCTTAAATGAGTGGCTATAAGCCAATGTTGCAAGTTTAAATTTTGAGCTCCTGAGCAAATATCTCAGAAAATACACTCTTGCACTTTGTTGACTACAAAATAAACTCCTCTCCAGGGGACAGGCATTTCACCTCCTTTGGGAGTCCACTACAGTGCAGTTTGGACAGCATGCTGGTACCGCTTTTATACATAATGACTATTCCCACAAACTTACGCTATCAATGCAATACTTTGAAATGGACAGGAGAAGCTGACCATTGACAGGGATCTAAGGGGAATATTTTTGCAACGTAAATAATTACCAAGTAATTTATCTATTCTCTAAATCTGGACTTTCACTTCCTAAATGTACATAAATTCAGCCATTGGTTCTGTAATGTCCCTCTTTTTTTCTCATTTATGCCATTTGTAAATAATGCTAGCTGCTATTACAATTTCATATTCTCAATGGATTAACACAGGGAAGGTTTCTTTTCTATTCATTCCCTAGTCCAGTGCAGATAGTGTGGGGTAGGCCTCTGTTCCACACAACCATTCAGGGACTCAGGCTCCTACCACATGATGGCTTTCCTTCAATACACAGTTCAGGGGTGCTCTGGCATCATCCAGCTGGCAGATGGGAGGGAGGGAGTGCATGGACAAGGCATGTTTTTGTGTAACTTCTGTCACTTAACTGCAAATGGCAAATTATTTCCAGTCACTATCCATTGGCAAGAACTGCTGACATGGTCTCCTATATATTCCAGGGGTCCGCTTACAGGAATGTAGCTGATATGCACTTATAGGAAGAGGAAATGGGTTTGGTGGGCATCTAGCCGTCTCTGCTACATTTTCTAGGCTTTCCCTCTGTTTGACCTTCTCTTTCTCTCTTCCTAGCTCAGTCCACTGATTCAAATGCCAATCTCTTCCACAAACACCCTCACAGACACATCCAGAAACAATGCTCTACCAGCTATCTGAGTATTCCTTAATCCAGTCAAGTTGATAACCTAAAATTAACCATCACATCTTCTTTCCTTCCCTCACCAGAGAAGTCTCTCTTGAGAAGGGAATAATCCAGATTTTCTTCTTTGTGAATTTCATTCTTTCCCCTTATAAAGGTTGCACATATTCACTTTCAGATTCAACAAATATCAGTTAGAGTCTACTGTCATAGCTGACTTGCTAAAAGGAATTGCCATGTACATTAGGCCATTTAATAGAGAAATAAGCATTATAATCCTAGTTTTAATATGAGAAATCTGAGACCCAGGAATTGACTAAGCATATAGAGAGGTAACTTGTAGAGTCAGAATTCCTATTTGCTCCTGTGATGGAGCAAATAGGAGTTACATGTCTAACTGAACTGATTTTTCCACCAGCAAGTGTTTTATATCTTTTTGATACCCAGTTATTTTCTTAATTCCTTTCTTCTTTGTATTCTTACTCCCAACTTCTTATTTAGTTATCAAAACACCTTACCCTCTCTGTGTCTTTATCCATGTCTACCATGAACAAAACTAGTGCTAGCAACATATTTTTATCAACAATAAGTATGTTGTTTTGTGAAGAAATTAGAAATAACAATATTGAACTGGTGATAAAAATTTTAAAGGTCTTACCAAAGTCCTGAATACCCACAAATTTTCCATTAAAACTGATTTTCTTGAGGAAGTAATTTAGTTAAGTGATATATTTTTCTATCTTCTTGGGGTTTATTTTGCTGCTATGTCTAATACGTATCATTTTAAGAGTCCAATGTTCCTTATTTTCATTACAAATATGTTGTATTTCAGCTGCTTTATTGTTAGATATATTTCTAGCTAGCCTAGGAACCTGGTAGCAATGTAATACATTGATTTCCTGGAAAAATGTGCTATATATTTCAAATGACTGTCAAAAACTTTTCCTGCAATAGCTTTTTTTTTTTTTTAATGACACCATTTCTGTGATTCTTTTTTGGACTCTTTTTGTAACCTCATTTGTCAACTGATTCTTACCAAATACAAGAGAACTTAAGCTAATTTTCTATCCTCTCTAGATCTATTTAGATAGATCATGGCTTAGTTTTCCCCTACATTGCTTTATTTCTTGCTGTATTTTGGGAACACCAAAACCCATCCCAGCTAAAGCTCAACCTCCTAACTCCTTCCTAAACCATGAGACCAAGACTTAGGTCTTTTCTTTTCTCCCCTTCCGTCCTTCATAGGCTGTATTCCAGGATTGGAATCTTGGCCCTGTGTGACCATAGACAGGAGTAACAGGAGGTTACAGGAGTAACCTCTCCGAAGAGATTTTTTCTGTATCTTTACATACCTATATCTCAACCAAATCCTTACCTTGTGGAATGACTGTTAAGAACAAATGAGATTCTGTATATCAAATGCCCATTCCATTGTTGAGTACTGAGTATGTACTCCACAAGCGTGTCCTTCCTATATATAATCTATTGCTACATAACAAATTACAACAAACTCAGTGGTTTAAAACAACACATAATTGTTACCTCAGAGTTTTTGTGAGTCAGAGTCTGAGCATGATGTACCTGGGTCATCTATGCCAGGGTCTTTAAGAGGCTAAAATTGAGGTGTTGGTCAGGGCTGCTGTCTCAGACGAAGGTTCAACTGTGGAAAGATTCACTTCCAACTGGTGAGGTTGCCGGCAGAATTCAGTTCTTCAAGGGTTGTTAGACTGATGGCCTCAGTTTCTAGATGGCTGTTAGCCAGAGGCTACCCTTAATTCTTTGACCCTTGGGCCTCCTCAAGATGTCAACTTGCTTTATCAAAGCCACTAACGGAGAGAGTCAATGGAGAGAATCCACCAAAAATATAGAAGTTACAATCTCTTATAACCAATGACTAAAGTGACATTCCACTGCCTTTGCTATTGTTTTATTACTTAAAAGCAAGTCACTAGGTTAGGTCATATTCAAGGGAAAGGGATTACACAAGGCATAAATATCAGGAGGAAGGATCATTAGGGACCATCTTAAAAGCTGCCTTGCACAATTTCCAATTATATGTTTCCCTAAGACATCATAAAAGCTCAATATGCTACATATATATGTGTATATATACATCTCATTGTATTATATGTAGCTCAATTATACTTATAAAGTACTAAAAAGTAAATATTATATAAAGTATAAAAATAGGCCATATATATATATAGAGAGAGAGAGAGAGAGAAAGCCTTCTACCATGTCTTGGCCAATATGTTGGTTTTTTGGATATAAAGAGATACGAAATATATTTTCCTCTCATTAAAGAACACACAGTTCAGGGGTTTATATCAGCTTTTCCAATAAGCCTTTTTTATAGAAGGAACAAAGATATTAAGAATGTGGGCTTTACAAATATGCTTGACGGCTCTCTCTGTGTAATTTAATAATTAACTATTGGGAACCCAATAGAAAAAAAGTCTACCCAGTCAATCAATCCTAAAATCATAGACTCCAGGCCTATAGGATACAGTCTATCAAGTGATCAATCAATATCTATTGTGCTCTCTCTATTTTCAAAGCCTTTGTTAGTTGCCAAAGTCCAAAGTCTGAAGGGGGAAAAAGCCACAATTGAAAAGGAGCTTGATAAATTGAAGCTGAGAATTAATTTAGTCTTCAATTATTTTGATATATAAACATATGCTGAAGCAGTCTCCTTAGGGGCCGGGGAAATTGAAGAAGAGGATACATCAGGGAGAGTGCTGGAAAAAATAAAACTGCAAAACTGAAAGGAGGCAGGGAAGAGAGGGCACTGCAGGAGGCCACCGGGACCTGTGGCTCTAATTGGGGAAGTTGGCCATGCATTTGGTTATCTCTGAGACACAACATATGGAAATAAGAGAGAGGCAGGCACAGTTAGACTCCAGAGTGCCACGGGACCAGGAAATGTGATTAGACCACATTCAAATCATTTAAGTTCAGAAGAAGGTCAGTGGATGAGAGACCGTGTCTATTCAGAGATGCATAATTGAACAAATACAGATCAAAACAACAAGAAAGAAAAAAAGCTATGAAATTTTTTTTTCTTTCTTTCTATTTTCATTTTCAACTGCAGCTTTACAGAGATGGTTAAGATCAAAATGCTAGAAAAACAAGTTTAATAATGGATATTTTCTGCACATGGCTTTCTTAAACAATGTTTAAACTAAAATGTACACTGGAATATTAAAAAGGGAATAGAAAAAATCTTCATTGCTTACAAGTTTCATTCTTGTTGTTGATTTTAATAGCGATAAACTCAAAAGTTTTCTCTTTCTGGCGTAAGTAAAATTTTAACAAGTTTGAACAATAGCATTGTTACTGAATTGTAAATGCTTCTTATCAGTCAAAATTATGCGGTAGGCTTTCAACTAACAAAGTTTTTGAAAACAGAAAGAGTAGGCAAACTGATCCAATTTACTTATGTCCATTCCAAAATCTATTGAAATTATCAAATATTTAATAATAACATAAATCAAACCCAGCAATTCTGCTCCTAGGTAGATGCCTAATAGAAATGTACACATGTTCATAAAAAGACATGTAATAGTTGTTTATAGCAACCCTATTCATAATAATTCAAAACTTCACACTAGCCAAATGCCCAGCAACTATAAAAAATAAAGGTAAATTGGATAGTAATCACATGGTGGCATTCTATACAACAATGAGAACAAAATAAAGCACAGCTACATGCAACAACATGGGTGAATCTCCAAACATAAGATTAATTGAAGGAAGCAAGACAAAAGTATACTTACTATAGGATCCTGTTTATGTAAAATACCAAAGCAAAATTAATATGTTAGAAGGCAGGACAGTAGACATCCTTGGGAAGGGGGGATTAGGGTCTGGAACTTTGCAGAAGGTAAATTTCTGAAATACCTGATAAGGATCTGCTGCTTGATCTGAGGGCTGGTTACACAAGGGTACTCTTTCTAAACACTCATCAGGTTATATCCTCATCATATGTGCACTTCTCTGTATGTACTTTCTTCAATAAAAATTGAATATGTGAACAAATGAATAAATGAATAAAGCTCCATAGCAGGACTAGAAAGCTGGGAGGGGTGTCATCAGCCCACATGATCATTATAGAGGTTGTAAAAAGTGTAAAGCTGATGGGAACAGCGTAAAAGATGGTAAAAATACTATGAAGTTGAGAAAATTGCAAACTCATGCAGGTGAAGAAAAGGGTCTCTGAAAAGTGATCAGAATAATTTCAAAATTATAGGCCGTGGTGTCATCCAATCAGAACCAGGGGGCTGGGGAAAATGTACTCCTTCTACCAAGACTGATCAATGTAGATTCTTATTTACACATGTAAAAAGACGATTAAGAATCCCCAAACATCCGAGACAATCCACCCCTGTGAGAGAAAGTATCAAGCCAAACACAAAATTCAAATCCAGGAGGAAAAATTATTAACACTAAAAAACAAAATCTGAATGTAGCAAAGTATGGTTAATATACTCAGAGATATTAGTGGCAAAATGCCAAATGCCTCAGGTCAGCCAAATTTTCTTCTGTTGTGTGCCTTCAAATATTTTCTCCTCTGTGACTTCCTTCTAGAAATCATATTCAGAGCTTTTTGAACTTGTGACACATCTGTATGTCTCCTACGATGCTTCTACCTCAGGAGTTTCATGGGAACAAATATGTATCTATTTGGTTGAAAGCTGTGGGTTCTGTAACTTGGACAGGTTGGTAAACTCTATGCCTCAGTACCCCTATTTTTAAAGCAAAATATACTACCTACCTCACAGGATAATAGTATGGATTTGTGATCTGAGAGACCAAAATAGTTGCCCCTATATCAACTAAGATGGACCCTCATGTTAAGGAAATAAAAGGGTTCAGGGCCTGTCTGGCATGGCATATTTGTGGCTATAAGAAAAACCACACCCTTGGTAACCTCCCTAACTAGAAGCTGCTTTACAACCCATACATTCTTTCCTGATAAGCAATTGCCAGTTTCAGCCAGTTTATGGAGTCTGCATACAAACTGTTTTTGTGTCCTATAGTTCACCTTTTATGTAAAGAGCTAAATTCATTTTAATGTGAAAACCCTGCCCCAAAAAGAACATGGGTTGTATGTTACATATGTTTACCCATTGCACATGCACCCAGCTCCCCTCATACCTGCTAAATATGTATGACACAGACCCTGTGAGGCATAAAACCCAACTGTCCTTCCCCTCTTTGAAGAGAGAACACGTTCTGCACACTGAAGTGACTGTCTCTTTCTAATTTGCAAACCAGTATTGCCTATAAAGCTCTTCTTTCTATTGTGTAGCCATGCTGGTGGTCTTTTGGAGGACAGATTAAAGGAAACAATGTGATAAAGTTTCCATCATAGTTCCTGGCCAAAGAAACAGCATAAAACCACTTCAACACCAAAATACTTAGTTTTGTGCTTGGTAACATTATTTTAAAAAATAGTTCATTACAGTCTCAGATTTTATTGTATGGGTCAAAGATTTTACTTTACCTGGCAATATCAGCTGCTTTTGACCATTATAAGCCTGAGAAATAAAATGAAATTAAATCTTACATGTACATTATGTCCTAAAGTCAGCTTGTAAGGTGTCTAATAGGAATATTTAAATTTATCCTTGGAAAACCTTTTAATGGCTTATAAAATATAGAAGGGTATACATGATTTTTTAATACAACTTTGAAGGCAACTTTTCCTTAAGCATTTTTTCTTTGATCCTCATTTCATTCTTTAAGCTCTTTTACGATGAAGAAGCAAACTGATCCACTTCACTTGCCTAGAAATAAATGTTTCACTTTTTTAGTGGCTGGGAAACTTTTAAAGCTATTAGCCTATTCTACATGACCACTGATCATTTCAGGCTTGACTGTTTGCATGGCTTGAGGTAGAGGGGTACAGAGTATTTTAGTTATATCCTCTTTGGCCCCTCTTTTCCAACTACTCACAATTGAAATCAGTTAACTGTGTGTGTGTGTGTATACATATATATAAACATACATATATATTCCCTGATTATTTAAGTCTTTCATGTTGTTCAAGCGAAATGCAATGCCCTAGTTTCTGAGTGCCTTCTCAATTCTAAGGCTAGGCTACCAACAAGCAATCTAATCTTCTGTGTTGTATTTGGAGGACAAATTTCCCACCAAAACTCACTTCTGGTTACAGTGATCTGGTTACACTTCTTTGATGCAGTGAGCTTCCTCTTTTGGTAGTCTCCATTGGACTAAACTTGAGTTCTTCTTCAGAACCTGTATGATGATAGAACCTTGAATGGAAATATCAGGTTGGGTTTTGGCAGGGTGGGAAAGAACCTCATGTAGAGCTCATGCTTGGATCAATATCTCTAAAACTCCTCTTACCCCCACCTCTGTGGAGGAGTGCTGGTTTCTCTCAAGGTCAGTCAATAAAGAAGGGTCTAAAGAGATACCTTTGAAAAGCAGACCAGTGCTAATAAAATGATAAAAAGCATACTGAGAAGGGGATCTGACATTTGAAGTGGATATTCACTGAGCGTCTGGCTTCAGGCAAAGGAAACTGTTGGATTTAGATAGATTTGCTCCCTCCTCCTTTCATGCTTTCATTGAAGAATAATATAGACAGAAAAAAGTGCACCTAGTACAAATCATGTGTGAAACTCACTGAACTTTGACAAATGGAGCATACTCATATAACCAGAACCCAGATAAAAAAACATAACACCAAACTTGTCCCTAGAAACCTTCCTCAGATGCCCTTCAAGTTACTATCCCCACCCAAGGTAACTGCTCTCCTCTTTGCTATAGCAGAGGCAATAGGCATATTTGCTTTTGAAACTTTGTTCATTTACCTACCAACAATAAGACTTAGGTAAATTTGGTTAACTACTGTATCTGCCATGTAGGGGATTTTAACACCTATGTTGTTTCTATTTTGACACCTATGTACAGTGTCTGGTACATAGCTAGTACTTAATAAAGTTTTGGAATAAAAGTCTAAGAGGAAAATGAGAGTTGATATACAAAATATCTTAATAATAAACTGGGGTTCAGAGGAGAGAAAATGAGGACCTAACTACTTAGGACAGTTTATATTCAGTGAACTGTGATCATTTACGTATATTTCTCTTTATATTACAGTTAGAGTATAATATTGATATTTTGAAACTATTTGTGTCAAATACTTTGCTTTTTTTGTTGCTGTTGTTGTTGTTATTGTTATTGCTGTTGGAGACAGGGTGTCGCTCTGTTGCCCAGGCTGGAATGCAGTGGCACGATCATACTGGTCATAGCTCACTGTAACCTAAAACTCCTGGGCTCAAGTGATCCTCTCACCTCAGCCTTCCAAGGCACTGGGATAACAGGCATGAACCACCGTGCCTGCCCTCATCTTTGCTTTTTATTTTAGGATAATAAAGAAGGTATTATAAATAATTGTCATAAAAAAGGAGCATCCTGCAATTCCAGTTGAATTGCAGATCAGTGCTCTATTGACATAGAAGTTGTCAGATAGTCATTGTACAGTGTTTAGCAACTGAGGTGTTGTTGATATTGAGTAAGCTTAGAATTAAGCATGGGATGAAAATCATTACAAAAAAAAAATGGGAAATATTCAAACTCAGAGAGGCAGCAGCCCTGTACCCATGACCATCTGGCTATTCATAGCAGTATATCCTAGATGAGGGAGGTGACACTTAATCTAAGTGAAGTGTGAGTACCTGTCCAATAAGACTGGCAATTAGGAAGAGACTATAGTTCCAGCAGGTAGCTGGTCACTGAGAAATAAATCTAATAATATATCCATGTTCAGTACAATATATATGTTCAGTACAACAGGTCAAACTGTGTGGTATACTGGAGGATAGAGAATAGAATTCTAAAGATTTCAAGCTAAATGGAAAACTACTCTCACGTTAACCAAACATTTGCTGAGTATTAATATGTAGCTGATATAGGAAAGACAGAGAAAAACACAGTTGACTGTCAGAGTCCATTTCCAGCTAATAGGACTTCTTCAGTAAAGACTTGATTTCAAGTCCCTGGAACAAGTAAAGCTGAGACTGAGATTCTGGATGTCCTTGATAATTCTTGAGGGAATTGCTATTGACCAGAATGTATGGGGAAACCATAAGTAAGTAGTCTTGTGGGCTAAGAGCAGAGAACTGGTGCAGGTCCTAACAGGCATGCATCCCTGTCCTGCTCTACCTATATAAAATACATAAAGAATTCATATTAAAGCTCAAATCCTAGTTCCTCCTCAGAGCCTTCCATGGTGCCCTCAGTCAAAAGTCATTTTTCCTTCCTATGAAATTGTCTTATTGCCTAGATAACCCTTATGGAATTTGTCCTACATTGCCTTGGCTTGTCATCGTATGTAGGTATCTTGCCATGTTAACTTTAATGTAAACTCCTGCAGGACAGTGGCCATTTATTATAACATTGCTTACCCCCATAGCACAGCACCTAACATAGTTCTCTACCCATAATAGGTGTTTCATAAATATTTGTATGTTGGTTAATCTGAAGCAGTAATTTATCTGGGTTTGTTCCACATTCTAAGCTAGTCCTTTCACACTATTTAGACTTGATTTTTCAGCCCACAGCTTGATCTCTCCAAGTACCACAAATCATAATTATATGCCAAGATTCAAAGATGTGGCTCTTCAATATATGCTCTCCATGACTTTGAAAAATTCTCAATCTTTGCATACATTATATATTGCATCATATACTAGAATATGTAAAATCACATAAGATTTATATAATATGTATAATTATATGCATTATTAGTATAAATTATCATATAATACACATATGATATAAATATATGCATATGTGTAAACAGCTGTGTGTACACATATTGCATATTGATATTATATATGACACAAGCACATATTTATATGCATACATATATGCAGATATGTACATATGTATGTTAGTGTTTTTATACAAATACACACAATATTTTCTTCTATACTTTCTGTTCTCTCTTGATCTCTCACGAACTCTAGTTTTCCAAGCATTTTGCAAAGCAATTTTTTAAAAATTAACAAAATATAAATCGGAAATGAACAAAAAAATACCTAAGGAACCTGGAGGACATCACTCTTGGGGAAATGTTAAAACATTCAAGCATATATATAAGCACTTTGGATGCTGAGGAAATTTCAGAGACACGTGATTACAGTTTTCTGCAAGAAATAATAACTTAGTCTTCTGTGCCATCACACTAAGAATGCACAGAGCTTTATTTAAACAAACAAAAAAATAAAACTAGAAGAAAAAGATTTTCCTGTCATTTGGCCAGAGACAGTTCAGATCCAGCTTTTAAGTATTGAGTGTAAGCAGGGTGGGAGAATACAAGGAGAGCCCTAGACATTCTGCTTCTTTCTGTTTTTAGTTTATTACAAAAAAGTGTACCATGGCGCTCTGATGCAGGGAAACTAATTACCCTTTTTAAAATGTAATGGTAACAGTGACAAAATAATAAATTACATAATCCTACTCCTCCTCCCCTAGTATCAATAACAGAATCTTCTTGTGTCAGCCCCAGGGTGGAGATTTGTATCTGAAGAAATACATCTTAGAATCATTGACAGAGCCTCTCTGGCACTTCCAAGTGAGTCCCCAGACAGACTGTAAACTTCCCCTCATTGAGTTTTCATGCACCATGGGATCCTCCCCCTCCCTTGCTCCTGGTGGCCTTGAACCACCTTTGAAGGTAGACCTTGTTTATTGTTCCCAGGCTGCCAATCTACCCCCAAAGTCTCTTTAAACATATACAGGTATTTCACTTCTCTGTACCTCAGTTTCTCCATACAAAATGGAAGTAATAACAGCATCTGCCTTTTGAGGTTCTTGTGAGTTAGGGAAATGAATCCATATTTATAGAACCCTTTGAATAGTGTCTGGCAAGTAGTGCTATAAAAGTATTTGCTGTCAGTATGGATATTCAGTTTATGTCCAGAATCCAAACATTTCTTACTTGCCCACACCACCATCCTCTCTCATCTGGAGTTTTACAAGAGCCCCCTTACTGCTTGCTTGCTTGTACTTTTGCTCTCTTGTCCTCTCTCTGTCTTCCACAAGAAAGCCAGAGTATCCTATTAAAAAATAAGTCTACTGGGCATAGTGGCTCATGCCTGTAATGCCAACACTTTGGGAGGCCAAGGCAGGAGGATTGCTTGAGGCCAGGAGTTCAAGACCAGCCTAGGCAACATGGTGAGACCCTGTCTCTACAAAAAATAAAAAAATTAGCAAGGCATGCTGACACACATCTGTAGTCTCAGCTAATTGGGAGGCTGAGATGGGAGAATTGCTTGAGCCCAGGGGTTCAAGGTTGCAGTGAGCTATGATCACGCCACTGCACTCCAGTCTGGGTGACAGAGCAAGACCCTGTCTCACCAAAAAAAAAAAAAAAAAAGCCAACTTTCTGACCATTGCCCCCAAGATCCTGTAATGAAGCCCATGATCAGTTAGGACCTGTGTGATCAGACGCGCTGCTGCCCCTTTGACTTTATATACCCCCACTCACACTGGTACTTGCTGCCCCCCAATCATCCTGACCAACTTGTTCTTCATGTCTCTGTTTCAGGGCCTTGGTACTTGCCATTTCCTTTGCCAGGAAAGGTCTTCCTGCATATGTCCTCATAGTTAATTTTCTCACTTCTTTCTGGCTCTACTTTAATGTCATTTTTTATCAGCTATAACATTCTCAAACATCTTCTTTAAAATAGTACCCACCAATCTCTATTTTGTTCTATTCTTATTCAAAATATTGTCATATTCTATATTATATATTTATTTGCTTAGTTTTTTAAATGTAATGAAGACTTTAATCACCACTCTTATTTTGTTCATTGCTGAATCCTCAGATTCTAGCAATATACCAGGCACTAAGTGGGCACTTAATAAATATTTTTTGAGTGGAGAAAGAAATCCAATGTTGGCTTAATTTTAGAAAATATAGTTTCCCATGTTAACAGATTAAAAGAGCAAATCCTTTAATGGTCTCTTCAAAAGAAGGGAAAAGTAGCAGTTGATAAAATTTAGCAACTATTTATAACAATAATGTTAAAACTTTTATTTTTATCATGGTGGGTAGGATGCAAAATCAATATACAAAAATCAATTGTCTTTTTATACACTAGTAATAACAATTATAAATGTAATGTAAGTAATATTATTGATAATGGCATCAACAAAAAGTTGATTACTAAGTATTACCAAATTAAAATCAATAAAACACAAATAAATGGAGAGATATACAATGTTCATGTATTAGAACACTCAATATTAAGACGTTTGTTCTCCCAAATTGGTCAATAAATTCAACACAATCCCAGCCTAAATCTCAGTAGGTGGCTCCTTCTCCTTCTTCTCCTCCTCCTACCCCTCTCCTGTCCCCCTCTTCCTCCCGCTCCCCCTCCTCCTCTCCCTTCCCCCTACCTCATCCCTGTTATTTTTGTGGAAACAGACAAGTTGATTCTAAAATGGATATGGATATGCAAAAGCCATACAATAGCCAAAACAATTTTGAAAAGGACAAAGTTGGAGGAATAACAGTACCTGATTTTAAAATGTATTATAAAGTAATCAACAAAGTATGGTACTGGCAAAAGTATACATATATATTATATATATATACACACACACACACACACATATACATGGAACTAACTTGGAATCCAGAAATAGATACACACATATCAATTGATTTTTATAAATTATACCTAGAAGACAGCATAAGTAAAATTTTTTATGTGTGTGTTTTTTTTGGTTTTTAACAAATGGTGCTAGAACAATTGACATCCACATTAAAAAAATGAAACTTGACATATTTACTTCACATTTCATACAAAAATGAACTCAAAATGAAATATTCAATTAAATGTAAAAGTTAAGACTATAAAACTTTTAGAAATAAACATGGGAGATATTTACAACTTAGGTACTACAGCAATAATATGAACCACTTTAAAAAAGTTGGTAAGTTGGCCTTTATTAAAATTAAAAACTTTTCCTCTTTGAATGGTGCTCTTGGGATAATGAAAAGATAAGCCTTAGAATGGAAGGAAATATTGGCAAAGCACATTATCTGATAAAAAATTGTAACAAAAAATTCTTATAAATACGAAATGGGAACACAAACAACTCAGTATAAACTGGGTAAAATTTTGAGTAGACACATCCCCCAAAAATTTTAAAGATGGCAAATAAGCATACAAAAAACTGCTTAGCAGCATTAGTCATCAGAGGAAAGCAAATTAAAACCATAATACGATGTCACTACATATGCATTAGCATTCTAAAATTAAAAAGGCTGATGATGCCAAATGTTGGTGAGCTATTGAGCAAATGAAATTCTCATACATTGCTAGTAGGACTGTAAAATGATACAACTATGAGAAAATCATTGGGCAGTTTCTGATTAAGTTAAACATAACCTACCACATGAACCAGCCACTGCATTACTAGATACTTACCCAAGAGTAATGAAAATAGATGCCCACACAAAAACTTGTACATGATTGTCCATAGCCAGCTTTATTCACAATAAGCAAAAATCAAATGTAATCCAAATGCCCACCAACAAGAGAATGGGTAAACACAATGTAGCATATCTATGCAATGGAATATTATTTTACAATAAGAAGTAGTAAACTACTAAAATAAGCAACATGGATGAATCTCCATGAATGAGTCCATTATGCTGTGCAAAAGATGCCAAAAATAAAAACTGAATATTTCTATTTATTAATATATAAAACCTAGAAAATGCAAACCAACCTATTTTGACAGAAGGCAGATAATCAGTTGCCTGTGATCAGCCGGAAGTGGAGGCAAGATAGGAGTATTATGTGTATTTTTTGTGGTGGTGGTTTAACAAGAGTATGAATCTGTCAAAACTCCTCAAATTGTGCAAATTAAATGAAAATTTGAAAAAAAAATGACACCAGTAAGAAAATGAAAAGGCATGCTACTAACTGGGAAAAATGTTTCATATATATGCATATGATAGAGGTCATATACCTGAAATAGATGAAGGACACTTTCAACTCAATAAAGAAAGAAAACAACTTAATTTGAAAAATGGACAAAATATGTCAATAGATTCATTTCAAAGAAGTCATATGAATGACCAATAACCATGTGAAAAGACATTCGGCATCATTAGTACTCAAGGAATGCAAAGTAAAATCATAGTAGCTAAAATTAAAACAAAATAAAACATTGAACTAAACCTGTCTAATGAGTATGGATTATCTGAAACATCCATGTATGTCTGGCAGGAATATATAATAACATGGGTACTAACACACTGGAAATTTTAAATGTTTCGAAGTTAAACATAGACTTATCTATTACATAATTACAGTAAAAAGATATGTTCTATACTTAATGAAATTTGACATATGCATATCTGAAAGATTTAAAACCATCCTACATGTTGTTTAGGATTATATAACTGTATAATTAAATACAAAGAAATTCTTAGTGATAATAAACCCTTTGGAGGTCAGTAGTAGCTTTTTCTAGTTGGGGAGGACATTAAGAAGAATCTGATGGATGTGAGGTACTCAGGGCCTTCAATCTTTTGGTGATAATTATTTCTCAAGCTGAATATTCATTATGTGAGTGTTCATGATATCTTTATTCCTATATTAATATTTGTTCTATTTTAAACATTTCATGTTACAATTTTAAAAATAATTATAGGAAGCAAAACAAATAAAGAGTAAGGAGAATTGTGTGGTCCGAAGAAGCATCGCTCTGATGGATGAAGGTGTGCTTAATGTGGGTCATAGTCTGTTCTGTTCTCGTTTCCTGGTTTGCTCTTGGCTGAAGAATGACCAGACACACCAAAAACAAGGCAAGTGTGAAACAATTTATTGAGGAAGGACAAGATTGGTTTACAGAGCAAGAGCAAGATATAGGTTCACAGAACAAGAACAAGATACATTCGCCACAGACAACAAACAGACCTCCTGTTGTAACAAAAAAGGGTCTTGGTTATGGTCTGGGGTCTTGTTTTATAGTATCTGGACTGGGCTCTCCTTGTGGTTCAGACATCACCATCAAATCACTTTGATGGACTTTTGGGAGTTATATGACCTGAGTCTTACTATGTGAGCGGATTTCCCATGATCCTTTCTGAAAGTCCTTGGGTGGGGGACTGCAATGTAGATTTAAGCTAATGACATGATAATTAGCTTTAGGTTTTTCTAGGTCACCTTCCAGACCCTATTGTACCTGTGCTGCTTGGCCAGTAGGCTAGGGAATCCTCTGCATTCTTTTGCAGTTGGCGCACTAAGTTCTGATTGGTAGATTGGTAGGGCGTTCTCTCTTCCCCCAGGTGTGGCAATTGCTTGGTGTGCCTCCGCTTGTCCCCAGGAGGGGCTGGAAATCCTTTGCTGTCTACCTAACACTTCCACTCTGCCTGTCCTGACATAACTCAGCCCAGGTGGCTTTATAGGACTGATCATTTGAAATGATGATGGATCCTGTTTTGTCCCAAGACAGTGGTTTAATAGGAAGCTGTTATAGTCACAGAGGTTCAAAGAAAAAAAATTTAAATCAAGCAAGGGCATTCATTTCGAACTCACAAAAAGTGGAACTATACTATTAAAAAAGTTTCAAAATTATTCTACATTTATGTGCCTAATTACAAAGAATCAAAATCCGTAAGAAAGGTTTATGTCATAACTATGTAAAAAACAACACTTACAAGTCAAGGAAGGAAATCAAGGACATACATGAACAAAGACTGTGAACAAAATACTCATAAAATAGTCGCAAAGAGCTAATAAACATATAAAGGTATTTCTTATAAGTAATTAATGAAATGCAAATTAAACAAAAAAGTAGCTTTTCTGTCCATTAAACAGGCAAACTTTGAAAAATAATGACCATGGTGTTGCACAGAAAGCAGTAAGAAAGGCACTCTCCAATGCAAATAATAAGAATGAAAACTGATAAAAATTTTTCTGGAAAGCACATTATTAAAATATACCAATAACTTTTAAATATTCATGTGTCCGGATCTAGTAATTAATATTGTGAAATATTTAATAAGGAGAAAGTAAGAGATGTGAACAAAGGTGTATTTATAAGGATGTTTTTGAAGCATTATTTATAATATTTAATGATTAGATAAAGCTTACATATTCAGATAAATAAATCATCGTAGTTTAAAATAATACATTAGATAATTTTGATTTTCAAGTATTACTAGCAAAGGTAATGATTAAGAACTCACAATATTTCATAAAACAGCATAATGCAAGACTACTTAGTATGGTGTGAATGTTGTATTATGTGTGACTGGTGGAATATATATTTTTGTCCATTTATGAGGCAAATGTAGGAAGCATATTTTCTAAACAAATCTCTTTAATAGCTCTGCTTTATCCCACAACTTACAAGAGTTTACAACCTTGGAGGAGAAACGGAAGTTGCTTTTTACATATTGTTGTCAGAGGATTAGACTTCAGAGGGAAGCTGCCTTAGCAGGATTTTCTGGGTCATTTCCCCTTCACAATTTTTGCAGCCCCTTTGCAATGTATAACTGACTCTGACATTCATGTACACAGTAGCCAATGCTATTTTTTAGAATGCTCCCTCAGGTGACAAATCTCCTATTCAAATTGCCCATTCAATTTAGTTTAAAATCACAATAACACAGAAAAAAGCAATCAGCATGCAGCTCTAACTCCTTACCACCCCCTCTAAACAGGTAGTTAAATTCTTGTACCAATCAATTCCTCAAAGGATATTGGCTAAAATTAATGGCGTAAACTCCACTTCTGGTTTAAGACTAGGATCTGATTACTGAGTTGAGCTGCTCTAGGAGGGTAAAGACTTCATGACTGAGGGTGAAAATAAGTAAGATTTTAAAGGTTTCTTTCTTTTAAGAAGCCTCTTCTTAGATTTTAATCCCAACATTTTCTCAAGCCATATTTGCAAATAAGGGCTGTGGGGGAAAGGAAGGGAAAGAAAAGTGAGAAATTGCTCTTAGCTGTGAAAAAGTCTCTTAAAGGATCCCAGCAAAAATCCCTTAGTGTATTTTTCTCTGTTGGTATGGGATGGGAGAGGGGAAAAGAGGCATGTATAGGATGGGTGCAGGAGGGGTCCTTCACTCTAATATTGTCTCATGTTCTTCAAGAAGGTGCTACTATGTTGCTTTTAGTTGTTGAATAACTTATCTGTGTGTTTTTTAATAATTGTGAGTAAAGCACCTAATCTAAAATTACATCACATATTAAACAAAGTAAGATAACTTTGCAATTTGAGGAAATTTAGAGAAGCACACGTGCTTTATAATTGTAGATACTCATTATATTAGGAATAAGGTGCACCTGTATTTACGTTAGCATTTTTAACATTGCTCTGTATTTCCCACACTGCCATAATGAATTTTTCTTAAAAAGAGACTTCTTCGTGGTTTATATTTTAATTGCTCAGACAGACACGTCTTCAGCATTTTAATTGTTCAAGGCCAAGTGGCCAAAATTTATAGAAATGGCTTAGTTTTAATGACAAGTTAGATGAAAGCAACATCAAGCATTTCATGTAGGATTTTACTGCTCATACTGTGTCATGCCAATGAATACAATAAAGGTTATCTGAAGCTGATGCCCGCACCAGTCCCAGAATGCTTAAAACAGACACATTAACATCTTCCCTCAGTTTGAATGTGACTTTAAAACGCAAGAACTCATCAGATTATTTCTGTCCGCTTTCTGCCCCAGTTCTCTGCCTCCCGTGGGTTCCCTCTTACTGGGCCCATTAGGCTATGTAAGTTCAGGTTTATTTCCGAGGAGAAAACAGACTGAAGACCAGAAGCGTTAAGAGGCTCAGTGTCTTGCCAGACTGAGAGGCCTTACTATTATTATTTGTTCTTCTAGGTGAACAGCAAGCAATGACCTAGAGCTAATTGCTGAGTCCTACCCTGCTGCCTGACACAGCTTGACCCCAGAGGTGCTGGTGCGATCATGGGGTCTTCAGTAACCGTATGTTCACTCCTTCACCTTGGATCCATCCTTGGACCTTGCTTTCCACTCAGGCCTATATTTTGGCCCTAGATCAGTAACTGTTTCTGAGCTACTAGTCTTCCTTTATATTACCTTTCTTAGGGAACTGACCTGGTCCTTAAGCCCTCAACCAAGTAAATCAGGCTCTGCAGCTCATAGACATCTCTCAGAAGTTGTCTACCTGAATTTCTCATTGCTAAATTTGGCCTTTCTCCTACTTTTAGGACTTGTGGATATTTATGACCACCATTATGCCATAACTAAAACCCTACAATCCGTTTGTACTTCTGTCTGGTCAACTCTACTGACACTATTCCCCTATCCTAAGATGAGAACCTCAGTGTATTTTCTAAGTCTTCCTGCAAGTCTATGTATGGCACTTCAGTTTTGAAGATTTCCTCCTAAGTGCTAACCTATATGTAAAGCAACAGCCAACAGTGATTTGCTAATAGCCTATGACTGGCTAATGGAGTTATTCATAGACATTCTTAACTGAATCAGAAAAGTTAACATTAATTTTAAAATAATACTGCTTTTTATCTAGAAAACTTACTTTATAAAAGGAGATTACATGATAGTCTTAGAAACATGACAGCCTAGATGATAATTTTGGTAAGATTTAACATCTATTTTTTATTTTAAGTATTCTTAGTAAATCAGGAATATAATGATTCTTCTACATCATGATAAAGAATACATCTCTAGAGATACAAACCAAACTTAATAGATAAGCTTAAGAGGCAATTCCCCTTAAATTTGAAGATTAAGATATATTTGCTCATTCACTACTCAACATTGACCTGAGAGTTCTTAAGTAAGCAAAAAGATAAGAAAATATGATAAATAACAATACAAAAATAGGATACAAATTCATAATCTATTTGCAATAAAATGAAATCTAGCAGAATTAGTAATTAATTACATATTAAATTTATAAAACCCAATAATTTTTCTATCTTCAGAGAAATGTAATGACAAGAAAAATCTCCTTTATAGTCACAACAGAAATCAAATGCTTAGGAATAAACTTGACAAATACTGTGTTGGGGTTAAGAAGGAAAATGAAAAGATTTTTTGAGACATATGAAAGACTTGAGGGAGCACCATGACTGAATAGAACTTTCCAGCACTTGTACCCTGGAAGGAACATCAAATTGAACAACTATCCACATAAGCAATCACCTTCTTAAGAACCAAAAAAATCAAGTTAGTGATCACAGCACTTGATTTGAACATAATAACAAGGAAAGAGGCACTGGAGAGGGTAGGAAGGACAGATTTGCATTGGTACAACACCCCCCCTCAAAGCAGTGGTTCCCAGGTAGCACAGCATGGAGGGAGAATCTGTGTGCTCAGGGAGGGAGAGAAAAGTGAGTGAGGGACTTTGCATGGGAACTCAGTGTTGCCCCAGCACAGGGGAATACAACACAGGGCAGAATTCTGCTAGTGCCCACAGAGAGATCATTTAGACTAGCCCCGGCCAGGGATGAATCCCACATTCCAGCAGGAGGAAACTGAGTTCTGGGCAACTTCACCACAGCTGAGTAAAGTGGCATTGGGCCCTGAATAAATCTGAGTGGCAGTCAGGGCACAAGGACTGCATTCCTTGGGCAAGCCCTGGTGCTACACTGGTCTTGAAGGCAATGGACTTGGGGTGCAACCCAGTATGACACCAGCTGAGGTGGTCATGGGGGTGCCTGCATAACCCCTCCCCCAACTCCAGGCAGAGAAGCTCAGGGAAAGACTTCTTCCACTTGGGAGAAGGGGAGGGAAGAGTACAGGGAAATTTGTCTTGCAACTTAGGTACCAGCTCAGCCACAAGAAAATAAAGCACCAGGCAGACTCATGAAACCCCTAATTCCAGGCCTTTGCTCCTGGGTGGTGTTTCTAGACCAATCCTGGGCCAGAAGGGAATCCACTGCCCTGATGGGACAAACCCAGCCCCAGCAGGATTCATCAACTATTGACAAAAGTGGCCTTGGGCCTTGAATAAACATCAGTGGTCACCAGGCAGCAGTGGCCATGGCCATAGCCTTGTGTGAGCCCAGTTCTATACTGATCTGGAAGGCTGTAGGCTTCAAGTGTGACCCAGTGTGCTGCCAGCTATAGTGGCCATGGGATTGCCAGCATCACCCCTTCCCCAACTCCAGGCAGCCTAGCATGGAGAAAGACTCCTTCTCAGTGGGGACAGTGAGGAAACAGACTGACAGAATTTCCCTGGTAATCCAGGGAATCTGCCCTTACCTTCCCCAAGTTCACCAAGACTGTGTATATAGGACTCTACAAGAGTCACAGTGCTTCTGTGCTTATGGCACCCCCTAATGCTGAAATAGCCACAGTGGCCACAGGCTTAGTTTACAACACTCAATCCCCTTTGGGTTCTTGGAAAGCCATCTCAAGAGGGACAGGTATAAACAAGCCCAAACAGCAATGTTTGGAATAAATGCTTAATTCATTAATGCCCAGAAATCAACAAGCATCCTCAAACATCAAGAATATCCAGGAAAACATGATCTCTCCAACTGGACTAAATAAAGCACCAGTTAGCAATCTTGGAGTGATGGAGATATGTGACTTCTCAGACTGGGAAATCAAAATAGCTGCCTTGAGGAAACTCAATGAACTCCAAGATAGCACACAGAAAGAATTTAGAATTCTATCAGAGAAATTTAACAAAGAGATTGAAATTTTAAAAATCAAGCAGAAATTCTGAAGCTGAAAAATCTAATTGACAAACAGAAAAATGCATCAGAGTCTCTCAACAGCAGAATTGATCAAGGAGAGGAAAACATAATGAGCTTGAGGACAGGCTATATGAAAATACACAGTCAGAGGAGAAAAAAGAAAAAAAGAATAAAAAAGAGTAAAGTACACCCACAAAATCTAGAAATTAGCCTCAAATGGGCAAATCTAAGAGTTATTGGCCTTAAAGAAGATGTAGAGAGAGAAATCAAAGTAGAAAGTTTATTCAAAGAAATAATAATAGAGAACTTTCCAAACCTAAAGAAAGATATTAATATCCACAGACAAGAAGGTCAAAGATCACCAAATTGATTCAACCTAAATAAGACTACCTCAAGGCATATAATGATCTCTCTGAAAGGTCAAGAATAAAGAAAGGACCCTACAAGCAGCAAGAGAAAAGAAGTAAATAACATGTAAAGGAACTCAGATACATCTGGCAACAGACTTCTCAGCAGAAACCTTACAGACCAGGAGGGAGGCAAATGACATATTCAAATTGTAGAAGGAAGAAAACTTGTAACCTAGAATATCGTATCCAGCAAAATTGTCCTTGAAACATGAAGGAGAAATACAGGTTTTCCTAGACAAACAAAAGCCGAAGGATTTTTGTCAATACTGGACCTATCTTACAAAAAACACGAAAGAGAGTTCTTCAGTCTGAAAGAAAAGGACATTAACGAGCAACAAAAATCATCTGAGGATATAAAACTCACTGGTAAAGTAAGTATATGGACAAATACATAATACTTTCACACTGTAATTGCAGTGTATAAACTACTCATATCTTTAGTAGGAAGACTAAAAGACAAATATGTCAAAAATAATAACTACAATAATTTTTAAGAGATAGGCAGTAAAAAAATATAAATAAAAACAGCAAAAAGTCAAAAAGCACTAAGATGGAAAAGTATAGAGGTTTTTTAGTTTTCTATTTGCTCACTTGTTTGTGTTTTTTCTTTTTTTGTGATCAGAATTAAGTTGTCATTAATTTAAAATAACTGGTTATAAGATGTTATTTGCAAGCCTATGGTAACAGCAAAACAACAACCTATAATAGATACACACACAAATAAAATAAGAAATTAAAACATACTACCAGAGAAAATCACTTTTACACAAAGGAAGACAGGAAGGAAGGAAGAAAGAAAGAGAGGACCAAGAAAAGAACCAGAAAACAAATAACAAAAATGGCAGTAGTGAGTCATTTCCTATCACTAATAACATTTAATGTAAATGGACTAAATTCTCCTATCAAAGGAAATATAATGACTGAAAGGATGAAAAAAAAAAGACTTAAGTATATGCTGCCTACAAGAAACTAATTTCATCTATAAAGACATACAGACAGAAAGTGAATGGATGGAAAAAGAGCAGAAGTGGCTACATTTATATCCAAAAAAGTGGATTTAAAGAAAAAACTTTAAAAAGAGCCAAAGATGGTCATGATATAATGAAAAAGGAGTCAATTCAGCAAGAGGAAATAACAATTGTAACTATATTTTCACCCTATACTAGAGCACCCACATATATAGAGTAAATATTAGTAGAGCTAAAGAGATATATAGACCCTAATACAATAATATCTGGGGGTTTCAACACCCCACTTTCAGCATTGGAGAAATCATCTAGACAGAAAATCAACAAAGAAACATTAGACTTAATCTGAACTATAAACTAAATGGACCTAATAGACATTTACAAAACATTTCATCCAAGAACATAGAATACACATTCTTCTCCTGAGCACATAAAACATTCTCAAGAATAGCCCATAGGTTAGGCCACAAAACAAATCTCAAAAAATTCAAAAAATAATTGAAATCATATTAGGTATCTTTTTTGACTACAATAGAATAAAACTAGAAATCAATAACAACAGGAACTTTAGAAACTATAGAAACACATGAAAATTAAACAATATGCCCTTAAATGACCTTTGGGTCAGTGAAAAAATTAAGAAGAAAATTAAAAAATTTTTTGAAACAAAAGAAAATGCAAACACAAAACACCACAAACTATGGGATAGAGTAAAATCAGTACTAAGAGGGAAATTTATAGCAACAAATGCCTACATCCAAAAACTATAAAAATTTCAAATAAGCAACCTAATGGTGCATCTTGAATAACTTGAAAAGCAATAGCAAACCAAACACAAAATTAGTAGAAAAAAAGAACTAATAAAGATAAGAAAAAAATAAATAAATTTGAAACTAAAAATAAATACAAAAAAATTGACAAAAAGAGTTGTTTTTTTGAAAAGAGAAATAAAATCAACAAACCTGTAGTCAGACTAACTGCAAACAAAAGAGGGAAGACACAAATAAATACAGTCAGAGATTAAAAAAGAGATATTACAACTGAAACCACAGAAATTCAAAGGATCATTAGAGACTATTATAAGCAACTATATGCCAATAACTTGGAAAACCTAGAATAAATTGGTAAATTCCTAAACACATAAAACCTAACAAGATTGGGCCATGAAAAAATCCAAAACCTGAATAGTCCAATAACAACTAATGAGATGGAAGCAGTAATAACAAGTCTCCCATCTCTCCCATCAAAGAAAAGCCCAGGACCTAATGGCATCACTGATGAATTTTATCAAACATTTAAAGAACTATGGCCAATCCTACTCAAACTATTCCAAAAAGTCGAAGAGGAGGGAATACTTCTAAACTCATTCTACAAGGCCAGTATTACCCTTATACCAAAACCAGACTAAGGCAGAACTAAAAAAAAGAAAACTATAGGCCAATATCTCAGAGGAAGATAGATGCAAAAATCCTCAACAAAACACTAGCAAGCCAAATTGAACAACACATTAAAAAATTATTCATCATGATCATGGTGGAATGTAAGGACAGCTTGACATATGGAAATCACTAAATGTCATACATCATATCAACAAAATGAAAGACAAAATTCATATGATCATTTCAGTAGATACCAAAAAAGCATTTGACAAAATTTAGCATCCCATTCATATAAAAATGCTCAATAAACTGGGCATAGAACAAACATACCTAAACATGATGAAAGCCACATATGACAAACCGATAGATAGTATTATATTGAATTGGTAGAAAATGAAAAATTTTCCTCTAAGTTTGGGAATAAGAAAAGGATGCACACTTTCACCACTTTTATTCAATATAGTACTGTAAGTCCAAACTAGAGCAATTAGAAAAGAGGGAGAAATAAAACGTATCCACATTGAAAAGGAAGAAGTCAAATTAACTGTTTGCAGACAATATGATTTCATATCTGGAAAAACCTAAAGACCACACCAAAAAAACTATTAGAACTGATGACTTCAGCAAAGTTGCAGGATACAAAATCAGCATACAAAAATCAGTAGTATTTCTAATGCCAACAGTGAACAATCTAAAAAAGAAACCAAGAAAGTAATACCGTTTACAATAGCTACAATTAAAATAAAATAAAATAAAATATCTAGAAATAATGTTGACCAAAGAGGTGAAAGATCTACAATGAAAACTATAAAACATTGATGAGAGAAATGGGAGAGGACAGAAAAAAATGGAAATATATTTCATATTCATGGATTAGATGAATCTATATTGTTAAAATGCCCATACTACCTAAGGCAATCTACAGATTCAATGCAATTCCTGTAAAAAAACAGTGACATTTTCACAGAAATTTAAAAAAAAACCCTAAAATTTATATGAAATCACAAAAGACCCAGTATAGCCAAAGCAATCCTGAGCAAAAAGAACAAAGTTGGAGACATCAAATTACCTGACTTCAAATTATACTACAAAGTTATAGTAACCAAAACAGCATAATATGGGCATAAAAACAGACACATAGGCCAACAGAATAAAGAACCCAGAAATAAATCTATACATTTACAGTCAACTCATGTCAACAAGGGCACCAATTTGGGGAAAGGCCAGTCTTTTGAATAAATGGTGCTCAGAAAATGGGATATCCATATGCAGAAGTATGAAACTAGACCCCCTCTCTCTTGACATATATAAAAATCAAGTGGATTAAAGCCTTAAATCTAACATCTAAAACTATGGAACTATTATGCAACTACTAGAAGAAAACATTGGGGAAATACTCCAGGACACTGATATGGGCAAAGATTTCTTCAGTAAGACCTCAAAAGCACAGGCAACAAAAGCAAAAATGGACAAATGGGGTCACATCAAGATAAAGAGCTCCTACACAGCAAAGGAAACAATCAATAAAGTGAAGAGACAATCCACAGAATGAAAGAAATATTTGCAAACTACTCATCTGACAAGGGATGAATAAAAAGAATATATAATGAGCTCAAACAACTCAATAGCAAAAAAAAAAACAAACCAATAATCTGCCTTAAAAATGGGCAAAAGATCTGAATAGACATTTCTCAAAAGAAGACATACAAATGGGCAACAGTTATATGAAAAAATGCTCATCACCACTAATCATCAGAGAAATGCAAATAAAA
Source organism: Daubentonia madagascariensis (assembly GCA_023783475.1). Lineage (NCBI taxonomy): Eukaryota > Metazoa > Chordata > Mammalia > Primates > Daubentoniidae > Daubentonia > Daubentonia madagascariensis. The sequence continues at coordinate 16,305,137 of JAKFHU010000144.1, forward strand.
ACTACAAGGAGATATCATCTCACCTCAGTCAAAATGGCTTTTGTCAAAAAGTTAGGCAACAATGGATGCTGATAAGGATGTGGAGGAAGGGGAACCCTCATACACTGTTGGTGGAAATCTAAATTAGTACAACCACTGTGGAGAACAGTATGGAGGTTCCTCAAAAAACTAAAAATAGAAGTATCATTTGATCCATCTACTGCTGGGTATATATTCAAAAGAAAGAAAATCAGTATATTGCAGAGTTACCAGCACTCCCATGTTTATTGCAGTAGTATTCACAACAATCAAGATATGGAATTAACCTAAGGGTCCATCAAAAGATGAGTGGATAAAGAAAATGTGGTACATATATACAAAGGAGAGCCATTCAGCCATAAAAATAATGTTACATGTTTTTACTCATATGTGAGAGCTAAAAAAGAATTGAAATCATAAAGATAGAGAATAGAATGATGGTTACCAGAAGATAGGAAGGGTAGTGAGAAGGAGGAGATGAAGAGGGGTTAGTGAATGGGTACAAAAATACAGTTAGATAGAAGGAATATGATCTAGTGTTCAGTAACACAATAGCACAAGTGTAGTTAACACTAATTACTGCATATTTCAAAATAACTACAAAACTGGAATTGGAATGTTCCTAACAAAGAAATGATAAATGTTTGAGGTCATAGATATCCCAATTACCTTGATTTGATCATTACACATTGTATACTTGTATCAAAATATCACATGTACCCAATAAATATGTACAACTATTGTATATCCATAATAATTAAAAATAAAAAATTTAAAAATTGACAAATAAAAATAAAAAGATTTGAATAAAGGCACAAATATAATTTCTAATTTTAACATACAATTGCAATCCCAAAGATATTTGATGAGTTATTTTTATCTGTAAAAATAAATGTATAACAATAGCAAAATAAAGTTTTAATTAAAAAAATAATGAGGAACTTACCACATTTTCCAACATATTTCAAAATCACACTAATAAAGGAGTTTTTTGGCATTAGAATAACAGATTATTACAACTGCATAGAAAATCCAATGTCAAAATCAAATGCATATAAGAATTTCTATGTGTTATGAGTGGCATGTATAGAAAAGAATGGATTTTTATATAGTGATATTTGATGGAACAACTGGAATTTATTTTGAAACAAATTAGAAAAAAGTTACCTCATAACTTATAACAAGAGAAATATGAAAATTCTATTAAGATGTAAAACTGAACACAAATCTACAGAGTTTGGAAACAAAAATATAAAAAAATTAAGATGTGAAACACATACACACACACACACACACAACATAAAATAGCTAAAGAGAACTTTAAACTTATTAAAATATGTCACTATACAGCAAACCAATATATCAAAATTAAAAGGCATCAATAAACTGAGAAATGTAATATGCTGCAATTGTAGTATAAGCATCTTTAAAATATATATAAGGACACAAATCACTAAGAGAAAAGATAAACATCTTGAGTGAAGAAAGCAACAAATACATACACAATATGAGCAAAATAAGTTGTTTGTAAAATGGTAAATATGCATAGGGATGAATAAATACAAGTGCATGTATGTATGTGGTTATGTATAAATTCAATCCCATTTGTGATCAGAAAATACAAATTAAAAAAAGACAAATTTCATCTATCAATGTGAAAGAGTTTAAAAGGCAAATATGAAATAATATTGTGGAGATAAATACTAATATTTTTACATCTCACGGGTGTGAGAAAGATTTGGAATCACTTTCCTTTCAAAGACAATTTGGCAGTATACATCAAAATATTAGGATCAGTAATTCTACATTTAGAAATTTATCCTAAGAAAAAGGCATGCAAAATTTAGCAAAACAATTATTTATTCTAGCATGTTTATAATAAAATGTTTAAATCATCCAAATGCCAACAATAAACTTTATTTAAATAAACTGGGATACCTGGGGCGGGGGAAACACCTCAATGCTACCTATCCTGCAGAAATTATTCCATAACATTGAGAGGGAATGAATCCTCCCCAACACTTTTTACAAAGCCAACATCACCTTGATACCAAAGCCAGGAAAGGACTCAACAATAAAAGAAAACTATGGACCAATATCTCTTATTAATATAGATGCAAAAATTCTCAGTAAAATCCTGGCAAACCAAATTCAGATGCTCATCAAAAAAATAATCCATCATGACCAAGTGGGCTTCATCCCAAAGATGTAGGGATGGTTCAACATAAGCAAATCTATAAATGTAATTCACCACATAAGTAGAAGTAAAAACAAAGACTATATGATCCTCTCAATAGATGTAGAAAAAGCATTTGACAAAATTCAGCACCCTTTTATGATAAGAATCCTTAACAAAATAGGCATAGATGGGACATACCTCAAAATGATAAAAGCCATATGCAGGACAAACCCACAGCCAACATCATACTGAATGGGGAAATATTGAAAGCATTCCTGCTTACAACTGGAACCAGACAAGTTTTCCCTCTATCACCACTCCTATTCACCATAGTGCTGGAAGCCCTAGCCAGAGCAATCAGACTAGAGGAGGAAATCAAGTGTATCCAAATGGGGGGGCAGAAGAGGTCAAACTATCACCTTTTGCTAACGATATGATATTATATCTGGAAAACCCCCAAATATCGGCCAAGAGACTACTGGAATTGATAAATAAATTCAGCAAAGTCTCAGGTTACAAAAATCAGTGTACGCAAATCAGTAGCATTCATACACACCAACAACAGTCAAGCAGAGAACCAAATCAAAGACTCAATACCTTTCACAATAGCAACAAAGAAAACAAAATACCTAGGAATATACTTAACTAAGGAGGAGAAAGACCTCTACAGGGAGAACTGTGAAATACTGAGGAAGGAAATAGCAGAGGACATAAACAGATGGAAAACCATACCATGCTCATGGATCAGTAGAATCAACATTGTTAAAATGTCTATACTACCCAAAGTGATCTACAGACTCAATACAATCCCTATTAAAATACCAACATCATTTTTCATAGATCTAGAAAAAAATAATTCTACACTTTGTATGGAACAAGAGAAGACCCCATATAGCCAAAGCAACCTTAAACAAAAAGAATAAATTAGGAGGCATCGATTTACCAGACTTCAAGGTATACTACAAGGCTATAGTCACCAAAACATCATGGTACTGGCACAAGAACAGAGACATAGACCAATGGAACAGAACAGAGAACCCAGATATAAAACCATCCTCATATTGTCATCTGATCTTTGACAAAGAAGACAAAAACACACATTAGGGGAAATAATCCCTATTCAACAAATGGTGCTGGGAAAATTAGATAGCCACATGTAGAAGACCGAAACAGGATCTGCACCTCTCACCTCTTGCAAAACTCAACTCATAATGGATAACAGACTGAAACCTAAGGCATTAAACCATAAGAATTCTAGAAGAAACTGTTGAAAAAACTCTTGTAGACATTGTCCTAGGCAAATAATTTATGAAGAAGACCCCAAAAACCATCACAGCAACCACAAAAATAAATGGGACCTGATAACATTAAAAACCTTCTGCATGGCCAAGGAAACTATCATTAGAGTGAATAGACAACCTACAGAATGGGAGAAAAAATTTGCATGCTATACATCTGTAAGGACTGATAACTAGAATCTCTATAGAACTCAGGAAAATCAGCAAGAAAAATCAAACAACCCCATTAAAAAGTAGGCAAAGGACATGAACAGAAGCTTTTCAAAAGAAGCTAGACTAATGGCCAACAAATATGAAAAAATGTTCAACATCCCTAATCATCAGGGAAATGCAAATCAAAACCACAATGAGATATCACTTAACTCCAATGAGAATGGCTTTTATCAAAAAGTCCCAAAACAACAAATGTTGGTGTGGATGCTGACAGATAGGAACACTCATACACTACTGGTGGGACTGCAAACTTGTACAACCTCTATGGAAAGTAGTATGGAGATACCTCAAAGAACTAAAAGTAGAACTACCATTTGATCCAGAAATCCCGCTACTGGGTATGTACCCAGAGGAAAAAAAGACATTCTATAAAAAAGACATCTGCACTCGAATATTTATAGCAGTACAATTCACAATTGCAAAGATGTGGAAACAACCCAAGTGTCCATCAATACATGAGTGGATTAATAAAATGTGGTGCGTGTATACCATGCAGTACTACTCAGCCATAAAAAAAAATGGTGAACTACTTCTTGTATTATTCTGAATGGAGCTGGAGCCCATTCTTCTAAGTGAAGTATCACAAGAATGGAAAAACAAACACCACATGTACTCACGATTAAATGGGTACTAATCAATCAACACTTATGTGCACATATGGAAGTAACATTCATAAGGGATTGGGCAGGTGGGAGTGGGGAGGAGGGGACGGGTAAATTCACACCTAATGGGTGCGGTGTGCACTCTCTGGGGATGGGCACGTTTGTAGTTTTGACTCGGATGGTGCAAAGGCAATTTATGTAACCAAAGCGTTTGTACCCCAATAATATTCTGAAATTTAAAAAAAAACCACCACAATACTACCTAGGTATTAAAAATGATTTTGATGAAGAACATTTAATGTCTTGAAAACAATTTTATGATGTATTTCTAAGTTGTAAAAACAAAGTTATGAAGAATATATGCCCAATAACCCAAAATTACACACATAAACACATTTATATATACATACATATATACTAGATATGTAAGCATATATATTAACAGAATGGATTGTAATATCTTAAATAATATACCTTGTTAATACATAAATAAATAAAATAATAAATAAAATATAATAAATAATTATTCCTATGTGATAGAATAAAATATTTTTATCTTATTGCTACTTTTGTATTGCTGAAGTTCTCTACATTGAATATTATTTGCAACTAATATAAAAGAAAATACATTTTATAATTTCAAAGTGTTATATATGGTTTCTTTGCTCACTTATTTATTCATTCACACACTCTGCAATTATTATTGAGCAGCTGCAGACACTTTAAATACAACTGCCTTTGTTGTCATGGGGCTTGTAGCTTAATGGGATAGCCAGGCCAATCATGAAGAAACTCCATACTTTTTACACTTTGGCTCTATAGGAAAAAAGCTGAACAGGTGCCTTTGAGGATTTATAGCTGTGATCATATTTAGTCTGAAGACTCAGAGGATGTTTTCCTGAAGCAGTGACATTTAAGCTGAAAGATACAGTCTGAGTGTAGGATAATTAAGAAAAATTAGGAAAGAGGGTCTCAGAGAAGAAGGGGTGTCATTTGCAAAAGCACTTTGTGGCAGAAAGGAGCCTCATGAATTAGAAAAATTGCAAATATTTGCTGATAGGGTTGGAGCATAGAAAGCAACGGGAATGTATAGAGACGGAGTCTCAATTTGTAAAATAAGATAAAGACTTAGTCTATATACTAAGAGCAATGGGAAGCCAATGGTGGATTTTCATATTATTGTTTCTGTCAAAATCTCTTTTGGGTGGGGTGGGAAATATACTTGGTCCTCTCTCCATTGCCTTAGAACTGATGAGAAAAGAAGTCCTCCAAAAACCACTTCTTTTAGAGGCCTCATATTCTCTTGTCAAAACTCCTTAACATGAAAACCATGAAAAGGCTCCATTTCCTACCCCAACCCCAAAATTATTGTGTCTCACATCCCCACTCAGGCACAACAAAATAATCACCCAGAAGTATGATTTCTCTGCTGTCAACTCACCAGGTTGTTACCTCTAACCAACATGGAGTAATTTCCACCATATCCCCAACTAATTTGCTTGAGATTCTGTTTCTGATCTGGCCCAAAGTGGAAATTCAAAAACTGATACTTATAATTAGTATTGCTCATGTTCTCTCTCTTCAGATCACCCTTCTTATTTATTTACTTTTTAAATTCTTTGCAGAAAAGTGAGAGAGACATACATATATTTTATTTCAGAATATTACGGGGGTACAAATGCTTTGGTTATGTAAATTGCCTTTGCACTGCCCAAGTCAGAGCTACAAGCATGCCCATCCCCCAGACAGTGCATACCAAACCCGTTAGGTGTGAGTTTACCCATCCCTTCTACCCCCCTCCCACCTGCCCAACACCTGGGTAATGTTACTTCCATATGTGCACATAAGTTTTGATCGATTAGTACCCATTTAACAGTGAGTACATGTGGTGTTTGTTTTTCCGTTCTTGTGATACTTCATTTAGAAGAATGGGCTCCAGCTCCATCCAGAATAATACAAGAAGTAGTTCACCATTTTTTTTATGGCTGAGTAGTACTGCATGGTATACCTATACCACATTTTATTAATCCACTCATGTATTGATGGGCACTTGGGTTGCTTCCACATCTTTGCAATTGTGAATTGTGCTGCTTATAAATATTCGAGTGCAGATGTCTTTTTTATAGAATGTCTTTTTTTCCTCTGGGTACATACCCAGTAGTGGGATTTCTGGATCAAATGGTAGTTCTACTTTTAGTTCTTTGAGGTATCTCCATACTACTTTCCACAGAGGTACAAGTTTTCAGTCCCAACAGCAGTGTATGAGTGTTCCTATCTCTCCGCATCCATGCCAACATTTGTTGTTTTTGGACTTTTAATCTTCTGCACAGCCAAGGAAACTATCACTAGAGTGAACAGACAACCTACAGAATGGGAGAAAATATTTGCATGCTATAAATCCAATAAAAGGCTGATAACTAGAATCTATATAGAACTCAGGAAAATCAGCAATAAAAAACCAAACAACCCCACTAAGAAGTGGACAAAGGACATGAACAGAAACTTTTCAAAAGAAGGTAGACTAATGGCCAACAAACATATGAAAAAATGCTCAACATCTCTAATCATCAGGGAAATGCAAATCAAAACCACAATGAGATATCACTTAACTCCAGTGAGAATGGCTTTTATTGAAAAGTGATATATTAATATAAATATTCATGGCACATTGCAGAAGTTTTCAAAGCATTAAGAATGCTGGGGGATAGGAAGATGTTATAATTCTACTTTTCAATGAGGAAACAGATTCAGAGATGTAAAATGAATTGCTGAAGGACAAACCTGGGAAAGCGAGGTCTCCCAACACTCGAAAGAATGTTCTTTCCACACAACATACTGCTTCCCATTCAGTGCAAATGTCCTCTCTCTTTCTCCCTGGAGAACAAAAGGTACTAGATTGCTGGGACTACCTCTGTGAAATGCACTTTGCACAGTAGTTAGCATAGAATTATTCCCTTTTAGGTGCCTAATAAATGCCTTTGAATGATTGATAGCCAACTTATGATTTTTCCTGATTGTGGTAGGCCAACCTGACATGAAAAGTCTTGGGAGGAACTAGTTCCCTGAACAGCAGGTAGGTTTTCCGACACTGAATGACATAGAAATGACAGAAAGTCAGTTGAAATTGCTACCATAGTTAAAATGTCCTTTTAAGTAATTATATGCAAAATAGATTTCTCACCATCAAGAAGCTTCAAACGTTGATGGTATAGCAACTAACAATAGTTGATTAAGTCACAAAAGTTAGTTTAGGTCTCTTGGGCATAAAATCATTAGGGACATGATGCTGTTCACATGTCACCATGCTCTCCATGTCATAATTTAATGTCATTGGAGTTATAAAGAAGGAATAATGACAGCAGCTAATACACACTGAGTGCTAACTAATGGGACTGCTAAGCACATCCATTCATCATTTCATACAATCTTTACAACAAGTTTACAGCATCATTAATACATATTATTGCTACTCTTTCAGAAGTGCCCAAACTGAGTCTTAGAGCAGTTTTGAGGTTCACCAAAGGTCACACAACCAGGAAGTTGCAAAAATCCAGTTCGTCTGCTCCAAATTCTTTGCTCTTAACCACTCAGCTATACAGTTTATGCCTAGATTATAATGAACGAAATAGAAGGCTACTCGAGAAAATTATTTTTTTCTTTTACTTTTCTCCTACAATTCAGTCAGTGTTTTCTGGTTTAGCTATTCTATTGAAAAGCATATCTCCCTGCCCCATGTCCACATACCTGGGTTAGTAGGAATCACATAGATGAAGCAGGATTTATCATTTATAGCACCTGGTAACCTTTATAAACACGTCTTCCATTATTAGAATGCTATTTAGTGCAAGGTGCTAAGGGGACATATAGTAGATGGTAGTGATTATCTCACCACATTTCACAGAACATAGCTCTAAAGGGAAACATATCCATAAAAGGGCATAATAAAAATACTTCTCTCAGGCTTGAGTATGACTGGCATCTCTGGGTTCCATCTACGTCAAAGCCTGACAGTATAGTTGCCCCAATTCACGGAGATAGCAACAGAGCCAGGAGATAAAGTGAACCACACTCATTGTAGGTACTTGGGCTTCTTAATTCTGTTAGAACAGTTTTGAAGTACATTCCTCCCCAGGTATCCTCAGAGGATTTTGGTTCCAGAGCCCCCATGGATACCAAAATCCATGGAAGCACAAGTCCCTTATATAAAATGGCATACTATTTGCATACAACCTACACATATCCTCCCAAATACTTTAAATCACCTCTAGAATACTTATGATACCTAATGCAGTATAAGTTCTATGTAAATATAATAGTATTTATATTTAATATAATATGCTATATTGTTTTTATTGTTTTTATTATTGTATTGTTATTTTTTATTGGTTTTTTCCAGATACTTTTGATCCTCAGTTGGTTGAATCCATGGATGCAGAACCTGCAGATATGGAGGGCCCACACTGTTTTATATTTCAAATATCTAGGGGAAAGTTTTGGCTAACCCCCATCCAATGTGCATATGAAGACTAAATGAGGTCAGAACATGCTGAATTTTGTGAATTATTTTATGATCTTGTCCCTTGCTAGGCTAAACTATCGCATATTGATTTTTGTATTACCAAATCAAACTTAAGTACTAATATGGTAGTTTAGAAAATAAACCATGAAATTAAAGACAATTTGGAATATATTAGACCTGAATTAAACCATGGCTCCACCACTGTGACTTTGGGCATGTAGCTTAACATCTTCAAACCTTAGTTCCTGCCTCAGTAAAATGAACCTATTAATATAGACCACTCAATTGTTATGAAAATAAATTTAAATGTGATCCTGTATTTAATGCACCTAGTAAAATGCCTGACATACAATTGGAGATCCATAAATAACAAGAAACAACAATGAATTTTAAAACTCTTCAAATGGTGTTTGCTCATACTAAGTGCCATATAAGGATTTGTTACTATTATTAATATTACTGTACTGAGATTGGACTTTCTTTCTTTTTTCCTGCCTTGTAGTAGCTCAAGATCTCATTCTGAGATTGTTCTGAGGTCTGGAAAGAAAGTATGCACCCAATATTTCCAACGCTGCCTTGGCCATGGCTCTATTCACTCCACAGAAAAACAGAATGAAAAACCAAAGTTGTTGAGAGACTTTCGGGTTCTCTATGGCTTCACCTTTGAATCCTACTCCACTTTTTCTAGATACAACTCTTCCCCTAAAACAGCTATGACCCACCACCCAACTATGAGGAATCTCAACAAAGCTGGGGAAAATTCAGCATGAAAGCCAGAGTCTGAAAAACACTTTCTATTTTTGCTGGTTTTTAAAGTTAATTTCTACTGCACTCTTCCCACATTCCTCTGTGAGGCAACTGTAGGCTAGCATGCTGCTGTCTTAAATTCCAGCTACAACTTCAATGAGAGAGAATATTATTCTATTTCCACATTCTCCTCCCTCCCCCTTCCACCTTTATGACATATTCAGAAATGCATGCATATTCAACCAATGAATACCCCCAGGCATACATGCACATCTATTCTCATATCCACACCTACATACAGCAATGCACATATACACAAAATAAAATGAACACATGCCCATAAACACACTCCCATGCAAATAGTTACATACATGCATATGTTTGTGCAGAAATGCTCACACATACACTGATAAACATACTTGCCTGTGCACATATTTAAAGGTGAACATGCAAGTACATATGCATGCATCCTCACTGACTCTGGTTTGGTACATGGCAGAGACCTAAGGTTTTTGGCTTCCTGCACTTTGTTTCCTTTTATCCCATGATTATCAGTCCCAAAGAGAGAGGAGGTAATGTCTTGCAACAATTTAGGTTGAAGGGATAACATGTCTATGTTTTGAGTTAAATTGATCTAGTACTGTGGTCTGGATGTTTGTAGAATGCATTGTGAAAAGCAGATAATTTGTCTGATTTCACAGGCTCACAGCTGGAGGAGAATTTGCCTCAGAATGAATTGTACTTTGAGTCTCACACATTCCTAATTTAGATGACACTTTGGACTTTAAACTTTTGAGTCGATGCTGGAACAAGTTAAGACTTTTTGTGCCATTGGGATGGAATGTATTTTGCATGTGAGAATGACATAAATTTGAAGGGACCAGGGGCAGAATTCTGTGGTCTGAATATTTGTTTCTCCTCAAAATTTATTTCTTGAAATCTAATCCCCAAAGTGATGGCATTAAGAGGTGGGGCTTTTGGGAAGTGATTAGTTCATAAGGTCTCTGCCCCATGAATGGGATTAGTGTCCTTATAAAAGAGGCCTAAGAAAGCTTGTTTACCCCTTCCACCATGTGAGAAAGCCAAAAAAGGTATTCACCTACAATGAATGGGCCCGCACCAGACACCAAATCTTCTGGCATCTTGATCTTGGACTTTACAGCCTCCAGAACTGTGAGCAATAAATACTATTGTTTATAAATTACCCATTGTAAGTGTTTTGTTATAGCATCCCGAAGGGACTAAGACAGTCAGAGATATTGAATCCATTACCATAGTGTGGGATAAGGGAGGCAGCAAGAGAGATGATTGGGTCTGCTTTTCCTCATTTCTATGCCAATGCTTAGATGGAAATCACATAGAATTTTGTGACATGGCAAAGACACAAGGCTAAGATTACTTGTCACGTTGCTTCCAAGACTCTTAATTCCACAGAAAATTTTAAAAGAGCATTTTGTTATTTTCCTATAAAATAATCACCTTTAGCCATTTCTATCTTTTGCAAAATGTTACATAAGCAATCATATATATGCTTTGGAGCAACTAAGTTGATGTTTAAAGCAATCGTATTTGTGCTTAGGAGTTTTTTTTTTTTAGTTGAATATTCCATCTAATCTTTACATTAACCCCATGAGATAGACAGGGAATGTTATTGCCATTATACAAATCTAAAGTTCAAATACAAATCTCAGAGACTAGTAGCCCCTGGAGGGTCAAAGGGACAGTAATCATTTGAGGAGGTTGAGAGTGTAGGTCTTCTTTCTGTTTCCAATTCCAGGGTCATTGCCACTACCCCAAACTACCTTGGGTAACTCTTTCCTCATATGTTCAGGAGGGAACTCTCCTTTCTTTTGAAGTTGAGCAATATTACCAGGTCCCTCTCTTCAAAAAAAAAAAAAAAGAGAGAGAGCGAGAGAATCCAATATTTTGTTGGAATGCTTCGATCCCTCGCCTAAATTCAGACTAGCTTTCACCTCTGTTATAGCTGTTTTCACAGGTTTTTTGTTTTTTTTTTTTATATTATAAAATACTACAGAGTTCCTGATATCTTAGCCCTTTATTGCCCTTCTATCTGAAATAGCATTTTTGGTAATAGTTGCAAACTAAAGTCCAGATGGACAAAGTGAAAGGCCTTCACTTGTTGCAGGTGACCTTGATAACAATTTGCCAAAGAAAAACTTTCCATTATTTCTACTGCCACCTTGTGTAGAAAAGCAGCCTCTAACTCTTCACAGATTCATAATGGTGGATCCCGTTGGAAGAACAAGATCCACAGGTGATGTCCACAGTAGCAAGGTAAACAGGATGGATTTGCTTAGACGAGCAGCACATCCTCTTCTTTTCTTTCAAAACCTCCCCAGCACCATGGTGCCGTATTTGCACCATGGTGCTCAGCTGCTGCACTTTAAGAAAATGGCAATTTTAAATTGGTTTTTGGTGTCTTAAAGGAAGGCAGCAGAAAAGCAATAAAAGGCCTTCATTATTCAAGGAGCTGAAGAATGAATGGAAGGTGTTTGTGGTGCTTAGAGGGCAAAGAGATGGGGCTAAGAAGCAGGAAATATATTCACTCTTCAAGAAGAGAAGGCTCCCTTGTGGTTTCTTGCGCTGGGGTTCACGGTTAAGGGGGGCTCCCGTTTCTCCTTCCTCCTTCTCCTTCTCCTTTTCCTTTTCCTTGTCTTTCTCCTCCTCTTGCTCTTTCTTCTTTTTTCCTCTTTATTTTATATCTTTAAATCATGCTTTTATTCTAAGGAAACATAATGCTGCTATTTCTCATACTAAAGGTCTAATCTTTATTCCTGACCAGCCCAACTGGCCGTGATTTCCTGACTGTGCCAACAAACTAATCGACAACACCTAGAAGGAAAATTGAGAACCTAAATGGTTCTACAACGAACCCAAGCCTCATTTAAGAAGGCAAAACAAATGATCTCCTGCCTGCTTTCCTTTGAGGTCTACCAGAGTACTTTCTTGGTTTTCCGGAATCGAAGGTTTTTCCAATGCAAAAGTCATGCCAAAGCCTTAAAATGACTGTGACAAAATAATCTATGTTGTATCCCCCAAAGCCTTAAGAAATTCCCCAAAACACCATTAGAGCCATCTTATATTTATAAACACCTCCCTATACTTCTGCTCCAGCAGAGGTTATTCACCCCATCTTACGATGCTGTCTATTCCCAGTGCACTTAAATATTTAAATGTTATGCAATATCTTCATTGCAAGTACTTTGGTTCATATCCTCATCTTTCAACTTTTCTTTTCTTTCTCAGATACCATTTTCTGCATATTTTAAGCCATCCTTGCCACAGTTACTCCTTAGCTTTTTATAAACCCTGAACAAATCTGATCATGCCATTCTTCTCTTCTATAAATAAGAATACTCTTTCTGTAATTGATACGAATAACATCAATTAAATTTTATTAAAATAACCCTGCCCTCATATTTTGGGTTACCTCTTCTTTGGGAAATGGTTTCTAAATCAAAATCTGGGTACTTTTATGGGACTTCCCTCAGTAACATGGAATTATTTTTAAAATAGGGAGGGGCTGACTCAGCTGATTTTCGTACCTAGGTGTTTGGGGTTGGGGTTGGGTAGAATCTGAGATTCAGAAAGGATGTCTTTCTTAAGGTCATGGCATTTACAGCCCATGTCTCTTAATTCTATTATCCGGAAGTCTTTGGTTGTATGTGACAGAAAGCAAACTTGAACTAGCTTAGGTAGAAAATAAGTTTTATTAGAAAAATACTTGAGTAGCCTACAGTAATAAACCACAAAGCCTCAGGATACAAGGAATGGAGACATTTCTGGAAACCTGAAATAGGAGAGCCGTAAACTCTTGTTTCTGTCAATTGACGTAGTACTTTAGAAAACTGTTCCTGCAGGCTGATCCTTTAGCTCACACCCCAACTATAATATCTTTACCTGAGAGGAGGAAGACCCAGGAGAGACCTTGATTCTCCTGGCTTAGGTCATATTCCGATCCCTGAGGCTAGGAGATGGCAGGGGGCAGAATAATTATTTATCTTCACCAGGCTGAAAGTTAAGGCAAACTAGTTTCTTAAAAGAAAGACTTATTTCTTTTAGAAGTAGAAGTGGCTACAGTCAAATCCATTAAGCCATCTACATTAATGATGTTATGTCAGTGGTTCATGTTCAGGAGATGCTCACAGTAAGGATCACAGTAACATGCTCACAGTAAGGATCCTAGGGACCTACTATAAATAGAACAGTAGTTCCCAATCAGAGATGATTTTCCCCCAGGGGACATTTGGCCATGTCTGGACATATTTTTGGTTATCACAACTGGGGGTGGGGTTGGGTAATGTGCTTCTGACATCTAGTGGGTAGAGGTCAGGGATGCTTCTAAACATCCTACAATACATAGCGTGACCCCCTACAACAAATAATTATCCTGCCCCAAATGCCAATAGTGCTGAATTTAAGAAACCCTGGAATAGAGTGATTAAGAGTGCTAGCTTTAGAGTCAGACAGAGCTAGGTTTAATTCCTAATTCAGGCACTGACTATCTATGAATTTAACCTTTCTGAGTATAATTTCCCTCACCTGTATAATAACACCAAGTCTTCCAAACTGTTTGAAATAACACACACATACACACACACACACAGAGTAAGTTTCCTTAGTCAGATCTTCCATTAGTCAGATTGCTTGCAAAGCTGGCTTTCTATTCTTAAATTATGCCAATGTTTGACCTTTGAATCACTCATAATTTTTTCTCCAAGATCTCTTATCTCTGGCTTTACAAGTATGAACTCTGAGCCCAGCTCTGTACTAGGTAGTGCTGGGAAAAATCAGACACTCGTCCACTAGGAAGCTACTGCCTTCAGAGGACCATTGTTCAGAAAATCATTGAACAGTGGTTCAATGAGAAAGGCAGTAACTCAAAAAGGACTAACACGGAGACTTTGGGAGAAAGAGAGAGTCTCTTACTCCACCCTCTACTGCACTAATTCTCCACTAACTCTGAGTGATGTGAGAATACACAGATAAATAATAAGATGGGGCTTTTTCTAGATGCATAATCATACTCTGATACATAATATTTGTCATGTATGTTTCCTTCTTATGAAACGTCTCACTATAACTTTGCATCATGCATGCTTTTCACATGGTAGATTGTTTATAATCCAACTAATATACTAGATTATGTGCCCTTTGATTGGAAAGTTTATGCCTTTTTAATCTGAGGACAGTCCTGATCCAAAGATGGCATTTGTAAAATGGTATAATTAACCAGTGAATGAATAAATGTTAAAGATAGACATTTTCGAACTATTAGAATATTTCTAAGTGACATTTGACCCTCTTAGAAGAATGTGAATAAAATGAGGGTTCTGTATATAATGTGTCAATAAAACAATAGTGCCTGTATGCTATTAAATGACTTTATCTTCTCACTAGCAAATTGTGGTATGTCCTAATCAGGTGAGAGTTGTGGCTTGGCTCCAGTTTCCCCACGTCTTTTGTCATTCTGATTTCCTAATATAGGCTGACCCAATAATTTTGATCCAGAGCTGATGCTGCTATGTGCTAATTCAAACTGGTCACTTATTCAAGGCTTACATGATATTTTAATGTAATTTTTTATGCTTTCCAATTGTACAATGCTCAAATTTTAAAAGATAAATGCCATTAACCACAATTATATGATTCTATTTTGAATTTTCCAATATGCATGCAGAAATGCATGAAATCCCTATACTTTAAAAGTATGAATCTCCTAAAATAGTCTTTCTCCAACTTTTTGTGCACAGGAATCACCTAGGGATCTTGCATGTGATGCAAGATTCTCATTCAAAAGCTCTGGGGCAGAACCAGAGTTCCCACACTTCTAACAAGCTCCAAAGTGTTGTCAATGTTGCTATTCCCAGAACCACACTTTGAACAGCAAGGTCCTTAATAGGCCTTCTTCAAAACATATTTCGTAAATGTTTGTGGCTTTTCATGCAAGAGCATATTTTGAAATGTGACTCATATCTTCAATGGTATATCCTCCATAACCTGAAATCTATTCTGATCCTTGTTTCCGTAAGTGACCTTTGTGAAACAAGTTCCAAGATCTATTAATAAGGATTTTTAAGAAAAGTGTTTGTGGTAAAGTGAATATGGGGAATGTTAGCTAAACAAAGTAAAAAGAGATCTCTTTCAGAATTTTTGGAATCTTAGATGTGTTAATATGCTATGTGAATGGTTGTAAAAAACTTGTCCCTCCACAGCATCATTTGGAAATTCTATTCCAGAGACACAAAAATCCAGGAATCTCTTATGTTTCACCACCAAAAATCCTCTCTCCCACTTCTACCCCAAGTCTGGACCTGGAAAGTGTCCATTTTCAATTTTGCTAAGGCTTATGTTTAACGCTTTTGTATCTACACATGTATTTATAAACCTGGGTGCAAGTTGTTTTTCTTTTCAAACACTGCTAAGCTTATTGGTTAGCTGTCTCCAGGATAATTGAATTTGAGAATTGAATTTGCAATTTGTAATAGAAAATGGTAACATCATATGACTGCAAATAAGCATCTGCCAATACATCACAACAGATTTGTTTAGTGCTTTTTGGGGAGAAATGATGATTTATCCTCACATCCAGGCTTATCGGACATTATAATATCAAGTTGGTTTCGTGTCCTTCTAAATAGTACGGGCTGTTCTATGGCCTTCACTGCCATCTCCAGGGATGCCGAATCTAGACTATCTTAGTCTCCATGGTGATGGGGTCACCATTATACTGACCAGTTTTTCAGGAATCCTATCGTAGAGCTACAGTGTGGACCCTCATTGGCTTTTTTTGCTTTCTAGAGAAAGAGAGAAGGCACTCAAGCCTGTGTAGATTTATAAGTACTCATAGCAGAGGTCACAACAATGACTCTTTTTATTCCTAGCTTTATTAAGCTATGATTGACAAAAATTGTATCTATTTAAGATGCACAACATAATTTGATATAGGTATATATCGAGAAATCGTTACCACAATCAAGCCAATTAACATATCAATCACCTCACATAGTTTCCATTTGTGTGTGTGTATGTGTGTGTGTGTGTGGTGAGAATACTTGAAATCTACTCTTTTAGCAAATTTCAAGTATACAATAGAGCATTATTAACTATAGATACCATACTGTACATTAGGTCTCTAGAACTAATTCATCTTATAACTGAAGATTCGTACTCTTTGACCAACATTTCCCCATTTCCCGCTCCCCCCACCAGAGCCTGGCAGCCACCATTCTACTGTATGTTTTTGCATTTGACTTTTTTAGATTCTACATATAAGTGAGATCATGCAGTGTCTTTCTGTCTGGCTTATTTCACTCAGCATATCTTCCAGTTTCATCCATGTTATCACAAACAGTAGGATTTCCTTCTTTTTTATGGCTCAATAATATTCTGAGATATATATACACATATATATATGTGTGTGTGTGTATGTATATATATATCCGTTTACCCATAGATGCTTAGATTGTTTTCATATCTTGGCTATTGTGAATAACGTTGCAACACACATAGAAGTCATCTCTTGAGATGATCATTTACTTTTTTGGATATATACCTAGTAGTGGGACTGCTGGATGACGTGGTAGTTCTGTTTTTAATTTCTTGTGGAAACTCCATACTATTTTTCATAATAGCTTAGCTGTACTAATGTACATTTTTACCAAGTATATAAGGTTCTGTTTTCTCCACATCCTTGACAACACTAATCTTTTGACTTTTTGACAATGACTCTCTTTTGTGTCAAACTCTACTTGAATCTCATCCCTGCCTTTTGGAAATAAAGCAAAAGTGGTAGATTTGGTTTCTTTTGACCAGATAATTAATATTTCTTAATAATATGGGGTTACCTATAGTTTACAGATCTGAGTGGGTAGGTAATACAAGGAAAGAGAAGCTATGAAATAGAGTGATAAGGGCTTGCATGGATGTATGATCTACAAGTGACTCCCTAATAGAAAAAAAACTAACAGACATCAACTCCAGTCCTGTGTCTGAATCATCTTAATGACTAAGAAGGTATTGAGTCAGACTTGCAGAAAGCAAGATAAAGAGTACCCTTTATTTTTTATTATGTTTTCTTTTGTTTTTAATTCAACATAGGAAGGTTAAAGAAGTAGAAGGACTTCGGTTGAATTATTTAAAAATATTTTGAAATATCATCCACTCTATATTTCCTCTAAACTTTGAAAGAGTTCTTGTGTATCTTCAGAGATGACACAATTTAAGAAGAGCTAATCCCATTTCCCCCAAAAGACAAATAAACAGAGCAATAAAGATCCAGTGTGGCTGTGTAAACATCCAATCAATGATCCACTTGTTAAGCTAAATCTGACCTGGGAATAGAAAAGTGGAGAGAGACTCAGATAAGAATAGTGTGCATCGTTACTCTGGCTTTGTATGAAAATGATAACGCTGGTAAAAGGGTATTAAAGTAAATGAGCACAGAGATGAATGTGTTGAGGTGAGAAAAAGAAGGAAAGAGAGAAGCTCATTAATAAACAAGAAAAAATAGGGTTGGCTTATCCATTGTCTGAAACAGGGAATTTAAGTTTTATTCATCCCTGCTGAAAAGTTACAAAGCAAAACAAAAAAAGCTTCGAATGTGTGTGTGTTGCAATGATGATCTCATAAGCAAAAACTCTTCAAAATAGGGAAGAGAAGATACATACTGTGAAAATACATATTGCAAGTCAGTCCATATTGGGAAATGTGGAGCCACTTCTGGTAAAACCAGAGAACGTACCATCTCTCACGTAGGGACAGTTTTTTAGGGGAGGAATACAAATGTAAAGCATGCATTTGAGTTCTTAGGTGCATGACTGGCCTTTGAACTACTCATTTTAGTGGTATTTATTATATTTTTATATTTATAAGTAGGTTTAATTTTATTCCTGAACATTAAAATAGATTTAATCAAGGGGACAGAAACAACCAA
Source organism: Daubentonia madagascariensis (assembly GCA_023783475.1). NCBI lineage: Eukaryota > Metazoa > Chordata > Mammalia > Primates > Daubentoniidae > Daubentonia > Daubentonia madagascariensis. Next base: position 16,323,669 of record JAKFHU010000144.1, read on the forward strand.
TAATGCCTTGTATTTTTATTATGAGCATACTTTTACATATAGAATATAGAGCAAAAAGATTTATTTTATGTTGATGAACAAATATTAACAAATACTAAAGTTTTGCGACATTTGCTTCAGAACTCTTTTTTTTAAACTAGAGATTTAGGCACATTTGTAATTAAAATCTCACATATCCTTTTGCTGTTCCCTCACAGGGTTCTATTACTTAATACATTTGTAGACAACTATAAACAATTATATATTGTTTTGAGTGTTGTAACACTTTAAATATTTGCTATCTTACCATAAGTATACTTTGCAATTTCCTTTCTTTCCTTGGCATTATATTTCTTAGGTTTTTCATATTGACATTTTAAAATCCAGCTAATTCATTTTAACAGACACATAGTAATCCCCTGAATTAAAAATCAAGTTTATTTATCTTAATGGTGGATAGTAAAATTGCTTGCATGCTTTTGCTATTAAAAACTGTGCCAAAATGAATATCTTCTTAAATATCTCTTTGAATATATGTGTGAGGTTTTTCTAGGATCGATTTTTAGAAATGAAAATGCTTGTGTACTGCTTTAATGTTGCAATCAGGTATTTACATTTAGTTTTTTAATCAAGACATTTATTTTTGTGTATAATAAAGAGATCTATTTGATTAATCACTTTCCATAAACAGCTAATTGTTACAGGACCTTTTATCAAACTTTTCTCCATTAATTTATAATTGCACTTTTATATATGCCGAATGTCCATGAATGTAGGTCTGATTCTTCTTTCTTCCTCCCTATAATTAGGCTACTTGTCTATACCTATGCCAATATCAAATGGTTTTAATTACTTTATCTCAGTTGTTCTCAACCTGGGGAGGTTTTACCCTTCCGGGGGCATTTGGCAGTCTGAAGACACTCTGATCATCACACCTGTGGGGGTAGAGGCCAGGGATGCTGCTGGACGTCCAACAATGCACAGGAAGCTTTTAAGCTTTTTTCCCCTCAGAATTATATTTGATGTGCTACGTTTTTTATTCCTCCATATGAATTTTAGGATTAGGATCTTAAATTCCAAGAAAAAAACTTTAAACATTTTTATTGAGTTAACATTTAACTTATGGATTAATGTGGCAAGAATTGACAGTTTTTATATTGATTTTTCTTATTTATTATGCAATAGATCTACATTTGTTTTGAGTTTTTAAAGGCCCTTTAACTCAATTTATTTTATATTTTATATTTTTACTCTGAAAGATCATTCATATTTTTGTTAAATATATTACAGGATGCTGTAATCATTTTAATTACACATTTTATAATTTGCTGCTGTATAGAAATGATTAATTCTTATATATTGATATTTTACATTGTATATGAATCCAAAAATTTTGCTAAATTCTTCCACTATATTTAAATATTTTTCTACAGATTTCCTGAGATTTTTCTTTGTAGACATATATCTATCATCTTGTATCAACTTGAAGAAGTTTTTAACTTTCTTCCAATTTTTATACATTGTATTTAAATTTCTTCTTCTGTGTTAGGGGCTATGACCCTCACTACAATGTAGTGATAGAGATGATGGCCGATCTCAACCTTAAAGAGTGAAATTTTCTGTAGAATCTTAATAGATGTTTACAAGTTTCACTAATTGTCCTTTAATTTCAATATGTCATAAAATAGTTAATAAAAATTTTTAAAATAGTTTATCTGTCCATGTGTTGAATTAAGATATTAAACTTGATTTTAGAGTCCACAAGCACAGATTGAATCAATCATACTACACAGTTCCTAAACAATAGTTGCCCTTATCATCAGACCATGTATAGCACCACTAATATTTCATGTCTTTTTTTACTTTTTGTGTTCCATTGCCTTTGCATCCTTCTGTCTAAGCATCCACATTATTTTCAACAATCTATGCCATTTTAATTCATTTTGTGTATATATATATATATATATGTGTACAGTGTTGTGTGTTGCATGTGTTTAACTTATATAAATATTCCTTGTTATTCCATTCAGTTTCTTAATTATTTCACTGATAATATTTTTAAGATATCACTTCATTGCTCTATGAAAATGTAGCTCTTTACTTCTGATTGCAAAATAGTAATTCACCGTTGGCATATGTGATAGTTATTAGGTCATTAAATATGAAATGTCTGATTTTGAATCAAAAATTTAGTTTATTATATCTCAAACAAGAAGCTGTACAATTAATCACAGTGTGTGCCTAAACTATCGACACAGTTTTGCCATCTTAATGGTAGCTTGCTTATGCCAGCAGCAAAGGAGCTTGAAGAGCAAGTGGCGATGAAATCATGAAAGGCGTTTTCCACAGCTTGTTGAGAATTGAATATTTGTCCTTGCAAGAAGTGGTCCAAAGCCTGGAAGAAATGGTAGTCAATTGTTGCAAAGTCTGGTGAATATGGTGGATGACAGAGAGTTTCCAAGTCCAGATTCAGTAGTTTGAGCAGCATTGTGCAAGAGGATTGGCCTGTCTCTATTGACCAATCTTGGTTGCATAATCATAAGCATCCTCCTCATTTCGTCCAGTTGGTTGTAGTAGACATCTGCTGTAATTGATTGACCAGGCTTCATGAAGCTGTAGTGGATAATACCAGTGCTGGACCACCAAACAGTCACCGTTAGCTTTTTTTGATGAATATTCAGTTTTGGACTGTGTTTTGCCACTTCATCTTTATCCAACCATTGTGGCAAACAGTTGCGATTGTCAAAAAGAATCCATTTTTCATCACATGTAACAATATGGTGTAGAAATGGTTTGCCTTTATGTCGTGACAGCGAAGACAAGCAAGTTTCGAGACAATTTCTCTTCTGACGTTTAATTCATGTGGTACCCATCTATCCAGCTTCTTTACCTTGCCCATTTGTTTCAAATGGTCCAGTGTTGTTGGAATAGTAACGTTAAACCTCGCTGCTAATTCACGCGTAGGTGGAGATAGATTCGCTTCCACTACAGCTTTCAGCTCATCGTTACCCACCTTTGTCTCAGGTCACCCACGTGGCTCATTTTCAAGATTGAAGTCACCAGAAAGGAACTTCTCAAAACATCGACGTACTATGCATTCAATTAGCCACACCCTTCCCAAACACTTTGTTGATATTTTGAGCTGTCTACGCTGCATTGGTTCCACGGCAGAACTCATACTCAAAAATAACACAAATTTTTAACTTACCTGTGGTTTCACAAAAATTGCTCTAAAAAAAATTGAAAGATAATCACAAGGCAAAACATGTGTTTGAAAGAATTAGGATGCACCTTCACACACACACATACACACACACAAAACAAGAAGTGTCAAAGTGAAATGTCAGAGATATCAACTGTCAAGTATAGTACTTAAGGAAATCAGACATTCCACACTTAATAACCTATCTTATGTGGCAACTTGGCTAGACAATGGTGACCAGTTGTTTGGTCAAACACTAGTCTAGATGCTTCTGCAAAGGTATTTTTTTTAGATGCAACTAACATTTACAATCTGTTGGCTTTAAGTAAAGTAGTTTGCCCTCCATGGCATGGGTGGACCTCACCTAATCAGCTGCAAAGCAAAGATGGAGGCTTCCCGAAGAAGAAGGAATTCTGTCTCCAGACTACACCACAGAAGTTATGTCTGAAACCAGCCTGTGGACCCAAGACTGAAACATAAACTCTTACTTGAATCTCCATCTTGCTAGTTTGCCCTATGGAATTTGGACTTGGCAACCTCCACAGTCGTGTGAGCCAATTTTTTAAAAAACCTCTCTCTCTTTCTTTCTCTCTCTCTCTCTCTCTCTCTCTCTATCGTATTGGGCCTGTTTCTTTGTATAATCCTAACTAATAAAGCATTTATGACCTTTTCCTTCTCTATTTTCCTTTTGAATGGACTCATTAATTGTTTACAATCTCTTGCTGCCGTAAACAATGTTGCTTGAGATATTCTTGTGACTGGTTTCTTATGAATTGTATTCCTCTCTTTACCTGGACTTGGTACATAGTGTATATGGGTACTTAATTTCATTCCAAAATGCTAGACTGTTTTATAAAACCACGGCTTCATGTCTTATTCCCACCAGCAACACAAGAAGGTATCTGTTTCTCCATGTCTGCAGTAACATATATATTATTGAATTTTAATTTTTTACATTTTTGTATAAAGTTGTATTTTCTAAAACCTTTCTTATATGACAGAAGGCTTAGAATCCCATTTAAATATATTAAAATATAGTCTAATTGATTTTTAAATTTTCTTCTTCAAAATCTGGTGGTTAATATATTTTCAGAAATTAATTCATTTCATATAATTTTATGCATTTAATCATGTATATTTCATAGTACCTTTTCAACACTTTAAAAACCTCTGTTAATTTTGTCATTATAGCTACTTTATATTCAGTAGTTATTTTAATCTTTCTTTTTCTTAATTATACTTGTCAGAGGTTTGTCTATTTTTTCTTTTTGCAAACTAAGTTTTAGTTTTATTTTCACATCCTTTTCTCCTTCTCTTTTTGTTCATCTTTTCTCATATGTTCATCATTTGTTTCCGCTTCTTTATTTGGATTTGCTCATTTCTGTTTCTCCCATCTTGAGTTGAATTCTTCATTCCTTTCTTTAAGAACATATTTATTTTCTGGTAGTTAGAGCTGCAGATTTCCCATTAAGTACTGTTTTGTTAGCAACCCACTCATTTTAACCAGTAGGGTTTTTATTGTGATTCTGTGATTCACGTGAAAGTATTCACTAATTGTGCTTAAGACACTTTTAAAAATTTTAACTACAATGGTTATTTAATAACATTTACTTTAAATTTAGATATATGTGATATTGAAACTTTCCTTTTTAGTAAAGTTTACTAGAGTAAACATACATACATCATTTGCACAAATCTTAAAGCAAAAATAATTATTAGAATTGTGGTGTTTATAAAATATGTACCAATAAGATGCATGGCAGCCATAGAACAAGGGCCAGGAGAGAAGAAATGGAATATATTTTCATAGGATTCTTATACTATATAAGTTGTTATATAGTATCACTTAAGTTTAGACTCTGGTAAGTTACATATGCATAAGTAAAGATGCATACCTGCTTAAAGCAACCACTAACATTAATAACAAGGTGTTACAATAAGTTGAAAGAGGAGATATAATATAATCATAAATTAATATTCAATTAATAAAAAATTCAGAAAAGAGGAAAGTGGAATAAAAAACAGATGAGACAAGTAAAAAGTAGGAAGATGGTAGTTTTAAATATATCGATAATCACATTAAGTGTAAATCATGTAAACACTCAACTAAAAAGCAGAGATTATTAGGTTGTATAAGATAACAAGACCCTACTATTTGCTGCCAGTATGAAACATATTTTAAATATAAATATGCAAATAGTTTACAAGTAAAAGAATGGATTAAGTTATACCCTACAAACATTAATCAAAAGAAAATAGGAGCGGCTATATTAATATTGGTCAAAGTAGATTTCAGAGTAAGCAATTTTACCAGAGATAGGGTCATTTTATTATGATAACATGGCCATCAAGAGAACATAGCAAATCTAAACATGTATGCAAAGCAGAGCTTGAAAACACGTAAGAGCAAAAACTGATAGACTTGAGAGGAGCAATAGACGAAAATTGCCTAAATCCTAAGTGCATAGCTCAATAAATTTTCACAATTTTCAGATCAAAAATAGGATATTATTGGCATACCAGAAGTTTCCCTTTGTATCTATTCTTAATAACTTTGTTCCCCAAAGTAACCACTTTTCTGACTTCTAAGCTTATAGACAAGTTTTGTCTTTTGAAACAATATGAATCAGTTAATATAATCTTCTGCATCTTCCTTCTTTTATTCAACGTTACATTTATAGCATTAACCATGATGTTGTATATATTAATAGTTGCAATTTTTTTACTTTCATCACTATATACTATTTTATTGAATTATACTAAACTGTACTTACATATTCCTTTTTAAATCAACATTTTAATTGGTTTTTTTTGGGTGCTATTAGGAATTCTGCTGTCATGAGCATTCTTATACTTGATTTTTGATGAACATACACATTCATTTGTCCTGAGTATAGTAACAAAGAGTAGAATAGCTGCAAATTTAGGGTATGTTGATACACATTTAGTCAAATATGCCAAAATGTTTATCAAAGTGGTGAATAATTAATACTTCTATTATCTTCTTATCTTCATCAGTGTCAACTTAAAAATCAGAAGATCTACATAAATTTGGAGAGGAGAGTCTATTTCTTATAAAGGATTACAGCCTGCGAGGTGGATTGCAAGCTGTAATAATTTCTTTCAAGGCTTGGAAGCATAGCCTCTGGCAAAGACCAAAAGGCAAGCACTCCAAGGGGGGAAGGGTGGAACAGGAATTTATGCTGAATGGGTTGGCTAAGTATGCACATTCAACAGGTCATAGGAGGAGCTACGAATATTCACAAAGAGGGTTCTAACACATTCATGATAAGCAAACATGCATGTTATGTATACCCCATGTTCATTTTGGGGTAGAGACTTAACATTTAAATATATTAGGCCCTGTATTTGAAAAAGTGAACCAGGGACATGAAGGCACTCAAGTTTGCAGCCTCGGTAAACCAGCCAGAACCAGTCCACGGTCAGTGGTCTTCTTATCAGGAGGAAGTAGCTGAAATCAGTCTCTTGTCCAATCAAAGCTGTAGTTATGGCTTGTGGAACAGGAGCTCAATAAGTCAGTCACTGGTGTTGAATGAGCTGCACTTATGTCAATATTGCTTATCTAGAGGCCAGTGCTTGTTTAGCTGCCAGAGAAAAAGAAAAATCCTATGGCAATTAGAGCACAGTTTATTTTTTAAGTGTAGGGGTGCATGACTTAACCCTTGCCTGGCATGGCCTTAGGTCCTGTTTATAATTTGATATCTTACTGCCACAAAGAGTTCATTCTGCCAGTCTTATGATCTCTATTTTAACATTAATGCTGGTCGATTGTGTCTAAACCCCAAAAGGGAGAAGGTATAACAAGGCCTGTCTGACCTCTCATCCATCATGGCTGGGAACTCAGTTTTTAAGGATTCTCTGGGGTCCCCTTGGCCAAGAAGGGTCCTTTCAGTTAGATGGCGGACTTAGGATTTTATTTTTAGTTCTTGCTAATACTCAAAATCAGATCCAGGAGTACAGTGAGGCAAGTGAGGGAGTGAAGGTAAAAAATTAATGAATGTTTTCACTTTCAGTGGCTTTTGCACCTGGCATCACCTGCATGAACCTGAGAGAGTGTATGCTTAAGAATTAGATGCCTCAGGCACAAAATTTAAGGAGGCATCAACTTTCAGGTTTGTACAGAACTTTGCATTTGGTCCAATTTGAGAGTCAGTACACCACAGACACACCTCCTTTACCTCCTTCTGCTCTCAACCCTGCTTGATACAGTCTTTGCTGGTTCCCCCCACCCCATTTCTTTAGGGAATGTGTAGTGTTATTATAATACATGGTGTTTTTTATTTACATTTCCCTGATGATTAATGAAGTTGAACACATTTTCACATGTTCATTAACCATTTTGACGTCCTCTTTTGTGAATTGCCCCTTCAAGTCTTTTGTCCAATTTTAACTGGATTAGCTAAGTTTTATCTTATTAATTATGTGAAGATCTTTTTATATATTCTTCACAGATCCTTTGTTGGTTTTCTGTATTGCAAATATATTTTACTCTGACTTTCCTTTTCACACTCCAATGGTTTCTAATAATAAACAAAATTTCTTGATTTTAATTGAGTTTAACTTATAAATTTTTTTTCCTTTTGGGTTACTGCTTTTTTATCCTCCTTATGACATATTCCTTCTTCTTTTCTTCTTCTTGCATTTGTAAAATTTATGATGATGTCCCTTTTACTATTCCTGCTATTAGTATTTTTTTAAACTCTTGGTTGAATTCTATAAATTTAATTAGTCTTTCACAAGTCTTAATTTGATTTTATTCATGTTTTCTGTTGTAAACTTGTTTTCTACTCCATTAGTCTGTCTTATTTTTTATTTTTCCTTGTTTTAACTTTATTTGGGTTTAATTGGATATTTTTTTCCTAGCTTCTTGAGATGGATACGTAGGTTATTGGTTTTTGAGGATTGTTTTTTAACATTACATTCATTCAAAATTATCTTTTATTTAGATTATTTCTCATTTAAACAGAGATTTAATTTCATCACACATGTTTTAATACAGCATATTTTTATTGTCATTTATTTCAAAACATTTTCTAATATCCAGGGTGATTTCTTTGGCCTTTGTCTTATTTAGAAGTACACCGTAGTATCCAAAGAGGTGAGAATTTACTTTTTGTTTTTGATTTATAGCTTGATTCCACTGTGATCAGAAACATACTCTCAATACAATCATTCCTTAGAAATTTGCTGAACTAGCTTTAAAACCTCATATATAATTATTTTTTATAAATGTCCTATGTTTGATTAAAAATATATGCATTTGGCTATCCTTCACTTTGAATCAGGTTCTATATGTGTCAATTAAGTCAAATTCATAAATCATCTATGGATTCTCCATATCCTTGGTAATTTCTTGTTTATTTGTTCTTAGTTATTGAGTAAGTTATGTTAATATCTCCTACTAAAATTATGAATTTGTTTATTTCTCATTTTATTTCTTTTAATTTTTACTTTACATATCTCAAAACATTTTATGCACATAAAATTTGCAAATGTTATATGATTTTTGTTTAATAGATTGACCCTTTTGTTATTATGTGGCCCCCCGTCTTTTTCTTTAGCAGTATTTTTGGTCTTAGAGTCTACTTAATTATTAATATATTTAAGCCAACTTTCTTTGGATTATTTGACAGCCTGAAACACCTATGTTTGCCTCTCTACTCTGATGAGTTCCAAATTTTTTTCTAGGTCATTTATTTCTTAACAGTGGCGTTCTGCCTGAATTGTCATCAAAAATTTGAAAATTCTTTGAAGGATGAAGCACTTATAGAACATGGGCATACCACTCTATAATTTCTTTCTTTCTGAATCTTAGCACCTCGATTCTTGTTTTCTTAGCGGTTCTCTGATGTCTTCAAACAAATTTTTTTAAATTTTATATTGATTTTATAATTTTTTCCCATCAGGAATATTGGTCTGCTGTAATCTACTCTATCAAAAAGAGAAACAGAAATCTCAATGGGTTATCATCTTGTCATTTTTTCATTTAAGAAAATTATCTGCCATTATTCACTATAATATTTCTTTTACTTTCTTCTAAAATATCACCTGTTGGGGACTTTTATAAGACTTTTCTGGTATTTTTTATTCTCTCTATTTCTTTATTATAGAGTTCAGGCTTAGATCAGAGGTTAGCAAACATTTTCTTAAAGAGAGAGATGTTTTAGGCTGTGTGGTCTACACAGTACATGTCACAACTATTCAATTTTGCTGTGGTAGTACAAGAACATCCATAGGAGTTACATAAATGAATGTCTGTGGCTGTGCTCCAATAACATTTAATTTACAAAAAGAGGTGTCCAGGGCCTATAGGTTGCCAATCCCTGGGCTAGGTTATACTACTGTAACAAACAATCTCCACATTTCAGTAGTCCAAGATATCAAATATTTATTTCATTTGTCTCTTCTTCATGCTACATATTAATTTTAGATTCATCTGAAATGGGACTGTGCTCATTGTAGTTACTCAGTTACTCAGCATCCTAGCTAAGGGATCCTGTTGGCATTAAAGAAAAAAAAAAAGAATGCTCTGGAAATGAAAGGTTTACTTTAGAAGAGAAACTCATCACACGCATTCATTTCTAATTGGCCAGAATTACAACGGGCCGTGCACAATCCCACACATGCATAAAGTGACGAGGAAGTACAATCCTATATGTGTCAGAGTGGCAGTCAAAGATTAGACAAAGTAAATGAGTGGTGCTGGTGACTACTCCCGTGAGTTTTAATCTCTCTTTCGTAATTTTTATTTCTCTTTCCTTCCAATATTAATATTCTTATATTTACCTTCTGATCTACCAAGTCTTACCCCAGACATATCTAAATTTTTATTTCAAATCTCCATTTAAATTTTAATTTCAATGACTACTTTTGATTTCTAAAAATACTGTACGTTCTTTTTCAAATCTGCCATTTAAAAATATTGTTCTGTACTTTCCTTGGTCTCTTCTAAACTTTCATTTATTTATTTAATCTCTTTAAAAGTTTGACATTTTAAAAATAAATTAATAAAAACTTCCCTGGAATTAGATCAGTAATCATTTTCCTTCCCACCTAGAAGACATGGTCAGGCAACCATTTTAAAGTTCTACAATTTATCTGTAAATGATTGAGTCTAAGAACAACATAAAATATAAAATATCTGACATAAAATCTACCTAAAGCAATTTATGAAATACCCGAAGGAATACTAAATATTAAACACCAGCAATATAAATTTAAGTCAAGTCAATAAGACAAGGTTGTCAGGTTTCAGGACTAGAAATTATGCACATGTGAGTAACTGTCCCTCAATTCTATGATCATTTAAAACAATTACTAAAATATGAAATTAAAAGGCTGCTGAAATCCAAGAATATGCTTAGTCAAGAGAAGCCAGGTAGTTTTCTATCAAGTAGAATAAGCAAGGATTTCCCACCACCCTTCCCACATTTACCGTGTAATTGCCAGAGAAAACAGCAGGAGTAATCTTTGTATTTCTAGCTGTTTAAGTGAGTGTTCCATGGATAGATTTGAGACCTGGCAGGGAGTATTGCCATCTCCTCAAAATGGATGTCAAAGAACTTAAAGCCCAGATATAAAGATCCTACACGGATTTCTGAGTTATAAGCAGAAGGCATGCCGGGGGATGAATTAATGCTTAACTTCCTTCCTCCTCCCATAATTTTTATTAGCATCTCCCTAGACACCTAAGCATTAATAATGATAATAAATCTCTTAATAAGTTAATAAAAGGTTTGTGGCCTCATGTCTTAATTTATGGAGAGAAGAAATTAAGTAAATTCTATAAGCTATATAAACTAACATTGGAATAAATTCTACTATGAAGAAAGAGAAAATCCTATATGTTACATTCTTGAAACATAGTGAAGTATTCAAATAGTGGGAATGGAGTTTGAATTTGTATTAATTTCAGTGTTGTTTTAATTTTCTGGTGATCAGGCAAGACCCAGGCTGCTCGGCACATCACTTGTGCACAAGACTTTTCAATAAATTTTCCAGAGGCTTCTTTTAGCCAAATAGTGGCCCCTTAACACTGTCCATAATAAAATTTTGGGTCACAATTAGTGACCTAGGATGACCCTAGGGGGCTACCTTTGAAAGAAATTTGAATTTGGAGTTGGAAAATGTGTGTTATAATTCTCACCCTACCTTAAAATATCTGTTTGACTTTGAACAATTAAGTTAATCTTTCAGAAATTCTGATTCTGAAACTGTAATAGAAGAATTATAATACCTGCCGACTGTTGAGTAGATTAAATCAGGTAATGCACATGAAAGCACTTTAATGTGAAAGTGCTATATGTTTGGGAAGAATTATTATTCTTTGACTCCGAGCTGCCCTTCAGCTGAATCCACTTGTAAAAACCTTGGTGAGGTGTCCAAAAGTAACTTTTTAAAGTACAGACTCTCCAGATTGCTGACTAGGAAGAATGAAATAAGCTAGAAGACATGATCAGTAGGAGATATATATATATATACATAAACACACACACACACACACACACATCATTCCATCATCCTATTACTCAGTGAGTCAATTAAGACAATTTTAATAGGTTGTAGCAGTTTTTCACTATCTTTTCTTCCACCTAAAGACTGGAAATAAATTTGTAAACTGTTTTTTTTTCTTATCTTTATATATTGTGAGCTCTTTCCATGGTTCAAATATTTTATTTATAATATCATTCTATTAGCTGCTTACTATGTCACCATTATACATGAGCATTATAATACTTGACTATTTGTTTCTTACTACTATTTGTTCATTACCTTGACACTGTGAACAGTGATGTGATGAATTTCATGATACCTATCTACACAGTGACCATACATTCCTCTCTGCCTAGAATAGAACAAGTTCACACCTGTTGTTCTGCTGTAATTATTTAGAGCAAATGCTTTCCCTTACAAAAGTGTCCCAGTTTGGTCAATAAATTATATTGTCACTCTATCTTAGTGATTCTTATTTATTGCCCTTAGAAAAAACTCCTGAAAATGGAATTGCTGAGTGAAAGATAACAATTCATTATACTTGTTTTCTCACTAGTGTGAAACACGTAATCATTTCTGAAAATGAAGCCATTAAAAATATGTAGATTACATGTATAGGTACCACATAGTGTTTCCTGGGAGACTTTAATTACTGTATCTTTGCCTCTTCCTATTTCAGTTCTACCACGAATCCCATGTGACCTCAACATTGCTAAAGTCCTGAGCAAATCATGTCCTGTCCGATATTATGTCTCTTCATCATCAAGACTGATTTTGAATTGCTCCCCTCACTCAGCTCAGTATATTCCCAAAATAGTGCCACATGTTCTCTGCACATGCTGGCCCTCCATTCTATGACATATTTGTCCTCACTCTTTGCCTGACTCCTACTCATCCTTCGGGTCCTATCTTAGATTTCACTTTATCTTGAAAAGACTTTTTTGACATAATATATGTTATATTGCAGCAGAGAAAGTTAATGGTCCACAAGTATTCCATGTACTGTCTACATTTTCCAATTTCCATTGCAGTTAGGCTGGGGCCATTCGACTGCTTCTGGACAACAGGCTGAAAGTAGGCGTGGATTATGTTACATCAGGGATTCCACAATTAATGGAAATTGTACGTGCTGTTTTGTAAACTTAATTTTTTGTCCATGTCTTGACATATTATGATCTCTTTCCATGTTTTCTACCTCAGGGTATAAAATCTGCACAAAGTTTTCCCAGTAGAATGGCTATTGTTGTTTTTCCCTGCCATGCTGATCTTAAAGGTTGTGTGTTCCAGATATGCAGCTTCATGATAGAATAGGGCTGTTCAATTTATGTCAGACTTGGATTAAATGAGAAAAAAATCCTTTATTCTTTTAATTCACTGAAATTTTAAAATTTGTTTATGTAACAGCAAGCATTAATTATTTTGACTAATAGGAATTTTGGTTCCAAAAGTCAGGTACTGACATCACAAGAGCCTAATGTATGTGGCATTGAATAAGATGTTGAGCAGTAAACACTGAATGACCTAGAACCAGAGTGCGAGAAGATGGTGACTCATGTTTAATAAAGCAAACAGTGCAAACAGGTGCAAGGTGCCTGTAGTGCAAGGAGTAACTGAAAAAAACAGTTGTTACTAGTGAGGTATTAGCGACTACTTGTGGATTGGGAAGGTATTACAAGAAAGACACAAGCTCAACAAAATAATTAGTTTGTTTATAAGCAGAAATGAATTGAAACAAAATAAAAAGTCCAGAAAATTGGGCCCTTACTGGGTTAAAAAGCTAACTATTTCTGAAGCTCAAACAGTTAAGAGAAGGTATTAGAAAAGGCTTTGAATGACAAATGCCCAGTAGGATAAATTGAGTCAAGGCAAAGATCAGGTTGAGCTTTAAGGTATTTTAATTAAGTTGAAAGAGCACTGTGTGGAAAAAAATGAAAAGTAATATAATGGCTCTAAAACCTATATCCCATCAGATATCTGGGTGTGGTTAGTGGCACATGGAACTGAATGAAAGTCAGTGAATCAGAATCCGATTAACTTTGTGGGAATAAATAACCTAAGAAGCCACGAGCCCAGAACTAAAAAAAAAAAATAACTTTTTCTGAAACAGGTCTGGAACCCTTAGAAGAGACTCCCAGACAGTAGAGCCAGGGAATACAGAAGAAATGGTCAAATCATCCCTTCCTGGAACAGAATCATGACCTCATCTATATCCCTCCCCACCTTGGGATAAAAAAAGCTTCTGAGTCTTCCCAGCACAATTGCTAAGACTAAGTGATTGCTGCTGCCTCCTTCACTCTCCCTTTTCCAAGTGGGAATGTTCACTACAGGTATCCTGTTCTGGTTACACCACTGTGCACTGTGTGAATGTATTTACTGGGGAAGGAATTAAGGAGAAAAGTAACATCCTACAAGAAAGCTCCCAACTCTCTGGATCAGAGTTGATATTTCGGTCCTAATGAAAAAAATACTGTACATTGCATAGTTAGAGCTGGATAACTTTGCTATTTATCCATCTATTGCCTCTCAGCTCCAAATTCACTCTTTTTGACTGCCTTGTGACAGTAGATCTGAACTCTTAGCTATTTTCCTTTGCCAGTGAGCACTGATGCAGTACAAGGCAGTAGAGAGAGATTCCAGGAGGAAAGGGTTTTGCCCCCTGCTCCTGGTGTGCTCCCTAGGCATGCTCCTGCATCAGGTTCCTGAATTCTGGTAGGCAGCAGCTCCCAGTGCCCAGCACCTTACCTTGCTTGGCATCCCTTCTTTGAGCATTTTGTGGCAGGTTACTTTTTGTCCTGAAAACTAGAGGCAGAGGCAGAGGGAACTTCATTATCACACTGATTGAAACTCACCTGTTTGGGAAATTTGGCTATCTCTCTCTACAGATTTCTTGGAAGGTCAGGTAACAACTCAGTTTTGGTTTAGTGACGTGGAAATTCAGTGTGAGTGACTCCATTTCAATTTTTAGTCCAGTCTGTTGGGGCAAGTGCAGAAGCTTAATCCAAAACAATTGCCTCCTATAATTTTCATTTAACACTCTTATGCAGGCTCCCTGAAGGCAGGGACCATGCTTTAGTGGTAAGCATTGTATTCCAGGTGTCCAGGATATAAATTGCAAAAAAATTAATGAATATTTGTGATAATATGCATGATCTCCTAACCACTCCAGTAGGTTAGGTTTCTTGGACATACACTGTGTATTGGGCAATCTTCTAAATGCTTTGATAAATCAACTCAGGTAAAACAGCAACTCTGTGAGTTCTGTATTATTGTTATCCCCACTTCACAGATCAACAAATTAAGGAGCTCAGAGGTTAAGTAAGTTTCTTTAAAAGAAAATGGGTTTCAAAGCAAGACAGACCAAATCTGAAGACCTCCATTAGAAACACTGCACTCTACTCTCTCCCATGGCCACCAAGATTCAGCCCAAATGGCCAGTGCATTTGGCTGGCTTTCTTCCTTATTCCAGGCTTCTGTTTGTTTCCCACTCAAGTGATCAGCAAAAGCTCAGGACAAGTAGCACTGGTAGAGAAGACCAATCTTACCCAAAGCCAAGTAAGGCAGCATATCCGCAGGCAGGCACCACATTAGCTTTTGAGGAGAGAGGTAAGTTCCTCGACAGGCTATACAGGGATCCAGCCAAGAGAATGTGTAACATATGCAGGGATCCAGCCAACAGAATGTGTAACAGTATCAGAAGTGGCAAGAAGCAACAGCAGGATGGAAAGAGAGAGGCATGAGGGATGTGACAGAGAATGCAGGTCATACCCAGGGCTCTTTATAGCAAGACAATGCTGGAGTTCCTCTTCTGCTTGAAACTGATTTATACTTCAAGGTCCTGAGGGAAGACAGATGTTTGTTTTGTTTTGTTTTAGTGCTGTTCCCCAGTGAAAATGAATCCCAGTCCATGTAGAAGCTCAGTCTTCCTCTGGGTCAGTTAACCTCTACCTGGGCCAGAATCCACTTTTCCGTGCCCTGAGCTAGGTGGTCAGGGAATCCCCAAATGGCTTTTTTGGTACTTCAATTTTGGTCTCCACCCATCCTACGACTCTGGCTACTGCCTTAAAACCTTACACTTTGCTTTCTCATCCGCCCAGATAGTGATATTGGCTTGGGTTAGTCTCAGTTTTGTTATTTACCTTAGACTAGGTGCTTAGAATTGCTGTATCTCCCTCCAGCCAGATGGAGCAGCCCCATGCCCTTCTGCTATATCAGTTAGGAATATGTTCAGCTGCCTGTATTAGAAGATCCAATTATAGAGGCTTTAAATAACAAACCTTTGTTTTTCTCCCACAACAAGAGCAGAGAAGGTAGGCAATTACTACTGTCAGTTTAGTGGCTCAACCATATTAGGTCCAAAGTCTCCGCCATTCTTGTGGACTTCTTCTCCTGGTCACAGGGAGGCTACTGCAGCTCAAGCCATCATCTCTGTGTACTGAGCAAGACAGGAAGACCGTGGAAAGGGAAAAGGTCTTGGCAGCCACTTCTGTTTTTTTCAATCAGGAAAGCAAAAATTTTCATAACTCATCTCTTCCCACACCCTTCCCAACAGACATCTGTAAGTTGTGAGTCTTCCCACGGTTGTAAGGAAGCTGGGAAATTAGGAATCAGGTTTATCAGGATTGTCTCTGAGCAATCATGCCTTGGGTTAGGTGTGTTGCTGCACCGCCAAAAAGTTGGGTGCTTCCAAACAAGGAACAATGGGAGCTTAAACACTGGCTGGACGACCAGTTATATTAGCCACATCTCTGTTTGATTTAATACATCGACCCTTACTGTGCTTCCCTTAACTCTATGGTCTCTTTCTCTTGCAATCTGGCTTTAAGGTCCCTGCATGCTTCGGCTTTGTGTTCAGTGGCCAGGCTGTAGGATGACTGGATCCCCCTGGGGCTAAGCAACAGGTTGGTACATGACAAGTGATACATAAAGCAAAAGTTTAATGGTCCTGCTAACATTCCCCCATCCTGATGTGAAAGTGCTAGCGTAAAGCCTGGCACACAGTGTGGTTCTGAGGCTGGATTCCTCAAACAGGTAGGTCAGAGGACTTGTGAATATGTGCCAGATTATGGCCAGCTTGCCACAAGAATATAGATGGCTAGCACTTCCCCAGCCTGACACAATGCTTGGTGTGAGTTCTTTACCTTTTTTTATCTCTCTTGTTTTTTTCTTTTTCTTTCTCTCTTCTCTTCTCTCTCTCTCTCAAATTGCTCTGTTTGACAGTTACTTTCTGGCCTTTTCAAAAGCACTTGTTGACAAAGCTGGGCTCCCGCAAGGTAGCTGGAATGCTCTGGATTAAGTGGTACCACCGACCCCTGAGGCTGCACCAGGGCTGTGCCAGCAGAGCAGCCTGCCCATCAGACCCATCCCGCACCACCTCTGTCTGCTCAGCTGGCTACCTGCTGTCTTCCCTGCTGGAGCAGGGCTCTTCTGCCAGAAAGGACAGGCCTCGACAGTGCTTTATGCAAGTCTTTTTGCTGAGCTCCTCACAGCTGCAGTTGAGAATCTTTTGTTTATATTTGTAAACTAAGTGAATTTGACATGGAAGCCACCAAAGGGACACATTTGGAACATTGAAATGCCATTTTTATAGTCACATTTCTAATCATAGCTGCCCTTTAAAATCCACATAAAATTGTTGCCTTGAGTCCCCTGCTTTCTAGCCTTGTTGGCTCTCTTTGCAATTCCCACAGCATGAAAAGAACAAGACTCCATTTTTAGTCAGGTTGACACTGGCTAAACACTAATATGGACTCTTTATGTTTCCATAAACTCTCTCCTTACAGAACTGCCCATAGAAAGAACATGAGAAACTGAGAAGGGGTTCCAATTAGAGACCATTGTGTTGACTCACTCAGGGTAGTGGGGCTCACAGTGTTTTTAGAAAAAGGAAAGAGTATAAAAGAATGAGGCTGTGCACCCCACCTCACCCCAGGAGGAGCTAGGACTATTATGGCAACACCGGGAAATGTCTTCCTTTAACCGGCTTGCCTCCAAGCCTAGAATGCGCCCTTACCCTCTCTGGCTTCTCTTGAGCCATCTCTTTCCCTGAACAAACTGAACGCCTTACAACACAGCCAATGGATTCAAATATACAATTAATTTTAATGTCACGTGTACAACTATATTCCCCTAAGGTGACTCCCAGTACCTGCAACATTGTCTTTGCCAAGTAAATTGTAAAACACTGAACTACTTTCTAACTGATCTCTGGTGTCACACAAGACTTGAGGAAGGGGCTCAGTGGGTAAGAGGATAGGATGCAGGAGTCTGAAAAGTGGTAAGGGAGAGGGGTCTGGGAGAAAACAAGTAGAGTTCATCTTCATACCCATAGTGAAAAGAAACCTTGTTCAGCCTGGCAGATTATAAAATAGGACAAGACCAATGTGACTCTGGCTTCAGTGTAAATTTATTCTATGCTTTTTACATTTCAACTTAAATCTTATGTTTGTCCAATATATTATAGCAGGAGTTTGGGAAATGTGGTGTGATATACGCAAGAGAAGAACAATTCAGAATATCTGGAGTACATTTTATCCTCCTAGCCACAATTTTCTCAAAGATAGTGTTTTAAAAATATTTATTAATATATATAGGGTTTATTTTGGCTGTCAAAGGAAGGCAGGAAACATATTATTTCCCTCACTTTGTATCTGGTAGTCAGCATGTAACAACAATAACAAATAACAACACTATTAAAAAGGAACATTTATTTTGTGCTAACGATGAGCCAGGCACAGTTTTAAATACTGTATTAACTGACTCCAGGGGCTGTAATCTTAACCATGACACTATATTGACCCCCCCCCCCAATTTATAAATATAACATAGCAGGTGGTCAATAAATATTTTAGCCATGCATGACTTTAAAAAGCAAATTTCAAGAACTTCTGGGGATAGTTTTCTTTTCTTTTTTTTTGCTACTTAAATTTTACCTTGTAGAGTTTGAAATGGAGGAGTAAGGTAATAGAAGAGAAGAAACCTAAAAGCATAGGAAACACTAACTCCTTTCATTCTCCCTGTCTTTGGGTCAGATGACAGGAAGAGGTGAGAAGATTCGTGTACTTTGGTCTATTGTTCTAAATGGATGACCCCCAAAGACTTATTTATTCTTGGCCAATAAGAAGCCATTAGACCTTTTTCTTGTTTTGATGGCTTTCTGGACACTTAAAGAGAGATAATAAGGAATAAATCATTTGCTGCCCCCTACTTTACCACTGGAAACCTTTAGTTAACAGCACTCACAGTCTGTAGAACAAGTCTCCTTGGAGGGGTGAATTCACTTCTCTCCTCAGCTCATAGCAGCTTTTAGCTGTTTACCATAATTCTGACCTTTGAGCACAAATTTAAAGAGATAAGAAGAGATAATGGATGAAAAACACTCTATTAAAAATATAATGCATGAAGACGGTGCTCTCTGATGACTTTATTATTTTGTTTCTGTAACTGAAATTCATCATAGCATCTACAGATGAAGAACATTCAAAATGATCTTGCTCAATTTTTAGAAGGGAAACTGAAAATCAAGACACTTAAATAAGGCCACAGAGTTTGCTTTGGGCAGTGTTGGAACCCCGACCAAGATCTCCTTACATCCAAATCAGAGTTCTTTGCAACGTAGCAATTCCTCGGGCAATGGAGCCTAGGTTATCTGAATTGCATAAGACACTAGGAATTACAAGGAAAGGGTTTAAGAAAGGACTCAGCAGTGGTTGGAATAGAGCTACTTTTTGAAGGAACCAGATGCACAGAAAGTGGGCAGAATGAAAGAAAACATAGGCAGGTACAACATGATGACAGGAGGAGTGGCTGCTGAGGTCATGTTTAGAGACCAGTTCGAAGGCCAGTTAGGGATTAATTTATCAAAAGTCTCAAATATCAGAATTAAAGGTAATCCATATTGTTGAAAATTCTATTATTATTCATTCAGTTGCACATTCACGAATTATGCCTCAATATTCAGAAGATTGATTTAAACTTGGCCTTAAAATAATCACCATGGAGACCACAACTAATAATTCTGTTTCTACCAGGAAGGCTTTCCCAGACAGTGAAGCCCAGAACATTTTTCCAAACACTTAAATTGTGGCTAAAAAATCTTCCCAGCAGAAAGATAATCAGACTGGATTCATGTAACTAGACTTAATGGGATGAAATTTCCTTAAAAGGTTAATTTCTGCCTTCAGCCAAACCTTCATAATGGGTCATTATATGGTAAGCAGTGGAGCAGGAGAAGAGGGAGTGAGCCATAGGTGATGTCACTGCAAAGCAATCTTGGGAAAAAATACAACACTCATGACCAACCCACAAGGAGCAATCCTGCCCCTGTCTCATGGGGTTGACTAGATGTGACCTAATTGATTGTTTTCTTCTAAAGACTGGTGATTTGATTTATTTTCAGCAATTCTCTTTCCTAACAATTCTCTGGCCTCCATTTCTATGCAAATCAGCATAGCAGGAAGGGAAGGGAAGAGTTTGCTTTCACCCTTTCACAAAGGCCCTGTACACTATCAACTTGGCTTCTTGTCCACACAGAAATCCATTTTAGAACTGAAGATCTGGACTGTTGGCATTAATCAATTGAGTTGAATAATGCCTGAATACTCCCTTTCCCAGTGATAAATGTGTTGGCAAAGCCTAAAGTTAATGGTCAGGTCTATTCTTGCTATAATATCATGTTTAGAAATCACTTGGTTGTTTATATGCATGTTAGGAAATTTTACCTGATAAATTAATAATCGCTGATATAAAAGGGCCCCTCAGGGAGAGGGTGTTACAAGTCGTTTGGGGCTAGGTCTTGAGAAAACTGGGTTTAAATCTTGTCTCTGCTAGCTGAGTGACCTCAGGAACTACTACTCTTTCAGCCTCATTTCCTCCAGCAATAAAGTGTACAAGCCACATAAGATACATTTTAAATTCCTCCCAGTTTTATAATTCTATGATTCCACAATTATATTCATCTTGTCCTTTAGAATACCAAAAAGAACCACAAATAGGCATTTAATAAACATTGCTAGATAGCATCACATATGATTTTTTTCCTTTTCCTTTTTTTTTAATGCATGCATGTGTTCCTCTAAACCTTTCAAAATTTTTAAAGTACTCAAATAAAGATCTTTCAAATTGTACATTTCATTTGGTCTATATATTTGGGCAACCACGATGCCTTCAGGGTTATGGTTATAAATGATGGTTTTGGCTTGTTTTAAGAAGCAAATAACTCTAGGAAAATGTATCCCGATAGAATTCAAAGTGTTTCCAACCAAAGCCACCCCCTCAACAACACACACATACTTTAAAGTTTCAAAATGTATCAAATGAAAAAGTCTTGTTAGCATGGAGATGATCAATACAACAGCAGCAGCAGCAACAGCAAAAAATACCATTATTCATTTTGTTGCTGTATTTTTTCAAGGAAAGAATGTAACTCTTTTTTATGTGGATCTCCATAAACACAATTGTTGAGTTATCCTGGATATTTTATTTCATTTCACAGAGCCCCAAATCCTGATGTGGACTGCTAACACACAGCAGATAAATGTGTTTCCTCTCATTTATATGCCAAAAATAATTTTTGTTTGTTTGTTGTTTGTTTTGAAGGGAGCTATCTACAATAATAGAAAATATTTATTAAACACGGGTCAAACTGATATGACTATCTCTAAGTAACCATCTCAGAAGCCTCTCTTGCTTTTTGGTTAACTATAGAATAAACAGATCTCCCCAAGTAATATCCTGAACAGAATGTTTCTTTCTCCTCTCACTGGTGATTGCTAGTTCTTCCCTCTTCCTTCCCGTCTCATGCTCACCCCTTATATTTATATAAGAGCGTTAAATATATCGTTACATGCATCACTTCTTCTGTTCATAGTGCCCCTAAGCAGAAGATAGGACAGGGTTTGGGGGTGGGGAAACTGCAGCCTTCTGATTTCAAGATTGTTCTTTTTTAAGCACCAAAGGAGACTAGGAAATCTTCATCTTTCTCTGCTGCACCCATTTTAATAAAAGGATTTGTTCTGTAAAATTTGGATTCAGTCAAAAGGCTGCATTTAAGGACCTAAAAGGCCACATTTCACCTTAAGGCCGCAGGTTCCCCACACCTGCGAGGGTTTTTCTGAGATAGGTGACTTGCGTGAAGTCACCGTATCAGCAGTTAAACTGGAACAAGGACCCCAGATCTCCTAACTCCCGTTCTACTGGTGTTTGCTCCATTCTGTGCCACGAGGAGGAGTGAGCCACTGACTACATTACTCATCATTCATCCGGCCCTTTGTCCAAGCGCTGCAGGCAGGACGAATAGCACGATGTATGGCATGTTTGCTTGGGCGAGCGAGCATGATAGGTGGAGAAAAGGCAACAAAGGGACAGAGCACAGACAGTTCAAATGCACGACAGCCGATTTACAAGCACTTTTTGCCTGTCTGCTTGCCAAAGTAGGAGCCTGCTAAAGGGTGTTTATAAAATTGGGGAAAGGCAGGTAGGTGATATCCATGGAGAAGTATGATCTGGTTTACAGTCCAGAGATTATGCCCTGTTTATCTGAGAATACAATATATAGGACTTCCATTGGTTGCTAGAGATGAGTGCCAATAACCATAAAAAAAGGCTATTATTGGGAGATTGCCAGTTATAGTCAAGGCTAAAACATGCTAGCTCTCTGGAAAGCCTGGATTCCTCTGAAGATCACCAGTCTGATTCGTAACACTAAGCAGTTTTGGTATTTTGGAAACTACTGAGTGTTGAATTGTGTATCTGAAAGAAACCTCTAGGCACTGCTTTTATTATACATAATTTTGTAAATTTTTAGACTGGGAAACCTCTTGATTCCTATGTGTTGGTATTAACCAGATGCTTGTCCCTGAGATGCTTCTACCTGACCATATAGGATAAAGGAGGTGGACATTCATGGTGCAGTCAACTCTCTGAGTTGGTATGTGAGAAATGTGATCAGTTGCTAGGATTGTGAGGCTTAGCTATCCCATGTTGTGTGTTGTCCAGAGGTTTAGGAAAAGGTAATGTAAAAATACTTTCTTAATAATCATGTTTATAGACTTTTTGTCTAGAGACACAAAGGGCAGACCTTGAAAAGTGTCTCCACCTATGGTCTTCCCCACTTAAAAAATGCTAGACCAGGTTTCGCTACGACTGCTGTCTACATCAGATGCTTTCTCCTTAAGAGAATGTTTCAAGCCCTGACATGAGGAGACTGCACAGTGTCAAATGAAAATGAAATAAGAAAGAACATATCGCAGTCCTGGAGGCTGGGAAAATAAAAGAAATAAGAAAGAATGTAAGCGAACGGTGGAATGGAGAGGAAGAAATGGCAGACATTGGAATAAATTGTAAATAAATCATAAGTTAACAAGGTGAAATTAATATCCAGCAACTTCTTATATAAAATATAAGTGAAAACTTTATTGGTTTCATTCATTCAAATGAAATACTTTATTGCCAGAAACTTTGTGGTTAGAAGAGGTTGGGCTTGAATAGGTAGAGGGGTACGTTCTAAATTGTCAAAAGAAAGATGTACTTTACATACAAGCACAATGCACGCACGGTACACAGCGGGGAAAGGTAGATATGAGTGATAAAGTATCCTCCTTAAGACTCATCTTCTTCCACATTGGTAAGGATCTGTAACAAACGATAGTATGGCAGAATGAGCAAAAGGGGTTCAGAAAGTCAGGCCTGGACTCAAACAACTGCTCCATTCTGTATTAGCTCAATAGTCCCAGGCAAGGGCCTTTATACCTCTGAACCTCAAGGAAAATCAGGTTCATTGTCAGGATCGATTTGGACTCAAACTGGGCCTGCAAATCTTTCCGCACACAGGGCATCCTGGGGGCCAGATTCTCCCTGGTCCTCCTGTTGAGCTACGTGCTCTCAGCCTTGACCTCTCTGTGTGCCTCTGCCTTGTGGGTCCATGCTGTCCCTCTGCTCGAACTCTCTTTTCTCTGCATCATGGACTCTGACAGCACAGGAGCTCAGCATCTTTATAACTTCAGTTTGTGTATTGTCCTATGGCCTCAACTGCCTTGTGACTTTCCAAAACTTTTCTCTGAGCTAATTATGTCATTATCTTGATATTCTTAGTTTAAATGGTCCATACAGGGATCTGATTGGCCTAACTTCTCCTTTTTTGTTTTAGGAATTTATTTCTATTTCCTAAGACATAGTTTACATAGTAAAGTACATACATTTTAAGTATAAAACTCATACACACATACCCCTGTATATTAGACTATCAATTTGCTGTCCTAGAAATAGTTGCTCACCTTTGGCTTAAAGATTTAAATGGGATGGTGAGGTCGTGTAAGATATTATACAATCTTGTAAACTAGGTTTGTCCTTCCACCAGTGACTTTGACAGGAGTCTGTGTAGGCAAGTAGACAAAAGGATTGACATTTCTCGTACACTAGCACATGGGAATTTTTTTCAGTGGTTGCTACCAATCATGATTATCAATTCTGGATCACATTATTGATCTTTCGTCTATTTATTATAGCCTTCTGCCTAGATCTTAGTCTAAAAAACTTTTCTTATTATTTGCAAATCAAGCTTCCTCGAGGCATATGTAACAGAGATTCTCAGTTTATCTCAAGCAGTGCATTAGAATAATACTCAAACAGGCTTCCTAGAGCTGGGGGTTTTATTCAGGTCAATGCAGTAGTTCTAAAAGTCCAACTGCTGCTTTGATGGTGCATAGAAATTCTGGTGGTTGCTCTGTTACATTCAGACTATTGCTTTAATGACTTAGCAATTTTTTACCTCTATTTCTATCGCTAGCACTGCTTTATATAGTTATTCTACATGTGTCTCAAATTGAAATTCTTTAACAAAGAAAATTCTAATTGGTTTGGAAACTTGCCATCCAGTATATGGCATTGCTGTTACAGTTTTTACACCAAGTCATTTCATAAGTCTAAGGATGTGTAAAAACTGACTGGTCCCTTTTGGGTTAGGAGTCAAATCCAATGTGCTTAAGGTGAGGATATCATACAAATAGAGTGACTTATTTATATTAGTCTCCTAGAAAGAGATTGTATACATGGCAGAAGTATTAAACTATTCAGAAGTCATTATAACTGGCAAGATTTTGCCTGGCCTGAACGGCTCAAAGTCTGAACAAGTTTCTAGGATCAGGACTAATGGCTTTCATTTTGTTCAGAAAAGATTTATGAACTTAGGATAATGTGAAAGGAAATAAAGTCATGGATATGGAAGTTGGTAATGCAGACCATGATTAACTCATCCACCTTAACTTCTTTTCATCTGTAGGAGAAAGGAGGGGATAGAGAGACGCTCACAGATCCAAAGCAAAGAGAGCGAAAGGGGAAAAAGTAACAAGGGAGAAACATGAAAGAACAGTAGGAAAAAAAAAAAAAGAAAGGAAATTTAAGGAAATGGAAGGAAAGGAGGGGAGATGAAGCAGAGATTGATGTTTCAGGGGAAACCTTCTCCTATAGATTAGAATTCTCCAGTTTTTCCTGATCTTGTGATGGCCAACTCTCCTCTCAAGAAAGGAAGAAAAGGAGAAAAGCTCCCATCAATGTCAGGACGCCTGTCAGCACCTGCTTCGTGGACAGCTACCCAGGCCACATAAGAACAAGGCATGAGATAGTGTGAGCATCTGTATAATGCAGAGCATTTCCCTACATTCTCTGAGATACAAGGGAGAACACTGAAATTGGAATGCAAGAAAATATTTAGGACTGATGTTAGGAAAAGCTTCCTGATTATTAGTATCATAACACATTTTCTGGAAGGAACCTGATATTTCTATGTCCTATGATTACAAACTATGTCTGTTAGGACAACGGTTCTCAAAGGGTGTTTCCTGGACCAGCAGCGTTAGCATAACCTGGGAACTTGTTAGAAATGCAAACTATCAGACTCCACCATAGACTTTCTCAATAATCTGGGAGTGGGGCTTAGCGCTCTGTTTTAACAAGCCACCAAGGTAATTTGGAAGTGGCTGAAGTTTGAGAGCCACAACATAGGGAAATATAATAATTCTCATTAGGCACATGGAGAATATCTGGTGCCAAGAAGTGAAGTCAAGTTATCAAGGTAACCTGTGAACCATCGGGGTGTGGCATCTTCCCCTCCACGGTTTACTCCCTACTTGCCAAGTTTCTTCCCACTTCTGAAAGATAATAGGTTTCAGAGCTTCCAGGCCTCTCTTTCCTGAACAGAGAACAAGCAGAGAACCTGAACAAACAATATGTCTGCTGAGCACTCTCCCCATTCAATATACTTTCTGGGGTCATGATTAACAGTGGAATTGACATAGAACTTTTCAATAGAGCAGCCCCTTCAAAGCTAATATTGCAACTAACAGGGCCCTACTACAAAGTAATATGCTGACCATAAATCAAATCAATAAGCTTTGGGCATCTTTGCAATAAAATTGAGCCGTGAAGCATCCTGCTAAGATTACACACCTTTCTACCCTAGGTGGGATCAAAAGTTCTCCATATCCTTGCCAATGAGACCATTCATTGTGCCATTGGGATAGCAATGTCCTTTCAGGCAGAACTGTGTGTAGCACTTATCAGCTAATCTATCACAATGCAAACATTTGTGTGTGTGCATGCGTGTATGCATTCATGCATGTGCATGTGTGTGGGTGCCTGTGCCTGCACAAACATGTATAAACAGACATTCTGTCTAGGCATTCTATTTAATTTGGAGATTCTATCATACCTTACAACTTACAAATTGTAAGCAAATTAAGCAAAATAATTGAAATATACTTATGGAGAACCTCTTTTGTATGTATACATGTTATGAATATTATGGTATATTAACTAAAGTGATGGCTTCAGAAAGGTATAATGATATCATGGCCTCATGGGAAAGTAGAGGATTTTTTTCCAAATCACACAGTTTCAAATCTTGATTCTGCCTCTTATTAGCTGTATGATTTAGGGTAGATTTTTCAATTTCTTTAAGCCTTAATTATCTCATCTGTACAATGAGGAAAATAACATTGAACATGAAGTTTTACAGTGAGCATTTTGTGAGATGATAATATCGGTAAAGAAACTGAAATTAGAAGGTGCTAAATACTGAACAATATTATAAAAAAGACATAGCCTTGCTTTCCGTGAGTAAACACTGTACTTGTAAAGATATGACAGACACATGAGAAGTATCAAACTCCAAGAAAAGAGATAAGTGGCCAATTAGTCAAGCGTGAAAGGATAGGGCTAATTGCATAATGAAAGCCGTGAGGGTTTATGGATGGAAGAACAGAGTAGGAGTTATAGAAGATATTCGGATCAGGGGCGATTTGAGGTTTGAATTAGTCCTTGAAGGCAGGGAGGAAGAACAACAAAAAGCAAGAAGGTAAGAGCACGCAGCATAGACTCAGGAGATGGCGGATAGACGACTTTGGCTGAAAAGCTGGCTCTGGGGACCTGTGTATTTGAGCTAAGTGTGGCAAGGCAGGCTGGGCTGAGCTAAGTTGTAGAGGCCTTTGAATGCCAAGCCAATGCATCATACGGACTCCTGAAGGAGACTGTCTTTCCAATTCACTTTAATCTGTTCTAAGCCCACATAATTCAACAGATCTAGTTACCTCTTCTACCTATTCATCACGCTAGGTCTATCAACACGTTGCTGGTCTCCAGTTCCTTCACGCCCGGGTCTGACGCCTGGGCTCCTTGCTGCAGTGCTGGGGTGGGAATTCTTTTGCATTTTCTGCCTCCTTGATTTCACCCACTTTCCCAAACAGATTGAAAAACTCTCTTCCTTCATCAAGTGCTTCTTCCATAGCTCTGCTAATAGGCTGGTCAATTCCCTCAACCAGTCCCCCCCCATCTGTTGATTTCGAACTTCAGTTTTCACATTTGTGAATTTTTTCATTGTGAATTACTCCCTAGAAATGTTTCCTCATTACTTCTTTTTCACCTAGATTGTTTCATTATGAATCTTTTTATTTAGTTTTATATAATGAATGAAAAATCTTTTTAGATTTATTTTTGGATCACACTTGTTATTTTGTGTCATTTAGTGATATCATTTACAGAGCTTAAATTTATAACTACAATTATTACATGTCATCAGTTTTTGCCTTCTGTTTAGGTATTTTTTTGTTTAAGTTCTGAGTTTTGCTTTTTTTCGTTATGCCTTTTATTGGATAAACTATGTTTTTTCACTGTGATTTTATTGGTGAATTTTCTCTATTAATACTATGACTAATTATATTAAGGCTTCCAAAATACTATTATTGAAATCAACTTTGCTTCATATTTATTAGCCTTCTTTCTTGCTATTTTCTGATTATAAACTAGTTATATCTTTAAGGATACAACTTCATCTCCTACCTAAGTCAAAATAATGTAACCCAGTCAAGGGAAAATTGAAAAAGTATAAAATTACTTCAGTTTCCCCCTATGACTGAGCACAAGATGCTTTCAAATAAGTCCATATGGAGTAAGCATCAGTTTATTGTCACTTTTTGATGCAGACCTGAGCACTTTCACAGGACAGCCTTCAACTCAGGTAGGAGGAAGAGTCCCAGGGACATAGGGATGGTACATCTGTTTCAGGAAGACCTCACTCTGTACCTTGAACATGCCAGCAATTATTGCTAGGTCCACTGCTCCTGAAGGAGACATGAGGAGGGGGCACTCCAGGAAAATGTATGCTCTTTACAACTAAGACTTTGCATACAAAATGGAGAAAGTAGGAGAGGTAGGCATGTCACAGGCAGTCTGAACCATGCATGCTGTGTCACCTGCTACATGCATCCTAGACAACACCAGGCCCCATGTTCACGTCCCAGCTTGAATTGAAGGAAGGAAAACACTAAGTCTAAAAGAACACATTTTTAGGTCGATCTATGGAATCTTGATAAAGAAATCTGGCAGGAACCTGGAGCCATACTTCTGGGGTTCAAATCACAACTCAATTGCAGACTAACTGTGGATACTACATCAATATTCTGTGCCTCAGTTTCCTCAAATGTAAAATGCAAGCAACAGTAATACCTACCTCATAGGGTTGTTGTGAATATTCAGGGTGTTAATGTATGTAAAATGCTTAGACTGTTCCTGCCACATGGAAAGTGTCATGTAATATTTGTGGTAAGCAGAATTACAAAAATAAACCCAATGTTCTCTACCCTTATATAATCTCTTCCCCTTTGAATCATGAGTGGAACCTGTGACTATGATGAGATTTCACTCCTGTGATTATGCTGTTATAAGATAAAAGAGATTATCAGAGTGGGTCTAACCTAATCACATCGGCCTAGTAAAAGCAGAGGGTTTTGCTGGCTGGTAGAAGAGAAAGTCAGAGATTCAAAGTATGGGGGGGGGCGAGGCAGTCAACACACTGTTGCTGGCTTTAAGATGTCACATACCAAGGAATGTGGGCAGCCTCTAGGAGCTGAGAACAGCCCCCAGCTGACAGCCAGCCAGGAAAGGAGGGGCTCAGTCCTACAACTACAAGGAACCGAACTCAGCTAACAGCTTGACTGCACTTGGAAGCACATCTTTCCCTAAGCCTCCAAATAAGATCCAGGCTGGCTAACACTTTGGTTTCAGTTTTGAGGCACTCCGAACAGAGAACCCAGGGAAGTTCCCTGTACTTCTGACTTACTGAACTGTGAAATAATAAATGGATGTTGCTTCGCAGCACTAAATTTGTGGTAATTTGTTCTGCAGCAATATAAAACTAAGGCACAGATATTGATATCACCCATGAGGTTGCCCTTTACTCCTGAGGCCCATAGCAGAGTGGGCAAGGCAGCCTCTACCTGTTTCTTCTCCACTGTCCCACTTCGATCTCACTGGGACTTCAGACAGTGAGGGCACTCAATAGCTAGAGGCACCCTGCCACACTGTCCTTCCCATGTCATCTGGCGGGAGGTACTACAACACCAATTATAAGGCACCATGAGAGAGCTTGACTCAGTTATTTCTATTTATAATCTTCTTCCTCTTACCATAAAAACTCTGCTCTCCACAATGGGCACAAATTAGTGTCCTTGAAAGCTCCGTTTTGTTCTTCATTCATATAAGTTTTTCTTTAGCAAGTAGACTGTGTGTGTGTGTGTGTGTGAGAGAGAGAGAGAGAGAGAGAGAGAGAGAACAGGGGGTGGGCAGCTGAGCAGCTAATCAGTGACAATCCCCAGAGATTTGAGTGTTGACTTCATTCAACCTTTCTGGGCCTGGTTTTTTCCTTATCTTTTTAAATGTCATGTGTTTCTGGTCTTGTCATCTTATAGACACTTCAGATGAGGAAAACACAAAACAAAACAAAACAAAAAACCAAAAAAGAACAAAAGTATTCAGAAAAAGAGAAGCATGGTTCAGGTAAGCTGTCTTTCTGGAATATCATTGGCTTATGCCAGATTACATGGAAATCCATTCCAACAGAGGCTGGAGAAGGTAAGAGACCAAGTCCTGTTTCTCCTGCTGCTCCTTGCTGAATGGCCTTGTTGAAGTGGCTGACGTACTCAGAGCATTGATTTTTAAGTTGAAGTGAAGTGAAGTCAAGGGGCAATGGTAGTTTAGGATTTGGAGATCAGAGATCCTAGCCTAATAAAGCAAATTGAGTATCACTTGAAACTCAGTAATGTTGTTGTGATGCATTATAGATCTCTGAGTGCAAAGCTGCAATGAATCCCGAGCATCCCCATGACAAAGCCTGCAAAATAGGACTCTGAAAAAAATAGAGTCACCAGGGAACACGTGATATTATTCAGGACATTCATGGGCATGACAGATAGAGGCCTAGGAAAAATCATGCCCTGACCCACAGCAAACACATTAAGGGAGATCTTGCTTATCCCAATGCAGACCTGATTTGGTTGGGGACATATTTCTCTAGGATGTTTACTTAACCTCTGTTTGAAATGCATGTTGTTTGGCTTTAAAAATGCTGCTCTGAACATTTGCTTGGGGAAACTTAGCGTGTACTTCACAGAGTTCCCATACACATCACCATCTACCACCATCAACCCATTGGGAGACTTCTGTAAAAGGTCATGCAGCATTTTCATCTAGAAATATGGAAAAGAGGCTGGGCAAAATTAAGATTAATGGGTACATGGGGAAAAGAACAGGTCTTGACTAAGTTTGAAAATAAGATGCTGAAAATTACAGATCCATTTCTAATTGAATTTGCAGACGAAAGTAGGAAGGCAAGTTCGCCTCAAAGAACAAAAAAGGAAAAGTCTTTCAAGGCTGCCAAGGACCATTTCTTTTTAAGAGGTGTTGCACTACAGGGGAAATAGGAAGGGCACACTCAGTTCAGCCCACCTACTTTGCACACGTTACTGAGTATTTCTAAGACTTTGTTTCCTCATCTATAAAATGGGAATCATAATAGTTACTTACCTCACAGGGGTGTTGTGAATAATAAACACTTGGCCCAAGGACTGGTTCATGGTAAGGGCTCATGATAAGTTGCTTATAATTATTCCCACATTTTCATGAAGAGTCCAAATCAAATGGAACTTGTCATGTCCTAGAAATGAATTTTGAAAATTTCCTGCTTCTGCTGAAATCTCTTTGGTGGCTTCTCCCCATTTTTTGGTCTAAGATGAATAATCACGTCTTCCATTTACTTAAAATACCGTGAGAACCCAGTTATGGAGGGGCAGTAGGCTTTTAATGAAGATTTGAGGGACTGAGAACGGGGTGAAATGAGACCACATAGAACAGAAAACTTAAAATTAAACACTAGATGTCACTTTTCTGTGAGTCAGGATTCCTCAGAGGCCCTCTCTTCCCCCCCGGCCTCGGGCCTCTGCCATGCTGGGAAGTCCTCCCCCTTCTCCTCCCCCCTTTTCTGCCAGCGCATACCCCACCCTCACCCCCAGCATCCCAGCGGCCATAACGCACAGCACAGCAGCTTTTCAGCCCTCGCCCCCACGATGCTCACTCACATTGGCACATCCCCAAATTCACGAAACTGCCCTGCTAAGGGGAGGGTCCATCTGCTTTGGATCTCTGCCCTTCACAGTTATGAGACCTAGAAGAAGCCGAACTGGGTTTATAGAGACGGTTTTTACGTGCTTACTTGCTTTGCAGTTTCTGCTAAGTGACTGATCTCTGTCTCTTTGCATGTTGCATGAAAGTGCACAGTGGCCGGAGCATTAAACATGCTTAAGAATGATGAGCTCCCTTTCCTGAACCCTCTCGCACACATCCTGCCCCAAATAAGCAGATTTGAGAGTCATTTTGATTGAAATCCGGAGCGTGTGCAAAGAGGCAAAGAGGAAGCTGGGCCTCAAATGCTGAGAAAAGGTCGATGAGGGCAGCTGGCCCAGGCCCAGGCAGAGGCCAGAGACGGGAGAGGGACTGTGAAAGGACCCTGTCTGTGAACAACCAACAAAGAGTCAGGGAGGAGTGGGCGGGCCAACTGCACAGCAGGGAGGAAATGGGCCTGAGAGAGCAGCCACTCCTCTGCCCCATCTTCCACATCCTCCCCCAGCGAGACACCAAACTCACATTTCCAAGAGCACTTTAAACTGGAGTGCAGCCACCTAGTAGGCCAATAAATGCAGAAGAAAATGAATGAATTAGACTCTTCCCTACCCCACCCCACCCACAAGTTTGCTGACTCAATTCACCCCCAAGCCCCCCAAGGTCTTCCTGTTTATATTGTCACTTTGTTTTATTATTTATTTTTAGCCCTGATTTCAGAAGCTTTTATTCTACTGGGCATTGGCAGGGCATCAACGCATCGCTCTCTGCTCTGAAAAGATCCTTGTACTGGCCTGGCCTCGGGCCCTTCAGAGACAGAGCGCTGCCTCTTCACCGCCTGGCCAGCCCAGGGCCTGGTGGCTTCTCCACAGGCTGGCCAGCACAGTGTTAATGTTAACGAATATTGGAAATAGAAGTGACCTTAGATTTCATTTGGTCCAGACCCTCACTCTTGAATGGAAAAACTGAGATCCAGAAAAATTAAAGGTCATCCCCAAAGTCACACATTAAAGTGACAGAGCCAGACTCTAAACCTTGGATTCTCAATTTCTGATGTGATGCACTTTCCTATACACTAGGGAATAATTTATGGAACAGAATCATCATTTCCTAAATTTCAAGATGGGTGGCTACCAGACTGCCTGCTCCATTTTTATTATTTCATGTTTTTTCTGGACTCTGAAGACACTGACATTCACAAAAAAAAAATCAAAAAAGCTAGAATATCAGTCTCTCATTGTGCCCACAGTTTATTCTATTTATTATTGTTTTTCTTTACGAAATAATTTTTTTTTTTTTTTTTTTACTGTGAGCCAGGAGCAGCAAGCTGGAGCTGCTTGCCTCCTCGGACTGGCAGTAGTAGCAATGAAGCAAGGGACACGCTTCAGTTCCCAGGACAATGGTCTCTTTGACTGGGAATATACCGAACCAGAATTACAAGTGTGCAAGAATAAACAAGGCTGGAGTCAATCTAAAGTTGTTTTACACTCTGTTTTATTAAAGTCAATGCATTTCCGTTGCTATGTGCAGAGCCTAGCCTTGCTTAATTATAGACACCCAGGGTGAATGCTAACGGGAGCAGAGGACAGTCAGTGATTGGAAACCAAGGCCCTTTTCTGACCTCTACAGGCCATTTGGAGGAAAAAAGGGAAGATACTTCTGGAAAATTACAGACCAGGAGGCACCACAAACAAGGGGCTGTGGGAGATTTTTCCTGGATGTTTTCTTGCTCTGAGTTGGCTGGACACATGTGTGTCCTACTTTTTTGTAGCTCTGCTATCCATGTTTAATAGGTTACTGAGGCAACGGGTAGGAGGTCATTCTCAGGAGACCTTTGGAATGGAAAGTAAGATCTCAATCATTCAAAGCATATTCAAGGAAGTTCCACAGCATCCTGGGCACAATGCTAGGCCCTCAGGATGTAGCAGTGAACAAAATGGTCTTTGTTCTCAAAGAAATTACAGTCCAGGGGGACTGAAAAATCCATAGGCAATGCCATGCAACAAAAACTATGATAGGGTTTTCTACAAGATGCTATGGGAACTCAGAATCAGACCACGGAAGACCTCCTGGAAGAGAGTACATTTAAGCAAATGGTGACTAGAATTAGACACATGTGTGGAAGCAGAGGGAACAGAAGAGTAATGTGATTTCTGGAAACCAAAAGTAATTTTTTTACGATTTCAGCAGGGGCTGATATTAAGAGATGAGACCAGAAAGTTACACAATTGGTGGATCAGGAAGGGCTGAAGTACTAGGTTCTGTTTGTATTTTACCATTAGGACCACTGGAGGTCACAGACAAGTTAAAAGTGGCAGAAATAGAAACTGATTTTCATTTCAAATACCATCAGGCTGCCCAGGGAAGAAAGGGCTGGAAAGGAGGCAAAACCAAAGGTGAAAAGAGTAGTGAGAAAATCATTGCTGAAATCCAGGTGAGAAATGCCCAAGAAGAAAGAGCAGTGAACAACCTCAAACTAAATCTAAAGGTCGGACTGGACAACACTGGCAGATTTGTCTGTTTGGTGAAGATTTGAGAGCCTGCCTTAGCCACGCAATGGGCTGCGCATCCAACACACAAAGAAACAAGGCAACACAGATTCTCATTGATATGATCAAGTTTAGGATCTTGGATGTAGATTTTGGTGCCATAAGATAATGAATAGTCTGACACTGAAGCTGTGCAGCTTTAAGTGAAGCAGGACGTTATGCAGAGATGTCCAGTATGAGTTATTTATATTTCAGTCAAGGATTGGCATTGAGTCTTCGATGATTGTAGGTAGTTAAGTATTTCTATTCAACACAGGTTAGCTGTAACTGTCCATTGTCATGGTACTGTTCATGCTCTTCTCCTCTGGGGAAGTGGAGGGAGCATGGGTTGGGAAGTCAGATTTCCCTCGGAACAGATTCCAGCTCCATCATTTACTAAAAGTGTCCCTTTAAGTATGGCTGGTTATCATTTTGAAAATGGCAATTATAAAGCTCATTTATTCCACAGAGTTGGTAGTGCAAGTTAAATGAGTGACTATATAATAGCCTGAGCAATGTAGAAACACAGGCAGATTTTTCCTCCCCCTGATACCTTCTAAAATAACTTCCTCTTCAGACTGGCATGTGGGTTTGGCCTGGTTGATATTTTTCTATCTAAGAACATCCATTCATTTAACCTCTATACCCTGGCTGCTTGACTGGCAGGACCGTTGGCCTCTGTGCTTCCTCACTCTGTCCTATGGCCAGTACAGAGCTGACCTCAATGCCATGTCTTATCCTGCCCCCAAGACCAAGGCTACACCCAAACACCTCAAATGAATTGCTCCAAAGAATTATGCTTAATTTCTATTATTTTGTCAGAGGCTGGTCATAATATTCATAAGCTACCAAGAAATCACTTTAACCCCATAAGGCTCTGGAGCCTCTAAAAGATCATTGGAATTCCCTGATGTAGAATAATGAGTTTGCCTCAGTCATTTGAACAGTTCAGTGCTCTCCTGTTTGGCTACTTGTCCTAAGACCCAAATGTGGTTAATTGGGTCACTTTCTCATAGTCTATGTTTTCTTCCAAGGAGAGTGAATCCATTTCACTTTGTGACCTGAACAGGCCCAAAATACACAAAGACTTGAAGGTCGGTTTATGTGACATGCTGATGAGAAATGAGCCTCACCTTCTACCCAAAAGGCCTCCATCTCGATTTCTGCATGACAGTATGGCCTAAAATCATCACCTTGCTCCCCTCACCTTTATGAACATGTGTCTGATGACAAAGCTCTCCTCACTCTTTGTTCTCTTGCTTAAAGCCCTGGGCCTTCTTTGTGTGTGTGTGCATGTGTGTGTGTGTGTGTGCGTGTGTGTGTAAGTAGGGAACTCAAGCTCAATTGAAGCTCCATTTTGTTGGAATGCGTGTAATAGTTGATCTTAAGTTATATACAGTTGTGTCTTTTTTATTATTAGGAACTGAAAGGCTGTGATAGAATCCATTTTTATCTCAAAATTCTCTTTTACCACTCTGTTTTCTAAAGAACACTTTTTATCAAGAATCGGTTGCATGAAGCCAAACTGCAAAACAAACAAAAGAGGACATCTGTTGGAAAGGCAGCAGCAGGCTCCAGACCTGATGAATTATTTTTGGCCAAAAAAGGTCTCCTGGTGAGTACCAGGCTACTATGTATGTCTTTCCAAGACTGGGGCCTTTGGGGAGCTGGGGTGAGCTGTACCAACAGGGTAAAACCAAATCCATCATTCCAGTGCAGATCCAAATGCTTAGATCCACCACGTAGGTCACTGTTCTGAGTCCCTAACAAGGATGACTTATGTCAGGCATTTCATAGAAGCTCCTTCTCTTGGCAGATGTCAGAGGTTCCTCTTGGAATATGAAATCAACTCTACAGCTTAGTTTTCTAGGCTTTTAAATGGAGGCTGTGCATGAGAACATCTCTTCCCCTTAGGAGTGTAATGTGACCTTGCTTGTGTTGGCAACCCTCAGTGTAAGCTTGTCACTCAGGGAGCAGGTTATTTTCAAATGTTCTTTGTGGCTCTGAATCCATTTGCTGAAGGTCCAGAAGAAACTTGAGCCAATGGATGGAATTCTTGGATGCCAATTCTCACTGACAGGGTTGTGAGAAGTGCCCAGGCAGCCAAGTTGGCATGATACACGTGGAGCTGCGTGTCCAATTCTCACCAAACTAAGTGTGTGAGCCAGAATGCCTGGATGAATGTTGTGGCCACTGGGGACCCTACGAGCTGTTGTCCTCCATTCTCACCACTCTATCCAAACATGTGCACAACACAGGCCAGGAAAGGCCACCTTGCTCCTTGTTGAGCTTGCCTCACACTGGGAACAGTGTGGCAACCACTAGCTTCAGAGGCCAGGCTGTACTCATGCTAAATGCCCTTTTGGTGAGACCACTTTCCTTTTCTATTACACAAACTCTTATTTGAGATGAAAAATGGAGGAATTTAAGGAAAATACATGGGATTTTATTGAGAGAGTGGATATCTAGGTTTGAAGCTGAGGGGGAAGACGCATTTCTGAACACCTTCAATGTGTCAAGAAGTATGCTGGGTTCAGGGAGAGATGCCAAGATAATAGCAGGTCTGTGCATTCTAGAGTTCACTATTCAATGGTGGTGGTGGGGGACATAAAAAGCACATATATCAAGTTGAAAAAGGTAAGCATGCTATAAAAGAGATGTATAAACACTGCCATAGGGTCATACAAGAGACATATATAACTTAGCATTGGGTGATTAGGGCAAGTTTTACAGAAGAAAGATGATATTTGAAATGGGTCTTGATATCCCCAGGTGACGTAATGGGAGGTGCTTATCAGAGGTAAGGGAAAAATATGAAAAGGTCAGAAAAATCAAGGAGGACATTTATGGAACTTTGTGGCTCAAGAAGTGGTGTGCGTGTGTGCATGTGCATGTGTGTGTAAACATACACATGCATAAATATGATGAGATAAAATGAGGGTATGTCCCGTGGTAAATTGAAGAGACTGGAAAGTGGCAGATCCTGAGTCTATAGAGGAGACTGGAGCCAGACTGTACAGATCTGTTGAGAAATTTAGACTTTCTTCTGTAGAAAATGTGGAGCCACAAAGCCTCTTGCCACAGGGAAATGTCATGAATAGCCAGCGGTTTCCACCCTTAGGGGCTCACGGGTGGCAAGTCATACTTCTCTACCAACAATGGGACTATCTTAAAGGTGGAAACAGAGAGCTCCTTACCTTTGTCCATTAGAGAAGGTGCACCAGGCTGGCCCAGGGAACTGTAGGCCACCGTGACCCTCAGCCCCAGTCCTCGCCTTGTCATGCAGAGAACCAGACAGCAGCTGGTGCAGGACAGCACACATATGGCCTGGCCCCCAACATCACCTCTCTGGACTCTCATCTCTTTTGCATGCTTTGGACCACAACTGCTTCCCACTAGGGCCTAAAACTCCTTGGAATTCTTGGGTAATCTCATCTGGCTCTAAGTTTGGTAGAATAAGTTTTTCAGAACAATTTACTGCAGGAGTTTGGCCAGCAAGAGACAGTTCTGGCTAGGCTGGCAGAACGGTTCTTACAACCATCTAGAGTTAACTTGTATGCAAATCCTCCCCAACCCCAGACTGAAGATGATTGGTGATATGGGACACAGAATAGCCCCAGTCCTAGCAGGGAGGGAGGCAAGTCTGTTCTGTCTGTAACTCCCCTGTTCCCTCCAGTCAGGCTCCTTCTCAGCTGACTGGCATGTGGGCTCAGTTGCTCAGGACTTTCATCTGTGTCTCCAACACCACTAGTGTTAGGTACACCTCTCCTCCTTCCGCTTCTGTTTCCTGATGTACCTCCAGTTCCTAGGAGGTCTGTCTCACTGACTATCTCATAGGCCCTCAGCATTCAACATGGCCCCAAACTGCACTCATTATTTCTCACCTTACTGCAGACCTTCTGCTCTTCAAATATGTCACATGCAGGGGTACTTCTCCAACTACCTAACAATGAGCATGGCAAAAGCACCACCCCATCAGCCATACACACCTGGGCAATGATGCTTAGTCCCGGGCATGCCTCCGCAGAAAATTCTTTCAGAATAAAGCTCAACCCCTTCATCAAGACATGTCAAATGTTGTGTAATCTGATTTTTGTCCATCTTTTCAACTTCATCTCTTGTCAATCTTTTTCCCCCGAAGTACAAATACATCTTTTAAACCAGTCACACTGAACATTTTATTCCAAGCTCTAATCCCACCACAGGTCCTTTGCACAAGCTGTTTGCACTTTTAAGCATGTCTTTCCTCCCCCTTTTACCTGAAAACTCCTGCACATCCTTCAAGAATCACCTAAGTTATCATCTTCTTTTGGTAGACTTTTACCAAAACTGCCCCCCCCACCAGATTAGGCGTTTTGTATTATCTTCTGCATAGTTCCATAATGGCATGTGCCATTTATAACATTTAATAAATTAAAATGTCTATTGTTTGTTTTTCTCAAGTTACTCTGAGTAACTCGAGGGCACATAGTGGGTTTTTTTCCTCTGTATCTGTAGAGCTTAGTAAAGTGTATAACCTATACTAGGTGCTTAACGTATGTTTGTTACACAGATGGATCAATAAATACTCCATGTTCCTGGCTTCTCCTGAACATGCCACATAGAAACTTACCTGTTCTGGTCACATTGTCTCAGAAACATGCTAGATGACTAGACGCTAAACCCATAAACTAATTTGGGCCAAAGTATTCATGGGTGATGTTGAATTAGTATCATCCCCATCCCTCCCAGCATTTAAATTTCAACAATATTATCTTCTTGGACTCTTCAAAGCAAAGAAAAATCAGAAGCATTATGCTATCCTCTATTTAAGAGTGGAAAGATTGAGTGTGGGAGAAGTTAAGGGATGTTGTGAATTTGAGATTCAAATTCAGTGTCTTTGTTATTTCCTTCAAACTTCTTGCATATGTTATAGAAATCCGAATGCCTTAATATGAGTAATGGATGTGCAATGTCTGAACTACAGGAAGAAAACTTGGAAAAGATTTGGAAAAAAGAAGAGCCCAACAATAATGGTATCAAGTCCCCAAATCACAACACACTTGCCTTTCTCCTGTGCCTTGGGGCTAAACGATGGCAAAGTTTTGCTCTGTGGCTTTCTGCTGGTCAAGAGGAGTGTGCTGTGTGTTTTCTCTGAAATTATTCTAATATTTCCGAGACACTTGAGGTGGTGGTTGGTACATCAAGAAAAGTCTCTTTGGCAGATATGTGATCCCCTGATATGCATTATTTCCTATTCCTTTAATATTAAAACTTCAAATTTTTATCTGGGCCTACCTCAGATAAAGACTGTATTTTCTAATCTCCCTTGCAGCTACTTGTGGTCATAGAACCATTTTTTTGGCTGGTTGGATTAAGCAGAAATGTTATGTATAGCTTTCTTGAAAAACAGGGAACATGTTTTTCTTTTTTGTGATCCTCTTGCTGCTATCTGGGATGCAGATGCAAAGGATGATGCTTCTAGACCAAGAGTAGAAGCAACACACAGCAGAACCAGAAAACTGCAGAAGCTGGGTCTCTAACACCACATAGCCATGTTCCTAGTGCTGGTCTTCCTATACGTGGACTGCACATGTAAAAGAAACAGACTTACACCTTATAAAAGCTACTA
Source organism: Daubentonia madagascariensis (assembly GCA_023783475.1). Lineage (NCBI taxonomy): Eukaryota > Metazoa > Chordata > Mammalia > Primates > Daubentoniidae > Daubentonia > Daubentonia madagascariensis. The sequence continues at coordinate 16,363,441 of JAKFHU010000144.1, forward strand.
CTATTATGATATAAATATCCTCATTATATGCATAAGAAAACTGACATTTAGGACAATCAATTACTTGCTTAAGTCCTTATAACAAGGAACTGCCATACCTAGGATATGAACTACTTCTGTCTGTTTCTGAAATGAATACATAGGATCTTAAAACCTGTAAAGGCCAGTGACCATGTATCATTGCTTAGAGTCTACTATGGCTTCTGGCCTGTAACTGATATGTAAAAATATATGCTGTTTAAAAAACATCAAGGATGATACTTGCAAGTATGTGGTTGCACAGTTTTTCATGTTCCAGCACTCAGTACCTGAAGACCCTGCCAGGATCCCCAGAGTTTCAGTGGGGCTCATGGTTTGTTCCAAGGAGCTCAAATGTTATGGTGGGGAGATAACACTCATATGTGGAACAACTTATACAACCACTTAGAATTCTGGCTCAGAAGACAAGAAGAAAGCCCAGCTCTTCTACTCCTAGTCTGCTTCAGTTTCAAGCACAGGGATAGAGAATAGCTCAGAACAGTCTTGAGAGGACCCACCGAGTCCCATTCCAGCATAGTGGCAGCTTGCATAGGCCCCACAGGCCACCTAACTTCCTATGAATGTAAAATATTATAATTATTAAGTAGCCAGCCTCTAGGCACAGTGAAACTAGAACAAAATCTGGAAACGGGGCTGCTGGGCTCATGTAGGCTGGCTTTTTGCACTGATGTGTGCATTGTTTGCGTCTGATGGTGAAGACACAGCATCATAGTTGCTAGTCCAGTGGTTAGGGACACAGCTCTCCCTGTAGCCTTGGGGCTACGGGATGAACTTCTCTTCCCTGCCCAAGTCCCTCCTCTTCTTCCTCTCCCTCATCCTTATTGAAGGCACACTCCTGGATCTGCCGGTCCAGCTCCAAGAAGCTCCCCTCCTGGTCTGAGCTGCTGTCTGCACTGTAATCAATCTCCTCCATGCAGGGGGGCTCATCGTCGGGTTCCGAAGTGCTGCTGCTGCTGCTGCTGCTGCATCTGCGCGGGTTCCCAGAGAACGTGGAGAAGGAAGGAAGAAGAGGAGGGGAGGGAGGGGAAAAGTACGGAGTGGAAGCGAAGCAGAAAGAGAGAGAGGGAGAAAAAGGAGGGGAAAGGAAAAGAGAAGTTAGCCAGAAACAGGAACACACACAATTGGCTGGAACAGAAGAGTGGCAGTTTCCTCCTCTGAGTATTAATCTTGAGTCACTGCTCCTTTAAATGTGCTATATACACACTCCCCTGTGTCCTCAACCACTATCTTGGGACTGGGGAGAAATTCATACACAATCCACAGGCTTACTTCTTCCTTACCAGCAGAGCCTCCATTTCTAAGCCCTATTTTCAATCAGAAGATATGCACGGCCTCACATATTTAGGATTTTTCAGAGTAGTTTAGGGCTTTAAGTGAAGAATCAGAGCAGGTGTCATTGAGTGTCTGAGAATGCCATGACATCTACTCCCAGGACAGAATGCAATTGGAATCTCAAAGCCCTAATATCTCCCACCCTAACAAACAGCATTATGAGTCACATTGCATAGCTCTCCTTCATCATGGTAAATCATTTATGGTTTATTAGAAAATTAATCCAGGTTGAAATTAATAAATGACAGAGTAAGTGAGGGAAGAACATTCTGTTTCTACTACATTTGTGCTTCCCCACTGACCCCCTCCCTCCCTCCAGATAATTAACAAATGGAAGATCAATGGGAGTTGACCAGCAAAAGAAAGAAAGAGACAGCAGGAATGAACAAGAAAAAAAACTTTACTCCATATTGTAGGAGCAGGGGGCACTTCCTCCCAAGGAGCTGTATAGCTACCTCATTTGCATGAAGTATCTTCTTTCCTGAAGACTTTCTAATCACTCCCTACTTAGGACTTAACCAATTAGGATTAGCAGCGTGCTGGGTTTCTACTTTGTGATTTATAGAAAGCAAGTGCTTCATAAATCAGACAGAGCTGTTCATCCACCTGCCTCGCCATAAACAATGAAAATGGGTAATCAGCAGCATGGTTACATGTTAGCTCGGGAAATGAATCAAAGGCCAGGGTCTTAATTGTCTACTGACTGATGGGAACTGCTTCTGTTCTCTCCAGGCCTGCAGTACCCTAAAGGGAAGGGCTGGTGGGACATTGCCTGAATGGAGAGGAAGGGGAGAAACATGAACCTTGCTTCCACAGCACCATGGCATTAAATTGTTATCATATTTTATAGGTGAGAAGTGTGAGTAATATAGTAGTTGGTAATGGAAGGTAAGAGCTGCCCCAGCTGTAACACGAGCTCAAATCAGCAAGAACCCCAAGAGCCTGAGACTCACTTGCCACCATGCTAGGTACTGAGGTGACAATACAGTGTGATGTCAAGAGCCTGAGTTTAAAGCTTGGCTGTGGGACTTTGGAAAAAACCCTCAATTTCACAGAATGGATCAATAATAATACCTCAAGAGTTGTGGTGAATACTAAGTGAGAAGACACAGAGAGCCCTGTGAAATAAAAGCCATCAACAAATTTTAATTCCATTGATCTACTGTGGATACTAAAGAAAATGGTGAAACATAGTGTAGAAAGAGAGCACGCACTTGGGTTTGTTGCTTCACACCTAGGTCACTGCAGTAACTACTGCAAAACCATCCAAATTGGCACTGATATTAAAATAATAACTTCTCTAAAACATAATTGTTATTCAGAAACTTGCAATGATTCTCCCTTGCCTAGTAATGCAGTATGAGTATTGATGGACAGGACTTTCCTGCAGGGCCCATTTGGTAGGAGTCCATGAGTACACAACAAGGTCAGTCATGCTCAAATAAGGTCCTGCCTGTCCTCCGCATGCAGTAGGCTCCAGTCACTCATGAACTTGAAACTCTCCTGCTACAGCCAAGTTGTTAAGTTGTTCTTGTTGTGGTCACTCAAACACACCAGACAATGTTTACCTAAGCCTTCACAATTTTCTATACCTAAAATGATCATCCAACCCCTCAACATACAACCGAATATTAATATATATATTTTAAAAAGCTCATCTTAATTTCCACCAAATGACCATTTCAATAACTCCATCTCTTATTGAAATTTCCCTTTTCTAAATATTAATCTTTACATATTCATTTAATTTGTTTTGATTCTTAACATGGTTGTAGTCTTATTGTCAATAAGGCCCATGCTTCTGTCAAATTTATGTAGATTTTATTCTATAGAACACCTAGAATGTGCTGAAAATGTGCTAGATGTATAATAAAGAGTTGCCAAATTAAACATATAACAGGAGTATACTTAGAAAAGCCTATTATTTTGAATCATCTTTTGTGGAACTACTTTTTTTCTTGTTTTCTTTTTCAAAAAATTTATACATGGATTATACCACAATTATCATGTCTGTGAATTTTAGTGATTCAAAACACATATGATTTTCTTTGTCATTTATATATAATAAAACAATATGATGTATCATAAAATAGTATGCAATATATAATATATTTATAATATATGAGATAAATATATACTATAAATATCTAATATATGATATATAGTATATACTATAGTCTATTATATGATATATAATATAAATGTACATACACAAATTAAGAAGTTCCCAAATCATTTAATTATGTCTATCACTTATTTGCCCAAATGCAGCATAAGTATTCTGATAAGTTAGGGAATTAAAATGCATATTCAAGGATTTCCACTTCTGGAAAGATGAAGAAATCTTTCTCCCTTTTCCTCCTCCTAACTCCCCTCAATATTATATATAAAACAATATAAGTAGATGAAATACAGATGAAATGCAGAGAGAAAAAGGCAGACCATATCAGGGCCTCAAGACTTGCAGTCAATGTGGCGATGGACTTCCTGGGTTTTCTTTGCTTCATATACCCTAGACATTTGAGACCTGGAAATGCCAACAGGTGCAGACATCAAAAAAAAAAAAAAAAAAGCCCCAATAAATGCTGTTGTCCTTAGCCACATGGTGAAGAAAGGGGCAGCCTAGCAAGAAAGAAAAGTTTGCTCTGTTACACTACTCCAGCCAGATACCACAGAAAAAACAGCAGTCCCACCCCCGTCCCCACCAACAAAAGTGGGGAGCCTAGACATCTCCTCTAATCAGACTATAATGAGGTGCCTCCATCCTCCCCTCCCCCATGCTGAGAAGGGGGAGTAGGGAGAGAAGGCAGGGTAGGGAGCCCCAGCTCACTGGGTAATGATAAGGCCCCCATCCCCTCAATACCAGTCAGGGTCATATGGGAAGCCTGGACCTCCACACACACTGTCAGTAACAAGACCCTCCCCTACCAGTGACAGCGGAGAGCAGTAAGGAGGAACTCCTGCCTCTGCTGACCAGCAAAGCTCTAGTGAAGAGCTGAAACTCCCACCACAGCCCAGCAGTAACAAGGAGCCCCTCACCACACCCAGTGCCAGTGGAGGCCTAGTACATAACCTAGACTTTCACCCTACCTGACAGTAACAAGCTCCGTTCTTGTCCTATCTGAGTGGTGTCAGAGGAGACCAGCTCAAACAGAAGATTTAAACAAGATACACAAGCCTCATTGCATAGTACCCAAAGTGTCCAGGTTTCAACAGAAAATCACTCATCATACCAAACCAGGAAAATTATTATATGCCAACACTAAGGTGATACAGATGTTAGAATTATCTGACAAAGATCTTAAAGTAGGCATCATACAAGTACTCCAATGAGTAGTTATGGTCACACGTGAAATAAATGACAAAAAATGGAATGTCTCAGCAAAGAAATAGAAAATCTTAGCAAAAAAAAAAAGTGTAGGAAAAATAAAGAATTAAATGGAAACTGTAGAAGTGAGAAATACAATAACAGAAATATAAAACTCGGTAAAGAAATAGACTTGGCAAAGAAATGGAAGACGTAAAGAAGAACCAAATGAAAATTTTAAGATGGAAAAATATAAAAAGCTAGATGAAAGACTCAGTGGATGGGCTTGACAGCAGAAAGGAGGGGACAGAGGGAAGAATCGGTGATCTTGAAGGTAGAACAATAGAAATCACTCAGTGTGAACAACAGCACAAAAATAGATTTAAAAAAAAATGAAGAGAATATCAAGACCCTGTGGGATTATAACAAAACATCTAATCTTCATTTCACCAGAGTCCTAAAAGAAGAGAGGCCGAGAAGATATTCAAAGAAATAATGGCAGAAAATTTCCTAAACTTTGCAAAAGACATAAACCTACAAATACAAGAAGCTTAGCAAATCCCCAAACAGATAATTCTAAAGAGATTCATGCAAAGACAGATAGCCACTCATCTAAAACCTAAAGGCAAATTTAAAATCTTGAAAGCAATGAAAGAGAAACTTTAGGAGAATAGTATAGGGGAAAACAATTTGAATGGCAGCAGAGTTCTTCTCAGAAATCACAGAGGCCAGAAGAAAATGGCATACCTTATTTCAAGTGTTGAAAGAAAAGAACTGTCAATCTAGTACTCTAAACCCAGCAAAGATATCCTTCAGGAATGCAGGGAAAATTAAAACATTCTTATAGGAAATAAAGTTTTGAAAATTTTTTGCCAGCAGACCTACCCTAAAAGAATGGCTAAAAAAACCCCTCTAAACCTGAATGAAATCATAAAAAAAGGAATTTTATAACACGAGAAAGGCAGATAAAGCAACAAAAGAGTAAAATTATGGGCAAATACATAGATTTTTCTTTTCCTCTTAAGTTATTAAAACCATGTTTGACAGTGAAGCAAAATTTATGAAATTGTATGATGTGCTTTTCACTATATTATATAAATATTTATGATGTTCAACAACACTAGCCATTAGGGAAATGCAAATTTGGAAAATGCAAATTAGGAAAATGATAAGCTATTACTGCACACCTATTAAAAGAGATAAAATTAAAAAGTCATTATTCCAAATGTTGGACAGGATGCAGATGAACCAGACCTCTCATACATTCCTGGAGGGAATGTACAGCCATTCTGAAAAATAGTCTCTCAGTTTCTTTAAAAACTAAAACCGTATTTTCCATATGATCTAGCAATTGCACTCTTGGGCATTACACCCAGAGAAATAAAAAATTAAGTCCACACTAAAACTTGTACATAATTGCTTACGGCAGCTTTATTTGTAACAACCCAAACCTAGAAACAAAATATCCTAAAATAGGTGAATGGCCAAAAAACTGTGGTACATGCATACCATGAAATACTACTCAGTCATAAAAATGAAAGAATTATGGATACATGCAACAACTTGGATTGTCTAGCCCTAGATCTCAAAGACTTTATCCTAAGTCTTATTTTCTAAAAGTTTCAGTTTTATGTTTTACATTTAAATTTATAATCCATTTTGAGTTAATTTTGTATAAACTGTGAGGTTTTGGCAAAGGTCAACTTGGATGGATCTCATGGGCATTAGGCTGAATGAAAAAACACTAATCTCAAAGGGTCATACACTTTCTGTGGCGTACATGCTGCGGAATGTGTTCTCATCTGCCTATCTTACTAACTCCTACAATCAGGTGGAGGCTCACCTGGCCTCTCTCTCTGTTTCCATATTCGGAGTCAGCCATTCCATCTGTGTGCTCCCAAACACTTGTTCCTGTGAGGACATTAGTCATAACGAACATCCACGCCAGATGTTCATGTATCCCCTCAGTGCCTGGCACAGGATAGGTGCTTGATAGACATTTTCAAATAAATGAACTAAAGAATGAATGAATGAATTCCCTCTCATTTTTCCTGAGAGAAAAAATGCTTTCTCTTTGAAGTCAGGGAAGAGGACAAGAATAAAGAAACCAAGTTATTTAATTTGGATTATGTATGTCAGACTCATTCTGGAATTTCCACTACTTTGTCAATATCTAAAAATTAAGTAAAGTAAATAAAGGGAACTGAAGAAATTTTCCATCCATGTCTTTTTCTGTTTTGTTTCTTGTAACCACAACTTGATCTGGGACCTGGATAACTGGCTAGGTGAGCTGATGTGAGATATATTTTGCTAGATATAAAAATGAAATAATTCAACAATTGGTGCATTTGAACAATTTCTAGCTCCCTTTCAGCCTGAACAGAAATAAAACCAAAAGAAAAACAAAACAAAATATTCAAAATAGACTAAAACATTTAATATTACATGTAAGTCTTTAATTAAAATGATTTTTGTAATTTTAGAATGGTTAGAATTCAGCAGATTTCTACATTGTGTCTCTTCCATTATTTCAGAAGGGTAGGAATTACTTGGTATAGTCAGTGTAGACTGAGTTGAAAATCTTGGTGGAAATTATCCCTTTTAATATTACTTTTTTACTTTCTCCTAGTAGTTTTCATTGAAACGACTAACAATAGTACCAAAAATCATCTCCAGGTGGCTCAACACGGAAGAATAAAAAATATTTATCGCGTGAGTCCCAAATATTGACTCTGTCACTAAATAGTACACAACATTGAGCAAGGTGCTTAACTACACAAAGACTTATATATCAGTTTCCCATTCAGTTTCTTCATATGTAAGGTGAAAATCATAATGTCAGTCATAAAGGAGTGCTTTAAAGTCTAAGTAAAACAATGTGTATAAATGTGCCTTACATAATTCTTAACTGTTCTAAGAAAGAGTAGATATTCAAACACTGATTCAACCCTTCCATTTTTTCTTGAGCAAATGTAGGAGTTACATCAGTTTTTCTCTATGGCTCTTTCCACCACTAAGATTCTATGATAGCTAATGAAAATATTATTCATCTTATGTTATGGCACATAATACTATGACAGGAAAGACTTCTTTTTTTTATTTTTTGCCTTTAGATAACATCGTGTCTTCTCTCTAGCTTGTCCTTCTCATCTTTCTCTCTAACCTCTCCCCATTCCTATCAATAGGAATCCAATTTATTCTTTAAGGTACAACTCAGGTGTTGCTTAATTGCTTAATCCATTTATGTCATTCTGTTTTCTCATCCTAAGAATTTGTATCTCTCATATGAAATTTGTTGGCCCGCTTTGTCTATATCTGTGTGCAATTCTTCTTTATAGCACTACCCTGTAGGCTAAATAAGGCCGGAAAATACACTCTAATCTCTGCATCCTCTGCAGCAGAGGTTCTCAACCTCAGCACTACTGAGGTTTTGGGCCAGGTAGTTCTTTATTGCAGGGCAAGTCCTGTACACTGCAGGATGCATAGCAGAATCACAGGCCTCTACCCACTAGATGGCAATAGCACCGCCACCTCCCCCCCCCAAGTGTGACAACCAAAAATGTCTCCAGAATTTGCCAAATGTCCCCTGGAGGCACAACTTCCCCAGGCAGAGAACCACTGATTCAAGTGCCTAACATTTGAGAAAACCTTTGTAAGGGGTGGGGCTAAAGTAAAAGAAGTAAATTGTGGGAAGTATATAATGTGAAATGAAGGAGAAGTAGAAAGAGCAAATTCTTGATTAAAGATTACTGCATTGAAAAATAATAATTATCCAGGAATAAAAGACTACCCCTGCCCCAAAAAGATGCAGAAAAGTATCAATCACAAATAAAAAGGTAATCTTGTGATGTAGTCAATTTTCTACAATTAAACTAGACATTTACATTAATCTTAATCAAAATACTAGTGGTCATTATAATAATGAAACATTACAGACATTCAGTTTAAATTCAAGACCAAGGTTCTCCTGTCAAATAGCACCAATATTGTCATTTTTCTAGACATTCAAGCCAATAAAATTTGTCAAGTGAAAATAGAATATTTAAATACAGAAGAAAAATAATACTATTATTTGTTGATAATACAATTGTGTACCTGGAAAACACAAGAGAATCAATTAAAAGAACATTTTAGAAACAATAAAAGCTCATTTAGGTGACGAGTTATATATAAATGTAAGTATTAACAATTTTGCTAATTGAGTATTAACCAGCTAAAAGTTTAATGTAAAAATATAAAAAAATTTCACTCACAACAAAGCCAAGATATAGAAAATGTTTAGTAATAAAATTAATAAAAAATATATAGGCTTACATGAAAAAAATACCAAATTTCACTGTGGGTGATAAAGTGACACAAATACATACAAAGAAAATTATTTTGAAGTGAGTATTTTATCTAGTCATAAGAATTTGTGAAATTGTTTGAAACATATTTAGAAGACCAAACCATCAAAAAAACCCACATGGAATTAAATAAAAAGAAAAAAAAATTATTCAGAGAAAGGGTAATGAGGAGGTTCTTGCTCTATCCAAGTTAAGACACTTTATAAGCTACTGTAACAAAATATTGTAATACAGCTGAAGAAATACACAGGTAGTGCAACAGAACAGAAAGTTGGAAATGAAGACTCCATTATTTATACAAGGTATTACATTATAAGAAAGGCATGATTCTTCAAATAGAATAGCTGCAACAATTTTGGCATGAAATCAAGTTATAACCCTATCTCACACCATGATGAAAATTTAGTTTTAAATGGCTTTAAAATGTTAAGAAAATATAATATAGAAATATTAAAAGAAAGTACAATATTTTATAAAGCTTAGGATAGAATTCTTTCTAAACTTGACACCAAAAGCGATTGGATTCCTTAAAAAAATCTTTTAATAGTAAAACATAAATCTAAAACCTCGGAAACATATTTGAAAGGCATATAAAAACCAAGAAAATTTTCACAATGTACAAAACAATCAAAAATTTATTTTTGTAATATTTAAAGAATTCTTATAACCTACCAAAACAAAATCCTCACCAATGAATAATAATCCGGGATTTGAGGAGAAAATTTATAAATTAAGAATATGGGGACAAAAATATAAGGATAAATGAAGGAAAAAATTAATCAGTCTTACACTAAGTAAAATAAGTATTAATATAATTCGAATTATAGGATGCCATTATTCACATAGAAAATTGGCATGAAAAATGTGAGAATATTATAAAGAGTTGCATTAAGGAGGGTCCAAGTTAACCAATATCTCTGCAAGTGCTGAAATGTAGCACAGATATTTGGGGGGGGATTTAGTAAAAGCTTTTAAAAAGATACAATCTTTCACCCAGATACACAACATTTAATAAGTGAAAAGGTTGGGCAGAGATATTTATTTTGTATTCCAGGAAGTTCATTCCAGCATTGTTAATAGAAAGAGGAATATGTAAGCAAAAATTTCTGCTATAAGAAAGTGGTGAATGCTGTCTTCACTCTCCAAAAATTACAAAAGTATAAAGAATTATTTAAATTATACTGAAATTAGGAAATGTCTTTGGCCTCAAATCATGGACTATGGAAAATATATGTTATATATACTAAAATTTGGAAAATTTAAAGACAGAACATTAAGAATTGATAAATCATTTTCTAGTTGTCAAGCAAGCTGAAGGGTCCTTTGAAAGTAAGTGAACATTCTGAGGGGATCAACCAAAATATTTCCTTTGAGGAATTTTGAGTTCATGAGGGGAAAACTAGGAAAAGTGAGAAACATACTCATCTGTCCACAATTTATCGCCACAGCACAGTGTGCATGGTAGGACTGAAGGAAGGTCAGGCCGTGATAATTTTTCAATGACACACACAATTAATTCAGATAAATTATCTTCATGTGAGGTAAGATGGGAGAGAACAAATCAAGATTTAATGTACTCCATAAATCTATATAATTGTTGTCAATTAAAATTTTTTTTAAAAATTAAAAATTTTAAAATAAAAGATTTGAAGCTAACTTTTAGTTAGCATAGCAGAGTGGGGGAAAAAGAATACTAAAACTTCATGCAAAATAATTTAAACTATTCTGAAGCCTTAATAAAACTCTGGATAAACTTTTTTCTTGGTATTTTGCATTTCTTCATTCATTAATTTAATAATTTATTCATCAAATATTTATTCAGCATCTACTAGGAGATCAAAGATAAAAGGTAAGAAGAGTAAATTTTTATAGTTCAAGAAAGAAATTGAAGGTGATTAAAATTATGGAGATCATAATCACATGGGAAGTAACAAGAATTAAGAGAGAAACTACTGGGAAACAAATCAGTGACAAGGAAAGCAGAGTTGTGAATTTCACATAAAACATATTGGACAAATCCAAGGAATCAAAGAAAATAGTAGACATGAAAGAAAAATAAAGAAAAGCCAATGTGGTAGAAAAAAATTATAATTCAAAGATTTAATATATAGGAAAAAAGGTAGTAGATATGAAAGTGAAACAAAAAAGAACTAATATAATGGGAAAATATATAGCTCAAAGATATGGTAGAAAAAAATTCTCAAATACAGAAAGACTTGAGCTTGCAGATCAAAATGACACATCATATGGCAGGAATAAAAAACAGACTGAACAATCCACAGCAAGACGTAAATCTTACTTATTCAACCATCCATCTGATCATGCAACAGTGAATGCATTCTCTTTATGCCAGTCAATGTGCTTGAAGCTGGGAAATGTGTAAGGCACTATTGTAGTTTGAACTTTAAAAATAAAGGAAAAATATATAAGAGTGCAGGCAGAAAAATAAGTCTTCTGAAATAGGGAACATAGACTGATTGCAATGTTTTCAACTGCCAGGGGTGGGTATCCAATTCCAGAAAAAGCAAAAAGAAAATTAATGTCTGACCAAGTAATTTCATCAAAAGCCAAGTTGTTTTGCAAAAAAAAAGACACTGTAAATCATGCAAGACCTCAAGAAATAGAAAAGCTATTTGCTTTCTATAGGGAGTTGTGGGCAGGGGAAGGCAGAGACACTGCTTGAGAAAGTCCAGGAGACCCAGACATGAATTAAATGAAGATCTCAGAAATGGGGGAGGCATGGTCAGAAAAATGTTGCTGAGCACAGAACTATGTTAAATATATAATTAAGGCTAATGTGGAAATGATGTTTATAAAACATTATGTAAATGCTATGAATCTTGTCAACGTAAAAATGATGATACAACTAAGAAAAATAGGAAAGTATGCATGAAAAAGAAAATGCAAATAGGAATGATTTCTTTATCTTTTACAGCAGGAGTCAAGAGATGATATATTAAGTTCAAAAATAAGAAGAAGAAATAGAAACTTAAATATGGAAAAGTAATGTTAACAATCCAATAATTACAAAAACTAATTGCCAGAAGGGGAAAAGACTTGACAAAGGAAACACAGAAGAAAATCTTCTCTTCTTTTTTTTTTTTCCTTTGGAGATTTGCACCTGAAAATTTATTATTTAGCAAGATAGAAACTTTCTCAAATAATACTTTGACTTTTTAATTAAAAAACAATGATCTCAAATGAGGAGCAAAATGCACATATTTTCCCAGAGGCCAACAGTGAGCCATTCTTGGAAGAATAGGCTGAAATAAAAACAAAATAATGTATTTGCCAGTGATTTGAAAAGGCAAAGTCTGTCCATGTTTAGCAATGGTCATGATGGTCTTCATCTTCTCTGTCCTGTAAAGTCTCAGGTGTGGGGAAAAGCTTAGGAAAGGGAACATCCCCAAGAACAGAAAGAGTTTGCATTTACCTGCAGCTGTTGCTTCTTTTAAAAAGTATGCCATACCCTCAAATAGTGTGTGATTCTCTTCCTTTCAAAATATTTGCAATGGGTTTCCTGTAGCCTAAGGCTAATGTTATTTAATTGGAGTACTCTTACCGCAAGGATTCTTTGGCTAGTACTTAAAGCTTTAAGATAAGACATTTCCTGCAGCTGATTTTCTAGAAGCTATGGTAAAAGAAAATCATAACTGTTATAGTACAATGGGAATAAATATTATGCAGTAGAGCGCAACATTCATGCACATTATTTTATTTTTAAAATAATCCATTGTGTATTGTTAGGATAAAACTTCAAAACTTTTCCTTTTACAGTCAAAGAGCATAAGAGCATGCAAATAGAAAATCTTCTTCTTAAGTAGCAGATTTGGAGTCTACAATTATATTGTGAATCTCAAGCAGACTGATTCTGGTTGGTAAAATCCCGAGGCCCTCATCAGAAAAAAAACAAAACTGCCATGTAGGTATTTTTTTCAAAACCCAAGGAATATGGAACTCCCATGGGAGGGGGTGAAGATTAGAGCCTGCCGAAGATATTAACAAATTATGAAACACATGAGGAAACAATCCACCTTGAGCAAGAGTCAGCAGACACAAAAGGCAGAAAAAACACATACCCGCAAATTTGAAATAATATGACGGCTTGGAAAAAAAAACTATAGAATAGATATGTTTAAAATGATTAGGGAATTAGAATGAGTTCTGGAAACATAATGAAAGAACAAGAAACTTTTGGGGGAAAAAGGTGGGTTTGAATATCAAACAGATTCTTTCTAAAAAAAACCAGATTTTAACAAAAAGCTAATAGAATGGTTAAATGACACAAAAGACACAGTTCAACAGAGATTTAATAAACAAGAAGAAAGATTTCTAGAAGTAGAGTTTAGAGTAAATTGACAAGAGGCAATGTTTAAAAAGATAATAGTTGAAAGGTGATAGTTACCAAGAAATACTCTGGAAAGAAGGAAAAATTAAGACAAAAATGAAGTCCATGATTAAATACATCATAATGGACATGAATAAAGAAAGACAAATCTTAGAAAAATTGATAGAGAAAGACAGATTACCCTTCAATAAACGACGTTTGGATCAACAGTATGTTTTCCATAAAAACAAATTAATAGGAGAAACTAGGTGAAGGGAACATTCTGTGATATCTTCACAATGTTTCCATAAATATAAAATTATTCCAAATTTTAAAGTTTAATTTTAAAAATTAAAAATAAATAAATAAATAAAAATATTAAACTCAGCCAGGAAAAAAAAAAATTAATGTCTTGGAGATGCTGAGGGAAAAGGAATCCCAACCTAGAATTCTATACTCAAAAAATCTTCTTTATTTCTCTTGAATGAATGTAAAATAAATCAGTTTTCTCACACATGGAACATCACCAAAAGATCTACTAAAGTATACCTTTTGGTAAGAAGGAAATTGAACTCATAAGGAATACATGAGATCTTGTAAAAAAAATAAACAACTAAACATGTTGGATAAATTACTGGAAAGCGTACTCCTATAGTCTGACAATGGTTTTATTTACGTGATGAGAATAGAGTAATGAAAAATATATATTATTTATTTATCAATATTTTCTAAATTTTCCTCAAAGCTTAAAATGAGTATTTTAATGAGAACATAATGAGATTACAGTGCTTTTAATCTAAAAATATAAAAGCAAGCCTGAGAAAACAAAAGAAAGGAAAAAGGGAAAGAAAGAAAGAAAGAAAGGGGGAGGGGGAGGAGGAGGGGGAGGGAGGAAGGGGCAGGGGGAGGGAGGGGAGGGAAGGGAGGAGGAGGCTGCAGGGAAGACAAAAGAAAGAAGGAAGACAAAGTAAGGGGTAACACAAATGAAATGCGGTTGGCAGGTGTCCCTGGCAAGGGGTCTTAGTTGCCTATACATATCCTGCCACCACTCAGTACATTATCTTGTTTCCTTTGAACAAAATTGCTGAGATCTGGCAAAATGCAATAAAACTGTCCTTGACACTCCTGCCAATCCTTCCCATCTTGAAGGCTAAGCTTGCATTTACCTCTTCTTTGAAATCTTCCCTGAGAACATTAGTAAGAAACTTTCTTTCACTTGTTCGAGCACTTTGACAACTCTCCTGACATGTTGCTTAGATTTTGTCTAACACTGTCAGTGGCAATAAGTGATTCCATGTGAGACGACTTTCTGCTAGTTGCAAGACTGCTAGTTGCACTGCCCTTGTGCCCAGGGCAGTGAGGAACACTTAATAGGTACCAGACTGCCCCCATCTCATTTACTGTTTGTTCCTTCCGGATAATTCCCCATCCTTGTAAAGAGTCTCACCCTGATGTTAGCCCGGCAGACCAGAACAGCAACGTAGCCCTGGCATCCAGAGAGAACCTTCCTCCAAGGGCAGCATACCACATGGCAGAGAGCAGTTTCTAAAATAAGCTGCCAACATCATTAGGAGTTGTTCTCTCTGCAGCTCACAGACGCAGCTCCCTCAGGACCAAATACATATGTTAACGTTGGTTTACAGTAACTTTAGCAATATTAGGGTGTCAGCTATAGGGTCTCTCTCTCTTTCTCCTCCCTCTTATTTTTCAAAGATGATGAATTCAATTTAAGGTCACCATTTGCAACTGAAATTAAATACAAACAAAAGGAAATAACATCATGCAGAAATAAAACTGTGGTTCTATTGATAGGGTGGGTCTTATTACACAGATGTGAGAAATATATGGACAAAACATCTACAAATTGATTTTATTTCCTCTTTTTCAGCTGAATGCTTCATTGTCTTGTAGACACACATTCAAAAGTCACTTTGGGTGGTCTAGGAGAGCCGTGGTGAAGTGGGAAAAGTGTCAGCCAGAAACAAAGCATAAACTTGAGGTCACACAAGTAACTGGGGGATTGAGTTCTGGCATTTATCTTCTCTAAGCCTCATTATCTTCATCCGTAAAATGGGAATCTTAGTTTCTTCTTGAAATGATATAAATGGAAGCAAATTTCACAGCACAAAACCTCACACATAGTTACTTGACTGAATTTTTATTCCCCTTTCTTCTCTGCAACATTTGGAAACAAAGTATGAAAATAATTTTATCCTGGTAAGTTCATCATCTTCATCCCCAAACACAAACCTATAAATGCAGCTTTCAAACACAGTCTCTAAGTAAAGCCATTAAGAAGTTTCTGTTCCTTGCAATTCTTCCAAGCCAGGCTGTACAGCAATTTGCAACTTTATGATGTGATAAATAGAATTTCTTTGTTTTGATTTTTCATTTGCATATTTATTGAGATATGACGACCTTAATTAGTTCTGCTTTTTTTGTTCTGTTTGTTTTCTTGGTTGGTAAAAGACAACTTTCTATAGTGTGAAATAATTCTGCACGCTAACAGGGTGAACAAAACCCAGCCTGTGGCACTCCTTGATGTTGATGCTGCTGAAAACGCAGTTTTTTAGATTCTTTTTTCACTTGTTTTCTCTTTAAATGCTGAGGTAATGCTCAAGACTTGGGTGCATGCCAGACCTGAAGAGGCAGCCTCCTACTGAGAAGCAAGAGGCAAACACTTAAAATTCCAGACACTCATATTTATCCAACCTGCTCTCCCCAGCTACCTATCACCCATCTCCCTTCTGAAAAAGCTGAACCCCACCAAATGCCTCTTTCTAATGAAATGCAACTCTGTCTGCATCTTAGCTTTTGTAGGCAAGAAAAGGGCAACTCTAAATTCTTTGGGGGATTGAGTTCCAGGAGGAATATTTGAACACGTTGCCCATACTGTGCCATTCCTACTTGACTCTGTATCTACTTTTTTCAGAAGTAGAGCTGTGTGAATGCTGTGCCCCATCTAAGAGGCACTATTAGCCTATTCCCCAATTCATACACATGTAAAGACATACTGACTATGCCCACTATGAATATCTCACCATCAGCACCCAGAATAATTAGCATGATTCCCTAGGGTTTTGTGTTTGTCAAGTTCTTCACATTATCACAAAGTTTGTCACTGATTCAACACTTTTAAGACATTGAAAAACATTTCCCTGTTTTTTTCAGTTAACTCAAGTAATGGAGCATTTCCTCTGTACAGAGAAAAGCACTAAGCACTGTTGGGAAAAGAATAAAAATAAACATTGCTAATCACCTACTGTGTGCCAGGTGCTTTGCATTTGTTCTCACTTCACTTAAAATATGAAGAAACAAACAAATCTATGGGGTAGATATTATCATTCTTATTTTACAGTTAGAAAAAGAGGTTTGGAGCTTTAGGTAATTTTCTCAATATCGTAAAGCTGCACATGGCATAGAAGATGTGTGATAATCCGATAAGACCAAGGGTCCTGTATCCTTCAATTCAATCAAGAAATATTTATGTATAAAGTTTACCTTGCCTGAGGAAGAACTGGGATGAGGCATTCAGTCAGTCAAAATTGAAGTCATGGATTCTGTCATGTGATCTAGAGATCTAGTAAAAATCCATTGTCACTCTCACGCAAAAATTCATGGAAATAAATGTCCTACTCCTCATTAAACAAGAGCATCCATGATGGTATGGGGAGATGGGGTCCAAAATCTTCACGAAAATAGCCATATAGAATAGAAGAGAAGGAAAGGGGGAGAAAATGGGTTAGTAAGGAGAAGAATCAGAGCAAAAGGCGGGAGGAGAGAGATGGTGTATGAGGTGTTTAATGAAACTTGCTGGATCAATTTGTCAGTGAGCACTTTTCTCTTAAGTTCCCATAACTTATGTAAGAAATTGGCTGACCTGAGTGGCCTGAAGGAAAAGATACATAAGATGCCGGTTCATGGTGGAGGGTGGTCAATAGCTAATCATTTAGTGATTGTGTGAGATAAGACGTCTGAGTATCGAGTGGTCCACTGATGGTTCAGACATATAATTTAAATTATTCATCTAGTGTAGCTAAGGAAACTCCAGTGAGCCAAACCACATTCATTTTCTCAGTCCTGCTCTTTAGAAACTCACTCAGTGTTAAAATACAGCTGAGGTGGTCCGTGCACGGTTGGCTGAACTCTGCAGCTAAGGGACCAAGAGAAGTGAACTAATCCATATATTAATAGACATCCAAATCAAAGTGATGATGATCCCATATCATTTGAGCAGAGAAGGTGTTTGTGGGCAAAACAGTTTGTCGCTTTAGGAACGCATGATGATGGTGTTGCTCAGGCTACTTTTGCTACAATGTTCAAAAGTTACTCACGCCGGTGACCATTTCCCCCATTCTTGCCATGTTTTCTTTTTGAATGGTTCCAGATATATTCTGATAGATATTCTGTGGGTCATGGATAAAAGGGAACAGTATAATCAGGTACAACTAAGATATTTTAGCATTTGATACATTCCCCGGAGCAGTGGAACACATGGTACAATGTAAGTCTCAACAGGTTAAGAAGAACACTCTAGAGAGAGGTGGGACAAACTGTGGTTATGTCTCACTTGACTACACTGCTGCAAAACTCATCATTGCCTTTTTAAAACTTGCAAAAGAATATCTTCTCATTGTCTAAAAAGAAATCAGAGCATCTGGAAAGAAGCATACATTATCTGAAACCACTTAGATTTTTGTTTTAATTTGCGATCCAAATTTCTATGCTAAATGGTATCACTATTCCAATTTTATATTAGAGGATTTTCCTCTCTTATGTGCTTCAAAACCACAAAGAAATAAAACTGGTTACTGGATATGAACTAAGCAACATAAGGCTGAACTACGCAACGGCAAAGGTCAGGAATGATTTTTCAGTGAAAAGAAAACAAATTATAAAATTTTAAAAAGCGAACATAGGTTTTGATCCTTTCAAAAGTTAAAAGGTAATTAATCTCCGCATTTATTTTCTGACTCATAATTTTATAAACATGTCTCCTTCAGTGCCAGTCAGCACTTGTTATAGAACTCTTAATATTATAAGTGCTGATATATTACTGGTCTTGCACCAGAAATGAACACCACCTATTGCTCCCAGCCAATGAATATAGCATGCCATTTTGCACTCTCCTTATTTCTAAAAGTGCTCATTTTTAAACTTCTCTGCAGTTTTCTCCTTTTGACATTATTTTATTTTCTGGTTAACAGTTTTGACGCATAATGCCTCACAAAAGACATGCAGTTAATAGTGCTAAAGGTACAAAGACCATGCATGCCAGTTTTAAAGCAGCTTGAGGCTATAAGCACATTTAAGGAAATGAAAGGGTAAGGAAATACATGGTAAATGTCCAAAGTCAATGGATAGCCCCACAGAGGTCTCTGGGAAATCCCCTTATGCCGGAATTTAGTACCATACCACTCCCTCTCGCCCTCAGAAAGTTCCATTTTGTACCTAGATCTTCTTTGGTTACCATCTCCTCTCCTCAAATTGTTGGCACACATATGCCGTAGATAAAATTCTGGCTGGAGAAACTTACAAAGAATCAACAGTTTGAATTTCAGCATCGATGCTATTTTTAAGATGCAGATATATGATTAATTGGTTTTTAGCTCCATATTTTACACGGATTGGTGGTGAGTTCTTCCTCCCCCACCCCCCACCCGCCTTGGGAGAGTTCCAGTCTCCTGAATATTTCCTTTCTACTGGGCAGCCCAGTCCCTTTTTATCAGGTAGCCCTGAAGTGAGTGGTTACTGGCCAGGTCACTGGTCACAAGAGCCATCATCTGGCTTGTTAGAATGGATGGCGCTGGGGACATCTGATAAAGTCTGAGACGACAGTGTGAGTCATGGTGCATGCTATTCTCTCCCCACTGCTGGTCCCAGGGACTGATGTTATTTATCTCTTTGAGCTCAAATAAAAAGAATCCAGCTTTCCAAATATTTGATGCTCCCACAAGATGCGCCTCCTCTTTCTCATCTTTGGCATGTAGAGGCAGCCAGTGGTGAGAGATTGTAACCCTAACCTCTTCTTCATTGTTGTATTTTTCCCCATTCTTCCCCAGAGAGTTTAGAGTAAGTGGAAGGCAAATTAAAGATTCCTGGGGTTCACACACATCATTATGAATCTATGCCTCTGTGTTGAGATCCCCTTACCCAGAGGATCCAAAGGGGGGGGTTATATTTTCTTTCTTTCTTTCCTTCTTTCTTTTTTCTCTATTCATACTAACTCAATCGGAGAATTGGAGAAGTCCTTTGATAGTATAAAAAGCTTCATAAATTTCACTGTATCCTATGAGGTACCTATCCCTAATTGTATGATCTGGAGCTAAAAGAATCTTGGTGAGGTGCATGGAACAATGTCAGGGAATTAAAAGTGGAGGACACAGAAATCTTAAAGTACGATGTCAGGAAGTCATCTCCCTAAGGACTGTGTTTTAAGGACTTGTATAGCTTTGACTCAAATAGTATTCCCATTTTCACAAATACCTCCTCCTCACTAAACTCTGAATGCCTGTGCATATTAGGAACTAAAAGCCTAATATGAGAACACAACAGAACGCAGCTGGAGGGAGATGAATAGGCAATACTGGAGGAGCAGGTGTTAACTGAACAAAACCATGGTTGAGCGTGAAGTTTGAATTCAGGCAGGTGGCTATAAGTTAGGTAGGTGATAAATAAAGTTAATAAAGGAGGTGCTTATCTTTACAATGAGATCTATGGTTCAAATGATGGAAAAAATTCAAAAGTAACAACCAAGATGGATAGATAGATAGAATGCTAAAGGATGGATGATAGATAAATAGAATGAGAAACATATATATTTTTGCACTTATACCTTTATATGTATGTGTCTTATTATTTCTGTTTGTTTTCATAAATTACTTTTACGAGTCAGAATCTTTACATAAGCAGTATAATTGGAATTTACTTAGTATCAATATCTTAGACACATAGGGTAAGCAAAGCCCCCTTACAGTGGGCACTTTGTGAGCACTCAGCAAACCTCAGTCACCTTCCCTGCCCCTTAACTTAATAGAGCCTTGATCTATATCATCTTGTATTTTGGATATTTGGAGTTACATACCTGATGAGAGAAAGGAGTTTCCAAAATCTGATCTCTACTTAATTCTTCCTCTGAGTTGTTGACTATATTCTCCTACATAATCCCTCCGTTAGAGTTACCTTGGTCTCACCTCTGCCCACATGCTCTTCGGAATTTGCTGTTCTCTGACTTTGTTCGTGCTGACTCTACCTGAAATGCTATTGTTCTCACCACTGCTGATTGAAACCTACCACATGTTTTAAGATCAAGCCCAATGTTATTTTTTCCATAAAAATGTCTATGATTATGCAAACTTATGATTATGACTAGAAATAATTACCAATTTGATTTTAGTACACTTATTCACTATATTTTCCCTCAGAAGTCAGAGACATGTCTTTTATTAATTGGTAAACTTCATCGTACTTATCCCTTGTCTTATACTTGGAACATGCCCAAAACAAATGCTAATTAAAGAATGGCAAAATAATTCTCTTTTTGTAAACTCAGGAAAAACACACACTGACCTTAGATTAGAGATAAGCAAATATCTCTGCTGTTTTCTACTCACCATACACAGAAATTGAAGAAGCAGAAGTGTTTAAGAGAATTCATGCCTTAAATTTTGAAACTGAAACAGTGCCAGAATGGGCCATTTCTTTACTAAATCACTTGCTAAAACTTCAAGTTAATTGACGATTTTACATGAGATTCTAGTTCACTTGCCATAGGCAGATATTTGTGTTCTATCTTACTTCCTTTTCTATTATACTTTGTGTTTATTTTAGTTCTTACTTCATAAGAAGTACGAGAACAAGATGTTTATAGTTGAGATGAAGAAAGCAGAGATGGATAGAGGTCCAAAATTTGCAGGATGGGGTAGATATTTGAAAGCCTATATGAAAAAACAAAAATCAGCAATGCTATTTAAAGACTCTATTTTGTTATCTTGGAACTGTCTCCCAAATTCTGTGTCTCTATCAGGCTCTCAGGTTTCAGATAAAAGGATTTAGTGTTGCTATTGTTATAGACTAAAAGAATTCTTTACACAGGCCTTTTTGTTGTAAGAACAAAATCAAATCCCCTTGCCTTCTGAGACACCCAGGGATTCTAAGGAGTTTACAGAGCAATGAATTTTGATCTCAGTTGTAGGAAGAAAACCAGATGGCTCTTGGTCTCAGAACATGGAGCCAGTTATGCTACCACCTACCATTGACTCTGGGGTAAAACCACAATTTTGTGGATGTCTTATTCTATTTTGGTTAAAAATAACACATTTACTGTTATCTGTCTTTTATCATACGCAATTTTCCTGACAATGAAGTTACAGAACAGTCAGGCAGAATAGCCATGGATTCAAGTACTGTAAACATCATTGAGAGAAATCACTGCATAAGTGAAATAAGAATGAAGTATTTATGTTCATTAGATATTGTATGATGTAGAGAGTGGTGTCCCTTTTTGCTGTTAAGTAGGTAAATAATCTACATATGGTATTTTAAGAGATGTGAAGCTTTTTGAATGGGCTCTCGCAGTGCGCAAGTCAACTGCAGAGAAATCTAGTCTTTTCACAAGATAGGTGAGAGAAAGCTGTCACTACCTTCAGAGGGAGGTTACCCCAATCCTAATAAATCAATTTTCATTTATGCTACATTCAATTCTAAGGTAGTTTAATTAATGAAGAATTAACTTATAGAATCAATTTTACTATAAACATGACTGTTGACCTTCAAGGAAGCATTTATTTGTTAAGAATGCATAGCTTGAATTGAGTTAGTGAAAAAAGGATATAATTTTAAATGATAATTATGTTTTTCTAAAGATATCAACATATTAATGCAGTAGAAGATAGCCTCTGGGAATCATAACCATGACAGGACATAAAAAACTGGGAGTATTATGTCAGAAGCAAGTCAGAGAAAGTTTGTCACAGGGAGTCAAAAAATAAACATCATTGTAGGAGGTGCTGTAATAAGTTATTATAAACATCATAATAAAATATATTATGTAATATATTATAATGCAATTTAATATAATTCATAATATGTTACAGTAATCTGGCATAAGAAAGGAATAAATTAATATCACTTAACAAAACCATGATACTCTATTATAAGAATTAAAACAAAGAACAGTGTGTGTGTATGTTGTTATTTCACACATTATGTATAATTAAACTGTTATATATTATAATTTATTTCAAAAGCTTTTTTAATGCAAATAAAAATAGCATTGTAAAATAGATACTTCAGCATTACCTGATAGCATAGGTTCTATTAGGTAGTTCTTTTCATTTACTAATTACTGAGCGACATAGCAATGACAATAGTAAGAAGCACAACAAAACACATCTACTGTGTTTGAGAGCTTATTGAGAGGTGTTCTCCTTGATATTTTAAATCAATTTCCTCATTTAACTCAATGGCATTGCTTTATAGTTTGTTCTTAACTTTTGATTTTAAAATACATAGTCCCCATTTATCTGCAGTTTCACTTTCTACAGTTTCCGTTACTCAAGGTCAACCTCAGTCTGAAAACATTAAATGGAAAATTCTAGGAAAAAAAAACGCATAAGCTTTAAATTGCACACGGTTCTGAGTGGCATGATGAAATCTCGAGCCATCCCATCCTGCCCCAGACATGAATCATCCATTTGTCCCGCTAATCCTGGTTGCAGACACTATCTGGCCTATTAGTTAGTTAGTAGCCGTTTCTCAGGTGACTGTCGTGGTATGGAGGTGCTTGTGTTCAAGCAACCTTTATTTGACTTAATAATGGCCCCACAGAGCAAGAATAGTGATGTTGGCAGTTGGGATATGCCAAAGAAAAGCCACAAAGTGCTTCCCTTAAGTGAAAAGGTGAAAGTTCTTGACCTAATAAGGAAAGAAAAGAAAAATCATATGTGGAGGTTGTGAAGCTCCACGGTAAGAATGAACCTCCTGCACGTGAATTTGTGAAGAAGAAAAAAGAAATTTGTGCGTGGTATATGTACGGTCCAGTACTATCTGTGGTTTCAAGTATCCACTGAGGGTCTTAGAACTTATGCTCTGTGAATAAGGGGGAACTACTGTATAAATATTCTGGTTTGGATTTCTTACTCTGTGTGCCTAGGCCATGTAAATCCTAAACTCACTAAAATTCTTAAAGTCACTTATACAATTAATCCATCCATTCATTCAACAAACATTTATCATTAGTCTTCATATTTTCTTTTCTTTATTTATCTATTCATCAATTTAGGAAAAAAAAGAAGAAGGAAAGAAAAACTGCATTTCATCTGCTTGCCATGTGCTGTGGGGTACTGTTAGGACAGGAACATGGAAGAACCCAGGAGTAGAGGAGGGGAGAGACAGCTCAGAGATCAATTACAGTACTGCTCAGTGACTGTTCCAGCAGAAGAACAGGCAGTACACTCTACTAGCTCAGTAGATGGAACCAGTAACTCTGTGAGAGGGAGACAGGAAAGGTGTCCCCAAGGGGTAACATGTGAGCTTTTATCCAGGCTAAGAAGAAAGGAAGGACACCCCGGGATGAAGAATAACATATACAAAGTCCTAGTATCACGGGAGGCCATAATGTGCACAGCAAGTGTGAGGCTTTTCCAGGTGTTGCAAGTATAAGCTGTGTGTGGTTCCTGGTGGGGCATGAAGCTGGGAAAGTGGAGGCCTGAAGCTGAGGAGCTGGTTGGCCGAGGAAAGAAAAGCAGACTTAATTTTAATAGGTCATTTTATGTTGTGTTTATAAAAAAGGTGCTGAAGCACACTCTCTCCATTTCATTAGCATCAGACTTAATTATTTAAATATAACTTGTTCGAAATTAGCTGTTAAATTTAAAAAACATAATTAATTGAATCAATGTTTTAAATAATAATATTTGACATCTATTAATGAGGATATAATTAGAAGTGCTATTTAAAAACTTAGTGCAATACCAATATTTTCTCATAAAATGAAGTGAAGAATACTAACTACCAAGCAACTCTGAAACTTGACTACATTCATTTTTCATTTTGGAATCCACATCTCTGGCAAGAATCACTCAAATTTAGAAAATCTGTTTGAAATTTCTCCTACAAGCTTATGTAAGTGTAAGAAAAATATAGTAACATTTTCATAGGAAATATGTTGGAAAAAAAAAGGAAATTTTTGTTTAAAGGCCTCTCACTGCTCTCAGACTTAAGAGGATTTGGAGAAAATACCTCCAGCGAGTTGCCAGTTAGTTGCCATTTAGTTACAGAGTCTTGCAAAGGGCCAAGAGAATTGCATTGATCCTGTAGAACAATGCCAACTCAACTTTACGGAGCTCTTATAAAGGCTAGTCACCATATTTAACACTTTATATACACTATTAATTTAATGTTCAGAAAAGCCCAATGCGCTAACGAGTATTCATACGCCTAATTTTTATGTGAGAAAAGTGAAACTTAAAAAGGTAGGTGATTTATCCAAGACAACCTAGCCAATAATTAGTTGTGTTAGAACCAACTCTGAGATTTTATAGACAATTCTATACTGGGAGAAATTGTGTAGTGAGACTTCAGAAAGGGTATAATTCAATTGATAATACAGGGAGGTTAAATGCATACATAGACATATTTTACTGCTTGATCTGAATGTTGCATTTCAATAGTAAATGTCTGATCTTTGCTGTCTGTTATGTAGCACACAACATCTATGGGAAATAAGGTTCTGGAACACCATCCTGCCTGTTTAATTCTGGGGAAGCAATTAGGAAAGGGAGTACAGTTCTCCTCAAAAACTGTTGTCACAGATGCCAACACAGATGTATGAGCTAGGTGCCGGTGTCAGGTCGAACTGTGTTAGACTGCCAATTTTTGTAGGTCAAGAGGGGTTGGACACTGACAACTTTATATGTTTTACTTAATACAATTAGATCTTTTTATTGAAGGGTAACCTTGGGAAGGTGCATAGAATGGAGGGGGGAAATGGAAAAGGAAACAAGTTAGAACTTTGTTTCCTGATATAGGCAAGAAAGAATGACCGTTTTCATAAAGAAGTGTTTATTAGGAGAGGTTGAGTAGGTTCCTGAATCATTTCCACACTAAAATAACAGATAACCAAGTGGATATGAAGAGCGAGAAAGTGAGAACCATCCGGAGGACACTGGAATTTTAAGTGAAAGAAACTGAGAGCATTCATCCCATGAGGTGCAGTTTCTCCCAACATAAGGAATTTTGAAAAAAGATTTTCTTCACATTTCTACAATGCTTATGCTATATTTCATAATTGAGTTCATGCTAACTCAAGAAGTGCATTTCTGTTTCAAAAACAAACACACAAAGAAAAAGTGACAAAAGCCAGATACCCAAAGTTGCAAAATGGAATCCAACACTTGTGGTGAGGAAGGAAGCAGGATGAGAACTGCCGTCCAGGCATACTGACTGTCCCCTAACCCATCAGTATGGTGTGTGGGCGGTTCCTCCACCCCACAGGTGCTTAATCAGCACCCACCAGGAGCCAGGCTCAGGGCCAGGTGCCGGGGGTGCGGGTGAAGAACACACTGCCTGTCTTCTCCTTCCGTCCTCCTTAGTAGAGGAAGTGGTGAGTTCAATAGGCAGCTGTAGGAAGAACGATGGATGTGGGCTGTGACAGGGAAGTAGGGGTGGAAGCAGTAGAGAGTAGTGAAGGGTTCTTATCTGATCTAGCGTGTGTGGACACCCCTAATGCAGACATGCACACATGTACAGACTCACATCCACACCCACATATACATACATGCATCCACACATTCACACAATTCATACCCACACTGCACACACACAAGTGCATGTGCACACACACTAACTGCCACACACACACAGACCACATCTGTGTACACGTAGACACACAGGACCACCACCATTCCCAAGCTAACCCTGATGGGAACCTTCTCACTACTGTTGAGATTCAAAGAATTTTTTCCTTCTGGCAGCCATTCTTGGCCCTCCTGACATACAAAATTTCTCCTAAAATTCTCCATCCTTTGACTCCAGACCTGGAGTGTTTACAGGTTTGCTTTCCTGTTTCTCCTTTTGTCCTGATAATTATATTAACAGTTTTGAATAGTTTTGAATGGCAGTTCCTAGTGAAGGGTCTTCAACTCTGAGGATATGAGTTCTATAAATGAGCTGATTTCCCACTTTATTATGATGTAATTTGAATCTGCTTTCCAAATCCACATAAGCCAAGGGAAGACTTTTATAGGCACCTAAAGCTGAGATGCAGCAAGCTCTGAGATTCCGTTGTCTGTTGTTAGTGGGAAGACAAGAAAACAAAAAAATGTAAAAAGTCTGCTTTTGAGTTTCTTCTCTGACAGGCCCTCTCACTGAAGAATGTTCTAGTGGTCATCGCTGAACACAACTCCACTAGTCTCAGGGCCTAGATTAACACGTTGCTTCTCTTTTCCTTCTAAACGCCCCCTGCTTCTGCTGTTTACTTTCCACTGCTTGCTTTCTACTGCCTGGCCCCCAGATTCTTCCCAAGTAAACCAAACTTTCTCTCTGTGGTGGAATGACAGGACAGGTCCCCAGGGATATGTTCATAACATCCCCCAAAGTGGCAATAGAAGATGTGGCTGCTGCCCGGAGCCCTGGCACCAGGCCTGCGGCCACCTCTGACAAACACCCACAAACACACAGCAAAGCCAAATGAAGAGCAGCTTCGTGATCATCCCTGGCAAGGATGAGCAACGCGCTTTCTCTGCCTCCTCAGAAAACAGTTTTCTGGAACATCAAGCCAAGGGACAGGTGTAATTTATTGTGGGGATTGTGTATTACATAATTAGTTTTCAGGAATTCCTTGGGTAATTACAATCTGCAACATTTGTAATTGATTTGGCCAGATTAAAAATGGATGCTTTGGTGCATCAATGAAACTAGCAAGAGGCCAAGGAGGCGCGAGAGGAGGAAACGTCTTACCTAAGGAGACCGAGAGCAAGCTGGACCCGGGCCAACCCCCAGACGACACCCTTTCTGAAGCCAGGATTACAGCAGACATCTAAAACTGCACACTCAGCAGGTAAGTTTGTTCCCAAGAAAAGACCCTGTGGGGTGGCCAAGTGTCTCCTGAGCAGCTCTTTAACAATCAGAGGAGCTGCTACCCCAGGGTTTGTGAAGTCAGACACTTACCTCAGCCCTGAGTTGACACTGGTCAGGCAACAAGATTAGTATAATAGAAAATTAATCATTTTGCAAAACAAGAGGAAGGAGCCCTTCTCCTGGAAGAGATGGCCCAGACTGAACAAATGGGGTGAGAATTTAGAAAGGAGGCTGCGGCCTGCCAGACACACTCTTGGGTGGAACACCTCTGACCCAAGGCCATGAAAGGTCTCCTGTGCTCCGGAACCTTCACTGAAAGACTCCTGCTCCCTCTGGCCTTACTCATGCTCCTGCCAGGGCTCCTTTGTCCTTCTCTCACAGCCAGGTGTGCTGCTGGGAAATGGAACAGCACACTCTCTCTTCGGGCAGGGACTGGATGCTGAAGGCTCTTGGACTCAGAGCATCCCATCTCGGTGGCTGTTCCCCCGACACCGAGAGGTGCAAAGAGAGGTGACGAGGTGCTCCTGAAACACGGCCACTGTGGAGGCTGTGGGTGGAAGACCAGGTATTCAGGAAAAGAAGGAGTAAGACATCCCAGCGGAATGGGCTGATTAGCTAATATTTACTCAGCACCTGCTGTGGTAAAAGACACTGTAGGAAAACTTTTACAAACTCTCAAAAACAGAGCCTTGAGGAAATTCAGTAGTGGACAGATCTGCAGTGCAGACGATTATTTTACACTATGAGGAGCAAGTGTTTTACAAGAAAAACAGACAAAAAGAGATTAAGGACAGGAAAGACGAGAACAAAAGGAGTAGAGAAGAAGACCGAAAGCGCAGGAGGAAAGGAGGAGAAGGGGCCAGAGGCACCTGCATTGGGCCGTGAACGGAGGCCTGATGGAAAGGAGGGATGGCCTAGTGGAAGAAAGAGTGTTTTCCTCTAGAACCAGCATCAGCCAGCTACATTCTGCAGGACAAATCTGGTTTTTGTAAACAAAGTGTTTTCTGGAACATAGTCATGCCCATTGTCCACGTATGAGCTGCGGCTGCTTTTGTGCTATAACAGCAGAGTCAAACGGTTGCAAGACAGAGCGTATGACCCGCGAAGCCAAAAATATTGACTGACTTTACAGAAGAGGTTTGACAAGACCTGCTCTGGAACAAAACCCTAATCACAAAATCATATCCTGTGTGCAAGAGCATGTGTTCGTTCTCTCTCCAGAGTCTCACGACACAAGCGGACACAAGATCTGCTTCTGTGGGCAGCATTACTGAGCAACTGAGCTCCATGTAGAAATCAGCCCTCCTGGGGGACATTTTCTGCTCCAGGATAGAGACAGTTGACACTTTCCAGTGTTCACTGCTTTTCCACAACATCAACACGGAGTGGGGGTAGAAGTAGCGTTTGCCATGATGGGGATGACTCCTTTTGAAAACATAGACATGTGTTGTTAGAAATGTCCCTGTATTTAGCATGGACTTGGTGGAGAATGAAGAAGAGAAAAACAGGTTGGTAAAGACACTGCGTGTGATTGGGGGAAGGTGTGATATCCTGAAATAAATACTGTCTAAGTAATCCAAAGAAATGGCCAGAGAGAAGTTGCTAAACTGCGGAGCACTAAGTGGCCCTCGGGTCTCTTTGTCCGGATGTATTTCTAGTAGCTGACACTTACAGGATGTAGAAAACTGCTCACCGTCTCCCGGGTTCAGATCATGCAGCTGCTCAGAAAGGATGGAAAAGGTCTAACTGGACTTGGAGATGCCCAGATTGTTTTCCTCCTATGGGGGAGGCTCATGCCTCATCAAGTTCTACCTGTCCATCCTCCAGTGGTGTCCAGAAAGAGTTTCCAAGTATCTTTTGACAAGAAGTTCTGTCCTCAGAGATCTACTGAGTTCATCCTCCCATCTCCAACAATAAGACCTAATTGCCTCCAGAGGAAATGGTTACCTGCCAGCTGGGCCTAGTGACATGCTTATTAGTAATCCTTGAGTCAGTATAAACGCCTTTGGTGCTATCTACTTAGAAAATGGGGCAGAGCCGGGCACTTGCCACCCTCTTTCATCCAGGCCAGAGGCTGTGACTCAGGTTTTCTTAGCAAGTCCACCATTGAGTGGCAGCCAGGAAGAAAGAGGAGTGAGCTAGATACGCCCTCAGTGCGCACAGGAAAAGAAGGCAGAGGACTGGTTATGAGGCTTTCATACATTCGAAGATAAAAACCTTGAGATTGATAAATTAACCCATATATCTTATCATATATGTAACTGGGAAGAGTTCCTTAAGCCCAGGGAGTGAGATGACTGGGTAGAATTAGTCCCTGAATGCTACTGCCTAGCTCAGGAATGGAACAATAATATTAATAATGGTCATATAGATTGTGTTACTATTGATATTATTACTATTGTTATTGTTATTATTGTACCAGGCATAATACTGCAGGATTAGCATGCATCCACTCATTCAAACCTTTCAACCACTCTAGAGGTAGGTATTATTATTCCATTTTAGAAATGAGGAAACTGAGGCTCAGGGAGCCCAAAGCACATGTGCTTATAGGTAGGAGATGCAGGCTCGTCAGCCAAAGACTTAATTAACCTCTGCCTGACCCAGAACCAGTGACACTCATTCCCAAGAGGGACTCTCTCTGGCAGGAAAGGAGGTCACCAAGGAGTCATTTTTCTTATATCTGGAGCACCTCATATGAACACAATTCTTGGAGTCCACATCACCTGCAGGCTCCTGGCTCCCCTTTCTGAGGGCACCCCATTGGTGCAGCTTTCCCTCCACCCAGCCCCTGGTTTTTGAGGCCCACTCTGATTCCCTGGTAAACCTGGCGTCCTGACCCAAATCATGGACCAGGTAGTACCTGTTCCCCACCTGCCCTTGTGGGGAGCCCTGCCTCTCTCATTGTTCTTCCCTGCATGGATAGGCCCCCTGGACTGACTTCAGAGTCACTGGAATCCAAGAAGACAGCTCCCTAGAAACGGAATCCAAATGCTCCACCCTTCAATGTCTTGGGTATAAATGCCAGACTGGATCAAACTGGAGTTGGCTATACTCTCTTATACGTAGTGACAAAAGGACCCCCAGCATTTATGAAAAAGAAAATCCTACATTCTATCTGACAAAATGCTCAGTGCTTCTGGAGTCAAGGGACCATTTTGTCTCCTTCTTTCCTAGTTACTTAATGGTCCATATGTGTAGCCTGATGGTTGAGGATTGAGCAATGAGGAGGAAGTCAGGTCTCACATTCAGGTAAGGTGATATTTCAGCCTCAGTTCCCCAGTCCACATTCCCCTGACCTCTACTCCATTCTTAACAGCAACCCCCTTGGGAGCCCCTTTCTAATCTCTACCTTTAATCCAGCCTTTGAATATGGAGGCCAGAGAGTTGGCGGAAAGCCAGCGGTTCAATATCCTATGCAATCGTTAATTTCTTTCTTATAGAAAACAAATCTATATGTCAGTGCTGTGCTAACATTGCATCTTTAATATCATGGCAGTAGCTTTAGGCCAGTAAGCATTAATAAAACAAACCTACTTGAACAGATGCAAGTCAGACATTAAAGAGAAAGTTACGAGGCTCGATGTTGATCTCAATAGCTCACTCATCTGCTCCTCTTCTATGGAATCTTCTAATAAAAAAATTAAAAATTAAAAAACTCCTCCAATTACACAAAGAACCTGCCATGTGTCTGAGGGAAACTGGCACATTTGTCAACCACAATCTGTATACTGAGATGTGATTTGGCCCTGGGCTTGTCCCAGGTAGTGAACAGGTTTGTAAGTCCTAGTTCATATTTATGGTGACAGTGGCAGAGCGTGATGAAGTGTTTGCCCCAAGCAGGGTGTGGGCGTCCTTAGACGAATCTTTTATTGCTATTAAAATTTTCTTAGCATTTAGGATGAAGAGAAATTGTGGGACTTTTTCAAGGGTTATGAACAAAACATCCAAGAAAGAACAAGGTGTATTTTTTTCTGTTCTGTATTTTTTATATCTGCTAAACTCACAGTCCTGTTTATGACTTCTTTGTTTTCTGAGCTGCAAAAACATTAACAGTTGGCTTTGTCACTTATGAGATAGGAGCATCTTAGGGAGTGGCTACAGAAGTTGTGAGGTTGGAGGTCATGCTTGGAGAGTCCCTTCTAATGTGGCATTTTAAATTGTTGGATTGTTAGCAATTAGTGCATCATAAATCCTGTTTTTAAAGGTAGGAGGATGAACAGAATAGAAAGTAGCATATCTTGATCATAGGTGTTGTGCATGTTTATATATACTGGATCACTGCATAAAACGTACTATGTGGATTACATTAAAAAATATTTGAAAAATTCTGTTGTAAAGGTTAACTCTAGGTCTGTAAGGGGAGCAAAGAATGTCCCCATTTCTTCTCCTTCCTGTGGTTTATTCCACATAGAAAGATTTTGAGGTCATCTGGCACTCAATTGGCAAATGATGTGTCCCAGGTCCTATAAAAGGGGCCCATACACCCACACTGATACTCTTCAGTAAGAGTGAGGCTCTAAACAGTGTAGGGAGAAGGAACTAACATTAATTTAGTATTTATGCATTGGTTACTGGCTCCAATATGTTGTTGTATATTTCACAATTCTAGGGAAGGTATTTTTACTACATTTTTCACATAAGGAAATTGAAGTTAAGATACATAGCACCATGATTTTTCTAAAAATCTTACTAAGTTGTTTTTATTTTTTTAAATTTATTTTTCCTTTTATTTAAGTAACTCCTGGGACAGTTACCATGCCCTGTAGAATGGATTGAGAAATATTGGCATAATTATGGCTATCCATTAAGGCACTTTAAATTAGTTTACAGGAAATAATGTGTGCAGTTATGCTGGATTTCACCATCAACAACACGTGTACATAGTCACGTCTGACTTGATCCTAATTACATATCTGTCAGGTGGTTATGGGAAGTATTGTCCCCATTGTAGAGATTAGAAGACTGAGATCAGAGGAAACAGATGATTCACAGTTGTAAGAGGCAATACAGCCAAGTCCTGAACTCAGATCTTGCTTCTTAGTCCACTGTTCCTTCTATTATAACAACTACTATTTTGAGATCATTAAGACCTTTTTGTCTTGAGTTTGTATTATGCTGGTGGCAAAAAAAATTACTACCATAAAAAGAGGGAATATCTTAGTCTGTTTAGGCTGCTATAACAAAATACCATAAACTAGGTAGCTTATTAAAGAACAGAAATTTATTTCTCACAATTCTGGAGGCTGGGAAGTCCAAGATCAAGGCACTGAGAGATTTGGTGTCAGGTGAGGGTCCATTTTCTAATTTGTACATGGCACCTTCTAGCTGTGTCCTCACATGGTGGAATGGGCAAAGGATCTCTGTGGGGCCTCTTTTATAAGGGCAGTAATCTTACTCATGAGGACCCTGCCTTTATGACTTAATCACCCCCAAAAAGGTCCAACTCTCCAACTCCTAATATCATCAATTTGGGGCTTAGGATTTCATTATATGAGGTTTTTATTGGGGGGGAACAAAGACATTCAGACTATAGCAGGGAAGAAAATTGGACATTATTATCACTGTGGAGTAGAGATTTTCCAAACACCTTTTAAAAGTGCTGAACAAAAGTGGATTCTTGAAACTTTTATTCTTATTATTAATATCTCATGGCACTCAATGGTAACTAACCAGATTATTAATTTCTTTATAGAATACTGAGAATTTTGTTCAGAAATCAACTCATCTGGCTCAGCAGGGAAACAGGAAAAACCAACATGCCTTTGCTCCCACACTGCATTCCCCAAGCTCTTAGAATGAAAAGCAAAAGATAAGGGTTTTTTCTGTCATTTTAAACAGGGAAAATTAATTGCTCCTGCAGAGATGAAAACTTTACCTTTGAAAAGAAACCGGTGCAAAATGCTTTTTTCTTCAGTTCCCACCTGTGGAGACCTAGGGATTGGCAGCAAATTGGAGCTTACAGAGACAAATGCCAGATCCCTCTCTAATTGGAAATGACCGTCTGGTAGACATTGTGGCTGAAGGCTGAGAATAGGTAGAGCAGGGATAAGATAAGGTGTATAATATTTGCGTGTTTGAGAATGAATGTCTTCACATCAGCTGTGTATGTATCACTCGGCCTGCCTATTGAACTTCTGGGCAGCGAAGATTAAATAAACAAGGCTAGCTGATCATGTGGTATGTGATCATAACTGGCACAGCAAGTACAGCCATGTATTTTTTTTTAATTTTTTCTGCAACAGTAGTAAACAGGCTTACAATACCATTCGGAACAGAATCCAATACATTAATTCATGAATGAGGAAAACTTGATTTCGGTTCTCCAAGGGAGTAGTTATAGTCAAATTGGTCCATCAGTGTGTGTATCAGTTTTCTTCATCTGAAACAATGGGAATGCCGCCTATTTGACTCCACAAAATCTATTAAGGGGAACAATGCAAGGGGACTTTGTGAACATGCATAGGTACTGTTTGTGATTCAGGCAAGCAACTCTTCTGTTCCAGAAATTTAATTATTGTAGTTGTCTTGAGAGAGCACCCACACGTGCACTGGGCTTACACAATAAGCTTTGAAATCTGCTCTTTGAGTTCCAAATATATCTCTGTTGATCAACACGAATTTGAGAAATTCATTTCAACATCACTTAAACCATTTTCTCATCTGAATGAGGAAGTGGGGATATGAATATCAAAGGGTCGTTAGTAGTATTAGATGTGAAAATACCCACCAAAGTATTTCTGTAAGTGCAATTGTATCTTAAAGCTAAATGGATCATGTGGCAATCATTCAAATAAACAATTTCACCAATCATTGTGTTTTTCATTTGAGGAATTATGTAGAAAGACAAAGTATAACTGTTCACAAACTCTTTTGGCAGAAGTGTGGGTCTGGAGCTCTCTGGGGAAAGAATTTCAGGAGCCAGGATGTTAGACGTCGAAGGAGGTCAGGACTGGTTGCTATTTTGAGGAGCATGAAGGCAGAGGTTACCCAGCAGTCCAGGGGTAATACCAGAGCAAAAACCTGAAGATGGTCCAAAGCATCTGACCATTGGGAGAGGCCAGGGAACCCTAACCATGAGCCAATGAGGCACTTAGACATCCCAAAGCTTAGTAAACAGGGTGAGGAAGGAGAATAGTGGGTGCAGAATGAGAGTCCTTAAGGATCTAGACCACAGGGATGGCAGCCTCTTTCCAAAGAGCCTCTGAGAAGGAAGAAAGAAGGAAAGGGGGTTCTGTCTGTTCAGTCTACAGACGTGTGATAATACTGCTACTCCTGGCAAGTCAAGGAGTTCATTTAGGCTTGTTTTATGAATGTGTCTGGGCTTTCTATGAGAACAGTTGTCAGATCTGATCCTCCTTAGTGTCTTTGCAGATGGATACTCCCTTTGGCATACTGGGCCCCGTATCTGAGAGATGGATGTCTCTAGGGACCAAGGACATTGGAGATACTTTCCTTTCTGTCCCCATGCCCTAACCACAGAACATGGAAAACAAGAAGCAAAACGGCAATGCCTTCCCTGATTCAATTTCTTGAGCTGGATTCCTGGTGAGATCACTCAAGTAAGTTTGCCTAATTTAATGGAGTGTTTCCAATAGCAAGGCATCCCATGGGTGAGAGAGGTGGTGGGGGGAGATATGAGTTAATATCCCTAGCCAATTAGCTGCTAGGTTCCCTATCCACTCTCTCTGCCAAGGCAAGTAAGGGAATCCGTATTTTAGATATTCACTTGAGCTAAAACTTTCTTTGGAAACTTCCAATGTTGTTTCTGCAGCCAACCGGCCAAATTGAAAGATCAGACCCAATATCATCTTTGATGAAATAGTAATCTTAGTACATCTGATGTGTTCCCTGCAGTACAGACAGCACCAGCATGCTAGTTTATCCCACAAGGAAGCGGGGCTGTGGTTATACTGCATCTTTTTTCCTCATGGTTTCTCCCGCTCACTTATTCATCAGTTGCTTTTTTTTCCTCTTCTCCTTTCTTACTTTCCATATATCTATTTGAAAAATGTCTGAAATAAATCCCAGCAAGGCTCTCAGGAATATTTCTGCTCATGTAAGCATGTATACAGTTTCCATCCTCATGTTTTTACACAAGTACATGAGCAATGTTTAAATGCTAAAGGGAAAGGACTTTGGTTATACATATATATATCAGATATGCTTTACATTTTTCTTGCCACAGTTAGACGTAGGCTACGGCTCCTCTTTTAAATATTCTTTCTGAGGCAGAGAGAGGTAATGGAAAGCTTAAGTCCTGACTCTGCCACTTGCTCATTATTCGACCTTCAACATGTGACTTAAATTCTATAAGCCTCAGATTTCTCCCTTATAAACTGAGGATGAAAAATAGAGCATGATTATTGCTCTTAGTCCATAGAAAGCACTAGGTATTAGTGGCTATGAATTGGTTCCCTTTCCTTTTTTTTCCCTTCAATTAGACCACCTTAGGACAATTTAACCAGAAAGTTCATATTATACAATTATAAATATGAGTCTTTTCCAGTCAAGGTTATCTGTGTTTTACAATAGGGGATCTCAGAGGCACTGCAGTCTGAGTAGAAGTGAGGCAATGCAGCGGAAGGAAGGGGGAAGATATCACTTTACTGCAGTTGTTTCAAAGCAGGAACTTGTGGGTTAGCCTATTCTCCAGCTCTGTTGGATATAAGCCCAGGTAAGTAGCCAGGTACTGTCAAGTCACAAAATGATGCTTGTCTCTTCATGAATTCCCTGGGAAAGTGGGGATTCAATTTAATATGACTGTTAAACTAGGAAGGATCTCAAGAGATGATCAAGCTTAGACTTGGGCCAACTGAAAGAAGGTATGCAAAGTGCTTAGCCCAGGGCTTGGTACATGGCTATCCTTGTCAGTGTTTGTAATGGCTGGGGTAGTAGGGGTGGTTATTATTATTATTATTACTACTATTATTAGAAAGCATTTGTCTGGAACCACCACGTCAAGGCAAGGTTTGGTAGCACTTTCTTTTCTGTTTCCAGGCTCTATCTACACAGCGTGCCTCTCATGACATTTGGACTATGCCCCAAGTTCTTCTCCAAGAAAGTTCAATACTAGTATCTCATTCAGCTTTACCACATCTTAGATTAAAGCATCTATGAATCCGTTACTAAAGAAGGAAACCAAAGCCCTGAAAATGAACACGATTAATAATCTAAGGATGAGTAGGGGCTCCGGAGCAGAGAGGAGGAGAGATCTGCGGCTGAATTCTCCGTGGTGAGCACTTGCAGCTGCACCACTGTGTCTTCAGGGATGGGCATCACGCTGACCACTGGGAAGATGCGGTGGGTAGTTTTGGATAGTTGTATCCTGATCCCCCAGCCCTGTGACACTTTTTCCCCTGACATACCTCTGTAACTTCTCCAGGGGAGATTTTTGGGAATTGACCATCAGAGAGTTCAGCAGTTGTGCAAGTACAGTTTCATAGAGTTTAGTCTACTTAACTACTTCTTAATTCAGAAGCATTTATCACCCTGCCACCAAGGCAGTTGACAGCTAGAATACAAATGCTCTAAAAATTCTTTCAAAATGATCCTTTGCTTGGTTCTTGAAGCTGTGTCATTTGGAGGCCTTGCATTTGGAATGCCCTAAACTGAGAGCCAAGGTGGACATGCCGCTTTCTCTCTTTATCTTCTTCTAAAAGCACAGGCAGTTTAATTCATAAGTGTTCTTTCTATTCTTTTTCTTCCAATTTTGAGATTGCTTTTTGTTTTCTCGACATCTGTTTCCTGCCACTATTCCATTAATTTCTGCCACCGCACCCATATCTGCTAATGGTTCACAGGCCCCACTTTTTAGCAGTTTTGTTGGACGTAAGCCCAGATACAAACCAGGCTGTGTGAAGTCACAGAACGAAGCTCTTCTGTCTTTAATGAACTCCAAGAATGAGTGGGAATCCATTTAATATGGTCCTAGATAGTCATACTTCCTTACAACATCCTTTTCATGAATCCTTTATACACCGAGATTTTTTAAGCATTGATGCCCTCAAGATTTTAAAGTGCTTGGAATTAAGTGACAGTTGAATGTGTACCATGTATAATACCCCCTTGGGAAAGTGGACTCTTCTTTGACAGTTTCTGGCCACTAAAAGAATTTCCTTGGCTCAGTGCTATAAACAAGTCATAAAGGTTTACTAATTACTTTATAATAAGAATTCTCTTCTAGAAAGCCCCAAGAGGTCACAGTCTTGTGTGGCTTGGTTAGGCCATATGTGGTTTTATGCTATGCAGTTGGTGCCACACATAAATAGTCCTCTAGTGACCTCACAGTGTTTGAAGCTTTTCTTCTGGCCCATTAAACAAAATTATCTGTACTCCCTGTCTACACCTGTCCCTTTGCTTCTTGCCTATTTTTTGTGTGTATGTGCTTATGTTTTCAACCTTACCTGATGCTTGATGTTCTTCAGCTTCACTTGATGTTACATCCTGACTTCCCATATACCAGATTGGACACATTGATAATTCTTTATTTGGACAAATTGTAAAACATAATATTGGATAGTGCCCCCAATATTATGATCTGGATCCAGGCATTTATGAAATACCAAGGTAAGTGTTCACCTTTCTGTGATGGTTGCCCTTTCCTTTCTTCCCTATTGTGAAAGAATCTACATTCATTAGAGTCTGTATATTTGGAATTCATGATAAAACTTAGAAATTTGTAACTAAGGAGATAGATTAGGACCTCAAATCTTTTAAGTGAATCCTATCCATTTTCTGTGCTTTAAATTACATCTGCTAATTTGTTTTCCTCTGCATTTACACCAATGTCTACCCTGTTTCTTTAAATGCCTGTTTATTTTTTCACAGTGCCATAAAGAATAAAATTGAGCCTAAAATACCTAGCACCATAAGCCCCACCTAGTCCAGCTGCATTTTGCCATTTTATTGTTCTCCTAGTTATGAAAGTCTATTACCCGCCCCCACCCCCCACAGGCTTCCTCATATTAGATGGTCCCACTTCAAGTATAACATAATGACTCTTTACCAAAATAACAAAGCTGGTTCCTGAAAGCAAAATTTAAAATGCCCATTGTCATTCGATACTTAATCTTTTTAACTGTTTCTTTCACTCCTGCCACATACACAATCCCTCATTCTTGGGGTGGCCAGTAAGTTGAAATATATACCACAAAATTCAGAAAGTTATTCTCACCTATCTAGTAGGTGAGTTGATTTGTAAAATGTAGAATTAGCATAATGCCAACCCATGGCGAGAGGGAAGTTGAAGTACCAGCACTTTGAGCATGGTCTTGAAGGAAGTGTCATACTGTGACCAACATGGGCCAAAGAAAATGAGGACTGAGTCAACCTCAATAAGCTCTATAATTGTAACCACCTTTTACAACTGTGAAATAAAATTTCCCCACACCCAAGAAAAGGATAAAGCCTAAATCTGGACAGCATGAGATGCAAGTATTTTTATGATATGACCCCATCCATCACCCTACTCCCACAGTCCACACCACAGCCACACTGATATGGTAGATGTCTCCCAGCAGCACCTGTTCTCTCCACTAGTGTCCTTGAAGGTATTAGTTAATCAAATGGGAGCTCTGTTCTCCACCTTTATCCATCCTTCCCCTTCTCTGGGAAGCATTTTTGACTTCTGAGATCTATGTTGGATGGTGGTAGACCAAGTAGTACTATTTTAGTACTACTAAATAGTAGGAC
The DNA here is from genome assembly GCA_023783475.1 of Daubentonia madagascariensis. Lineage (NCBI taxonomy): Eukaryota > Metazoa > Chordata > Mammalia > Primates > Daubentoniidae > Daubentonia > Daubentonia madagascariensis. Next base: position 16,402,565 of record JAKFHU010000144.1, read on the forward strand.
CATAGTAGACCAAGCATAGTACTATTTTAAAACTTTTTGCCTGTATAATGGTCTGTGTGTCTTTTCTATTCAATTAACCTTTTTCTACAACGAGTTCCTTGAGATCAGAGATAGTACTCTATTGTTGATACACCAGTGTCTAGAAGAATGTCTTCTTTGACAAATAGTAAGTGCTCAATAATTGTTTTCTGAAAGATTCATGAAGTGGAGGACTGTCGGATTAACCTCCATTCCCCCCACCTGGTTTTGTCTGCAGAAACAAGATTGCAGTTTGCATACCTCCTGTGAGGGTGTGATCGATGCAATATTGACATGAAGTAACTATTGCTCAGGCCATCAGTGGGTGTAACTTTGAACTGAGGTCCAACCAACAACTCAGGAATGGTATGTGAGGAAGTGACATATAGGTCACTATAAAAAATCTATTGTCCTTCATGTTTCAAGATGATTCTTCTAATTCTTTCAATGGAATGTTTATTTTGAGTCACATGCCGGTTATGAGAAGGGAAATGGTCTTGTTTTTATATTTAGAATTATAGTGATAGGAAGTTGTGGTTTGAGAATTTAGAAGGGAGGTAAAAAGAATGGCAAAGTAGGTAGAGACGTTTCTAGCAGGGCAACTCTGGGGGAGGGAAAGATGACTGAGGCAAGGTCAAGGTCACAGATGGCAAAATAATAATAGCAATGACAATGATTATTTTAATGGCTAAGAGAGTTACCAAACACTTGGTTACATGCCTGGCCTGGAACTAAACACTTTTTATATATTAACTCATATAATCTTCTTATAACCCTATAAAGGGTTGAAGCACAGGGAATATAAGTAATTCACCCCAAAGCTGCACAGAAAGAAAGAGGCAGAGCTAGGATTTGAGCCCAGGAAGGCTAAAAGCAGACGCTATTGACTTCAGGTGGGTGACTGGAGAAAGAGAGGGGCACATTGAAACAGAGTATAGCACTCTGCTGATTTCTGACATACTGTGATATAAGGTTTTAGTGGATGAAGCTAAGGTTGTCTTTGCAAAAGAAATGGACTGATTAGCTCTGGGTGCATGGGATTTTTCTTTTAGTTATATCGAGTTAAGAAAACTAAATGTGGTTTATCTAAACTTGTCATCCACTTCATCTACATTTTCTTTAGGGCCGTCATGGAGGTGAGAAGATAGAAGTTGGTTCTTTCTGCCTATGTTCACTTCTCTGGTCCAATTATGCCCCGGGCCTGTGCTTCTGCAGTGCTCAGTTTAACGAAGGCGTGCCTCCACAGCTATCACAGCCTCATCTGCAATGTTGCAGAATATAAAGTGTGGGGCTTTGAGTCAAAAGGGTTGGAGTCTTTACATGTATTACTTTGGATAATTCAAATAACCTCTTTGATTTTCTGATTCCTCTTCTGTAAAATGAGGAGGGCAATTTAGCTCTCTCAAGGGGCTGTTGATGAATATCAAATGGAATGTTATATCTGCAAGCATTTTCTAAAGTTCAGGGAGATGATGTAAAGTGTTCTACTAGTGTTTATTGTTGCTGTGTTCATTCACTGCTCACTCAACAGCTATTTATGTAACTCCCACAGTGTACCAGCATGGTTAGGGGTGCTGAGGATTGTACAGTGAACAAGTAAACAAGACCTCTGTTCCAGGGAGAACATATATTCTCATTGGGGTGGTAAAGGGGAGAAGGCAATAAGCAAGTAAACAAGAATAATAATTTCAGATTCTGATGAGTGATCTGAAAATTGAAAATATGGAGGGATTCCATGATTGTTTTTGCTACATCATATTACGATCACTAACATTGACCAATTGCAAAATGCTTTCATAGACATCTGTGGCACAGTGGTGTGCAATCCAGGGGGACTTGCTGCACAGCTGAGCACCCACTGTACCTCCTGATGCCTGGCAACTGGTAGGCACCTTGTGCACATGTTTGTTGAATGCTTCACCAAGTGTATGTCAGTGACTGATAATTTCCTGATGTCCCCTTGCTATAAGATATTCATAAAAGAGCCATGGCATTTGGAGTTAAAATGGAGCTAAGGCTTCAATGAGGTCAACATCTTGGCTTTGGTGGAGCTAGCTTAATAGAGTAGTATAAGGGCACGCTCTGGAGTAAGATTGCCCAGGATTTACTCTCAGTCCCAATATCAATCACCATGGCCAAGTTACTTAAACTCTGCATATGCATTTTCGCATCATTAAAATGAGGGAATTAAAAGTACCTTAGCCCATAAGATTGTTGATGGTGAGATATGAACTAATACAAAAAGTACTTACAATGATGCCTGAGTATAGTAAACCTTCCATATATTAATATATATTCTCTCTCTCATATATATATATACACACACATACATCATATACATATACACATATACACACACACATATACATATATATATAAATAAAATGGGAAAAGTAGAGACCTAAAGTTATTTTGTCATGAGTCAAAGCAAGTTAGTGGAAAAATAGCTAAAAATCAGAGTGCTATTTAGTATTTCTTTTTACTACAACTTATAGCCATAGGCTCAGGTGTCCTTCAGGGCTTGAATTATTTTTCCAAGTGGATCAAGCGGACATAGGGAGCAAGTCCACCTTCTGTCTTATATACATCGCAAGAGAAAGAGCCTCTGGCAGCTGTGTATTTCATGGGCACTTTGGCTTCTGTCTTTATGCAAAGCTGTGTCACCTAAGCAATGAGAAATGCTGTGCACACAAAGATGCCTGCACTGGGACCAGCAGGCAGGACTTTCTGTTCTGGTCGTTGTTCTTAAGCTTAACAATGAGCTGTTGTTGAAACTCTACTATAGGCCAGGTGCTAGGCTGAGTAGTTTATGTATACTATAATATTTAATTCTCCTAACAAACCTATGTAATGGTTACTATTATTCCCATTTTAAGGCTGAGGAAAATCAGCCATGTAACTTGTTTAGTATCACACAGTAAGTTTCTGGTCCATCTGACTTCAGAACCCCTGTGTTTTCCTTTAGAAAGTATTGCATAGATATGATCACATTCCTACTAATATTATTGTGCCATGTCCATGATCCATACAGAATTGTCCAAAATTTAAAATAGGAAGCGCATGCTATGCATAGGGAGATTCCTGTCTAATAAACAACATGCATATTTCTCAATACCTACACAAACCAAACCTTTTGCCTCAAGTAGGAGGTGGCAACTTTCCTTACTTATCACAGCAAGGGAAAATGAAGATTTTCTTTTCAAAGAAAACTGAGCTGAGTTACAGGCATTGGTAGTGAGCTTTCCCAGGAAGCTATTACTGCAGCTTCCTGACCATACCATAAATGAGACATCCATTAGACCTCAAGAGCTTGGAGCTAGAGCCTGAGTCATGGTTGCAGCTGCTAACACGGTGTGAATGTTGACAGCTCTAATCAGACATCCAGTCATTGGCTTCACGGCTGCTTTTCCTTTTGATGAGGAAATATGCAATTCCTTAGGGGTGAATGTCAAATGTTCATAAAGAGAGAAGCATCTGAAATATCTATGAGCAATACTTATTTATAGAAATCATTTATCCAGAGTCTCTATATGCCTTTCCAGCTCCAGGATCTATCTGTGGCATTATCTATCACCATTCAGCACCCATATATCCTCGTGCTCCTTCTATTTATATGCATGGAATCTATCTCTCTAATTGTTTCCAAATCACTAACTAGTGGGTACAGTAATTCACCTCCTGCTGGATGGCAACACGTGCTTCCCCTTGACTGCTAATTCTATCCATGGTAAAACTATTGGCAAATTATTTGTCTGTCCATCCATAGTTTCTCCCCACACCCATCAGCAACTACATGTGTTTCTATCTATAATGTCCAGCCCGATCAATGTTGGGCTCTTTTCCTGACATAGTGCATTTTTCACACTCACCTTTTTACTCTCCTCTGTCTGACCATTTCATAAATGTCCTCATGTTTGTATATCCTCAGCACAACTGATAACTGTTACCTAGTGCTTGTGGCCAAAAGAACATTCAATTTAGATTAAGGAGTTGTAAGTTCAGAGCAAGTACCAAATTTTATGGATGTGCCACTTTGAGATAATTTCATAAACTATTTGAGTAGCCTCATCTGTGGGACTTGATTAGTAATACTAATTTTACAGCTTTGTGTGTTGTGTGGTTTTTTTAAAGGTAAGTTATAATTTATGTTCTCTGCCTATAAATGTTGGTTGTCTGTGCAATACACTTTCCCAAGGACTTATTTACATATATAACATTTCTTAACCACTTACTTTGTGCAGAGACTGTGGTTTGTATTATTCATCTCACTTAATTCCCAAATAATTCTAGGAAGTAGGTGCTATTGCTATTGCAATTATATAAAATGAGAAAACTGAATGCCATAAAGGTTGGTAGCTTGGACAAGAATACACAAGTAGGAGTGGCAGGAAGGAATATTCCAGCCGTAGTGTTCTGAATCCAAACTGCCATATAGACTCTTAATTGTTGTATCCTCAGCACCTAGGGACAGTGCTCGGCCCTGTAAATTTGACCCGATCTTATAAGCTACAGCTATCTTTGGTGTTACATTTTATTTATTTTTTATGATATCTAATAACCATATAGTTGGTTTGACCTTGTGGATAAACCTGACAGTTAACCCATGAGTGCAAATGAATGCTTGGAGTTAGCTATTTCAAACACATCTGTCTCTTCTCAGGAGTATGGATGGCACATGGTGGACAATAATTAAGATATGATAAAAAGTAGCTAACATTTTTGGTGTGCTCACTATATGCCAGCACACAATATTAAATATTTAATATATTATATTGTTGGTTCCTTACAACAACCCAATGAAATAGGTAACATCATTACCCAACTGAGGAAAATGGGGAATAAATGGGGAAACTAAGACAAAGAGAACTTTAAGTAACTTGGCCAAGACCACATTCATAGTAATTGTTAAAACCAGGATTTGGTTCCTGGTATTCTAGCTCCAAAGCCTGCCTATAGTTGGAATAGTTACTAAACCTCTTTAAGCTTCATTTAAGGTATCAATATAATGGGTATAATAATATTACCTAATTCGAAGAGTTTTGAGAATTAAAAGAGAAACTGTTCTTGAGACAGTGGCACATTGAAGGATGAGCTCAGTACAAGTTAATCATCCTCATTAGTAGCTGCTGGATTTTAAGCTTCCTAAGGGAAGGTACCATATCTAGTTCACTTTTGTTTTCCCCACAGCACCCAGACAGTGTGTTATTGCATATGGGTGGTGCATAATAGATGCCTTTGAATGAAAATGAGGAGAAAATATATACCTTCAATGGGGAGCAGAATCCCCTAGAAGAAATTTGGGTGCAGTGGCCTTCAGGAGTGCCTGGGGGATTGGGGAAAGGTGGTGTTACTTCATACATGCCTTTCCGTCTGTCCAGTAATATCAATAGACCCCACCAGCTCATCTCTTAAGAAGCCCCACCTCTTGGAATTCCATTGACTTCCCTGGGGCAGGTGTAAGACTGACACAGCTCCCTACTGCCCCCTGCAGGGGATGGCTGGAAGGACAGGAGCAGCAAAAGCCAAGGAGCAGGTAAACAAGGATACTCTTCATCAACCTCTTGCACCTCACTACTGCCTTTTGCCTACCAGAGACACAGGCAGAGCATAGATTTTCCTATGGTATGTGGTGGGCCTGTTAACATTCTCAGAAACACAGAAGAATGTGCCCATCCAGACACATGTGTGTCTTCATAGGTGCATGCACACACACACACACACACACACACACACACACACATACACTCATAGACTCAGGGGAAAAGAAAAATCAATGATGGCAGAGACTACCAAAAATGAAGCTCTTTGGGCTTAGTGGTTGAACAGCAGCCCCTGCTATAGGACCAGGTACCAAAGCATAATTTGTAGTCATGTAGTGCCAACATGCCTGGATGGCAGTATAAAACATTTATAAATCAGGCCCTAATGAACAGCCTCTGTGCTTTATGACTGCATTTAACTCTTTCTCACTTCTCAGCTGGTAGGAAAAAGGAAGACATTTTTTTCAAAAGCATGCCAGGAGAGAAAGAGGAAAACCATATTCCTAACACAAAGGAAATGAAGAGGGGGTGGCTCTTTTGATGCAGCTATGATAATCAATAATAATAATAATAATAAAAGTTACAGTGTATTGAGATCTTACCATGTTATGGGCACTGAACTCAGAGGTATGTATGTTTCATCTCCTATAATCCTAAAATATGGCACAGGGGGGACTTCATTGTCCTCCCTTTACAGATACAAAACTGAGGCTCAGAGAGGTTTAGTAACTTGCCCAAAGTTCACAGTTAGTGAATAGCTAAGCTAGGTTTGTAGAGCTTTGGAACATTCAGCCCCCAAATCAAATCATTAAGTTAGAAGAAAAGGACATTTTTGGATCAGACTAGACCTGGGCAAAACTCAGGAGCACGTGCCTGAACACATTCACCTAGTTTCCACTTTAGACTTAATCCTCTGGCTAATGGTCCTGGGTGGAAAGTCTCATCACTTCGTTTTACAGATAGCAAAACTGAGCTCAGGGAGTATCTTTAACTAGTTCAAGGTCACACAGCTGGTAAGAGCTGGAGGTGGAATTTGGAAGCAAGTATATCTGACTCCAAATCTTCCTACTGTCCCTAGAACACTCAGATGATGAGGTGTGAGTATTATCCTTCAATACTTGCATCCCTGCTGCAGAATGCTCTCCACCACATGTGTATTTTTCTTACATACTTTCTGCCAGGTGCTATATCCCTTCATGACCTCTAAGGTGACTCCTCCAGACCTGATACAGCTGGCCAGGCTTCTCATGACAAGCCCTATGCCCTCAGCACCCTCACAGAATGGAATCTATCTGGACAGCAGAGTATTTTACCGAAAACTAAAAGCTTTGGTAGTAATGACATTTGAACTAAAAAGACTACGTCACAAGTGGTATGGATTTCTGACACCATGCTCTACCTGGGAGACTGATTTTAGGGGAAAGGGCTAAAGGTCACTCTCATCTTCACATCTTCTCTGTGTGAGGACAAGTCTCTTTTACAAAATGAGAGATATGCCCTTAACTCAATGTCCCTGTCCTATTCATTTTTGCACCCTAATACCTGGCACACTGATGCTTAATTAGTGCCCGTGAACGTTCCTAACACAGATGTGAACGTCTGGGTTATCACTGCCTGTGGGAAAGGCCTTGTCCAGAGTGTGACTAGAGCTGCTTCTGGCATCCAGAGTGACCGACCACGCTAGAAACATTCATCCATGGATTTGTCACAACTAGACCCATATATTAGCTCCTCTGAGAAACATTCTCTAGTACAATAATTAGGCTTGACTCTTCCCTCATCCATATGCCTTAGAACTTGTTTTCATGAATAATATAACAGCACAGCAAAACAGGAAAGTGATGAGCTTCGCAGCAGTTGAGCCTAGTCTAGTCTGAAGTCTTTGTTCTAGCACTTAGAAGCTGTGTGACCTTAGGAAAGATAAGTAGCCTCTCTGAGGTTCTGATTCTTTTCTGTAAAATGGGGGTAATAATATTTACCTTTCACAATTGCTTAAATGATTAAAGGTAACAACCAAGTATCTGGCCTGATACGGGAGATAGAGGTCTGGTGTTCACACAGAGTAGTCTTTCAGACCTATCCTAACAGCCTGAATTCATACACACATACACACTCCGTCTCCAGGTACTCAGGATCTCACTACCCTACTTTAGTTTCCTGGTTCGTCGTGGCACTTACCACCTTCCAACATACCCTAGATTTTACTTATGTGTATTCTTTAGCCTGTTCCTGTCCCCCCACCCATCTCCCATCTAAGCATGTAAGTTCTGAGAGAGCAGGATGGTTTGTTTCTCTGTGTACTGTTGTCTCCCAAGCACCTACAACACTGTCCTGAACATAGGAGTTTCTCCATGAATGTTTGGTGAATGAATGGGTAAATGATATTACCACATTGTAGTTTAGTCAGTCTCCTGCTCCCCCTGCACATACACACACAGACACGTACTGGGACATGCATGCACACACACATGCACACCCACAAACTGTGCACTGAGAACTCCCCGAGGTCAGAATGTGTTTCCCATTTTTCTCTGGCTCCAGAATGTAGCCCTGTGCCCAGCACAATTTAAAGAAACAATGCTTTGGGTTGGTAAACTTCTCCCAGTGATGTTCCCCAGGGCCCGATGGCATTGAGTTTTAAGAGGCTCTGTTAAATGTAATTTTTCAATATTTTTCTTTGCTGTAACATCTTCTTCTGAGCAATTGTTTCTTTATTTTTATTCTAAGCTTTTGCCTTTTTTCCTTGTTATACCCTCATATAGCTCTGAACACCATGTCTCCCTCCTGGGGGTTTATGTTGAAATCTGTGCTACAGATATTGTATCACCAGCACGGCCTTATATACGATTTGTCAAAGTAGTGTCAGGGGAGCCCAGGCTGTGTACAGTGGCTATAAGGTGTTACGTGGGCAGAGTGAAGAAGAGGAACTGGAAAGACTATTTTGGAAAGAAAGAAAAATTCTGCCAAGGGCTTATAATAAAAGCAAATGCCCAAGACTACATTGCCAAGAAAACATTTGTGAAAGAAGAGACTCAGTTGTGGGATGTGGTAAAGAGAGTGTGGAACACAAAGGAAGCCAGATAGAAATACATGAAGAAATGGATTCTGGACTGAATTGGGTATATTTACTCATTACATCAATCAATATTTATTGAGTCTTTCTAGGTGCCAGCTGCCATCCTGGGGTCCAGGGATGTCCTGCTGAATGAGAGGGACCAGTCCTTGCCCTCTTACATCTTAGAGCCTAGTGGAGAGCCAGGTACGAATGAAATAGTCAAATGAGTATATAAAATAGTGGATGACAACTATCAGTAGTACCACTGGAGGGTCTGATCTCCAGAAGGGTCAAGGAAGGCCTCCCTGAAGAGGCCATTTTTGAGTTCAATGATGGGGAATAGTTAAATCAGGTAAAGAAAGGTAGGGAGAGTTGAAGGACATTCCAGGCAGAGGGGATAACATGTGGAAAGCCTCTATTTCGGGAGAGAATATGTAAGAGGAAATGGCCAGAGCAAGGAGGTAAGGAGAAGGGCTTGAGCAGAGGCTAGAGAGATGGGTAAGGATCCCATTGAAGAGAGACAGAGTCATGGGAGGGAGTACAGCCTTTACTAGAAGAACAAGAAGCTGTTAGAGGGGTTTAGCCAGCGAGTGACATGGCCACATTTGCATTTTTTAAGCTCACTCTGGTTACTATGTAGGGAATAAATAGTAGAATAAGGATGCACAGTTGGACAGTAATGCCAGAGTCCAACTAAGAGATAATGGTGGCTTGGACACAGCATGCTGGCCATGGGGGAAGGAGGCACAGGAATACTGGCGAGGTACTGAGTATATAAAATGTACAGAAATTGGTGATAGATACAACATGGCAGGTGAGAGAAGTTTCCAGCATGGAGCCTGAGTTTCTGGATTGTGCAGCCAGATGGCTGGGTGTGCCACCCACTGGGATTCAGGGCCACTAGATGAGGACAAGGTGGGCACAGAGGAGAGCACATAGGAATTTAGGACAAAACTGAGCTTCATCCTTCTCTAGTCATGAAAATAATCTGCCATTAGCTTCTACTCTTGGAGCTCATTTTCCTCATTTGCAGTATCAGGATATGACAGTAATGTCTAGTCCACAGGATTGTTGTGAAAATAAGAGGAGACAAAATATATAAGTATACAATGCAGCATGTGGCTCTAAGCTTACATTCCACAGACAAAAATATTCATTGCATTGCTAACTCCATGATCTCAGGCCAGGTAATTAACCTCTTTGCATATTAGTATTCTCATCTGTGGAAGGAAAAACAATAACAGTGGCCACTCTGCACTGTCCTGTGAAGGACAATGCATACACAGTGTCTGTCACAGAGCAGGTGCCCCATACACATTCTCTGTTATTGTTAGAGTTCCAGAAATGTATCCATTTTCTGTTTGGCAGAAAGAGTAGGGAACAACTGTGTAAAGGAGCAAATTAACTACGAGGAAAGTATTTAATAATTGCTCCGCACAGACACATTTGCCTGTTTCTGTTAGTGTCTATTTGCTAGAGCCTTCTTTTAGATCTACACTTCTACTTTCCAATCCATAGAATGGGGATAAGGTTTGTTTCTACTTTATCTCCCCACAACCAAAGAGAAGGCCATTGGAGAAAAGACCTCATGGCAACTGGGGATGTTTATGCTGTGAGGGGTACAACAGAGCACTGCTTCTAGGCACACACACAGAAAGAGGGCATTCTCCTTCAAAAAACTCAAAGATGGCATCTCAGCCTCCTCCAGGGAGGCAGGGACAGAGAAGCCAGCAGATAATGAAAGAAAGAGGGAGGTGGACAAAGATGCAGCCTTTGTCTAACTGGAGCTAACTGTGAAAGACAGACTGCCTGCCCGCCGTCCACCCCTCTGCTGCAGTGTCACGTCAGGGCCCATCCACACTGATGAGAAACCAGATATAGGGACTGTGAGAGGCTCTACTCAGGGAGTAATTTATCTCTGGAGGCTGCACCTATGTAATGTCCTTACTAATCTCAGGCTGCAGGGTTATGAAGCCTGCCATCAGGGATGAGTTATATTTTCAATAAGTCATTCTAGCTAATCAGACCCTCTCATCCTGAGCTTCTGGGTAAGAGGACGAGACGAACCGCTCTGCAGCGCCTGAGCAGGGGTCAGGAGAGAACACTTGGCAAGGGCCTCTGCCCTAAGTGGATTCTTCTATCTCTCCTCCCCAAGGAATCGGCACAGAGGGAGACACAGACTGCGGGAGCACAGGAAGATGACGGGATCTGTGTTTGATAAGGTTATGATTAAATCAGGGTTTTTGCTCTAATTACACTGCATTTAAATAAATGCAGCCTCGTAAGTAATTGTAATTGATGTGCAATTAAACATGTATTTATATCACCATTGCCTTTCTCTGTGCAGCTGTTTATGCCGTTCCCCATTGTGGCTGGGGATACTGAAACCTGCCTGCTTCCCAGGAAGAGGAAGCCCCCCCATACACGGATGCCTGCTTCCAGTGGGCTAGCAGGAGATCCAGGGGAGGGGGGAGCAAAAGCTGGATTGATTAGTCCCCTAAATCTTTGGAAAAGAAGACCCATATATATCATTCAAGCCCTGGAACTCAAGAGACACTCTTAGAAATACCATTATATTCATGAACATATGGTCTCCTGCCTCTCTTTGGCTTGGTATTAAGCTCCTTGGGTCTTACATTTATCAGATTTGTTTATCCCTCCATACCTGGAAACAAACTTTAAATATTATGGTGAAATCTTCCACTGGATTTATATAATTTATTCTTCTTCAGTCTAAATAGGGCAGTCACAATGTGATGACTATGCTACTGAATTTAAGATTTTAGACCTTGACCCTTTATCAGGCAAACTCGTAAAGATGGTGCAGAGAGCATCACTATAAGGTACCATCTTTCTTCCCTTTCCTCCCTGCCTCTGTGTGTCCTCAACCTTTGAGCAGAAGACAAGTTTCTCATCTCTGCATGCAAGGTGGTCCATTAAACTGAGACGCAATTGAGGCAGGTAGCAAATCACAACCATATAAGATATCATGGAAGCCATCAAAAAGCAGTGATGAAGATCAAGGGCGGGTTGGGGGAAAGTCGCATCTGTGTCACATTTCATGGGAGTCGTCAAAAATCAGTGATGATCTTTGAGATGCTGGGTGGAAAGTCTGTGAGAACTTCCAGGTGTTTTAGCTACGTGGAAGACAAGACCCAAATATTGCAATATGGGGAAAGAGGGACAGGTAAGAAATTGCATGAAGATTCAAGCTCTATTTATATTTCAGTGAACATTTATCAATGCTCTTTGAATAAGGCTGAAGAAGATACAGCTTAGGATGCTCCTAGTCTAAGCCACATGAAGGTAGAAAACCAGCTCAGGAAAAGGATTAAAACAATGGAAATAAAAGCAGCTTGTGTGTATGTAATGCTCAGCTCAAAGTGGACTGTTTATTTGGGACCTAGATGAACATGCTAATCCTTTGGCCTGACTCCCCTGCAAATCTGATGGAACACATCCAGTTGGGCCTCTTATCACCCATCAGAGCACTAATTAAGGAGTCAGAGAAATACCACAGTCTACCTCATCTGTTTTTGTTCTGCTGAAAGGACACTATGCATCTCCCTGACAGGTAGTCATTACAGGAGCATATGGACACCTCCAGCTTCTGCCAGGGACAGCTAAACCCCTAAGAACCCAAGCAGAGCTCTCAGCCACAATAGCCTGTATGTCAACTGCCACTCCAGTGCTCGTAAGAGATGTACACTTTCACCAACTAAGATGGCTGGTAAAACTTTTGGATCCCCAAATGAGTATAGGGAGACAAGCCTGAGTGTGGTGGGAGTGTTAGTAGAAGAGCAAAATGGAGAGGAGGGAGAAACAGCTGTATGTGTGTTATTGAGACTCTCTGAGTTCAGTTTCAAATCCAAGGCACTTGAAAAGTACAAAATGACTTTCAGCATGGTAAAAAAAAATGCAGTACTTTCCACTTTTATAGCTCTTAGTTACTGAGTACTTCCCTATGCAATATTTTATTTGACCTTTATCCTCTGGCAGGAATGATTATCTCTAAGTGACTAATTAAAAAAATACTGAGATCCAGAGAGGTTATGGAATTCTTCAAGGTCACAGTACTATATAAATGACAGGTTTGGGAGTAAAATCCAGGTATGCAGATTTTTAGTCTGATGTTCTTTTCAAGCCAGTCAAATAAATGGGCACAAGGGATCTTTTAGGAGTGATGGAAATGTTTTAAAACTGGATGCGGTGATTGCTACACAACTCTGTAAATTTTATAGAAATCATTTATACTCTTTAAAAAGGTGAACTTTATGGTATGTAAATTACATTTCAAAACAGCTCTTAAAAGTAAAGGCAGCCAAGTGTAGTAAGTAGAGCCTGGGCTTTGGTGTCATTATACTGTAGTCTAGATCCTGATTCCAGCTCTTACGCCTTGGGCAACATTGGCCAAGTTCCTTAATTTCTTTAAACATCAATTTCTTCATCTGTAAAATTGGAATAATATTATCTACTTCTCAAGATTGCTGTGAGGATCTGGCACTAAAGCAATAATAGCTAATTTTATTTCTGTTATTTCTGATGCCTAGAAATTGGGATATAAAGAATAAGGTAATTAGCTCTCCACTGCTTGCTTAACTGCTAATGTGTATTCGTGGACCTTGTATGAACATCAGGCATGTAATATTGTTTTGGTCAAAGGTTAAATCAGTGCTTATAATTGGCATTCAACTAACAAATAACAGTGATTCAGCATAGCAAGGGCATATATATCCTCACCTTCTCCTGAACTACAGGTTATAAAACTTGGCCAATCATCTGCAGGGGTTGTAAGAATACGGATGCCTTGGCTCTACCTCCAAGATTCTGATTTAATTGGTATGGGGTGTGGCCTGAGCTTTACGGTTTTTGAAAATCCCCATGTGATTATAATTGCAGCAAAGTTAAAGAACCACAACTTACTGGCTTTCAACTCTGACCACAATATGACCCACCTGGGGAGCGTTAAAAACAACTAAGCCTGAGCCTTACACCCAGAGATTCTGATTTAAATGGTACTGGGTGGGTCTGTGCTTGTTAAAAGTTCCCCAGGTGATTCTAATATGCAGCTAGGCCTGAGAACCATGGCTTCAAACCATCTCCATAGGCAAGATGCCTTACAGGTAGGCGAGCTACTCCATAGCATCCTGCCTCATTCCTCTCTCCTGCTTCCAGGAAAGGGGTTCACAGCATGGCATGTTGGGCACCCCATTAGATGTTGACCTCGGGTAACCAGTCATAGGCCTGCTGCTGTGAAGCAAGCCCTGGGATACTTAGAACCTCCAGAAATGTAGGAAGGATATTTTTAATGAAGATAACCGACCTTGCAAAAAGGGGCATTGGGAGAGCAGCTAAGTGTTCTTCAAGTCACATGGTCTACCTAGTGCCTAGGGGCTCGGAGGTGGGTCAGAATAGAGTTTCCAGGTAGTGGCAGATGTCATAAAGCTTAGGAGACTCCCTGGAAATGATCAACCGTCCATTCCATAATATTTATGGAGGAGTTCCACTGTAGTAGGTGCCATAACAATGGTGAGCAAGACAGACATAGCAGCCTCCTCAGAACTTAACAATAAAAAATAAAAACCTACCACTGCCGCTGGAGGCAAACCATTCACTAAAGTGAATCTGAGCTTCCCACCACCTCCCTCTTTCTTATATGAAACCCACATCTCTGCTGGCCACCCCAGCAGCTTCAGAAGCGCTCCTATATCCCCTGTGCTTGAATGCTTGTCACAGACCCCACTGCTCACCATCCCCGTGCCTTCCTGATCTGGCTCAAGTTGATGCCCTGCCTTTCTTTCCTGCTACTTCCCCCTACCCGGGCCCACATTCTTTCTCTATTAAGCCAGTTACCACTCTAGAGACTCTGAGGATGGGAGAATTGGAGGGTTCCATGAGTCAGGCTGAATTAATCCTGACAGATTTGCTCAAACAAACTTGCTCTCATAAAGAAGTTTTCAGGGAATTCTGGGAATACAGAAAGTCACATTTGCTTAACAGGTTCAATATGTACCTTACCACTTCAACTACATCTATAGTTCTCCATGCCTAGGGTGGACCAATGATGTTGTGTCCTTGACCAGGTGATGGATATTTCTGTCCTCACTGTTTTCCCCCATCAGAGTCATTTACAGCCCCCTCCTACAAGGCTAGGAGGACAGAGTGAGCCAGTTCCAGTAGACTTAGCTTGAGATAAGATCAGCCCCTGACCCAAATCCTAGTGATTTATGGTGTCAGGAACCAGAGAACCCATAGGTCCAGCTCTCAATTTTCTCCCAGGGCTTTACATTCTGCACTCCTTTCTTCCACTTCTTGCCCTCTTTCTGAAAATAGTAGATGGGAGTGATGCTATCAGGAAAGCACTTAGAAGGGATAAGAGTGAGTGATCCTTCCAGTGCTGTGATTTGTGACATCACTGACCCTTAATCAGATGGTCTAAAGCACCTTATCAATCTAGCCCAGTCAATAATCAACCAAAAAGCCTCTCCAAACACATTTTAGAGCTGATGGCAGGAAACTATTATTGATTTTCTATAATCCAGTTTCCTTATCAATAAAATAGGCATGGCAATAATTAATGAAATAAGATACTTCACATGGTATCTAATTACTACAAATGTTACCTATTGTTATTGATACTGTTGTTGACCAGAAGGAAACAAGTTTTTAATTTTTATCTTTTTTTTTAGTTTTTGGAATGACTACATGATATGAAGGGTAATTAATGAGTGCTTGCTGTATGCCATGTATCATTTTGAGCATTTATATTATCTCCTTTAAGCCTTATAACAATATATCATATAGGCACTCTTATGACTCCCATTTTATAGTTGAGGGAAACAGCCAATGAGAATTTAAGTAACCATACTAATAATTTTTCCATTTGTTAATAAAAATGTTTGGCAGAGCCCAAAGGAAAAGAAAGAGAGAGAAAAGATGGGTTTTGATAGAGAAAGAATGATCTCAAACAGGAACAAACAAAACAGAGAAAGGCAATATGGCAGGCAAAGCATGCATGACGTGAGGGCAATTGGGTACCTGGGTCTTTAGCAAAGTTAAGTTCTATTCACAAAAATGACATGTGATAGGTGCTGCAGGAAATGAACAAAAAATAGGAAGGGGTGGGGCAGATATGACAGAGATGAGATTGGGAAGTCAAATAAAGCAATGAATGTTTCCTCCGCATATTGGTAATCCCTCCAACATTGAATCCATGCCATGTACAGACACTATTTAATGAAATAATGGATGAAGGAATGAATAAGTAATGGTCATACCCTAAGGCAGCAAGAATGGTGACATCTTGCTACCTATCAAGCCCTGAAAATGACTGCCCCTTTTGAATCCAGTTATCAGCACATTTCAGCTCTACCAATTAGGTGTTTCACACGTGAGAAATAGTTGAACAAAGATCGCTCATCCTTCCCATTGAACACAGTTGGGCTGAGGGAGATTGAGAATCATGCCAGCACATAAGTGGGTAAGTTTATGCTATGCAAACTACAAGGAAATAGCATTAAAGTCCCCTAGGCCAAAAGGATTGGACAGAGAAGCAGTGGGAAAATTAACAAATTTTTCCTTATTTTCAAAATTGTAAAAAAACCCAAAAGACCAAATCCTCTTATGACTTCCCATTAAAATTAAAGCATGCTGTAGACAGAGGCCTTACTTACTCTGTTCTAAAGCAAACACAGTGCTGCTGAGGCAGGAGAAGACTCGCTGTCCTGAATGCTCCCCAGTGCATGCTGCCTGGACAAGGATCTGGATTTGGAGGCTAATGGGAATGGCCCCAGCAGATCATAGATACTAATTCTGGCATAATCTATGCCATGCCTGTCACCTCCGGAGCTTGGAAATGAACTTGCCCAGAGCTGCTACTTTCTCTATTCTAGACATAATTCCATTTTTATCCATAGTAAGATCTATCAGGATTTGAACAATTTTATTCTTACATGACTTGCTATTCTGATATTTTCCTTGTGATTTGCATAGGATTGGCCAAAAATAAAATTAATGGAAGTTACCACCATATTTTCATAACCCCTTGTTCTAATTATTAAATGCCCTCAGATTCACTGGCTGCTAGCAATTCTGATTTGAATTTTCCAGCCCCCTGCTGTTTTGTGTGCAACTCTTCTAGTGGAGGGGCTGGTTATTTATTATGCCACATCTAATCCCAACGTGCTCAGCAGCCAGAGGAACTGCTTCTTAGGGATTCTTCCTAGGGGCTTGCAATTTGCTAAGGCAAAGCAGAGAAATCTGCGTAAACTGGAACCACACAACACTAAAATGTGCTGCAAATTGGACTCATTTAAAATTTTACACCACCAGTCTTTTTTTTGGTCTCCTTCAGAACTGGCAGTGGGAAAGCAAGGCATTCTTAGATTAGCTTTCGATGGGAAAGCTCCCCTCACTAGGAAATGAGTAGCATTGCATATTCAATAAGTGTCTAGCTTTGGATCTGGAGTATCCATGTTCAAACTCTAGCTCAGCCATTTATTAGCTCTGTGGTTTTAGGCAAGTTGCTTACTGATTTCAGTTTCCTCATCAGTAGGGTTGCAAAGATGAAAGGAGTGGTAATTTACCACTTTAGGTAAGATACCTAAAACAGTGCCTAGAATGTGGAAAGGACTCAAGAAATGTTGACTTTTATTGATATTATCATCTTATTTTTCCCTGTGTATATTTCTATTGCTACCATCAAAGATTGAAAGACAAAGATATTTATGTTATTAATCCCAAGTTTCCCCCATGGAAATTTAATCTAGTGTTTTTTCTCACTACTTTCCCACTGTGGAGCCTTGAATGAGCCTTGAGAATCACGCCAGCACATAAGTGGGTAAGTTTATGCTATGCAAACTACAAGGAAATAGCATTAAAGTCCCCTAGGCCAAAAGGATTGGACAGAGAAGCAGTGGGAAAATTAACGAATTTTTCCTTATTTTCAAAATTGTAAAAAAACCCAAAAGACCAAATCCTCTTATGACTTCCCATTAAAATTAAAGCATGCTGTAGACAGAGGCCTTACTTACTCTGTTCTAAAGCAAACACAGTGCTGCTGAGGCAGGAGAAGACTCGCTGTCCTGAATGCTCCCCAGTGCATGCTGCCTGGACAAGGATCTGGATTTGGAGGCTAATGGGAATGGCCCCAGCAGATCACAGATACTAATCCTGGCATAATCTATGCCATGCCTGTCACCTCCGGAGCTTGAAAATGAACTTGCCCAGATTGAACTTGCTTTTGTTTGGAGCCTGAGCCCAAACAAAGTCTATTAAAAAAACCTCAACTTTCATTGTTGCCTATTTCGTATAGGATGATACAGTCTCAGGTAATCCATTCTACAGAGGCAATTACAACTACTTAAGTGGGGGAGAGCACACCTGCAGTATTGTGTTCAGTTCTGGGGATGACATGTAAAAATGGGGTGTTAGTAACCAAAGATATGAATCAAGATGATGAGGGGACTTGATACCATATGATGACAAGAATAAGCATGGGGTATCATGTCTGAATTTTTTTTAATGGGGAAAGTGTGATAGCTACATTTTCATTAATTCTTTCATTCATTCCTCCTTTCAAAAATAACTTACTGAGACAGGGCTTCCAATATGGCAGAGTTTATGGCTCAGTAAATCCACTCTCCAAAACTCAGCTATAAAACTAGAAAAATTGTAAAAAAAAAAAAAAAATTCAGGGCTTTGGAAATTACCCAGATTCATACACCAAATTGAGAAGGAGTCATTTATGGAAAAAATGCTGAACTTCAGGAAAGAAAATTGAAAGTCTATGGCATTCTCACTGTGGGCAGCTCTGACCTCCTGTCCCCGACTCAGTTGACTCAGTTCTATCAGAGTGGGGCCAGTCTGTGGAAAGTAGAGGGTTCCCTGAAGGAGAGGGTTGACTTGATTTGCAGCAAGGAGGAAAAAACACCTGACACTAAACAGCATTGTCAGTGTTTATAGTTACCTCTGTCACAAATGAATGAATGACCAGTTGCTCAACAAGCCTCAGGAGTGGACCGAGTTTGGCCAAACAATACAGTGGCAGAGCAGTGAGAAATTCAGAGAAATATGAGAAATGGGACAGTCATAAGGGGCCTTGATAAGCTGTCCACCAATACGCAGCTGACGGGAAAGCTGTGTAGGCATGTAAGGTAACCAAAGAGAATCTAAGTTAACCACATATCACTGTCTGACTCCAAGTCTGCACACATGTGCAAAAGGACCTGCAAAACCTCAAAGATGGAGCCAGCTTAAAAACTGAATGAATCTGAATGTGCTCCCCAGCATATACACAGATCCGTTGGCAGAGGGTAGAGACTTATTGGGTTGAGATATTTGAGCAAAACTCTCAAACAGCATTGTTTGATCACTAACCTTTGAATAACATTATGACCCGTAGAAATTCATGAATAAAATAAAAAGAATTTTTAAAAATTAAGTGAAGGCCAGGTGCAGTGGCTCGTGCCTGTAATCCCACACTTTGGGAAGCCAAGGCAGGAGCATTGCTTGAGGCCAAGAGTTCAGGATCAGCCTGCACAAGATAGTGAGATGCCCATCTCTACAAGAAATAGAAAAATTAGTTTGGCGTGGTGGTGCATACTTGTAGTCCAAGCTACTTGGGAGGCTGAGCCCAGGAGCTTGAGGTTGTTGTGAGCTGTGATAATGCCAGTGCACTCTAGCCCAAGCAACAGAGTGAGACCCTGTCTCCAAAAAAAAAAAAAGAGTAGAAATGACAGCAGTCTCATACCCCAAGGGAAACAGATTACATAGATTTAGTCAAAGCAAGTTAATAAAAGCAAAAGTAGCAAAAACAAAAATTCCTGGGCAGGAAAGATATACCAGAATTCAGAGTTAGTACTATACATTATCTAAAATTTTCCAGCTTTCACCAAAAATTATGATACATGCAAAGAAAGAGGAAAGTATGACCCATACTCAGAAAAAAAAAAAGCAGTGAATAGAAGCTGTCTTTGAGTGGGCCCATAGGTTGGACTTAGCAAACAAAAACTTCAAAGTAGCTATTATAAATATGTTTAAAGGACTAAGGGAAAATATGTTCAAAGAATTAAAGGGAAATATGATGATAGTGAATCAACAAGTAGAGAATCTCAACGAAACAATAGAAAAGAGGAAAAGAGCCCTGTGTAAATTATGGAATTGAAAAATATAATATCTAAATGAAAATTTTATTATAGGAACTCAATAGCAGAATTGAGATGTCAGAGAAAGAATCAGTACATTTAAAGATAGGTCAATAGCAATTATTCATGCTGAAAAACAAAGGAAAAGTAATGACAGATAAAGAACTGAAACTCAAAGGGTATCAGTACACACATTTTAGGAGTCCCAGAAGGAAAGAGGAAAGAAAAAGACCAGAAAAATCATATCAAAAAATGGACAAAAACTTTCTGAATTTGATTAAAAATACTAATCTACAAATCAATGAAACTCAAATTCTAAGTCAGATAAACACAAAGAGATCCACACCTAGACACATTATAACCAAATTTTTCATAGTCAAAGACATGGAGAATTTCTCCTTATATACAGATAAAGGGAAAATAAAATTAATGACAGATTTCTTATCAGATACAATGGAAGTCAAAACACAGTGAAATGTCATGCATGGAGCAATGAACGCAAAACAAACAATAAACTGTCAACTATCCAGGAACACTATCCTTCAAAAACAAGTACAAAATAAATACATTGCCAGACAATCAAAGCCTGAGAGAGTGCTTTTTTAGCTATTATAACATGCCATATAAGAAATACTAAAGGCTCATTTAAGTTCAAAGAAAATAACAACAGATGGTAACTCAAATCCGCATTAAGAGATAAAGAGGACAAGAAAAACTAAGTATATGTGTAAATAAAAAAGAATATGCACCCACATACATTTTTTTCTTTTCATCCCTTAACTTCTTTAAAAGATAATATTGAATGAGATAATAGTTGTAGCACCATATGTTTGGGTTTGTAACATATAGGAGTAACATATATGACAATAACAGCACAAAGGATGGGGAGAAATGCAGCCACATTGGCAAGTTTCTATATTTTACCAGTATTCATTTTGTATCATTCTAAAATAGGTGCTGTAAGTTAAAATGCACATTGTAATCCTTAGAGCAACTACGAAGAAAACAACTTCTAAAATAGTAAGAAAACCAACAAAGGGATTAAATTATACAATTAAAATGTTTTACCAAACACAAATGAAAGCAGCAAAGGAGCAATAAAGAAACAAAGAAACAAAAAAAGACAAGAGACCTACAGAACACAAAGAGCAAAATAGTACATGTAATTCCAACCTAATAATAATAACATTAAATGGGAATGGACTATACAGTCCCACCAAAAGACAGAAATTGTCAGATTTGATTAAATAATTACAATCCAACTATAGATTCTATATAGAAGACACACTTTAAATTCAAGGACATAAATGGGGTGAAGGTAAAAAGGTAGAAAAATAGAAAAATATGTAACATTCAAACATAATCATAAAAAAGCTGGAGTGGTTATATTAATATCAAACATCATATTGTTTAAGTAAAGATATATTACTAGAAACAATGAGGAACATTTAATAATGATAAAAGGATCAATTCACTGAGAAGATATAATAATCACAAATATATACATACCCAAAAACAGAGCTCCAAAACAATGGAAGCAAAAATTGACAGATTGAAAAGAGAAATAGATGTCAACAATAGTATTCGAAGATGTTGATACCCCATTCTCAATAAAGGATAGAACAACCAAACAGAAAATAAGCAAGAATGTGGAAGACATGAACAGTACTGTCCACGTGATGTAATCAACACATATAGCACTTTCCACCCAATGACTGCAAAATACACATTTCAAGAATATATGGAACATTCTTCCGGAATGACCATATGCTAGAATTATGTTCTCTGACCAAAACAGAATTAAATCAGAAATCCAAAACAAAACAAAAAAGTAAGGGTGAATGGGCATTCTCCAAATATTTAGAAATTAATAAACACATATCTAAATAATTCATAGGTAAACAAATAAATCACAAAAAAGTAGAGAATATTTTGAACTGCTTAAAAAAGGGAACATAATATATCCAAATTTAGAGGATGCAGCTAAAGCAGTAATTAGAGGGAACTGATAGCTTTCCATGACTATATTAGAAAAGCAGATAGGTCTAAAATCAGTACCTTAAACTTCTACCACAACAAACTAGAAAAATACAAACAGAATAAACTGTAATCAAGCAGAAGGAAGCAAATACTATTCTAGTGAAAATGAATAAAATAAAAAACAGAGCCCCAACAGGTTAGGCTCTGCTTAACTCGTTCCTCCCAAGGGCAGGTCTTGTTAAGAAGAACACAGTGCTCTTCCATGTTTCAAAATGTTTTTTTTTCCCCTCTCCCTGCTAGAAACTTGAGGGATTTTTCTGATACGTACTGTGAGAACCTGGTCAAGCTCCTGGAGGTAAATCTCACAAAATTGTGGAGGTTTTCCTACGACTGAGTCCCTCTGGAATTATTAACCTTCAGACTTGTCCACATTGAGCCTCCTGCAATTCATCAATTGCAGTTCAGGTTCTCCTACCCTAGCTCTGCCTCCCACAGCAGTTTCTGCTCATGAGCCTCTGCTCCTTTAGCAGTGACTCCCTGAATTTACCTATCTGTCTCTTTAATCTTGGGAGCAGTGGTTTGCCCAATGTCTTCACCTCTCTTATGGATCCTAGAAGAATTGTTGATTTTTCTGTATATTCAGTTTTTTAGTTGTTGCTCTGATGGAGTGGTGACTTTCAAAGTTTCTTATATGTTGAACCAGAAACTGGAAGTCTGTTTTGTTTCTATAGTATATGCCAATACATTTCTCCTGTCCATGACCAGACCTATAGATGTAGATGTTACATAGTCTGTTATGAACATAGAGTAGTACATCAGGTTTGAGACAGGATCTTAAAGGTCGCTGGTCCAGTCGCCACATGGTGTCATCTTAGAGCAATAAGAACTCTTCATTTATGAACTTATTGAAATTCTACCTCTACCATTGAAGGGTGTTTTTTTGGCCATGCCTTGGCCTCTTGATAAAATAAGAACTACTTAACTCTAATGTCCCTGGTTTACCAAGCTTAAGTTCCTAGAAGACACATCTCAAGATGCTCTGTCCAAATGCGTGTTCTGTTCTCAGATGGAGATGGTGTCTCATTCTTGTTCCCACCCTCTTTTTATCTCTCTCTCCTTCTTTCCCTCCATCGTGTTTGAATCAACTATGCCCTAGTTTTTTTTCTCCCTAGGTGATGCCCCATCCATGCCAGTTACCCAGAATTATTTTTAAAAGTTTCCCCAATGGAAAGTGTATATTCATTTTACTGCAGTTCACAGACAACAGCCCAAAGCCCTTTACAAAAAAGTTATCCACTAAAAATAAGATCACAGGATTTTTTTTCCAGAAATAATTAAAAAAAAAATTCTTCCCTGGCAATCAAAACGTTCTAGGATAAGCCCAGTGATGTTTGTACCAGGGGAGAATAGAGCAGCAAAGAAGGAAGATGGTATTTTCTGTGCTCAGCCTCTAAAAGCAGCTCTGCGCTTTTTTGGCAGCTCCCCTTTAACAAGAAGGAAGAGGGCAATTGGCCAAACAGATAAAATATAAGTATTGCTGAGACAACCCAAGCATGCATCATTCATTTTGAGTTGACTGGATCCTTTCCAGAGGGATTTTGTTAGCAAAGCAGAGAGAGGAGATGGAGTATGAGGAGTCGGGGACAGAGAAGGAAATTGACACAATAGGTGCAGAATTCTGTTTGGAAAAATGCAAGCTGGTGGGAGGCACATGCTGAATGCTGGTAAGAATTTCCGAGAATGTTTTGCTGTGATATTAGTCTTGAAGGGCCTATGAATTTTTAAAATTTATTTTTTAATTTATTATTTTAACATTTATTTGTAATCAATCTGTCTCTGATATTTGGCATTTCAAACACACGTCTCAGGATTTGGGCTCTAGAGTCAGATAAATCAGGTTTAAACACCACCTCCACCACTTTTTAAATATGGGACTTGAACAAGTTATTTAGTTATTCTAAGACCACATTTCTTCATCTGTAAAATGGAGTAACCAATTAGCAGAGTCTGGCTCATATTAGATACTCAGAAAAGCCAAGGCACATAAGGCAGATGGATGGATATGTGGGTGGTTGGGTGGGTAGAAGATTTTAAAACTCTGGATCTATCATAAGAAAAAATATAACCTGAATTCTTACCTAGAGGAAACAGCTTTGCTTTGCTAGCTCTCATTGATAGCATGAAAGAATTAAGTGTTCATTCTTCAGGAAGGGCATGAAACCTCAGCTATCAATATTGAAAAGAAAAATGCCACTTCACATGCCTTGAGTGTTTTTGTGCTAAAGAAATGGAAAGTTTTTAGTGAAGTGGTGGTACAGGAATCATTGAAGAACTTTATTGTGGACTCTGAGCTTCTCAGATAGATCGATTTTACCCTAATGAATCAAACCTTTGAAACTTGCTCTGTGATATTGCAGGCACCTCTGCCTGAGCTCAGTGGCCAAGTAGAGCCTAGCCTAGCCATGGGGCCAGTCTTCTATTTCCACCTCAACGTAATTAGGAGACTTTCTTTCTTTGAGTCAGAAACTGGTTGGCAGAATAGATGATACAGGAACATTCCACAGGGTACTCTGGAGGAACAGACAATATAACCATTAATGAAGGGGCCATCAGGGCTCATTATGTAGGGAAATGCTCCTCTCTGTAGCAAAGAGGTGAGGAGTGTGCTTCATGCTGGTGAGCTGATTATTTGGCTCATTCCAGTTAATACTGGATCCAGATGGGATAACGTATTTTTCCTTAATTCTTCCAATTATCCAAGCACTCTCTGGGAGAACACGTTCTTTCTCTCCAACTGGAAGCAGAGAATGCCTGGTGAGGCCTGGTGATGAATGCTGCCGGGTTAGTGATGCCTGCAATCCGGTCAGAGGTGTAGCCCTCTTCGCTAGCATGCAAAGCCTGTAGAGAGGCTGTACTCTCTCCCCTTTGCTTCCTTAACAACCTCATTAGACAATCTGATCTGGAAAATGCTTGCACGTTCCCCAGCCTGTGTAATTGCACCCAAGGTAGAGTTTAGGGCTCCTTTAAACAGGCCAGATGTCACACTTTGGAGCAGGCAAGGTGGATTTGGGGGCAGTTTTCCAAGCAAAGATCAAATATTGACTGTGTGCCTCTGACTCAGAGCTGCAGATGAGTAAACAATAACAGCATCGTTAATGGGCAATGACTGAAAAAGCAAATTTCCTAAAGAGCATACATCTGTATCCTCCACAGCCTGGTGCTTCTAACAAGGATCTCCAAAGGAGGAATGCATAGGACCAGCAAAACCTCACGCAGCCCTGACACCTTGAATGCCCTGCTGTAGAGAGAGTGACAGATATCACAGCAGCAAGAACAGTATAGCTTAAATGCAAGCAACACTGGGGCCTCTTTTTGTTTTGTTTTTTTTTTTTTTGAGACAGGGTCTTGCTCTGTCACCCCAGTTAGAGTGTGCAGTGGCATCATCATGGCTCACTGCAACCTCAAACTCCTGGGCTCAAGGGTCCTCCTGCCTCAGCCTCCCGTGTAGCTGGGACTACAGGTGCATGCTACCATGTCTGGCTAATTTTTCTACTTTTTGTAGAGACCAGGCCTAGCTCTTACTCAGACTGGTCTCAAATTCCCGGCTCCTGGCCTCAAGCAATCGTCCTGCCTCAGACTCCCAAAGTGCTAGGATTATGCGTATAAGGCACCACGCCCTGGCCTGGTTTTTTTGTTTTTTTGTTTTTTGTTTTTTGACAGTGACTTGCAAATGGTGAAGGGGTGGGTGTGAGAAAAAGAGGTAGAGGTTGGATTTGAAAATAGTTTCTTCCATGGTAAGGATATCTCAGGAGCATTTAACACTGGAAAATTAACCAAATCAAAATGCAGCTTTTTTTGTTTGTATGTTTGTGCCTTTTTAAGAAGTTATCCAGAAGGAGACACTACAAACATTGTCCCCCAGGTAGGGGAATAAGAAAACCTAGAATGATTAAATGTTTACCTTTCTCATTTCAATCTTAATTTCTTGACCACTTGAATTAAAGTCTTCTAACTGAACTTGATGACTGGACCCAGATGTCAAGAAATCAGGGTCCAGTTACAAATACCATTGAAGATATATCATTGACTCAAAAATATCATTGAAGATATTTTTATAGCTTTATTGAGGCATAATTTACATACTATATATTTCCATCCATTGTAAGTGTAAGGTTCAATGAGTTTTAGCAAACTTTAGTTGTGGAATTATCACCACATTCCAGTTTTAGGATACAGTATTATCATTACCCCAAGTTTTCCTGTGTCCACCGGAAGTCAATCCAGCCTTTTTAACAACCTACTCTCATGGGAACTAATCCATTCTGGTGAGAGGGAGAACTCACTCACCCTGCAGGAGGGCATTAATCTGTTCATGAGGGATCCACCCTCATGACCCAAACACCTCCCACTAGGCCTCATCTCCCAACAATGACACTGGGAAATAAATTTCAGCATGAGTTTTGCTGGTGACAAACCACATCCAAATCATACCATCTCTGACCTAAGGGAAGAGAAATACCTGACTCCAGTAAACTCTAGTATTCTACATAGGAGAAGGAAAATACTCAACTCCAGCCTATTCTAGACATGTTCTCCTAACTAAAGGGGAAAATAAACCCTGAGAATCACTTGTGAAGTTTCAGTCCAGAGGCATAGGCTTACTAAAATACTAAGACATAATTATAAGACTATATAATGCTTTTCCTCCCTCCATACTTCACCACCACATTATTCAAGGATTATTTATAGCAATTTCTTTTACCCAGTACGTCATCTCTGGCTATCAAGAACTAGGGAACAACTACACAAGATATAACATACATGTAATGGGAATGCTTGAAGGAGAAGAAAGAGAGAAAAGAGAGAAAAAATATTTGGAACAATAATGACTGAGAATTTTTTCAAATTAAACTCAGACACCAACCCACAGATCCAGGAAGCTCAGAGAATACCAACCAGGATAAATGCAAAAAACCCAAAAAACAAAAAAACCCAAAACTATACCAAGGCATATCATTTCAGAACTAAATAAAATCAAAGACAAAGAAAAAATACCAAAAGAAGCCAAAGGGGGCAAAATAAATAAAGAAACAAACAAAAATACACTTTATCTATAGAGCAACAAAGATAAGAACTACATGTGACTTTTCCCCAGAGAGCATGAAAGCAAGAAGAGAGTGGAGTGAAACATTTAAGGTGTTGAGAGAGAAAAAACACCAATCTAAAAATTTGTACCTGCAAAATTATCCTTTAAAAGTGAAGGTGAAATAAAGATTCTTTCAGACAAATAAAAATGGAAGGAATTTGTTGCCAGTAGACCTGCCTTATTAGATATGTTAAAAGAAGTTCTTTAGAGCAAAGGAAAATGATAAAGGTCAGAAACTTAAATCTATATAAAGAAAGTAAGAGCATCAGAGAAGGAATAAGTGACATAAAATAAAATCTTTTATTTTTCCAATCTTAAGTGATCTAACAAACAGTTTGTTCAAAATAATAGCAAAAATGTATTTGGTGATATATTCTTATATATATATAAATGTGTGTGTATGTATATATACACATATATATGCTTACATATGCTTATATGTGTAAACTGAATGACAGTAATAATACAAGGGATGAGAGGGAGGAAATAGAAATATCTTGTTATTATAAGGTACTCACACTAACCATAAAGTGGTATAGTGTTATTTGAAACTGAACTTGGATAAGTTGTAAATGTACTTAGGACAACCACTACAAAAGTAAAAATTTTAAAAGTATATCAATATGTTAAGAAAGAAGGGAAAATAGAATCATTTAAAATGTTCAATTTAAATCACAAGAGGCAGAAAAATTGGAAGACAAAAATAGGAACAAAGAACAAGGGCAACACACAGAAAACAGTAACAAATATGGTAGGTATTAACCCAACTATATCAATAATCAGTCAATGGTCTAAGTATACTAATTAAAAAACAGAGATTGTCAGAATGAATTGAAAAACAAGATCCAACTATATACTGTCAACAAGAAAACTACTTAGAATGTAATGACACAAACAAATTAAAAGTAAGTGAGTGGAGAAAGAGATACCATGCTAACACTAATCAAAAGAAATCAGGAATATTTATATTAATTTCAGACAGAGCAGACTTAAAGCGAGAAAAGTTTTTAAGAATAAAGAAGGGCATTACATAATGATCAAGGAGCCAATACAAGAAAAAAAAACCAAAGATCAATATTTCTTATGAACATAGATGCAAAAATCCTCAACAAAATGTTAGAAAATCTAATTCAACAATGTATAAAAAATTATACACCACAACTGAGCAAGATTTGTCCTAGCTATGCAAGGCTATTTCAACATTCAAAACTCAATTAATATAATCCATCATATGAACAGGCTAAAAAGGAAAAAATGACATTATTACATCAATAGATACAGAAAAAAATATTGACAAAATTCAACACCTATTCATGATAAGAAAAAATTCTCAGCAAACTAGGAGCGGAGTGTACCTTCCTCAATTTGATAAAAAATTCTATTAAAAAAATCAAACCCTAAAAGATTACATCATATTTGATGTTGAGAAACTTAAATCTTTCTCACTAAGATCAGGTGCAAGGCAAAGATGCCATCTCTCACCACGCCTTTTCAACATTGGACTGGAAGTTCTAGCTAATGCAGTAAGACAAGAAAATAAAATAAAAGGTGTACAGATTGGCAAAGAAGAATAAAACTGTCTTTGTTTGCAGATGGCATGATCATTTGTGTAGAAAATAAAAGAAATAATCAACAAAAAACTAAATTAAACTAAACTCCTGGCACTAAGAATATAGCAAGGATGCAGAATACAAGGTTAATATGCAAAAGTCAGTTGCTTTTCTATATACCAGCAATAAAATAGTGGAATTTGAAATTAATAACAAAACACCATTTTCCTTAGCACCCCCAAAAATAAAATATATAGTGTAAATCTAACAAAATATGCATAAGATCTATATGAGTAAAAAAACAAAATTCTGATGAAAGAAAGAAAAAAGAAATGAACAGATGGAGACATATTCCTTGTTCATGGATAGGAACACTCAATATTGTCAAGATGTCAGTCTTTCCCAACTCGATCTATAGATTCAATCCCAGAAAGTTATTTTGTGTATATTGACAGATTGATTCTAAAATTTATATGGGGAGGCAAAAGGCCAAGAATAGACACAGCAATATTGAATTAGAATAACAAAATTGGAGGACTGACACTACCTGAATTTAAGACTTGGTATAAAACTGTGGTAATCAAGACAATGTGGTATTGGTGAAAGAATAGATAAATAGTTCAGTGAAACAGAACAGAGAGCCCAGAAGTAGAACTGCATAAATATAGTCAGCTGATGTTT
The DNA here is from genome assembly GCA_023783475.1 of Daubentonia madagascariensis. Classification (NCBI taxonomy): domain Eukaryota; kingdom Metazoa; phylum Chordata; class Mammalia; order Primates; family Daubentoniidae; genus Daubentonia; species Daubentonia madagascariensis. The sequence goes on from JAKFHU010000144.1 coordinate 16,431,679, forward strand.
GACAAAAAGGCTCCATTGTATTATGGAGCAAAGAAAGTCTTCAATAAATGGTGCCTGAAAAACTGGATATCCACATGCCAAAAAAATTAATCTAAGCACAAACCTTATATCCTTCACAAAAGTCAACTAAAAATGGATCGTATACCTACATATAAAATGCAAAACTATAAAACTCCTAGAATAAAACATAGGAGAAAACCTAGATGATCTTGGGTGTGGAAATGACATTTCAGATACAATACCAAAGGCACAATCCGTGAAATAAATAATTGAAAAGCTAGATTTAATTTTAAAATATGATCTGGGAAAGACAACGTCAAAAGAATGATAAGACAAATCACAAATTGGGAAAAACTATTTGCCAAAGACACATCTGACAAAGGACTAATCCAAAATATGCCAAGAACTTTTAAAACTCAACAATAAGAAAGCAATCCAATTAAAAAATGAGCCAAAGACCTTAAGAGACATCTCACCAAAAAAGATATACTAATGGCAAATAAGCATATGAGAAGATCCTCCATTTAAATGCCATCAGGGAAATGTAAAATAAAACAACAATGAGATACCATTACACACTTACTAGAATGGCCAAAACATAAATACTGATATCACCACATGCTGGTGAGGATGCAGAGGAACAAAGGATTATTAGGGGAGTGAAAATACTCCTAATGATAATATAATGATGAATACACGTCATTATACATTTGTCCAAACCCATAGAATATATAACACCAAGAGTGAACCTTAAAGAAAACTATGGACTTTGGGTGATAATGACGTATCAGTATAGGTTCATCAATTGTAACAAATGTACCACTCTGGTGGGAGATTTTAATAGGGGAGACCATGCATGTGTAGGGGCAGGAGGTATATGTGAAATATCTGTACCTTCCTCTCAATTTTGATGTGAAACTGAAACTGGTGTAAAAAATAAAATCTTTAAAAAACAAAATGAAAAAAAACACCCAGATATGGTAGTGAGGGGTCATGGTGGAGGGAAGAGAGTAGAGAAATTATATATAATGTATCTGCAATCACATCTATTTTGCTTGAAATAAAAAAAATCCCAAGATATCACTACACATTTATATGGAGGTGTGGAATTATGTAGTATAAAAACCACACTTTTGAGATGTCAGAAAACCTGAGTTCAAATCTCTCTATTAGTTCTATTTTGAGGCACATCAATTCATTCCTCTGAGATTTTTTTTCCTTATTTGAACATGAAGTTGTTGGACTAGAAGATCCTTAAGATCCTGTCTAGTTCCAACATTCATGACTCTGCCTTCTAGTGAAGGGAATTCTACCTTTTAGATGAGCTTACCCAGTGTTCTTGCAGCGATTAATTATACCTCTGAAAACAATATGATAATTTAATTGTCAAGGAGAAAGTGGAGTAAATACTAATAAAGTAAGAGATTAATATTCATTAGTGCCTACTCTGGGCCAGTGCTAAGTGATACCAAGATAAGAATGTCATGTTCTCTGCTCTTGGGAAAGTAAAGTGGGAGGAGGGGGAAGTGAGTGTGGTGACATTGTATAAAGAAATCCCCACGTGATGACACTGAATACAGAGTCTTGGTGGAGCAGAGGGAAAACCAAAATAAACCTCTTTAAGGAAGTCTAGGAAAAACTGGGTAGGGGTATAAGGAGACTGCTATGTAGATGTAGATCCAATGAATACAGTTTCCAGTTTCCATCTTTCAGTTTTCATCTTTCCATTTTATTTTACAAAATAAAAATAAAGTTATTTTGATGAGTCCATCTCAAGTCTCTGTTTGACTTTAAGGTGAAGTATGTTTCTTGTATAACATGACAAGAGAAAATATAAAGATGGCCAAGGGGGTTATAACCTCGCAGTAGGACAATTTTGTGAGATATCTCATTTGGATTTTGCTCTTGGTATGTTCACCCTCTCCCTGTTTGAGGCAGGTGGCCCAGCTCTCAGCAATATTTTGCCTCAGGGGTTCCACCAATGCAGAACACAAGCTGCTTCAAGCCAAAGGCTCCTTCTCCGGTTTCTAACCCTCTAAGTGCACTGATGAGATCTTCCCAGCACGTGCCATTGAGGATAGCAGGTGGTAAGAAAGAGGTTAGTGAATTGACAATGAGTCTGAAGCTTCATGCCAGGGTAAGGTGACAAAAGCCTGGGGTGAGACAGTGGCATACTTTCCCTGGGGAAGGCTGACATCACTGAGCACCAGGGTTCCCAATCTAACCAAAGAATTAGAAGGAACTATGAAGTCTAGGAAACTTGACAACACGCATTAAACCAATGACTGGAAAGACCTTCCCAAAATCTGAGAGATTCATAAGAACCAAGAAATTTTTAGGATGGGGACTTGGAGATGAATTTAAAGAGATAAAGTGATCAAATTTAAGTATTTCTGATATTATAAAGTAAAAATCTGACTTGGTAAACTAAGACTCCTATATGCTAAATTGATTTCTGAAAAACGAAGTCTTCACTAAAAAAGCACTAGGGTAAGAAGAAAAGTAGACTTCATTTATAATAAAGTCTCTATAGTTTTTGCCTCCTCAGTTCTAAAAGGTTCCATCAATACCAGTATTTCAAGTCCTAGGGCCTGTATTGACAAAGCCAAAGATGTGACAGACCCCCCCAAAAATTAAAATGCACATTAGTTAGGTTTCAGAGCTGAAGTCAGCCATTGGTATTGATAGATACTGTACACACTTCAAATTTTGAAATATTTTTCTCTTCCAATAAAAATATGATGCTCTATATAACTGAGAAAAATTCTTTACTTCAAAACAATAAACCTCGGCCCAACCAGAAATGAGAAGATTGTGACCTGCCTGGAAAGACAGATAAGCGTAATAATTTCATGGAAATCTGAGTTAAGATTTGATTTTTATAAACACCTTGATTATGGTAAGGGGAACCTCAGAGGAATAAAAGTAGAGTACTCAAAGGGTATGAAGCTGGAACCCACCTTAACTGGGTTGAATGCTTTTTACTCCTTGACAAGTATCAGGAGGAATCTTCTCTTTCTTTCTCCTGTCTATCCTGTATAGCAGTGGTCCTCAACAAGAGGTGATTTTGGTACTCAGGAGAGATTTGGCAATGTTTAGAAATATTTTTAGTTGTCATAACTGCTAAGTGGCAGGGAGGTGGGAAGGCTGCTACTGACATAGGGTGGGTAGAGGCCAGGGATACTGCTAAACATTCTATTATCCACAGGACAGCCCCCAATAACAAAATATTATCCAGCCTAAAATGTCAGTAGTACCAAAGTCAAGAAACCTTGCTACATATTAATAGCACATAGAGACAGTAGTGAGATACTCCAGAGCTTTGTGAGTCAAACTGATAAATTTAACATGCAATGGATCAAATAAGATGTATGTAGACATCACCTTCAGAAGATAAGCCTCCCTATGGCAGAGAACAGAAAGAGTAGGATTAAATGGAATAATTGATTGCCTGACAATAACAAAAGCAAGAGTATTTCTTGCAAAATAAAGACTGAAGGCAAGAATATTTCAACAGAATGAAAATCAGCATTGCAGAGGCCAACATTGGAGGTACCCATCTAGGACTTTTCAGAGAACAAGTTGCTTTGTCCCACAATTTGGTTTTCCTGTCTTTTGATGATGCAACTCCTGAACGGGAGATGGATGCAGTTGAGTATTTATTGCTAACAATGTAATCTTCTAACCAGCATCTCTGCTTCCTCTGCTTAAATTCTATACTCACCAAACAATCTTTGTATTGTAACAGCATCTTATATGTATAACTCCTCCTATAGGAAGAGAATGTACTGACCAAAGTAATAAAATCAGCGTAGTCTCCTTGGCTGTTATATTTTTCATTGTGCTATGAAACTGACAATTTGATTTCTTCATCAGATAAAACCTTGTGAATTTGGTGTGAGCCAGTGAGAAAACCAAAAACCTGAAGACCCAGCTATTAACATATACTATGATAAACTTGCTAGGATAATGCTGCCATAGATAGACAGCCATTTTTCCTGGGCAAAATCTCTTCCATAGCCTAAAAATTGCAGCACAAGAAAGAACAAAGAGTTGAAAAATGCAATAATGCCTAGCTCTTCCACACTTTTTTCTTAATTATTCTAAAGGGAGGCTATGAAAAAGAATAAGGGTCTGCTGTACAATCACTCTGTAGCCTCTTATATAAGAAGCTCAGTGTATAACACACTAAGTTACAGGTCAGCGATTTGTCTTTTTGTATAAAGAGCATTGTGTTCAAAATAGGAAAAGAATGTGAACTGTTTCAAAGGAGAAATATAAAAATAAGATTTTTTTTTAGGTTGGAACAGAGAATTAGGGCTAATTTGGTCAATCAGCCAAAAAATTCCCAAATGGCAAGGTAAGATCTTCTTGTGGGAATGCCTTGAGGTAAAGCCAATTCAATTAGTTTCCACAGCATAACTGTCAAGACCCAAAAACTAGGTGGAATAATGAACTGATTAAAACCTGTAATTGCAATTCAATGGAGGGAACGATTCATCACGAAGATGCCAGCGTTCCCTACATCCCAGATTGCACAGAGAGGAAGTGCTAGCAAAGGTAGGAATAGGGGGCCCAATTTTTGAAGCAGAAGAGAACTACACTTTCTTAGTGAGAGAAGGCAGAACTAGCCTGAAAGAAAGCTTGATCTTCAGCTAGTAAACTTCTGATTTCTGACCTAACCACTGAAATGTACACTTCTTTCACTGTCTAATCCAACACCATTTTGAGGATATACTTCTAATTTGATCACTATCAAAGTTCCTAGATTTTACCCAAAGAAAATATTAGTCAATGCTCTGATACTCCCCTGACGTTTTGCAACTCTTTTTCTCATACGGTTTCCATTTTTGAACACATATTGCTTTTTTTTTTTTTTTAGAGACAGAGTCTCAGTCACTCAGGCTAGAGTGCATTGGCATCATCACAGCTCACTGCAACCTCAAACTCCTGGGCCCAGTTGGTCTTCCTGCATCAGCCTCCTGAGTGGCTGGGACTATAGGCATGTGCCACCACACCTGGCTAATTTTTGTATTTTTTGTAAAGATGGATTCTTTATATGTGGCTCTGGCTGGTCTCGAACTCCTAGCTCCAAGCAATCCTCCCACCTCGGCCTCCCAAAGTGCTACGATTACAGGCATGAGCCACTGTGCCCAGCCACATATTGCTTTATATCAAGGATCAGTAAACTTTTTCTGTAAAGAGCCAAACAGTAAATATTTTTGGCGATTGGTGGGGTTACATTGTCTCTGTTGTAGCTCCTTAGCTCTGCTGTTGTGACACAAAAGCTGCTACGGAAAATATATAAATGAAAGAGTATGACTGTACTCCAATAAAACTTTATTTATAAAAATAGGGGATGTACGAAATTTGGCCTGAGGGCTATAATTTGGTGACCCTTGTTTCATATACACAATAATAATTAAGATAACATGTAAAGCAAATAAGCAAATAAAATAAATGACCAGCATACACTAAGTGTTCTGTTGGTGCTAGAACTTCTTCAATTTCCTGGAAGACACCATGGTCATTTTGTACTAAATGGCATTTTTCTTTGATAGCCGGGAAGACTTTTGGACCAGCCTGTAATAAAGGCAGTGATCGATGCAGGGAGCCTAAGAGTGTACAGATTGTGAAATGTGTCAAGAATACTTAGTTTCATGCACTAATTCATTCAGTAATTCACTCAGTCAACAATATTTGTTTGGGGAAGTGTGTGTGTGTCTTGCTGTTTAATCCAAGCACTTTTCTAGGTTCTAGGGGCATAACAGCAAACACGACAAAACTAGTTCTTGCTCTTTTGGAGATCACATGTAGTATGAGAAGGCAGACACAAGAAAGATAGTTTTAGATAATGAAAATTACTATAAAGGAAACAAAACAGTGATGTCATAGGGACGAGACACAGGTGGAATGGCTATTGCTATTTGGGAAGTTGGAGAAGGTCTCTCTGAGATGGATACTTTCAGCTGAGATCTAGTGATGAGAAATCCCCTGCAAAAAGATGAAGGAGCCCAGGAAAGGAAGAAATGCTACTATGGTGGAACATATGGTTAGAATGAGGGGGAGAGTACCATATGCAGTGAGAGAAGCAAGCTGGAGGCAGGTCACTGGGACCAGGATGAAGAGTTTGAATTTTATTTCAAATGCAAAGGAAAGGCATTGCCTGACTTGAAGGAGGAGAACATGATCTAACTAGTCTCTTTAAAGGATAGTTCTTATTGGAGTGCAAGAACACACTGTTGAAGGAACTGAGGGAAAGTGGAAATAGAAGGGTAAGTTAAGATGCCCATGCATGTTGGTGGCTTGTCTGGAGTATTTCTTGCATCCAGTCCGCTGCATCAATTAATTTAGAGTTGAGATCCGAGTGTCAGCTGGTACGCTACTACCTTTGAAAAAGTTACTTCTACTGAAAGGACCAACATCTGAGAACTGGTTCTTTGTTATCTCAGTTCTTAAATCACTGACCTTCTCTACTGCCATCCCTTGATTTCCTCAGCTTCTATTTTAAGGGCTGCCCCTGTGGCCTATCGGACAAATTAGCTATTGGACTTCAGACCAGAGCACAATCTCCAGTATTTTAAAGTCAGTGAATACACTTTTAATCCAGTACCACTTTCCAGATTTTTCTTTAAATAAGTAACTCTGTTTAGCAGTATGAAATTGAACTTCTGCCTCTCATGTTTTTAAGTTTCCTCTGTAAGACTGCAGAATATAAATACTAATAAATACAGTTTACTCAAAGAATAAACTAGAAGCAGCATGCTCTTGCTCAACAGCAGACTTGATCAAAGATAACAAACTAATTTTCCTCCAGTTTGTGGGTGGGATCTGTGGCCCAAAAGCCTGTGTGAAAGAAGGTGTACTTATTTTGACATGAGCCATATAGAAATGGATCGTATCTATTTCCATGCATGAAGTCAGATCCAGCTTCTGATGTTTGCTCTACACCTATCTCCTTGCAAGCTAATGCCCCACACCCTTTGCATCCTGCCCGGGTCTCTCACTATATTCATTTATGTCCCAATTCTTATGAACTTTCAGTTCACACCCTATCTATTCACAACTCTCACCCTAGCCGTATATGTCACCTACCTACGTGTTAGGGAAATTACATTGCCCCGTGACAATTTCTTTTTTTTTTTCCCCTTGTGCAATCTCCTCCCTGTCACTCTCTCCTACTGTTTTTTTTTAAACCTGCTTACCAAAGTCACATTACACCTCTCTTACAGAATGCTTTTCCTACACTATTTCCACACTGCAGAATACTTTTCCTGCACTGTCCTATGCCTTTTATTTACTCCCACTGATTAACTATCACATCACCTCTCCTGATCTTTTATAGTTCAGGACTTTATTACACACCACCCCCATTCAAACGATTACTGCTTAGTCTTCAGGATTGACTTTTTACCATCCCAGCTATTTTCAGCAATGAGAGCATGTCTTTCTTCCATTAAATATATTAATTAAAAGCTGGATTGTGAGCCAGACAGACCTAAGTGTGAAGGACCTTGATATGTGACCTTCAGCAAGTTGCTTAACTTCTTTTTGCCTCAGTTTCTCATCAGTAAATGGAGATTAAAAAAATAGCATACTCTTGTTTTAGCCTGGACTACCCAGAACAAACAGCCTGAGGCTACGAATTAAATGGTAAGTGCAATCTGAGGGAAGAAAGAGTCAGGGAAGAGGGGAGTGAAACAGGGAAGAAGAGAGAGCCAATTTGAGAGTACCTTACTGAGCTGGTCACTGAGGGGTGGCAAGCTCAAGTGATTGCTCAATATAGTGGGACTGTCTTTGAAGTGGTCATAAGAAGTACTGCTTCTTAACACACTACATAGGGAAGGAAAGGAGGAGAATTTACTCTCTGAATCCTATATCCCACAGGTTTTCCTCAAAGGAAATTAACTGCCCCACACTTCTGGATTGTGCATGCCACACAGGTCTCATGGCATCTCATGCTTTAGTGTCAACAGAGAAGCTTCAGGGTGGAAGGAAACAGTGACCTGTCATGGGCATGAGGCAAGGGCTATGGGGTTGAATCCACATGAAGTGGGTCCCAGTCTATGCAGAGTGGGTTGCCTAGTGGTAACTAAGCAAAACAAGCAGCCTAGAGACAGATGAGGCCAAAAGACCTGAGATGGCACATAAAGAGGTGTCTGATACAGTGTTTCCCTTCCAACATTCAGATCCACACATGCCCTCTTATTCTTCTAGTCTCTCACAATACAGGGGTACTTCTATTTTTACAAGAATATACTAATTTTATCCCGAGAAAGACTATAAATCATTGATAGAGCTTCCTTTAGCTGGTGGCAGCTATCATTTCTGAGAAGGCTTAAGGCAAGAGTGTTTGTGAAACAAGGTAAATTCCCTGGTATGGTAGAGCTGATCCTAAGACCACGGCATCCATGATCTCTCTTCTCCACCTCCCTTTTTTGATTTCTTGCACATTTTATCAGGACTTGAGTTGGTTGGGTTGCTTGCCTGATGGAGTGACCCAGAACTTCATCCCCAAAGGGTCTGACCTCTTAGTTGCCTTGCATCCATTATTGGGATACTATGGTTGCTGCAGACACTTACGTACCTTTATTTTCAGGTACAGAAGCACTAAGAGTTGCCCCATTGATTCCTCTAAAATCCAGACACAGACCTCCATTCTTTCCATTGTGTAGGAGACACTATAGCTCCTCGTAGTAATCAAAGTGAATCACCCACCTCTAATACAGTAGCTCTTTTTCTACATGCTCTCAAAGTGGGCTCATGAGAGTTGTAGCTTTCAATTCTGTAGAAAACTAAATGTGTCCCCTGGCATAAGTCTTCTTCCTTGGGAACTAGGGCCTATAATTAGGAAGAGTCTGAGTTTTCGGGGATGGAAATCACAAAATTAGAAATTGGGTCACTGGGAGTTAGGGTGAGAAGTATAAATTCTACTTTTACACATTGATTTCTGGATCCATGAATCTTAGCTATTGGAGGCACAACACTATGTGTTCTTGCTGATTCTGAGCATGTGCTCAATCAAAGAAGATAGTGTCCCAGCTGTTCAGGAAGTTGTCCTGAGACACTGCTTTATTTGCTTTAACAGGCTATTCCAGTCTTCTTTTAGGTTTGAAGCATCTGGTGATGGGGTACATTACCTGATTAGTAGATCTCATGGTCATGTACCCATGGTCATACTCCTTTTGCTATTAAATGAATGTCTTAGTCTGAGGTATTGTTGTATGAGATGCCAGCCTTCAACAGGTCAGGCATTTTATAAATACTCTGATGGTGATATGGGTGGAGTTCTTGATGTCAGAAAAGACAAAATTATAGCCTTGAGTAGGTATTAAGCCTAGTAAAGAAGAATTAATGTTATTTCAGGATGGAAGAGGTCCAGAATAATTGGCCTATGCACTGTGAATGGCTGACCTTTAGAAATGGAGCCATATTGACGGCCCAGTATCTGATGCTGATAGGGTGGACATTACGCAGTGACAGTAGCTAGATCAGGGAGAGCTTATGCTGTTGGACTTATTTGTAGCCTTCATCCTTGCCACCATGAACATTCTGTTTATGGACTGATTACATTAACATTGGGATAAACTGGGACAGACACTAGTTGACATGCACAGATGAGTCATTCTGTCCACATGGTTATTGAAACCTCCTCTGTGGTGGATGCTTCTGGAAGGATTAAAGTAAGACATAAAGATCTGTATGTTTTGGGACCATTCTTAAAGGTCTAAGAACATATCTCTTCCTCAGATATGCTTGTGCTTGATTTTCAAGTTTAATTCCTTCCAAGACCCTATGCAGCAAGCTAATCCATTTCTCAAAGCCCAGAAATCTGTGTATCCTTTTCTCTGATCACTTCTCTTTCCATATGAAGCGACCAAATAATTGTACTGCTGTTTTTCAAATGGTAAGTAGTTCTCTGCCAAGGTAAGACCTTGCTTCAGAAATCTGGGGTATGAACTGTGATTCTCTTATTAGACAGCAATCATTCTTTACCATGAAAACATGTGATGCCATCAGATTTACTGGGTCATATGGCATGAGTGGAAGAGCAGCTTGGATTGCATTCTGAACCTGTTGCAGAGCCTTTTCTTGATCAAGGCCCCAGTTGATCTTTGCAATATTCCAAGGCAGCTTAGTATTTTCATATGTGGTGTATGTCCCTTCCTAAATCCTAAGAAGCTACTAAGTGCTGTGCCTCTTTCTTAGTGGTAAAGGTCCAATAACTTATCCTTGACTTTAGACAGTCTCAGTATGTGGCAGGCACTGCTGCATCCTCCAAACTTCAACAATGCATTATCCCCTGAATCTCTGTTGAGATTATCTTCCACTCTCTGTCAGAGAGGCCTTGGGGCCACATGTGGCCTTCTGGATCCTAGAATGCGGCCTTTTGACTGAATAGAAATTTTACAGAACAAATCCTTTTAATAAAGAGATTTGTTCTGTGAAGTTTGGATTTAGCCAAGGGGCTGCACTTGGAGATCTGCAGGGCCACAAGTGGCCTTGAGGCTGCAGGTTCCCCACCCCTAGGACACCAATAATATTTGCAATTTCCTACTCACTATGTCCAATCAACATCATGTCATCAATGTAAGGACAATGCTACATTCAATTACATATATGTACACACACTATATATGATGCATATTATATGCTATATATACATAGAAGATATGTATATATAATTGTGGGTTTTATATTATGACAGAGGGAAGGAGATTTATCATAGCTTTTGGGCAAGATAGTAATTTGCACTGCTTTCATCCTTTCTGTTGATAGTTATGGTATTCTTTTCCTCTGGCTGTTGCAACAAATTACCACAAATTTGGACTCTTAAAACAATACAACATTATTCTCTCATATTTCTGAAGACCAGAAGTCTGAAATTAGTTTCACTAGGCTAAAGGCAGAGTGTCAGAAGGGCTGGTTCCTTCTGAGAGCTTTAGGGGAAAATCTGTTTCTTTGCCTTTTCTAGATCTTCTAGTTCGTAGTTTCTAAAGGCTCCCTGTGTTCCTTGGTTTGTGGTCCCTTCCTCCATCTCCAAAGTGCATCTCTGTGGTTTCTGCTGTTGCCGGTACATTGCTATCTTCTCTGACGCTGACCCTCCCACATCCCTCTGATAGGAACCCTGGTGATTACATCACGCCCACCAGGATAACTCAGGATAATCCACCCATCTCAAGATCCTTCACTTAATGACATCTGCAAAGTCCCTTTTGCCACATAAATTAATATTCATAGATTCCTGGGATTAGGACATGAACATATTTGGGGGTCATTATTCAGCCTGCCAGAGGAATCAAGAAATCATTTGTTATACATAAAGTCATACAGCAAGTGCCAGAGGCTATGTTGATTGTTCTGCACTCAGCAGGACAGGTGCAGACAGGGCTACCATCTTTTACATTTATGGTACCCACTGTAATCCACTACAATTGATCTGGCTTTTACAGGGTTCAGATATATTCAAGGGAGAAAGAAGCAGGATCACTACCCCTGCATAATTAAAGTCTTTGGTGGTGGTAGGGGTCTCAAAATTTCCTCAAAGGGACAATATTGCTTCCAATTTAGTATCTTAGCTGGGAAAGAGAGGAGTTTTCAGGGGCTTCCACTTAGCCATTCTCACTGCAACAGCCATTGCTCTACATATCAAATCATCAACATGGCCAGCTTCTAAGTAAATCCATGTCAATTATAATTTCAGTACTTATGAAAATAACCACAAGCTAAGTGTATACACCCATTGGACAAACTATGAGATGAGCTTGGGCCAAATTCTATTTAATAGCTGGCTTCCCTACACCTCAACTCTAACTGGAGGAATATGAAGGCATTTTAGGTCTCCTGGTCTTAGTGTCAGCTTAGAATAGTCTTCAAATAGGCTCGGTATTTCCTAGTCCTCACGCATAGTAACCTTAGCACAGGTTCTTTTGGGCAGGATCAAAGGAATCTTTACCATATCAACTTGCAATGGCAATGCAGGGCCCTTCCTCGTGGGGCAGGACTTTGCCTTTTATCAGAAAGTACCTTGATCTCAGACATTGCTACAAACCATTGCAGGTCAAGACATCCACATTGCCATGACAGCCTTCTTACTCATTATAGTAATTACAACAGGTATATCCTCCTTGCCTCTGATGGTTAAGTGCTGCCACCTAGCCTTGGCCAATCTGGAATTTGACCATTACCGTTGATATGAGGAAACTTATTTCTGTGTTAACATCTCTCACTGTCAAATCTGGCCTACAGAGGAGCCACCACTGAACTCCTAAAGGTTGCTAGTGCTGCCTCTTTCCCAATGCATTTGTTATTGTCTTAGTGAACGGTTCTAAGTGTGACTGCAGAACAGTAAAACTAACAGCCCCTGGGAGCTTTTTAGAAATGCAAATTTTAGAACCCCACATTTTAGAGCCTACTAAATCAGAGTTTGGGGGTGGGGCTCAGAAATCTATGTTTAACAAGCCCTCCTGGAAATTCTCATCTCTTCCCAGAGATTCTAATGCTCAATTTTGAGAACCACTGACTTAGCGAAAGGAGTGTTGTCTGGGAACTCTGAGAAAATATAATCAGATGGTGGGTTTGTGATGTTGTATAATAAATCCATTCTAATATTTCTACTGCCCTGAGTCTTCTGACCCCTTTCTAACTATTCTGCAAATATTTCTATCTCATTATTACTATAGGGCTTTGATTTGTAGAAGCTTTAAGGAGCTATTCTGTAGATATATATATATTTTTACTTTTCTTTTATACACGTACACATACACACATAAGTACAAACAAAACTGGGGAAATCTGGTGAGATTAGTGGATTTTATCAGTGTGAATATTCTGATTGTGATATTGTACTATTGTTGTTTTGCAAGAAGTTACAACTGGAGGAAACTGGGTAAAATGTACATGGAATGTCTCTGTATTATTTCTCACAACTTCATGTGAATGTACTGTCTGTCTGTCTATCATGTTCCTACCAGGTATGGATGAGTGATCCAGTTTCTCTGCATTCTAATCAGCATTTGACATTGTCATTAATATATATTTTTTATTTGTAGCCATTCTGATAGGTATCCCACTGCCCACTGTAGAGTTTCTGGTTTTGTTCTCTCTCTCTCTCCCCTTTTTCTCTTTTTTCTTTGCATTTCTCAGGTGGCTCATAATGCTGAACGTATTTTTTCACGTGCTTATTTGCCATCTGTATATCCCCTTTGATAAAATGTCTTTTCATGTATTTTGTCAATTTTCTACGTGTACAGTTTGACATTTTTACTGTTGGGTTGTGAGAATTTTTTATATATTCTTGATACAAGTCCTTTGCCAGATATGTGGTTTGCAAATATTTTTTCCCAGTTTGTAGCTTGTCTTTTCATCCCCTTTGCAAGTCTTTTACAGAGAACAAAAGTATTTAATTCTGATGAAGTCCAGTTTACCAATTTTTCCTTTCATGGATCATGATTTTGGTGTCAAGCCTAAAAACTCAGCTAATGTTTGAATAAGGTGTGAGTTGTAGGTCAAAGTTCATTTTCCTTCCTATGGATGTCCAGTTGCTCAATGCCATTTGTTAAAATGACTTCCTCCTTTGTACCTTTGTCAAAATCAGTTAAGTATATTTGTGTAGGTTTAGTTTTATTCTATTGATCTATGCGTCTATCCCTCTGCCAATATCACACTGTTTTGATTACTATAGCTATAAAGTACGCCTAAATGTCAGGTAGAGTGATTCCCTTGACTTTGTTCTAGCTAATTTAGGATATGTATCTTTCCATATAAATTTTAGAATAAGCTTTTCTATGCCCATGAAAAAAAATACTTGCTAAGATTTTGATAGGAATTATATTAAACCTATAGATCAATCTGAGGAGAATTGTCATTTTTACTATATAGAGTCTTCCAATATATGAACATGTTTTGTCTCTCCATTTATTTAAATCTTTGATTTCTGTCTTCAGCATTTTGTAATTTTAACTATACTATTTTTGTATATATTTAGTTAAGTGTATATCCAAGTGTTTTATTTTCTTTGGAGCAATTATAAATGGTACTATATTTTAAATTTCAGTTTCAGCATGTTAATTTTTAATATATAGAAATGTGATTGGTTTTTTTTATGTTGATCTTATATTCCACGATCTTGATGACACCACTTATTAGTTCTTAGGATTTTTTTGGTGGGGGGAGAGGGTAAGATAGAGTCTGTGGAATTTTTTATATGGACACTCATGTCATCTGCAAATAGGGATGGTTTTATTTTTTCCTTTATAATCTATACCTTTTATTTCCTTTTCTGTCTTATTGTTCTTGCTAGAGCTTCCAGTCTCATGTTGAATAGTAATGGTGAGAGATGACATCCTTGCCTCGTTCCCAATCTTAAAGGAAAAGCATTCAGATATTCACTAGTTAAGTATAATATTATCCGTGTGCTTTTATGTAGATGCCCAACATTATTGAGGTAATTCTCCTCCATTTCTGATTTGCTGAGAGTTTTTATCATGAATGGGTGTTAGATTTTATTAAATACTTTTTCTGTATCAATTCTATGATCATATGATTTTTCTTCTTCAGCCTGTTGATACAGTATAACCAGCAGACTTTTAGAATCTGCTCTAGGTTTCTCTGAGAGAACATTAAACCCATAGTCTTAGATGACTGCTCCCATATTAATAAATTCTCCCCTGTCCGGTCTCACATTTGCTTGTTCCTATCCCAGGCTCACCTACTCAAGATGCATTCCCATACATAGTCTCCTGTTTCCTACCCAAACACATTAGCAAGGTCCTGCAAATTCTTTTGCGTGTAGGCTACATTTCCTGGGTCAAGGATGTGCTTTCATAACTGATCTGTGCTAAGACCTAACCCTCATTATTTGGCTGGAGGAAAAGGAGGATAAGATGAGAAATTTTAAAGAGTATAAACATTATCCTGCAAGGCTCCTTCCTCAGGTAAAGATATTTCAAGTCTCCAGGCAAGGCTAGACTATTCTTCTGCAGCAAGTAGGAGGGGGTTACTTCTACTGGCCTGAAGAATTTAGGGGAATTTGGAGATTTAAGATTCTCAGGCATGTCCACTCAATGGCCATATCCTGGGTCTCATGTCCCAACATTTTTCTCTCAAGACCATAATTTTGAAAGGTGATTTATTGAACAGGAACATTTAGGTTCATTTGCAGCTCTGTTCCCCTTATGATAGAATCTGTGCCAGATTTTCAGTACTGTATGCCTTATAGTTATAGAAGATAAAAGTATAATTAAAAGCTGTTATAAAGGCACTTCAGGTTTCATAGCATGACTTAAGCTAGCAGTTGACCTGAGCCCATCATTTTATTTTGTCAAGGCTACCAGTGTTGTTAACAGAAACCAGCCTACTCACAATCTTTATACTTGTCATTGTGCCTATTTTGTTCCATTACTGCAACCACCATGTATCCTATGCTTCACTTCCACCTGCACCTCATCCCAATTATTCATAGGTGAAGGCCACAGAGATGGTGATGCCACTGCATAACAGACATTATAAACATCCCGTCCTGGTACCATTGTCTTCGCCTGGGTTCTCTAGAAAGACAAATGTTTATGTTCTACTAATTTATTTGGGAGATAAATATGAGGGAAGTAGGAGTGAGGGAAAAGGGTAATGGGACAGAGAAGGACAGAGGATTTGAGAGTGTGTCACTCTGGTGGCTACCACTTGTGATCAAGGGCAACCAATTGCTCTAACTTGGGAGATTCTCCACTGAGAAGTCTTACGAAGCTATTGCATCACAGGAAAATCAGTCCTGCGATAAGAAGGGAGACAAAAATATTCACTGACTCTCATTTCCTATGGGTCATAAGTTCATCACAAATGGCACTAAATCCCTGTCCTTCAGGGTTGTTCATGGACGCTGAATAAGTCCTGTGGTCCTACACCTCTTAGGGGTTGTTGGAAAACTCTGAGGTGGAAGCTGACAGGTAACCAACACAGGCACGAGCTAAGGTGAGGCTGAGTTGTGCCCATGTGATGTTGGTTGGCGCCCATGCATAGTTAGTCACTGCAGAGACAGCTGGTGTTGAATAAGTAGCCAGGAGTTCCAGAGAAAGAAGAGCTGAGGCAGTCAGTACCTTGGAGGTGTGTGAAACACTACCTCAGAGGACTGATGTAAGAATTACATAAAAAAATGCTAATAATACCCTCAATTCTGCAATATAAAAAGAGTAAATACTCAATAAATAACAACTATTATCATTAATACTGATGACATTATTGATACTTGTACATAATCTGTTGACATCCATACCATCACATAAAATGGCAAAAAATTAGCAGCATGATATGCTGCTTAGTTACACAAATGAGTCATCTTGAATGCTCTATTTTCAACAGTTATCTTTTTCATCTCTTACCTTTTTTACACTTGGTCTTGTACTCCATCCCTTCTCTGTTATCTGGGATTGCTTCTAGTTTTTCCACCAGAGACCAAAATGTTGTTCTTTATATCAACTGAATTTATTTAATATTCTAGGCTTTGGATTCTAAATTCAATGTTATCCTCTCTAATATATTTAGCATTCTTATTAATACATGCAAAGCACATGGAAAATGTCTGGAACGTGGTAATCACATAATAAAACCATTGTTCCTCTTCCTCCTCATCTTTTTCTTCCTTCTTCTATGACTACTACTACCATTATTACTACTATTAGTACTACTATCAACCTTAGTGTTCTGGTGCCCTTGACACACAAACAAATACCCTTCCTTCAATGTTGGGTTTTGTCCTTATCATTTTCTTTTTATACTCCCTGGACAAAAATGCGGGAAATATTTTGAAATTATTTGAAATACTTCCAGATAAAAATGCTGCTAGAAAAAGGCATATAATGGTAACAGCATAAAGAACAACTGTAACTATTATAACCACTACCACTCACCTCAATTTATTGAGCACTAAAAGGCACTGTGGTGAACACTTTACATGTCTCATGCCATTTAATCTTCATAATAATCCCGTGGTGTAGGAATTATTATATCCATTTTGCAAATAAGTAAACAAAGCCTTACAAATTTTAAATAACATTCTCAGTGTCTTTTAGCCTAAAAGAAGCAGAACAATGATTTGAACCCATTTGTGTCTGCTTCCAAAATTATTGTGCTTAGCCACATGCAATAATATTATTCTAGGTTCACTGCAAATACTTATTCCAGGACTATCTTTCCATCTTTGTGAGCTCCCTCGCTTACCATCCACCTTGGTCATTCACACCTTCTCTTTTCTGCTTAACTTTTCTCCAAATCCACCTGAGTGACAGCCTCCACTTCCCCAGCCCTGAATATTAGTTTTCTAGGGCTGCCATAACAAAATATCACAAACTGAGTGACTTAAAACAACAGAAATTTGTCTCATAATTCTAGAGGCCGGAAGTCTGAAATCAAGGTGTCAGCAGGGCCACGCTCCCTCTGAAACTTGTAGGGTAGAATCCTTCTTTGCCTCTCCTAGTTTTTGGTGTTTGCTGGCAATCCTTGGCATTGCTTGTCTTGTAGATCCATCACTCCAATCTCTGCCTCCATCATCACATGACTGTCTTGTCACTATGTGTCTGTCTGTGTCTCATCTTATGACACAGTTTATATGCTTATATTAGATTAAGGGCCTATTCTACTCCAGTATGATCTCATATTCATTTATATCTTAATTAACTCACCCTAATTACCTCTGCAAATACCCTATTTTCAAATAAGATCTCCTTTACAGGTAGCAGGAGGTTAGGGCTTCAATATATCCTTTTGAGGGACACAATTCAACCTGTAACATCCCCAACGCACTCTGTCCCTCTCTTGTATGCACACACACACTCACTTACATTATTTAACGGCTTGAGGCCACCCAGAAGCACACCCTCATCTTCTTTGATTCATATTCCAACATAAGTGTAGACAAATGTTACGACCATAGAGAAGACTTGGCCCGTGCCTTCTGTTTTAGGATGAGGAGATCTGAGATCTTGGCCTAATTCCACCCCTCCCTAGGTATGGGATCATAAATAATTTACCTTCCTGCTCTAAGACCCCATTTACACAAAGTAAGATGGAGATAATAATGGGCTCTTACAGAGTGCCTGTGAAGGTTTAATGACCTAAGGACAAAATATTTAAATGAAAAACTGTATGCATAATGCAAGCTAGGAGGTATTTTCAAAGGTAAGATGACATGATTTCAAAGGTAGATGACACCCACCTACCACTTCTTTTCTGGCCATTGACCTCAGTGAGGGGCCCGTCTTCCAATTGTCCTGAGTTTGCTCCCTGCCTCCTGAGAGAATTTTGCTTACTGTACTTTTTAATTCCAATCTCCAGGTTTTTCCCCTCAACTGAATTCCCTTCAAATACAGTATTTTTTTTCTAATCCTAAAATGATTTTTAAAAAATGCTACTCACCATTTTTACTTGTCACCTTCTTTTCACAGCCAAACCTCCAGATGACTGTTCTACACCTGTGCTTTCATTTCCTTTTAACCTATTCTCCTGAGATTTCTTTGGTGTCCGTGTCACCTGTCAACTAGACTGCCCTTCTGAAAGTCACAATGGCATTAAAGAATCTTGGCATTGAAAGGAAATAGCTGGGTGCAAATATGTCTTTTCTTGGTCTCCGTGCCTCTCGACTATTCTGCTGTGCATCCCAGCTGGCCGCTCCGCCTTCTTGACTTTCTCTTTATCTTGACTTCTTGGTCCTTTCACCTTTGTGAATAAGACCTTTCCATTCTATTTGCTACTACACGTTTTTTGTCTCTGTCCTATAGGTGGGTGTTCCCCAGTTCACAGGCTTTTATAACACATTCTTCCTTTAATCCCTCTGGAAGAAATCATTCTTTTTGTAGCTTTGACTGACACCTAATATTCCTCTTTCTGCCTTATATTCTTACTGTGTGCCTACGCCATATTTCTGGCTGAAAATGCAAACCACTCACCAGTCCATGAAATATCATGCATGCTGCTCCTTCTACCACCTCACACTTGACAGATCTAAAACATAAATTGCAAACTTACTTTTTCTTACCCTTTCCTTCACCAAAGCATCTTTTACAAAATTCATCATTGCTATAAATGTTCTTTTAGTTTCAAAACTCTGGAATCACCTTCTACCACTCCATGCATTTTGCTTCTCTCTCCAAGTATATCACAAAGCTATGAGATTCCTCATCTTCTTCCTAGTCCACCAACTGAATCCACCAAGCCCTGAGCTATACCACTTATCTCCTGGTATTTTCCTTTCCTCTTTGCTCCAATTAATCTTCCTAAAAGGGCAGTACAGTGGGGTACCTTCTCTGCTTCAATAACTCCTGATAACTTGCAGTTTTCATCAATGTGGTGATTCTGACTGACTTCTTAAGTTTTCATGACTTTCTAAACATGAACACTCTGCCAGAAATGATTGGTCTTTTTAATCTCTCTTACACACATTTCCCCCCACAATTCCTTGCAGTAAGAAAGAATGTCTTAGAATGTTTTGCAGAGAAGAATACCAACACCATGCTAGAAATTGGCAGGGGGGCTTATAAATTCCTGTTCACTGATCTAGCCCAACTCACTTAATTCTGGCAACCTCATTTAATTTGAATATGTCCAATTTTAAAATTAAAAGAGTAAAAGTTGCCAGTATCTCCTAAATCATCCAATCAATAATTTTTTTTTTTTAATCTCTGCAGTGTGCAAGGTACTTAGATCATTACTTTGGGGAGATTAAGTATAAAGCAGTTTCTCAGTCAATTACCTCACAAATAAATGTCACTTATTTACTGGTACACAAAATATTATATTATACTGTCCCATAATTCTTTCTTAGGTGATACATTGGTGATCAACAGCCATATAACAAACAACCTGATTCTCTGAATATTCTACATAAATTATTCAGGGACACAGGGACATAAGAAAGTAAAGGAGAAAAAACAATCAACATTCACTTGCAAGTTTCTGCCGGGAGGATAGGCACTCTGTTAGGAACTTTAACGCATGTAATTAGGAAATCTTCACAAGAAAATTGTGGGGATTTTCTACCTCTCTTTTGTAGAGGAGGAAAGTAAAGCAAAGGCATTAAAAATTCCCTAGAATTAACTTGTTTGAGAAGTCAACAAAAATTTATTGTTTTCTATGGTGAGTGTTGAGATGTTGGGGGTGACTAAAACAAACATAGACTTTGCCCTGGTGGGATTTCGATGTTAACAGTGACAATAGAATCAGATTTGAAGCAGATCATCCAGACTCCAGAGTCCTCACTCCTGCTCCAAGTAACACTTTGTCCTCCCTCTTCTATTCTACCTCCTGGAATATGGGGACCTTCCCTTCTGAGCTCCAGAGAGGGTGTTTCTATGACCTGGACACTTCTGTGGGTAAGCTTTTGTGTATATCTGTAGCCCACTAATAGTCAATACTTATTGTGAACACCCTATGTAGGTTCAGTGCCCACCTGGATACCCCATCCCTTCGCATCAGTCTAAAGCATCAGGCTTCCTAGGTCTTGAGCCAAGGCACACTACAGCAGTTGGCTGGGGAGACAGGGATCTAGACTCAGTTTCACAGTCCTAAGCCTGGTGTACATTTATTTCCAGTCAGGGTTCAGGGACAATCACAGGTGGAAAAAGAGGCAATGCTTCTCCCTATCTCTTACAGCAGGTGCAAGGTTCACAAGATTGGATTAACGATGTTCATGTCTCTGCTTAGATTACTTGTTTTCTCTGGGACTGGAGCTCAGTTCTGAATGCTACACAGTTTAACCAACCTGAGACCTCTGCTTATTTATTACAAACCCTCTTTCTCTCTCTCCTTCTCTCTGGATTGTTGTTCCTTGTCCTATAACAAACTGAGAGCTTGTTTCAATATCTCCTCAGAACAACGGTGCTGCCACCCACAAGAAATGAGAGCGGGGTGAGGCCATAGAAGATCTGTGTGTTGACATGAGAGGGATGGAGGGTGGAGGGAGCATTAAGATAAGAGGCTTCAGGCTTATCTCCTTTGGAACACAGCAAAGGAGTGGACAGACTTATCTGCTTTGGAAGACAGGAAAAGAATGCTCCAGAAAATACATGTGACTCTTCTGACAAGAGGAAGATAGAATGTGTGATAGAACCACTTTCATCAGAACATCTCTTCTGGCTCAGCACTGTTATTAGGAATATCTCTTCAGTTGAGTTTATATGTGTATTTTCAAAATATCATTAGAAAAATGAGGATGGAAAGCCGTGCTGTGTATTGAGAATAGCACAATGGAGCCCTATAGCGTTGCACTTAAGGCCCTTTGGACTGGCCCCCGCCGGCTTCTCCATCCTCATCCACAGAGAACCCCACCTCGGCAGGTCTGGCTCACCATTACTCCCACCAGCCCGAAGGCCCCATGTGCTCTGGCTGTTTAATGAATCCTTGCACACGCTCCCACCTCTTCCCAAAATATCTTCCTTCCTTCTCTCTTCTCCTACCAGCTCTCTGGACTCCATGTCCACTGGCTTGATCCACATTTTCCCCCTTGGAAAATTCTCATTCATTCTTCAAATCCTGTCCAGAGATACCTCCCCTATAAAGCATTTTCTTTCCTACCCCCACCAACAAACAAAATACTCCCAATACTCCCTGCTTTTTAATACTTCCAGACTTTAGCATATGTATGTCACTGCCAATATTATACTCGTATTAGACTTACTTCTTTACATGCCATCACACCCCTGGAATGCTTTGTGATCAGTAATTGTGTTCATTCATCTTTGTATTTAGAATAGTGCAGCAGAACTTGGTCAATAACTGTGGGTCTGAATGGGTTTGTGTGTTGTGCTTTTCCAACAGTGCATGGAATAGTGTCTGTGAGGCTGAAGGCAAGGCAGGGGATCTATTTGTATGTTCACATCAACTGTGGGCTGTGAATTCATTAATCAGAAGCCCTGGGGACAAACTGCCTGATCTGAGCACATATCAGAATCACCTCTGTCCTTTTGGCTAAATTCCTGTGTTGGAGCTCAATCACTAAGGGAAAGTCAGGACATCCTGATTCAAGAGGTTTGTGGTGGGGCTTAGGCATCAAAACTTTTTTCTTGTATTTAAAGACCCCCATGGGTGATTCTAATGCCAAAGGAAAAGTGAGAATTCTATCAGTCATTTTAAAGAAGCAGTTTAACACTCTTCTCTTTGTAAATTCTTCAAAAGTAAATTTCAGCCCATTGCCTGACTGAATCATTCTAAACACCACATAGAGGGGTCAGAATTAGGGAGATAGTGTGTTTTTTAAAAATGTAAAACATATACATGAGATTTAATTTGCTATAGGAAAAGAAAGTTTTCAGACTCAATTCTTTTTGTAACTGAGTAAAGTGTATACAGAAAAATACTGAAAATAAAAAGTAAGTAACTAAACAAATTGTCATACTAGGCAAGGCTAGGCATCAGGAGACTCCCGGGAGCCAAGACCTTTTGTCTTGGTTCTGTCACTAATCAGTTACCTTAGATATTACAATCAGAGCTAATTAATCTGAGAGTACTTTAAAATTCACAAAGTATTTCCTTATATGTTGATTGATCTGAAAGGTGAGTGAAACAGGTACTTTCCTCTGCTTTTCCAAGTTGAAGAAACTGAGCCTTGGTGTGTACTTGAACATGGGTATAGCCAATTAATGTGAATTAGTGTACATAGTAGAGATAGAATGGGCTCTAAACCTGAAACGTGACTTATGTGTTTTCTATATCCCCTTCCAAATTAATGACAGGTGTTACTGTGTTAGTTTAAAAAGATTCACTCACAACAGTTGTCACATCTCATATTGACATGTATCTTTTTGCTATTGTGTCTCCAGTGGTATTTCTAACATATTGGAATTTGGGACTGACTCCTCTAAAATCCTAGGAAACTAAGATTATCCCATGATCACTGGTTGATACAAGTGCCGTGGACTTAAATATTCAACTTCCATTAAATAAAACAGAAAGGAAATTAGGAGAGTTCTTTATGCAGGGCTAGAAAGGACAAAGAAAGCCTGCTGGAAGCTAAGGAATATATTTTTCCATCAGAGAGAATTGTTTTTACCTTTAAATGAAAGAATATGTTACAAGGCCAGAAGAGAGAGATGTATCTAAAGAAAGAACCACAGTCATGTCTATAGTGTAGCCTCAGATTTTACTACTCTACTTTTATCATATTTGAACTTTTCCAGCAGCCTTCTGACTGTTCTCCTCATCTTTCATCCCCTTCTGAGTTACCTGTTACTTTAACAGAGTGATCTTCTTAAAACTCAGCTCTGCTAAAACATTTCCGATGGTTCCCCACTATCTACAGGACAAAGACTGTGCTTCTTGGTATATTGTATATGACATTTCTTTATTTCTTTATGTTCATTCTTTACCACCACCTCACCTGACCCTCATACTCTAGACACACTGAATTCCTTCACCTCCAATTAATGCTCCAAGAATTATCCATATATTTGCACCTCATCTTCTGCCATCTCTAATAACCTTCCTTAGTCCATCTGGTTGGCAAACAATAACCAGCCCCTTGAGATTTGGCTCATGTGTTGCCTCCTTGGGACAGTAGGCAAAGTTGAACATTTCTTCCTTTGTGTGTCCACAAAGCCTCATTCTGATCAGTTTGCCCTTTAATGCTGAGAGCTGCTGGGGGTGAGGCCCAGGTCTCACTCTGCTTGGTTCTCTCCAGCACCATGCACTATGTCTAGTACATGCCAGAAGTATGATCATATTTGTCTAGCAAGTAAGTGTTTTAGAGACAAAAGTTGGACTTTAAGAGGAAGGACTCCCCTAAGGAAAAGAAAGAACACCAGTAAGGGGAAAACATCTCTGCACTGGCCACGTACAAGCTTCAGCACAGAGAAAAATCTGAACTCAAAGATGCTGAGAAATGGGGTTAATTAATCAAAGACACACTGGAGACTGAGACGACTTTAGGTCATTTAGTCCTGCCAGGACTATTATATTCCCCACAGTATATTTCCTAGTGTATTATCCTGTCATACTTTAAATATTCTCACTAATGGGGCCTTTCAGAGGTGCTGATTAATAGAGTTTAGAGAAAAACTGCAAGAAGAAAGTTGCGTGTCAAGGAGCAGAGGGAAAAGGAGGGATGGAAAATTTTGTGTCTTTGGACCTAGAAGGTGAAAGGGTCATCCTCCCTGTAGGCTGTGTGTGTGTGTGTTAGAGGCAGACAAAAAAAAACCCCAAAAAAACCAAAAAAAAATTCTTTGGTGATGTTGTGGCTAAATGACAAATAAGAAAACCCCTACTCACTCAAAAGGAATAGCTATGAGTCAAGCACCCAAGAAGATTATATTACAAGGAGTGTGCTTGTCTGTCTGTCTGTCTGTCTCTCTCTCTCTCTCTTTTTCTCACTCCTTGCAGCAGAACTGAAAATCTACTTAGTCCTGAGAAAAGAACTAAGTCGATTTTTGTTGTTGTTGTTGTTGTTTGGTTGTTTTCTTACAAAACATTCCCACTTTTGAAACTCATCTGAGACACCCTGATCAGGGATGCCAAATCTCTCACTTCAAAATGGAGTGAACCTGGGGCTGAATTAATTGTGATGCTTTACTGGGATTTTAAAAAAATCTGGAACTGAATGTTCTCATTCGAAGTATTTTGTGTTGGAGGTAATAATTTGTTTACCTTGTTAAAAAGCTAATGATTCAACAAAGCTTTTATCAGCCAAACAACCTACAAAACTCATATCAAGGGAACACAAAGCCAGATTCATAGCTGTTTGTCCTCTTAGAAATTTTCCAATCTTTCCTGGGAGGCATGAATTTCAATATTACATTGAAAATTTGTGGTCTACCAAACTGCTGTAGGTTACTGGGCCTGTTACATACTGTTCATTTAGGTCAAACAGATCTAAATATCTCTAGGAAATACCCCAATATGATTGCAAGTCCCCCAAGTCAACACATTCTTGCCACAATTCCCAGGGACTGCCTGTCTTTGTCAACCACTATTCTCCTGAATTGAAACAATATCTCGGGAATGTTCCAACCAGTGCAGCAGTGCTGACACTTATGGCTACTCACAAGTTCGCTCAAAAGTTTACTGTATCAAATTAGTGAGTTCCAGAGAACAAGGATAAAAAGGAATAGGACAAATATCACACACAGTTTGATAGAAAAAAAGAATCCTCCTTATGGAATGGCTCCAGGATGGGAATGGCTTTTAGAGGTGTTAACTTTTTTTTTTTTTGAGGACAAGAACTGTTTTGGGTAGAACTAATCAAGAAAGTAAAACACTCCACAATTCATATTTTGCCTGGGGAAAAACTTGGTAGTACAAACTTTTCAGTAACCAGTTTTGAAAGTAGAAAAATGAGAAGATTTACAGAAATAATTTCACTGCACACCCAAATTAGAACGAATCCCTGTGCTTCAGTGAACCAGATCTAGGATTGAATCTGCCACTTTCTAGCTAGTGCTCTTAGGCAAGTTAACTATTTTTTCTAATCCTTACATGGATGAGAATGAAATGAGACAAATTATATAGCAAGCTTCCCTTTCTTTAGGTATTCATATATAAGTTTTGACTAAAGAACAATGTTTTATGAAAGACACCATACCTTTTCCCCCTTATCAGTACCTCACAAAATATCTTTGAGGGGTGATAATAAATAGTTATTGAGTATATAATTGAATGAATTATCAAAAAAAAAGAGAAAATCCACCCATGACTACTGATGATAAAAAAAGGAGAGAAACAACTAAAACTGAGGTAAAAAAAGGTTTACAAGCAGTAAAGAAACCATGGTCCAGATGAAAATGGAAGCTACTAAAGAAACAATGGAAAAAAGGAAGGAAGGAAAGAAGGAAAAGAGGGAGGCAGGGAGGACGAATCATTAAATTGAGTACAAACACCCAGTTTTTCATCTTAGCAGATGTAGGTTTATAGCTATTTTTATATTTCTCATTCAGTTTCTGTGGGGCATTACAAAGACGAGGGAGGACTAAACGGGATTTAGAAACAAGAATTTATTTGCTAGGTCAAGTCAACGACATGCCATGAAACTCCTGACCAGCTCCTCAGGTGTTTCTGAAAGCTGTTTTGTCGAGTGTTGTGCAGACACTACGTAGAGAACAGCATCGTTTCCATGGGAAAGGCATACGTAGCGCGCTTCTGAAAATCTCTCAACTGAGAAATGCGGAGAATACCATGGGCTGACCACAGCTGGCAAGCCTTATGTCTCAGGATGGTCATTCTGTAGGAGATTTATGGATTGAAAACTCCACAGCTTTCCCACATTTACATAACTTCCAAGTGTGGAGCCTATATTCACACTCTGGTGGGTGGAGTAGAGCAAGTATAACATTTATTTCACTTTTATTCTGTCTCACATACTATATGTACAGTTTTTTATTTGGTTACAAAAGTGCTGCAAGTTAGGCTTTATTTTTCTCACTTGAGGATAGGTAAATGTAACCCAGGAAGGCCAAGTCACATTTTCAAAGTGAGGATTCACTTACAAGCACAGAAAGTCCCATGACCTGGAAACCCCTCATTCCTAGCAAACCAGGACAGCTGGTCGCCCTACTCTTCATGGCTCCAAGGTCAACACACTTTCCACAATACCCAGGACTTTCACTACACATAGACCACGCTTTTAGACTGTGAGGACTCTTAAAGTGGTAAGGCTAGGTTGAGTTCCAATTCTACTTTTACAAAAAACAAAATAATTATAGCAAAAAAATAGTTCTTCTCCCCCTCCTCCTCCTTCTACTGTCACTGTTGCCATCGGCAACCACAAGAGTGAACCTTTTTGGCGCACCTGCTACGTACCATGTCTGATACTCAGTGCTTCAGATGCAATGTCTTTCCCAGTTCTCCTCAACAGGGTTTTTATTATGAACCCAGAGAAAATAATATTTATAGGGTATACTGGAGTAAAAGGACACTTGTGGTCAGAGACAACCAGCCAAGGGTCCGAGTCACCCAGACCCTGCCTGTCCATTTGCAAGGCTAAAGTGGCCGCTCTTTGGCCCTCTTGTAACTCACACATGGCACACTGGCTAGGCAGCTCCACTCTATCTTGTTTAAATCCTTACCCAGTCCTGTTTTCAAGATTAAGAACTTGGATTAAGGGAGGTTTGTCAAGGTTCCACAGCTGGTGCATGTCAGAGCAAGTTTTAAGCTAGATTATGTAGAATTTTTCTCAGAAAATCTAGAAAGCAATTACAAATTTTGAGAAAAAATGGCAGCTATAAAATAGGAATTTATTTTCTGAGCTGCAATGCAGATATAGTCACTAATAATACATATATGATATACATATAATATGTAATATACATATTCATATAATATACATATAATATTAATATGATACATGATACATGATGTATCACTATAGCATATTATATATTCCAATAGAATAGATGGTAAAAGATAAAATAATTATTATTAACTGTAATATTTACATATCACATTATAAATATAATATATAAATATACATTATATGATATATGCATTATGTATAATATAATAAATATAACAATAACAAGCACTTATATATTACTTTATATGTAGCAGCACTGTTATAAGTGCTTTTTGATATAAATTAACAAATTCCCCTTCACAACAACCCTCCAAGATATTATTATTATTCCCATTTTACAAATAAGGAAGGGAGACCCAGAGAGGTTAAGAAACTTGCATAAGTTCACATAACTAGCAAGTGTTAGAACCAGAATTTGGACTCAGCCAGCTCTGGAATCCCTGTCATTAACTACCACAGCATCATGGAATGTGAAACAACTTTGAGGCCCATCTCCTGAGCTCTCCACATATTTTATATGACATTAACAGTTTGATTTTTCTTCAGCGAGTGTCAGTTCTGCTAGAACATATTTTAAGTGAAACATCTCCCTAATTTTCCTCTCCCAGGTCATGTGTCCACTTTATTCAGAGTGTTGTGCCCTCCTAGTCTGCTCAAGATTGATCTGGTACGGTCAGTCTGGGTTGGTAGAGATTATTCCAGTTTCCATTTTGACCCCATTGACTTACACTATGACTATGTTCTCATTATCTAAATCATGAAATAACAAATGCTATGACAATGTATTGTCCCTGGAGGAGGAGCTCATTCCAAGTTTCTGACATATATCGTTATGTTCTAAAGGCCTCCCACCCTTCCATCCTTCTAATCCCTAATCCCCAACAAGCCTCCCATCAGTGGGGCCAAGGTATGAAAGTGCTAGGCCTTGAGCACCGATGAGCTCTTGGCAAGAAGAATTCTCTGGGGAAGGAGGCCCTGAGATCAGCCTAGACTTTAGTGGTATTTTCTGGAAATTGTACTGCTATAGAGCCCTAACTCCAATGTTGTAGACTGTTTTGATTTTTCCTACTTCTATGGGCCTGTCATGAACTAATGAGGACTTATTTGTAGTACATACAGACTTTGGGGGATTGCAACCGGGTAATAAAGGGTTCAGCGTGCTATAGTTGGTTGTGGAAAGCCTGTCAATGCCTTTCCCATACATTTAGAGCAACATTAGCATTTTATTTAGAAGACCATATTTCTTACAAATAAAAAGTTATAAGAATAAACATTTCAGAGAACAGTGAGAAAATCAGTGTCCCACCAACCCCAAGGGGCTATGTTAGGTCCACATGTCTTCATAACTGCTAAAAATCATTCCAAGCAATTCCTAATCTTGTCCTCTCTAAGATACATTTCCAGCGTTCTTCCTAATGAGCCCATGTTTACATCACAGAGTCCTAGACATTTGCACTAGCTCTCTTTTTGGCGAACTCAGCAGGGAGAGTCAGATGCTGAGTGGTCCTCAGCATTGAGGAATTTTCTTTTCACGCCAAGTGGGGGCATTGGGCAGGGATGTGATGGGCAGAGGAACGAACGGGGCTCTTGCAGAAAGTTTTGAGGCATTCTGGAAAACTTCACAGGGGGTACTCTCGCACTGCTTTTGCTCAGTTAAGTTGCTATCTTGTGAGTTAACAGAAAACTTCAGCCTCTAGGGTCTATTTGATACTCCTTACAGACATAGAATTCATTTTGAGCAAGAGGAAGAAAAGAAGAAAAAAATAAACCTCTTTTTTCCTTTTTTGAAAAAGTAATGAATTGTTACAATTTGTCATTGGCCCAGGGGTGAGACAGCTCTGCTCAGCTCACCAGTTATCTCCTGGGGCCAGAAGAGACCACTTGAGTCCTTTGCAATTATTTTATCCAATATGCACTAGACGGTTAGCACTGGGAGTCCCTTAGCCCTTCCCATGGGACCCTGCTCACTCCCTGATGGCTCTGTCTAAACAGCATCTCCCTTGCTGGCTAATCAAAACTTTCCCTACCTTAGCTTTGAGCTCTTGGCTTATATTCCATGGCTTTGGGCTGCCAATGCTTCTTTTCTCTGTGGATAGTTAGCTTGGAAAATAACTATTCCAAAAAATAAATCTTTGATACTTAGATACTAATATCCTTCCAGGCTTTCCTTCCATGGGGATGTAAAATCTCAGGACCCTGCCCTACACCCCACTTCTTCATACATTCCTTCCTGTCCCATTTTGCCTTCCCCAGGAGCAGTGATTTAGCTATTTCTGTGCAAAGGAAAACAGCATGAGCCAGGTTGTTTGAGGCTTGTCTTGGGCTACAGAACTGGCATTGCTTGTCTTCCAGTTTAGGATCACATTAAATTGCAATCAGAACACACTCACAGCATTCACATTTGGCTTTGCTATCTTCAGTTTTGCATCTTTCCTAAGGCTGGATTTGTTGTTGTTGTTATCATTGTTATTATTTTTCATTTGGGTTTTTTGTTGTGTTTCTGCCCGTACCATTGGCTTGAAATGGAAAACCAGCTAAGCAGGAAACATGGTGAATTAGGAATGGGTCAGAAAGTTCTTCACTAAATTCTAATTCTGTCATTAACCAGGTGTGAGTTTGGGAACCCAAATTTCATAATAGTAAATGATGCTACTTACCTGACATTGTTTTTTATGATAATTAACATGACATAATATGTCTAAACCTTCTCATAGAACATGCACTTATCAGACAGACATCTCTTTCCCCTTTTGCAGATTTACAAATGTATGTATGACTCCCAGTGGAAATTTCAGTGCTTCTTTTCACTTCCTTAATATTTCTTCTTAATTTTTTAAATGCTATTGTGTTGAAATTTCTGTCCCTCCCTATGGTCCCTTTGTCTTCTAGCCCGTACCTGGCACTGCTTTCTTAGGAGTTGGTTTTTCTAATGTCTCTTTCCCTGAAATCTACTCACAAAACCACTGGATGGCAGATGTTATAAACTCTAGTCCATATTCTCTTTCCCTGTGCCAGGGTTACTTAGCTATAGCACTACTGACATATTCAGCCAGATAATTCTTTATTGTGAGGGGCTGTTCTGTGCATTGTAGGATGTTTAGCAGCACCCCTGGCCTCTACCCACTAGATATGAGAAGCACCTTCCACCACCCACCTCCAGTTGTGACAACCCAAAATGTTTCTAGACATTGCCAAATAAATGTCTCTTGGAGGATACAATCACCCCTGGTTGAGGACCACTACCTTATGTCCTTCCTATTCTCTTTCCTTCAAGACTTTTAGGATAAATTTGTTCTTTACCAAGAAGCAACAGCAATATTGCCACATCATTTAGTAGATTCTAAATAGC
The DNA here is from genome assembly GCA_023783475.1 of Daubentonia madagascariensis. Taxonomy (NCBI): domain Eukaryota; kingdom Metazoa; phylum Chordata; class Mammalia; order Primates; family Daubentoniidae; genus Daubentonia; species Daubentonia madagascariensis. The sequence goes on from JAKFHU010000144.1 coordinate 16,462,293, forward strand.
CATAAAATCAGGAAAAACTCAAAGCAGAGATGGCAATAACCTGACATGGTTTAAATGGATCACCCATGAAATGCCAGAGTTGCCTCTAATTTTTTCTGAGATTAGGCAGAATAAATATTAATTGATATACATATTAGTCCTATATATTGTGCTTATTATGGAAAACAAATCTAAATTCCTCATCATACTACTGCCCCCTCATTTGGATGGAGTTTCCTATAAAATAAATACAAAAGAAACCTCACTTCCTTAAGGAAACAGTCTCTGATTTTGGAGTAACAGTTAATAATAGTTCAAATAATGAGTCAAACACAGTCATAAATTTCTTACACATCTTATGGCATCAAAACCTTATGATAATTCTATACTGAATGCTTTATTATCTTCTTTTTATAGATGAAGAAATTGGAACACAAAAAAGTTAAGGGATAATTACAATGTATCATAATTAGCAAATGACTGAGCCACAGTTTAAATCCAGGTATGCCTGACCACAGGTGCTTATACTTAACCCTCACCCCACCTTTCTATCCAATAGCTCCATGAATTGCATTTGTAGCACAATATTGTGATTTCCTGTTGATTTTTCTTTCCTTCACATTAGACTGTGAGGTCAGGAAGGATGATATACATATTCCCAGTTTCTACCTTAGATAAAGACACTGAATCCCTTGATCTTGTTTTCATGTGCTGAGTTAACATAGTTAGTGCTAAGTATATGTTATACTTGATATAAAGAAGGTAGAATTATATCATGGCATTGGGGTCTCCAACACTGAAACACGATTCCACTTTGTGATTGAGGAGTACACATAACAGATAATGTGGTTGAGCTTAGACATTTATCCGCTGAAAGTGCATCAGGTAACAAATATTTCTTGAGACCCTGCCAAGTATCAGGCTCTGTGCTAGGAACTGGGATTACAATGGTGAGTTAAGTAGACACAGCCCCCGCTATCACAAATACTACAATCTGTTTACTGAAAACTGAAACATTTTTAAAAAAACTCATTAAAAAAGCACCTGGCTCATTTGAGAATGAGTATAATAGTCCCAAGCCTAAAAATATAAGTAAAATAAATAAATAAGATTCAAAGTTGAGAGCTGGTGAGTTAAACCTGAAAAATACAATGCTGCCCACTGTTTCTGTATGTAGAACCATTCAGGGATACTCATAAACTTAGTCTCCCTCCACAACCACAAAAAGTACTCAGCAAACTTAAATCCCTCACTGTCATCAAAAATGTTTTCAGGATTTATTCCCACCATCTAGGGAGCTGTTGAACCTCCAAAGGAAATAAAGTTTAATTCTGCCAAAGTATAACAGCAACCATAAGTTGTTGGCAGGGTTTGAACAGTTCTCATATTTAACATAAACTGACCTGATTTCGACTCTCATTCCCTGTAAGTCTCTAGTATCTCCATGTTCCTCCGTGGCTCTCTCCGGAGGGCACATGTGATAGCAACAGCAGTGATCTTTTCTATTTATTGGTTCTTGTTTTTTTCCCAGAGCACTCGAACTGGTTTAATCATAAATCCATCAAATCTTCATGTGGAATGTACTGCTAGACATTTTAAATTGCTACCATGATGGAGAGATCTCCATGTTAAAGGCTAAAAAGAAAACAAAAATCCAGATTGATGGATAGACATAGAGATAGATACAGACACAGATACAGATAGATATATGCCAGGAGAAGTATCTTTCATTATGAGAGTTCATAGGAGAGGGTAATATCTTACAAAGAGAAATAAAGTATGATGTAGCACAGAATGAGGACTAGGACCTGTGGGCAGATCAAACAAGCTGAAAGAGGCTCATCATGAAGCCACATGGCAACAAGCTCAGGAGAGCAGGGCATGAGTGAATTTCTGAGGGTTTTCATAATGTTTTTACATATATTGATATAAATAAGGGGACACGATCAATGGCTTTAAGCTAAGGAAAATCATGCTTCTTTTTTCTCTTTTCTGCTTCTCCCCAACATTTTTTCAAGAAAGAGTTTTGCTCCCAGGTAGAATTTAGAAAAGAAACTTAAAAGAACCACAATGGATTCTACTACAGGGGGAAGCAATCTTTGAAGCTGTGAGATGGGGACCGCAAGGATCACTTTGAGGATGGGCCCTAAAGAGGCATTACACAGGAAAGTTCTAGTTTTTTTGTCTAAAGACAAGCGTGTACTAAGAAGAGACACCTATTTCATACTCAACGGCCCTTTGTTGGAAAAAGTTGCTTCCAAAAAAGTTTCCCAACACTAATCTTTACTTGGTATCTCACTTATTTCACCCCTTAAAATGTCACCTGCTGCAACCTAACTCAGCAACTGCTGAGTCCAGCGAGAAGTCATCGTCTTCAATCAGATAGCTCAGCTCTTCCTTTTGGCCCAGTCGCCCTCCCTCTATTCCTATTTTCACCACTTTTTTTTTTTCCCCCTTTTGAAGTGATCTTTTTTTCAGGTAGAAAATATTAGAGCAAATATTTCCAAATGGGGTAGACAGTATGCCAAAACTGTTCTGAAATGCACACGCCAGGTGGTGGTTGGTTGCTAGCATATGGCTCCTGTTTGAACTTGGCACCACTTGCCGAATTCAATTTTTAAATTATGTCTTACTTTTTAAAATCCCCTAAAAACATAAGAGGCCAGTTTTGTAAGCCAAACTTGTAAAGTAGATATGTGGCATGAGAAAGGTGTATTTGGAAATACATGAGGGAAGGCGTTGAACACCAAATATAATTATGGAAAGAGTGTTCTTAGGTTCCAGATTTCAGATTTCCCTCTGTCCAAGAAGCTCTTAAAGGAAATTCTGGGCCTTTCTTATCACTCGTTTTCTAAGGTGTCCTATTTGCAAGGATATGGAAAGGATAGAGAGATAAAATAAAAATAAGTCTAAAAATTCTGATTTGAATGGTATGTTAATCAACTCAAAAGTCTTTATATGGCTTCAAATATTTTGTGGTTTTGTGACGTACTTTTTGCCACCTAAGGCCCATAAATATGTCCCAAAATAATATGTATAAATAACATATGCCTATTAATAGCCAGGATTCATGACAAAAACAATAACACCCTATCTAATGATATAGTTCCAATTATTTCATAGTGGTGCAGGTATTTGCTAATGGGAAAGTGGCTATCATACTATATATATAAAAAATATATAAGTTTACTAAATAATATATATATATTAGTAAACAAGCATGATATTGGCTACCATATGATACGAAATGAGAATAATGAAAAATAATGAAACACCACTTGATTCTCTCAAAAGGAATCTGCTATTTTGAGAAGCCCAGATTCCAGAATATATTAAGCTGCATTTTATACCTGGGTAATTATATGGATATTTTTCGGTTCTTCACTGGAACTTTAATTTTCCGATCTAAACACTGCCAGTTACATGGTAATTAATCTTTGAACTTTCTGATGACTTCAAGTATTATTAAGCAGTAATTTGCAGAACCATTTCATTACAAGGTAGTGATTAGTTTTATATGCAATTCCCTGCACTTTTCTGCTAAGAAATTCAAAATGGCTTACAGATTCAAGATGAAGATGTTAGGGCTTCATTTTTTTGTCCAAAGTCAACCAAAAAAAAAATTAAAAATGAAGTTCAAAGTACTTATTCCATTTGCCCTGGAGCTGCAGGACTCCCTCGAGCAAGAATCTTAGAGTTCAGCTAATTCAATCACGGTATCAAACGCCATTTTTTTCATAAGATGAGCTATTCTGGAAACAAGTGAGAGGAAGCATTAAGAAATAAATATTTGTGGAATAACAGTGCATAAAATTATTCTAGTGTAAAGAGAAGAGAATGTTACCTTTTGGCACTTCTCTGAATTAGTCTCTTAACCCTCGCCCTATTTGCTTTTAAAGGGCAATTTCTACGTGCTCATGCATTTTTTAAAGAAATCAAAGATAGATTTATTTAATACTAGGGAAAAAAAAACTGCCTGAAGATTTCTGTCCATAACAAGAGGCCCTAGAAAGTTAGAGTTGCATTCATATGCAAACAAAAGGAACCAGAAAGAACACTCATAGTAGACAGGACTCTAAATCCAGAATCTAGCTCCCACCCAGACACTGACTGCTAGTAAAACACGCTGGTGTAAAAGAAAGATATCCCCCCCCAAAAAAAGGCTCACTTCAGATAAATAAATTTATATTTGATTTTTTTTTTTCCTAGAACACCAAATGAAAATTGTCAGGCAAACCAGCTTCTTCCCCAAATCCTCATAATGAAAGTCTCCCCATTCAGAAGTCTTACTTATAACAATAACGAAAACCAAAACAAAACAAAAAACACCAAAAAGGAAACAAAACAAAACCCAAAAATATCCACCACCAACAACAACCGAATATCTGGTCTTCCAATTGTGTTTTCTTCAGGCTGTCCCAAAACAGGGGACTCTGGGCTTTGCAACCTCACAGATCTAGATGCCAGTCCTGCAGATCTGGATGTAACCACCCAGCATTACCTGTGTATGTGGTATGAACAGGACTAAAAACTAAATATTAATAAATTATGCTGGCTAAAGTGTTTAGTTTATTGCTACTATAGTGTAGTGGCCCATTCAATGGGTGGTAACCACTCTTAGTAGTAAGGGATAGCAGAGTCTTCTTGATTAAAATTTCTAAGGTTGCCCAGGGATTGAGAATTCTCTTGGCATGAAGAATAAGACTGTTTTAATAGTCCCATGTAATTTGTGTATGTAATCCTTAAGATGCAGACATTACAGATTGCTTCACTCGACCCTATTCCAACACTCTTGCGGCCTGTGTTCCAGCTCACTTAATTCAGGAAAGCTAAAGTCTAAATTCCCCAGGCCCCTTTGCTGTTAGAGTTCCATGGGTAACCTAGCTTCCACCAAGCAGACTGTCTGACTTAGCATTTTGAAAGCAAAAGTAGACGTGCTGGAGACAGTTTTGTTTTGTTTTGTTTTTTTCTGTAGAAATTATAGCAGAATTTCTATTTTGTGATCTGCAATCCAATACTAGGTACCAAGTAACTGCAGTGACAGCCTCAGGATTTTAGCTGGGAGGAACAGTCTCACGGAGTGGTTGGGCATTTCTCCTGGCTGCATTGCTTAGGGCTAGGTAGCACCCGAGCTTTAGCTACATGATCCTCCAAGACATTCTGTAACTAATTGCCCTTAATAAATCTCTTTCTGCTTAAATTAAAGCCCTGACAAATATACATTAGCAGAATATCATTTGACAACAAGGTCATACAGTAGAAAGGAGCTTTGCCTCACATCAGACTTCTGATCTTATCCCAAGTCCTCCACCTCCACTGGTTCCCTACTTTCCATTACAGGTTGGTCCAGGTCTTGTCCCTGTCCATTTTGCTGATGGATTGCTTCCCTTCCTATGCTTAAATATGATGTGAAACTCTAACTTGAAGGTCCTTGCCTTGTGAAATGCATTTGTGCCTATTTTTTTTTCTTTTCCTGCAGACACTCTGCCATTCTGCCATAGAAATATTTAAGCAGGACCTCTTTGTCCTGACCCATCTCAACTGGGGTTAGCTGCAAGGATCACTCTGTAATCTGAGATGTTGAAACCAAATGGAGAGATCAATAGGGAGGGAGCTATCAGCAATTAGCAATTGCCTGGTGCATTTTTTATTTATCAGGGTGGGAAAGGTAAGATGCCTACAGGATAGCAAGTTCTGGCATGAGAAAGACAAATGAGGGAAGAGAAAGAAGAAGCAGTTCTGCTTCTTTTTTAAAATGGCTGTGCTTTTCCATTCTATTCTCACAGCATCAAGGCACAGTCTTCTGTGGACCAGTCATCGCTGGGATGTAAAGAGCAATCTGCCGTGCTGGAACATCCCAGGGATCGTGAGAGCTGCTGTGTATACTCACAAAATGCCAGTTTAACTCAGGCATTCGTGATGTCAGGATGCAGTCCTTTGTGAATCATATATAAAATATTATTTAGCGAGAACTACTATGTGCCTAACACTGGCTAAATGTTAGAAATATCCCATACAATTTAATCTTCAAACAATCCTGCTAGGTAAGAATCCTTATGGGTACTTCACAGATGAAGAAACTCAGAGTAGTTGAGTGACTTTCCTATGAGTGTACAGCCAGACAGCTAAAATTTGAATTCAGGGTTGTCTAACATCCAGAGTGCACATTCTGTACCACTACACCACGTCTCAGAGACATCACAGCTAACTCATCCCGGCACAGTTCATTCTGGTTGACACTGGGAAGTAAACTTTGTACTGAGAAAGCCCTAAAAAGCCCTTTCTTCCCAACTCATAAAACAGGGCTCAAAAGTGTTTTTTTGTGAACAGCCAGACAGTAGATATTTTAGGCTTTGTGGACCATACAGTTTCTGATGCAACTACTCAAGTCTGTCTTGTAGAGAAAAAGCAGCCATAGACAACATGTAAAGAAATGGATGTAGCTGTGTTCCAATAAAATTTTATTTACAGAAGCAGGTGGAGGACTGGCTTTTACTCTTGTGCCATAGTTTGCGGACTCTTGCTCTAAAATCAAACAAAGCCATTTCCGTGTTGCATGAGCTACTAAGTGGTATAAACCAGAATGACTGTAGAACTCTAAAGCCATAGATAAACCTTGGGCCATTCTTAAAGATTCTTGTCATGTCCTGGGCACAAGTTACATTTGGTCAGAAGCATTTTGGACAGTGGCATCTAAGAGACAAGTGATACAGTTTTCATCTTTGACCCTTGCACTTATTTGATGCCAAAGGATAGGTTGAGACCAACTACTTCAGGTTTCAGAGAGTTCAGTTGTGTGCTTTTGAGGCTTAGGGACGATCCTTTATGACAGAAATGAAAGGACAGAGTGTATTATGTTCAAAGCCAATGACATTTACTTTACTGACAGACCAAATGTCCAGTCAGCCAACTTTTCTCTTTACTTTTCCCAGTGTGAGGTAGAACAAATGTGGTCTTTTGGATCAGAAAGAATGAGGGGAGAATGCTGGTTGCAGCAATTACTTTTTAATGTGACCTTGGGAAAAATCATTCATTCCTCTGAGCCCAAGTTTATGCATCTTAACTTGGAGATAATAATACCCATTTGTGCCTCATAGAGTTGATGTGAAATTTCAGTCAATTGACACATATAAGAAGACTACTGCATAGTCCTGGGCTCAAAGTGGACACACGAGGGTTTCTTAACCCAGTGAAATTGAGGTGCCATGTCTTCAGGAAGGTAGTCTAGTGCTTTCTTCCTGTGTGCCTTTTGGGCCGTGAGACTAAGCAGAAAGCAGCTGCTCACCAGTCAGACACCTGTGCTGGGGGCCGGGTGAGGAGGGGCAGTGCCCGTCAGATGGGAAAGCTGAGTTCCCAACATCACAATGGATCTAAATCTCAAACAAGCAATTGCAGAGTCACGCTCCCCAGCCCAGGTAATGGGAGCCTCAGGGAATGACCGGGATGCCATTATTTCAAGGCTGAGCATCTCTGAGTGCTCCACAAAATTCCAGTCCCTCTGCTCATGCCCAGAAGGCTTTATAAAAATGAGCTGTCAAATATCACAACAGGACTCAGCCTTTGTCCTAGCAATGATTTGTCAACCCCAATTTCTCCGTCTCACAATGCAGGGATCCAAGCAAGAGCAGATAGTCAACGGAAATTGACGATATGGCAATTAAACCTGAGGGTTCCACTTGCAGCTGAAGCACCAGAGCTGGACCTTGTAGCCGTCAGAGCCATGGAGAGTAAATTTCAAATTTTGATAGCCAGCCCCTTCTGCTGACCTTTAGCAGATGGCCTTGAGCTCGAAGCTGTTTAATTGATTATCTCCCAGGGTGTGGAGTCCACCATTTTTCCCCATCTGGCAATTTTCTTGCTTTTTGACAGGTGCCGGTCCCCACAGGTGGCACTCTCATTAGGAACTTCCTGTGATGTGATGACACAGCTCATCGTGTTCACTTTGGGACTCTCTCTACATAACTATACAAACTATAAAACTACCTGTTCAATTAACTGTGTACAGCCTTGTGTTCAGGGTTGAAAGACTAATGCCACCCCCATCCAACTACTCAAGAAATAAGTGAAATATTTCTGCTATATGGAAAGTCACCAGGTATATACCTTAGAGCTGTTCAGTTTCATAAAATCACTGAACACAGGGGTTGGAGGAGAATGCACTGATACGGGAGTAGTAAATATTGGATCCATTTTTTTCCACATGCTTTTTTTTTTCCATTGAAGTAAAATTCACATAATATAACATTTTCCATTTTAACTGTTGTAAAGTACTGTATACAATTCAGTGGCTTTCACTATATTCAAATGCTGTGTAATCATCTACCACTGTCTAATTCTAGAACATTACCTGTTGTTCTAGAAGGAGAAAACCTGTACCCATTAAGCACTTAGTCACTTTCCATTGCCTCTTCCACCCGGCCCCTGGGAATCACTAATCTGCTTTCTGTCTCTATGGATTTGCCTACTTTGATCATTCCATAAATATAGAATCATACTATACGTGGCCTTTTGTGATTGGCTTTTTTCACGGAACATAATGTTTTTAAAGTTCACCCATGTTGTAGCATGTGTCAATACTTCATTCCTTTATAAGACTGAATAATATTCCATTGTATAGATATACCATAGTTTGTTTATCAGTTGGTAGGTATTTGGGTTGTTTGGCTATTGGAAATAATACTTCTGTGAACATTCATATATAAGTTTTTACTGGAACATATGTTTTCAATTCTCTGGGTCTATTCCTAGGAGAGGAATTGCTGTGCCATACAGTAATTTTATGTCTAACTTTTTCAGGAACTGCCAAACTTCTTCCCACAGTGAATACACTATTTTACATTTACACCAGATATGCATGTAGTTTCCCATTTCTCCATAATCTCACCAAAACTTGTTACGTTACACGTTCTTTTATTATTATAGTCGTCTTAATGGGTGTGGAGTGGTATCTCACTGTGGTTTTAATTTACATTTCCCTAATGACTAATGGTGTTGAACCTGTTTTCATGTACTTGTTGACCATTTGTATGTATTCACTGGAGAAATGTCTATTCAAGTCCTTTGCCAATTTTTTATAATAAATTGGGTTGTTTGTCTTTTTGTTGGTGGGTTGTTATATATTCTGGGTACTAGACCATTATCAGATACATGATTTGAAAATATTTTCTTGATTCTGTGGGTTGTCTTTTAACTTTCTTGATGGTATCCCTTGATACACAAAAGTTTTTTTAATTTTGATGAAGTCCAAATTATCTAATTTTTCTTTTGTCAATTGTGCTTTTGATGTAGTATTGTCAAATCAATAACATATTGCCAAAAACAATTGCCAAATCTAAGGTACTAAGGATTTATGCCTATGTTTTATTCTAAGAGTTGCATAGTTTTAGCTCTTACATTTAGGTCTATGATTCATTTTGTATTCGTTTTTGTAAATGGTGTGTGGTAGGGTCCAAATTCTTTTTTGCAGGTGGATATCCAGTTGTCTCAGCACCATTTGTTGAAGACTATTTTTTCCCCACTGAATGGTCTTGGCACTCTGGTCAAAAATCAATTGACCATAGGTGTATGGGTTTATATCTGCATTCTCAATGCTATGTCATTGATTTATATGTCTAGACTTATGCCAGTCTCCCCCAAATGCTCTTTTTGTCAAGTTAATTCATTTTTTGAGTCTCAGATTTCTCATATCTAAAGTGCATATATTGTGGGGGAGGAGGTAGATGTGTGGATAATACTCTACAGTGCTTTTCTAACTTCTGTAATAAATGTTTATTATGAAAATTTTTATTAATATTAAAATCTTATAAAGAATAGGAAATTCTATGGACTACTTTCTATCCCTTGGAAATAAAGTTAAAGGAAAATATACTAAAATATGGTTACCTTCTAATTTTTTAAATTATAAAGTGGCACAAAAGTACAAATACCTGTGTAGTTATAAAATACATATATAACGGGACTGTTTTGGGGATGGATAGGACAAACATCTATATTTTTGTTGACAACATTACTAGGAATCATGGAAATCAATCTTTGACTTCTTTAAACTTCAGTCATAATCTCTGGATGTTGTTAAATTTCATGAGAATTATTTTTTAAAGGTGTAGGCCTGGTAGATCTAGGTCTCATGGCTCATGAGTTCAAAGCCTATTTAACTGTTTTATTCTGTCCATCAAATTTCTTCATAATATGAGCCCATATTACACACACTACTCATGTGGTACTCTCAATAAAAATCTCATAGGCCACTCCTGATAACTTACACCCTGAAAAGACCATGTTTATTCCTTGCTTGGCATCTTCATTCATATTATTTCTCTGGCCATCTGGGCAGTTTTTAATCTAGAATGATGCTTTTCCAATACTAGACAGTAGATAGGTTACAACAAAATAACCTGGGTACTCCTTGCTAATAAACAGTGTTATAGAATCTAGTCAGATCAATGAAATTAGAATATGACAGGGGGAAGGGGACTGAAGAAGAAAGGAACTAAACAAACACCACATGTAATTTTGATGCAGAGCAAAGGGAAAGGACTCTCTGATCCAGTGCTCAAGGGACAGGCGTGCATAGTACATAGGACTCAAAGTTAGGACAGGTCTATTTCAGAGTAGTGTGGGCAAAGCAGATGGATGTAGAATCATGCAATATTAAAGTATGGATTGGGGTAAGAGATTGTATTAGAAACTGTACAAAACTGGGAAAGATGGGTTCAGAATTCAGCTGATATTTATGGCAAAAATCAGAGGAAAAGATTCAATGACTGCTGTTTGGATTAAAGATTTAGGTGAGAGATGGAGGCACCTAAGAGATCTTCAGTGACATTGGTTTGTAGAAAAGCAATATGAGGGTAGAGAACATTTCTCTTTTAGAGTCCCAGCTGATTTTACTCCTCTAAGGAATACTGAGCTTGAAAAAAAGGCAAGGCCATTGTGGCCAGCCTTCCTGCCTAAGGATACAGGTTAGCATTTGCTTTGAACCCATGATGGGTGAGGTGTTCAGCATGAATTACTCATTTTTAAGCATGAAATGATCACTCAAAATAAGAGCATCTCTAACTGACAAAAGTGGGAACTTAGGGAGTGTGAATACTTACCCAAAGTCATGCAAATAATAATTGGAGGGACTGTGGTTCATGGACTCTCCACATTTGGTGTTACACTACTCAGGAACTTTAGCCAGACCTAAGTAGCTCACAAAAGTGACCAGGTCATCCAGCCTAAGGGCAGCTGGCTGGAAAGGTCCACCCTCAGCAGCAGATCATTTTGAGTTCATGTGTTTTCCAGACCAGGCATAGGGTCTCAGCCTAAGGTATGGGTCTTTATATCTTTCCAAATATTCTTCATCTTCCAATGCTACCTGTCTCTGCTTGATCATCTGAAAGTTCTGAACATTCTGATGGAGATTGATCTTTCTCTTTCTTGTCATCTGCAACATGGATTATTTTGGTTATTTTGTCTAGAGTTTTTGTAACTTATTATTCTTATTTTAGTGTTTGGGACAACTTCTTTCATGTAATTGTTTTTTTTTGGGCTACAAAAGCCAAATAGTGTGTCATAGGAGCTGCTACCACTTGCAATTGTTATATGTTTCCTAACTACTTGTTGAATTAAATTGAAGTTACACTGGATCTCTATGATTGGAGGGACTATTAGTCATACAAGATGAAGAGGGAACAAACGTATGAGTGAACTGCCAAATTCCTAGACTCTATTATATATTTCACACTGCCACCCCACTGGTATTCCAATGGAAACCATTTCCCATACATTACATTTAAAAACCACAGGATCCCTAAAACAAGAGTCAAAATGGTTATAATTTATGATGCAATATTCTAGAAAACAAGTTCCAGTTGCAAGTTTGCTCCAGGTTACTAGCTTGCAGGTCCTGCAGAGATATCTACCAAGTCCCGAGGAAGATCAAATGCCTTGTGTGTGGGGGCGTGTGTTTGTGTGTGTGTGTGTATGCTAAAAGACAAAAACTTTCCCATGCCTTCTTTTCTATTCAGCTTGTGAAATTAATATGCCACATGAGTTCCTTCCCTTAAGTTGACAGTGTCACCCAAGTGCCTTGATGGGATAATATCTAGAGTATCTTTCTTCTGGAGAAACGCAGAGCTTTCCCCACCTGAAGTTTCTGCGAGCTTTGTGATTAGAAAATGATTGCCAAATGCAAAATGAAGCTCTGTGTACCTTCATCAGAAGGTTTTGCAGTTCCTGGGATAGGAACTAAGTAATGAGAATGCATCATGATGTACTAAAAGAACAACAACAAAAACGCCCTTATTTTGAAATAATGCCTAACTTTGGGAAATCAGATAAGAGAAGAAGCGAAGATAGTGAAATCAGGGATGATGGTGGATGTGCTACTGATTAAGAGGTGTACTGTCTCCTAGTCTCCTACTGACTATTTTCATCACCAGAAACTATTCAAATGATTGGAATCATTTAAGCAGAACTAAGGGCTGTACAGATATATTTGAGAAGACTCACCAGGGCTACCCCCAGGGAAGAGTGAGATGTCTCATGCCCCCTGTCATCAGCAGCATTGACCTGGTCAAGTGAATATTTCCACTCTTTCAAAGACAGAGGCAGGAGGAGGAGCCTCTAAGTCTTATGAAGACTGCTCAAACTTGCATGTGTGTCAAACCACACTCTGGAGTAAGTGACGGTTGAGAGACATTGAAATGGGCACCGTGGCAATTCAGGTTGGCAGGGACTGGACTGCAGTTTTACTTAGACCTGGATCATTGGCCTGAGGTGTAATTTAAAGGCTCATTACTTGCTTCCCCCTTAGCTTTTCTGAGAGGATGGAATCAGGTCCATTTGTTTGTCCCCCACAATGGGATCATCTATAAACATGCATAAAATTTCTGGAAAAGAAATTTTAACAAACTGGCAGCAACTACCAAAGCCAAAGTAGAAGCTGCAGGGATGAGAATTTGCTGTACCTTGCCTTCAGTGAGGTCCACCTCACCTTTTATCCCCAGTTGAATATCAAAGTCTGCATTCTGTTACATTCACTTCCCGGGAAAAAAATCTCCTGTCACTGCATGATCAGATATTCCTTGCCTAATCATAGAGCCTAGGGAAGTTCCAGGACTCTAGATTAGGGGACACAAGGGTGCAGGCAATTGAGCTGAGCCCAGGCATTATAAAGAGCTGTAGGCAGTGGCTTGCAGGACCTTGTTTCTGACTCTTTTCATATAGATTAATAGATTCATATGCTGACGCTTTGATATTGCACAGCACATTTACTATTCTAATTCATGTTCATGTTATTTCCTCTAGCTAGCATGTTCTTTTGTTTAGTCTCCATCCTTCCAGGTTTTGTCCAATGTGATCTACTCTGCAAAGCCTGCCTTTAACCAGGAACCCCACCCAATGCCTGCCGGCAGATGCCATCTCTCCCTTTTCTACGATTTCTACTTCTCTGTGAGCACCAACCTTATGCCTGCCTTGGAGCCCTACACTTGCTTTTTCTTTTGTCTGGAATATTCTCCTTGCAGATTTCATATGGCTGATTCCTTCTCATTACACACATCTCTGCTCAAACGTTTGCACCTTAGAGAGGCCTTCTCTGGCTGCGCCAGCTAAGGTAAATAAAACCCTCAACACTTTCTATTACGTTGTCCTTTTCAAAATATGTTCAGCACAACATTTGTCATTATATGAATTATCTTGCCTATAAATTAGCATATTTATTTAATGATTACTTATTCATGGCAGTGATTTTGTGTATTTATTTACCGATTGCTTATGATCATCTCACACCTTTAAAATGTATGCTCCAGGAGGTCTTGCTTCTCTTGATCACTGCTGTATCCCTTGCCCCCAGAGCAGATGTTCAATTAAAATTTCACAAATGAAGAAATCAATCACTCCAATATTATCCTGTGCTTAGTTCTATTAAAGCTCTTATGACATTGTTCTGCAGTGACTTCTTTAAAGATGGGTCCTTTGACAATTCTGAAAGCTCTTGAAGGTCAAGTTCTGTGTCATCGTCATGTGTATGACACTGGCAAGTTGATGCACAGCCTGGCATATAGTATGTGTTCACTAAGTGTTTGCTAAATAAAATAACAATGGAGCTATTTATTCTTCACTTTATTTATATTTGGTTCGATGGCAATAGGGCTGCCCAAGCTTATAAAGAAAATATCAAAGGAAGCCTCTAAGTTCTTCCAAGACCTCAGCCTCCTGTGAGCACTGAGCACAACCACTGTCTCAGACTACACAGTTTCTAGATCCTATTATTTTCCCTTTGGCCTTAACAACTCGTCAGTGTTTTCTGTTTACATATCCTCCTATTTTCCAAAAATTCTGTGCGAACTTCATCATTCTCTTACTTTACCTTTTACATTCAATAAGGCGGCCCCCAAAAAGATATACCACAATTTAAGGAAACATTTCCAATGCGATTAAACAGGAAGAATCCATGCCCAGAATATAGAAGGAACTCCTTCAAATCAACATTTTAAAAAAAGTTAAAAATTTCAAAGGAGAAAACAATAGGCTTAAGATATTGACAAAAAATTCTTGTAAGAAGAAACCTGAGTGAACCAACCTCAGCAGTAATGGAGAAAATGCAAATTAACCAAATGACCCAGAAATCTCTCTGCTGAATATATACCCAAAGGAAATGAAGTCAGAATCTCTTAGAACTACCTGCACTCCCATGTCCGTTGCAACATTATTCACAATAGGCAAGATACGGAAACAACCTAAGTGTCCACCAACAGATGAATGGATAAGGAAATCATGTATATATATGTATACAATGGAATATTATCTAGCATTAAAAATGGAGATCATGACATTTGTGACACCATGGATGAACCTGGAGGACATTATGTTAAGTGAAATAAGCCAGACACAGAAAGAAAAATACTATATGATCTCAATTATATGTGGAATCTTAACAAAAAAGTTGAATATATAGAAACAGAACAGTGATTGACAGGAGTGGGGAAGGTAAAGAAATAAGTATAAATACATTACATAGATTAATGTTTCATCCAATAAACTTGAACTTGTGTAGGATAAATCATTTAGAGATATACAGTATGAGGACTATAATTAAGAAAACTGTATTGTATACTGAAAAATTGCTAAGAGAGTAGATTTTAGGTGCTCTTACCACAAAAAAAAAAAAAAACAGACCACAGGTAACTATGGAGGGTGATGAATATGTTAATTTACTTGGCTGTAGTAATCATTTCACTATGTATACATATATCAAAACATCATGCTGTATACCTTAAATATATACAATCAAAATAAATATTAAAAGCATAATCAAACACCAACACATATTCAATTAGTATAAATGAAAAAGGCAAACAACACCAAGGATTGACAGAAAAGTGGGGCATTGAGAAATTTCATACACTGTAGGTGGGAGTGTAAATTGGAAAACCACTTGGAGACCAATTTGGCAATGTCTAGAAGATGCATATGCCATGTGGTCCAAAGACCTCCATTCCTGGAGAAACAATAGTTTAAGAGTATAAGGAGATGTGTGTAAGAGTATTCAATGCAGCACAATGTCTAATGACAAATGGATAAATTGTGATGTGTTCCTACTACAAGACAATTAAAGGGCTAGATATACATGTATCAACATGCATAAGTCCCAAAAACATACATTGAAATAAAAAAAAGAAAGCAGGAGGATCCATAAGGCACTACAATAATTACATAAAAGTTAAAATGTGCTAAAAATCATGTATATAAACTTTATGGATACATACAGAAGTAGTAAAGGCATAAGACAGTCCTTGAAATGATAAAGGCTAAATTCAGAATGATGGTTATTGTAGGTTACAAAGAGGAAGATGCATTATGACACAGGTAGAGAGAGGGTATCCATTTTATTTGTGATATTTTATTATTTAATTTTGTTAGTAAGTATATGTGTGTCTATTATATTTTTCTATATAATGTATATGCCCTAAATATGTTATTAAAAATAATTGTGCTTGATACCCTTTGTACCCGTTGACCACCATACAAGCCATATCCTGCCATGCTCTTTCTATGACTCAGAACCCTTGGCACTCATGAACTTTCAGAACCAGGGTTCTATCACAAATGGAAGTCCCAGAAGAACCAGTAATAACACTTTGAGAAAATTCAGAAAAGCACAAAGTCTCTGAAAAGAAGCCAAACCCCTTCACCACTATTTGCCCGGTGGTGTTTGTACACAAACCACCTGATATACTGCTACATTCTGTGCCTCCAGCACAAACCCAGAAAACTGAAGTCATTTCCCATCCCCAGTCATAGTTAGTATTCTGCCTCTGATCTAGTCCTGGCTCTCCTGTCTGAGTTTCTGTAACAAGACACCAGCTCCTACCCTCTGTACTCCACTGGGAAGAGCTTTCTGACTGTGCAGTTGCCCTATAACACAGTTCTCCTAGGGCCCAATTACCTGAATATATTCCATGTGATTTTCTCCTGACTTTTGATTTTTACTGATATCTGTGGTTCTCAAACTTGACTGGTCATCATACCCACTACTGACCCTTTAAAATATGCATATTTCTGTGCCTCACCCTTGACCTATTGAGTCAGCAAACTTCCTAAGGGATTCTGACCCCAGCCAAGTTTTCCAAACACCGACATATACCGAACTTCCTCCTAATTTTCTTCCTCCACCTGCTACCCAGCCACCTAATTCCCTTACTAAGAGCAGCCTGGGTGTGCTTCTCTGCAGCTAGGCCCTAGGTTTTCCTTTCTCCTCTTCCTCCTTAGCCTCAGAGATAGAAAGTGCCAATAGTGTCCCATAAAAATGAGGTTTCATCTAGAATAACACCAATTCATTTGCATCGTGGGAGGTCTGAAAATGTATAGCCTTTCTCTTAATATATGGTGATAATTATTACTATTATTTGTAATTCTGGGGGTTTTTGAGAAGGCACTTGGGAAAGTAAGAAGAACTGATAAGCTAAATTTTTTGAATAATTTTCTTATTTGGAATAACTTTAGATTTACAGAAACGATGCTAAGATAGTACAAGAAGTACCTTTTCCAATGATGGTGAACTTTATTTGACCAATGAGCTATAAACTGGAAAGATCCTAATGCCTTGAAGGAATTCAGGCTGAATCTACTGAAGACTATTGTATTCCAGAGTATTCTACAGGCCACGGCATGCAGACTAACCTGACTTCATGGATAATTAATAAAGCACTAGAGGGAGGCCACAGTTACCTTTGAACTATGGCTCAGATATTGGTTGGAAAATATGTAAGGAAAGTAAGCTTTATCAAGTGCTAGAACCAACCTGAATCAAAACCCAGTATAGCAGTTGTTAATGTACAGTCAATGGAAACACCTGGGGTATTCCCTAGAGTGTAGAATCCTAAACCCCAGGGCAAATAAACTAAAATTTCTAAGGATGGAACCTAAGTCTCTGCATTTCTAACAAGCTATCTAGGGATTTTTATTCACAGTAAAATCTAAAAACCAGTGGGGTGGTGAATATGCTCTGGCGAGCTTAAATGAATGTTAGCTATTATTTCTGGAATTTGCATAACCACATCTCCTGTTTTCAGTCGACCAGTTCACAAAGCAAATTAACTTTCTGGCTATATTTTTCCTGAATTCCATCAGTAGGTTGCCTCTGTGGGGAACAGTACTTTCTATTCTCCAACATTATTAATGTCATTATTAATATTTAACATTGCATTAGGAGCTTATGATGTGCCAGCTCTGTCCTAAACACTTTATATAAGTTATCACTTTTAAAATTAATAACAATTCTTTATGGCAAGTATTGTTATTATTCACACATTGCAGATGGGGAACTGAGGTTAAGAGATTATGCAAAGTTGCACAGCAAGTAAACAGTAGGCCAGGGATTTAATCTCATGTCACTCTGAACTCAAAATCCACATTTTTACCTCTACTCCAACACTGTAAACTAGGAGTTTAATTTTCTTAGAAAAACGGGTTAGAGCCCTACAGAACTTCCTTTAATAGTAATTTAAAAACAGATGCTAAGAAAGGTTATGGCAGGGAATCTTGCACCTTGGAGGCAGGACCAGGCGATCATGGTTGGAAGACACTCTCATGCATACAAACCACATGTTCTTCCTGTTCTCATGTTGTGAAGGAAAGAAAGACTATTTCTACACCAAAAGAGAAAGAAAAAGTAAAAATAAATGGAAAAGTTTGCTTCAAACAATGATCTTTCTTTCTAAAGAGCTCCAGACATTAGAAAATTCCGTAGTAGCTGATCAACATTAGTTACAGAGCAGGTGCATGTCTTTAGTAGAAGATGAGGAAGAAAACAGAGTAGAGGACCAGAACATAGTCACAGGACTCGTGGTAGGAGAATATACATGCACCCAAATAGAGCAGTGGGGGAATGGGAGGTGGGGGGTAACAATTAAAATAGCAATTTCATTTGGTGGAAGAACTTTTTATAACAACTGGAAAGCATAAGCAATTTAGAAGGAATGAAGCAATTTCATGGATATGGATTCCCCTGGGATCCAGCTGTTTTTCTCAGCCTTTTAAGTAATTATATGTGTCATTGGAGAGATGGAGCATCACTTAAAACAAACAAGGAAAAAGTGGCCAAAAGAATTTGGTTACTGCAAGTTAAGACTAATTTCCCTTCAATCAAAAGTTGACATAGAAAGTAGTTAGCTTTGGGGCTTGTCAAATTTAACAAAGATGGCCCCACTGTCTTTAATTCTTAAAACTAAGGAATTAAAGCCACTCACCTTCATGGAAATCAAATGTTTGCTTTACCACTGTGAGGCAATGTTCTAGCAAATCTCAACATTCATAAAAATGCTTGCTTTCTAGAGGTATATGTGGGTTTTTCTTTCTTCTGCATTGCCACCTAACCCCACTTTGATCAATCTTGAATTCGATTGATGTACTCAAACTGTAACGTCAACTTGAAGCAAAGATTAATGCAATTGTTGGAGTATGATCCAAGATTAGTTTCGCTCACAATTCTGTTTCCAACCACCAGACTCATCATATCTTTCAAACATCCACACCAAAGTAAGATATAGTTATTTCTGGATTTTGTTTCCAATTCCCCAAGCAAGATAAAAAAAAAAAAGCAGATTACATAGCATTTCAAACACATTTTAAAAATGGGAAGCAGTAAAATCCTACTGTCTCTCCTGTACAGTTTATACCTGATTTATCCTGTCTGCCTCCATGGGGCAGGGGGGAAAACATATCTTGGAGTAGGAGATCATATCCACCAGTTAGCACAGGATCACAATATGACTCAGACTTTACATTCAGAAGGTAGTACTGTCTGTTGCTATATAACGATTGTTGTCAAATAATCCTTAAATTAAAAAAAATTGAAAGATTTCAAAATGAGTCAAGGCCTTTTGAGAGTCAAGGCTCTATATTATTTAAAAGGGATACAAAACATAACACAGAAATAACAAGGAAATATTTTTTTTTTTTTATTTCCAGGTATGTCAGGGCTGACATTTGAATTACTGGGGTTGTGAGACAATGACTTTTCAGTCAGAATTTTTGTAGATTAAAAACAAAGTGCAAGATCTATGACTGTGCCTCAGAGACCTGTGAATTGTGAAATGGTGATTGACAGGGAAGGACAATGAGCCAGGAGAAACTTTTCCATAGAAAGTAAAGGTCACAATTCTGTTAATAACTAAAACAAGCCCAATTAAAAAATAGAGCAAAAATGTTTTGGGCTTGTTCTTCCCAGTAGATGATCAGAGTGTTACCATAATCACCTTTCAACAGGTCACATTGAGGTGGGATGGAAAAAGCACATTTCAGCTTCTAGTCTCATAAGCCTCAAGCTGAGACTTCACTACCCTTGTGCCGTCTTTGGAAATCATTCTGTGCATAACCATCCCTTGTGCTCTGAGCGACTCAATTTTGTTCTTATGATGAAATAACTCAGATATCAAAGTCATTTAGAATAGGTTTGATGCTACTGTTTAGTCCTAGAAAGATATATAGAGAGTGACACACAGAGATACACAAAGAGAGGCAGTGAGGAAAATGATTTTTGTATTTTGATATTTCTCTAAAAGTCCTAAAAATAATCATAATGATAATTACTGTTTTTTGAGCACCTATCATGGTCCATGCACTCAGAATAGATTGCCTCATTATTGTTACTAAAATCTCATATCAACTCCCACAAAGGAGGTATTACATTGAAATATTAAGAAAAACTTATGAAAGAATAGAAGTATAATGTGCATTTTTCCAAAACAGTAAAGAGGAAAATGGGAATAAATAAAATTGATTAATACTATGGAAGGCAGAGAATATGGAGCTAAAAGTAAAGGCAAAGCACGATAAGCAGAAAAATCAAAATAAATAAATTAACACATATCAGTAACATAAATGAACTAAATGCGTCAGGTAAAGGCAGAGATGGTCAACTTGAAAAAATCATCTCTATGTTATAAAAAGAGATAAGAAACATAATGCAGAATTAAAAACAAATATAAATATTTTTAAAAAGATACTATTTGCACTAGTATCAGAAAATGCCAAATACCCAGGTATAAACGAAATTAATGAAAGTTACTAAGACTTCTAAAGTGAGCAATTCAAAAAATCATTAAAAGAAGTTGAAGAAGAACCAATTTATTGGAAAGTTAGTCTATTTTCATAGAATTGAAGATTTCATGTTGTCAGGTTGCAAATCTTCCTCTCCATACAGTGCTAAAAAACTCTTTGGCAGTATGTACTACAAGTTGAATATATATATATACACCCTATGATTCATTAATCCCACGCCTAAATTTATACCCAAATAATTGCATACATATTTTCATCAAAATCCGGGTACAGCAATGTTCAATGGCCCCCCACTAGAAATAACCCAAATGCCCATTGAGGATTCAGTGGATAAATGAATTCAATGGGTAAATAGTATTCACACAATAGAACATTGTCTTAGTCTACTGGGGCTACTCTAACAAAATACCATCAACTAGGTGGTTTATAATAATAGGAAGTTATTTCTTACAGTCTATTCTGTCTCACAGTCTGGAGGCTGGGAAGTTCAAAATCAAGGCATTGGCAGATTCTGTGTCTGGTGAGACCATGTGTCCTAGTTCACAGAAGGTGCCTTCCTTCTGCATCCTCACATGGTGGAAGGAGCAAACATTCTATTCACATAACGTTTTTTAAAAGGCAAACTATTCTATGGCATTTGATAATAAGAATAGTGAAAGACTCCTAGGAAAGGTAATGACTCAAAGGGGACACCAGGGAACTTCTGAGATAAGCAAAATATTCTCTTTCAAGTTTATCCTTTATTAACTTCTTTCTTTCTGGGTGACAGTTTCTCGATCATGATCCATTTGTAATCAAGACTTACCATTATGATTTGTTCATTTATCTGTTTCTGTGTTATACATCAATAAAAATTAAAAGAAAAAAAACAGAGAAGGATTAACATGGTTGTTGTCGCAAATGGGCAATTATTTTCATGACAAAATATATTTTGAATAAAATTTTAATGCACAAAACTTTTATGGCCTGAATGTAAAATTTTACTGAAAGACTAGAAAGAAATCCTATAAACAAAAACACATATATCTACATGCACGGTAATTATAATGTCAAAAAGACCCCAATTCTCCAAAAATAAATCTGCAAATTCAATGTAATTGTAGTAAAAATTCCTAAAGGATTTTTCATGACCCTTGATAAGCAGATTCTAAAATTCCTATGGAAATCGAAAATTGAATAATGACTGAGATGATCTTAAAAAGGGGAAAAAATAGAGGGAAGAGGCAAGTCCAATAAGGACTAAGGAAGAGGCACAGGAGAAGGAATATTGATTGATATTAGGAATATTTTATTTTAATATAAATATGTAATATATAAATACACATTTTATGTATAAATAATTATCAATGTTAATCCAAATGTTAATATTTTAATATCCATGGTACCAGTGCAGGAATTGAAAATAAACCAAGGGAACAGAATATAGAACAAAGAAACAGACCTTTGTGTATATGAGAGTTTGGCACATGACAGAAGTAGCTTTATAAGGCTTTCACGATGGTGCTGAGACCATTAATTCACTGTCCATTTGGAAACAAACAAAATTGGAGCCCTATCTCTGCCAGTATGCAAAAATAAATTCCAGGTAGATGAAATAGCTAAATGTAAGAAGCAATCCTCTAAAGCTATGGTCCCCAACTCCCTGTTAGGGACCTGGCGGCAGAGCTCCGCAACCCCCCTTACCCTCTCCCCACCCTTGGTCCGTGGAAAAATTGTCTTCCATGAAACTTAGGAATGGGGTGGGGGTGGGGGTTGGGGGGCAGCACAGCAAGAGATGAGAGGCAGGCCAGCAAGCAAAGCTTCATCTGTATTTACAGTCGCTCCCCATCACTTACATCATCCCCTGAGCTCCACCTCCCCCAGCTCCGTGATCCCCCCACAACTCCTGAAAAATTGTCTTTCATGAAACCAGTCCCTGGTGCAAAAAAGATCGGGGACCTCTGCTCTAAAGCTTTTAGAAGAAAATATAGAAGAAAAAAAATTTATTATGCTGGTTAGGCAACAATTTCTTAAAGAGGACAAAAGAAACACCTAAGGGAAAAAACTCATATGCATATTTCAACACATATTAAGTAAAACAAACAAACAAAAAATAAACCAACAACTCAAAAACCTTTTCCATGAAGGGAAAAAAACATTAAAATGAAAAGACAAGTCACAAACTGGGTAAAAATATTATAGCCTCTGGAAAAACAAAGGACCAGGTACTCAGGATATAGAGCAAACTCAACAAGAAAAAAGAATATAACAGAAAAAGAAACATATACAAAAATGGACAAAGCATTGTCCATTGAATCCACCTAAGTGACTCATAATGGAAGAAACTCAAATGACCAATAAAATATGAGGGGAGAGGGAAGCTCAACCTTACTAAAAATAGAGATGAAAACAATGACATATCATTTCACTTTCAGATGTCAAAAAGTAACTACATGGTTATTGCTAAGTTTTGATAAGGATGCAGCCCAGCAACTCTGCTTCTCAATTGCTAACATGGAGAAACTGTTACTATACAAGGCAAAGAATGGAGACGAAATTACTCTCAGTAAAGAAAATGGATCTATAAATTATGATCATCCATGCAATGGGATATATACAGCTATTAGAATGAATTAACTGAATCTACTTTTATCAAGATTCAGTTAATTCATAATATGCTGAGTGAAGAAGAGAAATTGGAAAATGATCAATAATTATTGATCAAGATCAGAGATCAAATTGCATGATACAATTTTGGCAAGATTTCAAAATAAACTATATGTTCTTTGTGGATACATATATGTCCAAGAAATGTGAGGAAAAATTATATGGGATGGCATTCACCAACTTTACAGTGGTAGTTTTTATTTTTGAGATGTTAAGGATGATGAAGAGAAGGCAATGATGATTTAATCGCATTTTAGCTGCTTAAGAAAGCAATCTGAAACAAATATGAGGCAAAGTTAACTTTATTTGATATTAGTGATTGATGGATACACAGATGTTTATTATATTATTTTCTGCACTTTTTTTGTGTTTGAGATGTTCCTAATTAAATTTTAAAATAATTTTAATATAAAATATTAATATCTTGGAAAAAATTCTTCTGGCATGAGTTTAAAACATAAGAAGAATATGCCACTGCAGGAGCTCTGGCACAAGAAAAGGCGCAGATATAAAACTTTAAATAGACTTTTGAATCTTAACCTGTACTAAGCCTTTTTCATGTTAGCCGCCGAGAAACTAGCTATGCCAAGTGATCTTCAGCTGTGAGTATGAGATATTGACAGCTCTCTTCGAATAGCATTGCAGCCTTGAATTTCTATGTCATCTCTCACCACTGCAGGATTTAACTCTAAGATGCACTAATAGATTTGCAAAATTTGAGTGGGTTCCTTTTTTTCCATAGAGCAGACTGAGCCCAATCATGTTATTTCATCAAGAGAAGTTTATGGTCACCAGAAGATCCCAGTTGCCTTCTTCATTCTTTTTCGTATATCCAATCATAGTGTCCTGTGGGCCTCTAACTGTCTACCATCTCCAGAATTAATTCATTCCTCCTGACTCTGATCTCTGCCTCGGAATGAGCCACCATCATCTGTCTGGTTTACTGCCAAGGTCTCTAAGTAGCCTTCCTGTTTGTAGCCTCTCTTTCCTCAGGTTCCACATTGATATCCCAGTGACCCTTCAAAACATTTGTCTATAATGTCTGTCTTATAAAATCTACAGGGGCAGGGATCATCCTGCTTTGAACACCACTGTAGTCCCAGTGCAATATCTGGCATGTAAAAGGGGCTTAATGATTAATGTTTTTATATGAATGGATTAATGAATATTTTCCAAAGTACAAACATTGGAGTGTGCCTCCATTCCAGCTAAACCTTTTCTACCATTACCTAAAGGGCAACACCCTAACTCCTTACCATGGCAGTTGAGACCCTTCATGACATAGCCCCCGCTTACCCTTCAATGTCTTCTCATCACCTCATTTCCTATACTTCTACCTCAGACCTCCCTGTCCCAAGCCATAGTGCACTAGTCACTCAACTGTGCTCTGCTGATGGCTCCTGGCCTTGATGCATATTGCAGCACTTCAGAGAACACCATCCTTTCCTTTTTCCCCAAGACAAATCTCAATTTTCCTTTTACTTTATCTCCCCCCACCCCCAGCTTTCCATGACCCTTCAATGACGAGGAAACCTACCTCTTCCCAGGACACGCTGTACCTAGGGCTTCCTGCACTCAAAGCCACCTATTCTGGCAATTATCTCACTGCTGTGAAATTATTTTATTGATCTCTTCCCATAAATTTTGAGTTTTTGAAGGCAGATACTCTATTTTATTCAATATTGTGCCCCAATATATGAAAAAATGATAAATAAACATTTGTTCAACGCATGAATGAATTGAATAAGACAAAAGGCAAAACAAGGATGTATTAAAGGCTCTATTGTTCTTTTGCCACGTCTCAACCATCCTGCAATAACTCCCAAACATTGTTTAATATCCATATTTGTAACTATCCATCATTGGTAGTCATATGCCAGATAAAAAGGCCATGCAAAGTTTTAAGATAGTAAGGGGAGAATGTTTTTATTTGGGGGATTTGTTGGGCTGTTGAAAACTACTGATGTCAGTGAGGGGAAGACAGGGGCACAAATTCAGCATTGGGCTTAAGTTCAGCAGAGTCTTCTCTTGCTGCTGTACACTCCACTCTAACTTCTCACTCTTGAAGTTCTTTTACAAGGCTGAAGTTGCCAATGCTCTTGGTTACTGTTGCTAGGCAAA
Source organism: Daubentonia madagascariensis (assembly GCA_023783475.1). Taxonomy (NCBI): domain Eukaryota; kingdom Metazoa; phylum Chordata; class Mammalia; order Primates; family Daubentoniidae; genus Daubentonia; species Daubentonia madagascariensis. The sequence continues at coordinate 16,487,589 of JAKFHU010000144.1, forward strand.
GCCATCTGGGAAGGAGCCACCTGCCCTAATTAATAGACAAATATTTCTGAATGTGGGTCACTGGGGCTCACGGAAGCCCACATCTCTGAGAATAGATTTCTGTGATTGTGCTGTTCCTCTCAGAGCCAACTTACTCATTTTCCATGGCTTGTTAAGTAGGTTCCCATCTGTCAGGGGCTTCCCTGTGGAGCAGGTATATTTTGTTCTGAAACCCCATGGAGATAAGCCATCTAGGAGAGAGTCTTTTTGATACACACCTCACTGCTCTGCCTTTGCCTTTCTCAGTGAAGGAAGAGCCAACTAGCGGTGGATGGGCAGTAGCGGAGTCTAAGGAAACAGGCTTCTGGTTTTCTACACCTTTATTCCATTGGGTGCATAAAGGCTAATTGTATGGACATCCATTTTTTACGAATCGGCTCCATGTATGGAATAGTTAGATTTCCAGAGGGAAAAACTTAAATCCTCCATATCCCTCAGGTCTTGCTTCAGCTGTCACCTTTTCCTGGAGGTCTTTGCTGTTCGCCTCAGGGGCTCCTCCTCTGCACCCCATTTCAGCATTACCATGTTGAATTAGAATACTCTTTTTGCAAATCTTTTTCCTCATCTAGATCATCAGTTCCCAAAGCCAAGAACCAAGTTCTGTTCATCTCTACAACCCAGGGCCTAGCACAAGATATACACTCAATAAGTGTTGGTTGAACAGAACTGAACCATGGACAAAAAAGCCAACCATAAACATGCTCTTGATTCTGAGAAATCCAGGCAAATCTAACCTAAAACCTCAATTTGTCAAGCAAGTTTCTTTCCGCTGGCAATTCATTTTTGCATGTGAGGGGCTCAGTGGCTTGGTGCAGATGTTTATGATACTTGTCCCCACTCCCTCCCTCCTCACTCACTCCTCAACCCACCCCACCTGGCTTTTGCTCTTCTCGCACTACTTGCTGAAACAGCTTCCAAAGTCACCAATGGCATGCATGTTGCTCAATTTGAAAGTATTCCTCAGTTCTCAGCTTATTGAACATGTCAGCAGCAATCCACATGTTGCTGACCACGACATCCTCAAATACATTCCTTCTGCCTTAGTTGACACAGTGGCCTCTTTGACTTCCTCCTACCTCTATGGTTGCCCTTTCTCTGTCTTCATTTTCAGACCCATTCTTTTCTGCCTCACCACTGATGATTGGCGTCATCCAAGGCTCAGCCCCAGGCCCTCTTCTCTGCTTACTCTTAGTCTTTTACTGTGTGATCTCCTGTGTGCCTATGAATTTGATTACCGCCAATGCACGGATGACTTGAACGTCTCCTGTCCAGAGCTCTTCTCTGAAACCCAGACTCAAATTTTCACCTGCCTAATTGAAATTTCCATGTGAGTATGACAAAGCCATCACAAATATATTAAAAAGTAAACTCATAATCCTGACACCTCCTCCAAATTTGCTATTTTTGTAGATTTCCCATGACAGCACCTGCAACACCCTAGAGATTACTCCTACTGGTGCTGCCTGGGAAAGAAGCCCATACCTGTAACAGTCACTGTGGCTAGGGACAGTAGAGGGCAATGGGGACAAAGTGAACTGATGGGCCAAGTCTGGTCAATCCAAACCAGTCCTGGAAGTAGAAGATGGTGCTCAGCTCCAATTTAATTTCAAAGACTAAGAATGGGGGAGAAGTGGTTTCCCAATGAGATGCTGGACAAAATGAAAACCCAAGGGCACTACAGTGACTTTCCAGCCTCGTGTCTTGCACTCTGGGGTCCAGCCACACTGGTCTGCCTCCTGTTTTTCGCCAGTGCCCTCAGAAAGATGCGTATGCTGCCTCCACAGTCTTTACCTCATTCCTATCCACATAGGAACTTCCAGATCTCCCAGAGCTGCTATATACATGTAAATACCCATTTTCCTTATGACTGTCTGGCTACTGGCAGCTTCCCTCTCCAGCAGCCTTAGGGACCAATAAGCTCTCTGATTGGGAAGTGAAATGTGGCCGTAGCAGCTGAGAGAGGCAAAATGGCCCTTTGTTTCATGTACATTCTCAGTTTATTGGAGAAAAAAAAAATAAGGTAAATGACAAGCAACATTTGTGAACGTCTTTTTATCCATCTCTTGAGTAGTCTGACAAGCAATGTATCACTTATGCAAGTGCAGTTTCTATTTCTCAACCATGTCACCTCCTGCAGGAGGCCAAAAATTTTAGGTGATGAGAATGTCACATTGGTATACTAAACCAGGCATGGAAATCTGGGAAAAAATCTATCCCTCCCCATCCCTCTGAAGGCCCCTTCTGGCCTCCAAGGCAGAAAAAGTAGAGAAGGATGCAAATCTCTATACAGAAAGTTTCCCCCCAAAATGTTATCTGGAGTTATTCAAAACCAGCTCTTGTAGAGAGAGAGTACATAGATTTAAGCATATTGGAAAAAGCATGCATTTGATTCCTGATTCACTCCACTTATTAGCTTATGTTACTTAAATACTTTGAGCCCTTATTTATGTTTAAAATATGAGAAATGACATCTGTATTGCAAGGCTATAAAAAGGATTAGGGATAATGTAGCTAAAGGACCTGGCACTATCTAGATGAATTATGATAGTGCTATAATAGATAAACAATTAACTCCCAGTGGCCTAATCCTGTAAGAACTTAGTCTATGCTTGACTAATGTCCAGTGCATGGGCTTTCATGTGGTGATTCAGGGACCAGCCTCCTTCTGTCTTCGACACCTCCTTCCTAACAGCATTAGAGTCCTTCCGGACAGTGGATGAGGAAAGACAGCAAGGACCACACATTGGAGGCTTTTATGAGCAAGGCCTGGAGGTGGACACCTCACTTCTGCCCACAATCCATGACTGCACTCAGTTGCGTGGCTACATCTAACTGCGAGTGTAACTGAAGTAGGCAATCTAGCTCTGTGCCCAGGTGTGAGAAGAGCTGGCCAATCTGCCTCCCTGCACCAGCATGGAGGAGATGTCTGCACAGAGTAATAACATACTCTGTAATAATCTCATGTAATAGCATGCCCACACACAGAAGCTTTCAGACAGTGTTTCAGAGTTTCAAAAGAGAACAGATCCTTAGCCTTACCCTGATTACTTCCTATATCCTACTTCTCTGTGGTCCTCAGTATCCTTGGGGAACAGGGAGTCTCTGGCAGGAAGCTAATGCCCTATGTCCCAACCTTTGAGTGAGCTTGCGCCTACAATACCCATCATGTCTACTTGGAACACTCCTAATTGTCCTTTAAGATTCGGCTCCAAGCTCAGCTCCTCAGTTAAGGCTTCCCTGACCAACCTTCCCAGCCTTCAGTGAATGATTAAACCCTCCGTCTGTGCAGCCAGCCTTTCTTAATTTCTGGTGCAGCCTTGTTACCCTACTATAGGCTTTCTAAATCTCAGGACTACTGTAGTTTGGGATGGGATAATTCTTTGTGGTAGAAAACTGTTATGTGAATTCTAGGATGTTTAGCAGCATTTTTGGCTTCTACCCACCAGATGCTAGTAGTAACTCCACCTTCCCCCAGTCATGACAATCAAAAATGTGTCCAGATATTGCCAATGTCTCTTGGAAGAGGGGGGGTGCTGTGCAAAATCAACCCCAGGTAAGAAACACTGCCCTGTTATAGTTATTAATTTTTATGATTGGTTCCACTAGATAGTGAGTTTCAGGAGAACAGAAGCGAGTCTTACTCATCTCCATAAACTCACCACAGTGCCAGACACATGGTAAGTATACTGACAATGTTTTTGTTTTGTTTTGTTTTCATTCACAAAATAAGTTAGAAATAAAGAAGAACAGGAGAAGTAATGAGGACCAAAAAAGAAAAGAGAAACCTGGGCAGAGAGGGTGAATATTTTAATCCTACTGCAGAGATAAGGAGTCAATATACAGTATTAAAGGATTGAAGTAAGAGCCTTTAACTTGGGTTGAGGAACGCAAGGGAATTTTCTTAATGCTTTATGTATAGCTGGTCCTTTGTTCTGGGATACACACAAGAACTCAATCATCTTGAAGCCTTTCAATCTGCTTTTCTCAGAGGCGCTCCCCAGATCCGCATCCATGATTTAAAAAGGACAGCAATGAGAAGGTGAGAGGGAGGGGAACACACCCATCCTGAACACTTCCCTTAAAGAGCTTTGCATTTCAAACTTCCTCTACTCGGTGACTATTACTTGACTTGAGCTGAGGCCTTGCTAGCAAAGTCCAGGGAAAGTCGCCATTAACACCAAATGCTGCCAATGGTGATGGGGACGTTGAATGAACAAGATACATTGTGTCCAAGCTCCCCTGTGGGTGGCCAGGCCAGAGCACCAGTTAAACTGGACAATCAAAGGTAGTCAGAATTCTTGGATAGGGTTGCCTGCAGAAGCTAAAAGTAAATACAATTCAGAGTACTTAGCTGATGACATGAGAACTATGTGTTTGGAGATAATTTTCTTTGAATATCTCGTTTGTATACAAGGTCTCAGTCCTCTGAGTAGAGGCATTTATAGCCAAATTAAAAATGTTTACATAAGGAGACATTCCAAGATAGTAAAGCATAGAGAAATCTTCCTTCCAAGAGATAACCCAGAAGCCAGAGTAGTAAAGATACAGACCTCTCCTTCCCTTCCCCAGGGAATATTTGCTTATATTCCAGAGTGAAAATGGAAAAATGAATTCTCTCTCTCTCTCTCTTTCCACTCCCCACCCCAGGACGGAAAGCCCACCAGTAGCTGTAATTTCAGATTCCTCTCCCATAATATATCCCACTGCATGTAGGCATGTACAGGTACCACTAAGCCCTCACTGCATCCAGGGATTGGATATTGGGATCTGATGCAAGATACTCCTTTGGCTCTGCTTTTGTTACAGGTAATAAACAGTCTTTGTCTCTGACCCAGAGGTTGCATATTATCTGGAAAGTAGGTTAAAAACCTCAGGCCCTTCACAGTGTTTGACATAACACCACGTTCTAAATGTCTAATCTCTTCAGCTGTTCACTCATTCTACAGTTTTTTTGTTAAGAGTACCTATTACATGTAAGAGCTTTCTCTAAGCCCTTGGGGCACAGCAGTAAATTAAATAGAAGGAGCCCCTGACTTGAAGGAGCTTACATTCGGGAGGATGAGTAAATAATAAACAGTTAAACAAGTTAAAAAGTTAATTTTATGTAGTGATAACGTCTGTGACGAAATCTAACAGTGTAGTGTGGTAGAGAGTGACTTGATGTGCGGCAACAGTCAGCTGAGACTAGGTGGGCAGGTAAGGCCTCTCCACGTGGGTGAGATGCGAGCTGTCCTGAAGGAAGTGAGGAGTACTAGGGTCAGGGGACGGCACCTCAAGCATAAGGAAGGTCGAGCACAAAGGCCCTTAGACGGGAGCAAATCCAAAATGTCTGAAGAACTTAAGACCAGTGTAGTGGGAGGATAGTGGACAAGGGAGAGCGTTGTATAAGATAACATGAGAAAGGTAAGGAAAACCTGGGTGGATCATATTAGCTTGGGAACCATAGCAGTAGATTGTTTTATTATTTTACTTTATTTTATTTTATTTGCAATGAGAAGGGTGTGGAGATGTTTATGTCCAAACAGTTGGAGTAAAATTAAATTGGAGAAAAAAAGCCAAAGGTATATAGTTAGACTGGGTAAATGTTGGGAGCAAAACGGCAGGGTCTAGGGCCATGCACATCAGTAGAAATGCAACGTTCTTGCAGTGACTGGATTGGCAGTGGGTGAGGGTGTCTGGCTTGAAGCAAATGATCAGGGCAGACATCTTGCAATGATGAGCTCATTCTCTACAAATGAAAGCATTCTAAGGAGGCCCTTTTCTCATCTATGAGTAGCTCTGTCTAATTCTACTCAACTCGTGGCTTTTGTACTTTAACCAAGGAAAGTAAAATCCAAAAAGTTGGAGTTATTGCAAATTCTCATATTTGAATAGAACACAAGCTTGTTTGACTTCTCAATTTTGGCATCTTATGTTATCAGAGAGACAATGGCTTGCTTTACAGAATGCTACTGGTAAGAATAAGAGGAACAGGAAATAGTACTGGTCATGGAATCAGACAATCTGACTTTAAAATCTCTATTCTTCTCCTACTCTGATGAAACTTGTGATCTTGGGAAAAACCTCAGAAGCAAAGCTCAGTTTTATCAACTATAAGATGGGAATATTAATAAATCCATGAGCATTTATTAGAAGAAATAAGTCAAACGAGACAACAAATATAAAACTGAAGCTCAAAAAGTGCTATAATATTTTCTTCAGTTTAAAGAATGAGATTTTCTGACTGTTTGCCTCTGAAATATTTGCTATCTCCTCAAACTAAAACCATGATTGGGTAACATGCCTCCTCCACATTTATTTTTATGGGATTTAATAATAAAGCTCTTAATGTTAAAGTTCTTACACAAAGAGGCATTCAAACAAGCAAAGAGGGGAAAAAAAGGCTATCTTTCCCCAGCTTAGCTTTACTTATTTTAGAATAATTTATAATGGCACAAGACAAAAGCCAATTAATCTCTGCCCCTGCTGTCATAGACACATCATCAGAATGTCTGCATTGCTGCTACAGTTGATGACCGAAGCTTAATGTTGGGGTATCTACTTCCATAGGTTCTCAGAGTTCACCTCTGTTCGGTGTTCATTTTTTAAAAAATAGTTCAAAAATCCGAACTTATATTGCTAATCATGTTCTTAAAAAGTTGATTTTTTTAAACAATAGTTCAAAGGAAGTAAGCAGTAGACACGACTGGACACTTTGTCATCAATTCTTAAACACGATTACCATTTAATACAACATAAATTTCCTACTTAAATTTTAAAATGACCCTTTTTAATAACTTACGCTAAATCCTTGTGCCAGAGCTGTAGTTCATCCTCTACTCTACCTAGCCAGGTTTCTAAACAGGGAGTCTGGAGCTTATCTTGGTTCTCAGAACAAAGGTGTTTTTGCCTCCTCTGTGTGTGTGTGTGTGTGTGTGTGTGTATGTTGAGACTCTTTTGCCAGGACTTTTTCTTTAAAAAAAATTATTTCTTAAAAAAAAAAAAGACTCATCATCTCATTATCTGATTTAATATTCGTAGTTTAACTAAATAAAAAGAGCGCCTCTGCTCTCTAGGTTTCCTGATTTATGTTTCTCTGTCTCTCTTATTAAGGATAGCAGCACAAACACGAATTTGATTAGGCCCCAATGACCAAGAGATCTTTGAGGGTTAGGGCTGTGTCTTTTTAACTTTAAATCCCTAGTGCATAATCATAATCCAGCATGTAGTTGACACTCAATAAATATTTGAAAAATGAATAAATGGACAAATCAATGAATAAGAGAATCTTGGCACGGAAACAAAAATCACCATGACTTGTTCCCTTATAATAGAAAAAAAGTTTTATATGACCATTTGTCTTTTCATATAAATTTGTGTCTGTTATAACTGATGTGTCTAGGATGAAATAAAAATGTTGAATGAAATAATTTCATTATCAATGAGTTTAATGATAACATCAATTATTAACTTGTCTAGGACACAGGGTTAGACCTACAAAACCCTCAACTTACACCATAAATGGTCATAAAGGGATCAATGTCTGGTCTAAAAGAAACAAATCCTAAATAACATGTAGACTGTTACACAAGACAAAAGAATGGCATTAGAAATGGCATTAAATATAAAGTGGATTTGGTATAGGAGGCAGTATAGCATGGCAGAAAGAGTATGGACTCTGAAGCCAGACCACCTGGGTTTGACTCCTAGCTTCACTCAATTGCTGACTGTAACCCTGGGCAAATTATTAAAACTCGCTATACTTTGTCTGTAAAATGGGATAACAACTGTAACCTGTATCATTGGTTCATTGTGAGAATTAAGCGAGTGGGTGCAGATGACCTCTCAGAACAATATGGGGCACATGGCAAATATTCAGTGTTGGATATTATTAGTAGTATTACTTCTATTGTTATTATTAGAAATTATAACAAACCTGTGTGATAGAGAGCTAAAAGTACTTTAAAAATAATTTCTCAGGAAGCGAGGTTCATCTCTCCCTGTCCTAGAAAGAGCTTAGAAACTCTTTTTAGCTCAGTCTGTTGAAAACACTATGTGTCCTATCAGATCCGAATAATTCCATTTACATTTTATTTCTCCTTTGATCACAAATTATTTCCCAGCCACAGATATCATTCTGTTTTCAGACTCATCCTCCAATAAGGCAACATCTCACTGCCATGAAAGGGAGAAAGAAAGAAACAAACAAACAAACAGAAGTCTAATCACTTCACATTTCAAGATATTTCAAGAGCACACCAAGAATATAGTCTGAACTTAGAGTTTTCCTGTCATGTCTGACCCCCTTAAAGCTCCAAGGATTTGTAAATACCGCTCCTACTACGTGGAGTGTGCTCCCTGATCTGTTTCCTTCAGCCAATAGCCACTCCTCTGCAAGTGTTACTTGCTCCACAATGTTTCCTCTGAACCCCCAGATGTAATGTGGGTGTCCTTTCCTGCCCTCGCCATAGGACGCTGTCTCACAATGGAGCTTGCCAGTTGGGATTGCAGTTTGCTGTTGGTCTGCTTCCCTTCCTCACTGTGAGGACCTTGATGAGAGTATCTGGGTCTAGCATGCCTCTGTGTCTCCATTGCCTGTCACAGTTCATGGTACCTATTAGGAACATAATAATTATTTCTTGGGAAAAATGTATTTATTGTAAGGTAAATAAGGTAAGAGAAAGGAATACAGGGAATCTCTGCTGTCAGAAAAAATACAAGTCAGGTGCTTTTCTGCTTCTGGGTCTGTATAACCTTCAAAAATAGAAAACCACACATACAATCCTAATATGGATCTGCATTGTGATACGGGTAGAAACAGTTAAGGTAAATTCTAGCCATAAGGTATACTCAATGGGGTTTTCTAAGTTCCTTGTCCCTCTAGTTTCTCCTAAGAACACAAGCTCACCCTTTCCATCTTCCCACTTGCAATGGAAACACCTCTTTTGGTGAAACAAAGGCATCTTAGAGCAACTGATTACAGATGATCAGTATTCATTATTATTGTCTGGAAATAGTTTCACTAGAGTAGAGAGTAATCAAATGCTTTCTGTACAATCTACATTCACCCAGCACAAAGGTGGCCCAAATTAACATTAAAAACTCATTTTAATGTTCACATGTAAGATCTTAGGAAATGTCATGATCATAAAATGGCTCAGACATGTCATCTTCTAATGACTTCAGCAACTGATGCAAAATGGCCTTAAGAAATTTACATTAGAAAGTGAAGCCTCTGCAGGGTAGATTACCAAATGTACAACACTATTATTAATATTCTTGTAGATTATAAACAATGCATTTAGTTATATATTTATCCCAAAATAAACTTAAAGGTATAAAAGAATACAGAGAATTTGTAACAGGCACTCATGTGCTCATTTTATAGATTGAACCCATTTTAACATTTTACATATTTGTCTCAGATTCTTCTTAAATGCACACACAGAGCATTAGACATGTTCGGTTAAATATTTTGTCCAATACCTCTATCATATTCCTATCTTGCCTCCTCAGTAATTCTATCTGACAGTAGCATGCTTCTAACCTGTCATTGTTTTTAAACTTTTACTACATATCATTGAATCCATAAACAGCTCACATTTTATCCTCCTGTACTTATCTGCACAGCTGCCTGTACTGTCTTCTTGCTACCTTTATCTCCCCTGCTGTCCAATCCCTGGTTTGTTTCTGGAAGCAAAAACATTATAAGGCTCAATAGTCCCAAGCAGTGGCAGTCAGACTTTCTAATCCAACCCATTTTCTTTCTCCTTGGAGAGATCAGAAAGGCAGGCCAATTTCTGTTTTCCATCTGCTTCTCCCCAGCAGACAAGCTCTTTCACTTGTACCCAACTCTTCTGTCTTCTTTTTCCCTACCCAATAATCTCAGGAAAATATCTGTCCCTCACTTCATTTCATGTTTGGTCCATCCCCTGACAAGTGACAATAATCCTGGCCAGTAAAGGTGAGAGTTGTGATAGGCATTCACTTCCTTCAACATAAAAGGAACATCATAGATTTAAAGTAAAATAATGATAAAGAACCAGGAACCACAATCTCTAAAGTCCTATACGCTTTCCAGATACTAACCATAGAATTTCAGTCACTTCATCTATTTCCCCAACCTCTTTAAATATATATATATGTATATTTTTATTAAATTGAGTATAATTTTTGAATTCTTTTTATAATTTCTTGGGCATTAATTGTCAACATTAGCAACATTTTCTACTAAAATTTATAAGGATAAGAAAACTTCAGCTACTTTATGAGTTAAGTAGTTCTTTAGTGATATATCCTGAGAAACCTACAAATAACCCAAAACATTTTCCTTATGGTAAAATATTTGGGAGATTGCCTGAGTGAGCCACCTCCTGAGTGTCCATGCACATAAAGTACAAACCTCCAGTCAATAAATATCTGTAGTGGTATTGTTGTTATAGTTGTTGTCATTATCAATGAATACCAGGCAAAGGAGTGTGATTCAGGACAAAAATTCACTCACGGTAATGCAACCCCAAACATCATGGGATCAGCGAATATGCCCACCTTCTGCTACTCAGCCTAGTTTTCGTTTGCACACAATTTAGCAACACTAAGTTTAATGTGATTAGATACTGGACCCAATTCTACTACAGTACTATGGTGTTTTTTATCGCACCCTATTTCTGTCTTTACCCAACCTCACCAAAGTCATCTCTCCTCTTTGCTGTCCACTTCCACACTTCACTTGGATGCACTGTCTTTAAAACATGCTCAACTCTTCCATAAATGTTCAATAAGGAAGAACACCAACAATCGGTGGAAATTAATACATTCTTTTAGTTAGAATCACAGAATTCCAAAGCTACAGTAAAACTCTCTGGTTTCACAGCTAAAGGAATCAAATTTAACTTCCCTAAAGTCACATGACCCATTAGCAGTAGTGCCAGGGCTTGAAAACAGTCCTTCTGACTCCCAATTCCTGTCCCTTCTCAATGAACTTGGCTTTCTTAGAAAGGTGTCCAGGGCCCAATAGTTATGGCTTCTTCCTTCAGAGCTTTGCAGGAGCTGGTAATAATTCCTGAGCCAGAGAGGTAACGCCATGATTAATTTTTCACACTCCCCTAAGCTTTCCAAAACCTCCTCCCCAAAGTCTACTGGGATATTAAAATCACTCTTTACCATTTCATGTGGGGATTCAAATTGTTAGGGCCCTTATCTTTTCTATATGCTAAAACTCACTGCAGCTGAGATTTTAGGGAAACCTAGGTCATATTGGCCTCTTGCATTGCTAGCTGAATGGAAGCATATTTACCATGGAGCTCATGAACTTCGGCTAAAGCGCTCCTCACTTTCACATGCCCCCTTTACAGCCCTACACCTACGTGTGTATTCCTCTATTTCTTAATGGGTTCTTAAAATAATAAGACTTTCAGGCCCCACTGAACTTGGATCTGCCTTGTTTATGCTGCATGAATTTAGGAACATCACTATTGCCAATACCAGGTTTTTCATCAGTAAAATTAAGATAATAATCCTTATTTTGTAGTGTGGTTGTGCAAATTAACTGTTCCAGTCCATGTCAGGTTTCTTATTATAGTGCTTGACATATAATAAGTTCTCAGTGAACTTGTTATTGTTATTACTGATGTTCTAGCCTTGCCTGGGAGACAGTAAATAGGAGCTGAGAGCATCTGAGATCTATAACAAAAATTATTAGGGAAACAAAGAGAGGCAAAGATCTGGAAACTATCTAAGAAAAAGGCCCCTAACTTCCCTTTGTGTGTATGCATTAGCGTCAAAAAGTATATTCCAGGAGTAAACACAAGGCTGGAATATTATTCCCTCTTGTATATTGCTGAACAGAGCTGTCTATTCATCCCTATTGGATCAACCTTTTTAAGGGTGTTTATCAATCCATTCAGGCAATGAACCAGTTCAGTTTTACTACACTGTCCTTTCTGTCTTTTGTAGACCCTACAGAATCTTAAGTTGTGACTTCCCCTCTCTAGGGTGGGGTGGGGGTAATTTGAAGAAACCCAATTAATTTCCCAATGCTGGTATTCCTCCACTAACAACACAACCTCTTCACTTTCCTTGTCTATCATGAGGTTAGGATAATGAAGAAAAGAAAGAGCTGTCTTGCACATTGCCAAAGGAAAGAAATCGAGGTGGAGACCAGGTTATTTATTTTTGCAAAGGGGAGAACAGCAGGCAAAAACTCCTTTCGCTCCTGCGGCAGCAGCTGGCTGGCCACGTTATCGATCATTTTGTTCTTACATTGGTCCATTTACATTCACAGGAGTGAGAGGCAAGCAGCAGAGACATCTCTCAGTTGTGTGTTTCTCTAATGTCCCTCCATCGTTCACCCCTTCTGTGGTTTTTCTCTGCACTTAGAAAGTCACTGAGAAATGTTAATGGTCTGGGGGAAAACTAGCGATTGGGGAATGACGAATGGGCAAGGGGCGGAATGAGGGTGTGCAGCTAATGATTTCCTACAAGTGATGATTAAACATCATTCCTCCGTCTCTCCGCACCTAATTCTCCTCAAGGCTGATTTATGGAAGACACCCTAACGTACAGTTCCTGCAGTTTTATTAGTCAGGAACAATTTAGCCATGAGAGGTAGTCTGCCCCTGCTTCTCCTTTTCTCCCAGCCCAAGAAGAAAGAAATGATAAAATGTAAAGAACAACCAAGACCTCATTCTCTTAATACTAAAAAGACAAAATAGCATAGTACAAAGACCACTAAATAGGTAGGTAATCATCAGTAGGATAAAATTTACGATGGCAAAGTCATTACTTCGTAGAAGTCATTACCTTGTCCCAGACACAGGAGAAGGTTCCTACAGTTCCTATAAATGGAAACCTGCTGCTGCTATTTCAGTCAGTCTAAAAATAACTATACACCTCATTTTTCCAAATGTCAGAGTCCCTGACTTTACTCAGCTCTAGGAAAGGTTATAAGGTTACTTTAAGTACCCAGAAATAACGTGGGAGTGTTTGTGATTTAAAAAAAAAAAAAAAAGATTACTGTAAACACTTCCATTGTTGGCAAAGAGAAATTAGAATCATGTGAAGGTCATTGAGAAGAATATGGAGTCATGACAATGTTTTCTTTCCCTGGAAGAATCTACTTGCCTGTTTCTTGTCAAAGATTTTAATGTCCTGCAACTTTCCAAATCCAGATTTTCAATGAATGTCTAGATGTCATCTCAAATCATGACTTTCTAACAATGGTTACCTCACCAAGTGCTAAAAAAAAAAGATTCTGTGATTTGGGGAGGAAAGCCAAAGAAAGTCAATTAACATTTATTAATTTTTAAATAATTTGATAATATGTGTTAGTCCCTTAATTATATAAAAGCTATATTTATTGGACATTTACTTGATGACTGGCACTATGCTATGCCCTTTGCATGGATTATCTCGTTTAATGCTTATTAACTTTATCTGGAAGTTGCTATTATTATTTCTATTATACAAGTGAGGAAGGAGACTTAGATGGAAACCAAATAATTTGCACAAGATCACATACCTACTAAGCAGTATTTTATCTGAAGTCTGATGCTAGAACCTGGGTTTATAACCACTATAGTATATTAACTCCCTAAATGTTTTCTCATTTAACATTTACCTTCTACAGGCCAACTAACTTTAATAAACATAAATTAATCCCATAGTATTTTGCAGTTCTGAACTAAACATGAATCCTGCAATATTTTGGATTAAGTACAGAGTTCTGAACTGATCTGGATATGAACAGAGTCTGTATTAAGAAGATACAATTCAAAACTACTTTGATTCACAGAAATCTAGATCAAACAGGATCATATTCTTTACCCTCATGAGGCATTAGCTTAAATTCTAACAGAAGTGGGTCCCTGGAACCTGGACCAGACAATTCAAATGGCAATTGAGTCCCCCATGATATAATCCAGATCACTCATTCAAACTTTCAGCAGCTGCCCATTATGCACCTAAGTGGTTTGTAAAAGCAGACTTGGCCCCTATCAATATGAGGTTTATAATGCAGTGAATGAGACAGATATTAATCAATCAATCACAACACTAAATGTAAATAACTATTTACATGGTATAATACATGGTAGTTGGAACAAATGTCATAGTCCAAACTATTCTAGGAGCTAGAAAATGCTTTCTTGAGGAAGTAGCTATTGGATGAAATAAGAATGAACAGGTTTTAACTGCAGGGTGATAAGAAGTTTCCAGGCAAAGAGACTATGCCAAGACCTTGTAGCAGGAGGCAGCGTGGGGTGTTTGAGAAATGAATGGACAGCAGTGAAGATGGGCACATGAAACAAAGGGTCTCACGAGATGAGGCAGGGGGAAGGTACAAGGGAGTGGACCATGGTGGCCTTTGAAGGCTGTAGTATAGTTTTTGGATTTTACCATAGAAGAATTGGGAAGCCACAGGGATCACTGACTTGGATTCGGAATAGACACATGGATAGTACTTCAGAAGCTCTGATGATTGTTTGTCTTGAGAGTCCCCCATACTTTAAGTAAAGAGGAAGAATTGCAAATCCCTCACATCAGAGACAGGGCCACAAAATGCTCCGTGAAGTAGAATGAAGTACCCAGAATCACTTGTCTTAATTTTAAGATCAGAGTCATGAAGAGAATCTGGGTTTCTGAAATTCAAATATGCATTTAGTTCTAAATATGCTTTGGTAAAAGAACAAAGAGCCATCCGAAGCACTTGTGGTCCAAGAATGGAAAGTACAAGTTCAGTGTGGAAGGGCCTCATGGGCCAGCTAAGAGGACCGCTGGGAGAGAAAAAATGGAAAGCCTGAGGAACTAGAAGGACATGGCCAAGACAATTTTCCGGAATTGAGAAAATGACCACAAAAAGGGTGGAGAGACAAGACCATTTGTCATTTAAACTAAACATATCTATTTTTTGTTTGGTTTTCCAAGGGCACTCCAGAGCTATGTGAATCTTGGACAAGTCACTTAACCCTGCTGAGCCTTGGCTTTCTCCTCTGTAAAAGCAGAGTTAATAAATCCTTCCCAATAGTGCCATTGAGAGCATCAAAAGAAATGGCAACAGAAAGAACTTTTCACTTCAGCAGTTGCTCAGTAAAAATTAGGTCACTCCTCTAGTTCATAGGAGGACATTAAAGTTGATAGCTAAGAAAGTGAGCCATTCCTCTTGCGTGAGAACTGAAGTACCAATGCTACCCACCCATCCCACCTGTAGGAGTGCTGTGAGGTTAAAATGAGAGAATGTGGAGAAACCTTAGGTACTCCTTGGTTTCTTAGATTCAGCAAAAATAGCAACATCAAGCTTATATAAGAACTTTGCAAGGAGGGCCATGATTTTTCTACGCAGCTTCAGAAGCCAACATCTAAAGTTAATCATGAATAAACTTGCCTAGACATCCAGAGATAATATGAATTTATAAATACAGGGCAAGTCTTATACCGTTAATACTTATAGATAAATTCTCTGCCTAATGAACAGTTTCCAAAACCCAATATATGGCACTCTCTGGGAAGCTGATGTTGCATAATCAGGTACAAGTGAATGAGAACAGGACTGGGAGGGAAACATGCTTACTGGATGCACATTTGCTCAACACACCTTAGACCAAACTACAGCTGGAAGGAGCTATCTGAATTGCCAATATTCTTGCTTAAAACACTTAAGTGGCTTCCAATTACCCTCCTGATAAAGTCTAAACTCTTTACCATTATTTATAAGATGGGCTCTCTCTACTTTTCTAGTCTCAACAACCCCTCTCTTCTTCTATCTACCCTTCACACTCTGGCCACATGGAACCGCTCCCCCCTAATGCACCTTGGGATCAGGCAGCTCTGGGTTTCACACATGCTGCACCCTCTGCCTCCCCCAGAGGCTCCTTGTTATGAGCACTCCTCCCTGGGCCCTCCCTCTCTCACCCTCAGAACTCCCACTCATCCTTGCATCTTCATTTAGGATTCACTTCCTATGAGGAATCTTCCTTGGTTTCCTTATAATAGGTCAAATCCTTTCCACACCTGCCCATGGAACCCAGCCCTCGCCTTCTTACAACATCCATGGCATGAAGCCGTACTCCCCTGCATCCCTCACCTGGCCATGAGCCAATAGCCAGGGGCTGTGTCCTTCTTACTTACTGATGTGTCCCCAGTGCTAGCACATAGTAATTCCTCTAGAAATCCATGAATGAATAAATGGACTCTAGGAAAGGGATTTGAAAATTTCAGAGCAAACTTCACCCAGAGCCTGGGAATTTTGCAAGAAAAATGGCTATGTGGTCTTGTTTTTCTTTTTCTTTTTTTTTAATGGGGAACAGTACTGGAATTTTGTGGGACACATCTTTCTGTATAGGGCTTATCTGCATATCTCAGGATGACCTGGCTCCTGTCATCAAGCGCTAATATTACCCATTCCTGCCACCAGTCCTCATGAAAAGCTATCATTGACCCTGCCACCATTTCTGTATTTCCAAATGCACTTTGGGAGTGTGTTGCTCCCAACTGAGAGCCAATAGTAGAGTATCCAAGGTATCTGGGTTCTTGGCTAAGTGGTGTGGGAAAAACCCCAGCCCCTGGCCTCCTTGTTTCATTGTCACTTTAATGGATAGCCTCTTTAGGGGTTCAGTGCTCAGGAAACAAATCCAGGTGTGTAAGGTCTGCCTGATTGCCCTGGTAGGGTCTCCTCCTCCACACTGCCTCGCCCTTCCTTATTAAGGGTGAAACAAAAAGTTCTGCGCTAGAGGGAAGTCAGGAAACAACAGTGAAAAGTTCACTTATCCTATAGTCAGTCAAGCAGTAGCTGGGAGGAGATGAGAGTTAAAATCAAAGCATTCAGTGTCTACTTTCAACAGGCATATAGTCAGGCGGGAAAGTGCATAGAGAAAGACTCAACACACTCACAGAAGATTAAGGGGCAAGTAAGCCAATCAGGGAAGAATACTTGGAAGAGGATTTTGAGGTCACTCTAGAAGGAACGGCCCTTTATCTCTGAAAAACACAAAGACCCTTAAGAAATGGTACGGGTGCCCACTGCCCCTTGGAGGAGACAGGCAATCTGATTTCTTTTGGGATTCTGACTTTTTCTGTATTTTTTACCCACTCTAAACCCAATAGAGAAGGCTTGCCTCTTGTGGACTCTCGGTGCTCCTAGTTTCTCTGCTACTCAGCTGTAATGATAATCTGGACTTAAAATGAAACATAGGATAGAATTTCCCACACTTTCCATTCTGTAGTGATCGAATGTTTTCATTTTAACTTTGAACGGGGACAGGATGAACTGACTTCTTTATTTCCTAGAGAGGCAGCCAAAAGCATTAGGTCATTCATCCCCACTTTTATTTGCCTTCCTTTACCTTGCTCCCTCCTTTCTTGTTTCCTTTTTGTCTTTTCCATGGAGCAGACACCAGTATGAAAGTCCATAATATTGTGGAAATATTTTCTCCATCTGGTGTCTCTTCCTCAGACACGTATACGGATGATGCAATTTCCCCATGCCATCGTTTTGCATTGAAAGTTTTCTGATACATCTCAAATCCCATGTCACACGTCCCCCTTTGGCTAGTAAGGCTCCAAATGTGCTTCAGGGAAGAAAATGAAATCAAAAGGTTGGAAGAGGAAAGGAAGGATGTAAGACAGAAGGGGCAGGTGGCGGGGAGAGGAATGAGGATGAGCTACAATTGCCAGGTAAAGGACAGATTGGGTTTTCTCTCCAGCTTGGCAATGCATGCAAGCTAAAAGGTCAGCACTGCTGAAAGGAGAATACAAAAGGATAAATGGATGGGAACAAAGGAACCACTTTATGCAGAGATATTAGTGGCATCAGCAGCAATAAACCTGCACAGCTGAAACCGAACATGAGAATGGAAGATGTCACTGAGGAGAGGTCAGACCGATGCTTTCAGGATGTGAGGAGCACTTGGCCAATTGGGAGGGTGTGCAAATAAAAGCCCTGCAGGAAGCTCTGCCAGGGATCCATAGAGTCAGAACTCTGGACCCAAGAACAGGCACAACAGAATTGAAATGTGTGCTGTCTTCTTGCCAACAAACCCACCTGTACACAACTCCCTCGATCCTTGAAAAACTGTAGAGCAAAGGAAAAAACCCAGACATAAGAACCCACCTGGTGACAGCGCCATTAACCAATCAATACTGTTTGGGCATCCCTTATGTTCCTTGGTACCCTGGGGTTTCAAAAAACATGTCAGTCATGGAACCTGCCCTCAAGAATCAAATCTTGTAAACTAGCTGGGAAAGCAAGACATACAGACGTGAAAAGACACACGGCAATATTAATTAAGGCTTTTGTATCTTGAACTTGGAGTAAGCACAAATCCCTTTTAAATATGAACGTTCCCTTAAATCTGTTGAATTAGTTTTAAAAATAATAGTATTTAAATCTGCACAAACATGAAACATGACATTATATTTAGAGCTCTTACACTACAAAATGAACAAAATTTAAATTAACCATTATAATTTAGTGTGATGGATGTTGTTTGGCTGAAACTAAGTCCTTGATGTAGTTTTCATGATTTAGGTTTCCCTTGTGTTGAACTGAGCAAGAGTAGTCATAGCATAATGTGATTAGTAAGATTCTCAACATGCTTTCACTAAAAGCTCCTTGCTTTGGGACAGGAGATGTAGAAGAACAGCAGTCCTTGCTCTCAAGTTGCTTCTGCCTGCCTCTAGGAAGCAAGTGGGCCCTGACAAAACAGCGGGATACAGGGAGACCTGCATCTAAGCAAGGGACAGACTTGTGCTTCAGACGTCCAGTCTTCAGTGTTTCGCATTCATAGTTTAATGTGGACAAGTGTTTTCAGGTGAGTCAAAGGGTCAAGGCTCCTTTTTCTCTTTAGACCTAGACATAATTTACAGGTAGAAAGACAGCCTTGATTCTTGTCACAGGTTACTCTTTTGCGTACCTCAGCAAGTTTGCTGAAAGTGAAGCTCCTTGGAGCAGACATGAAAATTTATCTGGAGCCTCTCCATTGTCCGACATCCTTGGCAATGCAGCTAGAGTGGAGATTGACTAAGAGCCCTGGAGCTGAGGCTGCCCACGGCCAGATGGAGACCACGTAACCCAATAAGATACACATTCTGTAAATGCATTTAGTTTCTGTTCTTAACAGATTAATATAGAACGATAACAAATTTACAGAACAAAGTGATTTTAAAAGGAGAGAGTTGTCAAGGAGTAGCAAATAGGATCATCTCTTATAAAAAGTGCCTTATTTTTGGAAGAATTGAAGAAAGAAAGGGAGGAAGGGAGGAAGAAAAAATGGATGGGTTATTTTGTATTTAGAACATTTTATATGTGAACATTGCAATATTCTGGTCCATTAATTTAGCAAATCTACTGTCCCTCATCTAATCATGTGCCCTTGATTTCTAGTTCAAGAAATGCATGCACTAAACAAATAGCATGATTACAACCACTCCTTTTATGAGCAACAAACAACAAAAGGGTTTGGCCACAGAGAGTTTGGTTTCCTCTTTTCCTCTTTCTCCCCAAATATGGTTACAAATATGTCTATTCATTGGAAGGTGGGGTAAGGCTGTTATTCTTCATGCCCATTGTAAAAATAGGAAAAACAGTAAAGAGGTTATAGGGAGCCTGAAATGGGGTAGAAATCGGGGAAGAAATAGGGCTGAGATCCTGAGCTCTTGCGTTCTCCCAAAAGCTTGGGATCTTGTGAGGTGGTGACAGCAAGGGAAGAATCTGCCTACCTCTCCTATCACCACATCATTTGAATTGCCATTACCTAGAAATGCCTTTTGTACCATATACAAGATGAATGACCTTCTCCTAAAAATCTGTATGGATTAAGACAGATCTCAGAAACACATCTGTTTTGCTTCAGCACCCAGCATACCACAAACCCACAGACTACAAATGCTGGTTCCAACAAGACTGGAAAGATGGATAAGCAGAAAACAAGGAAAATTGGGATAGATAAGGTGGGGGAGTGGGGTGGGGAACAGTGCTCTGAGCTAATGGAATAACCGCCGCATAGTCTGAAGTCTTCATTTAGCTTTTTGGTCTCCATCCTGGCCACACTGCACACAAACAGATGAGTGGAGGTTCTAGCACATCCGCCTATGGTACATTAACTCCTACTAAGATGGGCCATTGGGACAGGCCTGCAATTTACAGAATGGCATAAGGTGAAAGTTAATTTATTCCACATATAGAACAAATTGAACCAAGGTAATAAAGTGCTGCCTAGTAAAGATCATTACAGAACAACTTAGATTAATATGTGAGGGTGGTTTGTATAACAGAATATCCGGCCTTTATGGTTAAATGAGCACCTCTAAAATTCTGGGACCTGTGATTAAAACATGTTTCTTCTCTAAAAGGGTTTTACCATTTTTTGTGCAATCCTGTATATATTTACCATGTTCTAATAAATTAATAAATAAATAAATCTTATCATTTCTAGCTGATCTTAAGGCAGCATCTTAAGAAATACACATATAATAAACAAACAAAAATGTGCAATCTCACTTATAAAAATGTTTAAGTAAAAATATTGATATAATTTTTCACCTATCACATTGACAAATATTCAGTATTCAGCATTGCTGGGGAGGCTGGAGGAATGAGTCTGCTCCCACAGTGATCGGTGTGAGTTGCAGGGTAATTTAGGAAAATACAAAACGCTGATACACCTTGCCAGCAATCCCACTGCTTGATACATATTTTGAAGTTACACTAGAAGGAGAATGCCAATGAATGTTTCTGCCAGCATTTTTTAAAAAAACAAAACAAATAACAACAACTTCAAACTGTAAACACAAACTGGGATACAAAACAAACCAAAGGCACATCAGTGGGGGCTTGTTAAATAAATGATGGTCTAGCTGTAAGACACAATATTACACAGCTGTTAAAAAGCAAAAGGTAGTTCTGTGTGTGTGGTCATAGAAAAATTACCAGGATCTGTTGATCACTGAAAAATAAAATGCTATTTACCCTGATTTGATCATTATATATGATATACAGTTATCAAAATATCACTCTGTACACTTACTATGTGCCAATTAAAAATTTTTTTAAAAGACAAAAAAAAAGTGTACACTCACATATACACTTACTATGTGTCAATTAAAAAATTTTTGAAAGACAAAAAAAGAAAAAAACATACAAAACAACATGTATGGTATGACTCATTTTGTAGTAATAATAATTATGTACACACAGTTACTTGACTACAAAATTTTTCTACAAGGAATCTTTTCAAGACTATTAAGAACTGTTACCTTTAACAAGAGATTTTGTTTTATGTTTTTACACTTCTACAATTTTTATATATTTTGCAATTTTTATGTATTTTATAATTTTATGTGTTTTATTTTGATCTGCCATTTAAATTTTCTAACCCTACATATGTATTACTTTAATCTATAACATGCCATCATCAACTCTCTACACAATGGAGACATAGGCCATTATTGGTTTTTTTTAATATCTTTACAAACTATTTAATAAGTATTATTTTAGGCAGAAAATATTTTCACATTCCCCTCGCATGATTGTGGACTCTAGGGAAAGAGCAAGAAATTGTGATCTGTGATTGGAGCCCCCACTTCCCTAGAAAGGGAAGGATAAAAGTGCTCCCTCTACAGTTCTGGGCTGCATATTCTTGGGGAGGCTGTGAGGTGGAGATACTGGAGGTACCATACCTACACACTTCCAATTTCCATTATGCTAATGAGCAGGCCACTTAATTGCTGAGCAACTGAATATTTAGTTTGCATGTAATTTCTCATCCACTCCATAGTAGCTAAACAATATCAGAAGGTGGTCTATGATTGAAAAAGTTTAGGTCACCATGTAATAGGGTCTCTTGAAATGTTTTCATAGAAAACTTATCAGATTTATAGTTATACTGTGTGTGTATGTGTTTATGTAGTTGTGTAGTTATGTGTGCTTCTGCTAACAGACTGAAGGCTCCAGGAAGTCAACCTCGTATTAGTTTCCTCTCCATTTTATCACCAACAATAGACACAGTGGCTGCCATAAAGTACACTGAAGAGAAGATTCATGCATAAAACATCCACTAAGTGCTTCCTCATTTAACAAATATTTGTTTGGTATCTATTTTGTGGTGGGCCTTGTCCTAAGCACTGGGCATATAATGTGAATCAGACAAACACGGTTGCCAGCCTCAGGGGACTCACAGTCTATTGGTGGAGGCTATGGGCACATTCAGGGAATTACAATACAAGTGACAAGTCTAGGTCTGGGCTAGTGCAAGTTATGCTCTGAACACACAATAAAGGATCAAGGGTAAACTTCTTGAGGGAAGTGAGGCTTACACTGAGACCTCAAGAATGAGTAAGACTTGGCTGGACTTACAAAGAAGGTTTAGGCAGTGGAAATAGCAAGATAAAAGGCTCAGAGGCAGGAGAGATTATGCCACGTTAGAAGAAATAAAACCATTTCAATTTGGATGGATTTACAGAACAAGAAACACCCATGTCTTACAGAGTCCCGCATAAGTCACGTTAAGAAGGATGTGCAGAAGGATTCAACTTCATCTTGTCAGTAGCAGGGGAACACAGACAGGTGTGTTTTGAAAGCTCTTTTTGGCTACATTGTGGTGGACAGACTTCAGGGAAGAGAGCAAAGAGGCAAGGGGAGGCTCTTACTGAGATGAATGCTAGGAGTGACCACAGGAAGCCCCAGTAGGGATCTAGTGGTTCTCTGTCCTGCACTGCCCTGGCTTATTAGCACATTAGACAATGGGAGCTGAACACGCTAATCAAAAAGGAAACATCAAAGTATCTTGAAGAGAAGTAAGGAGATGTGTTCTGGTGCCCATGGTGGCATGGGCCATGGGTTCCTGTCTCAAATCTATTGCCAAAATCTGGCATAAGAACAAGTGCCTGGAGTTCTCCAGGTGTCATGGGAAAGTTGAGATAAATGGATCTCACTGCTTTAACAAGATGCCTTAATTCCCCCCAAATAAGGCATGACTGGCTACCAATTGAAGGAAAGGCTCGTAAAGACCACAGACCTGAGTTACAGTTTTGGCTGAGCCTTGGACAAACCATTTCCCTTTTTAGGTCTCAGTATCCTTACAGATAAAATGGAGAGGGGGGATTTGAATAAAATTTCTGAAATCTGACACGCACCATGTAGTATTTTAAAATACTAAGCCCTCTATGCCATCTTACCCTGATCAAGACTTTAGTCCAAAAGACTGGTTCCTACACAAGGTCCAGAAAAAGACTGAGCCTCCTCTGAACAGTAGTTCCCACTTCTCCATAGCTCCTTTGTGGACCATTTACTGTTATACTTTCCTGTGGCATAGAAGCATGCTTACAAGAATGGAGTTTGGGGTCAGACAGCCCTAAATAAAATATGTGTCACTTAATATTTTCCATCCCTGTGTGACCCAGAGAGAGTCACTGAAACTTACAGTCTTTCCATCCACATCTTTAAAATGGGATAATACCCATCCTTAAAGGTTAATATATTTATAAAGATGTGGCACAATGCCCAACACATACTAAGATCTCAGTAAATAGCAGTTATTGCTATTGAAATTGTCTATATCATTATTCTTAATATGCCAGACGTCATTCTCTGAATTAAACATACCCTCTTCTTTGTTTTCACTGGGGTATTAGGGTGCTACATATATAAGAATGGATCAGGCAAACAGCAGTATGTCTATGGGAAGAGATGCTCCATGAACTCGTCTCCACCCAGTGGTCTATCTGGCCCCTGACACTTGCTGGTGCCACTTTTAGCCCTATCCCTAATAGGTACTTCTTCAGAGAGACCAGCGGTTTCAGGTGAAGACCCAGAGCAGGACAGAGCCTCTCTGCAGATCGACAGAAGTTTGTGGAATGATACCAATCTGGCATGTGTATCTAGCACTGAATTCACACCAAAAAATTACAATGACCTAAAGACAAAGACAAGCAGCCCATCTCTCAAAATTATGTATTAACTCCATCGATAGATGGATAACTCCAGTGAGACATCCTGTGAAGGTGAGATTTTCTCCAGCTTAGTCCCCGGATTCAGTGCAAGGAATGGGTGGAGAAATGGGGGAAGGGGAGAGCTGCTCTATTTTAACCCCACCTGCCTCTGGGGGGAATGTCTCCCGTCTTGCCTTAGTCTAGTGTTGATCTATAAGGAAAGGTACTTCTGCCCTTTGCTTTCAGAATTGATGGTCTTGGACTCCACTATTATTGCCCTGATTCCTTGAAAGGTCCCTTGATTTATTCCCTTTATATTAGAAAACCATATCTGCTCATTATCTAGGAAGGTCACTGGGAGGCAGATATTTCTTCCAGCTTCAATAGCAGATCACTTGGGCTTTTTTCATCTCTCTGGGCACGGCAGGAGCTCTGCGAGAATGGAGGGGGCCGGGACAAACAACAAAGGCAAATTTATTCCTGAGCAGAAAGCACAATGCAAAGACCTGGCAGAATATATAAATACGCAAAGTGGGCTCCTCAGCTAGTGTCCTTGGTTTTTATTTCAACTTTTATTTCCAAAGCTAATTATTTCTGTCAATAGGAAGTCCTGCCTTAACGAAGGTGGCTGGAAACCATTAGTCATCAGAAAGGTTTTTGTGTTGTAGACCAAACTTGAATCTTTCATTTCATTCATTTCCAGTAGAGATCTAGGTTTAACTAACATTTTTGAAGACTGGATCGATATCCTTGAAAATTAATATATATATATTTGAATAAGATGGCATTGTTCGAAAATATTTTACCAGAAAATTATGATTTATTTTACTTATCGATTACTTCTCCTAACTTACTCATATTAGCTTGCCTTTTCTTTTTGTCAAAAAATAAAGTGTGCGTGTGTGTGTGTATAATTAGACACACTGGAAGGTCCATATTAGGCAGATAAAACTAGAGCTGGTTAGGCCAAGACAGTCAACATTTTCAACCCATAACCGTCCTGGTACTGCTGTAAGGCCATCCCCAGCTCTCAGATGTCTTTCAGGGACCATCTACATCAGAATCCCCTTGGCGGCTTGTTTAAAACAGAGAGTCCTTGGGCCCACACCAGCCCTACTGAACTATGCATTTTGGAGGTGGAACGTAGGGACCTGCACTTTAAACGCACTCCCCTAATTGAGATCCACTGGGTTACTCAGGTGAGAACCCCAGTGTAAGCTGGTGAAGCGCCAGCTACACCATGACCACGGTCTTTCCGCCATCTCACCACCTGACACTAGGGGGAGCTCTCCAGCCAGAAGCCCAGCCTGCGGAGGGAAAGACAACACAGGTGTCAGGATTCCACAAGGATTTAAAAAAAAAAAAAAAAAAAAGGAAGTGGATTTGCAAGAAAGCAATGTTCCCCAGAACCTAGGGTGTCACAGCTTTGAGGATAATGTTTAACTTCCTTAAGCTCCCCTACAGTTTCAGTCACAGAGGCGCTGCGCTCTTCCTTGCTTCCATTATATTTAATAACAAAAGTTAGGTCAAGAATAATTGCAATGTCAATAAAAACCCACTTAAATGGGTGAATTTTAAAATATGTAATTTATACCTCAATAAATCTCTTTAAATAAATAAATATTTTAAAAATAACTTAAAAAACAAAGGAATGTAACTTGTGCGTCTTGAGTTCCTATATGTTCAAGCCTTTAATGTCTCCGTGACAGCGTTCTCTCGGGCTCTTCAAAACACATCCACTCATCCAACTAATAATTACCGAGTTCTCCTTCATGCAGAACTTAAGACTAGGTGCTACAAAACTAAACTTTAAAATTTAAAAATAAAGTGTATATGCTATTATCACCCCCACAGCTTCTACGGAATTTATCCCTATAACAAGCATTGAAGTATGTTGATTTTCAGTTTGGTTTTCTTATTTT
The DNA here is from genome assembly GCA_023783475.1 of Daubentonia madagascariensis. NCBI lineage: Eukaryota > Metazoa > Chordata > Mammalia > Primates > Daubentoniidae > Daubentonia > Daubentonia madagascariensis. Next base: position 16,513,448 of record JAKFHU010000144.1, read on the forward strand.
TTGCTGAACAAAGCTACCTGTAGGCTTCTGACTCTTTCCAAAGCAAAATTTAATTTGGTGACTAACAGACCAAAGCAGAGAGAGCAGCAGGGACCATTTAATCTGCATAAGGAGACTTGTATTTACTGTGATTTTATCAGAGGAATAAAGAGAACACCAAACACACGAGGGAAAGGGCTTATTCTCTATGACCCTGCTATTGGCAAGATTGTCAGAGTCTAGCTCTCTCTCTGGCAAAACAGGCAAATCCCTGGAAAAGCCATAGCCCTGAGAGTGACCACTGGCAGAGGACTTGGAGAGGAAGGGGCCATTGGCAGAGCCTAGAGACAAACAGAAGGTGAGGGGTAGGTGCTTTCTTTCCCTTCCCTGCATCCCCAAGTCAAATCACATGATACTCCAAGCCCACAAGAGCAACAAAGAATGTATCATTGCTGAATAAGGATTAGGTCAGATGACCAGAGTAACAACTCTACAAAAGTGTAAGTAGAGAAGCCTGATCACTTCTATCATTTATTTCTTGACAAAAGGACTTCGCAAAAGCAGAAGGCATTGTTTCATCTGTAACTAGTTTTAATCAATCTTCCCCTTTGAGATGTCTAGAAAGCCATGCAGTCTGATTCCATTTGTAGGAGCTCATAAAAAGTGCAAAAAGGAAGTCCTCCAGGAAAGAAGCTCTGAAGCAATTGGTGATTTGCAAACTGAGTCACTTTTCTTTATTTCTGCCCAATAAAAGAATGCCCAAGTCATCAAAGAGCAGAGATGGCTCAATGCCTCACCACTGGTTCTAAGTCATTGCCAGCCTCTGGCCCACCTCCTCATTCAAAGAGGTTTAGCCTTCTCTTTCATCATGCTTAGCCTGACATAGGTTTTAAAACCACCCAGAGTATTTAAAAAAATCCCAGTAGAAAAGGAGAATTAATACGGACCTAGATCTAAAGATGATTAGGGGAAAAAAAATGGAATTAACATTTGTATAGCATCTACCATGTGTCAGGCACTATACTAGGCACGTTGCACTAATCCTTAAAACAACTCTTAGCTGTAAGCACTGTCCCTCTGTTTTACAGACTGAATAACTAAAACTAGGGGAGGTTAAATGAAATGCCTGCTAGCAAATATTAAAGCCAAATTTGAAACTTGAGCCTGGGCTCTTTTTCATCAAAAGGTGATGCTTCAAAATTCAATAAGGAGCCAAGCTCTTTTCTTGAAGGTCCATTAGAACAGTGTACAGCATTTCTTTCACATTCCTGTTTGATTGCCTGCTGATCTAAATTTCAAGAGACTCCATCAACATGCGGAACCATGATGTCTTATCGCAGCTCAAGACTTGAAAATTGTCCCCATCATGGTGGTCAAAATTCATTATCCTGTTTATTTGCATTGTCCACACTTACTCTCTTTCTAATCTTTCATCATTTCCTTGAATTTCAAAGCCACACCTGATCTGGCTGAACTCTTCCTTTTTACCTTTGCCTTAGACCACTGTCCACTCTAGTTAGGGCATTCTCTTCACAAGCTCAATGTTTCTGTCCCTTATTTCCCATAACCTGCCTTGACATTTTGCACTAACGGTATCACTTGTCTTGCTTGTTAGGGAAGCTTTTCCTGCTAATATAAACAGTCCCGCCTCCAGGCCCTGGGACAAAAAGTGTCCTATACTAGGTGACCCCAGCCCTAGGCATATCTGACAAACCACAGTGGGCCCCTGACTGAGGAGGAAGGCTGGCTAGCAGCAAATGATGTGTAGGGTTCTGCCCACATAGAGAGGAGTTTTGCCATTCGGAAGCTGAAGCTGCCATTTGGGTGGGTCCCAGGCAAAAGAATAAGCAGTGTGCCTTCCAGCTGTCCTCTGAGAGAGAGGAGGTTGAACAGGTATTCTTGAGGATCTATAAATAGTCATCTTCTGAGGAATGGAGGGGATGCCACCTCTGGATCCTGAGGCTTTCCAGTTCTCAATTTCCTTTCCTAACTGGAATTCATAAAATTACCTTATCTTTGTATTAAAACTTGATTTTTACTTAGGATATCTTAAGTCAATTCCTTATCATTGCAAGTAAAAGGATCCTGAATAGAAAACCTTCTTTTCCTTGATCCATCCAACATTCACTCATCTGTCTGCCCAGCTCCCCATGGAGCCATCTTTGAACTGATGTACTCTGTCTACTAATCTTCTACAAGCACTTATAATTTGTGTGCCATAATTATCACAACTTCACACTGACTGATTGTTTTCTATTTCAGTCTTACGTCCCCAATTAGACAGCAATTTCCTTAAAATCAGGGACAGTTTTTGATAAACTTGAATCTACATCAATGTTAGCAGAAGCCCTAATCTAATTTTTTTCTATCAGGAACTCAAACTAAAAGATAAAGACTGTGTGGGATGTTTTATGCCAAGAATCATGGAATTTTCTGGGTGGGCAAGCTGTGGCAATAAACATATTAACATCTTCAATTTACATATAGGGAAGCTCTGAGCAATTAATGGTCACTTGGCTAACAAGATTCAGCATGAACTCCCACATCTGGAATGTCTGGGGTAATCCTAATACGGAAGATCCAAGGAGACAATTTTATTCTTTATGCTTTATAATGAAAGAGACAAAACTGTCCAACTTTTCCCTGATAGAAGACTGTCTGGGCCATAGTGAATGAAATATACTGACTAAGCTTCTATTCTCCAAATTACTAAGGCTCTAGCCAGGTCAGTTTTATTCCTTTTTAAAAAAAAAAAATTGTATTGCCTCTTTAAAGCTAGGTTATTTTTATAGCTATAGAATTCCTGGAACAGTAAACAGGAAGCAAATGTATCAGGCTTTAAAGGTGAAAAGGGTTATTTAAGAGTGTTATCAGAACTAGCCAGCTGCAAACACACACAGTATCAGAAAACCATAAACCTTTCCCTTCATAGCAGGGCTCAGTTATTCATTAGGCCACCCTTCTACAAAGGGAGGGTTTTTATAAACTTAGTGTCACAAACCTTGGAGGTGTCCAGTCCTCCCTTCCATCCTGCTATTTAAGGAGTGAAAATTGTTCCCCCACCCTCTCCTGTCCCAAGTGCATTACAGTTTTGCAAATGATAATGATAACAGTCACAATGATAGCGGCTGCCATTCCCTGCACTTTCCAAGTACTAGTATAAGTCTATTATCTTAAGTGTGGATAAGTTACTTATGGGAGACAGTACAGTAAGTTAGTGGCTGAGCTGGGATTTGAACCTGGGTCTTTTGGAGACTGCAAACCATGATTTTCACCCGTTACTCTGTCATTTCTAATCTCTCATTCCCAAGAAACATTAATTTTGATTGATTCTGTGGGAATTTTCTTTTTAATGAGGGAGGAGTGGCTTCATGGTCAAGTAATCTGTCCACACACAACTTCTACCTTTTGGAACTTCAGAATGCACTCTAGCATATTAAAGGCTCTGAGAAGGCCTGCAATAGAGACACCTATTTCACTTGTGTAACTTAGGTTTCCCAAATTCATTTGATTTAAAAACCCCATTTCATCTTACATAAGACCATATTCTTTTGCCAGAGACACATCTTGGACAATGATGCATGATGTGTGAGGAGAAGCAGAAAAGCCCACATAGTTAGAAATGGGATCTTTTTATGTTGATTTTGTATCCTGAAACTTTACTAAATTTGTTTATCAGCTCTAAGAGTTTTTTGGTGGAGTCTTTAGATTTTTCTATGTTCAGATCAAGTCATCCATAAAGAGGGACAATTTGACTTCCTCTTTTCCAGTTTGGATGCCTTTTCTTTGTTTCTCTTTCTTATTGCTCTCAGTAGGACTACCGGTACTCAGTTGAATAGGAGTAATGATAGTATGCAAACTTGTCTTGTTACAGTTCTGACAGGAAAGGCTTTCAGCTTTTCCCCATTCAGTATGATGTTAGCTGTGGGTTTGCTATATATGTCCTTTATTATGTTGATGTATATTCCTCCCATGCCTAATTTGTTGAGAGCTTTTATCACAAAGCGATGTTGGATTTTATCAAATGCTTTTCCTGCAACTCTTAAGATGATTATACGGTTCTTGTCCTTCATTCTGTTGATGTGATGTATCACACTGATTGATGGGCATATGCCAAACCATCCTTGCATACTTACGATGAATCCCACTTGATCATAGTGTGTTATATTTTTGATGTGTTGTTGGATTAAGTGTGCTAGTATTTTGTTGAGGGTTTTCATATTTATGTTCACCAAAAAAGATAATTTCATGAAATCTCAAAGTTGGAATTCTTGACAAATGCTTTTCACTAATAATAAAGTGAAACATGAACTTGCAATTCATAGGAGTAATATTTTCCCTTATGGAATATCATAAAAGGGGTGGAACAGCACTCATGGGATCCTTACCCTCGGAAACCCCACCTAACGTTCAGCTGTGTTCATTCTCCCAGATCTCATTCTGTCTGAAATGTGACCTATTGCAGCTCTACATAAGAGGGGTTCAAGGCTCATTCTTCCTGTACAGAGTGGTTCTAGTGGGAAGAACTTGGCTTTTGAGTTTGGCTCATACTCAACCTGAAATATTACAGGCACTTTGCTAGGCTTTTGAAACCTCAGTTTTCTTGTCTGCTAAATAGTGATTTTTTAAAAATTTACTTTGCAGAGATGTTGTGGTAACTAGAAATAATTTGTCTAAGGCACCTGGAATAAGTCAGCAATGAACAGCGGAGCACCATCATTGAACAAAGGTGCATCATCACCTTTGCCTGGAAATCACATGGGCTCTTTCTTTTCCCAGCAAAATCCTGTTCACCTGATCAGGGCCAACTTAAATATCATCCCCACCATAAAAATTTGTAAGGCTTCACTATTTCCCCAGGAACCTTCCCACTTCATTCCCTAAGCCCCTAAAATTATTCCTTGTTTCCCCTTCCTGCACCATTTAGCACATGGCTTCAATCATATTCTGTATGTCTGTCTTCTCTATCAGCAAATTGAAGACAAGGCATGTGTGTACAAACACCTTGTCTTCAAAACATAGTGGCCAACACAGTACAGGGCATACAAATGCCCAATAAATATTATAAGGAAGAAGACATAAGGGGAAGTGTTACAAGTTATGATCTTTGTCTCCAGAGAACTTGCACTGTAATTGAGAAGCAAATATATTAATACATATCAGACATGACCAATGATCAAACTTAACATTTGATAGTTTCAAATGTGTGATACTTTCTTGAGCTAGGGAGTTTAGAGATTATAAAAAACTAAGAGGCTGGAGGGAGTAAAAAATGCTCAAAGGATACCCATAGCATGTCTAGGAACCACAAATAAATGTTATAGGCCTGCTCATATCTTCCGACATGCAACCTTATTATGTACTTATTCCCTATGGAGGCAGTGCCTAATTTTACATGAACATTAAAAAGAATAATGGATGAATTGGTGTAGTATATGGTTATCAAAAGAGACAGATGGTTTCAAAATATGAGCAAGTGTATTAGCTGTGATGTGACATGAACATAGCCTTGGATGCCATTAACATCACTTATTATTTTAGTGGCCTTGAGCAAGCTATACAAGCTCTTTAAGTCTCAGTTTCCCTACCTGTAAAAAATTGATAATGGAGCCCACTCATAAAATTATGTGAATTAAATAGGAGATGATACACAAAAATGGACTAAGCAGAATATCTAGCATAACAATAAATTTTATCTATTCATAACTAATATTTATCTCCCCTGATATTCTGAGCTCTTTGAGGTCATAGACCTTATCACAGTAATGTTTGTGTCCTTATTGCCAAGCACTGCACCAAGCACATGCTAGCAACTCCATGAATATTTGCTGTAAAATTGAATAAATAAACAATGAGAATCAAGAGCAAAATGAAGCACAAAAGTCATCTATCATCTCTGTTTTATTGAAATTCTAGCAGCAATACCTGTGAGGTAGGGCATCCCTGCTATAATTTACAGAGCACCTACCACATGCCAGACTATCGGTAGAACTCATTTACATTTTAAAATGTAGCACATTAGTGCCAAACAGTTTTGTACATTTTTAAAAATGTACCCTCATTCAACAAAATAAGACATTCAAAAGAGATCCAAAGAGGCAAATATACAAATAGTGCGTGTATGTGTGTGCACATAAATATATAGTGCTTTGTAGAAAGAAATACACACACACACACAAACCTGATATCTATATCTAAAGAGATAGTAAGAAGTTCCGTAGGACTAGAAGGAGGAGAGGAGAAGGGTGATATATATATTTATATATACATATAAAGTTGTCCTAATGATTTTCAATATATATGTGCACATTTTCCTTTTAAATCTGCCCACTCAGCATTATGTGTGTGTTTTTATTTAAAGACACGTGTGTGAGAAACTGTTTTAATACAATTATAAGCCAAGGAACAATGTCCTTATTTCACACTGAGTATGATGCCCACAAATATATCAAGGCATGAGCACAAAAGAAAATGAAAATGTGGATGAAGACACATCCTGAGCTGGGGGTGAAGGGGAGGAAGGTAGACTATGGTTCTTTCCTGTACCCTTAGTTTTTTCTTCACACACTCTGGAGCATGTTCTCCATCAGCTCATTCAGGGAACAATGGCAGAAGTGTGAAGAAAGCCTTAATCTTTTGTCTTCTTTTTGGTTTATCTACAGAGGACCAACCTAAGAACAACAAAAACTAAAGAGCTGCCAGTGGGAAAGAGTTGTCTGGCCCCATCAGTGTTGTCTCTGCCCCATTTGCCCTGAGGTGACTTGAGTGCTTTGTTTCACTAGAGAAGCGTAGGAACCAATAGTAACACTGAGTCCACAGCATAGGTCTTGCCTGGCTGTGGCTCTGAGCACACAGGAGGACTAGCAGCAAGGATGCAGCATCCACATTTTTACACAGCTTTCCTTCATCACGCATCCTTGTCCCCTTACAGACCTGAGGCATGGCTCATACCTCTCTTCACTCACTTAAATCCTCTTACTCATCACCTCGTCATACAATAGTTCCTAGTCTCTGCATCTTTTCTGACTGAAGATCTCCTTATCATTCCCTGTCATAAACTGCATAAAACCCATCATGCTATACTTCTGCCTACAACTTGAATTACGATTTCACTACCACTCTAGTCATCTCTCTTATTGGAATACCCCACTCAAGGTCATATTACATCAGAAATATACAATTTAGAGTCACACAAGCCTGATTTTCAATACTGACTTTATTTTTAGATAACTATGGGACCTTGAGCAAGTTTCATAACCTCTAAGAACCCAAGTTTCTGGGGTCAAAATGAGCATAGCTCTTTGTATGTTCCAGGGTTGCTTATAGCCTGAACACTTATGCAAACTGCTTAAAGCAGTGTCTAGCACAAAGTACTGCTTTAGTAAAGGTCCCTTCCCTTTTCATGAGGACATCAGGGGGGATCAAACTCAACCAGTGTAAGGGGGTCACTGGAGATGCCATAGACCTGGGGCGGGGGGAAGGAGTTTTGTTACAGAATGGTGAGAAGGACTGCCTCGTCTCTTTAGCAGAAAGCGTACAAATGGAGAGGGCTCTAAGTCTACATGACCCAGGCAAAGGACCTGTCCCATTCACAAATGAGGTCTCATGAAGTATAAAGAGATTGGGGACTAGGTGACAATACTAAATTTGCCAATTACTGTTTGTGAGATTCTGGGAAAGATCTTTGAACTTTCTGAGTCTCTCTTTCTTTATAAAATTGGCTAATGATAGCTTCCTATAAGATTGTTATAAGCGCATGTAGAATGATTAGCACCATGACTTCTACCTAGTAAATAGTCAATGCATGTTAGTTATATTTAAAAATAACAAAAAAACTCCTGAGCTTTACATAATAGTAGTTAATGCCTATATCATAGTTACTAAGTGCCAGATCATATTCTAAGTGGTGATTAAATACTCTCATCTGTGATGGTTAATTTTATTCATCAACTTCACGGAGCTAAGCTATGCCAAGACAGCTGGTAAAACATTATTACCACTAGGTTTGTCTGTGAAGGTGTTTCTGGAAGAGAACAGCATTTGACTCAGTAGACTGAGTCAAGAAGGTTGCCCTAATCTTTATGGGGAGTAGGCTACATCCAATCTGTTGAGGGCTCAAAGAGAAGAAGAAGGCAGAGGAAGGTAAAATTGACTCTCACTTTCTCTGAGCTGGAACATGCATCTTCCGCCTTCAGACATAAGTGCTCCTGGCTCTCAGGCCTTCAGACTCAGTCCAGGAACATGCCCTCTCCTCCTCCCACTCAGTTCTCAGGCCTGTGGACTCAGATTGCATTATACCACTGGATTTCCTGGTTCTCCCACTTACAGATGGTAGATTGTGGGACTTCCTGGCTTCCATAATTGTGTGAATCAATTCCCATAATAAATATCTATCTATTTATCTATTTATCTATGCAACTATCTATAGAATATAGATAGATATGCACATACATGCATGTATGCATATATATACTTGTGATATGTGTGTGTGTATGTGTATATATATATTTCCTATTGGTTCCATCTCTCTGGAGAACTCTGACTAAGATATCATCTAATGCTCAGAGATGAGGATATGAGATAAATGCTATCATTATCCCTATTTTAAGAAAAGCAAACTGACATAGATACATCACCTGACTCGCCTAAGTTGCACAGCTAATACATGGAAAAGTCTGAAATCAAATCCTCAAATCCAAGCAGGCTAGTCTTAGAGTCTTTATATTGAGTACTATACTGCCTCCAAAATTCAGAAAAATGAACCCCTCATCACATGCCTTGTATTCAAGAACTCAATTTTCATAAGAGTACTACCTTTCTTAATCTCTATAATATTTCACATCAATCATGGTTCTTAAGTACAAGAAACTAAACCAAATACTCCTGACTTAGGAATGCATAGAAAGAATATTGAGGAACTCACAAAAAGAACAGGAAAGCTGGAAAACGAGGATAAAAAAAAAAGGTATTCACAATGGTAGTTACATAGTTAAAAACACTTGTAAAATCACATCGCAAGAAATTTCTATTTCCAGCTGTGGTGGAGTAGCTTGTAAGACCAACCTCTTACTGAGTTGTTCCCTATATTGAGAACAACTATAAACCTAGAAAAAAATCACACACACACCCCTATTCTTTATTTGGAGAAATCTGAGTAAATTCATAGACCCTGGAGCCCCACTGCCTGCATTCAAAATGTGGCTCTGCTATTTACTGACTGCAGGGTCTTGGACAAGGCAATCAACCTTGCTGTGCCACAGTAGTGGCAGCTGTACAGTGGGGATAATAATAAGACCTGCCTCATAAGACTGTTATACAAACCTTCCTCCCGATCTTCATGTGATAACCAGGCAAAGCAGAGTGACTGCAGACCAATGCCCTTGAGGAACGCCACTTGAATTAATGTGGAAAGGAGTAATGTCCCTGAAAGAAGATGACCATTAAAGGGCTGGGTTTTTACCTTATTCAGACCCAGTGGCCAATCCAATGCACTGGGGCACATTTTTAAGGACCTACTACTTCCCCAAGACTCCCCAATTCCTGGCTTCCACAACTGCTGCCTTACCCATGAGCAACCTTTACTTAAACGCATCCAGAAAAATGCAGGATACTCTGAGCGCCTCAGGTCTATGACTTATCCTACAAATGGAAAATCAGCATGGCTGTAGGAAAAACTCCTATGTGAAAATGATAGCTTCTTCCTCTCTATATTTGTGCTTCTTGCCTGCTTTCAAGATTCATCTGCCAGCATTACAGAAAGGGGAAAGAAAACAAACAAGATTTCCTTCCTGTTAGCTTTGCAGGATCCAATAGAACCCCAGAAGAACAAAGTGGGAGACTTTGCTGCTTGGAAAATCATCACCTGAACTGCCGGCTATAATCCCACTGCAGCATATGTATTGTTGGTGATAATGTATGGGGCAGAAAGACCACAGCATGATTTGGGGAGTCCTGGTGGCATTTGCTACTTTCAGCAATGGAGGGGAAATCTCCAGCCTCAGGTTCTGAGGATGCTGGATGTGGATGTGAAACTAAGAGAACAAAAGTGCCCCTCGCCCCATGAAGTTATTCCCATGAGACACCTCTTAGGCACATGAATCTTCTTTCTAACTCAGTCAAGGTAAGAAACAAAAGTCCATTGATACCAATATCAGTCCAGAAAGGCTATGAATATAATTCCACAATTTGGGACATACAGTCATGTCTTTTCTCTTTTTGACCCCTGATTTATTTATATGTAAGTACAAACCTGAAGTTTTTGCTATTGCATGGAATTGATAATTATACACTCTTATATTTTTGTTCTCTTTACCATTTCCAAAGTTCATTCGCATGCATTCTTATTTAATACTTACCAAGCTGTTTGTGGTAACTATTATTTTTGCCAGATGACAAGTGAAGACTTCAATGTCCAGAAACATGGGAAAAGGCTACCAAGCAAACAAGTGGTGGCACATGAACCTAACTGTGGAAGTGCTAATAGCAAGAGACCCTAAACTATTTCTGAAATAAGCCTGGGATGATGAAAAAAAAAAGGTATGGACCAAAAACAAAATGTTCTAAAGTTTAAGAATGATTAGAAAGTGAAGATTTCAGAAAACAGTTACAAAAACATTTGAGCTATTCTTCAGTTAAAATCTAACATTAATAGTGGCTTGTTTGAAAATCACATTGTTATCTTTTTCTAGTTAGGATCCTGCAGAGGCCAGGCAAGACAGAGAGCACAATTCTCAAAGAACTGCCAGAAATTGTTTATGGGTCTGGGACACTCCGTTGCAGGGAACTTAGATAAAACATTATCAGGTCATAAACACTAAGAACTATAGAGTTTTGCTGCATTTATTTATTTGTCCAATGAATATTAATTGTGTTTCTACAAACTAAATGTACTAAGCTGTATAGATACATCAGAGAAAAAGAAACACAAAATTCCTGCCTATGTATAAGGCTCCACAAGTACATTTCCTAACATAAACTGAATCTGGATGTGCAGGTTAAATTCATCTGGAAAATGGGTGGAATGGACTCATTCTTATCTGAATTTTGACTCAGTGAAACCAGAAACTGCAGCAAATCAATAGAAGCATAGAATTCTATCCCATCTAGAACTCTGGGTACAAAATTTAAGGAGGTGCTAAAAACAAAACTAAAGAAACAAACAAAAAACCTCAGTAGTCAAGACAAATAATATCTTAATGTAATATTTTAAAATAAAAATTAATGCAAAATAATCCACAATGAGCATAATATCAAAATTTTAAATAAAGGCAACATTTTTCCTTTAGCCACAGGCTTCAAGGTGGCTCCACAGGGCTCTGAGTGACAAGGCAGTTGAAAAGAGGCTCAAAGCAAAAAGGTGGGCTCTGCTAAACCTGGGAGGCCACCTGTCTGCCTGAGGCCCAGGAATGCACCTGCCTACCCTATCCCTGGGCAATTGTGGACAAGCTGTCAAAAAGAACCATATTGACTTTTGTGAATAAAATTTCTTTAGAAATTCAGTGACTCCTGCAAATGGAGAGGAACTCATTTTGTCAACTCTAGTTTGCTTATATTTAAATAGTGTCACATGATGGAATGGGAAGAACTCCACAGCAGGAAGCCAAAGGCCCCAGGTCCCCCTGTACCATCTATTCCCCGTGTAACTCTGGTCCAGTTACTTAGTTTCTCTGGGCCTCACTTATCAAATCTGTAAAATAGGAGCATCCTTCTGGTTCAATGACTGTCAGACTCTTTACCACACTGGGGTTTCCCAGACAGCAGAGGTATATCTACTTGGATTTATATAATGCATTTGGAACCAAGAACACGGTTCATTTTGCATAGGTTCTTTGTATATGTTAAAAGTAACGTCAAAACACAATCTCTCTATATTTCATTTTCATACAGGGAAATCAAGGAACTTGCCAATTGCAAAAGCTTTGCTTATGAATATGGACTAAGTCAGTGTAGGGGCTAAGTATATATTTACGTTTTCTCATCCTAAGTGCACCTATTCTGATGTTTCCCAGTAAACTTACGGATAACCAAGTTATTGGAACTTTCTAGACCTTAGTCCTTGTATTTATAAAATAAGGGGATAGACTTCATAATCTGTGGGTCCTTTGCAACTTAATATTCAATGATTCTGAGTCTATAAACTTATTTCTCCTTACTGTCCTTAAATTGGGTAATCAGAATAAATCTTCTGCCCTATAGAAAATACCCCATTATACTAGACAAATTCTATTTACTTTTCCAGTTTTAGTTGCACTTGCTTGCCTCTGATGATCTTTCTTTACATTTTAGTTTGGAGAGAGAATGAATCTGAAAACAATTAGTTTCTTGTCATTGAAAATAAAACAAGGTCTTGGGAAAGTACCATCCCCACATGTTTCTCTTATCCAGTAAGGACTATGCTCATTAATTGATAGTCTATTGTCAAGGCCATAAGAGAGGGATGGGAACTAAACTAAAAAAAAGAAAAATTTTAAGTGACACCTCTTTCCCAAGGCACCTCCTTCAGAGCAAAATAGTGTTTGCCAGCCCATGTGTTACTGCTTGACACCTCAGCTGACAATTCTGAACTCACACATTTAGCCAGTCTCAGGGCCTTGACGGTCTTGCTAAATCTTAATCTCAGTGTTGCCTTTGTGGTGTGGAAGGCCCCTGAGTAAGGCAGGACGTCCGACACCTTCCTGATAAACATTTGAGTGGTGCAGTCACATGTGTCACGGGGTTTTGCACCTTTGGCTTAGTGGCATTATCATTAGTGTCCCCATCATCCCAAGTCCTGCCTGACACTTTCTTTTCCATCTCTGACTCAACACCATCCAGAGGGAGACAAAATGTGTTCTACACTTTAATATCCTTTTCCTTCAACTGCGTCCTTAACTGTGCCAAGTCACAGAGTGTGGAAGTGCCCCGTGTACCTCTGACCATGAAGAAAAACCATGTTCCCACCATTCGTTGTTGTAACCTTGTCACAAACTGTCACCAAAACATGGTGCATCCAATGATAATAACAATATATTGTACCTACCAATTTTGAGTGCCTAGTATTGTGCCAAGTACTACACATATTATCTTGCACAACCTTAAGTTAAAGCCTCATGCATTGGTTACAATTGCTGTCTTTATACAGATGGAGCGTAACTATACATACAGGATGTAACTAGCCAAAGAGCACACAATGCAAGTAACCAAAGCTGAGATTTGGACCCAGTTGTGCCTGACTCCAAGGTCCATTTTCCTCTAGCTATCCCATATTGGCAAGCCAACTCTCTGATGCAGCCCAAATTAGCCTTTCTTGTTGCTAAAGCACAATGCCTTTTCCAGAGCTTGCATCTAGTACTGAACCATGGACCAAAAAACCAGAGATCTAGTTCCAACTCTGCCAAGTATTATCTTGTGGCCTTGATTCTCTCACTTGGTAATTTGAGAAACTTTCTTTTTTGTGCTAGGTAAAGCACAAAGCACAGTAAAGTTGATAAGCATCATCTTAGTGCTTTGTTTATGGGATCTAATAAGTCAATGTATATTCCAAAGTCTTGAAATCTGCAAAGCACAATGTACTCTAAGCTGGCACCATTATATCCCATTACAGTATTGCTGGATGATTTCTCACATTTATCTGTTCCTTAGGTTCACTGGTAAAGGTTGAATAAAACACCATCATTTTTTTTTTCAGTCCTCTGTGCCAGATGCTGAGTTAGGTGCTGGGAACACAATGATGAATAAGATGCGGATCAGTCCTTTAAGAGCTCATAGCATAGTGTAGTGGAGTCTTCCTCCATTCACAGCTCTACTTACAAGGGCTTTAGTGAAATCTGCAAGGCTCACTGGTAAGCATGTGTGTGTGTGCCTTTGTTCTTAGGGCTGGTTTGTCCAGAATGATAACACACACATATATGCAGTGCATACCTACTGGTGGCACCAGAACACAATTCAACATGCCACCTTGCTCTTTGACTTAGTGGTAGCTTACAACACCCATGCCCTTCCAGGCAGAAGAAAACTCACTTTAAAAAGGAATGTTTCTGAAATAGTGTATCAGTTTTGGAAGAGAAAGGGTCCCATGGGAAAAACCATCACACATGCACACACGAGCACACAGGCAGATATACACACATGAAGGGATTTATCCTAAGCCTCTGTCTCCTGATACAGCATTGGTAAAAGAACCAGCCACAACTCTTAGGCTAGGTCTGGTACCCTGGATGCTCTCTCATCCCTCTCAGATGCTACCCATAGTGTTTTCTCTGCTAAACTGACCTCCCAGCAACTGTTTATTTATCATTAAGCCATTCCTTCCTCTAGGAAAACTTTGCTGACCTATTGCAGGGCAGGGAATCACCCTGAGTTACCTGATCCTTTTCTGTGTTCCCATAACACCTAGAATAAGTCTCCGTGCATTTGTCACATGGTATTGTTATTGTCGGGGGACATTATACACAAGACCACGGGCTCCTGTGAGCTTCCTGAATGAAAGAGATTATTTTGTTCTCATTTATCCTGTCATAGACTGGAAATTTAAAAGAAATGTAATAGTATCTATTACTTATTCATCCATTCATTCAATCCACATTCAACTTTTAGCTCTACCGGCTGCCCTTTAAGAACGCTACCTTTGTATCACTCTAAATAGTGGCTATTTTTTTTCCTCTCACATCCCATATACCATTGATACTAAGAATGGGGTAAATATCCTCCTTGTTTTTTATTGTCACCATCAGGTCACTGTTCCTTCTACCTGCCTCACCTCCACCCTTCCACCCAGCCCCTGTGGTGTCTGTGCCATAAGAGTATACCTTTGCTTTTGCTATCCTTCCATGGTATAGTCACCTGCACACTTCAGGTCACTCCTTCTTCCTTGAATATGTTAGCACGGAATCAATCCAACACTTGTCATAATTCGTGAGGACTTTAATATCCACATGGGTGACTTCTCCACCATTCTGGCCCCTTAGTTCCTTGGTTTCTTTACCTCCAATGACCTTGTCATTGATATTAGCCATTCACTACCATGATACCATGCAAGACCTTTCAATTTAATCATTTTATCCCTCCATAACCTCATTTTCAAGCATCTTCTATCTTCCCAGCATCCACCACCTAGAATCTTGACTCCGGCAGTTCCCGGCACCACCAGAGCCCCCACTGCGTTGGCCCCATCACTCTGCACTGTCCCTGGTCTCTTACACATCCTCCCCTCCTTTCTCACTGGCTTGTATTCCAAGGCCCATCTTGATAATCACCCCTGACATCCACTCTCCACAACTTTGCTTTCTTTCTTTCCATCATACTTGCCTGACAACGACAATGGTTACAGATAACTTTTGTTCACTCTAGTTCTGACACAGATAAGGAACTGCTCACATTTTATGTTCATAACCACATATCTCAAGTGGCCCCTCGGGAGGGAAGAAAACTCCTTATGTAGGTGGCCCTACAAGTTCCATGGCAAGGAGTGGACACGGTCAATCATTTACAGAGAAGAAAAGAATGAATACTTGAGAACGTTGATACAATCTATAGTGAAAGCATTAAAAACAAAAATTAATAGGCTATTCAAGATATATTTTGAAGCTAGAAATCATAGAAAGTAAACATAAGAGAAGAAATTAGAGGTGACACCTAGGTTTTGAGTCTGATAACTGGGTAGATAGTAGTGCTATTTATCCAGGTGAAAAAACTCAGGTGAAATAGGTATGAGGTTAGGAGGTAGATGAAAATGTCTTTATCACCATCAGTCAGGTTAAGCCTGAGTTATTATAGGGAAACTGTCACAGTGTTGGTTGGTCATACAAGTATGCACCTCTGGGTAAAAGTCAAATATCTGGTGATATTTAATTGAAATTAATTTATATATACTTGTTATTTAACCTAAGTTGATCACTTAAGGATAGCAGATAGGTAAGAAAAAGCTCAGGGCTCAGGATCAAGCCCTGAAGCAGCCCAAAATTTAGAGGTTAGATGAAAAAGCTGTTGAAGAAATCAGCTAAGGAGCTTGAGAATCAGTAAACAGAGAGGCTGGAAAGAAGTGTCATGGAAACCAAAAAAGCACTAGCGTGTGCCAGACATTAACACACATTATCCTAATCCTCACACCTTGCTGGATGGGCACTAGTATTTCCATCTAGCAGGTGAATAAATCAAGAACTAGAAAGACTACTTACATCATGCAAGTTCACACTGGCAATACATTTGAGCGTTGGTAATCAAACTGAAGTTGTCTAATTTCAAAATTCCTGTGCCTTCCATCACATCTTATTATCTTTACTGAGGATAAAAAGTAACAAAGGCATGAAGGAAGGGAGGAAGAGAGGGGAGGAGGCAGGAAGAGAAGGAAGGGAGGGAAGAATGACTCAATGAATGAATCCTAGAGATCCAAGAGAAAAGGTTCAGGATGAAGTTTGGTTTTACTGGGAAATTTACCATGCTCCTTATGCACAGAAAGGAATGCAAAGAAGGCTTTACTCATGATGAAGCACTTCAACCATCACTGTAAAGATGCTGTGGGGGTTTTTGTTTGTTTGTTTGTTTTGCTTTTTTGGATTGGTGGATGTTTTAGCCCACATGCCTGCTCGGGGCTGGTATTAATTAACTTACTATATGTAAAGTGCCTGAAAAGTAGCAAAGAACTAGGGCTATATAGATCTAAAAGTAAATAGACTTGTTTCCTCTCTAACTGCTGCTGGCCTTCCCAAACCCTGTTCTTGTAATTTGACTGGGGGACGAGAAAGCTATCAAGTGAATGGGGCCTGATTTCTCCCCTACAGACTTGCAGTTTGGCTTGTTGAACATTATTTCTCTATTCTCAAATGCTTACAGATTTTTTCTCATTACATCTGTTCCATATCTTACTGAATATTGATGTTATGTTTCCCAGCAAGCCATTCCCATCAACTTTTATTTTTTTTCTCTTTGGAAAGAAAAGGGAGACTCTTGGTGGAGGGAGAGGGGTGTTGAGGGAAAGATCATTTATTTTGTTAGGCAGTTAGCCTAGAAGCCAAGTCTTTTAACAGTACCAGGTGCAAGAATCCAGTCATAGGTATTCAGAAATGCTTAGATTTAAACTGGGGGGTGGGGGAGGGGGTGCAGTCCAGGGCAGGACTAATAAGGACTAATAGTTATTTGGGTGGAATCACCATTGTTCCCATGTTCCCCAAAAGGTCTTACCTCATTTGTTCCTTTTCAAAAACCAGATTTACAAAATACAATTTAGCAAAAAAAAAAAAGTCCTTCATTTCCTGGCCTCCTGCAGTTGCATGGCTCCATGCCCCTTCTCCAACCATTAACTTCGCCTCGGATTTTTCAAGCACTGTTTTCCCTTCACAAATCTAATTAGCCAAACTCTTTCTCATCTGATGCCTCCATCTTCCCTTGTTTTGGGGTACAGTTTGTTCTTCTGACTGTCCCTTCGTTAGGCTGCATTGTTTGCCACAGCATTATCACAGGATGGTTTTCTAGCTGGACAGTCATTAGCATGACTTCAACGATAGAGGGTCCCTGACGACTTTATTCACAGACAATTTAACATTTCTTCTCCTGTTTCTATAACGAGTTGGGTTTTTAATTCTCCCAAATATGCTGTCTCAAAGGTGGCTGTGATGCTGTAATCCCATTTTTCTGGGATGTATCATTTGGGGAAAGGAGAAACATTCCTGAAGCACACATTGATCAGAGGAAGTGCAGACACGCTTCCCAAGGAGACAAGCCTTTGTTTCCCAACTTGTCTGAGGCTACTTTTCCTCCCTGGAGCAAATGGCCATTCAGTGAAATGGGAAGGTTCTGGAAAAAGTCTACAAAACAGATTGAGAACCTCAATATGAGAGACTGTCATGGAGGAACCAAATGTGCTTGTTATCTTTACAATGACGCACAGAATCGCAGCTTCTGGTCTTGCTGGAGTCCTTCCTTGTTGGATCATATGGCGCCCTATTGCTTAGCCTAGAAATCCATTTGACAGCGTATCTTCCCCTGAGTTTAGCAGGTTAAACAGAAGAATTTGTCAAGTTCCACATCAATCATATTAGCCCATTGCTTTTGGCCCTGATGTATGAACTTTGTTTGTAGAAATGGAGGTTATAAAATAGAAACTAATATTTTTTCATTATGAAGTGCACCAACCCACTTCTCACTGCTCCTGTCTCACGTTACATTTCTTCTCAAATTCTCCTTGCCCTGCCCTTCGCTTCCCTTGTGTTTTCTTCCATCTTCCCCTCTGAACCATTTGTCACCTTGGACATCTTTCCATCTTGCCTTAGCTAGTAATTAATATCTGAGCACTTGCTATATGCCCAGCAATTGCCTAAAGCACTACACATGGGTTAATTCACAAAATATTCTTTGAGTTAGGTTGTATTATCGTCTCTGCCTTACCGGTAATAACAAAACAAAAACAAAACAAAACAAAACAAAAAACTCTGAAGCATAGAGTAATAAAACAACTTGACCAGGATTTCAACGCGGGCTCTTGAAGTCAGCCTTAGAGTCAGAATAGTTAACTTACCCGGTTCATTCGGATGCCCTTTTTATCCATGAAGTCCTGATGTTTTATCTACAGTTTAACAGTTTGTGGACTGAAATCAATTTGGATTTTGTACCTGTTCCAAATCTTGACAGTAATGGTATGGGCATGGTTGAGATCAAAGTTATGAGCTCCTGAATCAAATTTCTTGATTGCTTCAGGTCTGGGAGTCCTTCCTGTTCTTATACCTGAAAGCTGAGTATTTGCTGGCTATATCCATAGGCTTTTTATTCCTACCACCTTTCCCATCTGCTTGCCCCTTTGCAAGTCTTGGTTAGTTGTTTGTTTATCTTCAATATCTCTCTGGGATCTTCCAAGCTATAGAAACAATCAACAGTGATTTTCAATGATATATTTAGCTTAGCTATAAATCAGACTAGGCAGAATATCATATGAAATGGAGATGACATGCACCCTACCTGATCCTGGGAGAGATGTTAATCTACACACCATAAACTGAAACTCTCCCCGCCGCACACACCCACACGTGGTGGTTTCCTGTGTGCAGCAATGCTAACCTAAAAAATGAATTGGACTGAGTGTTTGGCAATCACCTTGACTGTAATCCTCTGCACTATATAGCACCTTTTCTATGATCCTCTTGAGAAAGACCTGGACCGGGAATTGTCAGGAGTTTCCAAAAATAGAGGGAAAAATCCCTGGCAGATCTGCAGAGAGGAAACGCCACTGTTTGTCCCATTGACACCATAGGGGGTAGATGGCAGGTTTCATGAGCAATATGCATATAGACATCGCCATTGAAGAAAATCTTTAAAAAGAATGTATTTCAGAAGACCAAGGGGAAAATGAAAATTGCTCTTAAACTATATGTTAAGAAGTAGATGCTTCAAAATATAGATTATTATTACTACCAACAGGCTAGCAAACTAAGATGCAATAGAGAAAATAACTAATTTCTATTTAAAGAACCACAAACTAAGCAATTAAAACTTACAAAATACACTTTTTTTCCTATGCTTTACTGTCCTCTTCCTTTCTTTTGTCTTAAATTCTTATAGACATTTGTACTTAGTAACACAACCTTGCAAATAAAAAAGATCTACCAAGCTATCTTCTTTCCCAAAAGACTTCACAGAAAGAGATTAATACAGCTTTTATTCCTAACTATTAGCCAAACATCAACCAGTAACTATTCTGTTTGCTGAAGATCTGAGGAAAGGTAAAGTAAGGCTAAATCACCACAAAAGGGATATCAGTTCAATTACGAGTTGAAGAACCCCGAATTGCCATTTCTCAGCATTAAATATTTAGGTTTAAACTCTTCTCTGAGAGGACCTCAGATTGTACCTGTGAGAGGATAGGAGCTGGAATACTAAAGAACAATCCATTAGGGCAATTTTCTTTGTGGCTTCTCTGCTGTGTGTGAGATAAGGATAATTATCAGTATAGGAATAGTGAATGGCAACAATAACAGGTGCATAGGTCTCTGCCACTAATTCACTGTGCAGGATTTAGATTATTTTCCCCCATTCTCTGACTTTAGAACTAGCAGGACAACTCCATTCTCAGCATTCAGCTTTGCAGGCTCAAATCAGTCAAGTTGCTGGGTCAGGTCAATTTCCTACATCTCCCCTTTCCTAAAAGCAGATTAACTTCCCAAGTCTGGACTAGCAGAAGTGCTGGGGGGTAGTACAGATGCACGGTGGGATGGGGAGGTGAGGCCATAGGGAAGATCATTAAAATACTTAACTTTATTTGAGCGACCCTAAATTTCAATAATCCAAAAATTTAAAGTGGTGAGCACATCGCTTAAAACACTTGGAGTGCGGACTGATTGCATGCCTGCTGGGAGACATCAGACAAGGAAGCTCCCAAATAGGAAGAATGCTGAGCAGGGGTCCCCCACTCAAAAGTTCCTGCTTATTTCCCCTGAGAGGATCCTTTGTGTCTTGGTAGACTGTGGAGGCAAAGGCCAGAAGCATCAGTAAGAGGCTTTTTGTCTTTTTTGGAAGCTATATTGACTTTCAGAGGGTTGTTGACAATAAGCTCATGGCCTTGTTCCCCAGCAGAGGACTTTGTTGTTGAGTGCAGAACCACACCTGCTCCAAAAGGTGATACTGGGCATTCAGCGTCTGTAAGCTATGTTTTTTAAACATTTGAATCTCAATAGTTTCACTTTCTTATAGACCCCACCACTCCCTAATGTCTCACGCCACTCAGGATCCTGGTTATTGGTACACACTGATGACTTTGATAAGGCAGCCATTGGCCCAAATTTTCCAGAGTTTAAACTGCTTCAATCCCTTGCTTCCAGGCTAATCTCCCACAGATAATTGACCTGTATTTTCTGTTTGAGCCTGTGCTGTGCTTCCCACCCTTGCCTTCTGCCTACACTGATCCTCCCCTCTCATATCAGCCCACTGACATTCAACTACACTCAATTTATGATTCAAATATCACCTGAGTCTTGAACTCCTTTATATCCATGAAGTGTCACCAATGGGGTGTGTCTTTACCCTCCTCTGAAACTCAATGGCACACAGGTTGTTTTTCTTAGGCTCCTAACTGTTGCCTCATAATTAATTCTGTGTTTACATATACCCTTCCTGCCAACACTATATATTCTTTGGAGGACTTGGTCACATCAATCATATTTATAACTCCTGTGCCTCATAGATGGTGTCCAACATAAATTTGCTGACTAAAAAGAGTAAAAGTTCAGCTATCAACATAGGTTATTTTTGTCTCCTGTTGCCCATGCCTCCAGCTTTTGTGTGTGCATTCAAGGAAAGACACACATAGACACCCATTACACATTGCATAATTTCATTCTCTCCAACAACTGCATGCTAAACTTGGGCAAATGCTAATTAGTTATTAAACTTTTCACTAATCCGAGTCTGCTTTCTAGCTCTTTCAGGATTAATTTAATTCTAGTGGATTTTTTTAGTAGTTCCGTGTTAAAAAGAAAAAAGAAAAATACATTCTCTAGTCTGTTCACTTTAGCTTCTGTCTCTTATTATAGGGCTGAAGGAGCTCCCAAGGCATGTCCTGGTGAGTTATGTACTCTGAAGGAGCAGTACTTTAGGCTCCCACAACTAATTTATTATGCCAACCTGCAACACTTTGAAGGGTGTTAGAGCACAGTTCTGTCTTCTATCAGATCACTCCATAGTTAGCATCACCCAATTCTTTTCCCCCTTGTTCATTCATTTATTCAAAACATACTTTAATCTCCGCAACTTGTCTGGTGCTCTCTGGGCCCTGGGAATACCAATGTAATACTTAAAATTCTAATGACCACACAGTCCAGACCAAGAGGGGGTTTATGTTTAAAGAAATGCACTTCCATACCCATAATTAATTAAAAACCAACCTAAATATGTATTTATATATTTTAGACATTAAGGAGGCCCCATTCACAATGCACTGCAATGCTTTGTAACATACACCGTCTTCTAATTCCAGTGCCCTTTTCCACTCCACCTGTGACCTTTCTTGTCCCAGTAGAAACTCTTCTATAAACACGCCGCCTGAATTTTCTATCTTTGTCCATCCTTGATCTCTTTCATAATTAATGATGTAGCTATACTTAGCCTCCCTTCCTCTTTCACTGGAAGAAAAAGGGAAAGGGGAAGGGCAAAAATAAGATTCTTTGTAACGAGAGGGGAATGTAGGGTCCAGTAATGCCCGTGAGAATAAGACAAAGACCCCAACCCCAACAAGCTTACTTTCTTGTAGGGAAACAGACACACACGCACAAGTGTACCTTCTGTATGATGGGTTGTAATATACATCAATATTCCCTAGGAGGGTGGCATCTGCTGGAATCTGGACGTGCAGCCCAGGAGAGGAGGGGCTCCATGGAATGAGGCTGGAGAGGGCAGGAGTCCAATCCCAGGATGTCTTTAGGGCTTTTGTTCAGGAGGCTAAGCTTCAGCTCTAGCTCTTGCTGCTATCTTCGCTAATCGAATTTCTAGTTCTAGGAAATAGACTTCTCATCTCTTTTGTTACCTAATGAGTCCAGAATTGGACCAGACGCCTTGGTGTGTTCTAATCAGCACCTTACAAAAGGCCCATATCCCAGGACTAATAGAGTGGCCCTCTGAATGCAAGCTGACAGCGTTTTAGCTCTTTCCATCACTGCTGCACACTGAACCCAAAATGCAAATGTTCATTCCAGAGTACAGGCAGATCTTTTTTCTCTGCCATATTAACTAATTAAGCACCATTTAAATTGTACTCAGCCTGGGCATTATTTCTACCCAAGTGCATCACTTAGCTACATTAAATTTCATATTCCACTTTGAAGCCCAATTGCCTAATCTCTCACAGTTTATCCTATGAAATGGTTCTAGCTCAGTTTCTTAACATTCTTTCTATTTTAATGTTAGTGGTGAGTGTAAAAAAGAAAAACACATATCAACCTATAATTCCTTCCACTACAAACAAACCAAAAAAGAAATATAACAGAGAGTAGCAATTCATGGTAACCAAACTTACAAAACTAAGCTGGGGCATTTTTGTTTGTTTTGCTTTTCTGTTTGTTTGTTTTAATTATTTCTACCCTAAACCCATGAAAGACAAGGAAATGGAGACATTGAAAATTTAAATGATTTTCTCATGGCCATTCTACCATTTTGCCTAGTAAAAATGTTAATAGCTTAGAGTAGTACAAAGATCAAAGTCTTTAGAGTCAGACAGGTTGTGGAGGGGAGGCCAGAGGGTGAATCTGAGCTCAAATAGCACTCAGCCATATACCCTTGTAAAGGTGACTTCTCTGAGTGTCAGTTTCCTTATTTGCAAGATAGCAGAAATAAGACCCACCTTGCAAAGGCTGTTAAGAGAGCCAATAAAAGCACTTAAAATATCTTGTCTATATAAGACATTTGTGATAGCTGCTATCATCATGATGATTATATCACATTATTGATTTCTATCTTCTAAACTAGGGGTGGACAATCTTTTCCTCTTAAGTGTCAGATAGTAAATATTTAGACTTTGTGGGTCATAAGACCACATAACTCTGCCATTGTAGCAGGAAAGCAGCCATAGGCAATATGTAACTGAAGAGGCCTGACTGTGTTGGTAGGCCATTCAAAACAGGTTGTAGGCTGGACCTAACCAGTGGGCCATAGTGTGCCAACTGTTGTTCTATGCCATCAGCTATTAATTCATTCAACAAATATTTATTTGGGTGCCTACAATGAGCTAGCAACTGTACCTGGATTAGCAGCTATAAGGGCTAACAACTTTTGGAATACAGCAATAAAAAGGATAGAACAAAATCTCACTCTCATGGGACCTACCTACATTCCCATGAGAGGAGGCAGTGAATGAGCAAGCACACACATGAAGTAAACAAGAAAAGCGTCCAATACTGCTGAAGCAGTAACAGGGTGTATGCGTGAGTCTTCTCGCTATATCTCACCACAGAGTGCAGAGAACCGCAGAAGTCATTTCCTAAAAGGCTTTCAGTGATCAAGCCAGAACTTTTATCTTAGGATTTTTACAGAGATTTTGAAGTTTCTTGTTTCCAAAGAATTAAGCTGGGCTTTGCAGTGCTGATCTCGTAGACAGGCATTTACAGAGATGGAAACCCTTGAAACATATATAAGTTACCAAGGGCTCTAGAGTACAGCAGAGCTTGGACCTCAGTATTAACCAGAGTCTTGACAACATACTGAAGCATTCCCTTCTCTAAACTTCTGCGAGCCCTATGTGATTAGGGGAAGTCATCCCATGGTAAGGGGTTTAAAACAAGTGAGAAAAATCACATGGATGCCTGCTATACATCAAGCCCTGAGCTGCACTCTTTAAAAACCATCGAATTTGTCCTTCTCAACAACCCTGCAAGGAAACTACTATAATCTTTACTTTATAGATGAGAAAATTGAGGCTTAAAAAGGTTGTGACTTGTCACAAAGTCAGTAATTGGCAGTGCTAATATTTGACCTTAATTCTGTCTGCCTATGAAGGCTTCCACTCCCAGCATTTTGTGCTTTTTCAGCCATTCCAAAGAATTGCTGTGTTTCTTTCTAGATCTTCAACTCTGGCACCCATTGTCTGTTGCCACTTCACTATTTACTCATAAACCTACCTGAAACCTACCCATATGCTTAACACTGATAAGGAATGTTGCCAGGCGACTTAAAAAAAAAAAATCCAGTTGTATTGAATTTATTTGTTTCTTCTTCTAGCTAGTCCAATAGCAATTTAATTTTAAAAAGTAATCAAATGTGTTTGACATGATTTATTTTCACAAATCTGTGCTGCCTCACACCACCAATTAAATTGCAGTTTTCCAAATGTAATGCTGAGCAGAGCCTTGAGTATCAACTCAGATTATCCTCCCATTGGAAATAATAGAACTGCCTTGGTCCACAGTCATTCCTTCCTTATTTAAAAAATAATGGGATATTATTGTCAGCTTTATAATCATTCATTATATCTCCTGATTCAAAAGACTCCTAAAAATAGGTTTAATAGGTGTTACTAAGTGAAATGATGGATTCTGTAATCAGGTGCGCCACCCCAAGATGTAATCCATCGATACCTGTAGTTTTTGTAATTATTTCCTTTCCAAAGCATTGTAATGCATCTGCAGGATTGGCTGTCTCATTTTTCTCTTTAAGTTCAGCAAGTATTTCTTTTCCTTTAAAGGATGATGAGTATGATGAAAAGTGATTGCATGCAACGTTTCTATTTATTAATAACTTTGTTCTAGGTCATCTCTTCCCATGTGTTTTTTCTCCTTGCCCCATCCAAAGCCAGGCCAGGATTTTGCCTGTGTCTGAGAACCAGTTATGCATATTGCTTGTCTTTGAAGCAGGGAAAAGTTGGGGCAGCAAGAGACATGGAAAGAGAATGGTTAAAGGAATAGTAAAGTTCTCAATAGGTGATTGACCACCAATGACCACACAACCAATTAGGAGATCGAATATATTTCTTTAGGCATTTACTATGAGGCAGACTCTGTGATAGGAACTTTACATGGGAAAACTATGGTTTAGAAAAGTTAAGTAACTTCCTGAGAGAAGAAAATGAGGAAATGGACAGAGATAAGATTTAAACTCAGTTCTGTCCAATGTAAATATGGTTTCCATCACACCGCACTGCCTTCCTATGCAACAAATACCTGCTCCAGTCATGATTCTTTATTGGTGATATTGGTGAGCAAAGATAAGATTGTGTTGGATGGTGTTTTTTTTTTTTTTTTGAGCGCATAGCAGCAGTATCATGCATTAGATAAATTGTTCTACCATTTATTGAACGTCTTTGGAGCATTGGGTTTAGCTTATGAAATACACTAAAGAAGAAGGGAATGTTCTTATCCAATTCCATTTCCATTTAGTGAAGCCTAGACTAGATCGTAGTGAGTGCTCAGTAACTGCTTACTGATTAGTAGATTTATTGGTTGGTTGATTGGTTGGTTAGAGTTTTGAACATGGATTTAAGGAGTTTTTGTTTTTCCTTAAAAAAAAAAAAACCTTCCTAAACATAAGACAACTAGGGAAGAACACACAATCAAATAGTAAAAACTGAATAAAAGGAATGAATTACAAAAAAAAAAATCTGCAAGAGTTCTAAGCAGGGGATCACTATAGATTGACATATTAAAAGTTTTATGCAAGTGGTTGGATTGAGTTTAGCCTCAGATGATGAGTAGAATTTTTGCACATAGATGGGAGAGGAAAGTGTTTTTCAGGAGAAGGCATACCATAGATAAAACTATAAAGACAAGAATGAATGTGATATATTCTTGGCATAGTGAGGTAAATTGGAAATTTACCTCAGATTTTGAACACACCTTGAAAGACAGGTTAAGGATTTGGGACTTGCCTTGGGAACTCTTGGAGGTGCATTAAATGAGATTGAGCGATGGAACTAAAGTAACAAAACAGATGTGTTAGGATTTGGTAAGTGTGAAAAATTAACGAGAGTGTGGATAGGTGTAGGTAGATGCTGTGAATCAGGTCACTAAACAAGGAGGGTGACCTAGGGTGATAATGTCAGTAGCGGCATGAAGGAAACACACTTGCAGAATAGAACGAGGCTCAAATTCTAGTTCTGTCACTTTTAGTTCTGAGTGCTTGGAGGAAATTATTTAACCTCTTAGAACATCAGAGTCTTTGTCTATAATAAAACCTCATTCGTAGGGTTTTTGTGAGGATTTACTGAAATCTAACATACTATATAATAGGTCTGATTCTAGAATATTGTAGTTAAGCTTGTCTTGGACATCTGAAGTTGCAATAACAAATACAATAGACTGTGTGGCTTAAACAATATAAATTTATTTTCTCACAGTTCTGGAGGCTGGAAGTCCAGGATCAAGGTCTAGTGGGGTTCTGCACTCTTCCTGACTTTCAGATGGCTGCCTTCTCACCGTGTTCTCACATAGTCTTTCCTTGGTGTGTGTACATGTGCAGACAAAGGGAACTCTCTGATGTCTCTTCTTATAAGAACATTAATTCTATCAGATCAGAGTCCTACTCTTATGACCTCATGTAACCTTAATTACTTCCATAAAGGACCTATATCCAAATACAGTTACATTGGGGGTTAGGGCTTCAATATAGGAATGGGGTGGGATATACTTAAGTCTATAGTAGTCTACATGTGTTAGCGCCTGTGTCGTTGAAAGAATTAGCATGAACAATATCAAGAATGGAAATTGGCAAGATGTAGTTACTAACTGGAAAAGGAAAATGAAGGAAAGGAACAAGTTTAATGGAATGTCTAAGTTTTGAACCTGAGTGGCTAGAGGAATTGTGGTCTATGTCTGGACCCTCCACCTCCCTCTATTAACTCTCCACTTCTAACTGTGATTTCTGAAAGAACAGTTATTCAGGGTCTAACCAAGTATGGTCCTTTAAATATTCATCAACACATATCTACCTCCTTATCTCTGTTGAAAAAGAAAACTTAATTTCGGCTTCTACTTCCAGGAAAATTCTCAGAGGATCTCACAATAGCAGTAGTCTTTCAGAAATAATTTTTGACATGGAAGAAATTCAACATGATCCTTATTCAATAGTACCTCAATATTTCATACAGAAATTCCAGAAAAAGGATTTTTATTGAGGCTTTTCTTTTCTTTAGTGAGGTTCCTATAAATGCTACCCATTCGACTTTGCTTTTATCCAAATTATGGAAAAAGGTATTGGATGAAGACAGGCAATATCTACTTACACTTCTACAATGAAGTATGTTTAGAACATATGAGAGGTGTAATGTGTGCATGGGTATGTTTTGTTTTGTACATCCTCTATACAGAGCTGGTTTTAAAAGAAAAAGTGCAGAGTTATGTGCTTTCACTCGTTCCTCTTTGCTTGACTGGTAAATAAATACTTTCAGAGATACCTCCAACTGATAAAGTGGGAGTCATTTCCAGTACACCACATCTGAGAAAAAAAAAACTTAACCATATATTTGGATTTACTTTTATTCTAATTTTTTGATTCATTGGAGGGAGTAGATCATTGTACTCTATTATGGTGTTGTGCACAGATATAAAGGTGATGGGGTGTTATGAGCAGAGAGATAGAGCTAAGGGGAAAAAAAGGAATCCCCATGTTAGGTACTTACTGAGTGAAGTGCCCTGATAGGATCTAGCATGTAACTAGCAAAGCTAGAGAGATGGGCAGATGGAGAGACTTACAGCTCTGGGACAGAAGGTTCAATGAGCCATATTTCTTGGTTCATGGTACATTATCATCATCGAGCATGCAAAGTCCCTCTCTTGTGATATCTACTCATTTATTGCTTTTGACTACATTTTCCACCCATCCCTTTTCTCTCTCCACAGGAAAAATGCTATTTTATAGACAAATAACAGGTTGAGAAAAATGAAGTAAGTTAGGTTAAGTGGGTTTTTCTAATGTCTCACAACAACTTAGTGCAAGTGCCTGGATTTGAATTGGGGCTAGATTAAATGCATAGTCCACTTAATACACATATTTTGGGAAATCCTCAAAGACAGATTATAATAAAATATACCAAGAAACTTTGTAACAAACAATGGGATGTGTTTGTCTTATAAGGAGAACAGCATGGTGTTAGGCAAGTGTGTTAACTATCTATGTGGACCACATGTTAAATTTTTAAGGCCTTTTATTGTAAAATAAATTGTGAACCTTCAGGAATTGTGATTAATAGCATGTTATAGCAAGTTTTATAAAACAAACTTAAGGCCTTCCTGAAGAGAATGTTCTCTAGGAGATAAGCACAGGGTTGCTTGAGAGGGTTAGCAGTGATTACCATAATTAAGTGCTATACTCAAACTCAAAAAGCTTATATTCTAAATTTCCCCCCAAATTAACAGCCCACGTCTAAGAATCTGAGTTTTGCCTCTATGATTTTTGATTAAATAGAGTTTTTCCCAGCCTTTTTTCTTCATGAGCTTACTTCATAATCATATACAATTTTATAAAAACCCCTTAGGATTTTTTTTAAAGTTGTAATTTTTTATTGTGACAATAAAATGTGGATTGAGGTAAAAATAATATTTTGTATTTGATCAATAAAGTATGATATAAAGTTAATTTATCATAACCTTCAAGAATATTCATAACCTATTTAGACAAATTTTACTTTTTCCAATTCTAATTGGCACAAGTTATTTCATCATTGATTTTAGGTAAAAATTAAGCCATGAAATTAAACTTTGCCTGTTAGACCTACTGTGTGGAATTATTGCATTTGGTACTTACAAAACAATTTGTTTATTTATTTTTCACTTTTTTTCCAAAAGATGAGATAAGAGAGGTGGTTTCAGTATTTCATTTGCAAGTACTTCTCCACATATAACACCATGTTGCTTGTGAGGATAGTGTTTATTCCCCCCAAATGAAAATCAAATCAGATGTAACAATCACTGAGTTTTCTCTTTTTAACATTGGTTTTCAAAGCACTAGAGACACCTTGATGTGCTCTATGAGAATTTTGATCAGATGAATGCATCTTAAAGATCCAATGAAAATTCATTCACATCAATGCTCCCTATGCTTCCTGTCATCAGCCAACAGTACATTATGAGTATAAATTAAACAGTATATGACTTAGAATGAAACAATTTAAAGCTATATAATGCTTACATCCTCATAACCACTAGCAGTGCTCAACTGAGGAATAAACTGAGTGGTTGGTTCATTTAATTTCAATACCAAATGATGAACATACTTCACAGCAATTCAGCCTACACACATAAAGGGCTTACTATGCACAGAACACTTTACATGGATAATCCAGGCTGACTTTCATAATAATTCTATGAGTTTGAAAGTATTTCTTATGCCTGTTCAAAAATGAGGAAATACAAGGGCATAGCATAATACTAACTAAGTGTTTACTTCATGGCACTGGTCTAAGCTCTTTCAGTATGTTTTCTCATTTAATCCTTACAGCAACGTTATGAAGGAAGTATGATTATTATTCCCATTTGATGGATTGGGAAACCGATACATAAAGTCCCAAAACAACATATGTTCGTGTGGACGCAAAGAGATAGGAACACTCATACGCTGCTGGTGGGACTGCAAATTAGTATAACCTCTATGGAAAGTAGTATGGAGATACCTCAAAGAACTAAAAGTAGAATTGCCATTAGATCCAGCAATCCCACTACTGGGCATTTATCCAAAGGAAAAAAAGTCATTCTATAAAAAAGACACCTGCTCTCTAATGTTTATAGCAACACAATTCACAATTGCAAAGACGTGGAAACAATCCAAGTGCCTATCAATACATGAGTGGATTAATAAAATGTGGCATATGTATACCATGGAGTACTACTCAACCATAAAAAAAAATGGTGAACTAATACCTCTTGTATTAACCTGGATGGAGCTGGAACCCATTCTTGTAAATGAAGTATCACAAGAACGGAAAAACAAACACCACATGTACTCACCATTAAATTGGAACTAATCCATCAACACTCATGTACACACATGGAATTAAAACTCAACGGAAATCAAGCAGGTGGGAGGGGGAAGAGGGGATGGGTAAATTCACACCTAACAGGTACAATGCACACTATCTTGGGGATGGGCACTCTTATGACTTTGACTGAAATGGTACAAAAACAATTTATGTAACCAACATGTTTGTACCCTATAATATTCTGAAATTTAAAAAAAAAATGTAAACAACTCATCTAAAATCACATCATCAGCTTATAAAAAGAGCCAGAGTTAAAGTCAGGTCATGTGGCTCCAGAATCCAAGCTCTTACCACCATATTATGTTTATAAGAGGCAGAACCAACATTGAAACTTAGTTTATAAACCTGTTTACTTGGTATCTATTTATCTATGCTTTTAAAAGATAACAAATGAAACAAAAATGCTATTCCACTTGTAATAGTGTGCATTTACTAGAATACTACACCCATGGTTAGAAACACTGGTCCATTATTACCACTCTGCCCAGTTGATAAGAGCCGTCCAGTGTTGCTTCTTAAAATACTTTCTTCTCTTAGCTTCTGAGACACTACAATCACCTGATTTTCTTCCAATATCTCTGGCCACATATTCTCAAGCTTCTTTGAGAATTCAACCTCATCTTTGAGTCCTTTAAAAGTTGACGTGCCCTGGCTCAGTTCTTGGATTACATTTCTTCTCCATCTGCACTCATTTCAATTTTTGGAAGCACAGAAATCATAGTCCAAGTCATGGAGCTTGATGTAATCACCCCAGCAGCATGGACAAAAAAAAAAAAAGAAAGAAAGAAAAGACAGCTAAGGAACTCCTGGAAACATCAGCAGATCAAGACAACCTACCAAGCAATACTACTGAGTACCTTAGACTGCTAAGAGGAGAACCATGAAAAATGCAAGAAAAGTAAAGTGTGGGAGGAAAGTAAAGGGAGAAGAGGGTGTAAAAGTGGAGGAAGCAATTGACTACTTGATGCAAAGAGAAAAATACAACAAGGACTGAAAAGGAGCAAGTGGTTTTGGTAGCAGTGTGGTGTCCTTGTTGAACGGAGTACCCATAAAGAAATGCTACAGTGAGTTAGGGAGTGGATGGCAAGGAGGAAGTGCCGTCAATTATAATCTTGAAAAGGGGAGGAGAGAGAAATAAAGGATGATAAAAGGATGTAAACACTTTGATTCATTTATCCATTCTGTATTTATTGGGCACCTACTGTATGTCTGTAACTATTCAAGGGACTGGGTACACAACACTGAACAAAACAAAACTATAAGCTCTGCTTTCCTAGCGTTCCATTCTAGTGCATTTGATGAAAGTAAATATTTTTATTAGTCTGTGGGAGATGGTTACATGTGTAACATTCACAGTGCTTGTCAGTTCTTTCTTTTATTATACCAGTTTAATATTTGCCATAGTTCATTTACTAGATTTAAGTTTTTAAAACTAAAAAAAAAAAAAACCCTCACTTTACTCCTTTCTGTATCTCTTTCCAACACTCTTTGCTATTTGAAATTGTTTAATATGAGCTATAGATTGGAAGAAGAAGTGACTTGGTGATAATTTGTTGTGGCAGATCAACCACTAAGGGAAGGCAAAGGAAAGGAAGGTAAAGAGGAGAGAGAAGAGGGGAGGGGAGGGGAGGAAAAACTTGTGTTTTACCATTCTATCTGGTTCTCTTCACCGCTCTCTCCCCTTATCTCAAGAGATCACTCAAGAAACAAAGTAAGTCTCAACCCTTGGATATAATAAGCCACTTATTGTTTCAAAATCTAATTTTGATTAACCCAAGATTCTGATGACATGTATCTTAGCACAAACTCAGCACAATTCTGCTTGGACGTTTTTAACACCAATGTGGAGTCTTCCACCAATTTATGAAGGATTTTCAGAATTACTGACAATTTTAGGTTCAGAATTATGAACACACACAACCAAAATTCTCATTTTTTCCCACCTTCCACTTTACTTCTCCAATACAACCTTTCAACACACACACACACACACACACACACACCCCATTCCACACTCTCTAAAAGCACCAAATGTGAAAAATGTGTCTTCTCTTCTTCCCTTCTCAGTGATAATTACTCCACTTCTGTACTTTATAAAGAGCACACAGCAGAATGTCATCATTTGCTTTTCAAAGCAGGCACAGAATTGGAAAGCATTGTGGGTAATGGCATGCAAATGATCCAAGGCTGACACCTTCTTAACAAAGTTAAACTGTTAATATGCACCTGGAATTCATCTGGGGAATGAGCAAGGGACACAGGTATGGCGCAGCCCTTCTAGCATCTTATTCCCTTGGCGGGATTGGGAAGGGTGTTCAGATTCACAGCATTTCACATCGTTCCTAAGCCTGCTTAGTCTGTCTCTAGGGATTGGACGTGGAAGCCAGATGAATACTACCTTCATCACTAATATTTTCACTTGGATAAACTGATTGATTTAACCTAAACCTGAATGTGAACTTTGATGACATCAAGTTTCTTGGTGATGAACTAGATCTGATGCAGAAATTTCTCTGAAAACAATGCAGCATGAGAGAAGGAAAGTTAGAAGCACTTGAGGCACAGAATGAAATGCAGGGCGGCACAAATCCTTGCCTTATATCCTTGCTGCGTCCCTTGTGGATATTTTGGTCCTAATTTTCCTCAGTTGAAAATTGTGGGTTCTGATTATAACTTGAAGCGTGTTAATGCAAAATGTTCATGTCTTTTCTAAAAAAAAAAAAAAAAAGGTACTGCATTGCTGCTCAAACTATTCCTTGTCAGCAGAAAGACCACTTAAAGAAAAAATGCATGTGTGTGTATGTGTGTATGTGTATTAGGCTGGTCTGCTGAAAAAGTAGCAAGCACATCTAACACCTAGATCTTGGTTTCCAAATACCATCTCCACAAAAAAGGACCAGGGATCCTTGGGAAAACAGATAATACTAGAGATGAATCAGGGAAAGTACAAGATGAACCTAGAACATACTGCTGTGACAGAAAATAAAGACTTGCTCCAAAAATGACAGAGACATGTCAAAAGGGTACAGGAACCAGTATAAAGAAATGTCCACTATCCAAAGTTAGGACAATTTGAGCATCAACATAAATAATGATAATAGTGGATTGTAACTCATTGAAGAAAATAGTAATCTATGAATCCACAGAGATGTAAATAAGTAAATACATAATTGAATAGAAAGGGGAAGAATAACCCTTCCTAACAATAGAGTGCCAACTAATAAATGTAGAGGAAATAATGGAATTGGAGAATAACTATTTGGCATTCACCGTAATAATAACTGTTTCAGGCAAAAAACCATTAGTCGGTGCTAAAATTCGTGGGTGAATGTTTGATGAAAAATGGAACACATGTAGTCTCAGGGCATCTTTTCACAAAATTCTTATTAATTACAAAAGGAAAATAGAAACTATATAGTAAAGAAATTTGGTAGACACTACCCTAAACAAGTGATCAAAGTTAACATCATCTGTAATGAAACAAATATACACCACATGCCTCTTGAGCTGAAACACAGAGAAAGATAATCACCATTGGTGTTCTTGCCAAAAGTGCACAAACTAAATTTAATCATGAGAAAACATCAGGGAAACCTCAAGTGAGAGATATTCTCCAAAACAACTGACCTAAAATCTTTTTAAAAAATGTAAAGTTCATGAAAGGCCAAGTAAGATCAAGGAACTGTTCTAGATTAAAGGGGACTCAGTAGATTTGACAACAAAATGAACCTTATTATTTTGATTGGATCCTGTACCCAAGATTTTTTCCTCTTTTTCTATAAAGGGAATTACTGGAACAATTGAAAATTTCAAATAAGACTTGTATACTATGTTTTACAATCTCAATTACCATTGATTTTTATAATTATACTCTACTTATATAGAGTATTATCTTTGTTTTTCAGAAATGCACACTGAGATCTTAAGGGGTAAAGTTGTATTATGTCCGAAATTTATTTTCAAATGATTTAGAAAAAAAATAGTGTGTGTCTGTGTGAGTGTTTATGTGTGTGTGTGTGTGGATGTGCGCATGAGAGAGTACACAAGATAGAGCATGCACAACTATGATAAAATATTAACATTAGAGGGATCTCAATGAACGTATATGGATAATTTTTTGCCACTTTTTTGTAATGTTGAAGTTATTTAAAAATAAAGGGTTAAAAATAAAATAAGAAAGTAAAAAAAATATATATGAAAGATATGTCACCTGAAGTTGACAATACTTCATCTTTCTGATTTTTAAGATTCAGTATTTTGACCTCCCCAACTTTATTATTTTAAAACAAAGTTGTAGAGTCTTTTGGTGAAGTCCTAAAAACTGAGAACTTTGCCACATCTTACTGAGAGGAGTCCACAAGAAGTCTAAATTACATATACCACCAATGAGCATATTAAATAAATCTATAATTGTTCAATAGTGATCTTAACCGTCTACAAGCTTCACAATGTACCTTCAAAATCCATTTTGCTAGTGGCAGCACAATCTCAGAATGGCATTTCAGGATTTGCCCAGAACCTTTAGCTCAAATTCCTATTGCCTTTTTAAGCATCCTAGAGAAACCACAGCTACACATAATGGGCAGGGTAGTAAGCAGTGGGATTGAGCTTCCTTGCCTGATCAGCTCTGATTAGTTACCTCTGTTGCTCCTCCTGGTCTCTCTTCTGAAAATAATGATCAGGACTATATACCATGAAGAATTTCAATAAAGAAGAGAGTGGATACAATATATTTTTTCCTTCCATGGATTATATCCTCTAAAGATCATCATTAGAAATACCATGTGCATGTGTGAGGGTGGAAGTAGTAGCATGATATAGGGGAAAGAACATGGACTTTGAAGTCAGGCAGATCCTTATGTTAATTGGAGAAAATTGTTTAATCACTCTGAACACCAGTATCCTTCCCTATAAAAACATGCAAACTAATGATTTTGGGCGTTATTTCAAAGAACCAATGAGCTAACATGTAGAATGTGCTTTTTATTCTCCATTTTCTCTTCCAAGTCTGTTCATCATCTTTCTGCATCCCACTCTATGTCCTCGCAGATGGCCCCCAAGGACTGTTTCAACCGATCTCCCTTACCTTGGGCTACTGGTTGGGTTCAGACAAATTGTGGCATAATCAAGAGATCAGAAGTTAGTAAGAGAAAGAGATATGGTATTTATTTCCCTGTCTCCCTCCTTGTGAAGCCATCGTTTGGCAGTGGTTACATTACTCTACCTAAAGCTACAGTTCCTGGTGGATAGTCCTTCTTCTATACATAAAGTTCTCACAGGTTAGGACAACTCTTCCCCAATTCTATCCATCTACCTCCCTGAGGGTGATATTATCACTCCACCACTGCTATTCCCAAGATGCCTCACCATATTTTATTGCTACCTTCATCTTGCCTTTGAAAATAGTCCTTTTATTAAAGTTTCCTCAACTACCCCTTTGCCATCTGTCTGATACTAGGATGTGGAGTGATTCAAAAACAATCCTGGCACTCTAAGGAGGCCAATTTTACAACCCTTACCTCATCTGGCCCTGCTATAGTCCAGTATAAGAAACCAC
The DNA here is from genome assembly GCA_023783475.1 of Daubentonia madagascariensis. Lineage (NCBI taxonomy): Eukaryota > Metazoa > Chordata > Mammalia > Primates > Daubentoniidae > Daubentonia > Daubentonia madagascariensis. Next base: position 16,549,399 of record JAKFHU010000144.1, read on the forward strand.
ATAGCAAGGGAGAGACAAGCCCTTCAGTTGCTCTTTGAAGTCAGGAGAAGACTATAGTTATGATGTATCAACTTTTGAATAACAAAATTCTTATCAAGGTTGATGATTGGATGTTGTGTCAGGTCCCCCCCTGCCAAAAAAAAAAACAAAAAACAGTCCGTATTTTATTCACATGCAGTCCTGTGGCTCTTATGTAGAAAAGATAAGTTGGTTCATAATTAATGTACCATTTATTATGGATTAGCAATAATGTTCCTTAATATTTTCTACAATAGCCTTAGGCAGATGGGGGGAAGGAAAGCAGCAAATTGGTTTAATATAGTAAAACTCTATCATTATTGACCTTCCAGAGGGATTTCATGCCTACGATCTTATTTGTTTTCTTAGTTTTTACATCAATAGATTTTATAATGTCTGAAACCCACCTCAATTTGCTCCTTGTTCCTGGCATTCTCCCTCTCATGCATCAAACATCTGGGAGCATTTTACAAGGCTTTCCTGTAATCTGCCCAACTATGCACACATGTGCCTTTCAGGAGTCCAATTTTCCCCTCTCAGTAATTGGCCAATGCAGAGAAACAAAGTATCATTTTATTTTACATAATGGCACTATGTAAAATGATTCACTAATTCAGTACTGAAAAATAATAATCACAAGTTGCAAGATTTAAAAACACATGTGAGAAGATAGCACCTGGGGAATCTAGGCTCTTAATGCTCACACAAGCTCGCTCTTGCCCCCTGCAGTTTGCTGAGGGACAAAAGAATATTTTATAATTACCCTTGTGTTTTGCTTGCAAACTTTAGACAAAATGTTCATTTTTCCTTATAAGGAGCTTTCAGTACCTCCAGGAATACACCACACAACAGCATTATTTAGAACCAGTTTTGTTTCCATATCACGTAACAAATATGTCTTTGTTCTTCCTCTGTCTCCACTTGTTAATAGAGAAAATTGTCTAGAAAAAATGCAACCTACTACTTAATATGGATTACTGTGTTTTGTTCCTCTTACAATATAAAATAAATGTCTATATAAAAGAAAGATATGGCAATAGTTAATGCTTTTTCCTGAGTAATAATACAATTTTGAAAAAAAGAATCCCTACATAAATAAATTGGGTGAGCTTATCTTATCGCCTGCAGTTTCACTGTACTAATGAGACTGCTGAGAAAGCTCTCCTTCAAGAGCTCTACAATTCAGCACCCAAGCTGATGGACAGTACCCTATCAGTAAGCATCCACACAAAAGCACCCAACTGAATGGAAATTGAGGAACAAATAATTTTCTGTGGTGACTAAGATCTCCATAAACCAGTGACTTCAACATCACCTTCCAACACCTTGCCACAAACTACTCTTCTCAAAAGTAGTTTAACAAACAAACAAATAAAATCTATTCACCCTAGTGGTCCAAGGTAAATTTTCAAACAAATCCCAAGTCCTTGCTAAGTAGCCACTTTTCAGACTTACCTCTGCAATGGGATACTCATATCAATAAAGAATTTAGGGGAGAATTTAGGATTTCACCTGTTTAAAAAGGTGAATGGACCAAATCCCACCCCAGATGAATTAAATGAAAATGAATGGCTTTCTTTATTAATAGTATGATAGGTTTTAATTTATATTTCAGAGTTGGTACAGACTAAATATGCTAACATCCTAGTAGCAATTCACATTTTTAAGTCTGTCCTCCAAGGCTTTTTTCAAACACTGCATGTGTCTGAAATCAGTAAGAGCTCATTCTATCTTGGGCATCTCTGACCATCAGTATGTCTTTCTGAACAAGCCAGGTAGTATCAGAAATTAATGAATATTAGTTCATTGATAATAAGCAGGACTGTTTAGTTCTATTAGGGAACTATCTAAAGACAGCTAATAGAATTAACTCTACCTACTCCTTGTACCATTCCTTATATGCACTACTCTTTACTCTTCTTACTCTTGTGTGTGCAATCCAATGAACCTGTTTCCATTTTTGTAGCTCAGGAATGAACTATAATATTCTAGCTTTTGTGCTGACCAGAACAAAGCAGAAAGTAATCTTTCTCTATTAATTCTGGACTGTATTTTTCTACCAAAGCCACTGAGTTGTTATTAGAACTTTGACAGGTTTAGTACACTGAGCCTTATTAAGCTCACTGCCAATTATGACTCCCACATAGACAACTGTATTCTGTTTTAAGATGCTCTTAGCTGGGGACTTTTTTAGTAGACTTTATCCTTATCTACTTTTATCTTTTTAGTGTCATCCATCATTTCAATCTGTAAATATATTTTAAAATATCAATTATATCTCATGTGTTGTAGCATCACATTATCCTGAAAGGGATAATCATTGTTTATATAGTTACAGTTAAGTGTTTTTTTTTTAATATATAAAAATTTTTGACTAGGCCAGAATTTAAGGTAAAGTAGTGGGTATAAATCCCCATCCAGGTTGATAAATAGTCATTAATCAGCATACTTTGAATATATTCTATCAACTAATAATAATTTCATTGGATTATCCTATTATTTAGCACATAGGTCTCTATGTTTTCTCACAAACATAGGATGAGAGGCTTGGCAAAGATTTATTTGTTCATTTACTTACTGATTATCTCCTATGCATAAGGCATTGTTCTAGGTGCTAGGGATTCAGCTTTAAATAAGACAGATACAGTTTCTCCTTTTATGGATTGTACATTCTAGCTAGTGGAGAGAGATAATACTAAATTAGAGGTCTTACAGCAGTAATGACAAAGAATGCTACTTTAGGCAATGTGGTCATGAAAAGTCTTGCTGAGATGGTGAAATCTAAGCTGAGATTATGACATTTAAGCTGGGACTTGAATGTCAAAAAGGAGCCAGCTATACAACCATCTATAGAAAATGCACACCAGACAGAGAGAACAACTAGTGAAAAATTTTAATTTAGAACTGATTCATCTCAGGCTGTTAGTAAAACAGAATATTTGGTTGAAGTCCAGGTAAAAAATTTCTACATTTCTTTGATCTACTGGCTATTAACCACATAAAAAATAAAATAAAATCATATTAGAACATGGATAACTCTCAAAATCATTATGCTTAGTAGAAAAAAGCTAAAGGAAAAAGAGCACATACTTTATTATTTCATTTATATAATGTTTTAAAATGTAGACTAACATTTAGGGACAGAAATCAGTTGTTTTCTGGGAATATTAAAGTAAAGTGATGGATGCATTACAAAGGAATTTAAAGAAATTTTGGTGGAAGATGGGAATGACTGTAATTTTGATCATGGTGATGCTTTTATGGGTACATACATGTGTATATGCCAAAACTCATCAAATTAGCATTTTAAATATGTGCAATTTATTATACATCAATTGTACCTCCATAAAGCTGTAATAAAATTAAGCCTGTTTGAACATTTCCTTTCACAGGACATAGGTAGTTTCTAGTGATGCCCAGGTCACCTTCCAAATACTTAACAAGCCTCTCTTGATAATCCGTCCTATGCTTTCCTGCTATCTGCATCATACTCACTTGCCTGTATTTGGGAGACTATACCTCTTTCTCAGTTTTGGACAATAAAATAATATTTTCCCAACTTCAGTTTACAAACATGCCACCTCAAAGATCTTGGATAGGAGTTAGAGTGTCTAATTTGCATATTATTTCAGAATTGCATTTTAATTCAGCCAGTCTGGAAACTGAATCCATTTAGAGATCTCTCTCCCACCTCTGACTTCTGTCCCTTCTTGGCAAGTTTCTTCTATACTCCTCCTACTCCTCCCTGTCTTCTTCCTCCTCTGATCTCCTCCTCCTCCCCATTCTCCTCCTCCTCCTGCTCAGTCCAAATATCATCCCACAAGCAGTGAAGAAAGCAACATGCCAGAGGTCAGGGAAGACCTTCCTTGCTCAGGCATCGATCACTTGCAATACCAAGCAGTGTGCCTCACCTTTGGCTGTATACGTGAATGAAACATAACTAGATATGCTTTTTTTCCCCTCCTAGCAGTAGTTTTAAATTCTAACTACTTTAGGAAATTTCATATTCCTGACCCTATTCCCATTTCTACTGCTAACAAAGGTTGGGATCATGGGGAAGACAAAAACTCTCTGTTACTAATGGACTTAGGAACAACCATACTATTGGATGTAGGGGAACTGTGCCCGGGACATTGGTTACAAATCCACAGAGGTGATTGTGAAACTTGGCTGCCTACGTGTACGTGTACCTCATGCTCTCGCCATTCTGGTGTAAATCTCAGGGCCCTCATAGATTGATATAAATAGAAACACCTGAAAATAGTGGAGAAGTACACAAATTAAAATTATTGTAATCATTATGTACACATTGGGAACTCAACAAAAATGTGCAGATTTAAGAATTTCCATTATTCTACCTCATAGGAACTTGTGAACTAACTTACTTTACTCTTATGGCACTTGTGCCTGTGCTTCGAAACCATAGATTTGCCTCTTTGTAGGCCATGATTTTCAAAACCACTCACGACTATAATAAAATATTACATAATGCTCAGCCTTATAATAATTCTATCATTTCTCTCTGGTTCAGCAAGGTTTCTGGTGAGAGTCTATCAATCTATTTTTTGGATTTGGAAGCAGAAGAGGAGAGGCCACTATTCCTGGGAGAATTTGTGGAAGATGAATGTGCAGTCAACAGAAATGAGGGTCTAATCAGCTTTCAGGCAAGCCCTAGGCAGCCACCTTCTTTGTGGTTGTATGCCGCAGAGGTAGGTGAAGGCAGTTCCTTCAGAAGCTCACCAGTGGACCCTGCAGACAGACGTGGCTGGTGATAGTGTGCTGAAGTTCTTGAGACTCACAGCAGCTTCTGGTTGAGCTCTTGCAAAAGGCCAGCTGTGACACTGGAGGTTAATTGGCCACAGAGTTCTTGCCTTTATCCCCACGGTCCTTTCAATGGTTTAATGAGCTTTCAGTGGTTTAATTCCTTTTTTATACCATACTATTCAGAGTTGGAATTCATAAAGAACAACTTGTTTTCCTGACAGAACCCTGACTGGTGCAGGCAGGAACAAGTTAGAAGCAAGACATTGAATGCTTTTACACAACCACATCCACTGTTCAAACAGATATAGTGGTTGAACATGCTGGTCCTAAAGTCTGACAGCCAGGATTCAAATTCCAGCTCCATCACTTACTAGCTGTCTGACCTTAGCAAGTTATTTAAACTCTCTGTGCCTCAGTTTCATCTCTGTAAAATGGTGGCAATTATATAATTTACCCCTTTTGGACTATTTGTGGGAATTTAAAAATTTATATGACTAAAAACTTAGAATATGCTAAGCACTTCTGTTTTTCTGATGTGTGTGCCCGATACCCTGATGTCTATTTTCCCACCACACTGAGTGGGAAAAAAAACCTAAGTGGTTAAATAATAGCTAAAACTGGAATACAAATCACCTCTAGGTCCTCAGGACTTCACTGATAGGAGGTGGAGTCAATCAAAATTCTCCAGGCCCTCTTTAGAAAAATTAGATCAATCCTTTCTAAGGTAAATCTTTAATAGCTGATATTATGTGGACCTAAAAGATAATTGCATGTCCTTTGCTTAGAGTGAGAAGTTCCTTTAACTTTCTCTAGGTTATCCTCAAGTAATTAAATATAAGACTAACAAAAACAACAACAAAGACAGGTTAGCTAGTTTTGCTTCATGTCCTTAAATATTTAGTGGGTAAAAGGTTTAGAATATTGGGACTCATTTGTATGTACGAGGTCTGTCTGGAAAGTATCCAGCCACGTAATAAGAAAAATAGAGACATTTATTGAAGACGATACAAGATACAAGAAACATTGTACACAGGACAATGATGCCTCAGTCCCCTTCAAAGTAGGCACCTTGGGACCTCAAACAGTTCTCCAAGGGTCTCTTAACCTAACCCATGTGCACTCAACATTCTCAGGTGTTCTGCTTGTTGCAGGCCTTCCAGAACATGGATCAGTTTCAACAGACCCTCGACCATCTTTGAAGCGCTTGTGCCACACTTGTATTTGCACTACACTCATTGCATCATCCCCAAAAGCCTTCTGAATCATCCCAGTAGTTTCCGCGGAGGATTGTTCAAGCTTAACACAAAATTTGACGCAGATTCGTTGCTCTACCCGCTCAGACACTGTGAATGCATTGGCCACACAGTACACATGCTCACTCAACGGCATCCAGCGCCCCACTGACTAGCACAGTGAAGTCATCATTGTTCACGCACGCTCATTCCAGTCCACTCTCCTTGGCTGCCAGGTTACATCTTTGTTGTGCCAACCATTCTTGTTATATTAACAATGGCTGGATATTTTCTGGACAGACCTTGTATATTTCCCTGTCATGCAGGAAGTTGCGATCTTTGTGCTGAACTTAGGGGAGCCAGCTCCTTGGTGAAGAACATGGATTTATACTGACCACATTTTATGGCCTAATTTTTCTACTTCATATTGGAAACTTTTGTGAATATATATTTTTAGAATAATTTGCAATATATTTCAGAAAAAAAGAAAAGAAATCTGGATTCTGATCAGCCATATAGTACTGACTTGGTTTTTATCAAACGTTTAGCATCCTAAGCCTCCTTTTATTTGTCTATAAAATAACAACCAATAATAATCATGGTAATAATGGCTTCCTAAAACTTGCTTTAAGAGAATTCATATCAAATCTTTATCACACTTTCAGGCACATGGTATTCTATTATCATTCTCCCTTCCTTAGATTTGTTTTGTTACTGGCAAAGCACAGGGAACTAATCATCTTCCCTGATTCAGAGCCACATAACAAAATGATGAATGCCAAGTCATCATAAACATATTGACTCTAATTTAGTTTCCATTCCCATTGTACTGAAACAATATTGGCTTATGCTAAGCTGTCTTCATTTTCCAATAGGCTCATATCTCACCACAAATAGAATTAGTAAGTCTAGGATGAACTATCACATGACTGAAGATATTTTTGTCCTGCTAATACATACTTAAGGTTTGAGTTGACAAACCCATCTAAAGAAACTGACACAACCAAGCAGAGGTAAATCATCACTCTTTATCCTGAAGCATACGCCTTCAGAAACAGAAAATAGTTCATATTGAGATTCCTGTTAAGAACATTTAAGCCTCTTATAAAGGGTCAGCTTGTCCCAGATTCTAACTCTGATGTTGGGTGTTGGTTTGACATCCATTCCCATCATGTTATTTCCCCCAAATCTTAATATTCACTTCTAAACATACTTTTTTATTTTCATCTCTCTTTTTCTCATCACTGATTTATAATTCCTTTCTGTTACCTATGCACTGCTCAACTTCTACTTCTTCATTATCTACCCAGTAGACATCAAAGTAAAATTTAATTTTTATTCAATCAAATATGAGCTTTGTACCACTTAGTGTGATTCAGCTGCATTCCCTTTTGTATCTTGAATTCAGGATTGCAACCCTAGTGCCCATATTGAAATGTGAGGATGTCAATGGCTGTACCTTTGAGAATAAATATAGGATATTAGAGCTGAAAGGAATCTAGTGATCTTTAATTTTAAAGCTAAGAAATCTGAGAGTAAACAAGTAAAGTCACCTCCCTGGCGTCACAGAGCCTGTTTTAAGCAGGAATACTTTGAACCAGAATTGAATTTCCTTGAATTTAAGCCACATATCCATAATCGAAACTATGCCAGATACTCAAGTGAGGACTTCACGGAAGTTTGCGGGACAAAAAAAGCCATGGTGGACTATTTTATCTTGGGTGCAGTAGAATGTATCTAGGTTTCTTTACTTGCTTCCCTCCTGAAAGGGGGGAACTTGGCAATTGACCAGATTAAAGAAATCAGTCAAATGTTTTTTCTGCATCTATTGAGAGAGTCACATGGTCACATGGTCTTTGTTTTTGCTTCTATTTACGTGGTGAATCACATTTATAGATTTGCATATGTTGAACCAACCTTGCATCTCTGGGATAAAGCCCACTTGGTCCTGGTGGATTATATTTTTGATGTGCAGCTAAATTCAGTTTGCTAGGATTTTACTAAGAATTTTTGCATCTACATTCATAAGGGGTATTGGTCTGTAGGTTTCTTTTTTTGTTGTGTCTCTTCTTGGCTTTCGTTTCAAGGTGATACTGGCTTCATAGAACGAGTTGGGGAGGACTCCTTCCTTCTCAATATTATGAAATAATTTCTGCAGTATAAGTACCAGTTCTTCTTTGCAGGTCTGGTAAAATTCGGCTGTGAAACCATGTGGTCCAGGACATATTTTTATTGGAAGATTTTTTATTGCTGCTTCAATTTCTCTATTTGATATTGGTCTATTCAGGAGTTCTATTTCTTCCTCATTAAGCCTAGGGAGTTTGTGTGTTTCCAAGAATTTGTCCATTTCCTCTATGTTTTTAAGTTTATGTACATAGAGATTTTTATAGTATTCAGAGACGATATTTTGTATTTCTGTGGTATCAGTTGTAATATCTCCTTTTTCATTTCTGATTGAGCTTATTGAGGTCCTTTCTTTTCTGTTTCTGGTTAATCTAGCAAGAGGCCTGTGGATTTTGTTTATCTTTCCAAAGAACCAAATTTTCTTTTCATTAATCTTTTTTTTTTAATCTTCTGTATAATTCTTTTGTTTTCAATTTCATTTAGTTCTACTCTGACCTTAGTTATTTATTTTCTTCTGCTGTGTTAGGGATTGGTTTGCTCTTCCTTTTCCAATTCCTTAAGACGATTCATTAGATTGTTGATTTGTGATCTTTCTGTCTTTTGGATGTGGGCATTTAAAGCTATGAATCTTCCTCTTAGGACTGGTTTTGCTAAACCCCACAGATTTTGATAACTTGTGTCCCCTTTGTCATTCAGTTTGAAGAATCTTTTGATGTCCATCTTAATTTCCTCTTTGACCCAATAATCACTCAGCAGTAGGTTGTTTAATTTTCATGACATTGTGTAGAGTTAAGTTGAGTGTTTCTGTTGGAATTGATATCTAATTTTATTCCACTATGATCTGAGAAGATACATGGTATAATTTCTATTTTTTTTTAAATTTGTTGAGACATGTTTTGTGGCCTAGGATGTGGTCAATCTTAGAGGATGTTCCATGAACTGACGAGAAGAACGTATATTGAGTAGTTTTGGAGTAGAATGTTCCGTAAATGTCTGTTAGGCCCATTTGTTCTAGAGTCCCATATAAGTCTATTGTTTCTTTGTTTATTTTCTGCTTGGAGGATCTGTCCAGTTCTGTCAATGGGGTGTTAAAGTCCCCAGCTATTGTGATGCTGCTGTTTATCATTTTGTTTAGATCAAGTAGGATTTTTTTTTTTATGAATATGGGTGCACCTGTGTTAGGTGCATAAATATTTAGGATTGTTATGTGTTCTTGTTAAATTGTTCCCTTCACCATTATATAATGAGCATCTTTGCCTGTCTTTATTTTATTGATTTGAAGTCTATGTTATCTGATATGAGAATAGCTACACCAGCTTTTTTTTGGTTTCCATTTGCATGGAATAGTGTTTTCTATCCCTTCACCTTGAGTCTGAATGAGACTTTGTGAGTTAGATGTGCTTCCTGGAGACAGCAGATACTGGGCTTGTATTTTTTTAACCATTCAGCCAGCCTATGTCTCTTGAGTGGGGAGTTCAAGCCATTCACATTTATTGAAAGAATTGATAAGTGGGGAGGGTTTCTTTTCATCCTGTTGAGTAGAAATTTATTGCTTTGTTTTACCTCTTGAGCCATTGTGGTATGTGGGCTCTGACCTTTATTCAGCACCATTTTATAATAAGAACTCTTAACAAAATAGGCATAGATGACACAAACCTAAAAATTATAAAAGCCATATATGACAAACCCACAGCTAATATCATACTGAAGGGGGAAAAATTGAAAGCATTCCCACTTCGAACTGGAACTAGACAAGATTACCCACTGTCACCACTCCTATTCAACATAGTGCTGGAAGTCCTAGCCAGAGAAATCAGGCAAGAGAAGGAAATCAATGGTATCCAAATGGGGAAAGAAGAGATAAAACTATTACTCTTTGCTGACAATATGATGTTCTATCTAGAAAACCCCAAGGATTCTGCCAAGAGACTCCTGGAATTGATAAATAAATTCTGCAAAGTCTCAGGTTACAAAATTGCTGTACACAAATCAGTAGCATACCTATACAACAACAACAGTCAAGCTGAGATCAAATCAAAGAGTCAATACCTTTCACAATAGCAACAAAGAAAATAAAATACCTAGGAATTTATTTAACCAAGGAGGGAAAAGACCTCTACAGGGAGAACTATGAATCACTGAGGAAGGAAATCACAGAGCATGTAAACAAATGGAAAAACACATCATGCTCATGGATCAGCAGAATCAACATTGTTAAAATGTTTATACTACCCAGAGTGATCTACAGATTCAATGTAATCCCTATTAAAATACCAATGTCATTTTTCACAGATCTAGAAAAAATAATCTACGCTTCGCATGGAACCAGAAAAGATCCCAAATAGCCAAAGCAACCATAAGCAAGAGAACAAATCAGGAGGCATCAATTTACCAGACTTCAAACTGTACTACAAGGCTATAGTAATCAGAGCAGCATGGTACTGGCATAAGAATAGAGACATAGACCAATGGATCAGAACAGAGAACCCAGATATAAAACCACCCACATATTGCTATCTGATCTTTGACAAAGCAGACAATAACATACACTGGGGAAAAGAATTCCTATTCAATAAATGATGCTGGGAAAATTGGATAGCCACATGTAGAAGATTGAAACAGGACCTGCATTTCTCATCACTCACAAAAATTAACTCATGATTGATGACAGACTTAAACCTCAGACATGAAACTATAAGAATCCTAGAAGAAAATGTTAGAAAAACTTTTCTTCTAGATATTGGCCTAGACAAAGAATTTATGAAGAAATCCTCAAATGCAATCACAGCAACAACAAAAATAAATAAATGGGACCTGATTAAATTAAAAAGCTTCTGCACAGCCAAGGAAACAATCAATAGAGCGAATAGACAATCTACAGAATGGGAGAATATATTGCATTCTATGCATCTGATAAAGAGCTAATAACCAGAATCTACCAAGAACTCAAGCAAATCAACAAGAAAAAAAATCAAACAACCCCATTAAAAAGTGGGCAAAAGACATGAGTAGAAGCTTTTCAAAAGAAGATAGACTAATGGCCAAAAACACATGAAAAAATGATCAACATCATTAATCTTCAGGGAAATGCAAATCAAAACTACAATAAGACATCACCTAACTCCAGTGAGAATGGCCTTTATCAAAAAGTCCCAAAACAACAGATGCTGGCATGGATGCAGAGAGAAAGGAACACTTATACACTGTTGGTGGACTGCAAACTAGTACAACCTCTATGGACAGTAATATGGCTATACCTCAAAGATCTAAAAGTAGACCTACCATTTGATCCAGCAATCCCACTATTGGGTGTTTACCCAAAGGAGAAAAAAATCATTTTATCAAAAGGACACTTGCACTCGAATGTTTACTGCAGAACAATTCACAATTGCAAAGATATGGAATCAACCCAAGTGCCCAAGAATGCATGAGTGAATTAATAAAATGTGGTATATGTATACCATAGAGTACTACTCAGCCATAAAATAAAAATGGTGAACTAACACCTTTTTTAACAACCTGGATGAAACTGGAGACCATTCTTCCAAGTGAAGTATTGCAAGAATGGAAAAACAAACACCACATGTACTCACTATTAAATTGGAACTAATCCATCAACACTCATGTGCACATATGGAAGTAAAACTCAACGGAAATCAAGCAGGTGGGAGGGAGGAGGAGGGGATGCGTAAATTCACACTTAACAGGTACAATGCACACTATCTGGGTGATGGGCACACTTATCACTTTGACTCAAACTGTACAAACACAATTCATGTAACCAAAATGTTTGTACTCCCCTAATATTCTAAAATAAAAAAAAAAGAAAGAAATCTGGCAAAACATGGACACATTCACAGAATCTTAAAAAACAAAACAAAACAGAAAAAAAACTCTTTTACATCAGAGTCATCTAAATTCAGGATCTTTTGGGCCAAAAGTGTAAACTTTCTATGATTCTTTTTATAGCCATAAGAATCTCCTAGTTTGAATATCATGACTTTTATCTCTTCTCCTGTGCAGCAGCTTTCCTTCCTTCCTTCCTTCCTTCCTTTCTTCCTTCTTTCCTTCACCTTTATTGTTGTGTTTATGGTTTTGTTTTTCTCTACCACATCTGGTAAATTAACTCTCATAGGTGAAATGGCTTTGAACCCTAATACTAAAGGGCTAGCTCTTTGGTAATGACCACAAGTGTCATGGGATGCTTAATGAAGAAAAATCCAACATAATTTGATAAGAATAAAGAGAAAGGGCAATGCTCTAAAAGCTAATGAAAAGTTATGGAATTCATTTAGACCACCCATGCCAGGCTATTTGAAGCCTTCATAAATGAAAACAACCTCTCCTGTTCGGGAAAACTTTAAATGTTTTATTTGCCTTCCATTTTTAGAATTAACAACAACAAAAGACAAATGCTGCAAAGAGCTGCAGTTGAAATAGAGAGTCTGGCCAAGGAGTTCCTTGATTGAAATCCTTTTTCAGAGGCTGGTAGCCTATTCTATTTGCAGGTATTTATAGTTTTATAGGCAAGAGACCAGCCATTCATTTGGTTGAGCCTGAGGCAGAGGCGAAGGAGATCCCCAGTGTTGACTGGAAATGTGTAAATCACTTACCTACACCTAGTGAGTCACTTAGGTTCCCTGGGCTCCCATGGAGTCACTTGTAAAATAGGAATTCTTTTAGGTTAACTTTCATGGTTGTTATTAGGTGGTAACACTGTGCAAATAGCAAATGCAATATGAAGAAAATGCACTTTCAGTCTTCTCTGTCTAGAATTATTTTCTCTTTTGAATTGTAATCTCCGTGGGTTAGGATGCATTCAACTATGATGGCAGACATCTTCCCTGAATAGTATTAAAGCAATCATGGGATATTTATGGGCCAAAATCAGCCCAAGTCGTTCCAATTTTAAAACTTACACAGATATACATGCACCCAACACATACTTTTAGGAACCATACAGAGAAAGAAGTTAATAAGATTAAATTAGTTTTATTTTTTTTATTTGCATAAGTTTTAGGGGTACAAATGCAGTTTTGTTGCATGGATATATTGTGTGGAGGTGAAGTCTAGGCTTTTAATGTAACCATGACCCAAGTAATATACCCTGTACCCATTAAGTAATTTCTCATCACTCACCCCCCCACACCCTTCTTAGTCTCCAGTGTCTATTATTCTACACTCTATGCCCTTGTGTGCACGTTATTTAGCTCCCACTGAAGTGAGAACATGTGGTATTTGACTTTCTGTTTCTGAGTTATTTCACTTAAGATTATACATTTAATGCCCCCCCATAATTGTTTCTGTATGTTGCTAAAGTCATAATCAGCATGTATACACCCTTAATTATTCTGCTTTGGTTTTTATTTATTATTTGAAAGGCTGAATATAATAGAGGATAAGAACTTCAGCCTTGACTTAGAAATAGATTCAAAAGCTAGCACAGTCCTTACTATATTCATGATATTTGGCAAACTTCTTATCCTCTATAAAGCTTAATTTCCTTTTTTATAAAAGGGAATGCTAATGATAGCAGCTACCACACAGGATATGATTAAGTGAGATAATATTTATAAAATGCTTAGCACAGCATCTGGTTCATGGTAAGGCCCTAATAAATGTTTGCTATTATTATTATCTTATATATATATAGACATACTCATTATTTTCATGGTTTTATAGTATTCTAGAAAATTAATCAATAATGTCTTTTTTTTCTCTTTTTCTACTGCTAGGAATTTGGGTTGTTTAAAGTCATTTGGGAATATAAACATTACTGTAAATATCTACATATTAAATATTGTTTTCTGTTATGTTTATTTTCTTAAGGGATATTCTGCAAATTGGAAACATAGGATCAAATGAGAGGCTTTTATGGACCATCTTGCAAATTGCCAGATTGCTCTCCAGAGGAAAGTAAAACAATTTACAGATAGCTATATGATATTATTAAACCTCTCTCTTCATAAACACACTAACGTTGGGTTTTCATTATTATAATTTATTTATTACAGAAGAATCAGCATAAAATCATACCAAAAATATTTGACTTTGCCTTTCTATAACAGCTAATGGAACTGATTTTTTGTTGCTGTTTTCTCAGCCTAAGATTAGAACTTCTTCTTGGCTAATCAGTTCATTTTCCTTGACCAGTTAGGGAACCATTTAATGTTTTAAAGCAACACGTGATACTCATAACCTATAATGATCCCCAGGCTGAATTCCATTCCAACATTTCCCTGCCTGTTGTATTTCTTTGCCTGCAACTTTGGAATGAAGTTGAGAATATTCTCAGATATTACATACTATGGGCAAATTAAAAATTTTTTTTGAAAAAAATTTGGGTGGCAAAAGACAATTAAATAGAGATATTACCAAGATTGCCATGTAGCATTAATTTGGAATTGATGGAAATAGAGAGTTAATCTGAAACCTAAAGATTCCACTGTGACTTAATCCTTTGTTTTAATATAATGTGAACTTTAGGGGGACCATTGTCCCTAGTCCCAGATGTCACATTCTGGCCCATAGACACCAGCATGCCACTTCCCATCTTCATGCACTTCTCCAAGCCCTTTCTCCTTAACCTGTCCCGTGCAATCACCCCAACTATGCACCCTCAGGTAAAAGCCAAAATAGCATGAATTCTTGAAGAAAGAGAAAGCACCACCTAAATCAGGTTACTTCCTATCAAAACAAGAGGAACTATCTACATCCAACCAGACTGTAAAAGAGTTTGAAGAATATCCAGACTTTTGGTTATTGACTAATTATAAACTTTGATAGAGCTCTCATGATTCAAAGATGAATGGACAAAAAATGATGAAAAGCAGTTGGAAGAGAAGGAAGAGCTGAGAATCATAAGAGCCCAAGCTTTTTCAACAGTTTAACACTCTGGGAAATGACTAACCACAGGACACAGATGCAAGCATTAGGTAGCCTGCATTAAGGTAGCTGGAGAATCTAAAAAAACAAATGGAATCTATGGCACATTAAATGAAAAGATAACCGATCCAAACGACAAGAGAGCTGCCTATGTTACTAACGTGAATAAAGGGGAAACTGATGAGAGGTGAGGAACAGGTGCAACGAAACCTAAATGTAAAATCACTGAAATTAAAAACATTATTAGCAAAGAGGAGAGTCCATGCTGCAGGAAATTGAATCTGTGAAGATGAACTTTAGACATACTTCCAGAATTTGAAGATTTGGGGCAAAGAAGTAAAAATGATGAAAGGAGAAAAGGTGACAGATACAAAGGTTAGAAAGCAGATGACAAAAAAGTCAGAGAAAGAAAAATGAAGACTTGGAGTAGAATCACTGTTCCTTTATAATTGAGACACGTTGCAAGGGGATAGGGGTGTTCAAATTCAAAATCAATTAAAGGGAACTAAATCACAAAAAAGAAAACAAAAAAGAAAGAAAAGAAGAAAGGAAGGAAGGAAAGAAGGAAGGAAGGAGGGAAGGAAGAGAAAGAAAAACACAAATATTTTTGATGTAGTAGAGAAATAATTTTTGTGTTAAGGAATAAATAGAACTACTACAGCTGTTAAGGCAGAAAAAACAGAGTACATACAAAGAAAGAAAAATTAGGCTGACTAATGCAAGATTAAATATCAGAGTAAATTTGGCCATGTCTACACCATTTTAATGTGTCACCCATAAAATCTCTAGGCAGGCAAAGTAGAATACCTACGTAAAGTGAAGAGTAAGATATTCCCATTTATATTAATATGCAAAAAATATACCACACAAGAAAAGCTTTTTCAAAGGTGTCCTGTGAAAACTGTGAGATGAATCAATGCTGAGAAACCAGAATGAGGGCATGATGGCATAGAATGGCTGGAGATGAGCAATGCAAGTAATTAAACATAAAGTGGAATTGAAAATGATCTAAACATGATAATAACACAATCTAAATGCCATAGACAATTCTTAAATGTGCAAATAAAAAGTGGAAAAATAATGTGTTTGTTTCAAATAAATGGAACACAGATGCTTTCATAGACAATATGTATATGTTCAAGGTACAGATAAATCCTAGGAAATTTTAAAGTGTTCCCGGTCATAGAACAATATAGACTGATAGGCAGAGCAGTAGTTACTCCATTCTAGATTGATCCCGGCCACTCCCGCCACGATTGCCCTACATTAACTGCATGTAGCAAGTCACCTGCCCATCCCGGATGCCCCCGAACATATCCAGCTAAACCACAGTGGTGATCTGGATCAGGGACTTTATATCAACAAGCACCTGCCGTTATGGATGGCTTTACACCAACAAACACCTAGCCTGACCACAACAACGATATGGATCAAGAGTTTGGCGTTCCACCCAGGAACAACAAAGAACTGAACAGGGCACGTGGGAGGTGGGTCGGCTCTCCCCTGCTTATAAAAATCCTCACAAAACCCCCTTCTGTGCTGACTCTCTTTTTGGACTCAGCCCACTCGTACCCGAGTGAATAAACCAGCCTTGTTGCCCCCACATAGCCTGTGTGTGAGATCTGTCCTTTGGGTCATCCGCCCTTTCATAGACCAAGCATAGACTTCACTCACTCGCAAATACAGACACAAAACTCCTCAATTCACTATAAATAACATCAATTTCTATGTTAAAACAATATTTTAGATCATAGCCAAATACATTTTCCTTTGAAATTTAAGGATGGCTGAATATTAGAAAATTGATAACATACTTTAAGGCTTTATTAATTCAAAGAAGTAATCATTTTTGTAGATACCAAAACAACTTTTGATAAAATTCAATCCTGATTTTGTTAAATCGATAGGCTAAGAAAAAACAATAATTTAATAAAGGAGATATTAAACATTTATGTCAAACCAAGAGCCATTTTACTTAATTCTTAAATGCTCAGAATCATTCTCATTTTGAAGTTAGGTTTCTGATGAGGATATTCATAGAATCCTCATCCTTAAACATTGTTCTCAAAACTCTAGCCAAGGTCATAAGACAGGAAAAAGAAGTAAGCAAAGCTAATTGTCAAAATTTATAAATTATACTACTGCCTATCTTTAAAAAAAAGTAGAAAACTCCATGTAAATACTTTTATGTATAACTAAAGAATTCAGTGAAATTACAAATATGTATACAAATAATCCAGAAATTTCCCATATAACTAAAATAAGCACTTGGAAAAATATGATGAAAAAGACACCTTTTAGAGTAACAAAAAATTTTAAAACATTGAGATTAAAAGCTTAAGATGATATATCCAGGAACTGCATTAAAACTGTATAAAAAGAACCCCTATAATACTTGATTTATGAACATCAAAGAAGATCTGAATAAGTGAAGAAAAATATCAGATTTTGTAAAAGCAATTAATTTTAATACATCTTGAGTTAAAATCCCAGTGGATTAGGTTTTGGCAGTTAACAACTCATTACAGATTTCACCAGTAAAAATAAAGAAGAGAATGTAGCAAAACACATTTCTAAACAAATACTAATGAGGTGGTGCTTGCAACATCCTACATTTAAATTACAAAGCTACAGTATTAAAAACTATGTGTTCCTGGCAGACAGACTCATGGAACAGAATATATATCCAAAAATGTACCCAGGTATCTGCACAAGTATATACAATATAATAAACTGATATTACTAATCAATGATAAAAGGTAGATTATTGAAAAATACAAAATGATTCAATAGTTAAAAAAATGTAAAAGAAATAATAATATGTAAATATACTCATTATAAAACTAGCTACCTCAGTTCAATAACAGACAAATTAACACATTCCCAGTAGGTGTGAATTTATTTGTTATTAAACGTAGATAGGTTTATCAAAGGTAAAAGAAACAAACAAACAAAAAAAGAAGATTGATAAACTTGCCTACTTAAAAACAAAAACTACATGAAAAATGTGAAAGGTAAATGATAATTTTGGGGAAATATTTGTAACATATGTGACAAATAGAAGTTGAATACCTTTAACATATAAATTTAAATTAAATTTAAATATAAATTTAAAAAGGAAAAAAGGATGCTTAACAGCATAATGGTCAAAAAATGGTCAGGAAATTTATAAAAAAGAAATATTCATGATGTAGAAGTATTTTATCTATATCAGAAAACATCAAATTGTAAGTTAAAATAACACCCCATTTTCACCTAAAAATGGCAAAGATTTTAATATAAAAACAACCAGTAACTTTAAAGCTGTGAGAAAGGAAAACATACATATTGTTGTTGAGATTGTTATATGTCTATTTATTCTTAAATGAAAAAATAATCTAGGAATAAGTTCAAAGGATCTATTGTGCAGCATGGCTACTATAGTTAATGGAGATATGTCGTATTCTTGAGAACTGCTAGGAGAGTGGAGGTAAATGTTCTCACCACAAAAATGATAACTATGTGAGGTGATGCATATGTTAATTAGCTAGATTAACCATTCCTTAATGCATATGTCCTTCAAGGTATCATGTTGTACACAATGAGCACATACAATTTTGTTTGTCAATTTAAAAATTATTAATTATTTTGTCAATTTTAAAATTAATTAATTTTTTAAAAAAAAAGAAGAAAAGAAAACAGAATCTAGGATATTTCACCCAATGTTGACAGTGGTCCTCTGGATGATTAGGTGGGATAGGGGTGCTTTTTTTGCATTTTCCAAATTTTGTTTCCTCATTCAGAAAAACAAACCTGTATTTTTAAAAATGAAAATCAAACACCTTTTTAATTATTAAAAAAATTATTAAATTAATTTTCTAAGGTCTATGTAAGATTTTTTATTTTTTAGTGTTGCCCCAGCAAACTAGAGAGAGAACCAAGCAAACCTATCTTGTGTAGATGCCAAGGGGAGCCCAGGCTAAAGCAACAGTAGTACCATCTGGGAGAGCACACCAGGTACTGAGCCACTGCAGGGGCACAGCTCTGAAACTCTGAGCTGTCTTGTTATTAATGGAGGAACAAATGGAGACAGGGGAGCTCAGCTGCAAAGAGCAAGAGGAAGTGGAGGATACAAATCGGGAGGAACAGTGGCTGACTCAGCAAAACTGTTAAATGACTTTGCAAAAGACCTGTCACCGTGGATAAACGGCGCCTCCTGAGGAAGCAGTTTAGCATTCCTGCAGTGCACACGCAATTATTTCCAGGGATAAGATTGAGAGGAAGGAGAAGCCTTCATGGATCTGCAGACATTTCTTAAATGAGCAAAGGGGAAGGAGGGAACTGTAAGAGGAAACTCAAAACAAAAGGAGAGTGTACTTCATTTTAAGCTTCAGCCACCGGGCAAACGTCCACCATCTCTGCTTTTCCTCTGCTCAGGAAAGACTGTGAGTGGCTCCGTGGATGTTGACTATACTCTAATTGTTCTTATGGTAAATGAGGCATGAAACCTATTGTCAAAAAACATGATGTCCACAGTGTCCAGTCACACTTCGTCTTCCCAGCAGATCACTGCTGCCTGTGAGGCCTGGGAAAGAATGCGATACCATGTGCTTGCATTTCTTAAGGGCAGATCTTCGGAGAAGAGCGCCCGCCCCCCCCCCTTTTTTAGTAATTCCTTTAGTGTAGCAAAAAATAATCTTTCTGAAGGAAGCCCTATTATACCGAAGGAAGAGGCAGGAGGGGAGGAGGGTGGTAAATGTCTCCACTTTAAATCATATACTGTTGTGAGGACAAACATTAGTTACATACTTTGTATTATAATAAGAACCCTAGTGCTAACAAAATTCCTAGGATTCACTCTACTGATTATGATGTCTCAGAATTTAACCCTATTCATCAGAAACTAATCAAATGGTACTCAAAGAACCTGTTGCTGGTTTCAATTCAACAGATTTTATTTTATTAATTTCATTTCTCTCATCTTTTCATGATTATAAGCTTATTGGCTGGAATATTTTTGGGTCAAGAAATTTTCAGGGTAATTTTCCTCTCAACCATGCAGTCTTC
This sequence comes from Daubentonia madagascariensis, assembly GCA_023783475.1. Taxonomy (NCBI): domain Eukaryota; kingdom Metazoa; phylum Chordata; class Mammalia; order Primates; family Daubentoniidae; genus Daubentonia; species Daubentonia madagascariensis. The sequence goes on from JAKFHU010000144.1 coordinate 16,569,468, forward strand.
AGGTCCTTTGAACAGGACCTACAATCTGTTGTGGTCAACTGTTTCATAGCGAATAGGAAACTATATTGTGAGACAAATGTCTGGGTGACATGGGCAATTTCCCTCCTCCTGCCCTCGATCAAACTCCGTGCCTGCCAAATTTAATCCAAATCTATTCAAAGCACACAAATTAATCACATCCTATGTTCAGGTGTCCTGCCCTTAGGGAGCTGCTCCACCCTAAGAAGGGTCAGAGGTCATGGGAGGACCTCTAACTTCAGGACCCTTGGACAGTTTGCAAATGAAAAATTAATGGTTGTGTGGGATGGCAGTGGGGAGAGCAGAGGCAGGCAATGGTATCTCCTTATGATAACCCACAGAGCAACCATTGTATTTGAAGTCTGACACCGAATTCTTTAGACTTGAATTAGAAAAGGCATTCCTTTGACAGATTTCTTCTTGTTCCAGTTTACAGGAACTAATCCTTGCTGCATTGGATCAAAGAGACGGGCACAATCAATTTGGGGAAAGCAAGCAATGCCAGCTCTGCTCAATCTTCCCTCAATGAGCAGCGGAGAAGAGAGGGGGGAAAACAGAAAGAAAGGAAGAAAATTCAGGCGTGCCTGCACCCAAGATAGTTTAGCAAAGGAAAAGATGACAAGACAAATTGAAATATATATCCTGGCATGTGGAAGCGCTGGCTGTCAGAGGGAGAGTCTGCATACACCACAACAATGCCAAACACACCACGCCTTGGGCACTGAGAGGAGTTGAAGGAGCGGTGGCAGAAGGAAGTGGTTGTAATGTCAAAACAAAAGAAATCAGCAGCAATACCTCTATGGAGGAAAGAAGTCTGGATTTGTTTAAGTCTCAATTGTCTGTGATCTATAGCCCAATGTGATGAGCAAGTTAATGACCGCATTTAGATAATTAAGTGTCAAAAAAGCAGAGCCTTCCAAAGCAGTATTAATGTACCCTGCTAGATCTTTCTAGACTTGACTGGGCATTTGGTGAGAAGTCACACTGGAATGGCAGCCTGACAGTGGTGGGAGAAAAATTAAAGAAAATGAGCTAGAAACAAAATGGCCCCAGTATGAATGGCTTTCTCTCTGCCTGTGAACAGCTGCCCCATCCATTCTGTGCTCAGAGTGTGGGCAACGACTTAGCCTCCTTTGACCCCTTTAGGTCCTCTTGATCCTCTCCTCTCACATGGCCATTATTTCCTCCCTTCCTGCCCCCTGAATTTGCTTTGGTCAACTCTAAAATGTTTGTCTACAGGGAGAGACATCAAAAGGGCTCATTTGGATAGTGGTTGTCCCTCACTTGGCTCCTTAATGCTCCTTGCAGTTCACAGAAATCTAGCCTTTCCCTGTCGTGGCTGTGAGTCAGGTTCTCTGCGTCGAAGCATTAGTCATCTTCAGGCGGCTCCGCTCATCTTCTGAGAAGAAATGTTGCTGTTTGAGAATGGGAAGATTAAAACATTTCTTGTCCCTAAGTGCCTAGATATGGGCAGTGAGATAGCCATTTTTTGCCAAGTAATGGCCCAAAAATGTTACCTGTACACATATAAACACATAACTGGCAAATATAAGAGTATGTAGATGTACATGTGTGTCACCATGCTGCATCTTCTTTATCATAATCAAAATGTGGTAATAATGCATATTTATAAATACACGTACTTTATATTTGCATGTCTGTGTACAAGCAGACAGCATCCTCCTTGTCTTCAGTAGGAAGCAAGGATGTCCTGGTCTGGTTTACCAATAGAGCCTAACTACCGTCACCTTCCTTTGGCAGCTCTTCCATATTTTTTCCTCTGTAAAGACCCCTAGGTCCACTTGACTTGTATTACTGAGATATTCAGCAATTGGAACACAAAGGTCCAGATATCTCTCACCCGCCTGTGAGCATCTTACCGCTGGAGGTGGTGGTCCAGAGCCTCTTCCTCAGCACTCAGCAGAGTTGCAGCTCGAGCGAGGAGCTGATGGCTGCAGCTTACAGATTTGAGTTCCAAGATGAGGAGGCCCAGGCAGAACATGGCTCCCATCTCCTCCAGTTCTCTGGTACCAAACTGTAGACCCTGCCAGTTAAAGCAAGCATATGACAGTGACTATATGTAATTGGAACTGAGTGGCGACAATTTGAGATTGGGAAGAGGGACCCCTAGACACATGCTTATCACAGAAACTGAGAATTAATAGTATTTGTCAGTCACTGTCCAATGTGTTTTGTCACGTGCTTTGTGGATTGGTGGTTCTCAGTCTGTGTTACATGGAAATACAGGGTTCCCCAGAAGTACTCCCAGGGCAATAATGAGCTGGTAGGGGTAATAAAGGAAGGGGTTTGGGGATGGATGGAGATCCAGGAATCCGTCCTCTCCCCGCCGTGGTCAAAGCAGCAATGCTTCTATCTGTATTTTTAAAAGCATTTCACCACTGAAAAAAAAGTTTATAAACAATCTCACTAAAAAGATACCTTTCTTCTTCCTAAATTTATCAGCCAATGGAGAAGAGTGGGGGAAATCCTTCATATATAACATAAATATTGAAAACTGCAACATTAAAAACACACACACTATTTCTTTAGAAACACCTATTCAGGTGTACTGAGCTAATGCAATGAGCAAAGTCATAACATGTACTCCACAGTACAATCTATGAAGTAACAGATAAAAACAACAATTAACAAAACTTTATTGATCACTACTACATGCGAGGTACTGTTCTGAGCTCTTTTATACACATTAACTTAGTGGGTACTTACCAAAGCCCTACATGGTACAGTGTTATTTTCTCCATTCCACAGAGAAGGAGATTTAGATGCACAAAACAAAGTAACCTAACCAAGACCTAGTAGCTAGTAAGTAATAGAGGCTAATAAGTGAATTCTGGCTTGACTACTCCAAATAAAATACTGTACACAGACTAGCAGAGACTCCATTGTGTGGTAACTTAGAAAGTGTGTGGTTTTTGAAATTAGATCAGAACTAGGTTTGAGTCCTGGTTTCACTAGTTTCTGACTGTGTGAACTTGGGCTTAGTGACCTCTATTTACCTTGATTTTCTCATCTGTAAAATGGGATCATAATTCTCCCCTCCATACCTAACCATCTGGCCATAAGGAATGTTTCACAATCCCTACAACATTGATCAATACTAGCTCCATTTCTTTTTTGCTCTTTCTAGTAAAGATGTTTAATATGACAGAATTCAGTGTGGTCCTGGAGTCTATATGCTTATAAAGTATATTTCACCTACATAAAAAATAATCAGTAGTGAATTATTATTCTTTAAAAAATAAATTTTCAAACCCAAGTAATAGTGATTTATTATAGAGGACAGAGATGGGGCAGTAAGAATTCAAAAAGGTTGGCCATAACAATCCCAAGGAAAAATAAAATTACAGATTGGAAAATCATAAGCCTCACAAAACATTTCTAGGTAAAAGCATAAAGAAAAGTGGAAAGTCCTCAAGTTTATTTCAGCTGTTTGAAAATTTGATTTGCTGCATGTTTTGACACCTGTTTTCCTAAAGAAAGGAGATATTACTTCAGAGTTAAGGGAAGTCTGTTCCTCCATAAACAACAGCAGTCAGAGGGGAAAGACAGCTGTTGAATAAGTTGTTTTCTTCTTAAGTCAATGGAAAAGTTACCTTTTAAAGACAGAGAGAAATCTGAATCTCTTTCCTAAAGCTCTAAAGTCTGATTCTTTCCCCGCCCTCTTTCCAGGCTGCTTTTCTTCATTCTAGAATGGCTGGCTTGGCTGGGAGAAAGGAAGTGAAGGTCACACCCCCTGCTCAGTCACCTACCTTGCTAGTGGCAAGGGAGAGTGGACAAGCAGAAAGTGAGTAAGACTCTGGCTGCCAGGTAACACTGTATACACATTTTTAACCCTAGCATCTAGCAGAGCACATAACAGGTGCTCCATAGAAGTCAAAAGAAGGATGAGTCCTTGGGGGAAATAAATCTCATAGCACGTGCCATATTGATAGGTTAGGGACAATTCCTTTGTACCAGTCAACTTCTATACAACAACAGCTAAAACAGTAGCATCTTTGTAATGTAAAAGAATTTTGATATTCCAGATGTTAGCATACCTATTTGGGGCGACGGTTGATATCATAAAAAGACTAGTCCAGAAGATCTCATTTAAAGAAACTTGTCCACTTTATTGGTGTGGGGATTTGGCAAGTCCCTTATTCCATTTTGCTCTCCACTAACAATATCTCTTTACTACTCTATTCTTTTTACTCTCACACAGTATCAGAAATCTTTGTTTGTATGAATGACCTCCTCTCACACCCCATTACTGGTCTGGAAGAGAAATCCTCAAAGAAAAGACTGAGCAATATCTGGCACCCCTGGAATTGAGCACATACCTATCAAATGGCATATCCTCAATATAAGATAAATGGATAAATAATGCCTATAAATGGGTCAATATGGAAAGGTATGAATGGATTATCTCTTGGGTACATATTATATTTGTCAAGTGGGTCTTGACTTCTCTGGGTTGTGAGTGCATGAGTGTCTTTACCTTATGTTCTCCCATTGTTAAATGTTGTAAGCATTTTAAAAAATATTTTATTTTATTTTTGCTCCAGGATACTGATTCATATCTCTAGATATGAATTGGGAAATGGATAAATAAAATTTAGAAATTTTGACCTCTACTTTGGTCAGTTATCATGGGCTCACAATAGCATGTTTATAAATAAAGCTGGCTTTGGGTTAGTTTTAAAAGTAAGTGTTTATAAAATAGAGATCCAACTCCCCTCTCACGCAGTTCAGGTATGTTAACTAGGAATTCTTTCCACAGACAATAACACAAAGTCTGACTACAATAATTTTTTAAAAATAAGGTTTTATTTTACACACAAATAAATTTGGGGAAAAGGTAGAAAGTTCATGGCATTATTTCAGCAACTTAATAAAATCAAGGCCACACTATCTGCCATTCTCCTGGTTTTCTTATCATGATTGCAAGGTGGATGCTGTAGCTCCAGCCAGCACATCATCATCCAAGGAAGGAGAAAGAAAAAATGGGGGGAAAAGCCACCAGCATATTTTTGCTTACATTTTATTACCCAGAACTGTGTAATAGAGCCACCTCCAGCTTTATAATGTCTGTGAACTGAACATTTTTATTTGTTCAACCTCTTTAAAAGAGACATAAGAGAGAATATGGTTAGAAATAAGTGCTAGGTGAGCCAATAGTATCTGTCACACCAGTATTCTCATACCAATGGTGCTAGAAAACATAGGTCCCCATCTATGCATAGTATTAGTAAGCAAAGCTCACCAGCACAAACTTCTACATGTTTTTTTTAAAGCTTTCCCTGATAATCCACCCCAAGAGAATATTTGAGTTGCATATTACACATATGTAATTACACACAATATTATACTATGCTTATAAGACTAGCATAAGGTCCAAAAAAGATAAGTTTAAATAGCATAAGTACTGATAATTGGTGAGCAAAGGAGAAAAAACAATTAGACAAATATAGGAAAATTTCCATTTCATTATTTAAATAGAAATACCTTTTACACTTAGCAAATTGGTAGACATGTATTTAAATTTGTGATACTTAATGCTGACCCTTATGCTAAAAGCTGGCACATATCAAAATGCCTGGTGGAAGTGTAAATTGATTCATACCTTTTGGGAATTGGCTCAATAACATTTGACGCGGTTGTCACTTTAGGGAACTTTTCATAATGAACTGATTCAAAACAAAAGTGAAGCTATATGTATAAAAATGTATATTATGTCACTGTTATATATAATAATCCAAATTTGAGGGAAATGAAACCCTAAGTGGCCACTAAGGAAGGAATGACTGAGGAAATTACAATGGAATGAATTTCATAGAATAAAGAAAAGCTGTTAAAATGATAATTATAACAACCATTTAGCAATATGGAAAATGCTCATGATTTAATGATAGTTAAGTAAAAAAGGCAAGATACAAAGCGTGCAATGATGCAATTTATGGTGAAGGTTTGCCAGTGAAAGCAAAGGTGGCTACCCCCAAACCCTGCTCCCCACATGCACACATTTTCAGACTCTATTTCTATATTTTGGCAATAAAATACAAATATTTGGAGAAGAGTCGCTATAATATTATCAAGAGAACATCCTTGTACCAAAAACTTTAAGAAATTAATGCTTCTGGAAAAATGTTTTAAAAAGCTATATTATGCCAATAAATGAATGAATGGTAGAATTCCTTTTAGCAGTATGTAAGATCTTCTCTTTATCTTTGATATTCTGAAGTAGATTTAGATTTATTGTCATTTCTTTTACTTGAAATTTATTGGCAATGTAATTGGTGTCTTTCAACAATTCTAGTAAAAATGTCATCTATTATCTTCATCCACCACATCTCTTAACTTTACTTTCATATCATATTTTTTTCACTGTGATAAATTCTGAATGTTTTCATACCAATGTTCTACTTTAAGAATTCCTTCTCCAACTGTATTGAATCTGCTTGTTATCCATCTCAAAAACTGTTCTTGAAAGACTTATAAACATGATTATTTTATATTATCATACTTGATTATTCCTGCATATGCAGTCTTTCTGGGCATCCTTCATAAGTTTGATTTTTCTGTTGAGTGTCAATAATGTACGCTTGTTGGCTCGAGTACTTAATGATTTTTAAATTCTACACTCATACTTTTTGAATTTTGAAGATAGTCTTTGTAGATTGGTTTTAATGCTCCAGTTATAACTTATGTTCACTACCAATCAGGGACCACTACAGACAAAATTTTTGGTTTGAGGCCTTTTAGGCTACACAATACATTCAAATTCTAATCCCAAACCTGTGTGAAGGAGGGTTGTATTTAGAAATTATGAATGCAGATTTTGCCATGTTTTTCCGCTCCACTCAAAGCCATAGCTAAGACAGTCACGTAACCCCAGTTTGTCCCTTTGCAGATTGTGGTTTTACTAGTTGACTGCAGTTTTTATCTCTGGAGGTCCTGTCTTTGTGTGGTGGTCTGCAATTAATCCTCAAACCTTGCATGGAACTCTATTTTTGTCACAACGCCCAAGTTATAGTGGATAGAGATGCATATCTGCCCCCAAAGACCTACAACAACCTCTGGCAAAATTGAGCTCTTTTTATAAAATGAGGCATCATTGAACATCCTTTGTTAATATGCACAGAGGGAAGATATGAATACATTAAACCTATGAAGAAATATTGCAGTTAAAAGGGAGTCACTCTAAAGATACCAAATAAATGTCTTTTTATGAAATAGATTTGCTGCCAGAAATGGGGAAAATCTGGGCAATCTCTTGTTTATATATTACAAAAGAACCAAGAATATATTGCACTAGTGAAAGTATATCAAAAGGCACAAAAAGGGAATAATAAGAGATTAGAAGTGACTGCACTATTAAGATGGAAAATACAATCCTTAAATTAAAAGCCAAAATGGAGAAAGGTAACAGACTGTTAAAAGCAGAAAGTAAAATCCATTACATAGGAGACAACTTCAAGAAATTTTCCAATATCTCAAGGGAAAAATAGATAAAAATGATGAGTTTAATATATAAACATGAATTTTAGAGCGGATTAAGGAAAAACGATATACTCCCATTTGGAATTTCAGACTCAGATATTATGGTAGTCATAACAGAAACCAAGGACAAGGAAAAGGAAACAAAGAAGATGAGCAGGAGAAAGACAGTATTTACCTATGTTCCAAAAAAATCGGAGTCTAAATATCAAATAGGCTCACTAAATATACGAGATATAATTAATGAAAAGAAACAAAAAAGTATTAAGAGCCCTATAAATAACTAAAATTAATTAACCTAAGAGTTGCTCATACTACTAAATACCAAAGACAGTGGAACAAGACATTGAGAGTTTTGAGGAGAAAATATTGTGCCTCAAAAGTGTTACATGTAAAAGCCTCAAGAAGACAAACTAAGAGAAGGGGAAGCATAGAATGCAGGCCACACAGAGATAAGGAAAAGTTTCATAATTTCTTTTAAAATATTAGCATAACCTTAATACCAAAACTGATCATTATAGCACATAAATAGGGCAGCAAGCTAATCTCATTCACGGATAGATGGATAGATAGATAGATAGATAAAGATATATAAATATATCTATGTCTATATCTCAAAGAAAAAGTTGCTTATGTTCAGAAATAGGAATACAGTGTATAAAAAAATTATACAACATGATCTAGAGAGTATTTTTCTAATAGTTGCATGGTGATGGTGTCATTAGGAATATACTAACATAGAAGTTAACATACCGAGAGATCAAAGGGCAGAATAGAAAAAAGCAGGAACCTCTGGATGGATACATTCATTTCTGATACAAGCCATTGTATGTGAGCCCACCGGGACGCTTTCTAAGCCTGAGAGGTCAGCCTAGCATGATGGGTGTGAACACGGACCCCAGGGCCACAATTGCTGGGGTTACATTCCCGGTGCTTCTACTTCTAATTGTATGGTCTTGGGGAGTCCTTTGACCTCCTTGGTTTTCTTATCTGTATAATGGAAATAATAATCACAGCAATCAAAATAATCCCCAATTCATAGAGCTGCTATGATAATTCAGTGAACTAATACGTATAAAAATTTAGAGCAGTACTTGGTCCATTGGATATTACATAAGTATTTATTATTATCAATAACAATAGCAAATGCTTATGTAAAACCAGTTGTCAAAATCATGCTTGACTGTAACACAGTCCTTGTTAAAAAGCCAAACCCACGATCTGCTCTCACCACTGTTATTTACCATTATTAGACAAGTTCCAGACAATTCAATAAGATAAGAAAAAATGAGTCATACATATTAGAAATGAAGAAATCACATTATAATTATTTGAAGACTGATTTTACACTAAAACAAACCAAAGGAATCAACTGAAACTCAAAATTTATTAGATATAAGGCAACTATTAAGTAAGCAGACAGGTTACAAATTAAATATACAGAAATCAATTTTCTTTCTATAAACCAGCAAAATAAATTTTAAGTATAATAAAAATTCCATTCACAATAGCAACACACTATAAAATATCTGAGAATGAAATTAATAATAAATATCCCCAGGGTTATGTAATAAATCCTAGGACTTTGCTAAGAGATAACAAGGAAAATTTAAATAAATTCTAGGAAAGCAAGGCCCAATACCATGCAATATCAATTCTCCTCATATTATTCTATAAAAGCATAGGAAATCAAAACACCAATGGAGCTTTTCAAACTTGGAAAAGTAATTCCACTTTAGAAGAATACATGGTATGAATATCCCAGAATAAAAAGTAAAAAATATTAACAAGGGTTTTCCCTTACAGATATGAAAAAGCTGTTATATACTACAATAATTGAATGTTATGGCATTGATGCAAAGCATGGCAGGCAGATCAAAGAAAGAGTACTGAAAGCACAAAAGACCTGGGCATATGTAAAGGTTTGCATTTGATAAAGGTGCCTTTCAGGCACCAGGAAATGAACTATGATGAAGAAAAAGCAAAAGCAACGGGTTAATATTTGAGGGAACAATCTTACCACAAATATAAAAAAATATTCCATTTTGATTAAAGGGTTAAATGTTCAAAAAGTTTAATGATACAAAAAGAATTTTTATTTCTATATTTTTATAAATTCCTAAGTTTTATCATCTCCAAGCCAGCAGAAGGTTTTTCAATGCATATTTTCAAAGGAAGAAAGCATATAGGAAAATATTACTGATTGAAGAAATAAAATTTAAATGTATCTGAATAACCTGAAATATCACAAACTAAAGTGGACACAACAAATAAACATAATTGCAATAAAGAAAAAAATTAACATTTTTAAAAATTTTATTTCTTTTTATTCTTTCAAAATACTACAGGGGGTACAAATATTTTTGTATCAATTTTGTTATGCTTGAATCAGAGTTATAAGTGTGCCCATCACCCAGATAGTGTTCATTGTACCCATTAGGTGGGTTTTCACCGATCCCCTGATCCCCACTCCCCCCTGCTTGATTTCCACTGAGTGTTAGTTCCCTCTGTGCAAATGTGCGCTCATTGGTTAGTTCCAATTTAATAGAGAGTGCATGTGGTGTTGGTTTTTCCATTCTTTAGATATTTCACTTACGATAATGGTCTCCAGTTCCATCCAAATTGCTACAAAGGCCTTAATTCATCCTTCTTCATGGCAGAGTAGTATTCCATAGTATACATATACCACATTTTGTTAATCCACTCATGAATTGATGGGAACTTGGGTTGATTCCACATATTTGCAATTGTGAATTGTGCTGCAATAAACATTTGAATGCAGGTGTCTTTTTGATAAAATGACTTCTTTTCCTTTGGGTAAATACCCAGTAGTGGGATTGCTGGATCGAATGCTAGGTCTACTTTCAGTTCTTTGAGAAATCTCCATAAAGTTTTCCATAGGGGTTGTACTAATTTTCAGTCCCACCAACAGTATATAAGAATTCCTTTCTCTCTGCATCCATGCCAGCATCTATTGTTTTGGGGCTTTTTAATAAAAGCCATTCTAACTGGGGTTAGGTGATATCTCATTGTGGTTTTAATTTGCATTTCTCTGATGATTAGAGATGCTGAGCATTTTTTCATATGTTTATTGGCCATTTGTCTATCTTCTTTTGAAAAGCTTCTGTTCATGTCTTTTGCCCACTTTTTAATGGCATTGTTTCTTTTTTTCTCACTGATTTGCTTGAGTTCTTTGTAGATTCTGGTTATTAGCCCTTTATCAGACATATAGCTTGTGAAAATTTTCTCCCTTTCTGTGGTTTGTCTATTTCCTTTGTTGATTATTTCCTTAGCTGTGAAGAAGCTTTTTAATTTAATCAAGTCCCATGTATTTATATTTGTTGTTGCTGTGACTGCTATGGGAGTCTTCTTCATAAATTCTTTGCCTAGGCTGATATCCAGAAGAGTTTTTCCAACATTTTCTTCTAGAATTCTTATGGTTTCATGCCTTACATTTAAGTCTTTTATCCATCTTGAATTAATTTTTATGAGTGGTGAGAAATATAGATCCTGTTTCATTCTTCTGCATGTGACTATCCAATTTTCCCAGCACCATTTATTGCATAGGGCTTCTTTTCCCCAGTGTATATTGTTGTCTGATTTGTCAAAGATCAGTTGGCTGTATGTAGATGGTTTTATATCTGGGTTCTCTATTCTGTTCTATTGGTCTATGTGTCTATTTTTGTGCCAACACCATGCTGTTTGGTTTACTATAGCCTAGTAGTATAGTTTGAAGTCTGGTAATGCGATGCTTCCAGATTTGTTCTTTTGGCTAAAGAATGCTTTGGCTATCTGGGCTCTTTTCTAGTTCCAAACAAAGAGTAGAATTATTTTTTTCTAGATCTGTGAAATATAATGTTGGCATTTTGTTGGGGATTGTATTGAATCTGTAAATCACTTTTGGTAGTATGGACATCACTACAATGTTGATTGTACCGATCCATGAGTATGATATGTTTTTCCATTTGTTTGTGTAATCTGCAATTTCTTTTCTCGGAGTTTCATAGTTCTTTTAGTTCAGATCTTTCACCTCCTTGGTTAAGGATCCTCTTAGGTATTTTATTTTCTTTGTAGCTGTTGTGAATGTTATCGAGTCTTTGATTTGACTCTCAGCTTCACTGTTATTGGTGTATAGGAATGCTACTGATTTGTGTACATTGATTTTGTAACCTGAGACTTTGCAGAATTTATTTATCAATTCCAGGAGTCTCTTGGTGGAGTCTTTGGGAGTTTCTACATAAAATATCATATCAACAGCAAAAAGTGATAGTTTGATGTCCTCTTTCCTGATTTGGATAAGCTTTATTTCTTTCTCTTGCCTGATTGCTCTGGAAATCAGTACTATGCTGAATACAAGTGGTGACAGTGGGCACTCTTGTCTTGTTCTAGTTTTTAGTGGAAATGCTTTCAACTTTTCCCCATTCAGTATGATGTTGGCTGTGGGTTTGTCATATATGGCTTTTATAATCTTGAGATATATTCCTTCTATGCCTAGTTTGTTGAAGGTTTTTATCATGAAAGGATGCTGAATTTTGTCAAGTGCTTTCTCTGCATCTATTGACATGATAATATGGTCTTTGTTTTTGCTTTTGTTTATGTGGTGAATCACATTTATTGATTTATGTATGTTGAAGCATCCTTGCATCCCTGGGATGAAGCCCACTTGATGCTGGTGGATTATTATTTTTTTTTTTGATGTGCTGTTGAATTCGGTTTGCTAGCATTTTTTTGAGGATTTTTGCATTTATATTAATAAGGGATAATGGTCTTTTGTTTTCCTTTTTTGTTGTGTCCTTTCCTGGCTTTGGTATCAAGGTGATACTAGCTTCATAGGATGAGTTTGGGAGTATTCCCTCATTCTCAATATTATGGAACAATTTCTGCAGGGTGGGTACCAACTCTTCTTTGTGGTCTGATAAAATTCAGCTGTGAATCCATCTGGTCTGGGACTTTCTTTGTTGTTGGAAGATTTTTTATTACTGCTTGAATATCATTGCTTGTTATTGGCCTGTTCAGGAGTTCTATTTCTTCCTGATTGAGTCTTGGGAGGCTTTGTGTTTCCAGAAATTTATCCATTTACTCTGCATTTTTGATTTTATGTGCATAGTGATTTTCATAGTATTCCCAGATGATATGTTGTTTTTCTGTGGTATCAGTTGTAATATCTCCTTTTTCATTTCTGATTGAGCTTATTGGCGTCCTTTCTCTTTTGTTCTTGATTAATCTAGCAAGAGGTCTATCAGTTTTGTTTATCTTTTCATAGAACCAACTTTTTGTTTCATTGATCCTTTGTATTGTTTTTCTGTTTTCCATTTTGTGTAGTTCTGATCTGACCTTAGTTATTTCTTTTCTTCTGCTGACTTTGGGCTTGCTTTGCTCTTCCTTTTATAGTTTCTTGAGATGTGTCATTAGATTTTTAATTTGTGATCTTTCTGTCTTTTTGGTGTAGGCATTTAATGCTATGAATTTTCCCCTTCAGACTCCTTTTGCTGAATCCCATAGATTTTGATAACTTGTGTCCCCTTTGTCATTCAGTTCAAGGAATCTTTTGATTTTCATCTTAATTTCATTATTGACCCAATAATTGTTCAACAGCAGGTTGTTTAATTTCCATGACTTTGTGTAGAATTGAGTGTTTCTCTTTTAGTTGACTTCCAGTTTTAAACTACTGTGATCTGAGAAGATATATGGTATAATTCCTATTTTTTTGAATTTTTTGAGACAAACTTTGTGGCCTAAAATATGATCAATGTTGCAGAATATTCCATGTTCACAGAAAAGAATGCATTTTCAATAGTTTTGGTTTGAAATTTTCTGTAAATGTCTGTTAGCCCCATTTGTTCTACAGTCTCATTTAAGTCTAGCGTTTCTTTATTAATTTTTTGCTTGGATGATCTGTCCAGTTCTGCCAGTGTGGTGTTGAAGACCCCAGCAATTACAATGTTGCTGTTTATCTCTTTGCTTAGATATGGTAGAATTTGCTTTATGAATCTGGGTGCTCCTGTGTTAGGTGCATATTTAGGACTGTTATGTCTTCTTTTTGAATGCTCTCTTTACCATTATATAATGACCCTCTTTGTCTGTCTTTATCTTTGTTGGTTTAAATTCAATTATATCAGATATGAGAATGGCTACACCTGCTGTCTTTTGATTTTCATTTGCATGGAATATTTTTTTCCAAAGTTTCATATTGAGCCTGTGTGCATCCTTGTGGTTTAGATGTGTCTCCTGAAGACAGCAGATAGTTGGGTTGTGTTTTTCCATCCATTCAGCCAGCCTATGTCTTTTGAGTGGTACATTCAAACCATTAATTTTAAGAGATAGAATTGATATGTGGGATGCTGTTCTGTTCATTATGTTGGGTGATACCTTATTGCTCTGTTTCCTTTCTTGTGCTATTGTTTGATAGGAGTTGTGAGCTTCAGCTTTTTTGGTGGTTTTACGCTGGTTTTACATTGTGCTGATTCATGTATGATGCACTTCTGAGTATTTCCTGAAGGGCAGGTCTGGTCATGACAAATTCCCTCAGTGTTTGCTTGTCTGGAAAAGACTTAATTTCTCCATCAATTGTGAAAGTTAGTTTTGCAGGATACAAAATTCTAGGCTGGATGTTTTTCTGTTTAAGAAGATTGAAGATGGGGCCCCACTCCCTTCTGGCTTGTAGGGTTTCCACTGAGAAGTCTGCTGCTAGTCTGATGGGTTTTCACTTGTAGGTCAGTCGTTTACACCTAGCTGCCTATAGAATTTTCTCCTTCATTTTGACTTTGGCCAGGTTGATTACTATGTGTCTTAGAGATGCCCTATTTGCTATGAATCTTCCCAGAGTTCAATGACTATCTTGTATCTGGATGTCTATATCTCTGGCAATACCAGGGAAGTTTTCCTCAATTATTCTCTCAAATAGATTTTCCATGCTTTTAGCTCTTTCTTTTTCTCCCTCAGGAATACCTATAATTCACGTTACTTCACTTTGCATAGTCCCATATCTCTCTGAATGATTGTTTCAACATTTTTGTTCTCTTCTCTCCTCTTTAAATGACTGGGTAATCTTGAGATCCTTGTCTTCAAGCTCTGAGATTTCTTTCTTCTCCTTGGTTTAGCCTGTTGCTGATGCTTCTGCTGTGTTTTGAAATTCCCTAAATGACTCCTTCATTTCTTTGAGTTCTGTTATATCCTTCCTTATGTTGTCTAGCTCTTTAGTGACTTTTTCGTTAAGTTCCTGAAATATTTTTTGGCTTCTTTTTGTTGGTTTTCAACTTTCTCTTCAATTCCATTCATCTTATTTGCCATCCATATTCTGAATTTCATCTCTGTTATTTTGACAATTTCTTTATAGTTTGGGTTCACTATTGTGACTCCATTGTGATCCCTTGGGGGTGTCGATCTCTTGATTTTTCATGTTGCCAGGGATCTTTTCCTGGTTCCTTCTCACCTGAAACCTCTTTTCTCAACTCAGGACTAATAGGCTTTAGGGCACCTGTTCTTTGCAGGGAACTCTCCTGCTTAATTAGGAGAAGGGGCGGTCCCTAAGTGGTGGTTTTTTTCCCTACTTTGGAATGTTGACACAGCAGGGGAGGGGAATGTGCACTAGAAACCTGTAATGTAGCTATTCTGATTTGATCTGTTCATCTGCAATTGCCTCTGTCCAAGCCTATGCTGAATGCTGTTTGTGCTCAGTCTTGGGCTGTTCACCAAATAGTTGTAGGATGTTTGATTTGGGAGCTTGGCAAGACCCTCTTCACTGAGGCTGATGTTGTGGGGATTGCTCTGCCTGGGGTCTCCCCACAGAGGTGACAGTGGCAGTTAGGTGAGGCTATCCAAGCAGTGGTCATGAGTTCCTGGGCTATGGGCATTTGCTCAAACCAGGTCCCAGTGTACTGGCGGCTAGAGGCTGTGGGGTCCCTGGCAGGGTGTTGGATTTTGGAACAGTTCCTGCAGCACTGTTGGAGGATGCAGGGTTGGATCTTGGGACCCAGGTGCAGCACTGGAATCTCAGGGCAGTGTCCAGGGCCTGGCAGAATTTCTGGAGACATAGAGGCAGAAGCCTCAGGCTCTGGCATGTGAGCCTCAGAGCCAAGACTGGGGAGGAGCCAGAAGCAGGGCTTCTGAGAAGGGCCTCAGAGCCAGGAGCAGGGCCATGGGGGTGGCAGAGCTGATCCGACACGGAGGGCAGGGTTAGGGCTGAGCAGGTAGCAAGCAGTTGGGACCTGGAGAGCAGAGTCAGGGCCAAGCAGGTGGTGAGCTGTTCCCCAGGCTTGGGAACCAGATGCCAAGTCACACGTGTGGAAGTTGGTTCCTGAAGTCCAGGGATTGCGAAGTTCTCCCTGCACCCCCAGGACCCACTGAAGCAGTTGCCCAAAGCCTCCCAGGTTCGAGCCTGTGTGCTCAGATCCTATTTTGCTGTTGCGGAGGAGCGCTTGGCTTCCAGTCACCGGGTACAACTTAGAGGAGCCTCCTTTTGATCCGCTCCCTCCCCAACTTGGTGGGGGCAATGTGAAGGCTGCAGCACAAAGCTGAGTCCCATGCTGACCTGGGCCATGCACCCCAGAGCTCAGGATGGCTTTAGCTGCTACCCAATCCCCACTGCATTTATTGTCTGATGCAATTTCTCTGCACAGACTCCAGGCAGGTCCTGAATCTGTAGCAGTGGAGACAGTCCTCTCTCAACTTGGCCACAGTGCCTGTAAGGTGAGCGTGGTGCCTCAGCACTCTATCCTGCTAATCTTCCCTGCCTGTGCTTTGATATTGTTAAATGTATCATCCTGTCACCTTTTTTTCCCCCCACACTGAGAGTCCCGCACTGCTTCTCTGTGTTTAACAATGTTCCTTCCAAGAATAGCTGTCCCTAAGTGGGCACCTGCTTCCTATTTACTCTTCTTTCCTTGGGAACTATGGATTTGCAGGCTGCTTCGAATCCTCCATTTTTCCCCCTCCTGATGGCTCCTTCTGATGGTGGCTTCAGGATAAACTCTTCCAGAGGCAGCAGCTGGACCCTGTGCCTAGTCCCACCAGTGGCCATGGGAGAAATTTTCCTCGGGCGGAGAGAAGTGCTTGCAACTTGCTCAGTGCCAGTTTCCTTCCCTGCATTGGCAGCGTGTCTGGGGACTGGTGGCATGAACCAGCCATGGCGGCATTTGCTCACAGCTGGGGCTGGGGCTGTGGCTGTGGCTAGGGAGTGGGTGGCTTCACTCGCCTCCGCTGTGGATCACTGGGCACTGTGTCCGTCCCACAGGCTGGAGCCCCCAAGACACCAGCAGCAGCCTTTCCGCAGGGCTCCAAGCCTCTGGGGGTTGATTTCTAGAGTGATCTTGCTCCTTCTTGTTCTGCTCCACAACTTCTTCCTGTGGAATCTCCGGTAGGTTCTGGCACTTTTCTCTCAAAGTTACACCTGAGCTATTTTTATTTTTAACTAAAACTTTTTCTTCTTTCTGAGATGATTTGGTAACCGATGTCTTAGCCAGCCATCTTGTTTCTGGCAAAAATTAACTTGTTTTGATATAAAATGCAAATTAAAGTAACAATAAAGTAGCATAATTTTTTTTGTGAGACATTGTCTTGCTCTATCGTCCAGGCTGGGGTGCAGTGGCATCATCATAGTTCACTGCAACCTCAAACTCCTGGGCTTAAGCAATCCTCCTGCCTCAGCCTCCCAAGTAGCTGGGACTACTAGTGCCTGCCACCACACTCAGCTAATTTTTCTATTTTTTGTAGAGATGGGGTCTCGCCCTTGCTCAGGCTGGTCTCAAACTCCTGGCCTCAAGCAATCCTCCCACCTCGTCCCCCCAGAGTGCTAGGATCACAGGCGTGAGCCACCATACCTGGCCTAAAATAGCATGATTTGTTTCTTAATTCAGGTTTATCCTGTCCCCTCAAATCATAAGAGTCTGTGGAAAAGGGCTAGAAATGCACTGTTATATATTGTCATTGGTGGAAATACACTGGAGTATTTCCAAAGGACAATCTGGAAAAATATTTCAAAAACCTTAAGAATATTTAAACTCTTGGAGTTAACAATTCAAATTTTAGAAATTAAACTTAAGAAAATAATCATAAGGTGAGCAACAGAGAAAATCCTAAATGTGCACCAGTTTATTACCAGTCAAATAAACTTGAGTATATTCACACCATAGAATATTAACATCATGATGTGTTTTGAATAGACAACACCATAGAGATATAGTCATGATATAGTGTTAAAGTGGAATAAATTGACTACAGTTTGCTAGTATACCCTTTAAGATCCAAATTTTATTTAAAAATTTTAAAATGATATGCATGCACTAAAATGTTAACAGTGGTCATAAATGTATGATGAGGTTGCATATTTTAAATATTTTCTTTGTGCGTTTTCCTTATTTTTTTATTCATCCAAGTTTGTGATTGTTTTTGCCACTCATTATGTCCTTAAGCAATGCAGGTAAGCCTGAAAAAAGTACTATATCCGAATTAACATGTTATTTTATATACTGATTTTAAATTTATAAGTAAAATTAAATTTAAAATTAACTTTTATAAAGTATAAAATGTAAATTAAATATTTTAATTTAAATATCTGATAATGTCAAAAGGCAAGGGAACAAGCTGGTTAGTCCTATCTAGTTTTGTAAGTCCCTGCATTTTCCTTACCACGCACTACCTGGGATCACCTAGATGCCCCTTAAAATAGGTACTAGGCCTGTACTTATTTTCTTTTTGGGGTAAATATACTGCAACTGAAGGTCTAGTAAAGACATAGCAATGAGATATCCTTGGTATTGTCCCTAGAAACATTCTCCAGAACTCTTACAAAGTGCTAATGTGAGTCACAAGAGGGTGACTTTTGGAGTTTTAAACAGGTTTGGAGAGGCTCTGAACCTGAATTAAGTTTGTACATCCCCTGGCCTGACATGCACCCAACAGAGAAGTTAAAACTGACTCAGTCGTGCCATACAGATCTGTGAACTCTAATAGGTGGCCGAGAAGAAAGCAAGAGGGTCAGGGATGGGCTCTGCGGCTTCTCCACTATTGACTCCGTCAAATGGACTTGAATGCTTTCATGCTGCGAACCGAATCAATCACTGAGCGTGCTGGTGTCTCTGCTAGACTCCATCTGATGGGCTCCTGTGTGCAAAGCCCCCTCTGTGTCCTTCCTTTCAGCCCAGGCTTCCTAATCCATTACTGATAATTGTTTCCTTAGGAACTGCAAAAAGCCATATAGTCACTGGAACAGCAGGGCTTAAGGTGTGGGCCAGTCTTCAAATGTGTCCCTCATTTCTAGGCTGGGCTTTCCTCTGGATCTCTTATTGGTGAACTTGTCCCTATACCATCAATGACCACTGCAGACAGCTAAGTCCTCTGTGCTTGCCTGTCCATGTTTTTCCAGAGCACGCATATGAGGATAAATATGAATCAGAGACTGTATCGTTAGATAGTGTAGACTTTGAGCAAGCTTAACTCTGTTTTATAGATGCATAAACTGACAATGCCTTGTGCAAGGTTATGTAGTTAAGTATCAATAGAACCAGGGTGACAAAAATAGTCCCCCAGCTATCTAATCAAACGTCCATTTCAATATAGGAGGCTTTAAAATTGACATATTTGTTTACCAAAAGCTTTTTTGAGATCTGGAGCCCATCCTTTCTTAAAGGTTTTGTGCCCCCTAAGTCTTACCACTCCAGATTCCCTACTCCCTTCCTCATGCCTCCACCAAGAAATTCAATATGGCACCAGGAACACACACAAGCCCAGTCTTGGGCAATAACAGGCTGCCTCCTCCTTCCTTCACTATTTCCACCCTTTGTCTCCTGCACTCATCTTCTCTAGCCCTTCCATCCTTTAGCTCTGCCCCAAGGCCATCCTGTATGATGACTAGCAGGAATAATCTCTCTAACTCTGGGTCTCTTTGGGTTCCTTCAGACCCTAATTTTGAACTTTCCTTCTATTACCACTGATTGAGGGAAGAAGGGGGAAGGTGCTGCTGTCCCCATGGTACTCATGGGTTATACACATCATTTGGAGAAATTCATCTGAAAAGGACAATGATCAATTAGGACAGAAGCTGGCCACAGCAGTGGAGCTGAATTCTGCTTTGCTGGGCTTTAACCCCTTAGTTTGTGAATCTCAGTAAGGTCCTGGGGGATCATGGAAGATGAGTGGGAGAGAATAGGGTAGTGGAGGGGTGGGTGTGGGCTTCACTCGGTGGGCGTGGGCAGTGGCTATTAACCCACAGGTGTGGAAGTCTTTTAATAAAGTAGCAATTGGCCATACTGGTGCAAACCAGTAGGATATCAGTCCTAACCCTTTCATAGACCTCCAGGTCCCAAAGCAGCCCATCCAAGTGCACCCAGTCTTCTTGGCAGATGGAACATGAGACACAAATCAAAACTATTTTCAAAAAGATGAAATAAGATTAACATGAAGCTACAGCTCCCAAGTCTTCCATACATATGGTGTCTACCAGGAGAGTAGTCTACTGGACATGCCTTCGCTGGTCATGCTGGATGGCCAGTAGTTTCTGCTGGGTGAGAGGACCATAATAGTCAAGTCCAGTGCCTCTCAAAGTGTGGTCTGCAGATTAGCATTTGCCTGTGAATGTTTTTGAACTTTTATCTGTGATAAAATAAGAGGCCTGAGCCAGAATATAAATCAATCATGTAACTAAACACATGTTTTTGGTTCAGCTGATTTTATCAGTGAAGGAAACATTGTAATTGTGTTCATTTATATCCTGGTACAAATTCCTTATGTCATTGCAGCAGCCAAACAGGTCAACGGTCCATGGAGCAGATACTTGGAGTAGCAGTGCTCCAAAATATACTCCTCAACAAGGCCTCTACTTCAAGCAGTGCAAAGAGAATATTTTGGTGGCCAGGTCTTTGGGATCTACTTTCCAACTTTGCCACTTTCTATCCAAAAGACCACGTTCAAGTTACATAACCCCTTCAAGCTCAATGTCCTCATCTTTAAAATGGGAAAATATCTCCTACCTCTTAGGTGCTTCTATGAAGATTAAATGAGATATAAAGTACACATGCCCTGCCCAGAGGCACAAAGTAGGTGCTCCATAAATGTGAATTATTTCAGGCACTTTTTTCCACATGCAATGTCACACCCAGAGGCGTAGCAGAACCTGTACAGATCACAAGTGTGTGTGTATGTGTATGTGTGTATGCATGTATCTGTGTATCTACGTGTATATAAAAATGCCACTCCTCTTTGCTAAGTTTTGATTTTCTTTCTCCCAACAGAAATCTTTATTTCTCTCTAATTTTACCTGGTCATTTCTGTGAAAACACAGAAAGGCAAAGCATTCAGAACTAACATTCAAGGGAGGCCAGAGCTTTTATCCTTCTATGTAATTAAAGTTGTTGAATAGGGTGAGATAAAAGATTAGTATTCCTGGTATATATAATTTATGTGGAAAATGGAAGTTGAATTGAAGAAAGAAAATTCAGAGCTTAGAGCAGAGAAGAGAGAAATCGTCCCCCCAAAAGATTCATCTGACTAGTCAGATAAATAGGTTAGAAAGTCAGATGAAGCAACGTGACAGTCTCAGAGGGCCCAGAGTAGCTTTCTGTGGCACCTTTCACTGGGATGAGACCTTAACACAGTCTCTGCTCCTAGTACCATCTCCCACAACCCTAGACCACAGTTTATTTGGGGAATATTTGCTTGTTGTAGCCAGGATCTTTTTAGCTGGGTTTCAATGACCAATAAGGGTCCATGAACAGTTGATAATTCCCTTCAAATTGCATGTAAATTTGCAGGTGGACATCTTTTTAGGAGGTGTCCCTGGCTTCATGAAGAATTACAGGGTTTTGCGCAGGCTGGCAACTGGACTGAATTAGCATTGCCATCAGCAGCAAATTATTATGAAAGCCTGTGGTCCATTCACTCAGTTAATGGACATTTAATTAGCTATTACTATGTGCATGGCCCTGTTGTAGGAGTTGAGAAAAAAGAAGCATGGTCCCAGTTCCTAGGGGTGACTTTTTTGCCTGCCATGCCCAAAAGACTGCCTTTATTTTCCATGTCTCTATCACAGTGTTTGGCATAGGGTGCGATTTTAGAGTCCAGGGTAGACATTTAAAGGATCATCAGAAAGAATGTGAAAAAATGCCAAATCTCAAGGATCTTACAGCCTATTAGGGAAGGCAGGACATACACTAAGATGGGACACGCCTTGAATGTCCAAAGGAAGAATAACTTCTCTGGCTTAGGCTGGACTTTGGAACTATTTGCATCTATAGACATATTTTGTTTAGCCAATTTGCTTGCCCCTCCACAGTGCTTTATAGGCGGGAGAACTAGGCAGGTGTAGCAACATAAGCAGTTAAATACATACTGTTTTATACTTTCCCAGTCCCATGTTTTTATGTTACCTGCATGGCCCCTGTAGGCATTCAAGTTCTGAGCGTTGTTAGTTACTAACATTCTTCTTCATTGATACTTTTATTATTTTCCTTCAAGTTTTGCTTGACTGAATACTTTGGAGACAGACAGAGTGGAGAGAAAACAAACATAAACAGGAAGAGGGGCTAATATACATTAGGGCCTGCAGGTTTATGCGTGGCTAGGATTTGCTGTTGTGATCTAAAAGGTAATATCTGACCAAAAGCAATATAACAATTTTATATTCAGTTCAGTAAATGAGGCCTGACTAAATGCAGAGAAAAATCATAATTCAGGGCTTAAAAGCAATGAGATTGCTATATAAAACTCTTATGTTGAGTCGATAAGTAAATTAAAAAAATAATGGTTAATTTAAAAATGTTTGAAGTAAAAAAATCAGTAAGAAAATTTTATTGACAACATTGGATTGTGATGGCAATTAACATTGAGGAAAAAAAGATTTCTTAATCTTTCTAGAACTTTGTTCTGCGTTTCAGCAAATGACACCTACCAAATTGCAAATAGATCTAAAAAGATGATGATATGTAAACCACAATGAGATATCACTTAACTCCAGTGAGATTGGCTTTTATCAGAAAGTCCCAAAACAACAAATGTTGGCATGGATGCGGAGAGATAGGAACACTCATACACTGCTGGTGGGACTGCAAACTAGTACAACCTCTATGGAAAGTAATATGGAAATACCTCAAAGAACTAAAAGTAGAACTACCACTTGATCCAGCAGCCCCACTACTGGGTATTTACCCAGAGGAAAAAAGACATTCTATAATAAAGACGTCTGCACTCGAATGTTTATAGCAGCACAATTCACAATTGCAAAGATGTGGAAACAACTCATGTGCCCATCAATACATGAGTGGATTAATAAAATGTGGCATATGTATACCATGGAGTACTACTCAGCAATAAAAAACAATGTTGAACTAACACCTCTTGTATTATTCTGGATGGAGCTGGAGCCCATTCTTCAAAGTGAAGTATCACAAGAATGGAAAAACAAACACCCCATGTACTCGCCATTAAATTGGTACTAATTGATCAAAACTTATGTGCACGTATGGAAGTAACATTCATTGGGCAGGAGGGAGGGGAGAGTAGGGGATGGGTAAACTCACACCTAACGGATACGGGGCACGCCGTCTGGGGGATAGGCATGCTTGTAGGGTACCTGACTCAGGTGGTACAAAGGCAATTTATGTAACCAAAGCGTTTGTACTCCAGTAATATTTTGAAATGAAAAAAAAACATGCACACAATAAGGATACAAAGCATTCTGATTATCTGAAGGGGAAGTTTGTTTCATAAATTTATTTATGATAATTCTTTTTGGTGTGTGTGTGCAAAGCAGTGATGGGATCCATTGTCCAGAGCTTCAAGTCTACGCTGCAAATGGTTTGATGTTAAATATGCCTTTTTGCCCAGATCCAGGCAGGAAGCCCCTGGTCCAATGGCACATGTAGATCTTTTCAGATGGAAGTAAAGATACTGTACTCCTTCCGTTCTGCTCCTTGCCTAGGGTGAAAACCTGACATTTTCTGTAGGAAACCTTCTATCCTGTGGGTGCAAATCTAAACATCTTTGGTTCTGCTTACCAGATAAAGGTAACATGCAAAATTCATATCAAGCCAAAAATTGCCAAGCAGTAGCTGCAAATGTGCCTGTGGCTTTGTGATTCCCCAGGATTTGCGTCTGTGTAGGGGCCCTCAGAACCCATGAGCCGAGAAGTGATAATAATAGTAATAAAAACAGTAACAGACCTGAGCCCTGTCAGACTATAATTGCTCTGGCAACAGAGCAAACAGTCCCACCGTAGCCCCACACAGCTTTGATACCCAAGTGCTCAGGAGGAAACAGCTGGAAACCCCAGCAAGCAGTATACTTGTTAGCAGACTTTGTTCACTTCAAACGGGGAGAAATGTTTTACTTTTTAATGAAACCCTTTCCAATCAGTCCTGTCTTTTTCCTGCCTGCCTCTAACCTCCTTTAGCTGTCTCATTCTTACTTACGTAAGGGGGAGTGTTCAGGTTAGAGCCTGTTGTTGGCAAAAGAACTGGAAGGAATTGTCAATGAAAGAGATTTAGAAGTTCGAGATGCAGCAGCAGGTAGCAGAAGATAGGAGCATGCTGCAGAAATTCTGCAAAGAAGGCAGCAGATGCTACACACAAGACAGAAAACCCTGATATCGGGCACGTAGGTAAGGCCACACCAGATACACCTAAAGATATCTAAACTGTAGCACCTTTACCTTGAGAGACCTGGTCTTTGGCAGTGTCTTATTTTAAGGAACCCAAAAGTCTCCCTGCTTCAAGTCATGTCATCCATCAATCTGACAATGACTGCGATTTCTCTTATTAATGACTCCTTAAATAATACCCGTTAATAAACAAAACAACACCAATTCTTATATTACATATTAATTCATTACTGCTACAGAGCCATTCAGTGGAGGTTTGGGGGCCAGAAAGGATGAGACACAGAACAGGTAGGTAAATTCTGGGAAAAAAGATCAAGAATATAGAAATCTTCAGGCCTTCTATGTCCTTCTTGAGAGCAGGTACGGGGAGGAGGGATAGGGAATAAATGATGCAGGAATTTTCTTAGTTATAAAATCATGGCTTACTTCTGTGTTTGTAAACATCCCCCTTTGCTTTCTGTGTAGTACAAACAGCCAGCCCATATGTATTCTGCTTGTGCAAAGGGAATGTTACTATAACCTACATTGGATCTGTGTGATGCCTGGGCTTACTTCCCAAACACCTTTCCTCCAGAATGTTCTAATAACATTCTATGATCCATCTCTACCTGCCAACATGGAGGATTGCTCTCCTTCATGTTTCTGTGACCATATTAAAAAAAAAAAATCAAACCTAAAACACATGGCCTAACAAGTACTAATTTATTAATGGGGTGATGGGACAAATTCCAGAAACAAACACCAGCCTAGGAACTCTGGCTGTGGAGTTCCTGTATTCATGCTGGTGCCGATACCTATGTGTCAAGGCAAGAGTCAGTCTGCAAATTAGGAACACTAGCTGGAACCAAGGTCCAGGACATCGCAAGAGTTACAGTTGTAAAATGGGGCTCATAATCTCATTTTGTGAGACAGTTGTTAAAAATTAAATGAGATGATAATAATTAGCAATATAAGCATCTAGGCTATGATTTACTTTTATTTAATCCAGAATCAAAATAAAGGAGACCAAAAGAGGTGATGGTTTCCCTTAGTCACAGAAAACCCCTAATAGGGCTTATTCCTATTTGGATTTAATAAACATTAACATTTACCATTCATTCATTCTTTCAAAACTATATAGTAAGTTCTTTCCAAGTGTCAGACATTGTTACACTGATCTTAGGCTGAGGACAAAATCCTTGCACCCTATGTTAATATAATTCCTCTAGAACTGTATCTAGAGGAGTTATATTTATAATTGCCTTAATATATGGGAGTTACAATAATAATTGCTTTATTATAGTTTTGAAAGTGCTAAGACCAAAACATACAGGATGCTATGAGAATACATAAAAGGAATCTAACCCAACCTGGAGTATTATACTAATCATGTTTTCTTTCATATACATATACACACACACATACATATACTATATACATACATATTATATATATTTATATATTTTTTTAACATTCTTACAACAATCCTAAAGATGAGTTTGAGAGAAGTTGAGCATCTTATCTCAGAACACTTGACAAGCAGGAGAACTGGAATCCAAACTCAGATCCCCTGATCCTAAGGCCAGGGTGGGCCCCAAGGGGACACCATAGCTGCTAGCCCACCCGAGGCCGTCGCCCCCTATTTCCTTCTCTGGTATACCCTAGGTCAGTGGCCCATATTGTCAGTCCCAGAAGTAGGAGACTTTAGAAAGATGTGTCCTTCCCTATGATGTGAGTCAGGCCACCACTTTAAGTTAGGGCCAAGCAAGTCCACATATAAATGATTGTGATTACCCATATAGGACACAGAATTTCAGGGGAAAACTATTAACCACAGGTATGGTTAAAGCTATTAACCGTTAGCATTAACACCAAGTCTTCCTCTGGCATTTTTATATCCTACTGTTAGTCATTTTCCAACCCATGGGGCAATGGATTTCCACTCTAAACGTCACCTCTAGTCAATATTTGTATACATACACACACATACACACACAGAGGAGTATTGTCTCCATCTCAATAGCTTTACACATGCACGGTAGTTCTGCCCTGAGGCTGGGTATAAATAAATTGACAGTCTGATTTCCCACTAATGCCGTCAGAGAGCACTCTTTCCGAATACTAATCAGGAACTCTCATGAAGTGAGGAGAGCTTGTGTCAAAAAGCAGGAGGAAACCAGCTCTTACTGGGGCCAGAAAACTGATTGGCCAGAAGGCACTCAGTGGGCCTGCCAGGCTTGTACGGCTGGCGCTGCTCCAGCTCAGCTCCCCCTTCTTGGAATATTTCTGAGAGCCAGAAGGAAGGCTGCTTAGGGCTGGCTTGGTGGAAGAGCTGGAAGGGATAATGAACATAGTAGCAAAAGAAATCACACTGGTAAATGAGGAGGGTGAGGGTCTTGGAAGCACCAACAGTTAAAATGAATGAAACCCAGTGATCTTCAAAAGAAGTATGTTAAGGGCCTGGGAACCAGCATGGCAAGACAGAGTGTTGGAAAGCATGTAAAAGCAAGGGCAAAGGAAAACAGAACTCTGTAAGAAGAGGGAGCAGAGAAACCAAAAGTCTGGGACATAAAAACTACTCTCACTTTGTGTTTCAAACCTCCTGTGGAGATGTGGAATTTCTTTTGGTCTGGCTCCTGTGAAAGAATGGACTCGTCAAAAGTTTACAAAAGAGGTTAAAAAAAAAAAAGAGAGAGAAAGATATTAATAAAAGCATACTGCTAGGTTTTACACTACAATGGTCTACTTCAGCTTCCCACCCACTGATTTCTTCTTTCCAGCCTTCTCGACTAGAGGTCAGGCAATGGAGGTGAGGGAGCTCAGGGAGTAGTGGAGGAGGAAATCCATGGGAGCTGTGGCCGGGGAAAGACAGATCTTCAATAAATAAAGGAAAAGACAGGAGACTCAGTAGAACAGGCTATAGAGATCAACCGTCAATCGTAACAGAATTATGTCATATGTTGAGATATTTTATTACTTTTTGATGCATAAAGTTCTTAGAGATACACTACGAAAGTCTGGTTTCAATGAAGAAACAAAAGTGATTTGTAATTAGAACCTCAATAAGTCATAAGTTACTTCCTTTAAAACTTTGCGACACTGCATTCATAGTGAAGTTGTTCCCCTAAATAATGCAAACAACCCTGCTAAAGCCCCACAATGACATCTATGAGTTTTCCAACACCACTAATTTTGTTAGCATACTCTTTCTTTCTAGAAATGTTAGCCATACTCAAATTAATAAAAATTTTAAGTAATTAGAGTCCAATTTAATATTATACATAGTTACATAGTATCTTAGCCTCTCCCAATTTCAAAATGGTTGAAAGTAGTTTATGAGTATTTAATATAGAATGAGGACTTCCTATAAATCACAACTTCCATCCTTGAAGGCCAATAGAAAAATGTCCAAACTCATCACACAAAGACTTCCATGATTTGACCTATTAATTACATTGAGAGTGCAAAAAAGGACCTGGCACCATGCTTCATGCTCTGTATATTATCTCATTACTTATTTTACTTTTTTATAGCAGCTCAATGTGGACAAGCATTATTATCGCCATTTTACAGATGAAGAGATTGATGCTCAGGGATGCGAGTTAACTTGACCAATATTTGAATTGTCTGCCAGTCTTTCTGCTAACTCACACTTACTATCTATAAGAACTTGTTGCTCCAGCAAAACTACCGTGAAGCCCATAGCCAGACATTCCTCATAATGTTTACCTCAATTCCACCTTTGACTCCCTCCCCAAGAATTTCTCCTCCTAATTTATCCAAATTGTATACCTTCTTGAAGCATTTCCTGACCACTACAAGTTAACCATGACTTCCCATCTCCCAACAAACAACAGCAACAACACTTAGAAGAACACCCAAGTGCCATTTCTAATTTTTTGAATTGTGTGTGTTCTTTTTGTCAACACATATGAACTTGATGGTGAGGAAATCCTCCTAGAAGTGTGATGTACCCAGAATTATGCATAATATGAGATGCTTTACAAAAATTGGTGGAAGAAGAGGGAAAAGGAAAGACAAGAGAAAGGAAAGTAAAAGGAAAATATTGCAAATATTGATTACCTACTTCCAAAGTTGGTTTGGAGATACTTAATCTTTATTTATATATTTTCCACCAAATACTTACTGGTGAGGACATCATTGCACATATTGGTAGTTAAATAGAATCCAGGGTCAATTGGCTAGTCAAGTTTCTATCTTCTGACTGTGTACCCAGGTGTCCTCCAACTGTTGGGAACAGTGGGAAGGCAAGTTGTTAACAGATGTTCTCAATTCAAAAAGAAATGAAAGGAAGGTTTGTTTGCATTCCCTGCACACCTGTGCCTCCTTGCTAATCATTTCCCAGGGAACAATGCATTTCCAGAGATTGGGATCAGCACCAGAATTGTCCCAGCAGATGCATCCAGAATGATTGTGCCAATTGATCTACACAGCTCTTCCTGTACCTCCCTTATGAATAGATGTATCGCCTTTTCTGGCAGGCTGTGAGTGTGAGTTCTTGGCTAACACAGAGCTCCAACTGCTTTTCTGCAGGGCTGCTCTGAAAAGTAGGAGCTGTTAAGATGTTACATTACAACAGAGCGAACCCTTACTGAGTGGGATTCCAGCGTGGCAATCTCTCTGTGCCTGGGGCTATATGAATCTCCCATTTGATTTTGATGCTTACTGGCATCTTTAGTCAAGAAAGGCTGTAATCTTTGTTTTTCCATGGCTGGCCCACTAGGCAGGGCCCCAAGATCAGGAAAGCCGTACCATGAAGGGGACTATGAGGTCAATGACCATGGCCCTCCCTAAAGGAGGGCTTTAGTGACACCTATAGGAGAATGCTCGAAATGAAAGGGGACGCCAACATGCTACCCTGACACCTGACACCTGCCACCTTCCATCAATGTATGTGGATTCTAAACATGATAGATAAAAAACACAACGATGCACTTTGTAAAGCCCTGATAAGGGTCCTGGGACTAATGTAAATTATTCACTGTTTATTTTCAAGAAGGATACATTGAATACAAGACCATGGGCAAAGAGTGGAGCTCAGCCCGGCAGTCCACAGCTGGATCCGGTCCACAGATATATTTTAGATTGTTTGTTTTGGGGCCCATGCAATTTTTTAAATGAAATTACTCATATAAAAATTGGCAGCTTCTACAAAGTAAGTCCTTATCTATCTCTTTGAAAACTAGGAAGATCTGAAAATTCATTCCAACTTGCCAACAACTGGCAGAGCTGATGGAGGAGGGGTGGAGGTTACAAAGAAGCCATAGGTACCCAGATGACCAAGGACCCCCCCATTTTCCCTTTATCTCCCCCTTTTCACTCATTTATGCCATCTGCTTGGCCCATGGAGTCACCGGAATTTGTGGCTCAGAATAAAATCTCGGTGTTTTGATTACCAGCGAAACCCTGCAGTCATTCTGCCAAAGATAAAGTTTTTCCTGTGAAGAGACTAACATTCTAAATGTGGTTTCCTCTTACCTCCGCTTTGGGGCAAGCTTTTCATCAAACGACTTACATTCATCTGTTCTAATCTGCTTTCATTTATAGCGTAGACTAATTGCAGCTCCCTCATAAGGAGTTGGGAAACACAGCTGGAAAAAAAATGAGCTCTAGGATTGAGTTTAGTTTTGTGTTCTGTCTCTGGGAGCACGAGACATTGGCTCATTCCAGCCCAAGGTGATGGCACTTATTAGTCTGTAGCTATTGAGCAGCAAAGTGGAAAGTCATCATGATTAAAGACATATTGGAAATTAGTTCCTCCTTCCTCGTCCTGGATATGCTGGGTTGTGCCTCTTCCATCTGAGAGTCAAGACAGCCTGTGGTCACTAGGGGAGTAGCACAGGTAGGGTGAATCAACCCATTAGGAACAATAAGGGTAAAACCTTGGCGCCTTTATTAGCTTTGATTTGTGTTGCTTTCAGAGCTCAAGTGCAGGGTTTATAAAAAAGAGCCAAGCAGTTATAGATTGTGCTTTGCTCGTTGCTATGGTTTATATCCGATGTCTGTGAAGGTTTTATTGGATTATTGGTAGCATGTTTATCTGCCTGAACACAAAAAGTCTTGCTAGGCCTTGAGAATAATACAGAGAGAAGGGGCTTTGTAGTATTACAGGATTTAGGGAAAAGTCTGCATCCTGTAGTCGGGGTGGCAGGGAGAGGAGAAATGAGCAGACATTAAAGAATGCAGTGTATTGACTATAATTTAAGATGAGATTATTGAATAGGTGAGGAGGGAAACAGCCATGCCAGAGCTAGTTATCCCTTATTCGTGAACCAGTATCCCCTGGGATATTTGTGCTAATTTAACTCATTTTGGTTTGCAGTTGAGGAAGTTATAGAAGGACAATGCAAAAAAGCTACTTGGCAACATCCCAGTTGGTTGATGTGTGAACTAGTTTTTCATGAAAATAAAATAAATATACATCCTCATGGCTAAGCTCATATGTCAGGCTCTACACCAAGGATTCTCTACATCAGCATTATTGACATTTGGACCAGAAGATTCTGGGTTGTGGGGACTGTTCTGTGCTTTGCAGGATATTTCATAACATCCCTGGCCTCTACCCATTTGATGCCAGGTACACCCCCACTTAGTGGGGACAACCAGAAATGTCTCCAAATATTGTCAAATGTCTCTGGTGGGGCAGGGGAAGAAGGGGCAAAATTTCTAACTAAAGTGTGTGTGTGTGTGTGTGTGTGTGTGTGTGTGAGAGAGAGAGAGAGAGAGTGTGTGTGTGTACATGTGTTGGGGAGACTTAATGTAGTTATTCGTGAAATTTCAAAGAGGAAACTCCAAACACAATAATTTTAATTAACTTGATTACTTTGAAATGATTCTCAGAATGGGGTCTCAGAAATTAAAATTGGGTGATTTTTAAGAAAGGCGCATAAATGGGTAGAACACTAGTTTCCAACAAATGTTTGAACCTACAACCTGAAGTGGGAATATATATAGCTATGAGATATGGAGCAGTTAAACCAATATTATAAGGGCTATAATATTGTCAATATTGATCCTTGGACAACATTTTTCTGGAAGTGCTAAATGAGGAAGGAAAAACCTCCAGTAGCCAGGAAAACAGACTTTTCTTTTCTGGCCTCCAACATTAAAGCCTAGTTCTTATCTTTGAGTCTTTAGTAACAAAAACAACAACAACAACAAAATTAAGAGGCAGAGATCCCTGTGCTTCTCTGTAAGAATCACAGAAATGGACATTGATTTTGTCCCCTTTTTCACTAAGTGGAGTCACATCACAGTCGCTAAGCTCCCTATGTTGCTTGAGTTGAATGACAGACATGAGGGGAACTGGTTTGCCTCTAAATATTTTCTGCCAATCTTTTGATCATAATGTTTAAATCAGGAGTGTACCTGGATATAAGCACAGGTTTCAGAGTTACTATTTTGGCAGAAGTTTCCCTTGTATTATATTGGGAAAAGAATGGATAAATATGGTGAAGATCATTTGTTACACTATTTCAGACAATGGAACTGTTCTGAGCACCTAGAGTATAGTTGGATTAGAGAAAAGCAAACAAAAACTACCTTGATTTTTGATGTATCCTCTCCTAAATGATGCTGTGTGTTGGTGGGGTTATGGCAACCACACGTGGGACTGCAGCTCATGAGACAGAATCTGAGATGGGCAACCAGAACTGACACCAACAAGTAGACCAAAAAAGACAATATTTTGTTAGACATTCAGAAAGTCAACTGAACTCATCGTTAAGAGTTGACATACTCAATGGCAGATTTAGTGAGATATCAAAATTCTTGATGAGATCAATAGGTGGAATTTATTAACAATGTACTGAAGGGTCAAGAAATTTAAGATAACTAATGAAATTAGAAGAAAGAGGAGTGGGAAAACAGGAATACCATCATTTACTAACTACTGTCAATGCACAAGGAGTTAGGTGAGGCACCGCGATCCTGACAATAGCATTGTGAAGGATTATATAGGTCAGCAGTCCCCAACCTTTTTGGCACCAGGGACTGGTTTCACGGAAGATAATTTTTCCACGGACCAGCACCTCAGATCATTAGGCATCAGATTCTCATGAGGAGCGCACAACCTAGATCCCTTGCATGAGCTGTATACAGAAGGGTTTGCGCTCCTATGAGAATCTAATGCCACTGCTGATCTGACAGGTGGTGACGTGAAAAATGGGGAGCAGCTGTAAATACAGATGAAGCTTCACTGGCTCACCCCCCGCCGCTCACCTCCTGCTGTGCAGCCCAGTTCCTAACAGACCACAGACCAGACCAGTACCAGTCCGAGGCCCAGGGGTTGGGGACCGCAAATACAGGTTACATAACTCATCCAAATCACTTAGCCAGTAAGTAGCAGTGCTAGAATTCTAATAATATCTGTATGATTCCAAATTCACACAGCAAGGGAAGCCACACCATTTTCTTGTGTGTTTCTACATTAACAGAAGTTATAACCAGAATCTAATGTTCTTTGAATTATCTCTTTGACAGAAAAGTGCTCTTTCCTTTCAGCATGAGCCTTAGAAGTGCTGGAAAATTATACTAGTTAGATTGTCTGAGTCAAGACCCACAGAGGCCTTTACGCAATTTCTTGAAATGTGACCCATGCAGTGCCCACATCAGAGTCACGGGATAACACTGGTTAAAAATGAATAATCCTGGGCTTCACCACCAGAGCCACCAAATCAGGAACTCTGAGGCTGTGGTCTGATGAGATGCATTTTAATCAAGATTTTATGCTGATTAAAATTTGAGAACTACTTAATTAAGTTGTATGTTGGGATTATATAGGAAAGGGAGTCCTGAAGACACTTGAGTGAGTAATATCAGAATTTCCTTCTCAAAAGCAAGCCAATTTGAGGATTTGAACCAAGAAGTACTAGGGGATTCACTAACTATAGAATTTTTCAAGAATCACTGCTCTGGCAATGAACTGTGAAGTCAATGAAATCCCCAAGTCAAACCTATTTGGGATTTGTCCTTGGCAGAGAGTAGCATGGGTGAGACTAGCTGTAGGCTACAGAAAATCACACCTGTATTCAGAATCCATAGGTCTGGGAGATGGGGAAGCTTGGGAAAGAATAATCTAGATGTGCTGATGCCATATCCCTGCCAATCTATGATTCAATGACAGTCATTGGAGGATCACAAATATGTACTTTATAGACATCTTATGTTACAGTTTTTAAATTCAGGTGGGTTTTTT
This sequence comes from Daubentonia madagascariensis, assembly GCA_023783475.1. NCBI lineage: Eukaryota > Metazoa > Chordata > Mammalia > Primates > Daubentoniidae > Daubentonia > Daubentonia madagascariensis. The sequence continues at coordinate 16,602,767 of JAKFHU010000144.1, forward strand.
TTTCCCTTTAAAGTAATGCCTTTTTATTTTCCTGTTATTTTCAGACAGTCTCATGTGGACTAAAGGAGAACAAGAAATAGGATTCTTGGCCTAGGAAAAAAGAATATGTTGGACTTTTGTACTATGAAATGGCTGTAATTCATCTGTGAGGCCCTGAAAAACCCACAATAATAATGGCTTATAAAAGAAGTTATTTCTCTTTCATAGTCCTTTTGGCCAGGAGTATTACCCCATGTGTCAGAGATCCAGGTTCCTTCGACCACATACATTTACATAGCTTCCATTGTCAAGGTTATGGTCCCAGATGACTGACACACCACTTCCACTTTCCTCTGATTGGCCAAAGATGGCCACAGGGCCACCCTTAGTTATAAAGAGGCTGGCAAACATAGCCTTTATTTCAGGGGGCCATGTACCAAACTAGAAATGGAGGAAGGGATTCTATTACTATTGAACAATGGGAGAAGAGAATATTTGAGGAAAGCTACCAGTTTATTTCACAAAACTAAATACCCCCCCAAAGAACTAGCTACATATACTCTAGCCTATCAGGAAACTAGAGTATTTTTAGATGCCTCTGAAAGAATGTTGTTGAAAGGGCATATTCCAGAATAATTACTATGTCTAAAAAATATATCCAATTTATCCTGTGCATAAAAAATATAGAAGGAAACCCAATAAAGTGTTAATTATAAATATACCTATTTTTTCTTAGTCAGAATTTAGACTGATGTGATCAGCCAATATAATCACCCATTTGCATATGTTCTCAGCTTCTGTTTCCTTACCACCTGTACCACCCCTTCTTCCAAGAAACTGAATGTCAGTAGCGAAAAACACATCACTCTGACTGGTCTCACTTCAAATTCATGACCAAAAATTTCTAGTGGACCCTTAATGCTGCCAAGTGATCAGAGTGTATTTCTCTTGCCCATCTCTTCTCTGAGTCTCTTGTTTAACACTTTTCACCTCTTCCTTTCTCCTGAAACCTTCAATAATTCTTCCACCATCCTCATTCCCAGTAGATGATCTTGCTTCCAATTTCACTGACAAAATTGAAGCAACTGAAGGAGAGCTTCCAAAAACTCTCACATCCTCTTCTACGCACCTTCCAGCATCCATTCTGCCTTTCTTCTGTTGCTATGAATGAACTAGCCGTTCCCTAGTCAGTCCCTTCACGTACGTGTCAGAGTCTATCTCCTCATCCCCACTCGAGCACATGCAGCCAGCACATCCTGCCTCTTCCTTCCACTTCATCATGTTTTCTTCTCTGCCAGATCATTCCCATCAGCATACAAACATGCTATCATTTCTCCATCTTTTCTATTAAAAAGGGCGTCTCTTGACTTCACTCTTCCCTCCAACACTGGCCCCATTTCTCTGTTCCCCTTTGTGTTAAAACTCCAATTCCTCTTTCATTCTCTCACAGCCGTCACTGTACTAAAACTTCTCATGCCAAAGTGAGCAGGGGCCTCCGTCTTATGAAACCCAGTGGCTAATTCTCACTCTACTCCAGCTTATTTGACACCGAGAATCACTCACTCTTCATTAAAATATTCTCTTCACTGGGCTTCCAGGAGACTATATTCTTAATTCGTCTCTTAGTTTTCCTCCTACCTAATTTCTCAATCTCCTCTGTGGGTTCCTCCACTTCAACTCTTAATGACATAGTGGCCCAGGACGAAGTCAAATTTGTATCTCCAGTTCAGACCTTTCCTCTGAACTCTCAGCTCATTATCCAACTACCTACTTGACATCATGACTTAGATGTGTAACAGGAATCTCAACCTAAACATGTACAAAACTGAATTGTTTACATTGTCCCCACCTGCTGCAAACCTAGTAGATCCACAATGTTCTCCATCTCAGTTGATGGGGAACCCCAGCCTTCCAATAGCTCAGACCAAAAACCTGGTGTGATCCTTGTTCTTTCTGTCACCCACTACATCCAGTCCATCATAAAATTCTATCGGCTCTACCTTCAAAACATATTCAGAATGTGATTCTCACCACTCTCCGGTCTGGAACCCTGGATGAGACACCATTAGCTCTCACTGGGGTAACTGCAGTAGCCTCCTACCTAGTCTTTTGTCTTCCACACTTACGCTTCCCTTCCTTCCCTACGACATCCCAAACAGTATTCTCAAATTGCAGTAAGAGTAAGACCTTCAAAATGTAAGTCAGATCATGTCTCTAACTTCTTATTTCTCTCAGAGAAACATGCAAAGTCCTTACCATGGCCTATGGGACTACATGATCTGGTCCTTGACCAACTCTCTGACTATTTGCTACTTGTTACTTATTCTGGTCATTCTCCAGGCCACCCTGCTGTTCCTCAGAAAGGCCAGACATGCTCCTACCTTTGCACTGACTCTGCCTCTCTTTGCAATGTTCTTCCATCAGATACTGGTAAGGCTCACTTCCTCACATATTCAAATTGTCACCCAGATATCATCTCAATGACACCCCCGTCCCATTCCAGGCAATTCCAAAACCTCTTTCCCTTAGATTCCTTCCATAACACTCATCACCTTCTGGTAATCCTTATGATTCATATATTTATTGTACATTGTATATTGTGGATTGCACATATTATAATTTAAGCAGCACAAGAATAAGGATTTTTGTCTGTTCATTGATATACCATTGGCTCTTAAAACAATGGCTGGCATATACAAGATGATCAACATATATTTAGGTAATTAACAAATTTGGGACACAGATTTTTTTTAAACTAGATACACTTTTGGATAAATAGGTCTGTTTTATTGTCTTTATGTTTAAATATATTTTTTTACTTTATAAATTGTGTTTAATGCATCATTTTGTTATCTATATAGTAAAAAACACTGACATATTAAAATTAAGATTTTTAAGCTCTTCATTCTACTTCTAGCTCAACCAAATACTAAACTTTTAATATTATATAAATCAATTAACTTGCTGAACCTCCTTTTGTGTCTGTTCAAGATGACTTTAAAAATGCTAGTCTTGGTTATCTGAACTGGAGAAGATCACATACAAGATGACAAACAAGCTATGTGACATGCAAGTCATACCTGAATAAGGGAATGTTACGATGATTTTTTTGAGACACCAAAAAATTCAACTATCCCTGGATAATAAAGTGTTGATTTTTTAACTATATCTTTTTAAATGTATTTTTATATTTAAGAAAAAATAAGTAAAACCTAATTACTTGCCCTCTACCAAACACAAATTAAGGCAGAATCTTTCCATTTTCTCAGCATTTTTTCTTTAGTAATGAGAATAATATGATCAAGGTCACAGGATTTAGATTGTGGCCCCCTGATTCCCAGTCCAGAGCTCTTCCTCTAGGATCATACAGGATTCCATGGGAATAATTTCTCTAAAGTGAGGCAGAGTACACTATTGTTGAAGTATACTCAGTAGCTAAAAATAAAAAAAAGCATAACTCAAACTTGAGGCTCAGTGTCTTGAGTGTGGGAAGGGAACACCAAACACATTCCTTTCCTCTCAGGGTAGCCAGGGAGCCAAGGAAAAGTAAACAGAAATACATGGATAATAGAAACAAAGAAATTGAAAACAAAACCTTTTCTATGAGGAGAGGGTAAATGAGGCTGGGAAGTACTCTTAAGTTCGAAAGGACTGTCTAGAGTCCAACATACCTATTTTCAGGAAACCTGCTAATAGCCACTAAACTGAAATTAACAAAACCAGACATAAGGAAGCCTTCCGTTTGGAGGTTTTACTGCCGCCATGCAAATCAGCATGGCTCTCCACAGAACCATTTACGTGGAATTACCCATAATGCTTGACACCATGATAATTCCCTTCTGCCTTGATGCATATTCTATCGACAGCACTGAAACTCCGTCAAAGGGAAAAAGTAAATGATTCAGCAAACTGTTGATATAACACAGGGAAATAAACATTCAGAAATTCTGCTACATGCCAAGATATGCTCCCAACCCGGCCAGGAAAGAAAGAAAGTATATTATACATTCAGAGGCATTATACAAAATGTCCCCAACTTAGACAGAAAACAATGCCTAATTGACAAGCGGTCAGAACTCAAACCTAAACCTGAAAATCAAGCTGAGGAATTTAAGGGTTATATATTTTTTTAAACTTTGTTGTCCTAATGTTCCATGGCCCAGAATTCTTCCTGCTCAAACATTCAGATCTTTGGTGGCACAGTGAAAATAATATGGACTTAAAAGTCAGCAAACCAAGATTATAATGCACTTTGTGAACTTGGATTGACTTATTTTGTGAACTTGGACTAGATACTTGACCCCTCTTGACATTTCTAAGATTAGAGAATCGGATTAGATGATCACTATAGTCCCTATCTATTATAGAATTCTAGAATGTCTTGTAGCTTTTACCCCTCTCAACTGTCAGTCAACAGTGCCCTTGTGGCTTTTATGGGACGTGCACAAGAGATGGTCAGAAAACGTACATCGCAGTACCATCGGGGCCATACTTTATGTGCCTCAGTTTCCATATGCTAAATGAAATCACAATAGAAAATCTACTCCTCAGATATTAAAATTTAGGATTAAATAGCAATATGTGCTTATTTTTCCCAATTTTTTATTTTAAAATATTTCAACCCATAGAAAAGCTGAGAGAATATGGACACCCATATATCCTTCACTAATATTTTTAACATTTTGCCACATTTCTCTGCTTTCTTACTATACACAAATATATGTAGATGTATATTACTTTTACAGAACTATTCTAAACTAACTTGCAAACCCTATAACGTTTGACTCCTAAATATGTCATCATGTCATCTCCTAAGAACAAGGACATTCTTCTATTAATATATAACCACAACTCCAATTCACACTCAAAAAGTTTAACATTAATAAAATGATATTAAACAATAAATAGTTCATTTTTTTTTTTTCTAATTTAATCATGTGTTTCATTGTCATAGCTTTTCTTTTAAACTAGTCCTTCAGGTTTTTGTTTTTCTGGTATTTCATGATATTGATTTTTTTTTTTTTAAGATTTCAGGCCAATTGTTTTATAGGATGTACCACACACAACATATAAACAAATCTCACAAATATAATGTTGAATGAAAGATGCCAGACATAAGACATTACAAAAACAGACAAAATTTACCTATGCTGTTAGAATTAAGGATAGCAATTACCTGTAGGAGTTAGAGACTGGATGGGAACATGAGGGTGACCTATTAATGTTGTAAGTCCTGACCTAGGTGCTGATTACATTATATCACACTACACACAGTAAAATTGGTTAAATTTATTAAAATCTTAATTTAATTATTGAGAAATATGTAAATTAGCAGATGTAGTAAGTAAATCTAAGAGCTAGTTCTTCAAAAAAATAGTTAAAACACAAAATTGAACAAGTCCTATAAATCTAATTAAGAACAAAAAAGAGAAATTAGAAATAAGGTAATATATATAACATTTCTTTCACAGTACCTACCCCAAATTAAATTCTCAATATTATGAATATTCAAAAAGAAAATCAAGGATGTGGTAATAGATATAGGGGCACATAGAAGATTAAAAATTTGAGGACATCATGCAGAATGTTGGCTAACGTATTTTTAAATCATGATAAAATAAGTGATACAGTTGCTTATCTATGTGGGAGAAAATGGATTCAAACCTTCCCTCACAGCCTAAATAAGTATTAATTATTAATATTAATATAACCATTTTAAATGTCAAAGTTCAAACTATAAAATTTTAAAAGGTAAGGGAGAGAGAGTCTCAATGGCTTTGAGGAAAAGGAAAGATTTTAAAAAACAAGACCCAAAAAGAACAGATCATGAGGGCAAAGATGGAGAAATCTGCCTATGTAAAATTTAAGAACTTCAGTTCAGCAGTCAAAATACACTATTAAGGGAGTAAAAAGTCAAGCCGTAAACAGGAAGAATATATTTGCAACACTTATAATGACAAAAATTAAAATAAAAATAGAGAACACCTGAGATTCAATTAGAAAAATATTTTTTTAAAAGAACAATGAACAAAGAATTTGAACAAACATTTCTCAGTAGACAAAACATGAATGATTCCTAAATGTGTGAAATGTGCTTAACCTCACTTAGTAATGAACAAAATTATCATTAACACCACATTGAAATAATATTTCATATCCACTATACAAGTAAAACTTAAAATGTTAGAAATCCTAACATTTTCATAATCCTAACATTTTCATAACATTTTCAACATAATGTTGTCCAATAAAAGATGTGGGAAATGGCTAGAGGGAAGGAAAGCTAGAATAAACACTTTGGAAACAGTCTGGCATCTATCCAGCAGAGCCGAACATATGCATATTCTAGAATTCAACAGTTAGACTCCTCAATAAATTCCCTGGAGACATTTTTGCAAATTTGCACCAAGAGGCATGTCAGGTACAAGAATATTCAAAGCAACATTTTCTGTAATGAAAACAACCACCACCACCCGAACACAGCCCAAATATCCATTAAGAATAGAATGAATAGATAAACTGTGGCATATTCACTACATGGCAGTGAAAAAGAATTACAGTGACAAGTATCAACCTGAGTGATTTAAAACTGTGTGTATATTGTCCACAGAAAGAAGTGACAGGAGAAAAGACACATTGTGGTTACATTTATATAAAGTTCAAAGACAAGAGAAACTAAACAATATAGTGATTAGATATTGAATACATACGACTTCCAAATTTAGGAAGAAAAAAATTATCACAAAAGTCAAGATAGTGATTACCTGGGGGGAAGGGAAGAGAGGTGCATGCTATGGGACGGCACAAGACGGGCTGCCAGGTACTGCACTGTTGGTTCCTTTTCCTAAACTAAGTGGTAGGAACTAGTGTTCATTTCATCATTATTCTTTAAAAAGCACTAATATATTCGATACATTCTTTGTATATTTGTTTTGTGTATTTTATACATTCATTTGTGCATAAGAAATATTTTACAATAAAAATAAATAAGTGAATATAGTTAACAATTTTGGAAAACTAGTTGAATATGGTATACTAGCCTTAAAAAATACTACATAAGAATTAATATATTTAGGTGTCAAGAACATCACACACAAAATCTTAAAGGCAAACAACTCCTAGGAAATGATTGTAATACGACAGCCAAAAGGTGATAATAAGCTATTAAAGAACCTTTAGCAATTAAGAAGAAAAACATTCAAACCCATTCAAAGTCAAGTGAGCAAAAGTCATGAAGAATAATATTCACAGAATGCAAATGGAAAAAAAACACATGGGAAAAATCAACCTCAGTAATCAAAAATTAAGATTAAAATAAAATATAAATATTTTCTATCAAATCAGCAGAAATTTAAAAATGGGATTGTGTGATGCAGTTGATGGTGGGATGAGAGAGGCAATCTTCCCAACTCATGGAAGAATGTAAACTGGCAAATTCTTTCCAGAAAATCACTTTGCCAAATTTATAAAAATATTTTTAAATGTCATATCATTGACCTAGTAATTCAATTTTTAAGACTACCAAGGAAGTAGCTTAAGATGTAGACAATGACTTATAATCAAATATTAAGTGGAACATTACTCATATTAGGAAGAGATAGAAACTTAAATCTCCAAAAAGTAGAGAAATGGTTAAACTTGTTATTACAAATATCTGAGTAGAATATCATGCCACCAATAAAATAATATTTTCAAGTATATGTAATGACATAGGAAATTGCTCATGACAGACTATAAATGCAGCAAGACATAAAATCTTTATATGCATAACCATACTCACATATCTCTGTGTGAATACATATTTATATATATATACACATACATATATATGTGGCTGAAAAGAAAGATGGTAAAATAGTAACAGGGGTTTTTTCTATTTTATGATCTCATTTCTATTTCCAAATGTTATACAATAAATCTAATTTCTTTTACAATTAAAAAAAAGTAACATTTAGAAACATGCATGCCATAATATGTGATATTTCAACTCTATTATATTTACAATTCTGGATTTTAAAGGCAAAGGATTGATGCATAAATGTATTTTTGGAAGTTATTCATTTATTTTGAGGAGCTCAAATCCTAATGGTGTATGTGGACCATCCATCTAGGAAAAAGCCTACTTTTGCAGATGGTTCATAAAAGATGTGCTAGAGGATGATGATGATGGCGCTGATAGTAACAACAATAACTGTGACATATATAGAGAGTGTTAGAATTTACATTGCACTTTCAGACACATAATCTTTTTCAATCACACGAGTCCACTGAAGAAATGTCACAGCCCAGCACACATACCATCCGTTCAGCCAACCTTGGTCCAACATATGCTATTGGGGAATACAAGCAAGCAGTAGATAAGGATGTGCTTTCAAGGAGTTTGCAGTCTGGTTATCGAGATAAAAACTGCACCCAATAAATTTTATGTGATGAGACTAAAAATATTAATATATGTGGCTTTTCCGGCTTTCCTCCTCCCCTGCCTGCTAAAGAGAACTTGGTTTCCTTGCTCATTTCATCCCCTTCCTCCACTCTCCAAAGAGGGATCCACAGTTGCCGGACCATTTCTGTGCTATAGCCAGACCTTTTATCTGGACATTTCTCATCTAGAAATGGAAGAAAGAGATGCAAGAAGTTGTTTGGAGACAGGAAGAGAGCAATTTTAGAGCAACCATGGTGTACTGTATGAGTTAAGTGGATGGGTGCAAAAATGGAATTTTCAGAGATGTAGTGTAGAAGATGCATGTCCTTCACGATGTTTGAGAAACAATAGTAAATAACTTGAGTCAACAAGAAATCACATTTGACTACCAGACTGTTTCTTTGACTACCACATTAATCTGATCCTAGGTCATAGTTTAATATCAAAGTAACACTTTGCAGTTGTTTCTATGTAGAGCTGAAGGTACTTGCCAAAGAAACTTGAAAAAAAAAACCCTACCAAAGAAATTCCTAAATTCCTGCTCTTCGTTCACTGTGCTACTAGATCTACTGCAAGGTCCTTGGGCCAGACAGACTTTTAACATGGCCCTCAATGATCTCCATCTCCTGTATTTGTGGCCTTGTGGAATGCTAGTGACTAGCTTCTTTTTAAAAATGTATTATTTATTTTTATTTGTACATATTCATGGGGTACAAGTGCAATTTTGCTACATAGATATATTGCATTGTGGTGAAGTCAGGGCCTTCAGTGCATTCATCACTAGAGCAACTCACATTGTGCCCACCAAGGAACCTCCCATCATCCACCCTAGTGACTAGCTTCTAATCAATAGAACACGGCAAAGATGATGAGATGTCAATGATCAGATTGCAGAAAACTGTGGCTTCTGCTTTGCTCACACTCTCTATTGCTGTCTCGCCTGCCTAGATGGATGAACAACCACTGAGTGAGCTCGGAAGTAGATCTTACCAAGTCAAGCCTTGAGATGACCACAGAGGAGCCCGCACACTGATGGCAGCCTATGAGACATCTTGGAAGCAGAGAACCCACCTAAGCTGTTCCCAGACTCTGACACTTAGAAACAATGAGATAATGCATGTGTGCTTTTTATGCCTCTTAGGTTTTGCAGTAATTTGTTACTCAGCAACAGATGACTAGTACAGTCATTTACCTCTTCTTTTGTTTTGTTCTTTCTCTCAGAAGTTTCTCATCTCTCCTCCAAATCATCCTAGCCCTCCTCCTACCGCGAGCTCTCCATTTCGATTGCTCAGACACTGAAGCTGCATATGAAGAACAAAGCGTGGGGCTGAAATGGGTCTCCGAGGTGCAGGAGAATGATGCCTGTGTCGTGGCCATCTGCCAAATCCAATGGACACAGCAGAGCAACCGCTTGGCCCTCAGTGCTCACTACCCACACCTGCTTCCCCATAAGATGGAGGGACAAAATGATTGCAGCTCTAATGTGGGTCTTCTGATCCTGAAACAGGCCAGGTGATGTGGATGGGAGTAGAAATCCAGCACTTCCTTTGAAGATCATTAAAAAGTGCTGGATCCCAAACCCTTCTCATTAAAGTATTCATGGAAAAGTTCAAGATGCGTATAAGGATATTTTAAAGCCATGTCCATCTGGTAATTATGCAAAACAGAATGGATATTGACTGCTGCATGAAATCTTTCCTTATCTCAGCTAAGCTACCAAGTACTACCATCTTGGAGAGCCCTTTTGATGTGGCTACCGTAGCAGGATTTTCTCCAAAGAGCAGGAACAGTTCTGTGTTTCTAGCCTGTACTAAGTTGAAAGAGGACAGTAAGTAGCCCAAAAGTGTGATGTATGAAGGATTTCTTTTTTCCCATTCTTCCTCTGGCACCCTGATCGGGATGCAAATACACAGTAATGGAAAGAGAACACGAGAGCCCTGAAGAGAAGGACAGAGGAACTAGATTTTCTATTTACAACAAATTGCAAATCAGAATTTCCTAACCACCTTCTACATCCTTGATGCTGTAGACAGCAAAAATCAAGCAGACAAGACACCCACTGCTTCAAAGAGCATACAGTCTTTGTGACAGAGTTAAGATTTTAACATAAAAACAAATAGTCTGGCATGTTCCTTCTCTTTCACTCTCTCCATTCAATCATACCCAGGTCCTGTTGATTCTACCTGCAAACTCTGATTGCTTCTTACTCCCCACCCTCATTGCTTCTTCCCTAGTCCAAGCCATTATCTTCTCTCCCCTGGATGCCCCCAGTAACCTCTTGCTAGCACTGCTTTCTGCTTCCAATCCATACTCTATATTGTACACAAGTAATAGACTTGTAGCTCCGAAGGATTCCCATGGCGCAGAATTGTTAACATACCCATGAGTTCCTTCAGGATGTAGCTTTTGCCCCTCCTCTTTCAACCATTTCCTGCCACGCTCACTCACTATAACCCAACCACATTCACCTTCCTTCAGTTCCTTAAGTTCATCAAGCTCTCTCCTGCCCTTTCGCACCTGTGCTCTTGCACCTGTGCTTCTCTTTGCGGGAAATGTTATATGCCATCCCCCTTTACCCAGGTCACTCCTACCCAGTACTCAGCTCTTGACCCTCCAATCTTAATCCAGACCCTCTTTCGTTGCCTCTTTAATCTATTTTTTCACATCATATCACAATTTATAACTACACAGTCATGTGTGTCTTGAGTTATTTAATGTGCATGTTCCTCACTAGATTATAAACTCTACAAGGTCAGGGACCAAAATATATTTTGTTCACTATCTAGCATCAAAGAAATGATTGGATGTTGCACCCATTCTTCAGAATTCTCATAGTTCTTTATATCTACTTGTCATCCAGCATTTTTATTATAATTACTTATGTACATGCCTGGCTGTGCCTTAAAAAATTCTGAGCTCCTTGAGGACAGAGTCTGTGTCTTTTACATCTCTAGATCCACCATAGGTCCAACAAGAGTTCTACATATAATTGGCACTAATAAATACATATCGAATAGATGAAAGAACTAAATTGTGCCTTATGAATCACCAGAGATGGTTTCACAGTGTTTAATTTAAATATATTAAAGAAGGCAATCTTTTTTTGCCTTTCTAGATATATACTAATGATGGTTCCATGGAATTCTATAAGCCAATATGATAAGATTTAAAGTTTCTGACTCACATGATTCAGTAATTAAGATAATACTCTCACAGTGAGGATATGATGATGAATTTGTTTTAAAAATGTATTTTATAAGGGAAAAAAGTTTACCTCTCTGTCCCAGCAGTAGGAATTTTTTAAAAGGTGGCAAGTATTCTAAGAAAAACATTTTTGATAAGTTAAAGAATACTTTCCTATTCTTCTGTCTTCCCTCTGTTTTCAATTGGAATGTTTCAAAATATCCTATAAACTCATCATTCCTATAAAATTGTCCAGATGAAATGGTGAAAAATGAACTTATTTGAATGGACATCTGTAAAATGTCTCTGAAAAAGATAGGTCAATGGAGACATATTTATCATGAAGCTAAAGAAGTGAGGCTTCAGGGGCCCTTGCTAACAGACTCTTTCCAGGGCCCTATCATTGAAAATTTGTAGGAGTGTGTATTTTAATAGCAATGGATCAACACTTCCTTCTTTTGCCTTTCTGATATTGCTGCTTTCTCACTTCCCTCACCAAATTTCCCCTCTTGTGGTGGGGAAAGGTGGTGTCAGTAGACATTTTGAGCATCATACTCAGCAAGAGTTGAGTTGGTTGTATTTAGTTTAAGGTGAGTGGTATCCATTTATATGGTTCATTGTGAATGCCATGTGTAGTGGTCATTGGTATTATCCCAGTGTAAGAAGAGCTTCTAACAACTCTACTACCTCCAACTGTGCTGACTCCCCCAATGTTGTGACACCAAAGTTAGGGCCAGGAGTTCTGTTGGGTTACAGATACGTCCTTCAGCACTTGGCATTGAGAGGAGGAAGGGATGAGTGAGACACCATGTTGGAAATAAACTACATTTTTGGATTTTGGACTTCATGTTGGAATTTGGCAGCATTTTTACCTGTGTGACTTGTTATATCTTTTGTTGTTCTAAATAAATGTTCACCTTTGTAACTATTTTTATACTTCTAATTTGTAATCTTTTTCTTATAGGAGATCTCCCAGATGTTATCAGGTCAAGACCCCACCAAAGCTGGATTCACTCCTAGCCCCAACACACCTACTTTTCCTAGGGTAAGAACTCAGGGCAACTCTTAAACATATCAGGACCCTTAAATGACCAATCTGGCAGGAACACCAGGTCCTAGTGTGGGTCTGTTACATTAACCATCAGCCAGTGAGCCAGAACAGTACCGCCCACCTGCTGCTCCTTTACGTTACCTCCACAGCAACCTGAATAACAATTGAAGCCAGCAGTACTTTGCCCTTGATAATTACACAAAGAAAAAAAAAGGCCATACCCCCTGCCACCCAAAAATAGGGCAAGTCAAGGAATTATGGGTAAACTCCAGGTCTTTTAGGCTTATATAGAAGAAAATATGGAACATTCATTCTTCTTCCTTTTCCACTGTCCCTTAAATAGAACATATCATCACAAACCTGATAAAACTGCATTTCTTCTAATTTATAGAACAATTTTATTACTTCTGCTTATCCAGAATGTCCTAATTTTTCAACATACTTCCAGTGGAGTCCCTTTTAGATCACCATCAAAGTACACGAAATGGAAAATCCATCTCTTGTTAAATCAATGCTTATAGAGATAAAGAAAAAATATATTTTAGAGACCGTGCTATTTAAGAGAGACAAACAGATGTGGCAACTTAATGCAAATGGAACTGAACATTTTCATTGTCATGGTCTTCTCAGTTGTACTGGCTTCAAAAAGTTTGTGTGAATTTATCTAAAGTAGTGGTTTTCAAACGCATTTTTTCCTTTATACATATTTTTATTGAGAAATAATTCACACATCATAAAATTCACCCTTTTAAAGTACACAAGTGTTTTTAGTATATTCATAGAGGTGTACAACCCTCATCACTATCTAATTTTAGAACATTTTCATCACCTCCAAAAGAAAATCCACACCCATTAGCAGCCATCCCCCATTTTCCACACCTCCCCCACCCCCACTCCAGGCAGCCATTAACCTACATTTTAATCTCTGGATTTGCCTGTTCTGGACATGTTTTTATAAATGGAATCATATAATATGCCAGCTTTTTGTGTCTGGTTTCTTTCACTTAGGGTAATGTTTTCAAGGTTCATCCATGTTGTAGTATGTGCCAGTACTTCATTCCTTTTCATAAAATCCACTATAAGAATATACCATATATTTTTTATTCTTTCATCAGTTGTTGGACTTCTAACTTGTTTCTAATTTTTAGACGTCATAAATAATGCTGCTATAAATACTCACGGACAAGTTCTAGTGTGGACATACGCTTTCATTTCCCTTGCATATACAATCAGGAGTAGAAGTAGAATAGTTGGATCATACGGTAACTTTATTTTCAACAATTTACTGTTTTCCAAAGTTACCCCACCATATTACATTCTCATCAGCAGAGTATGAAGATTTCGAATTCTCATGTCTCACATCCTTGCCAATACTTGTTATTTTCTGTCTTTTTATTTTAGCCATCTTGATGGTTGTGAAGTGGTGTCTTATAGTAATATTGATTTACATTCCAAACACTTTTGATTTTGCATGCCTATTAGCATTTGAGAATTTACCTCATTTTATGTGTGCCAGTATATTTATAAAGTCATATATATATATGTGTGTATATATGTGTGTGTGTGTGTATAAAATAAAGATAGCATATATAGTACAAAACTTCCACTAAAAATATAAGCTTTAAATACAAGAAAGAAGTTCTAAAATTTTCTTCCAAGATTTCAAAGAATAGCTTTTTTACTCCCCTGGGATTAATTCATCCCAGCTAGAAACCATCTATCTAAAGAAGAGCAAAATTTTAAATAAGAATTCTGCTGAAGATCAAGGATTCTAATATTCTTTCAGCAGTATTTATTTATTGAGAGTTCACCATACTTGAAGGGTTCTAAGTATTTTCTAGCATACAAAGTACATAAAAGACAATCCGTGATCTCAGATGTCACAGTCCACATTATGTCATAAACAAGGTACTCTTGATATAGCTTTTTCCCTTTTAAGTTGGGAGGATGTGACAATATTACATTAAAAAATAATTCATGCTATAATCCAATACAGCAAAACTAATCTGACATATCTTATTGATATAGGAAATAATTAATGTGTATGCAAGAAGCCATTACAGCTAACATTCATTTAAGTTCTATCAACTCATTATCATACAACCCAGCTTTTCTTTTTCAGAGCAGCACTTCTTCATAAGCATTAAGTGGTGGTTAAATAATCTATCCATTCTCTGTTGTTCCTTTCAAGACATTTCTTTGTCTTTATTGTTCTAAAGTTTTACTACAACATGTATAAGTATAGATTTATTTTTACTTATCATATAAAGAAAAGAGTATGTCTACCTAATGTTATATTTCACAATGCTCATCAAGTCTAGAAAGGTCTCATCCATTTTCTCTTCAATATTGCTTTTGTGTTTTTTGTAGGCTTTTTGGTTAATAATTGAACCTTGCAAGTGAGCCAAGGATGGTTAGTTTTATGCAAAAATTCTCAGCAATGGCAAGGACGATAAGAAAAAAGAAAACAACAGTAGCATTAGCAAAACCTTTTTTACAAATTACCTGTAAAAACAAAATCATCCTGGTGCAAGACATCCTTAATATTATGCATACATCTCAAGAGCAGTAGTAGTGAACACACTTGTTCAGAGTCCCCTCCTTCTAGGCAACTCCACCTATTGAATAACTCAGGCTAGTTGAGCTCACAAAGAAAGCCCTTGTGCAAAAACACATGATGAGATTTAGTTGTTGTCATGGCTGAGAGAATGCAAGTGGGAGAATCTTGACAAGACATCCAGGAGCAAGATCTGAGCGATTTGAATGGTTGGGTGATATACATAATTTCCTCTCCTTCTTATGAGTAGCAACTACATAATTCAAAGGGACCTGATTAACATTTAAAACTGCTAGGAAAGCAGGGGACCCAATGAGAATCAAGGAAAGATTGCTGGTCTGTGGAAATTGTCAGCAAGATGCGGGGTGGAGGACAGAGACAGGAGGAGGCTCTCAGTTTTATAGGTGGACCTTAATTCAGAAAGGAGCAGATCCAAGACCTGGGGGTGGTTGGGAGAAGCCCCTGGGCCCTCCAGCTATGCTGAAAAGCCTTTTTTGTGTTTCCCTGGGGACTTGGGTAAAACCAAGAGACCTCCCATCACAGAGAGTGCTCATCTTTCCAGGAGGTTCTAGTACCAGGTTGCCACACGTATCTCATTGGAAATGATGCAATTGATCAATAAAAGATGCTAGTAGGCCTCAACTCAATCTATAGGTCTCAAAGAATTAGTAAGTCAGGAACATATTTTTTTTAGAAATAAAGGAATATGGGCTTTAGGTCTTCCTAGTAAACTTGGCTCTGGGCACATCATTCAATCTCTCTGAATTTTTCTCAGACCCTGAGATCCAATAGCATCTGCATCCATGGGAGCTGTGGAATGGAATTATAATCTGCTTTTTATAACAATCCAAAGGTGATTTCTTTATTTCAAAATACTAAGGGGGTACAAATATTTTAGGTTACATGGATGGCTTTTGTAATGCTTGAATCCCAGCCATAGGTGTGCCCATCACCCAAATAGTGTTCATTATACCCATTAGGCAGGTTTCTGTCTGTCCCTGCCTCCCCTCTCTCCTCTAGTTGATTTCCACTGAGTTTTACTTCCCTCTGTGCACATGTGTGCTCATCAGTTAGTTCCAAATTAATAGAGAATGCATGTGGTGTTTGCTTTTCCATTCTTGAGTTACTTCATTTAGGAGAATGGTCTCCAATTCCATCCAGATTGTTGCAAAAGATATTAATTCATCTTTTTTATTGCTGTGTAGTACTCCATGGTATACATATACCACATTTTACTAATCCACTCATGAATTGAAGGGCACTTGGGTTGATTCCATGTCTTTGCAATTGTGAATTGTGTTGCAATAAACATTTCAGTGCAGGTGTCTTTTTGATGAAAAGACTTTTCCTATGGGTAGATACCCATAGGGATTGCTGGATAGAATGGTAGGTCTACTTTTAGTTATTTGAGGGATCTCCATACTGTTTTCCATGGGGGTTTTACTAATTTACAGACTCACCAACAGTGCATAAACGTTCCTTTCTCTCTGCATCCATGCCAGCATCTATTGTTTTTGGACTTTTTAATAAAAGCCATTCTAACTGGGGTAAGGTGATATCTCATTGTGGTATTAATTTGCATTTCCCTGATGATTAGGACGTTGAGCATTTTTTTTTATGTTTATTGGTCACTTGTCTTTCTTCTGTTGAGAAGCTTCTGTTCATGTCTTTTGCCCACTTTAAATGGGGTTATTTGTTTTTTTCTTGATGATTTGCTTGAGTTCTTTATAAATTCTGAATATTAGCTCTTCAATGGATGTATAGCTTGTAATATTTTCTCCCATTCTGTAGGTTGTCTATTTGCTCTATTGATTGTTTCCTTAGCTGTGCAGATGCTTTTAGTTTAATCAAATCCCATTTATTTATTTTTGTTGTTGCCATGATTACCACTGGGGTCTTAGTCATAAATTCTTTGCCTAGGCTGATATCTAGAAGAGTTTTTCCTACATTTTCCTCTAGAATTCTTATGGTTTCATGCCTTAGATTTAAGTCTTTTATCCATCTTGAATTAATTTTTGTGAGTGGTGAGAGGTAGGGGTCCTGTTTCATTCTTCTGCATGTGCTGTCCAATTTTCCCAGCACCATTTATTGAATAGGGCTTCTTTTCCCCAGTGTACGTTGTTGTCTACTTTGTTAAAGATCAGTTGGTTGTAAGTAGATGGTTTTATATCTGGGTTCTCTGTTCTCTTCCATTGGTCTATGTCTCTATTTTTGTACCAATACCATGCTGTTTTGGTTAGTATAGCCTTGTAGTATAGTCTGAAGTCTGATAATGTAATGCCTCCAGATTTGTTCTTTTTGCTTAGGATTGCTTTGGCTATTTGGGCTCTTTTCTGGTTTCAAATAGAGCATAGAATTATTTTTTCTAGATCTATGAAGTATGACATTGGTAATTTGAAGGAATTGCATTCAACTTATAAATCACTTTGGGTAGTATGGACATTTTTAAAATGTTGATCCTACTGATCCATGAATATGATATGGTTTTCCATTTGTATGTATCCTTCATGATTTCTTTCCTCAGAGTTTCATAGTTCTCCTTGTAGAGATCTTTCACCTCCTTGATTACGTATATTCTTAGGTACTTTATTTTCTTTGTAGCTATTGTGAATGGTATTGAGTCTTTGATTTGAGTCTCAGCTTGACTATTATTGGTATATAGAAATTCTGCTGATTTAAGTACATTGATTTTTGTATCCTGAGACTTTGCTGAATTTATTTATCAATTCCAGGAGTCTCTTGGTGGAATCTTTGGAGTTTTACTAATAAAAAATCATATTGTCAGTGAAGAGTGATAGTTTGTCCTCCTCTTTCCTGACTTGGATACCACTTATTTCTTTCTCTTGTCTGATTGCTCTGGCTAGGACTTCCAGCACTACATTGGATATAAGTGGTGAAAGTGGGCATCCTTGTCTTGTTCCAGTTCTTAGGGGGAATTCTTTCAACTTTTCCCCATTCAATATGATGTTGGCTGTGGGTTTGTCATATATAGCTTTTATCATTCTGAGATTTGTTCCTTCCATGCTTAGTTTTTGAGGGTTTTTATCATGAAAGGGTGCTGGATTTTTTGAATGCTTTTTCAGCATCTACTGAGATGATAATATGGTCTTTGTTTTTGCTTTTGTTTATGTGGTGAATCACATTTATTGATTTATGTATGTTGAACTACCCTTGCTTCCCAGGATGAAGCCCACCTGGTCCCGGTGGATTCTTTTCTCTTTTTTTTTTTTTATGTGCTGTTGAATTCAGTTTGCTAGTATTTTATTGAGGATTTTTCCATCTATATTCATAAGGGATGATGGTCTGTAGTTTTCCTTTTTCGTTGTGTCTTTTCTTGGCTTTCATATCAAGGTGATACTGACTTTGCAGAATGAGTTGGGGAGGATTTCCTCATTCTCAATATTATGGAATAATTTCAGTAGTATGGGTACCAGGTCCTCTTTGCAGGTCTGATAGAATTCAGCTGTGAATCCATCTGGTCTAGTGCTTTTTTGTTGTTGTTGGGAGGTTTTTTAACTAGTGGTTCAATCTCACTGTTTGTTATTGATCTAGTCAGAAGTTCTATTTCATCCTGGTTGAGTCTTGGGAGGTTGTGGGTTTCCAGGAATTTGTCCATTTTCTCTATATACTCTAGTTTATGTGCATAGCGATTTAAGTAGTATTGATGGATGATGTTTTGTATTTCTGTGCTTTAGTTGTACTATCTCCTTTTTCATTTCTGATTGATCTTATTTGGGTCCTTTTCTTCTATTCTTGGTTAATCTAGCAAAAGGTTTGTAGATTTTGTTTATCTTTTCAAAGAACCAACTTTTTGTTTCATTGATCCTTTGTATTACTTTTTTGTTTTCCAATTAATTTAATTCTCCTCTGAGCTTCGTTATTTCTTTTCTTCTGCTGGCTTTGGGTTTGGTTTGTTCTTCCTTTTCTAGTTCCTTGAGATGTGACATTAGGTTGTGAATTTGTGATCTTTCTGTCTTTTTGATGTAGGCATTTAAGGCTATGAATTTTCCCCTGAGGAATGCTTGTGCTGTTTCCTATAGATTTTGATAACGTGTGTCCTCTTTGTTGTTCAGTTCAAAGAACTTTTTGATTTCCATATTAACTTCATTCTTGACCCAATAATCATTAAGCAGAAGGTTATTTAATTTCCATGAGTTTGTGTAAGTTGAGTGTTTCTCTTGTGATTGATTTCTAGTTTTATTCCTCTGTAGCATGAGAAGGTACATAGTATGATTTTGATTTTTTTGAATTTGTTGAGACCTGTTTTATTGCCTAAGATATGACCAATTTTGGTGAATGTTCCATGTTGTGATGAGAAGAATGTGTATTCTGCAGTTTTTGGGTAGAATATTCTGTAAATGTCTGTTAGGTCCATTTGATTTATTGTTTGGTTTAAGTCCAGTGCTTCTTTATTTATTTTCTCCTTTGATGATTTGTCAACTCTGACAGTGGCATGTTGAGGTCCCCAGTAATTTGGATGGTGCTATTTATGTCTTTGCTTAGCTCTAGTAAAATTTTCTTTATGTATCTGGGAGCTGCTCTGTTGGGTGCATATATATTTAGGATTGTCATATCTTCTTGTTGAATTGCTCCCTTACCATTATATAATGAACCTCTTTGTCTTTCTTTACCTATGTTGGCTTAAAGTCAATTTTATCTGATATGAGAATGGCTACACCTGCTCTCTTTTGATTTCCATTTGCATGCAATATTTTTTTTCCATCCTTTTATCTTGAGTCTGTGTGCATCTTTGTGGTTTAGATGAATTTCCTGGAGACAGTAGATAGTTGGGTTCTGTTTCTTCATCCATTCATCTGGGCTATGTCTTTTAAGGGGAGCATTCAGTCCATCAATGTTAATTGATTGCACTGATATGTGGGATGTTGATCTGTTCATCCTATTGGGTATTCCCTTATTGCTTTTTTTTTACCTCTTGTTCTATTGTTTTATAAGAGTTGTGAGTTTAGGGTTCTTTTTTTTTTTTAGTTGATTTTACACTGACGGATATCTGTTGTGCTAATTTGTGTATAACGCTGTTCTGAGTATTTTGGGCACAGCAGGTCTGGCCACGCAAAATTCACTCAGTGTTTGCTTGTCTGGAAAAGACTTAATTTCTCCATCAATTGTGAAACTTAGTTTTGCAGGATACAGTTGTTCTATTTAAGGTGATTAAAGATGTGGCCCCAGTCCCTTCTGGCTTGTAAACCTTCCGCTGAGAAATCCGCGGTTAGCCTAATGGATTTTCCTTTGTAGTTTATTTGATGCTTTCATCTAGCTGCTTGTAGAATTTTCTCCTTCATTTTGACTTTCACCAGGTTGATTACTATGTGTCTTGGAGATGACTTATTTACTATGAATCTTCCCAGTGTTCAGTGTCTATCTTGTATCTGTATGTCTGAATTTCTAGTGACACCAGGGAAGTTTTCCTCAATAATTCCTTCAAATAAGTTTTCCATGCTGTTAGCTGTTTCTTCTTCTCCCTCAGGGATAGCTATAATTAGTTTGCTTCACATAGACCCATATCTCTCTCAGTGATTGCTCAGACTTGCTTATACTCTTCTCTGCCTCTTTGAATGACTGGGTTATTTTGAGAGCCTTGTCTTCAAGCTCTGAGATTCTTTCTTCTCCTTGGTTTAGCCTGTTGTTGAAACTTTCTGCTGTGTTTTGAAATTCCCTACATGATTCTTTAATTTCTTTAAGTTCTATTATATTCTTTCTTATGTTGTCTAGCTCTCTTGTGACTTTTTCATTTTTTTCCTTGATTTCCTGAAATATTTTGGGGGGCTTCTTTTTGTTGGTTTTCAATTTTCTCTTCAATTCTATTCATCTTATTTGCCATCCATATTTGGAATTCCATTTCTGTCATTTCAGCAATTTCCTTGTGGGTGGAGTTCCCTACTGTAGCTCCATTGTGTTTTCTTAGGTGTTGAACTATTTTGTTTCTTCATGTTGTCAGGGTTTGTTTGCTGGTTTCTTCTCATTTGGCTCCTATTCTCTCAGCTCTGGGTTAGTAGGATTGCAGGGCACCTGTTCTCCTTTGCTGGGGACTCTCTTGTGGCATCTGGGGCTCCTGCTCTGTTCAGCTCCCACATCAGGGAGGAGGCATGCTCAGCCCCCAGTCACAGGGCATGACATGGGGGAATGTCTGCTCCCTCCCTGGCCCAGTGGAGTTGATGAGAAGGCTACCAAAAGACAGCTGGTTTCTAAGCAGACCACTCCAGGCACCAGATTGATCAAGATAGTGTCAGTTGCAGAAACCTGAGATTGGCAGCCACCAGATCTCTGCTGCGCCTGCTCTCTGGTGGAATGTCTCTGGACAGACGCTGAGCAGCCCAATGTGATTCTTTGCATAAGATTTGTGTTTGGGAAGCACAGCATTCCCTTTCTTCCACTTCAGCATTATTGCCCCTAACTGCCCAAATCTATGTTTGGGATAGAGTCCAGGAAGCCATGGTTTTGCAATCTAATCTCCATTTCATTCCATTGTCAATGGCAGAGGCTTTCAGGCATCCCTGGTAGTTAATTGACACAATCAATCTGCTGAATTCCACAAAAACTGTCATGGAATAGCCAGTTCTCTTTGTCATTGTGGGGGCCGCAATCTTGCCAACAGCCAAGAGGTAAATAAGATTAGAATGTGAGACATCTGGGTTCATAATGCCTGAGGGATTGAAGCAAGGCATAGTCATAGTCCTTGGACACCAAAGCAGCTGGACAGACATAGCCACAATCCCTCACCCTATATGACTCCCATCCTGACCACATAAAAGGAAAATCCATATAAGGAGAACATTTTTGTCCTCTTCAAAGCACCAAATTGCAGAATTAAAGATGTTGGATTTAACAAGCAAATGGCAGCAATGTATTTGCAATTGCAATAAGCATCTGTTTTGGTTGCTGCATCCTCTATTCCTATATTTATTAATGTGATGCCAATTAGTTCTATTAATGAGGGTTATAAGAGAAGGGTAATGACCAGAAGCCCCATACAAATTGTTCCTCTTCATCTATTTACTTTTCTGTCTCTCTTTCTTTCTTTTTTTTTTTTTTTTCTTTTTAGCAATGAATTGATTAGGGCCTGAAATAAAGGAAATGCAGTATCTGTCAACTCACTATAAATATGGACGGGAAATTCTGAGAGGGTTTTTTTCTGTTTCTTTGGCATTTGTTTCAATGTTGCCTGGATTTATTCAGAAATGAGCTGAGAAGCCAGCACTATAAAAATGACTAAATGCAAACATAAAAAATTAAACCTTTGTACCTTGGACAAAGCTGATGGTTATCTAGCTGCAACCTCATCTCCATTTTTATTGGAAGCAAATTATGCATCTATGTATGATTCAAAGATGCATTTTATTCTTCTCCTTTTGAATGTGTGGGGTTTGGGTGTTGTGGTTAACTTTGTACAAGCAAGATGATAAAGCTTGCTTTTAGACTTTGTATGTCCTGTTCACACAGACAAACTGACTGACCAATATGCATGCATTCCCAAGATTCATGCCAGCTCTGTAGAAACTGCAATTCTATACAGATCAGTTGATTCAGACCAAATCTTTCACCCACAAATAGGCACAGACTTTGCCATTTCTTAAATAAGCAAAATGAAAATGTTTTCTTCTCCTTCCTGCTACCTTCTCAAGCTCCAACCAATCTCTGTCTCATTACAAATTTTTAGTGGAATGTAAGAAAGTTGAACTCATAGAAACTAAGTAGCATAGTGGCTACCAGGGGCTGGGGGTTGGGGGAAATCGGGAGATGTTGGATAAAGTATACGAACTTGCAGCTGTAAGATAAAAGTTATGGAGACCTAGTGTACAGCACAGTGACTACAGTTAATAATAATGTATTGTACACCTGAAATTTTCTAAGAGTAGATCTTAAGCATCCTGATCAGACACACACAAAAAAGGTAACTATGTAAGGTGATGGATATATTAATTAACTTGATTGTAGTGATCATTTTACAACATATGTGTAGCTCAAAACATTATGTATACCTTGAATATACTGTGTATAATTTTTATTTGTCAATTATACCTCAATAAAGTTGAAAAAATAAAAATAAATAAAATTTAAAAATACTTTTTAAAAAATGTTTTAGTTCAACAAACATGTTTGAGCCATGTACTATGAGATAGATTTCATTTAACACCCCTATCAGTCCTATGTTGTAGGTCAAACCATCATCTTGCATATGAGAAAATAGGCACAGAGTGGTACCTAAAGTCAAAGCAAATAAAAGAAAGAGTTGGAATTTAATCTAGCTCTCCAGGGATATTTTCACTAGCTCAGTGGTTCTCAGAGTGTGGTCATTGGACCAACAGCATCAACACTGTCAAGGAACTTGCTAGAATCAAGATTTGGGAGCCTCAGTTCAGAACTCTTAACTCAGAAACTCTAGGGGTGGGGCTGAACAATCTACAGAACAAGGCTGCAGGTGATTCTGATGCATGCTTAAGGTCCAGAAGGGCTGCACTTGCCCAAAATTGCCTTCTGTCTCTCTCGCTAGAACTATTTGGAAAGACAGAGGTGCTAGGAGACTCAGAAGCCACTCCCTCTACAACTTTGCTTCCATGTCTACAGCTCTCCTAAAATAGCACTGAGTTTATATGTTTTCCTTTCTCCATTCAGTAAACACCAATTGAGTACATTTGATGGGCAGGATGTTGTGTCAGATGCTATGAACGTATGGGCGCAGACAGAATTTCTCTATGTTCAGAGAAAATGACAGTGATGCTAAAACAGCACTCATCCTGAGCACTTCCAAAGACTTTGCCTCGGTCCCCCTTAATCCCTGAGGCACCTGATCCTGCTGATCCTGCTGCCTTTTAGGAGCTTTCTTCCTTTGTAACTGTGTTTCTCTTTTCCGTCAGTTTCATTTTCTCACCTTCCCTCGATCAGATACGTCCTCTCCAATGTTTTCATTCAAATACACCTTCCTTTCTCTTTACGTATTTCCTCTTGTTAATTTTCTCAAACTTGCCACCCCTTCTGATTTTTCTGCTTCATCTGAAAGGCAAAGCATTTTTCCACTGAGACTCAAAACCTCAGCCATCTCTTTGCCCTGTCTCCCATACCCCAGAACCTGTATTTAATCAGAGGTCAAGTCCTCACGTTTGTACCTCTCTGTCTCTAACGTCTTCTCACTTTTGTTCCCACTGCCGCCAGATAAGTTCAAGGACTCTTCCACTAACCGCCTACCTGGCCTCCCCTTCTCTTGTCTCCAGCATCCATCCCAATACAATAGCCAAAAACTTCCTTATAAAAATTACATCACTAGGTTACTTCACAATTCTTACAGGTTCCCCATTATCCACCAAACTCAGAATTGTCTTTTAGGAAGGCTGTCTACAATACGATTCCAGATGAACTTCCCCAGGCCTATCTCCCCTAAACATTCCATAAACGTCAACAAAACAGACTTCACAGTTTTCCAAATGCAACCCTTTTTTCCTGACTTCTATAATGAGCATCTTTCTTCCAGCGAGCTCATCCTTTGTGTTCTTACCTGTTGACATCCTACAATTATTTAAGACCCAACTGAAACAGCCCCTTTGCCATGGTGCCTTCCAAGTTCCACCGCTGGGATATGGTTTCCTTATTCATTGAATTTCCTCAGTAATTTGCTTGTTCTTTCCTGACCCTTTGTCACTTTTCTTTGGATTTGGACATCAGCATGGCTGCATTATCACCCACCTCGAGGGTTGAGTATCTTTTGCTGCCCTAAACAGTAACTTCCTCAGGAGAGAAACTTAATAAATATTGGTTGAATGTAATTAAAATTTGCTTTTCTTCTTCTGTTTATCCTTTACCTATCATTTTGTTATTAACATTTGATTCACAAATATCCCTTTTAGCTTCTATCCCAAAGATCCAAAATTTACCTTTCACGAGTCTTATTCAAATATATTCTCTGTGCCTTTCATCTTATCCTGTCTGAAACTCAGTTAACAGGAGTCACAAGAGGTTTGTGCATATTTTGCAAATTAACACCCTAATTATGGTGGGGTTAATCTGAGCAGATCTGGACTAAAATGTTTCCTCTCTATTACCTTTCCATTACCTTTTGGTAGTCTCATGGAGCCTCAGTTCTTGTGTCTGTAAAAAAAGGCTAATTTCTCCTGCCATGGAGGCTGACTGTCAGGACCAAACAAGAGGAAGAACTTGAAATGTCTAGCAAAATATGACATGGTAGATCCTTTTTTAATGTTTTGGGTTTGAAAGGATTCATTTTCATTTTACAGATGAAGGAACCAAGGCGCAGCCCTGCAGATTCAGCAGCTAAAGGTCACCAATTTGAAGGAAGTAAAGCCAACACCAAAAGCTTTGCCTCTTGACTCCCTGCATGGTCCTTCTCCAAATAAACAATGCAAATCCCTCCAGTGACAAACTTGGTTACTGGAGGCCTATGAGGGAGCTGGCCCTGAGCAGATAGTCCCTCCCCTCAGTCACAGGAACAGCCAGAATTTAGATCCCCTCCTGCTACCCAGAGAGCCACACATGGCCTGGTGAACAATTTTGGAGGCGTTCTGTCAGGTTCCTGGCAGCAGTGACATGCTGGGTGTTTTCGCCGCAGCTGGGCTGACTCAGGGCTGACTCACTTGGTGATGCTGGCAGGGGAGGCGACAAGCTGCTGGTGTCTGACCTTTCAGACCTTGTCTTCCGAGTGTGCTGAGGAGTCCCTGGGGCAGTTGTGACACCCTGTGGCCAGGTTGGCTCATCACAGCCAAGTGTCCCTTAATAAAATAAAGAATGCATGGGGGTTGGGGAGAAGGTGCCAGGGAAGAGATGGTGCTTGGCTGAGTTTGTGGCTTTTTCAGCCTTTTGGCTGCAGCTCAGGCTCACTATTCCTCCACCGCTGGGCCCCACTTTCACCCTTAATTAGATTTATTTGTAGCCTTTTGGGCCTTGGTTCATTCAGAATATCCACCCCAACCCCACCCCCACCCAGAGAGTAAATAAGAAGAAACGAAAAAGTAAAGGCCACAGACGGTGACTTAGAATCAATACTGAATGCTTCCAGAGGGCAGAGGCCATGTTTTCCTATCCATGGAGCTCTTCCCAAACCATCAAGGGCACAGTATGCTGTAGGTGCTCAAAAAATGTTACTGCATGTTGAATGTGTCCCCCATCCAACAGCTTGTCCAAAGGCTGTGTCACCTGCTATTGTATTCCATTCTATCTATCATAAGCCAATCTCATACTTGTAACATTAAAGTTTAGATTTGACTTGCTCTTGATTGTGAGTTGCCAATACTGGGAACAAGAAGCATTACCTCTCTATGCCTGCTTAGAGACGTTGAGAAGAATTTTTACATGCATGCACTGATGTAGGAAAATTCATAATAGGACAATTAGACCACGTTATTCACGTGTGTTTGTGCTTTCTTTGACTTTCTACGCCTTTTCATCTTCCCTTTGCTCTGTCTCCTTTCCTCCCAGTACTATCAATCTGAATTTTTTTTCTCTTTTGGAACGGCCCTGGTTTTATTTTCTCAAGGTCGCTTTTATCATTTTAGAAAATATTTTTTAAATGAAATAATTTGGCATAGCAGTTCATGGGACTGGAATAAGATTACATCTAACAGTGCCTCTTCTAGGTGAACTGTGCAACAAAGCCCACCGGAATTCAGTTTCAGGTGAATAGACGGTAAAAACAACAACAGCATATGCATAACGGTATCCCTCAATGTAAGCAAACTCATTTAACAGGACTTAGAATTTTATACAATTATTTAGAGGATCACTATCATGTCACTTGTACTGGAGGAACTGACAGACTGAA
The DNA here is from genome assembly GCA_023783475.1 of Daubentonia madagascariensis. Taxonomy (NCBI): domain Eukaryota; kingdom Metazoa; phylum Chordata; class Mammalia; order Primates; family Daubentoniidae; genus Daubentonia; species Daubentonia madagascariensis. The sequence continues at coordinate 16,629,744 of JAKFHU010000144.1, forward strand.
ATAAATGCATCTCTTGTCATATGCTGGCTCCTAGAAGTGCCTTGGAGTATTACTGTCTGCTTCTATCCGATAATAAAAATAAAATAAAATAAAGACAGCAAGAACAAGCCTCCAGAGCTAGTGATATTCCCATGGTTGAAGAACAGTTTGGGTAGTTGGCAAAGAGAATGGCAGTAGAGAGAGCCTAGATGTCAAAAAGGAGGCAAAAGTTCTGTGTACTCTGGACAACTGCCCCAACGTCTGGAGAACCACAGCCATGGTGGTCTCGGTCCACACTGCAGGCTGCCTTTCTGAGTCACAGCTAGAGGTAGCTTGTTGCCCTTGGACACTGCATTCTGCCAACCAAATGAGATCCCATCTAGCACTTGTGATGGCCCTATCCCAACCCTGCCAGCCAGGCTTTACATGATCTGGCTCCTGCCTCCTCCTCTAAATTCTACACGATACCCCCTGCTTTATACATCCTGGCCATGCTGATTTTTCTCCTTCTGCCACAGGGCCTTTTCACTTGCCATTCCTTCTGCCCACAATGTCCCCAGCTCCTTGCATGGGATGACCCTTCACTTCATTCAGAACTTGCCTTAAATGTTACCTTTTCAAAGGTAATCATTTCCCCTGCCATCCATCATGCCCCATCGCTTTGTCCTATCTTATTTTTCTCTATTTCATTTATAGCTACATGGAATTATATTAATATTTATTGTGTTATTGTCCACTGTATATCTTTCCATGATTCCAGGCTTTTGTCCCTTTTGGTCAGTATTTAGTACTTAGTAGTTGCTCAATAAATATTTATTGACTGAAAGAACTAGTTAGACCTGCCTGGCTTTTGTCTGAACTACTTTCTCTCCAAAATTGTCAACTTCGTCTTGCAGATGAATTATGTTTAGAGAAACTGATTTCTAAATTTCATATAATGATGTAGCATGAGATCTTTGAAAATTAATTTTCCAATCTATAAAATAAGATCATATCCATTTTCTAAGGAGTCATACCAAAGGAGTAATAGTAATCTAGGAAAAGGGAATTAATATTTTTTATCACTTACTACATGTCCACCATAATGCTAGAGACCTTCCAAACATTTTATCATTTATTTCCCTCAACAACTATTTTGATTGTCAGTATTACCTCTATTTCACAGATCAGGAAACTGAGGCTCAGAGAGAATAAATAACTTGATTAAGGTGGTAGTGGGCTGAATAGTATCTCCCCAAAACATATGCTCAAGTCCTAACCCCAAGTACCTATGAATGTGAGTTTCTTTGGAAAAAAAAGTCTTTTCAGATGTAATTAAGTTAAGGATCTCAAGATGATATCACACTGGGTTTAAGTGTTGACACCACAGATTGTCAACAAACACCAGAAGCTAGGGATGAAATGTGGAACGCCACTTCTGGTCTCCAGATCTATGAGAGAATAAATGCCTTTTGCTTTAGGCCACCCAGTTTGTGGTAACTTGTTACAGCATCCCCCTTTAACTAATTCAAAATCTTGGGCTGGTAAATGGCAGAACACGGATTTGAACTTGGATCTGTTGAATCCAAAGCCTGCACTCATTCTGCTATCCCAGTTGACTTCCCTGAATTCTACAGCAGAAAAGCCATCCTTGATCGGCACAACAATGTAGAAAGATTTAGAAGGAAAGCCCTATAACCAAATGAAATCTGCAAGCATGGCTGTTACCTTTGGTCATAGTATCATCTATATTCATGGCCAATGTGCAAAGAAGACCTCACACAGAGGAAACTCTCAGATGATTCCAAATTGAAAAGGTTGCAAATGCCAGGAAAGAAAGAAGAGAGATGCAGGGGAACTTAGCAGCAACAATGGCAGAAAATAATAGAGATTAATCTGGAGAGAAGGAGCAGCCCCTCCCTTTGAAGGGAAATATTCAAAGCACACTGCAGGTTTTAAAAGGAGTGGTGAAGACAGACTTGCAGGCAGCAGGTCGGATTTAGACCAGTCATGCAATGTGGTAGCAAAAAAATAAAAAGAAGCAGCAGCAGCAGCTAATATCATTTTGAATTTCACTTTCAGAGGTGGAAAAACCACATATCTGGCAGGTTGCAAAGTCCCTTTTCATGAGGCTTTAATGAGAAGATAGATTATTTCCGAGTCACTTCAAAGCAGAAAGTGGAAATACAACAGAGCAAGGTAGGAAACTGACGAAAGGGTTAAACGAAAGCGATGCATGTAGAGGATGGATTGACTTCTGGGGACAGATTAGAAGCACTAAATATGTATCCTTGACGAGGTGATAATTAAGGTCACTAGGGAAGCCACAGGAGCTGTCTGGGAGGAGGTGAGGGAGGCCAGTGTGCAGGCAAGTGTGGAATGGCACAGAGAATCGTACACACGCAAGCGAGTAAGTGGGAGTGATGGGGTGCCATCCACAAAGGAGCATTCACAAAGTCTCAGCGCAAACTCCTGACAGGGTAAAGTTTACTGCTTTTCTGTGTAACTCAAATTTCAAGTGACCTTTCGCTGTTCCACGAGTGAAGTCATTTCCTCTGAGGAAAGGTGCTGTATAAATGTAAACATGTAAGTCTGAGGTGGACAGAGTGCTAGAAAATAAATATATCCCTGAATCCTCCTGCCTGGATCCTCCAGAGACAGACTAGATGTGACCTCATAGATTTTTCTTTTCATCTTCTGTTTATGGGAATTGTACCTGACACCACCAATTTTGTCCGAGTCACTTCACTCTGTCCATCTGGGAAATTCACAAATAAGTGATATTACTGGAGACCACACTGTTTTAATAAAAACATGCTGAGGTCAGTCTTTACCCAGCTTTTCTGGAAGAACATTTATGTGGCTAATATTGATGAGTTTGGAAAGCTCTTGACCAGGAAAGACTGGGTTCTGATAGCAGAAATGTGGCTTAACTCTACCTAGAAATATCCAGGAGTAGACTCTTGTAGAAATAAAGAGTTTGCCCATTGTCTCTGCATGTGCATATGCATCTCAGTTCCTGTGAAGCCTGGTCATATACTATTTAAGGATCAGTCCAAATGTTCCCTCTTCTGAGAAGCCTTCCCTGGTTCTCAGGTCTACAGTGAGTCCTCTCTGCTCCAGATGTTATATCTCTGTTTCCCTGCTTGTCACAGTCTAAGTTACCCCTCCCTGATCACACATTTCTAATAGCTGGTGTAGCCCAGGGCCTGGGAATCAGAGGTCAAAAGGATAAGAGCCACATTCTGCCTCTGTTCACCCTCACAGCACAGTCCACCCCATAGGACCATGCTGACCAGCAGAGTTTAATTACCTATAAATAGAAAAGACACTAAGGGTGACTTTCTCCTGGCTGCAAATTGACTAAAAAGGTCACCCAAAAATGTGATTCTTCTCCCCAAGGAACAGTGACATCAAAAGCTAATGAAATCTGAACTTTATCATTTTCCACTGAACTTTTCATTTTGTTTCAGGATATTAAAAGAGAGAGGGAGAAGCATGGAGAAAGGGAAGAACTGGAAGTCAAGAGTTAGATCTGAAGAGGCTCTTTCATTGGGTCATCTTCGATATTAGGTCACACACCAAGTGTAGTTGGGTCATTGGTAAACGGAAGACATTGTAAGCTTGGTGAAGACAGGTGCCATGTCTATTAAAAAAGGTATGTTGAGTACTTATTATGTGCTTGACACTATAACTGATAATAAACACCTCTTAAGCCTAGTAGGTCGCCTCACTCATAGTAGGCACTCAATATATGTTAGCTTTTAAATGAATAAATGAGTGAATGAAGAGGTTTGAACTACATCAGTGCTTCCCCTGGATACAGACCCTCGGGGTCCCTAATTACAGAAAGGTCCAGAAAATTTTCTGAACAATCAAAGTCATAATTTTTAATCTTTTAGGACCTAAGTGATCTCTAATGACACGTACTACATTTGTTCTGGATTCTGAGGGGACAGGCAATGATAAAGTAGGAGCAAGACTTGGAGCCCAAGGGAAGAAGTTAGGGTCAGAAGGTCCAGCAAAACAGGGAAGTGCCTGATGCAGCAGGATCTGCAGCAGATCCATGGAGGATCTGTGACGAGGAGAACAAAACAGGGGTCTCAGAATAAACTCCCAAACTCTTTACCAGAGATTTCAGTAGATCAGTATATGATCTACTTTCCCACTTTCTGATGGAGTTAGGGATGGGAATCTAGTATCAAATAAACCTGCATGTCTTCTTTTTACCATATTCTCTGGTTTAGTGGTTCTCAAATTTGAGATGCCTAAGAATTATTAGCATTCATATTACATATGAATATCCATTTAGGCAGCACTAACAAGAAGCCAGGCTTCTGGAAAAGCTAGTTAAAATGCAGATTCCCTGGCTCCATCTCTAAGGATTCTCTTTCAGTAGGTCTGGGGCTGGAGCCAAGAAATCTATATTTTTATTATAATAAAAGTCCCAAATGAGTCTAATGAGGGTGGCCCTGGGACAAAACCTGGAGAAAGATGTTTTAGCTTTATTCACTTTATTACCTTAATAGACCTGCCTGTGTCATCAAGAATGTACTGAGCCACATCTAAAGTGGGGAGGGGTCTTTAAATCATCTTATCCACCACTTGCAAATGTGAAAGCGGTGGCACCAAGAAGACAGCAATTCTCAACCAAAATTGCACTTATTTTAAGATGAGATTAGGCATACGTGGTTTTTGCCTCCTGTTTCTTTATTTAAATTCTCTTCTCTGACATCAAACTTAATAGCATCCTGTACAGTTTGGAATTAAAGAGTAATTCTGTTTGTTGTTCATAATTTGCCCATCTATTGAATATTCCATCAAGACTTCAGTTTCTAAGATATGCATGAGAGATGGTAAATTTTAAGTGGAAGCATAATGTAGTGAAAAGATCTGTTCAATCCATTTCTGCCTCACGGAAATATTATGATTAAATAAAATATTTGACCCATAGGAAGTTCTCAATAAATATTAGTTCCACTAATGTTGTATAATCATTAATCCAATAGCAATAACATGTTTTGTTTTTTTAAATGAAAAATCAACACTTTCCTATCAAAGTTCTATTGCCAAGTACTTGCATTTTGAGGTAATAATTCTCTCTCTCTGCATATAAAGTTGAATCATATAAAATTGGCATTATTGACCGTTTTTGATCCATTTTTTTATCTATAACACAGCAGCCTTATACCGTTCCACCTAATATGTAAAATACATCTATGATCATGATTTTGATAATACCATATTTTCATCAACCAAACTAAATTTAACAATACTACTTGTAGCTCCAATTGTCAGAGCTTATCATAAATTACAGGATATCTATATACATGCAATCAATTAGTAGATGGGGAGAATTTCATGCTCAACTCTCTACTACAAAGTCGTTTTTATTTTTTTTGAGTTTTATATTTTTAATGTAAACCCCACTGACTTTAGTCAGAGGCATCATTTTTCCCACTGAATGGGAGAAAGCCAGTTTGGGCAGTTCTTTCAAATCTCCTGTGTCTAGTCCTTAAAGCAAAAGAAAACAGTGACTCTGAAAAGTTACGGGGATATTATTATTGGCTATTGATTATTGAATCCAAACAGCTGTCAGATGGCAGAGCACATCAATTCTGTCAAATGACACTAGTCTAAATTCCCATCAAAGGGTCAATAAATTGTGTAAAAGCAGGACCTCTTATGGAATGCAATTAGAAATCACAGGTCAAAGGTTAGGCTAGGCCAAAGGTAGCTTGCTACGGCTAAGAAAAGACTGAGGAATAGATTCTCACATTTGAGCAGAAAGTGAAGATTAAAGGAGGCAAAACAACATTTAAATTGGAAAGGTGATTATAATGTTTATTAATGTAAAGTAATGTAAAGTATTACAACACAAATTCTGTCCTACCAGTGAGCAATTGTTCCTGGTGATGGAAGAGGCAGAAGGGACAGACCAAGTGACAAAGGTCCTTTTTCACAATACTTCCTGTGAACTAAAGATATACTACTAGCCCTTTAGGTTTTCTTTCTTTCTTTTTCTTCTTTTTAAATTAATTTTTTTGAAGTATAACTTACAATAGGATGGAGAAATTGAGGGGTAGAGATGGACAGACAATGCAAATGTCTAATATGTGACTGTAACTATGTGATATGTAAATTTACAAGTAAGTAGTAAGAATTCATTCAACCAAATACTTCGTCTAGATGAAGCCAAGCATGACAATATGTCCAAATCTACGACTTTGGAAAAGTAGTAAATGACTTGACATTAGGTAGGCATAAGATAAAGCTTTGCCAGGGTCAACAGCAAGTCAAATCAATAACAAAATCAGACAAAAGGTATTTAGTTCTGTATTTATCCATTGGTCAAGCATTTTGGAGACAGTGTCCTCTACTTAGTCATTCCTTTCTCATTTCCCACGTATTACTCTACCCTCTGCAACGTGTGCAGTCTCAAATTCTATAGAAACTTTTCACATGATGACTACCAATCTAATCCAATGAATAGCCTTCTATCTCCATTTTATTGTATTGTAGCAATTGATATGGTAATCAGCTAATCTCCCTGCTCCCATCTTCTGAAACTCTGTTCTTCTGTGCTTTACTTTCCATTTCCCTGAGAGTATTTTCTCTCTTTCCTATTGATACCTTTCCCTTTATTGATGCCCCCTCAGTGTATATATATTCCCCCAATTGTCATCCTTATTAATCTTTCATTTTACAAATGTCTCTCCTTGGGGTTCTATCTGCTTCCCAGACCTTGATCTATGTTGTTGACATTTAAACCTATTTTTGACCTCTCTCTGTAACATTAAACCCACAGTTCTGTAGCTTGGAGTGGTTTTGAGTCTTCTTAACATGCCAACCAATGTCTTTGCACCAGTTCCAGCTGTCCAGAGGTCAACCAGTGTCCCATCACCCTGCTGCATCCAGATAGAGCTGTCCAGAAGTCCACAAGACATTCATTGCCTTCACCATCAGGCCATCCCTTCCTGGATGCCATGGGGCCTTCTCAGGTTCGACATATCACAAGCAGTACTTTTCATTTCCTCTATATCTGTTCCTGCAATTTGTGTTGCCTATTTTAGTGAAAGCCAAAGCCACAGTAACCATCAAGTCATCCCAATCTACATAATTCATAATCATTTTACCTTCTTCCATACCCCTTATCCCATCGGACACCACCTGTGTCAAATCTACCCCTCAAATGCGCTCCCATATACCAATTTCCTCCACTTTGGTCTCACCACAGTCCCTCATCACATCCTTTTCTACACTTGTTTTTAGTCAATAGTCTTGTTTTTAGTCTTCCTGCTCTTCCATTTCAACTCTACCTCCACCACTAGAATTAACCTCCCATATCCCTGGCAGAGGGATGATTCCAGAAGGCAGATCTGCTAATGTTATTCTTACATTTGAATTTCTTCAGTGGTTCCCCATTGCCCTCAGTGTGCTGCTTACTATATTATTCAAGGCATTTGACATTCTTGTCCTAACCTCTCCTAAAACCCCTACTCTTGATATCCTAATTATTTTCTTTAAATTGCCTTGCCATCAACTCTCACTGCTACAGTTTTCTTTGCTCACCTTAGAACAACTTCACTCATTCGCTATAAGCTACTTTCACTGCCTGGTCAACTCCACACCTAGCTGGGCTGTCACCTCCAGAAAGAAACTCCCAATAGGCCTTTGAAGGTATAATTGTCTCTCCTCTTTGTCCACAAAGCACTGTCTTCTTACTCTTAGTAGAAGATATGACACCAATGTCTCCACTCCATTCCTTCATTAAGTCAATAAAAAAATATTTTCAGAACACCTCCTCAGAGTTGACATTGTTCTAAGTGCTAGGGCACAAGTATCTGATGGAGTCTGCTCAGACCAGCTCACAAGAGTCAATTGTGCACATCTTGCCTCAATGCCAAATTCAGTGATGTCACAGTGGCAGCTTGAAACAGGCCATGATAGAAATATTTACACCACAGAAATTGGCAAATACCACAAATCAAGACTCACTTTAAAACTGTCTTATCAGCGCTCCATCAGGGTAAACACAGACAAAAATTTTTGTGCTAATGAAACACATATTGTAGTGAAAGAAAAGTAGGCTATATACATGCTAAATAAGAAAAAGTATTCAAAAGTGCCAAATACTATGGAAAAAAAAGAGAACAAGGTAGAGTAATTCAGGATATTGAAGGCATTATGTGTATAGCTATATTACCAAGAATTAAGAAAGGAGCAGGCCTGGGAGAAAGCAACAATGAAGAGGAGATAAATTCATCCAGAAATAAAGGGGACAGCCAAGGGGTCAGTAGATGATTTCAAGTTTTAGGGGCAGAGTGTAACATAGTCTACTACATGAAGCCCCATGCCCAGTGCCTGGCAGAGTATAAAAGATGCTTAATTAAGGTTAAAATAGGTAGAAACTTCAATCTGGAGCCAAGTGACTAGTTTTGGAGTACACATTCTTCTGTCCTTAAGCTTTATTTCAATTGAAACCAATGATTCAGAGAGATCAGCTCCTTCCCTTACCATATAGAACTAACAGCAACATATTACCCTACTCCCTTCAGAAGGTAAAGAGGAATCCACCTATCCAGTAATTATTTGAATCACCTTTAATAACATCCCTAGAGTTTGGTCATTTCACTCAGGGCTTCTCAAACGTGAATATGCATGTGAATCACCCGAGAATCTTATTATGCTACATATTCCAACTCAGTAGGTCTGGGATGGGGTCTGAGATTCTACATTTCTAACAAGCTCCCAAGTGATGAAGAGGCTGCTTGTCTGAGGACCCTACTTTGGATAGCAGGGCTTTAACCACCATTTGTTCATATCTGTCAAAAAGAAACTCATTCCTTCCAGGAAATGTCATGCCTTCTTTAGGTAGATGTGAAGTACTTGAGACTTAAGTTTCTGTCCTCTAAAGTTTGGCTCTCGTAATTTCCTACTCTGTTACTCCTAGTTCTAGCCCGGGTAAACACACAGAGCAATTCCTTTTTTTTTTTTTTTTTTTTTTTTTACAGTTGATGAGATCTCTTTTTTTTTTAATTTCAGAATATTACGGGGGTACTAACGTTTTGGTTACATAAATTGCTTTTGTACCATTTGGTCAAAGTTATAAGTGTGCCCATCCTCCAGATAGTGTGCACTGTACCTGTTAGGTGTGAATTTACCCATCCCCTTCTTCCCCTCTCCCACCTGTTTGATTTCCGATGAACGTTATTTCCATGTGTGCACATAAGTGTCGACTGATTAGTTCCAATTTAATAGTGAATACATGTGGTGTTTGTTTTTCCATCCTTGTGATACTTCACTTCAAAGAATGGTCTCCAGTTCCATCCAGGTTAATTCAAGAGGTATTAGTTCACCATTTTTTTAATGCCTGAGTAGTACTCCATGGTATGCATATACCACATTTTATTAATCCACTCATGTATTAATGGGCACTTGGGTTGTTTCCACAGTGCAGGTGTCTTTTTTATAGAATGTGTTTTTTCCCTTTGGGTAAATACCCAGCAGTGGGATTGCTGGATCAAATGGTAGTTATACTTTTAGTTCTTTGAGGTATCTCCATACTACTTTCCATAGAAGTTGTACTAGTTTGCAGTCCCATCAGCAGTGTATGAGTGTTCCTATCTCTCCACATTCACACCAACATTTGTTGTTTTGGGACTTTTTGATAAAAGCCATTCTCACTGGAATTAAGTGATATCTCATTGTGGTTTTGATTTGCATTTCCTTGATGATTAGAGATGTTGAACATTTTTTCATGTTTGTTGGCCATTAGTCTATCTTCTTTTGAAACATTTCTGTTCGTGTCTTTTGCCCACTTTTTAATGGGGTTGTTTGATTTCTTCTTGCTGATTTGCTTGAGTTCTTTATACAGTCTAGTTATCAGCCCTTTAGTGGATGAATAGCATGCAAATATTTTCTCCCATTCTGTAGGTTGTCTATTCACTCTAATGATTGTTTCTTGGCTGTACAGAAGCTTTTTAATTTGATCAGGTCGCATTTATTTATTTTTTATTGTTGCTATGATTGCTTTTGGGGTCTTCTTCATAAATTCTTTGCTTAGGTCAATGTCTATAAGAGTTTTTCCAACATTTTCTTCTGGAATTCTTATGGTTTCATGCATTCTGTTCTAATCTCTCCTACACATGACAGCCCTTAGGTACTTAACAGCAAGTCCTCTCTGTCTAGGCTAAATGCCCCTTGCTCCTGCTGCTGCTCATCTAACTAAGCAGCTTTGAGTCTTCTGAACATGCCAGTCATTGTCTACTCAACCACTAGGTGTGCAGACGTCAACCTGTGTCCCATTATCCTGTTAGATCCAGCTACGATCACCTCCAAGTTCATGGAACCTTGACTACCTTCACCATGCTGCAGTTCTGGGATGCTTTCTAATCCCACAGTCCCCTCATGTTCTGATTCCTGCTTTTACTTAGTCTTTAACTTGGCTGTTCATTTTGAGATTTTTTCCTGATTTTTATCCAGACAAGAGTCTAAGCATGATGCACATCATGCTTCCCTGATTTACAGAGTCAGACAGAGAGAGAGACTCACATAGCTCACTGTGCTCTTTACTCCATCACCAACCATCTTCTTTCTCTTCTCACATCCTGTTTCAAGAGGAGAAAAAAACATTCTTCCTGTGTTTTTTCAGGGACGGACTAGGGCAGGCAAAATTTTACCTCTACCCTTTTAGAGTTTCTTGGCTGGGCCTGAGAATTAAACTGGCATAAGACATACTAATAAGAGAAAAGCATACATATTATTTAAGTTTTATGTGACATGGAAGCCATCATAAGGAAATGAAGACCCAAAGAAGTAATGAACTACATGCTTATCTAAGGTCAAACAATAGAGAGCAATTGGGAAAGTGCTGAAATACGTTGGGAAGGCTAAAGGAAGAGAAGAATTATTTTAACAAGATCTGTACAGGATTCTCTCAGTCTCAACTTCCTGTCCTTGATGATAAGAATGTACTTTCACTTCGTCGGGGGGATATCGTCACAGAGAGGGTGTATCTCGCTTTAGAAGAGGGAGGGTCACATGTCTCCAGCCACCTGCTTTTTTCATTTTTAAATGTCTTAGTAAAATAATCTTATGGGACTCTTCAGGTCTCTATTTGCTAATTAAAGAACAAGGCTCAAAACAGAAGGCACTACTCCAGGTGTGTTCTGACCTCTACTGAGCAGAGCGCTCCCAGCCTGCCCCTCATTTTAAACACCAGTCACTTATGAATGCAGCACAAGATCAAATTAACTTTCTTGGCAGTCTTGTGGTTCTGTTGACTCACCCTGAGTTTACAGTAAACTTCTGCCTCTGAGGCTTTTTGATGTAGCTGCTGCTTTCACAGCATCTTACAAATGGGCTTATTCTCCTAATAAGAACCACTTCTCTGGCCTCTGTCGCCTGTTGACTATCAAGCTTTAAAAATAATATAATGATAATAAAAATCCCACAGAAATGTAAATTGCCTTTCTGATTAGATTACCAAGGGGGGAAAAAATAAAACCACCTTGGCAGAAAAGGCTGCAATAAATCAGCAAGGATTTCTACATCCTGTTGTAAATTGCACTGGTATCTTGCAGCATCTGAGATTAACTCTTTGCTTCTTATGTTGGTGAATGTTCTTCTCTCTAAGCCTTTCTTTTGATTTTGAGTTAGGTTCAAATTCTAGGTCCCCCCAAAATTAAATGGCTTCCCAATGGATAAAAATATTAAAGGTATGTTTCATGCCCTCTATATCAAAAAATCTTCAAAAAACAGTTAGATTTCCTCCTGGTTTGGATAACCAATGGCTGAGGTGTCTGCTAATTCAAGATGGGCCAAATATGCAAATGTGTAGATCTTTAGATATAAAAAGTCCATGAATTTAAAGGGAAATTTCTCTGAAACATTGATTTTGATTTTATTGTTCCTTCTTTGTCTTCCCACATGCCCTATGCATGTCTATATCATATAATTTATCATAAACCAATAAGTTAATGCAGTTTCCATCACCAAATTTTAAGCCACCAAGAGCAGATAACAGTCCCATTCAACTTTGTGGTATAGACGGTAGCAGTTCTCAAACTTGACCATACATCAGGATAACCCGGAGGGCTTGTTAAGACACAGGTTCCTGGAGCCCTTCCCTGAGTTTCTGATTCAGTAAGTTTGGAGTGGATCTGAGAATCTGCATTTCTAACAAGTTCCCAGGTGACAAGGATGCTGCTGGTCTAGGGAGCACACTGCGAGAACCACTGATCTAGAGTGTAGGACAGTGTATATTTTATATTATGACCTCTGCAAATATTTAATAAAAGGCAAAAAGCAAGAGAATGGAAGGATGAAAGGAAGGAAGGAAGAAAGGAAGGAAGAAAAACAGTGTGATTAGAGGAGTAAGAACTGATTTTGGACTTTGGCCTATCTTGGAATGTCTCAAAAGAGTGTGAAGTGGGGCTTTTAGATTCAAAGTCTAAATCAGAGACATTCCTTTCTTCCCCCTCACAAATTCTTTGGAAATGGTTTGCAGTCTGGTGTTTCCCACTTAATACACTAACCAATAGGAGGTGGAAAAGGTCTAAGATTCTGCTCTGAGGGACAGAAGTTTAAATGAAACTGCATTATCTAGCTAGTCTAGGAAACTCATTAGTTCATCTATTTCTCTCTAGGGCAGAACAGTGATCTCAGTTATTGCCATGGGACATGCCTCATTCACATTCAAGAAAGTATCTATTGAAAGAAAGAAAGAAAGACAGACGGGCAGACAGAGAGAAAGAATCAATACTTTCTTCACAACTAAGGGCCTCAGGTAAACATTTCAAACCCATCATTACATGTTAAACATGTTAGTTTTTCTTAAAGAATTCAATGTTGCTTGATATTAAACTTTTGTTTAGTATCATGTGGACCAAAGAACCAGTAAGTTGACTAATTTTTCCTCTTTCCCAGCTGTTGTGCTGGAATGGCTTATCACTAACCCAACAGCATGGCACTGGTGAAACTCAGTTACCCACATGTATCACAACCACAGTTCTATTGTGGCAAAAGAGATGCAGTGACTGTCTTCAACTGAATTGACTGTGCTATAGAAAGGAAAGCTCTCCTAGTTATTAAAACAGTAGTCTAATTAAACTTCTAATAGAAAAAAAATTTTGTGCCTCAAGGGATATTAAAAGTTTTTTGTGCCATTGGCAGGGCCAGGGGACCATGTGGTCTTTTGAGATTTATAGCTCTGCTACTTATTAGCTCTGTGAACTTGTACAAGTGACATGTTCATTAAAGCTTAGCCTCATCTATGAAATGGGAATAATCAAAGTTAAAATAAAAAATTGAGATAGTTTGTTAAACATAACACAAAACAACAGCATTAAATGGTTGGCACTTAATAAGTAGTTGGGGGAAATCAGGATGAGGTGTTATGAGCTCCTGGGTTTTTGTTTTGTTTTGTTTTACTTTGTTTTTTCTACAAGAGTATATCATTTCCAAATCCTTCCCTCCTCTATCTTTTTGAGAGAGCAGGCATTGTTCACTTGGCTGTTGTAACAATTCTCACATGATGCCTTTTACTATGCCAAGTCATTCATTAGAAAAAAATGGAAGCTTTGCATGAAACTGAGGTGTTTGGGGTGACAATGCAATATGTTCCATGACTGAGTTCTGTAATCTGGATCCACTGAAGCAGTATTAAGCCCAAGAGTAGGCAAACACAAATCAATTCCTAGAATGCCCTATGCCCTACCTACCCTCCAGGTATCTATACTCCCTACCACAGCTACTCATATGTAAAGCAGTAAGTGAAATATGTATCAGCTCAGACACCAGACTTCACTGCTCACAGCTGTGTGTCCCAGGTGGCCATGCCAATCTTCCACAGAGTTTCAGATATCTGAAGCATCATTTGATGGCTGGTGACCTTTTGGGTCTCATAATCTAACCTCTACTCCCTGGGATTTCTGCTCTGAGCTCCTCCTCCATTCTGATCTCCTTGTACACATTCTCTTTCCATCTCTGCATGCTTTGCAGCACCCAGGATCTAGTACTCCACAAGAGGAAGGCCAATTTTATAAATCCTTAACAATGTACAGATAGCAACATCTTCAAGGCTGTATGTCTCTGTGTGGGTTGGATCAGGCAGCATGCAGAAAGGGAGTATAATATTACATACTCACAGGAGCCAACCAGGATGTTTTAGCCTAAAAATGTTTGGAAATAAAAAGTCATTTGCTTACAAAATTACACTAAGGGTGCTTCCTGTATCATTGTCACATAGCCACCTTATGTTTGTCAAAGTGTAATTTCTCATCAGCAAATCGCTAGCAAAGTGAACCCAAGCAGAGCAAAAATCACCAACTGAAGGCCCTGTGGAAGGCCAGATCTCATTCACAGATGTTTCCTCAAGCTCACAGCATTTTTAAAAAGATGTGAATTTATTACCAACATTTGAAAATTAGAAGATTTTACACTAAAATCAGATTTATAGCTTCCCTTGAAAAATCAGAAACTTTGATCGGGCCCCCATTCTGGCATGTGACAACTGACTGAATATGAATAGCTGCAGGTCTTTTCGACAGGCAGAGCTCTCCAGTTTGCTACCCTTGTCCTGCTGGGGCACCTGCCGGTTCCCCTCTGGCGAATCCTGTAGCTCAGCATCTTGTCGTACACAGTGGTCTCTCAGGGAAGGGCGTTCAAGGCCCCTTTTCTTCTGCCTCCACCACCTTTATGCTTCTCAGGACCCAGGCATTTTAATTCTCAGTGAGAAGTGGAAACACTGTACAATTGGAGCCACATTTCTGGGTATAGTGTCTTATCAACAGGGGGGACAAAACAAGGCTGTGTTTGGGCAAACACTCTTCCTCGTTCTTGCACCCCCTGCTTTAAAAATCTCAGGTTGAGAAGTTAATTAGGGAAAAAGACAAAGAACAGTCCATCTTCCCTGCTTTGGTTCTAGCCCAAGCCTGTCTCTAGCCAAGGCAAAGAAAGTCTTACCCTAATGTAGTAGAGATTACTGTAGTTTGTGACTGAAGATTTGCATCAACATCTCTGGTGTTTCTCTCCAGTGAGTAAAGGTATACAAATCTTCTGGATCCCAAATAATATATTCATATACAAACAGGAGTATAAAATGTTGGTTTTAAAAATTCTGCATTAAAAATAAATTATGTCACTGTTATGTTATTACTTGGTGTTAAATCAATTGTAAATAGTAATGCAAATGCAAGTACAGAAAGTGGATGTGGAATACAGGAAGTGCCATATTTGGTTATAATGTGGTCTTCCAGCTTATCCAGTGCATGCTTCTCTTATGGTTTATAAACATAATCTCAAATAAGATAATAATTTGTAAACCTTTGAGAATATATATTCATATACTGCCTACTTGCTTGCCCTACTTTGAGAAATATAAAATTTTCATAACAACAATTATTTCTCTACAGGACATTCCTTTTCAGACATCAGAAATCAAAAAAGTAAAGCACATCTTAAAAGTCAGTAATAATATCCAGGCACGTGGCTTATGCCTGTAATCCCAGCACTTTGGGAGGCTTAAGTGGAAGTATCACTTGAGCCCAGGAGTTCGAGATCAGCCTGGGCAACATAGCAAGACCCCATCTCTAAAATAAGTAAATAAAAAAATTTTTAAATTTTAAAAACCTCAATAATTTTAAGAAAAAACAATTTTTAATAAGGCCTGAACAGACACCTCACTAAAGAAGATACGCATATGGCAAAAAAGCATATAAAAGATGTTCAACATCATATGTCACTAGGAAATTGCAATTAAAACAATAAGATACCACTACACACCCAGTAAAATGATCAAAATATGAAACACTTACACCAAATGCTGGTAAAGATATGGAGCAACAGAAACTCATTCATTGCTGGTGGAAATGCAAAATGACACAGCCACTTTGGAAGACAGTTTGCTAGTTTTTTACAAAACTAAAAATACTCTTACCATATGATACAGCAATCATGCTCCTTGCTACTTACCCAAATTAGTTGAAAATGTATGTCCACTATGGTAACCAAAACAGCATGGTACTGGCACAAGAACAGAGACATAGACCAATGGACCAGAACAGACAACCCAGATATAAAATCATCCTGATGTTGCCATCTGATCTTTGACAAGGCAGACAAAAACATACACTGGGGAAAAGAACCCGTATTCAATAAATGGTCCTGGGAAAATAGGATAGCCACATGTGGAAACTAAAACGGGATCTGCACTTCTCACCACTTACAAAAATTAATTAATGATGGATAACAGACTCAAAGTTAAGGCATGGAACTATAAGAATTCTAGAAAAAAATGTTGGAAAAATTCTTCTAGATATTAGCCTAGGCAAAGAATTTATGAAGAAGACCCCTATGGCAATCATAGCAACAACAAAAATTAATAAATTGGACCTGATTAAATTAAAATGCTTCTGAACAGCCAAGGAAACAATCAATAGAGCAAATAGACAACCTACAGAATGGGAGAAAATATTTACATGCTATATATCTGATAAAGGGCTAATAACCAGAATCTACAAGGAACTCAAGCAAGTAAACAAGAAAAAAATCAAACAACCCCATTAAAAAGTGGGCAAAAGGCATGAACAGAAGCTTTCCAAAAGAAGATAGACTAATGGCCAATAAACATATGAAAAAATGCTAAACATTTCTAATCATCAGGGAAATGCAAATCAAAACCAAAATAAGACATCACCTAACTCCAGTGAGAATGGCTTTTATCAAAATGCCCCAAAACAACAGATGTTGGTGTGGATGTAGAGAGAAAGGCACACTTATACACTGTTGGTGGGACTGCAAACTAGTACAATCTCTATGGAAAGTAGTATGGAGATACCTCAAAGAACTAAAAGTAGAACTACCATTCAATCCAGCAATACCAACAATACCAATAATCCCATTATTAGGTATTTACCAAAGGAAAAAAACCATTTTATCAAAAAGACACCTGCACTAGAATGTTTATAGCAGCACAATTCACAATTGCAAAGGTGTGGAATCAACCCAAGTGCCCATCAATACATGAGTGGATTAATAAAATGTCATATATATATACACCATGGAGTACTACTCAGCCATAAAAAATGGTGAACTAATACCTTTTGCAACAACCTCAATGGAACTAGAGACCATTCTTCTAAGTGAAGTATCACAAGAATGGAAAAACAAACACCACATGTATTCACCATTAAATTGGAACTAATCAATCAACACAGATGTGCGCATATGGTAGTAAAACTCAATGGTAACCAAGCAGGTGGGAGGGGGGAGGAGATGATGGGTAAATTCACACCCAACGGGCACAATGCACAGGATCTGGGTGATGGACACACTTATAACTTTGACTCAAACTGTACAAAAGCAATTCATATAACCAAAACATTTGTACCCCTGTAATATTCTGAAATGAAAAAAAAAGGAAAGAAAATGTATGTCCATACAAAAGCTTGTACATAAATGTTGTCTTAGTCCATTTGTGTTGCTATAAAGGAATACCTGAGCCTGTGTAATTTATAAAGGAAAGAGGTTTATTTGGTTCACAGTTCTGCAGGCTGCACAAGAAGCATGACACAGCATCTGTTTCTGATGAGGGCCTCAGGAAGCTTCCACTCATGACAGAAGGGGAAGGAGAGCCAGCACGTGCAGAGATAACATGACAAGAGAGCAGAAACAAGAGAGAGGGGAGGAAGATGCCAGACTCTTTTTAACAACCAGATCTCAAGGGAACTAAGAGTGAGAACTCGCTCATGCAAGAATGGCACCAAGCCACTCATGAGGGATCCACCCTCACGGCCTAAACACCTCCCATCAGGCCCATCTCCAACACTGTTAGTCTAATTTCAACATGAGATTTGGTGGGGCCAAACAAACCATATCCAAACCATACCAAATGTTTAAAACAGCTTTATTCATAATCGCTAAAACTTGGAAGGGAAGCAATCAAGATGTCCTCCAATAAGTGAATGGAATAACAAACTGTGGTACATCCAGACAGTGAAATATTTAGTGCTAAAAAGAAGTGAGTTATAAAGTCATGAAAAGAAATAGAGGAATCTTAAATATATATTGCTAAGTGAAAGAAGCCAATCTCAAAAGGCTATATACTGTATGGTTCCAATTATATGACATTCTGGAAATGGCAAATCTATAGAGACAGTAGAAAGATCAGTGGTTTCCAGTGGTTCCAAGGGAGGGAGGGACAGAGGGATGAGGAGGTGGAACACAGAAAATCTTTAGGGCAGTAAAACTACTCTGTATGATACTATAACATTAGGATACAAGTAATAATACTTTTGTCAAAACCCATAAAACATCCAACACAAAGAATACCCCTAGTGTAAAATATGGATATTAGTTAATAATAATGTATCATTATTGGCTTATCAGTTGTTACAAATGTACAACCTATGCAAAATGTTAATAATAGGGGAAATTGGGGGGGAAGTAGAAATGGATGTATGGGAACTGTCTACTTTCTGTTCAATTTTTCTGCAAACCTAAACCTGCTCCCAAAAAAGCTATTTTTGTTTTTTAATCAAAGCCTGGTAATTTCAAGGAGATCAGGAGAAGAGGAGTAAAGGGCTGGTTCTGAGTCTTGTCTGCAAACACCATTTTTGTTACTTTATTCTCAGCAGGATTTAAGGACAAGACCAGATTAAACTCTATTCAATGGTGAGTCATTCAACAATTATCAGGTGTCTACTATGTGTTAGATAATAATAAACAGCCTCTTCATACTGCTTCCCTGAAGTATAATTTAGATGAAAATAATTTTGGCCATCTCTCTTGTCTTTATTGAATATTTTACCCAAACTAATACACATAATAAGTCCAGTAGTATTGAGTGTCCTTGCCAAATTTACCATGGAGCTCTGTTTCTAAGGAGATGAGAGAAAAAATGTTGCCACCCCCCCAAATATGACATTTTGCTTAAGCAGAACCACAGTAGCCCAATCTCAAACTTCGGTCGTTAGAATATAAACCGATTAATTCAGCAATTAGAACATTTTGTTACCCAGATTCCTTTCCTTTTTACTGTCTCCACTCATGCTGCCTAATCTAACGCAACACAAAACACACACGCACACACACACACACACACACAAAGCCTGAGTCCAGTTCAGTAAAATATGAACTTTTTGCAACATTCTGCAAAACCAAAACCTGTCTTCAACTGGAGACTGGACTAGCAAAATCAATGTCTTAACCTCCAAGGGCAATTTCTGTATTCCATGTGATGTTAAGAATGAACCAGGCACATCAAAGATTTGAAAAGTAAAAAGGGCTTGAAATAGAAAGCCTAACTGTCTTCCAATACCCAGTTGCACCATCATTCTCCATACCAATTTCCCCCAGTGTAGAAGCTAATGCTTAGTGCCCGCATTGTATCAAAGGATGAATTTCAGCCACTGCACAGATTTTTGCAATAAGTCCACAAACAACTAGATTGATAAGAAAGAGACATGAGAAATCAAAAAGAAAAGCATGCTGATTTCGCAGAAAACGTAAAGATGTGAGATTCTCTTTTTCTATTTAAAAAGTCACCAACAAGACAGAAAATCTACAATGCAGGAATCCTTCCATTTGTAAGGAAAAGGATTTTCCTTTAAATAAAAGTCTTATTGCTAAAAGCTGAAAGAACATTAGCTTTATTTCCTTCAAGCAATGCTGTTTACTATCTTCAATTTCCAACTTTGTTTTTGAAATAAAATTATTCTTCATGTGTCACCAGTTTTGACTGCTTGATATGAAAAAAGGTGGAAAATAGCAATCATTGCAATTCGTAATTATTTATACATAATTTTAATTATTGGGTTCCTTCACCTACCCACCCACCAACTAATAAGTAGGGAAGTGAATTTTGCTTCCTCTTCCTTTAGGCTGGTAAATGTCAACCTAAGCGTACAGGTATTGTTAAAAGATAAAATATGCCACAGGCAGAGAAAAGGCAGATAAATATAGCGTAGGTGATCCACAGCTAGTTCAGTCTCTGTGTGATTGAGACTAAACCGAGGAGTAAATGATGTTGCCTGGCCCTGGGATCAGAAGATGTGGATTTAAACTCCAGCTATGCTCTTTATTGGATGGGTGACTTTGGTGAAGTCCCATAACCTCAATGAAAATTTAGTTCTCTTTGAATTTATTAACTGTGACTTTTACAGGATCATCATGAGAAATAATTATAATAAGATGCATAAAAGTGTGTAGACCTGACACATAGTAGGTAACCGATAACTGTTGTTTAATAGGATGTTAATTATCATCTAATTGCCTACAATTTCATATTATAATTTTCCTTTTTTTAAAATGTCTCTGCTTGTTTGTTGAGTTTTTGTTGCTTCCCCCAAGAAAGAAACATCATCTACTGTAATATCTGCTGGGGTGGCCCCTGATAAGTGAGTTAGAGATGGACGTAATTTTAATACAATTTGTATGGGTGGATGGTCGATATGATGAGCTAAGGGTGTAAGCAAATTCTGGCCTGAAATTTCAGGTTGTGTGCATCTTAATGCAGAAGTATTTGGGGGTGGCTCAATAGTTCTGTCTCCAGTGGCAGAATCTGAAACACCCTTTTGAAGTCTCCAAGGGACAATCTGTCCTCATTCTTCTTGGACAGGAAAAGTAGAAATTTGCTACTCAGGGGCTAAAAAGAAGAAAAGGGAAAAAACAAATGGCAAACAGACTGCTGCAAATGTCCATAGGGCCCTCTGGGTTTCTTTCACTAAAGGATGAGCTTTCGCAGTCTTTTGGCACTTTCAGTAGAAGTAATTAAATTTTGGCAACTTCCAAATCTCTCTGTTTCTCTTCTCATCCAGATGGAGGGGGTGGGAAGAGATGGAGGGGGTCAGGCTCCCCGTCTGAGAGATTTGATTTAATACATCTCTCTGAAAACAATGGTTCCTTTGCTGGTAAATAGCGTGCCAGCTTCGTCCCATTCTTAGGCAGAATGCCCATCTTGGAAGCAAAGTGGATGGACATTAGAAAGTAGCGGGCTAAGGAAACAAGAAGCATGTATCACTGCACCAAACCTTTAGCCAAGTGCCCAGATGCTGGAGATGGGGGGGTGCGGGGTGCGGGGGGAGGACAGGGGAAAAAACAGTGTTAAGAGAAATCTTAAATGGATTTTATAACCCTATTCCTAAGTCAGTTTCCAAATTCCTAAACAGCAACATAATTAGCACATGAAAGTGGGATGTTAAAACATGCATCAGATAGTGAGTCCTTTGGAGGGGAAGGTTTGTGCTGTAACTGAGGAATCCTGTATTTGGAAGGAAATCGTCAAGAAAGTCTACAGAGCAATGTGGAGAAATGGATGCCAGGGATGGTTGAATGTTCAGGGCCAAGAGATCTTCCAGTTTGGAGAATAAATGGAAACCATCTCCTTGGGTTGACAGACACCAGAAATTGCCACACATGCAGAATGGATGTGGACTTGTACTGCCTTCCTCCTGTGTTGTTTTCTACTGAACTGTAATTGAACCATTTGGCATGGGGCTTCATCTCCAGTTACAAGGCATGTCTACACCCAGCAACATGTCAGCAGCCAGGGTGAGCGGCCTGATTTAAAATGTGTCACTGTCGTGAATGGGGCCTCCACTGGTCCACTGCTAGAGGAGCTGAGATCCTAGCATTCCACTTAGAAGGAACGTTTTTGAGTTGATTCCACGAGACAAATGCCATGGCTAAAGTCTCTCTTCCCCCAGGGCCTTATGTCTTTTATCTACTAATGCATTTAACTTCAGAATTCTTACTTTCAAATTCTGAAGACATTTCCTGAGTCAAGGCCATATCTTTAAATAATTTCCCACCTTGTTTATAAAATAGAAGCAACCCATTCCAGCAAATCCTGATTATCATTCCATAATCATGTTAACTAGATCATTCATGCACTCCCCATTGGCTGTGCATTTTTCAACCCATTACAGATCTTTTCATATATGATGAGGATATCAAAATTGACTGGGATTTGCCCAGAAATAGCACTAACCAACTGATAGGACACTTGGGTTTGATCTCAAATCAGGGCTGTATATTCTGTGACTCCATTTCCATCTCTCGGAAACAAGGATGAATTTTTTTGTCTTTTTATATGTTCCAATTTCATTGTTACTTTGGCAGCTAGAATCATCAACGCATAATACATTTATTGAGTACTAATCTCTACAATACTAGATTTTCGAGCACCTACATACAGTGATATATCAGAATATCTAAAAGAGGTATTTTGTGATACATCCCACTCCAACGCATGCATGTGATGAATTGAGATCTAAAGCTAGAGATATGTAAGTGAGATTAGATTTCCTCGACAAGAGGATACTAGTGATACACTAATGTTGGCAATAGAAAGAAAAAAAGCAGAAAGCAAAGAGGAGGCAAGAAAGATGAGTAACTGAAAGAAGGTAAAAGTAAAGAATAAAAAAGGGGAAAGCGGGAGGGAAGGAACCAAGATGCAGTTAACTACTGGTGGCTTAAATTTAATGGATATCATTCATAAATTTTGAGATCTAGTGGAAGGAATATGTGACTAAGCCAAGAGGCTTGGACCCTGGCCTCGATCCATTTATTAACCAGCTACGTGACTTTAATCACATATTTATCCTGCCTTCTCATTCTTGTCTACAGGATGGGTATATGACAATTGCCTAAACCACCCCAAATAAATAATCTGAATGTAGAAGGGGAAGTTAAAACTGCTATTAAATGGAATGTCATTATGGATGATTCTGCCTAAAACACCAGTTAAAATGTCTCCCTTTCTTTCCTTTTGTTCCAATAGCTCACCATTTGTGCCTTCTTCTTCAGTCTTAATTAGCCGGGCAGAAATTTGTCTATCTTTCCAGAGACAGAGAGCAGCACCTTCCTCATCTTTTTTTTCCAAGCATTTTTTTATTCATGTATTCATTCATGCAATTAATTAACCCACTTGTGCCCAACTGAGGCATGATTGATGCATAACTTTACAGCCACATTTTTGTACAACGTATTACATGTTTTCTAGCCCTCGATTCTAATTCAAGTTTTCCCAAGGAATTCAAACTAATTGTATTATTAGCATAAGCAATGCATAATTGGAAATGTAAATGTACTAAAAACAAAATCGAATAATGTGTTGCCCAGTCTCTTTCACAATTCCTGACTTAAGGATTTGATAGCCCTCAGCTGAGTGCTAACTGTCTATAGAAGAATCTGCTCATCCTTAATCAGATCTAGGTAACTGCCTTTAAACCAGATGACTATCAGTGAGCAGACTTCTTCCTACATTATCCCCATCATCTCCTTTGACAGTGGGTCATCCTGTCAGGCTGTTTGCTCCATGAGGGTCTGGCTGGAGGTTAATGAAAATAAGCAGGTGGGACTAAATGGTTTCAGTTACCACCAATCTTAGGGTATTTTAATATCCAGGAGGGCTTCACAAAAGGAGAAGTCTTCAGAAATTACAAATGGAGTCAAGCAGGCTCTGGAACCTTGGCGAATGGCAGAGCTTACAGGGAATGCTGTCACAGACTTCCTCCTCTGCCTTGATTAAATTAGCATCAGCTCTCCCTGGTCTACTACAGGAGTGTCTAGAATATTTAAGATGTAAAATACCTTGGGACTGTGCCACTGAAAGAACAAGTCAGCCCAATTTTCTCTTTGTTGTATTCTCTGATTATGATACTGCTTAACTATAAAAGTAGATTCAGAAGTTGCTTTAGAGGTGAGGGCATGGGTTAAAAAAGCAGTATTCCCCCCGTTGTTTCCTTCAATGCACCTAGGCTAAGCATTTATAGCTCTGGCAGTGACATGAGATGCCCCTTCAAAACCCTTCACCAATTTGTTAACTTCCTCTTAACTCGTTTCAGTTTGTTGATGTCATTCCCCAAGGATATAGCCCTGTATAGAACACAGGACACAGTGTTCTATACATGCTCTGATTGGCAATAATTGGAGAGAAGCAATCACTTTTTACTACTGTAGAAGTAATTCAAAGTTAAATCTAACAAGAATGGCAAATCAAGTGTACCACCATTTTTGGACCCAATGTATTGCCAAATTAAAGAGCCTATATATAATCCAGTGGGTATTTTGATAAATTTTACTTTCAACACAGGGGCTTATATTTTGAGAAGCACATTCTCATATATACCTAACACCTACTGAACCCTAATTATGATATGCAAAACAATGTCCAAGACATTGTCACCCAATTTGTTATTAACCAATGGGATCTCATTGCTTACTACCTCTAATCAGAATAAATATTGAATTGGGGCTGATGGTTATCAAAATGGGAACCCTCCTGGGGAAGAGGTGCTTGGGTATTGGGTAAGGCTGAAAATTGCTGGCAAAAATAGGGATTGATAGCTTACTAGGTGATCATGGAATATCATGATATCACTACTCACAGGCACTTACCAAAAGGAACACTGATTTGCCAAGTCATTATATATGGGTCCACTTATCAATCCATTCTCCATTTCCCTTCTCAATTCCCAAAGGATTTGAAATACGTAGAAGAATGCATGACATAAGTTAATTCCAAGCATAAAAATAAAGCCAGAGACAATGCCATTTAGAATAGGCAATTGAGACCAAGAAGAAAAAGCATAAATATAGGGGCAACTTGAACCAACACAGTTAAAATATTTAACTGCGAATTTGTCTCTGGCCTTCATGGCAGCTAAAACAAAAATGGAAACAGTTTAAATTTCATGATTTGCATAGCCTTTAAAGAGATAATATGCCAAATTATTAGGGGAAGGGCATAAAACTATACAATATTCTCCATGGCAGATGAAACAACATAGGGCTAGTAAGTATTTCTTTATAACTCTAGCTCAAAAACTAAGTAAATGCATCTTAGGTGAAAGAAAGCTCAATGTGAAACCAATCTCTATTCCCTCTACATGATTACCCTAAGATAAGTCATTCTCTTTTTCTTAGGGTAGTTGGTCATTAATGAGCGTCTCTCAAGAATCATTCTGAATCACAGACTCTTTGCACTGAAAGAGGCAGTAAGGTTACTAATCTCTTTCAACCTCCCATTCAAATCTGGAATATTACACACCATCCCAAAGACATTTGAGCAATGGCTAAGCACTCAGGAAAGCATTCTATAGCAAGACAACCACTACTTTCTCAAGGCAGTCTGCTCCATTTTTAGATTTCTTGTTAATGTTCATCCTTACATTCATCCTTACGTTAACAATTCAACACTTGGTCTTAGTTTTACTGCCTAAAGAGTGACAAAATTTAAGTTGAATTTTTATATTTAAATACCACTGATGTGTCTATAATAAATCATTTCAAGATAATATCCTTAATATAAGTGCTGCTGTGTTTTAAATTGACCCATTGTTTATGGAAACAGTCAGAGCAGTGTCCCCAACAGTGGGAAGCATACACATAGAAGTAAAAACCGTAAAAAACCGATCACTAGCTTTGGCAGAAGTCATTAAGCTTAGTAACTCTGCCCTAGATGGAATACAGATCAAACTCACTCATTGACATGAATAGTGATGGACCATCGCATTGCTCTATGCTTCTTTTGGGCTTTCCATGGTGGTTTCTGGGTCATTGCTAATATTTCTTTTGTACCAGGATCAAAGAGGCAAAGTAGTACAGGCTATATCCTGCATTAAGAAAAAGCTACTTAGATCTCTAAGGTTGATCCCCATAGCCTCTGGAATTGGTTTTCTTGGCAATTGTTGTCCCTTACAACAGTGGTCCCCAACCTTTTTGGCACTAGGGACTGGTTTCATGGAAGACAGTTTTTCCACGGACCAGGGATAGGGGGATGAGGTGTTGTGGGTGTGGGGAGGGTGGTGCAGAGCTCAGGTGGTGATGTGTGGCTCGTTTCCTAACAGGCCATGGACCAGTATTGGGCAGAGGACCAGGGGTTGGGGAGCACAGCCTTAAAAGGACTATTAATTGTTGTTTTGGTCACAGTGGTCATGACAATGTTCTACTATGATCTAACCAGAGTGTTAAATGCTCTGCACAGCTGCTTTCTTATCGTATGATTACCATGATGATACACCAACAGAAAGGTCAAGGTCTCACAACACAGTTGACTATGGAGACAACCCTTTGGCAGTGAATATCTAGAACTCTGGTCTTCTCTGAATGGGTTAATCTCTCATAAGCAAGAGAATGACAAAAACAGGGGCCAGAGAGACTGAATATACAAATGGCCAGACAAAATGTGACAACAGAACTCTGACCCACATAAGAAGCCCAGAAAGCCATACCACAACCTCTGAAGCAGTCAGCTCAGAATGGTCAGGACTGGGTCTACAATGCCAAACTTTGCTATTTTTGTCCCCTCTCTCACCCAACTCAGAACAGACTAGAGAAAGCCAAATATTCTTCCTAAACCAATCACATAAGTTGCCCTAATTCTATTCATCCAGATTTCCCATGCCAACAACCTCCAGTTAGCATACCTGAAGCTTTCCCCTTTTCTCACCATAAAGCTTTCCCAGTACCTGACTGCCTCTGAGTCTCTGCCAAATGGAAGTGATGGTGGCTGACTCCCTTGCTTTAGCAAGCTCTGAATAAATAGCCTCTGCCTGTTCTCATTTGAATATTCTTCATTTATTTCCACAAAACATGAATGCTACAAGAGTCTATCTTAAGTATCATCTTGTGTTCTATTACGTACTATATTTAGAAACTGTATACTTAGGAGTTTGACTGCTTTATGACAAGAGATGAGTCTTATACTTCTGGTGGTATACAGAAAAACTGGCTCTGAGGTCAGGGTGATGAAGGGACAGGGCAAGAATAGCCCTAATTTGTAGCATTTCCTAGTTTCTATGGTGGAAATATTCCTACTGTGACCAATTTCAGTCTACCACTATTTTAACAACCAACTTGTAAAATTCCTGCATATTTAACAATCATTTCTTGCAAGCTGGGATAAGTGGCTCCAGCACATCACTGTATATTTTTTTACTTTCTTAATTTTTTCCAAAGTTTCTAGCACTCTGCCTAGCAGAGTATATGCTCAGAACCAGAGAGATAGAAAATGGTAGGCGGATAGATCAATAGATAGATAGATAGATAAGGATGAACGATGGATGGTGGATGAATGGATGGGTAGACGGATGAAAACATGATACATAAATTCATTTTACTGTGGAAAATGGGAACAACTTGTTTAAGTCATTCATTCAATCAATGGGAATTTGTTGAATATCTGTTATATATTGGCCTCTATTTTAGGTGCACGATATATTAGTGAGCCAAAAGACAAATATCCCTGATCTTAAAGATTAAATTTTAACACAAGTACAGAAAATACATAAAAAATAAGTAAATTTTATAATATTAGAAGTTGGTGAGTGATATGGGGAAAAGCAAAAAGGGAGCAGGGTAAATAGAATTAAGATCTTTGAAGGAGAGGGTGAGACATTTACACTTTTCATCAGGGTGGTCTAGGTATAGGCTGCATTGGGAAGATCAGAGGTGAGTGATGACTTGAAAGTGGTTGTTAGCCATGTACATCTCTGGAAAAAGAGGGAGGTCAGGGAAAGCCCTAAGGCAGGAGTACACCAGGTGTTTTCAAGAAATTGTAAGGAAACCACAGTGTCTGGAGGAGTAAATGAGGAGATGCACCAGGGTGCAGATCATGTAGGTAATTGCAAACTGTAGTAAGGGCTTTGGATTTTACTCTGAGTAAATTGGAGAAATACTGCAGTATTTTGAGTGGAGAAATGACATTACTGAATTTAGGTTTCAAAAGGATTCTATTATTGACACGTTAAGAATAGCTTTAAAGTTGGGAGATTTTTACAGTAATCCAGGAAAGAGATGATAGTGGCTCAGGCTCAGACAGGGGTGGGAGAGATAGGAGGGGCGAGGGGAGATAACAGTTGATAATGGAATGACGTGGTGAAAAGTGGTAAGATTCTTGATTTATGAGGAACATAAGGACAAGAGTATTCGGATTTTGATCAAATACAAGAAAGAAAGTAAGTCACAGTTGCATTCAAAGATTTTGAATTGACTAACCAGAAAGATGGAATTGACATTAACTAAAATTGGAAAAGCTAAGGATCAGGTGTTGGAGAATGCAGTGTGGAAGGTGATGGGTTGAGATATGTATCAGACTGTAAGTTTGGGATTAGAAGAAAGATGAGAACTGGAGATATAAATTTGGAATTATCGGGTTACAGATGGCACTTAAAGTTATGAGACTGAGTGAAATCATCGAAGGATTTAGGATATACAGAGAATAGAGCCCTGGGTCATTTCAAAAGTTCAGGGATGGGAAATGGAACCAGCAAAAGACATGAAAAAGTAGCAATCAGAGCAGTAGGGAAAAACCAAGAGAAGGTGGTGCCTCGGAAGTCAAGGGAAGAAAGGAGAAGAGAGTGAGTGATCAACTTAGTCAAATGCTGCTGATGGGTCACATGAAATGTGGACAAAGGACTTATCATCTGACTTTGCAAAGTGGAGACAATTCATGAGCTTGGCAATAGTAATGTCATCAGAGTAGGCATAAAGTCCTCAAAAGAATGTGTTTAAAGAAAATTTGTGTTAGTGTACAAGTGGAAAAATCAAGTAAATAAATTACCATGCATGTATGAAATAAAATACTCTGCAGTATTCATGTGTATTTATTGATGGAGAAATATGTTCCAATATATGGTTGAGCTTTAAAAAAATTAGATTTTACTTTGTTCTACTTCTGGTAATGAAGGAGCAGCAGTATGTACCATGTGAAGGTGTAACATGCCCCCAAATTACAAATTTCAATATTGGACTAAATTTCAAAAACAAAAGTATGTAAATGCACTGGAGAGTGGCCAATATCCTTATATTGTCATAAAAAACATTCTCACAAAGAAAATTCGAGGATAGATGGTTTCACTGGTGAATTATATCAAATATTTGAGGGGTGAATAATACCAATATTCTCCAAGCTATTTAATGAAAGATAGGAGGAAAGAACATTTTTCACATTTTATGAGACCAACATTGCCCTCTGAGCAAAACCTGACAAAGGCATTGCAAAAAAGAACATTAAAAACAAATATATCTCAAAACATATATGTACAAATCTTTAACAAAATTTGCAAAATGACTCCAACCACATAAAAAGAGATACAAAATTATGAACAAATACATTTTATCCCAGGAATGCAAGGTTGGTTTATCATTCAAAAATCATCTCATGTCATACGAGATGAAGAATTTCAAAAACATCAAAAAAGCATAAACAGAACATATATTTTATGATTCCATTTATATAAAATTCTAGAAATGGAGAACATAATCTGCAATGACAAAAAAGGAGATCAGTGGTTGCCTAGAGCTACAGGTGGTGGATTTAACTACAAAGAGGTGTAAGTGAACTTTTTGGGGTATTGGAAATATTCTGCATCTTGATTGTGGTTGGTGGGTCAATTTACTTTGACAAAACTCATCAATAATACAGGTAAAGTGGATGCATTTTATTGTATATAAATTAAACATCAATAAAGTTGACTTAAAAATTAGTCAATGCAATTCATCTGGTAACTCAATAATGCAGAAAAATAATGATTGTCTTGCCAGGTTTCTCACTTCCTGCCTATTGAAAAAGACAAAAAAAAAAAATATGAAAAGGAAGAAAATTAGAATGTACCCTTTACTGTTGAATTAGAGATATCTATATGCTGTCATTGTTATATTATATATATACTATATATATCTCCTATCTCCTAGGTCTGTCTGAGGAGATATATAAGTAGCAATGAGCACACTTAGTCCACAGACCTTGGTTTCTAAATACTTTTCTCCAATAAAAAGAGCCAAATTTCTTTGGGGGAAAAGGTGATTCTACAGCTAGGACAGAGAAAGGATGAAATTAATAAGGAACATTTTGTGGTGCCAGAAATCTCAAAAGTGCTCACAGAATGGTGAAGACATGTCAAAAGGAGAAAGTAGGTAGCATGAATGGTCTCCCTCTGACCACCTCTGGGGCAATTTGAGCAGTAAAATAAATAAGGACACTGGTAGACTGCAACGCATCAGGGAATCCATGAATCCATACTGAAGACAGATAGATTAAAAAATAGACTAGATAGATATAGATAGACAAATAGATTAGGTAGATTGGATAGATTAAATAGATGATAGATAGAAAGATAGACAGGAAGGGAAAGTTCTTTCTTGTCATAGAATGCTAACTAGGAAATGTGAAGTAATGACGGAGCTAGAGAATCCTAAAGGGATGTTAAGTCAGTGGTTTGATGAGAAACACGACATTTATGTGGTCCCAAAGTATTTCCCCAGGAAAATTCTTCATCACAATGGGGCAAAACAGTAACTTTACAGTCGAGAAACCTGGCAGACAACACCTTAACTAAGTGATCAAATTTAACATCACAAATATTGAGACACCCAACACTATGTACCTCCTGATATGATGCAGAGAAGAGCCCAAAATTACTTTTGTGGTATACATGCCTGAGATGCATAAACAATCTAACAATGGGGAAACAATCAGACTGATCCAAATTAAAAGACATTTTCTTCAAAAGCGTCAAGGTTAAGAGAGACAAAGGAAGAGAAACTATTCCAGATTGAAGTAAACTAAAGAGACTGAACTGAACGTAACTCGTGATGTTGCATTAGACTCAAGACTAAAAATAATACCTATAATGTACATAATTGGGACAATTGAGGAAATTTGAATATAGGCTCTGGGTTAGATAATATTGCATCAATGTTTACTTTCTCATTTGATAATTTTACTGTAGTATGGAAGACAATATTTTACTGTAGCTTTTTAAGAGTCTGTCCTTATTTTCTGGAACTATACACAGAAATACACACTAAAGGGGCATAATGTCTCCAAATTACTGTCAAATTATTCAGAAAAATATGTGGAGCAATTGAGAAGAAAAAATAATAAAGCAAATGGGACAAAATGCAAACAATTGGCAAATTTAGGTAATCAGTATTTCATACTGTTCTAAAATGGCATCCCCAAAATGGCAGATTTCAAAACAACAATTAGTCGTATTTTTAAAAAAAAATTGTCCTTGAGTGTCTATGCATACTGTGTGTGTGTGTGTATATATATATATATATAAATTGTATATACACACACACACAAAGAAGATTCTAGAAAGATATGCATGAAAATTGAAAATTGTAGAAGTAGATATATGGGTGGAAGATGTTTAATATTTCTCAGATCTTTTCCTGATCAGCATATTCTTAGTTTTCTCAATAAACATTGATAACACATTTGCAATCAAAGACACAATAAAGGCTTAATTTAATGCAAAAGACACTTGCTTCAGTTTGCTCTGGGGAAGACTCGTGATCAACCAATATGGGCTTTTGCTCAGTTTTTGCTGCCCTTCACAGGGTCAGGTTTAATTCTTCCGCAAGAGAGAGACTAAAAACAAAGCTTAGTCGCACTGCACACAGAAGATTCCAGTAGTCAACCTCAGCTTCCCAGGTGAGCCTGCTGTGCTCCACTGCAGAGGGCCTGACACACACTCCAGGGGTTAGATTTGATCAGGTTGTGGTTGCCTTGGCTTCTGACCCCAGGCAAATGAGTTCTAGGTATGTGTGAGCTTCAGCCTTATTAAAAATGTTGAAAAGCCAAATCCTACAGATCCCAGCACTCCCTGCAGTAACTTCTCCCATGCAGGGCACAGCAGGAAGGCCTGTTCTCAATGGTAACGGCTGCCAATTTCCTTCTGGTGGGGGGCAGAAGCGGGGAGCTCCATTGTTCGGGCCAGCAGGATTCCTATTGGCTGAATCTTCTCAATGATAACTGGAGGAGACCGACTGCATCAGAGAGCCTTTGATAAGGTCTTTAAGCAATTGAGGCCCCCTAAGCTTAGATTCTTTATTCACCTACATTGAAGAGATTATATTCCCTGTCAGAGTAACCAACTCAGGCTCACTCTGATTTAAAATATAATGTATTCATGAAGGCATAATGCAGAATTTTTAACTTCTCTTCATGAACTTTATTCTTATCCCAAAATGTAATTTTCTAATTGTGCAATTATACATAAGCATTGTTTAGACCTTTAAATAAGTTCATATTTATAATAGAATCATAAAGAATAATGCCCAGCATATGTTAGTAAATAGTGACACTTTCCATATAAATACATACATGTACAAACCCATTATTTATTTCAGAAAAAGGATGTTGTTTAAATGACAATTCTGGGTGTCTGGTGAGTCCTCAGGGCCTGCAAAAGAGCTAGAAGCTTCCTACTGTGCTATGCCTCTCACGTTGTGATTTTTTTTCTTAATGGTCCTCACTTCCAGAGGTAACATAGCCCAGCCACTGCTGTGCGACTACCATACAGGTTCCCACAGCAGCATCTTCCCTGTTCTTGGTCACTTTCTCTGGTTGTTCATGGGTAATGATGTTAGTCAGAGTGCCCATATCTTTTTCTAACCCAAACTTTTTTTCCTGAGTTCTGAGTTTCCCTGAATCATTGTACTTTCAAAGAAAACCTTCAGGAAATGATACACCCCTCTTAACTTAATGAGTTAAACTTAATGACAACTGGACAACAATATTTCTAGGAGCATACCTTGCACTGCTTGACCTTTACACCTTTGCTTATATTGCTCCTTCTTCTGGGAAAGCCCTCCCACCAATTACTGCCTATAAAATTACACCTGCTTTCCCAAACCCTTTCCCAACCAGCCCCTCCATGATACCTTCTTAGACACCCCTCAAGCACCCAAATATAATATCCTCCTTCTCTGAACAATGAAAGCATGCTGTCATATATGTGACTCTGATTGCATCTCCCTTGCAGTGCAGTTGCTTAGTACCTCCTTGAAGCTTTCCCAGAAGAGGCAAAGGAGCAGAGGAAGCAAAGGAGCAGAAGTCAGAGCAAAGATTGAGAGCAATCCAACCTAGTTTGAATCCCTGATTCCTTACTTCACTTTTATGTGACTTTAGATATATTATTCAACCTCTCTGTACCTAGTTTCCTCATCTGTAGAAGGAAGACAAACATAATACCTACTCATAAGGTGATGGTGAGAGTGAACTAAGGACCATACCTATAGTGCGCTCAGGAAAGCGGTGTGATATAGCAGTAAGGAACAATGACTCCAGGCGTGAATCTGGTGGGGTTCAAGTCCTAGCTCTTCCAACTTACTCTCTGTGTGACTTGGACATATTACCCAGCTATTCATTGCCCTAAGTCCCTCATCCTAAAAGGTATATGATACAAATAGCAACTACCTGATAAGTTTATACTGACAGTTAATCTAAACACATGCAAATGTAAGAACACATAGTAAGCTCTAATGAATACTCTGATTTATTACGAAGTTCAGGGCAAGCAAGGTAAGCTCATGGCAAGCACTTAAATAATATTACTTTTTATCATTCACAGTCATGGATGCTTACTGCATGACCTTAGAAGTTGCCCTGCTTGGATAACTTAGAATTACAGGTTAGGAGCAAAAGAGAGAGAGAGAGACAGAATGAGAAAGTAAGCAAGAAAGAGAGAGAGATTGATTTAATATCTCTTCCTCTTCTCCTTTCTGATTCAATTTTATCAAGAGTTATCTCTCAGATGATAATGTTCTTCCCCGTGAAGTTGGGCCCAAATCCATTGGTTCTATTCAGCGCATGGGCATGCTAACAGGCAGCACACTTGTGTGTCCAGATAGACACTGAGGATCATAAAAGCCCTTTCTACAGTGATAGCAGCAGACTGTGGAGCATGGCTTGCTATTAATCTTCTTTCTGCTTCACCCTCACAGTCAGCCTAGAACTTCTGAGCTCCTTGTCCACCATTGTTCTGAATTTTCTAATCATTCCTTTCAATCTGCTCTAAAAGCAACCTGGATTTCACACCTAGTCTCCAGTCTTTGTGAAATTTAGGTAACTAAGCGATGTAAGAAGAAGCCTTCCAATGGAAACATGTGCTCTTAGAAAATCAGTTCCTGGACTCCTTGAGCCTGTTTTCTCTTATCCTTTGTTTGTTTTATGTTTAAAAAGGGCTATGTGTATATTTGCTAATTTGAAATCTATTGGTTTTGCCTTCACTCGTATTTTACTCTCAGCTTTGGTCAGCTTTCCCCCATCTTCTGACCCCATGGTACTCCAGTCTCCTTACAACTTCCGAACTTTGGGGCATTCGCACAGATAAAATCTCCACTTCTGGCCTATATTCTTTTTTCTCTTAGAGAATATAATAGTGCATCATGTTTACATTTCTCGACTAATAACACTACGGTGTTTTGTTAAAAACATTTAAAAGCATTATAACTTTTAAACTTCGGGACTATAAAAGTCTAGGGCTTGAAAGATTATATAGATCAGTAAGTCCATTTCCCTGGCTCAGGCATGTTTAAATGCTTTCAGAGTTGAGGAGTAACTTGGATATCCTCCAACTCAATCTTTTGATTTTTCAGTTAAGGGCTCAAAGAGGGGAACTTATAAACTAAATATTTGTAACTAAGCAATAATTCTCAACAATGGGTGATTTTGACCCACAAGGGGACAATTGGCAATGTCTAGATACATACTTGGTTGTCAAAACTACAGAGGTGCTACTGGCATCTAGTGAGTAATGGCCAGGGATACAGCTAAACATACTCCAATGCATAGGTCAGCCCCTATACCAAAGAATTACCCAGCCCAAAATGTCAACAGTGCTGAAGTTGAGAAACTCCAAGCTAGAAGGATCACCCTTGCCTCAGTAATCCTTTTAGGATGTCATGCCAACATATATCCATAATCATTACATAAAAATCTCATAATCCAAAACTCATCTCCTATGTCCTTGACAGAGGAGGCCTGCTGGTTTCCATTTTACCACCTTCCTAGAGAATCTCTTTAATGTTTCCTGACTGAGATACAAATAGTCTTATTTCTGTACCTATGTTGAGCCAGTGAGGAAGTAGCTATACCAGGGAGATTTGGGGGAGAGGGAGATTTTATTTCTAGATTATATTTGGGGGTTGATCATGACATCTGTACTCAACCCATTGGTGGGTGACTGAAGAGTGCCTGAGGAGTGTTCTGACACACAAATTGATTTGTCACGGAAACTGGTAATGGATGCCAGTGGTAAGCGAGATTTCAAATGAGTGATAAAATGGTGATCCAATTTGGAAGTCAACATAATGGCTGCTGCAATGGCCTCTTTTAGGATACCATTTCATAAGAGCTAAAAAGAAAAAAATAGACAAACCAATCCTTGAATTCCTTTCTATGGTAACATACGTGAATGGGAAAACTTATAAGGATGGGGGAAGGGGAAGTAAGAAGGAACCTATCAAAACCAAGAGAGGACAAATTTTGACAAAAAATATTTAAACTAAAAGTAGCCATTCCATTTCGATTTTGCCTTCCTTCCTTTTGCCCAGTCATCAAGCTTAAATATGCTTTATATGGTTCAACTTAAACCCCAAGTGGAAATATAACTTCTCATACTGACCATGAACAAGGTGTCAAAGCCAAGCCAGGCTTTAATTTGATGAATGATATTTTATAATACCTAGTTACATAATTTTTTTCAAAACTTTGACCTCGTAATTCCCATTTTGGAACTCTAACCTGTTTGAAAATATTGGTAGTGAGTGGGAAAAAGTTTAAACATTAAGATCTTATTCCTAGGGTTGCATAATATAGCAAAAGTTTGGATGTAACCTAAATGTCTAACGATTTTAAGTAAACTCTGGTGTAATCAATGTAATGGTGGAAGAAAATGCAATCATTAGAATCATAAAGTCTTCAAAGCAATGTGGGAAATTCTTATGAAATAATGTTAATTAAAAAATAAAGGATACCAAAATTATGGCTAGATAGGAGGAATAAGTTCTAGTGTTATATGTCACTGTAAGGTGAATAGAGTTAACAGTAATTTATTGTATATGTTTAAAAGCTAGAAGAGATGATTTTGAATGTTCCCAACACAATAAAATGATAAATATTTGGGGTGATGTATATCCTAAATACCCTGATTTGATAATTACACATTGTATACATGCATGAAAAATCACTGTCTACCCCATAAATATGTACAATTATTACATGTCAACTAAAAATAAAAGAAAAAATTAATGATCTGCAAATATATGCACAGATTGATTACCAGCTTATAAAAGATGTACATGTGAACAAAGTCTAGAATGAAACACCAAAATGACAAAAACAATGATAGAAACAAATCCATACATCATAGGCAATACTGGTTTTCTTATTTTTTCTTGACCTTTTCTATAATATAGTTAGAAAAAACATATATATGTATGCATAGTCAAGTTTGACTCAGAGTCCCTTTCTTCAGCCAAAATACCAAAAGTACAGATTGGCATTTCTAGGAAGTTAGTAGTAACAAGGAAACCTATAATAAGAATTTTGGAGTGCATAGAAGAATAAGCATTCTAATTTAAATTGGTCTGCAACAAGGATAAGGTCAGCTGTGTTGAAGCAGTAATGAGTGCATGTTAGAAAGTCCCTCCTAAGGTTAACTTAGCAATTTCACATTCTCTTCTAGTAACGGTCTGATCATAAACTCCAGAATTTCACAGAAGGCACTGGCCATGGAGTTTATCTATCAAGCCAAACTCTGCTTCTTTAGTTTCTTCCTTAAAATCCAAAGAAGGTGGTAGTTTCCCTGACTATGCTTCACTTCCTAATGCATATGCTCATCCAAACATACCCATAAGATGATTTCCCTTCTCACGTTTCCAACATCAAAACCAGTCCAGAAACCTGGCGATCATCGTAGATTTCTCCCACTTCTTCATTCCTCATCACCCCAAGCAGCCCGTTGTCAGTCTAGCCGATTCCACCTCCTGAATCCCTCTTGAATATGTCTATCCTGTTTCC
Organism: Daubentonia madagascariensis; assembly: GCA_023783475.1. NCBI lineage: Eukaryota > Metazoa > Chordata > Mammalia > Primates > Daubentoniidae > Daubentonia > Daubentonia madagascariensis. Next base: position 16,666,522 of record JAKFHU010000144.1, read on the forward strand.
TGCCCTCCCTCCAACCATGGGCTCTTACAAACACCTCTCACTGGTCTCCCTAAACCCAGTCCCATCCACCACACAGCTGTCAAAAAACAGCTGTGATCCCATTACCTCTCTGTTGAAATCAGTGGATCCCTACTGTCTCTGAAATAGACTCCATCCCCCTTAGGAGGGCTCTCAGGCTCCTTTTATCTGATCGTTGCTTCTACTACAATTCCAAAACCGAGTCATATTACTGAATGGAGCACATTTTTCTCAGCGCAATTAGACTGAATTGGAGACAGTAGAAATATCAGCTTTCTCATTTCAGGCACTATGATAATGTTAAAATAATCTAATATCACATTCTCATTTTTAAAAGTTGTAGTTCACATTTGATTTATATTATATTAAAAGTAAAATTCCTAAATATTTTTATAACCCTTCTTATGGTTAAGTGATTTTCTTTCTGTTTTAACCAAATGCAAGACTTCCCAATTATCCATATGAAGTTCCTCTTCTGAGATTCTGCCCAGGATTCCATTTTGCTAAGATCTTTTTAGCCACAAATTTTGTCACGTAATGTAGTAACTGCTTGTCCCAGCTTTGTGAGATCTGAAAATTTTATCAACACGAGACGATGTGTTTATAATTAAGGAATACCACTGACTAGTTTTCAAGTATTTGGAATACCACTGGAATTTTCTCCACCTCTCTCGGTTTTCACATGGGTAGGCTGGGTGGAACAATATATAACAGTAAAGATGAGGATTAGGTAGAATTTTGTGTCAGACACTATACTAAGTGCATTAGCTACATATATGCTGAAGGAGGTACAATCATTAGCCCCATTTTTTTTTTTCTGAGGACTACACTAAAGGTTAAAAAAGAATAAATAATTTACCCAAAGTACAGCCAATAAAATGATAAAGGTAGCCTATAGAAATGCCAAAGTTCACGTGAACATTAATTATCTTCCTCCTCTCTGAGTCATCCGTTGTTTAAACAGGAAACTTTATTTCACAAATCCTCCACTCATGAGCATTAAGGTTGTTCCCACGTTGTCACCATTAACAAGCATATATCTTTACCCACTTCTGAAATTAAACTTCTGGGAAGTAGAACTTCAGGGTCAAAAGTCATGGATATTTTTATTTTATATGGCTAGTTTGTGCTATCACTTTTACAACTTAAAATATTTTCTTGGGAATTGTACAGAACATATCTTAGGTGACTCCTTAGATTCCCTCAGAGACATCAGCTCCTGAATCCCCAGTGGTGAGCTATGCCTTAGGTGCCACCAATTCTGCTTGACCCCTCACAGGTCCATCCCCTGGGATGACGAGTCAAATTCCCAGAAGAACCTCCTTCTTTGCTTCTACTATACAGCCAGGCCAACCAGGCTTGCAACCCAAGTTTCTGCCTTCTCCCACTATTTCTGGACTTGGATGAGTGGCTGAGAAGAAGCCAGATGGTGCAACATCAACATGTCAGTTTAACCCTCTGGGCACATATTCTTATGAATGGGAAACGGGAAGGTGGGGTGATGCACAGCAGGCGGATAAAGGCTGTCCTCCCTTCTCAACTACATATAGCCCATCCAGAAACATCTCACAGAGCTGAGCAGACCTACCTGGCTGCTTTGGCCAATGCACTCCCTGGCTTATCACTTTCCTTAATCTCTCACTTCCGTTTTTTTCCTCACACTTGGTTTATGGTAGTTTTCTGGATCATCTAAGAAAATAAAGCTCATGAAAGTGTTTTTGTAAATTACAAACCTCTTTGAAAAGGGAATGTATTTTTATTATTGTGATTTTTGTTGTTTTCAGGACTACTTACAGGTATATAGCCAGAATTTCATTTGGAACAAAATAATTAAGATTGCCTTTACTTAAATATCACTATTCTTTATCAGTCTAAGAAGGATTTTCAAACATTTTTGATCTTTCTGAATCTGTCTGCCTTCAGGGAGGTGTAGTTAATTATAAGCATGATAGAAATAATACCAGCAGTGCATTTCAGTGTGTTCCTAAGGAGGGCATGCTGGAATAAGGGAGTAGGATGACACGCTTGCATACTCTAGCGTGCTCCAATTCAGCGTGATGCATACCCCCAGTATGGAATTACGTGTTAATATTAGAAATACGAAATGAGGCAGAAGTAGGATAAAAGAAAACTAGGATGAAAGAAAAATCAAGAACTTCCTAACTCTGCCCTACTTTCAAAGAATTATCTTCTATTTTACCAGATGTTATCTTTTCCAATTTCAAACACACATACACATACACACAAACTAACTTGTGGATAATTCATATTCAACTCAACCAACATTTACCAGAAGCCTAAATCATCTTCTTCTTCTGTGTTCTGTTACAGCACCCACTTCTTTCCATACTACTCTCTGCTATTAATGCTTACTCAATTGCCTGCCTCTCTGGCTGGACTATAAACTCTGAGAGAGCAGGAAGCTGTCAGTTCTTCTCTCTGTTATATTCCTGGCACTTAACATATTATTGAATATTTTTTCAAAAAAAGTTTCTTGAACGGTTAAGGAAAGAAAGAGTGAACGGAGAATGAAGACAGAATGACCATTTATCTTGGTTAAGTGTACAGTTTTCTCTATATATCCCCGGTCACAAACTTCAGCTTAAAACAAAGTAGATACCTAATCAATATATGTTGACCAATTGATGAAACAATTTTAAATTATATAAAAATATCTAATATTTACCTTGTAACAACAGGGTTCAAAGCATTCTAAAATGTTCTCATTTACACTTAGGGAACACAGACATAAAAAGAGAATTACTGCTTACTTTTAGAAATAGAAATTCCTAAGGCCACCCTATTGGATGGAAGAACATGCTGGAGAATGTTAAGAATTGGCTGGGGGATTTAAGCCATCATCTGCTTCTCGTAGTCAAGAAGGGTATTATGGTTCGGGGTCCACCCCATTTTATATAGAGAGAATACCTTACGGATAATCCTTCATAACCTGGACTCTGCCTTTCTCAGAACATTTGTATGGAAATGCTACTCCAAGAAAGTTAGTCATGTACCAAGGACCAAAGAAGAGCATCCCAAGTTGGGCCAATACTTATTTTGCCTAAGCTACAAGCTAAATAAAACTCTGGATTAAATCAATGCTTTCTTTGGTTTTATGTATCTGTTCCTTCAGAGTATCTGGTTTATTGCATTTACATTGTTCACATGGGAAGAGTAAGATTTACAGAGATAAACCATCTTTTCTTCTTCTTGGTCGTTTGAAGCCAAATTATTTTTAAAGGATCAGAGGTCATTTGAGGCTCATTGGATTATCTCAAGTGCCAGATTTCCTCCTTATTTTTGATACAAGGAACCCTTTTCTGCAGTGGGCATTTAAAATGCATGGCTCCCAGGGCTTTAGCAATCCCAAGAAAGGCCCCTGCTGGCAACCTTATTAGCATCTCTGCCTCTTGATTTTTATTTAATTCCTTTTAATATTCTATCACGATGCTGACAGACGTTATGGAACTGAGGGTTGCAGAGTGAAAACAATATTTCCCTACATCATTAAGCCTGCAGTGAGTTAACAAACTGCTCATAGTGTGCTTTGAGTTCGTGTACAAAGAGGTTAAACAAAAACAAAACCACAGTTGTTGAATCACAGTTAATAAGAAAGGAAAGAGGATCAACATCAATGGTCCAAGTAGTATTTATACTAAAATGACAGTTTAGCATCTGGATTCTATATTTGTGTCTACAAAAGAATGAAGTGGCTTTCCAATGGCGAAACAGACATTTGGAAAACTGTCTTTCAATTTTCTAAGTCCTAGGAAGTAGAAAGATGTTAGAGAATATGGATGTGATTTAAAAAAAAAAACAGTTCATTAAAATGTTGGCATAGATCAGAAAGGTGTCTCATATTGGGGATTACTTTCAACTTTTATATCATATTCATATACAGCATCTCATTCCAGCTCCAAAGAATCCTGGGAACAATGTCCTTGCCTTCACAGAAGTTAGACCTCCCCAACCTCTTGGCCCCTAACCCTACCAATCTACCTATCTGCCTCCCTGACCACCAAGGAGTGGTCTAAATCAGTGCTTCTCAAACTTTCCGGAGAACAGGAATCACCTGGGGATCTGGTTAAAATGCTAATTCAATGGGAGGGGCCTGAGAGTCTACATTTCTAACCCATCCCAGGTGCTGCTGCTGCTGCTGCTGCTCCAGAGACTAAACAACCACCTGTGAGAAAGAGCATCCTGGGATTAGTGTCCTATAAAATCACAGAAGATTTAGATTGAAGTTAATCCAATCCACATTTAATGAGATGCATTATTGTTCTTGTGTTAATTAATAAGTAGGCAGAAATTGTCAGCAATTTATAGACTCCACTTGATTTTCACAAAGTCAGGCTAAGCACTTCTACAGCTGATTTAAGAGCAAAACTAGGAAGCTGTGAGGAGCCCTCTAGAGATCTTCAAGTCAATAAACTAAGACATGAGCTCTTATTCTTTTTTAGGGGTCACCCACCCTTTTAAGAATATCTTAAAAACTATAGGTACTCTCCCCCTAAAACTGTACATATAGCCAAACAAATAATTTTGTGTTATATCTGTTCCTAGACTCTTGAAAGCCCACATAAGAAAATAGTTCAAAGATGCCAATTTAAGAAATCCTGACCTGAGAGTGTTCTTGGAGCTAGGGAAAACAAGGAAACAAAACATCTTTAAACTCTCAATGGGATATTAAACAGCTTTTAAATGCAACTCTTATAGTAGAACTAAGTCAATTACCTAAAAGCACAGATTAAAAAATAAATAAATAAAAAGTGGGGGCAAGGGGAGAATTTTTGAGACTTTATGACAAAAGCCATGGGAAATTCTCTGTAGCCCAAAGAGGATGAGGGACAAGAAAAGAAAAATAAAACCTTGTTTCAAAACCATCTTACCTTTTACATCTGGTCTGGGTATCCTGCCTCAGTCTCTCAATGACTGGCCTCTGGGCCACCAGGCTCTGAATGTCCAAGGGTGCTTGATAAAAATGCAGATTCCTGGGCCCTACCCTGGGTCAACAAATCTCTGGACACACAGTTCAGAAATTTGTGTCGTATAAACTCCCCAGGTGATTCTTATGCACATCCTCAGGGTATATTAATGAAAGCAAGACACCTCCCTGCCATTCAAAGACCAGAAAAGAGTTATATTCCTATACATGGTTGCCGGTAGAACAAGGATTTGATTTGAGACTAATGATCCTAAATACATTCCTGAGTTGTGCTCACAATTAGAATAGGCTTTTGTTTTAGAGTGATTTTTAAAAGTGAAAGAGTTTGCCATTCCAAATTCATTTATTATTTCCATGGACTCATATTGTTGTTTGTAGCCTCATTTCCTCTTAAATACTTTTGGAACATAAATGTGCATTTCCTACATATTCATCTCCGATTAGTTTTTACAGTTGGATTCTTAGTAAATGAATGCTACTTCTTACCATTTTTTCCTTTTTTTTTTTTTTGGCTCTATGGCATGGCGTCCTCCTTTTATACATTATGCAACTGTCTTCAGAGAAATTTAAATGCGTTTCCTGTGCTGCCCTCCACTCCTCACTCCTTTTCTCTTCCCCTAGAAGGAGGCTCACAAATTCTTCCCTTCTCTTTCTCTTTTATTTAAGACCTCACATACGAATTGGCTATAATGTACATCATGCTGCATAAAAAGTTTGATAGATAAAAGAAATGGCTAGATAATGAAAGACATGTCTAAATGACACATATAGAAATTGCTTTGATATAGCTAAGTCTGTAAATATAGGTATGTGGATATCAGTGTCTATAAAAGCCAAAATCTATAGTTCTCAACCTTGGCTGCATATTGGAGTTTATAAAATCTCAGAGTCCTAATCTCAAACCCCAAAGGTTCTAATCAAGAAGATCTCAATAAGATGATTATAGTTAAGAGTTAGAGTCTATGTGCCTGTATCTAAAATTAAAAAAGAAACCGTTAATAATTCTTGCAATCAGTAGTAATACAACCAGTAAACATGTATTGAGTTTTACTATGGAAATAGTGATAAATATTTTACAGGCAGTAGCTTTTTCAACTTTTACAGCATCTCCATGAAGTATGAACTATGAAGAACACCACGTTTACCACTAAAGCTCGTAAAGGTCAGGAACTGTATCAAGGTCACAATTGCAAAATGCAGAGCTCTCCTTGGAACTCTAAGGAACATAGGAACATAGGAGCCCACACTATGCTTCCTTGTATGAATCTATGATTGAGAAAAATTGGTATGTCTCTATGTTTGTGTATATACATGTGATACACACTCATATACATGTGTGTTGCAGAGAGAGAAAGAATGTGTGTATGTATATACCCCAGCACAGAAGGAATTCTGAAGCTTAGGACACTTTTGCAGAAGAGAGATGTTCTCCTTCCAGGCTTTGCAAGTCCAAAGAGCTGTGTGAGAGCAATGGTCCTCTGATGGGACAAGGAGAGAAGTTCACTAGAAAATGAAATAAGGGTAGAAAGCAACATAGAAGACTGCGTGACGCAAGCTTAAATTTGTTGTTTTACTGAAGACCTGCTCTGCTCCGCATTCCCCCTGCTGGTTGAAAGCTGCCATTTCATATGCATTACATTCCTCTCAGCCCTCTCTGTATACTCCGGAAAGGTAAAATAAAGAAGACCAGCCATGACAGATGACAAGGAGGAGCGCAGGAATGGTGGATAGAACAGCCGAAGTCACCTGACAATGAGCTAATTGATGCTAAAAGTAGAGCGCTTTTTCCCTACAACGATATGCATACTCAAAAGTTGCAGATTTTTAGGAGTTTCACAATTCTGCTGGGTCATCCTGGTGTAAGTGATCCATAAGTCCCTTGGATACCCAGCAAAGGCAGACTTTGTCAAGCATTATTAAGCAGAAACCATACCCATCTCTTACTTCCAATTCTGTCTTCCATTTATAAATAAGAAAATGTTGTCCCAGAGAGGTTGAGTGACTCACCTGTTGCTACAGATCTGCTTAATGGCAGCCAAGTGTAGAAGTTGAGTTTCCTGTTTCCAAAGCCCAGGGCTCCTTTCACCAACCACATTCTATTAGGCAGAAAGCATGGGGGTAAAAGCACAGATTCCAGCACCAAACCTGCCTCACTTCAAATCCTGGCTCTAAAACTCACCAGCTGTGGGACCTTGAGCAAGTGACTTAACTTCTCTGCCTAAGTGTCCTCATTTAAAAAATAGGAAAAATGATAATAATAATAATGAAAACTGATTTTGCAGTGCTTTGTTGTGCAGTAGCAGATATAGAGTAATTTAATATATGTAAAGGGCTTAGCACACAGTACTAATACTAATACTAATATGATAGATGTGTTTGTTATCATTATTGCTACCTTAACATTGTAATACCCAAGCAGTTAATCAGCACCCATTATACATAGCATGACTTTCAGACCTGTCTTCCAAGATATTCCAAGAAAATCTAAGCCTACTTATTTCCTCATCATGAGGTAGAGAGAAAATAAAACTGTTACAACGTGTTTGGGCCCTCACAGCATAGTAATATGAAGACAGGAATGAAAAGCTCTCCTTAACTCTTGGGTCTATATACCCTATACCTAACATGCAACAGCATGACCAGTGTATTTCATGTATTAGGTTAAACCATGTCCTCCCCAACCCAAATTTCATCTTCTTCTCAGAGCCTCAGAATGTGATATGGAAATAGGGTTACTGCAGATGTACTTAGTTGAGATGAGGTTGTACTGGAGTAGGGTGGGCCCTTAATCCAATATGACTCATGCCCTTATAAGAAGGAGACACACAGAGACAGAGGCACACACGTGGAGAAGGCCACAAAAGAAGAAGATGGAGTTATATGTCTACAAGCCAAAGAATACCAAGGATTTCTGGCAATACCAGAAGCTAAGAGAAAGGCACTAAACAGATGCCATTAGAGAGAACGTAGCACTGCTGACACCTTGATTTCAGACTTCTAGGCTCCAGAACTGTGAGAGAACAAATTTATGTTGTTTTAAGCCATCCAGTTTTGGGTAATTTGTTATGGCAGCTACAGGAAACAAATACACCCAGCCTACATTCTGGACTACTGCAAGAAACCCTGCCCTGAGCTGCAGTCTCTGGTTCTGTGAGGACAGGGTGGGGGAGCCTTGTTTCCTAAACAGGCAAGCAGAGTATGAATGAAAAAAAAAAAACACTGGGAGCCTTGAATGCTGACTTCAGATGATTGAATTCCCTATGTGAAATTCATCCCTATCAAACCATCTTCAACAGTTTAAGTGCTTAGTTCCAACATTTATGTTTTGTAATTTAATCCTTTTTGGTACTAATATAAGTTGTTTACCCCAGGAAACAGCCTCTGAAACTCTGAGATTTGTATGTAGAAGCATTTTTGGGAGTCCTTGCTGTAACAACACCTGTGAGTGATGAAGAAAGCAGAATTGGGCAGAGGAGGAAGTTGAACCACAATGCAATTGCAACGGAGGCCCCAGCTGATCCTACAGGGAGCACTAGAACTGGAATAGCCCTTTGGAGTTGCCTCTACTGAGGCAAGGAGGCCAGGCCTTTGTACCCCCACATAGACCAGCCACTGGATGCAGGCTGCCCACAGGGAGGAGCCATAGCTTTGGCGAGGCAGCTTCCTTCGGCTACAGGCAATTCCTGGTGACGGACAAGGCTGTGAACAAGCAGGAGAAATGAGTGCTTGGGTCCTAAGGAGGGGTCTAGAGGGTGGACTGCAACATCCACCACGTGCACGGGATGGAAGTCTTTCTGCCTAATCATCATGTTATTAGAATGTGGCCATCAGAGATTCCACACCTGGACTAGAATTGTCTTACTCTGGGAGAGCATCCATTGGGTGCTCTCAAATCATATATCCAGTGACAGGTCTGAGAGGTCTCAGCACTGCGTTCTTACGCTTTCCCCCTTTCCACCACACATTTTCCATTTCTGCCCATTGCAACACTCTTAAAATATCTATCTTAGAATGGCTTCCAATCACATTTAGACCATAGTGATTTATTCTCCTTTTCTAGTTACCCATGATGGAAAGGATAATCATTTGAACACCTGGAAATTGCCATTCATTCATTTGTTCACTTATTCATTCATTCATTGATAAGTCATCACACATTTTTAATACCTACTCTATACTGTATGAAGCACTGAATATATATAAAAAAAGAAGAGTTTGTAAAAGGCCTCACATGTCATGATCAGGAGTTGGATTTTATCTAGATGTAATGAAGACACTTGGAAGGGTTGTGGGCAGGTCTGAGCCTTGAACAGATTTGTGTTACTAAAAGATCCCGCTGTGGGGGTTGGAGAGAATGGATCACGCTGAGGTCCTACAATACAGAGGAGGCAGCTTGCAGGTATAGAGAATTTAAACACCAGTTGGGTCACTCTTCAAACCTCAGCTGAGTCACCATCTTCCGCCCCTCTCTGACTAAGAACCACTTTGCTATCCCACAAGTTAGCAGCATTGCCAAGGAGCAAGTCGACAGCCTGCTTAGGTGGACGTATTCACCTGCTTAGGAGGACGTATCCTCCTAAGCCACCAGCAGCCCCTGGGGCCCAGCCACATGCCTTTGTATGTGCAAACACACCATGTATGTGACCTCAGGTCACAAACACTCAGCACACAGCTGTCCACGTAGACTGGATGCCTCTAAAAAATGAGCCCCAAAAGGAGGCATCATTCCATTTTGGCTTTTCTCACAACAGCCTCAATAGCTTTGGGCCAGTCCCTAAGAGGTAAAGTAAATCTCTCAGTGGGTGGGATTTCCACATTAAATACAAATTATAGATCTAAGCATATGACCTACCAATAGAGACTGTGTCCCAAAGAAACAAAAGCAGGGGAATTTTTTTTTTTAAATTAGCCTACTATAGACTGGAAAAATAGAAGAGAAAATATCATATTAATAATAATTATTTGAAGGTAATAGCTTATGTTCTTTAAAGCAGCTCCAACATAAATGTCACTGTAAGAAATGATATTTCATTTCAATATTAACAAATCAGGTACTTAGTGTGCTGGGGGAGAAATGATTGGAACTACTTTAAAGTAGCATTAACCAGAGAAACTGCAAAAATATTTATATTCTTATGAAGGAAGGAAGGAATGCCCCTCATGGGTGTATTTAAGCTTCCTCCATCTTTTGGACAAATGGTAATGCTAAACAAAAAATGCAAAGATGACCTTAGAATAATAACCTCAAGACTCAACTGGGACTCAGCTTCCCAATGTACAAAAATCATTTGCAGTATGTTCAGGATGGAAATTTCTATACTGCTTTATAGCTCATGAACTTCATTATATACCTCAAACAAAAATCACCAAAACACCCAACTCTGGGCTGGCTTCCTTCCCATGGGGGGGCCCTCCCGCATGGAAAATTACTCACCATCCCCTTGCTCACTGTCTGCGATTCTGCTCAGTTACTAAACAATGTTTGTAAGGACAGGAAAACAAACGGAAGGAGAAAACCAATCCATTCAGAAAGGTGTTTCATATTGAGAATGGGATTGTTAAACCAAAATCAGGTCTGGCACTGTTAGTGTTTTCTCTAGCCAGTTCTCTCTCCAGTCTTCCTTCTAGAGACCCCATGCAAAAACCAAGTGGAAAATTTCACAGGACAGATGTTGTGCCAATACCTGAAAGCTGTCCCGTTGGGTGAACTGCTTTCATTTTTTGTCATTTCCAACAGCCACTATGTAAATTGCATGGAATATAGAAAGTTGGTGAGGGCCTGAACCTATGAGTCATTTAGTTTTCAAACAGCTCCAAAGGACTCTGAGTTTCCAGTTGATTTACAGGGAATGGCATTGATACTTATGTGACTAGAAGCTGTTAGTCTGAGTTGGTGCTTGGAGAAACAAAGTCTATGAAAGTCACCAATCCAATAAATCTGTGAAGGGCTGCATGAAGTTGCCTTTTAAACAAATGACTTGCCCAGTTCCATCAAGAGACTTGCAGCTAGAGAGACACAAACCCATGTCCATAAGGCCTTAGAGTCACAATATTCCAGGCATATTTTCCCAGTCTTATAGGTTTTGAATGACAAGAGAGTGAGCAGATTTCTAATGATATAACCTCCAAATACATTCATATATGCATTTTCTTTCAGCCTTCACAAAGCTTTTGCGTGGTAGGAAGTAGAGGAATTGTCATTAATATCTGCATTTGATATACGAAACATATAGGTCCACAGAGGTAAGTAGCTTTCAACACTGTTGGTTAGTGGAAGAGTGAGGTTTTTGGTGCCCAATCCCGTGTCTATCCAATGATCTCAACTCTTCTTATTCTGCATCTACATTAATGTGGGTAAATAGGATTAATTCGGCCTAATAATTTATTAATTTGGTAACAAAATAATTCTTTAAAGCAACTGTTTAGACTAACGAAGTGGCTATTTGAGAGAAATAGCGAGTCAAAATGAGTGTTTCAGTAGCCCTGAGTCAAAAAACTCTTTGGGTGTGTGGGAAGTTAGATAATGTTCATCGTCTGTCACTCCTTGAACACCCTTTGATAACTAACAGATTTCTACAAACTCAGGATTGCATAGGTGCCAAGTGCTTCCCGGCTGTTGCAGGACAGTATTAAAGCCAACACAATGAGCTTAACGCTGGTGAGGTCCAGGTATTCTTGGGGTTTAATGGAAGTCACTAAGGAGTAGTCTGTCAGCTTGCCTAAGAAATTTACAAGAGTCTATTACCCTGGCACTGTCAAACTGTCCCTTATTTATGCCCCTCTATGGGAGAATGGGAAGAACAGCCAGGACAGCCTGCTGTAGCAGCTATGCAGCTGCTCATGCAGTTAATATAGCTGTAGAAAGAACACGATTTATACAAGAGCACTTTCCCTAGACACTAGCGTATGAGTCTGAGACCCACTCATTCTAGGAGACCCATGTCATGCACACACACTTTTTTGTGCTCTGGAGACAGCAGGATAACACAGAGAGCCGCAGATTTAGATTGGCACAGAAGACAGAGAAACACAATAGATACATGTATTGACAGTCCATAGACCAACCTATGCCCTTTATGATGCATATGGGACTAGTCCACTGGTTGCAAGAGGCAACAACAGATTTTCATGCATAGAATAGAGCCAGGCAGGCAGAGATTCTGTAAAAGTTGGAGTTGCTCATCAAAGGGAGGCTCCCTGCTGCTTGCTGGTGAGGGCAGCTGATTAAGAAACCAAATTGGAAAGCATGCATGCGTTGCTTCCAGGAGCAATACAGTTGATGCTGCAGGCAAAGGCAATCATGGGACCAATTCTTCTTCAAGACAAGATAGGGAGGTCAGACTCTATCTGGAGACTTCTTTCCCTTGCAGGTGAGAAAGCAGGAATGAGGGGTCTATTATTGCTTCCCATTTCTGGGTATTGCTGCTGAACAGAAAGTATGGATGTCCTGCAGCTTCACATACCTGATAGGGGCCCTGGTTGCAGCCACAGTAGCTGCTTTCCATGGTGTAGCTTCTGGACACCCCCATCTCTCTCCACACCACCACCCGGGCTGTGGAGGCTCGAGATTTCTCCACAAGGAAGCTGCAGCTGTTCATTGTGAATGCTGGTGCTAGCTTATCAAGGATTTTGGGAAGAGTCTACAATAAAAAAAAATCAAACAATGATCAGTTGCCAGTGATTGGGAAATATTCATCATAAAAAATGACTCCTCAATATTTATTAAGCATCTCTATGTATCAAATACTTAATATATGCTACTGTGAATCATTTATTGACTCTACAAAATGGATGTCAATTTTTTAAATCACTTTTCAGATGAGAAAACTGAGGCTTAGAAAAGTTGGAAATAAATAGCTTAAGTCCCACAACTATAAAGTGTCCGGAATGGGATCCAAATGCCAACCTGGCCAACTCCAAAGACCATAATCTTTCAACTCCACTTTTCTGCATTGCTGTGGACCTATGCTGCATGCATACGTTCTGCCTCATACATTGATGAGTTGAGCCTATGAAAAGCCACAGATTTCGCAGGGGACTGAAATTTAAAAAGTGACTCCATCCAGCTTCTTAGCAGGGTCAGACTAGGGACGCTTCACTTATCTCAGAAGGTCATAGGGGCCAATGATGATTCTTAAGCAGGAGCACACATAAAGTTCCCTTGTTTCCTACAAGTATGTAATTGCCAAAATGAATGTGTTAGTCTCAACCTCTAAGCCATAAATCTGAGGCTGAGTGAATTATAATACTCCTAAATTATAATACTCTGGGTTCATATATCCCACTTTTTCCTGGGGTAAAAATATTTTATTTATAACCACTGAATCTCCATTTAGAAGGCATCTGTAGACTCTTGTCACTCTGATTGACAGAGAGGGGGCTTCCAGCCACTGGACCTCCTTCCCAGAGGACGATGACTCAGAGTTGATAGTCCTTGGTTCAGCAGAAACATTGCACTTAGACAGTCCCAGAACTTGTGACATTAACAAGAAGGGTTTTCTCACTTCAGTGTTGACAGAAAATGCACACGCTAACACATAATATACAGTTATGTACATTAGATAAACAGTGAAGCTTTAGGCTTTTAGATAAATTATGGGAAGAAGGTAGAGAAGTGTGACAAATTGATGAGAATACAAATGAAAAAATTATTTTTAAAGAAATGTTGTTTTGTTAATTTCTAGAACATTGAACAAATCTTTTAATCCCCCTGGTACTTACTTTCCTCATGTTTAATGTAACTGTTAATCATATTATATAATTATTACCTATATTATAAATTTTACACTATATATAAATATATATTAACATAATTATTAATATCATTTACTATGATCTCTAGTTCCCACATAGTCTCCAGACCTACAGACCGTTTGAGAAAGAGAAATTAAATGCTAACATTGTTCTCACTTGAGTTTCTGCAATTGCCTCAATGAAATCCTAATTGACTTCATCATATCCACTCTTCTCCCTCCCTCCCTGCAATTCCTCACCCCATTTGTTTGCCTTCAAAATGTTCATCACAATTGCAATTAAATTATGGTGTACATATTAGTTGTTTATTTTCGATCTTCTCAGCAGCCTAGAAGCTCCGTGAGGGCAGATCTGTGTCTTATTCACAGGAAAATCTCTGCACATTGAGAAGTGTGTTGCTTATAGAGGGTACACCATAAGTATCTGCTGAAATAAATAGAATCTGCTAGTCCAAACCCTTAGGGAACTGCTTAAATAGACATAAATACACTATTTATATATGCTGCAACTGAAGTGATTGAGAATACCTGAAAATAGTTTTAATTTATCCCATGTTTTACTCTGTTGCAGAAAACTTACTCTTGCATCATTTAAATGATCTCTCCTTTTTTACTTAAGTTTATTTTTTTCTTTTGTAATTTGTGTCTTTTTTAATATATAAAAAAGACTTTTTTAGAGAAGTTTTAGGTTCAACAGCAAAATTGAGTGGAAGGCACAGAGGTGGCCTCTCCCATCATCAACATCCCCCACCAGAGTGGTACATTGGTTGTAATTGACGAACTTCCGTTGACATATCATCATTACCTAAAGTCCATCGTTTACCTTACTGCTAACTTTTGGTGATATACATCCTATGGGTTTGGACAAATGTATAAGTGACGTGTATCCAACATTATAGTATCATGCAGAATGGTTTCACTGCCCTAAAAATCCCCTGTGCTCCACCTATTCATCTCTCTTTTTTCCTTCCCCCCAAACTCATGGCAACCACTGATCTATATACTGTCTCCATAGTTTTGCCTTTTTCTAGAATGTCATATAGTTGGAATTATATAGTATGTAGCCTATCTAGATTGGCTTCTTTTACTTAGTAATATCAATTTAAGGTTCCTCTATGTCTTTTCATGGCTTGATGGTTATTTCTTTTTAGTGCTGAATAATATTTTATTGTCTACATGTACCACAGTTTATTTATTCATTCACCTACTGAAGGATGTCTTGATTGCCGCTCGGTTTTGGCAATTATAAACAAAGCTGCTATAAACATCTATGTGCAGGGGCTTTTTGTGTGTGGAAATAAGTTTTCAATTCTTTCAGGTAAATGTTAAAGAGTGAGAATACTGGGTTGTATGGTAAGAATATGTTTAGTTTTGTAAGAAATCACCAAACTGTCTTCCAAAGTGCCTATACCATTTTGCATTCCCACCAACAATAACTGAGAGCTACAGTTGCTCCACATCCTTGCCAACATTTGATACCATTGGTGTTCTGGATTTTGGGCATGCTAACAGGTATGTAGTGAGAACACATTATTGTTTTAATCTGTATTTCCCTGATTACATATGATGTGGATCATCTTTTCATATGCTTATTTGCCATCTGTATATCATGTTGGGTGAGGTGTCTTTTAAGGTTTTTGGCACATTTTTTAATAAGATTGTGTGTTTTCTTATTACTGAGTTTAGTGCTTTTATACAAACTCTGAGTCCTCATACAAACTCTGTTGTTCCAGATAATAATCCTTTAACAGATGTCATTTGCAAATATTTTCTTCTAGTCTGTGGCTCATGTTTTCATTCTCTTAACAGTGTCATTTTGTAGAGCAAACAATTTTAATTTTAATAAAGTCCAGCTTATTGATTTTTTCTTTTACATATCATGTTTAGGTGTCATATCTAAAAAGCCATTGCCAAGCCCAAGGTCATCTAGATTTCCTCCTTTATTATCTTCTAGTTTCATAGTTTTGCATTTTACACTAAGTCTGTAATCCATTTGGAGTTCATCTTTGTGAAAGGTGTAAAGTCTGTGTCTAGATTACATAAATATATATATACACACACATATATATATATAATTTTTTTTTGTATGTGGATATCCAGCACCATTTGTTGAAAAGATTGTCTTTGCTCCACTGTCAAAGATCAGTTGACAATATTTATGTGGGTCTATTTCTGGGTTCTCTATTCTGCTCCATTGATCTATATCTATTCTTTCATCAATGCCACACTGTCTTGTATACTACAGCTTTATAGTACGTCATGAAGTCGGGTAATGCCAGTCCTCCAACTTTGTCTTGCTCCTTTAATTGTGGTGGCTATGCAGAGTCTTTTGTCTATATAAACTTTAGAATCAGCTTATTGGTGCCTACAAAATGACTTCCTGGTATTTTGATGGTATTACATTGAATCTATAGATCAAGTTGGGAATAACTGACATCTTGACAATAGTGAGTCTTCCTAATCCATGAACATGAATATCTCTCCATTTGTTTAGTTGCTTTTTTTAAAATTTTGTTCATCAGAGTTTTGTAGCTTTCCTTATGTAGATCTTATACATATTTTGTTAGATTTATACCTAAGTATTTCATTTTAGGGGTGCTAATGTAAATGGTACTGTGTTTTTAATTTTAATTTCTACTTGTCCATTGCTAGTATACAGGGAAGCAATTGACTTTTGTATATTATCCTTGTGTGATACAACATTTCCATCATCACTTGTTAGTCTCAGGAATTTTGGGGGATATTTTTGTCAATTCTTTCATATTTTCTACATAGATGATCACAACGTCTGTAAACAAAAACAGTTTTATGTCTTCCTTCCAATCAGTATGCCTGTATTTCCTTTTCTTGTCTTATGGCATTGCTACTATTTCCAGTACAACTGTTTTAATGTCCATGGGATCTGCCCAGTGTTTTATTTCTGATACTAGTAATTTGTGTCCTCTCTCTTTTTTCCTAGTTAGTGTGGCTAGAGGCTTATTGATTTTACAATTTTTTTCAAAGACCCAGTTTTTGGATTTATTGATTTTCTCTTTTGATTTCCTATTTTATACCTCATTGATTTCTGCTATATTTTTTGACAACTAAAAATTGTGTATATTTAAGATGTACAAAACAATGTTTTGATCTGCTCTATTTTTTTCTTTTCTTCTGCTTACTTTGGATTTAATTTTCTCTTCTTTTTCTAGTTTCCTGAGGTGGAAGCTTAGATGATTGAGTTTAGATCTTTTACCTTTTCTAATATATCCATGTGATGCTATAAATTTCCCTCTAAGCATTGCTTTTGCTGCATTCCACAAATTTTGATAAGTTGTGTTTTCATTTTCATCTAATTCAAAATATTTTCTAATTTCTCTTGAGAATTCTTCTCTAACTCATGTGTTATTTAGAAGTGTGTTGTTTAATCTCCACATATTCTGGGATGTTCCAGTTGTCTTTCTGTTACTGATTTCTAGTTTAATTCTATTATGTCTGAGAGCAGATACTGTGTGATTTACCTTCTTTTAAGTTTAAGGTATGTTTTATGGCTCACAGTGTGGCCTATCTTGGTAAATGTTCCGTGTGAGCTTGAAAAAACACGTATTCTGCTGCTAATGGATGAAGTAGTCTATGGATGTCAACTATATTCAGTTGATTGATGGTGTTGTTGAATTTAACTATGTCCTTACTGATTTTCTTCCTGATAGATCTGTCCATTTCTGGTAGAGGGGT
Source organism: Daubentonia madagascariensis (assembly GCA_023783475.1). NCBI lineage: Eukaryota > Metazoa > Chordata > Mammalia > Primates > Daubentoniidae > Daubentonia > Daubentonia madagascariensis. The sequence goes on from JAKFHU010000144.1 coordinate 16,683,949, forward strand.
ATTGAAGTATCCAACTATAATAGTGAATTCATCTATTTCTCCTTGCAGTTCTAAAAATCCTCATGCAGTTCTAAAATCCTCATGTATTTTGATGCTCTGTTGTTAGGTGTATATAAGTTAAGGATTTTGTTATGTCTTCTTGGAGAATTAATCCATTTATCATTGTGTAATGCCCTTCTTTATCCCTGATAACTTTCCTTACTTTTAAGTCTGCTTTGTCTAAAATTAATACAGCTACTCCCATTTTCTTTTGACTAGTGTTAGCATGGTATATCTTTCTTTATCCATTTACTTTTAATATGTATGAGTTTTTAAAGTGGGTTTCTTATAGACAACATATAGTTGTGTCATATCATTTGGTCCGCTCTGACAATCTTTGTCTTTTAATTGGGGCATTTAGATCATTGACATTCAAAGTAGTTATTGATATATTTGGATTTATATCTACCATATTTGTTACCATTTTCTATTTGTTGCCTTTATTCTTTGTTTCTGTTTTTGTCTTCCACTCTTTTTCTGCATTTTGTGGTTTAAATAGAACATTTTATATGATTCCCTTTTTTCTCCCTTCTTAGCATATCAGTTTATTTTTATGTTTTTTTAGTGGTTGCCCTAGAGTTTGCAATATAGATTTGTAGCTAATCTAAGTCCACTTTAAAATAATAGTGTACCACTTTACAGGTAGTGTGAGTACCTTATAATAACAAAATGATCCTAATTTATCCCTCCTTATCCCTGTCATTCACTTTACTTACATATAAGCAGCTATATGTGTTTGTGTATGTGTGTGTATATACATACAATCAAATATATTGTTGCTGTTATTATTTTGAACAAACTGTTACCTGTTAGATCAATTAAGAATAATAAAAATAAAAGTTTTTATTTTACCCTCACTTATTCCTTCTTCAGTGCTCTTCCTTTCTTTATGTAGATCCATATTCCTGACTGATATTATTTTCTTCTCTCTAAAGAACCTCTTTTAATATTTCTTACAAGGCAGGTCTACTTGCACCACATTTCTTCAATTTTTGTTTATCTGAGAAAGTCTTTATTTTCCTTCACTTTTGAAGTATAATATCATAGGGTGTAGAATTCTAGGTTAGTTTGGCTTTTTCCCCACCACTTTAAATATTTCACTCTACTCTCCTCTTGTTTGTATGGTTTCTGAAGTCAGATGAAATTCTTAATTTTTTTTCTTCCATAGGTAGGATTTTTATTCCCTCCGGCTTCCTTCAATATTTTTCTTTATCTTGATTTTCTGTACTTTCAAAATAATATTCCTAGGTATAGGGGTTTTTTTGGCATTTATCCTGCTTAGTGTGGTCTGAGCTTCCTAGACCTGTGGTTTGGTGTCTGACAATAAATGAACCTGTTTTTGTTAGATAATAAAGCCCCTGTGCCAATGACCACACATTCACATCAATTGCATGTATCTTGGAGAGCTTCACTAGCTATGAGCACTTCACTGGATCCCAGTGGATGTGAGATTTATAAGGTGAAATGAGAGTATCCTTCCCTTCATCTATGCAGTGGCAGTTTATCCATTTGTTAAATAATAGATTCCAAAACTATGGCATTTGTAGTAGATTTTCATTCTATCATCTCATTTCTCTTTTGGTTTCACATACATAAGTCTTTGCCAGAGAAAGGAAGGCAATGATAGCTATTTTAAACTGGAGATTCTTTGTTTGTTTTGTTTTGTGAATGAATGGAAAACAGATGAGCTCCATGTATGAGCTGATCCACGGGAGCCTTGCTTCAAAGCTCCCTGGGAGATAGCGTGGTGGGGAAAGAAGACTTGGGACATTCCACTCTTTCCCTGGCACTTATTCTGTGGCCTTAAGTTTCTCTCCATTTTCCATGACTTCAAAATTATAATAGATATTGTTTCAGTGAATACTTACTATGTATTATTACATGTTTTAACTCATTTAATCATCACAAGTCCTTGAGGTAAGTTATATTATTATCTCATTTTAGAGATAAAACAGAGGCCAGACAAGTTAAGTAAGTACTTTTTCAGTGGTCACAGAGCTGGTAAAAACAATCAGAATTTCAACCCAGATATACTAATTCAGATCACAAGAGCTTAACCATTGCAAAAAAAAAAAATACTGCTTCTTATGTTCCGTATTACTATCTCACAGAGGTATAAAGGGGTTTAAATAAGATGTAATATGTCCAATGTAATAGTCATTCAATAAATCATAATATTATTTATTATAAACATGTCCCAAGAAAAACCTCCCTTGTTTTCTAGTTCTTTTTTATTTTCTAAAAGTAGGCTTCAGAATGTATATTAAAGACTCTTAAAGAGCAGAGGGATGTCACTGCAACCCAGAACACTGCCTGAACACTAAATAGCATGCATCATAGCACAGAGATTAAAGGCAGGAAGGGTAGAGCCACACAGACTAGAGCTAAGGGTTGAGCCCCCCATGAACCTGCTGTGTGACTTTAGATAAGCTACTCAGCCTTCTTGAGTCTTCAGCTTTTCGTCTATGAAATGGGAGAATTAGTTCTCCATGTTAGGGTTGTTATAAGGAATAAATGAGATGATGTACATATACGTCACGGCATAGGAGCTGGCATTTGACATGGTCTCAAGTGGAAGACTCTGAGAATGAGTCTTCCACTTCCTCATAGATATTGAATTCTATTTGTCCAGGAGCAATGGAGTCAGGTGCAACCTTAACTGTTGAAGCAAGTGTTGATTCTGATTCAGTAATTCTGATTTCAAGGCACATTTTAGAAGTTGGGCTACAATTTAATTCATTTAATTTCTGCTGACTCTTTCCAGACCTGTCTGGTTTTCAAAATTTGAAGAAGATGGGGCTCTCAAAGATATGCTGAGTGTGAACTCACGGGATAGCCACTAGCTCAGAGCTCATTTCCAGGGAAGAGCCCTCTCTATGAGGGTTGACCCTGCAGAATCGAATGTCTTCTCTTTTCTCTGGATTAAGCATGTGGCAAAGGCGTGGTTGGGCATGGGGTCAAAAGTATAAATTCTGAATTCACACTATGCAGTATAACTTTGAGCAGGGCTTTAGTCTGCCTAGCCCTCAGTGTTGTTGTCGTAAAAGTGTGTGGGGGGGAGGGGGATAATAGTCTCTACCTTGAATGAGGAAAAAAGCACCTAGAACCCTCCATAATTATCATTATTATTATGCTATTCAGAGTGTAGTTTGCTGATGAATAAAGGTTTGAAAGAGAGAGAAGTCTTTCTGCTCAAATAGTCAATCTTCCAAAGTTAAAAATTATATTTTAAAGTCTCTTTGCATTGTATATTTACCCTTTTTTTAAACTCAGACAACCCACTGTTTTCCAAGCTCCAAACAAAGATTTATTCTTGCTTTCACTGTGTCTTTAATTCTAAATTGCAGAGTAGTTTGATTCATTATTCTGTTTCTTTTCAATATAGCACATGCTTTAAAATATAAGATATCTGAAGTCAGATTCTAAAAGTGTCAATTCTGGTGCTGAACCCACTGGGTTCAAATCCCAACTCTTGCTAACTAAGTGATCTTGGACAATTTACTTAATCTCTGCATTTCCATTCCCTCATATGTAAAATGGGATGTTAGTGAAGGTACCTATTCACCCAACAATCATTTGTCAAATACCTTCTATTGCTGTACAGTGTTCTAGGATATAGAGTTGCTGGGGAAGATTAAATGGATTAATGCATACAGTGCTTAGAATATTATCTAGCACATACTTGGCACTGTTTGAGTAATGTCAATAATTATTATCTTTGCAACTCCTCAAAACTGAAAATTTGTGAAAAGGATCAATGCCAGGAAATGCCACTAAAAAGGGATACTTCCCAGGCAGTGGCACAGAAGACCTGAAATCAATTCATTTCTCCTTAATTCACCGTTATCTACAACTGGCCATTCAAGTTCTTTGAGGCTGAAGTTTTAATTATTGCAGAATTCATGTCATTCTATATTTTCAGATTTTTCTTGAAATCAAACATAAATTGAAAGGTTTCCCATGATATATTTTTCCTCATGGAATGTTCTAACACTGCTCATCATATTTCCCCTCAAAAATTTGTCTACTGAATCCAGTTAGAGTCGTCTACCCAACCCTGCACCAATAAAGAGTTAATCAATCCTTTCTGTGTTATCTTGTAATATTTCTGTTCTTGTACTTATTCTACTTTTTAAATTTCTGATTATCTGCCTCCTTCCCTGACTATTATTTTTTAGAAGTAGAAATCAATGTTTTACTTTGTTACATAAATAACTAGCACAGCACCTGGCACATGGTACACAATCCATAAATGTTCAGTTTTTAAAATATATAATATATCAGCTTTCTTAAGGTACATGTACAGTTTGATGATTTCTGGTAAATGTGTACACTTTTGCAACCATCACCACAATTGAGTTTTAAAACTTTCATCACTCTCAAATTTCTTTCATACTCAGTTGCAGCAATCCCCACCCAAGACAGTCTCTGATCTACTATCTGACTATAGTTTTGCCTTTTTCAGAAATTCCATAAATTAAATTTCAGCTATTATGTTCCCATTTAAAATTTAAAAATTAACTGAAAACAATTTTAAAAAAGAAATTTCATATAAGTTAAACATTATTTTTTGTTTCTGACTTCTTTCACTTAGTATGTTTTTGAAGTCCATCTATGTTTTCTGCACATTTGTCCCTTTTTGTTGCTGAGTAAGTTTCCATTGCATGAATACACTGTTTTGTTTATCCATTCACAAATTGGTGGACACATTTGGATTGTTTCCAGTTTGGGAATTATTACCTGTAATGCTGTTATGAACATGCAGGTGCAGGTCTTATGTGGATATATTTTCATTTTGGGGGGGCAGATACATAGGCATGGAATTGTTGGGTTGTATATTAACTTTCAAGAAAATGCTGAAATGTGTTCTGAAGTAGCCATACCATTGTATGTTTCTACCAATGATAAATGAGGGTTCCAGTTTATAAAAATCCTTCTCCAACATTTGGTGATTCCAATCCTTTTATTATAGCCATTCCAGTGATTGTGTAGTGCTATCCCATTGTGGTTTTACTTTGTAATTACCTAATGAATATTAATAATAATAATAATGAATATCATTATATTAGCCATATACATATTGTCTTTGGTGAGGTGTTCAATCACATCTTTTGCTCATTTTAGAAATTGGATTGTTTGTCCTGTCATTATTGACTTGTAAAAATTCTTCTTACATTTGAGATACAAGTTCTTACAGTGGCCCCCATCCTTTTTGGCACGAGGGACTGGTTTCATGGAAGAAAAGTTTTCCACGGAAGGAGGGGGTGCGGAGCTTAGGCAGTGATGAGACCGACAGGGAGCAGCTGTAAATACATGTGAAGCTTCGCTCACTTGACCACCACTCACCCGCTCACCTCCCACTGTGGGCCACCCTCCCCACCCACACCCCTTCCTAAGTTTCATGGAAGACAATTTTTCCATGTTGGTGGGATACGGTCAGCAGAGCTCTGCAGCCCTGTCCTTAACAGGCTGGAGACCAGTACCAGTTCCTGGCGCGGGGGTTGGGGACTGCAGCATAATCAGATAGATGATTTGCAAATACTGTTCTCAATCTAAGGCTTGTCTTTCCATTTTCTTAGTGTGTTTTAAAGAGAAAAATGTTTTTAAAATGATAAAATCCAATTTATCTACTTTTTCTTCTATAGATCTAAGATTAACTTTGATCCCAAAACACAAAAACACAAAAATTTTCTAGTAGGTTATGTTTTATGCATTTATAGTTTAGTTCTTACATTTAAGTCTATGATCCATTTTAAGTTAAATTTTGTGTATGGTATGAGGTAAGGGTCTAAATTCGTCTTTTTCCACAAGACTATCCAATTATTTCACCACTATTTGTTGAATAGACTATCCTGCTCCACCACCCCTACCAATGAATTGCCTTGGCACCTTTGTAAATAATCAATTGACCACAAATATGTGAGTGTATTTTTGCTTGCTCTATTCTGTTCCATTGATCCGCATGTCTATCTTTTGCCAATATCACAATTTCTTGATGACTATAGCTTTATAGTAAGTGTTGAAATTATGTAAATTAAATCCTCCAACATTAGTCTTCTCTTTCAAAATTATTTTGGCTATTCTAGTTCCTTTGCATTTTCATATACATTTTAACATTGGCTTATTAATATCAACAAGAAAAAGCCTGCTGAGATTTTTATAAGGATTGGATTGAACCTATAGAAAAATATGGGGAGAATAGCCATCTTAAAAAATATCGAATCTTCCAATCCATGGATTTGGCATATCTTTTAATTTATTTAGGTCTCCTTTAATTCCTGTCAACAATATTTAGTTGTCAGTGTATAGAGAATGCACTTTTTTCCTGTTAAATTTATTTCCAATTGTCTTATTCTTTTTGATACTATTGCAGATTTTTTTTTCCTCAATTTCACTCTGGATTGCTTACTGCTTGTATATAAAAAAATGTGAATTTTTATTCTGATCATGCATCTTGCTCCCTTACCAAACTTGCTTATTAGTTCCAGTAGTTCATTTTGTAGATTCCTAAGAATTTTATACATAAAATACTATATCACCTATGATTATAGATAGTTTTGCTTTTTTCAATCTGTCTTTCTTTAATATTTTGCTTCCCTTATTGTACTGGCTAGAATATTTATTACAATGGTGAATATAAGTGGTGACTGCAAACATTCTTGCCTTGTTTTTGGTCTTATATGGAAAGCATTCAGGCTTTTACCATTAAGTATGAGGCTAGCTATCAGACTTTTTTTAGATGCTCAATTTCAGGTTAAAGAATTCCTTAACTACTCCTAGTTTGTTGTGAGATTTTCTTTTGAACGGGTGTTTAATTATGTCAAATACTTTTGAATATATTGGAGATAATGATGTAGTTTTTTGGTATTTGTTTATCTATAAGGAGTATAATAGTATTTGATTTTTAATGTTAAACCAGTCATGCATTCATGAGATGAATCGCACTTTGTCATAGTGAGTAATGAGTTTCATATGCTGTTGGATCTGATTTGCTAATATTTTGTAAAGGATTTTTGCATAAGTGTTTGTAAGTGATAAGGGACTGTAGCTGTATTTTCTTGTGATGTCTTTTTTGGGCTTTGGCATCAGGATAATACAGGCCTGAATTGGCAAGTATTTCTCCTCTTTCTTCTAAAGAAAGTTTTTTTACAATTAGTCTGATTTATTTCTTAAGAGTTTGATAGAATTTATCAACAAAGTGATTTGAGCCCAGACTTTAATTTGTGTAAAGATTTTTAATTACTAATTCAATTTATTTACTTAAAATAAGCCTTATCAGATTTTCTATGTCTTCTTGTGTCAGTTTTGGTAATTTGTGTCCTCCGAGAAAGTATTTATCCATTTGTTGGTATGTAGTGGCTAACCATATTGTTTCACATTTTGGAAGGTCTGTAGTGATGTACCTTTTTTCATTCCTGATTTTGGTAACTTGTGCCTTCTCTATTTTTATAGGCTGTCTAGCTAAAGAGTTATCATTTTTGTTAACCATTTTAACAAAACAAATTAGGATTTATGAGTTCTCTGTTGTTTGTATGATTTCTATTTTATTTATTTACATTTTGGCTTTTATTGTGTTCTTTCTTATACATTCTTTGTATTTTATTTGCTCTTCTTTTTATCAGTTCTGGATGTGGAAGCTTAGATTACTGATTTTATTTTTTGTTTTTTTATAGTGTTATTTGACCATTTAAAAAAATTTTTTTATTTCAAAATATTAAGGGGGTACAAAGGTTTTTGTTACATACATAGCTTTAATAATGCTTCAGTCAGGGCTATAAGTGTGCCCATGACCTGAATATTATTCACTGTACCTGTTAGGTAGGTTTTTACCCATCCCCTTATCCATCCTCCCCCCTTCTTGATTTCCAATGATTTTTACTTCTTTCTTTGCCCACAGGTGCCCATCAATTAGTTCCAAATTATTAGAGAGTATATGTGGTGTTTGTTTTTCCATTCTTGAGTTACTTCACTTAGGATAATGGTCTCCAGTTCCATCCAAATTGCTGCAAAAAACATTATTTCATTCCTTTCTGTGGCTGAGTAGTACTCCATAGTGTGTGTGTGTGTGTGTGTGTGTGTGTGTGTGTGTGTATACGCCACATTTTGTTAATCCACTCATGAATTGATAGGCACTTGGGTTCATACCACATCTTTGCAATTGTGAATTGTGCTACAATAAACATTCCAGTGCAGGTGGGTTTTTTTGATAAAATGACTTCTTTTCCTTGGGTAGATATCCAATAGTGGGATTGATGGATCAAATGGTAGGTCTACTTTTAATTCTTTGAGAAATATCCATACTGTTTTCCATAGAGGTTTACTAATTTACAGTCCCACCAACAGTGTATAAACATTCCTTTCTCTCTGCATCCATGCCAGCATCTATTGTTTTTGGACTTTGTAATAAAAGCCATTCAAACATGGGTAAGATGATATTGCATTGTGGTTTTAATTTGCATTTCCCTGATGATTAATGATGTTGAGCATGTTTTCATCTGTTTGTTGGCCATTTGTCTACCTTCTTTGGAAAAACTTCTGTTCATGTCTTTGCCCACTTTTTAAAAGGGTTGCTTGTTTTTTTCTTGCTGATATGTTTGAGTTCTTTGTAGATTCAGATTATTAGCCTTTTGTTGGATATATAGTTTGCATTATTTTCTCCCATTCTAAAGGTTGTGTATTTGCTCTGCTGATTATTTCCTTTGCTGTGCAGAAGCTTTTCAATTTAATCAAGCCCCATGTATTTATTTTTATTGTTGCTGTAATTGCCATTGGGGTTTTAGTAATAAATTCTTTCCATAAGCCAATATCTAGAAGAGATTTGGCTTTAATTCCTTATAGAATTTTTATGGTTTCATGACTTACATTTAAGTCTTTTATCCATCTTGAATGAATTTTTGTACATGGTGAAAGATAGGGGTCCTGTTTCATTCTTCTGCATGTGGCTATCCAATTTTCCCAGCACCATTTATTTAATAGTGTTTCTCTTCCCCAGTGTATGTTGTTGTCTGCTTTGTTGAGGATCAGTTGGTTGTAGGCAGATGGTTTTACAACAGGGTTCTCTGTTCTGTTTCATTGGTTTATGTCTCTATATTTGTACCAACACCATGATGTTTTGGCTACTATAGCCTTATAGTATAGTTTGAAGTCTGGGAATGTGATGCCTGCAGATTTTTTCTTTTTGTTTAAGATTGCTTTGGCTATTCAGGCTCTTTTCTCGTTCTAAATGAAGCATAGAATTATTTTTTCTAAGTCTGTGAAATATGACATTGGTATTTTAATGGGGATTGTGTTGAATCTGTAAAGCACTTTGGACAGTATCAACATTTTAACAATGTTTCTAAAGATCCACGACCATGATATGTTTTCCAATTTGTTTGTGTCCTCTGCAATTTCTTTCCTCACTGTTTCATAATTCTCCATATAGAGATATATCACCTCCTTGGTTAAGTATATTCCTAAGTATTTTGTTTTCTTTATGACTATTGTGAATGGTAATGTGTCTTTGATTTGACTCTCATTTTGACTGTTATTAGTATATAGAAATGCTACTGATTTATGTACATTGATTTTGGAAACTCAGACTTTGATGAATTTATTTATCACTTCTAGGAGTTTCTTGATGGAATCTTTGGGATTTTCTACACACAATATCGTATCATCAGTGAAAAGCAATAGTTTGACCTCCTATTTCCCAATTTGGATACACTTTATTTCTTTCTCTTGCCTGATTGCTCTGGCTAGGACTTCCGGTACTATGTTGAATACAAGTGGTGACAGTGGGTACCTTTGTCTTGCTGCATGTCTTAGAGGGAATGCTTTCATCTTTGCCCCATTCAGTATGATATTCGCTGTGGGTTTGTCATACATGGCTTTTATAAGTTTGAGATATGTCCCTTCTATGCCTAGTTTGTTGAGGGTTTTTATCATGAAAAGGTGCTAGATTTTGTCAAAGATTTTTCTGCATATATTGATATAAGCATATGATCTTTGTTTTTGCTTCTGTTTATATGGTGAATCACATTTATTGATTTATGTATGTTGAGCCATCTTTGTATTTCTGGGATGAAGCCCACTTGTTGCAAGTGAATTATTTTTTTGATGTGCTGTTGAATTCGGTTTGCTAGTATTTTATTGAGGATTTTTGCATCTATATTCATAAGAGATATTGTTCTGTACTTTTCTTTTTTTTGTTGTGTCCTTTCCTGACTGTGGCATCAAGGTGATACTGGCTTCATAGAATGAGTTAGGGAGGATTCCTTCCTTCTTGATGTTATGGAATAATTTCTGTAGTATGGGTACCAACTCTTCTTTGTAGCCAAAGCAATCTTAAACAAAAAGAACAAAACTGAAGGCATCACATTACCAGACTTCAATTTACAGCTGGTAGAAATAAGCGGTGAATCCATCTGGTCTGGGGCTTTTTTGTTGTTGTTCTTGGAAGACTTTTTATTACTGCTTCAATCTTGGTGCTCATTATTGGTCTGTTCAGGAGTTCTCTTTCTTTCTGATTGAATCTTGTGAGCTTTTCTGTTTCCAGGAACTTGTCCATATCCTCTATATTGTCTAGTTTACGTGCGTTGTAATTTTTGTAGTATTCATGGGTGATGTTTTGTATTTCTGCAGTATCTGTTGTAATATCTCCTTTTTCACTTATGATTGAGCTTATTTGGGCCCTCTCTCTTCTATTCTTCGTTAATCTAGCAAAAAGTATATTAATTTTGTTTATCTTTTTAAAGAACAAAATTTTTGTTTTGCTGATCCTTTGTATTGTTTCTTTGTTTTCCATTTCATTTAGTTCTGCTCTAAGCTTTCTGATTTCTTTTCTTCTGCTGGCTTTGGGTTTGGTTTGCTCTTCTTTATCTAGTTCCTTGAGATGTGACATTGGGTTGTTTATTTGTGATCTTTCTGCCTTTTTGATGTAGATGTTTAAGGCTATGAATTTTCCCCTTAGGAATGCTTTTGCTGACTCCCATAGATTTTGATAGCTTGTGTCCCCTTTGTTATTCAGTTCAAGTAATCCTGATTTCCATCTTAATCAATATGGGCCCAATAATCATTCAGCAGAAAGTTGTTTAATTTCCATAACTTTGTGTAGATTGGAGTGTTTCTCTTGGAATTAATTTCTAGTTTTATTCCATTGTGATCTGAGAAGATATATGGCATAGTTTTGATTTTTTTGAATTTGTTGAGACAAGTATGTGGCCTAAGATATGATCAATCTTGGAGAATGTCCCATGTGCTGATGAGAAGTATGAATATTCAGTAGTTTTAAGGCAAATTGCTCTATAAATGTCTGTTAGGTCCATTTGTTTTAGAGTCCCTTTTACATCAAGTGTTTATTTATGTTCTGTTTTGATGATTTGTCCACCTCTGACAGTGGGGTGTTGCTGTCCCTGGCAATTAGAATGCTATTTATTTCTTAGTTTAGCTCTAGTAGCATTTCATTTATGTATCTGGGAGCTCATGTGTAAGGTGCATGTATATTTAGGATTGTTATTTCTTCTTGTCAACTTGCTCCCTTTACCATTATATAATGACTGTCTTTATCTTTTTTTTACCATAGTTGATTTAAAGTCAATTTTATCTGATTTGAGAATGGCTACACCTGCTGTCTTTTGGTTTCCACTTGCATGGAATATTTTTTCCATCTTTTCATGTTAGGTCGGTGTGCATTCTTGTAGGTGAGATGTGTTCCCTGGAGACAGCAGATACTCTTTAATTATTTAAATATATTTTAAAAGTTGTTTTGAAATCATTATCTTATATATCCAACATCTTGGCCCACTCAGAGTCAGTTTCTACTGACTGCTTTGTTTTCTGAATACAAATCACACATTCTTGGTTCTTTTTAAGACTTATAATTTTTGGTTGAAAACTAGTCATCATAGATTATATTTTGTAGCATCTCTGGATTTTCTTTTCTTTTTTAAGTATTTTGTTAATTTTTACCACTTTCCTGGATTAATCTGCAGAATCTTTCTTCCTTTTCTCTTCTGCAATGTGTGCCACTGATGTCTCTGTAGTTTTCAAACTCTTATTTAAACTTTTTAGCTTGGCATCTGTATCTGCTTAGCATAGGGGTTAGCCAGTGGTTTGAGCAGAAATTATGCTCAAATATCTTGAGCCCATAAGATATGTTCTGTTGATTGATTTGTATATGGGTTGGGAGGACATTCAAAGTTGTGGCCAGTTCTCAAGAGTCTCTGGATTTTATCTTTCACTAGGCCCTCTTGGGTCTCTCCTGCATAGACACATATTTTCCCATAATCCAAGAATGCATAGAGAGTTTATCTTATCCCTTCTAATGAAGCCTCTCTCATTTCTAAAATGTGCCCTGTAAATTTTTGGCACTGTGTGGGGGGGACCATTCTTACATGAGTAAAATTGCATTTCTTAATGGGGAGGTCAGGAATAGCCCCAGTCAAGAAGGTCATAGACCCCTGCTGTTCTTACATGAAGCTTTAGCAATTTTCAAGAGTAAATGCTTCTCAATTTGTTTTCTGCATTTGGTCAATTTCCAAATTTTCCAGAGTCCTGAAATGGGTGCTTTTGGCACTTTTGTCCTGTTTTATACTTGTGTTTTACAAAGAGGATTCACTGATCTCTTTATATCAATATAACCAGAAATAGTGCCACTAAGGTTGATTAATAAAATTGAACAAATGTTGTAGAGTGGATGGGAAATAAAATAGGGTACATAATTGTCTCTTTAATACTAATGCTAAACAACAAAAAAACTCTCTGATAAATTTAATATATTTGGAATTGTTCCATTTTAGATGCAAATATAGGAATCAGCCTCTCAGGCTGTTGACTCCTGGCAGATACCATGACTAATTTTATAGGACCCCAAAAAGCAAGTCTGTTTGGGTTGAAAGTGAGGGATGGGGTCAAAACCTTACCATACACCCACTTTGTTACTTCCACATATCTCATAGCAGCCCATGAATCACCTTTGAGGAGCCCTAAGACATCAACAAACTTGGTTTAATGAACTATATATGAAATTTAACTTCTTTGTTTCACAAGGGAAAAAAGTGAGGCTTAGGCAACTGACCCATCAAAAATTAATGGACCATTTAGATGAATATCAGTGTCCAGAAGGATCAATCTTTTCAATAGCTTTGCTATTAAATTTTACTGTGCTAATTCTCATAGGCAGAGACTGTGGCATATCTGCCTCTGTAATGGCATGCCTTTCACCTTCCCTAACACTACACTGGGCCTCAAAATATTTGTTGAATTTATTAATTAAAAAATATGAATCACACACTAAAACTGAGAAACCGAGGATAAAAACCCATCCTGTAATTCTCTATGGTGCCTGACCTCTGCTGCATTTCATGTCAGCTTTGCATAGGAGATTTCTTAAAGTTCTGTGTCTTATAATCTCTGCCTGTGTATAGGAAATTATCCATGAATATTGTTACCTTCTCTTGGAAAAAGAGGTAAAAAACCTCACTGACTCTATATTTAAGATTGAATAATGTAATGTAAGTTTTTTTTAAGTTCAAGAGGTATCACACATAAGAGATAAATATATACAGGTCAACATGAGGTGCCCATATGAATGTTTTGATTTAGTGAACTAGTTTCCTAAGTACAATTAAGCAGTTAAGCTTCTTGTGATTTATTGCCATTACTCTGGTTGAGCCTTATAGCAAATAGGTTATTGAGGACAAGCTGCTGATTCTGCTATAAAAGCCTTGAAGTAACCATATGGATCAGCAGCAGTCTGCTTCTGGTAGACATGGGTAAAGAAGGGTGGGGAAAAACTCAGGGAACCAGGAAGCATTTCCAGGTGAAAGAGTAGTTTGGTGGATTTTTACCTCTTTTAATGTTATCATTAACTCTGGGGATGATGCTATTTCACACAGAGAAAGTTGACATGCTCAGAATAACAGATTTAGGAGATGTGGGTATCATCATAATTTTTCTCATATTTCTACATAAATTTGAAACAAATGCCAGGCTTTTGTTTGTTTGTTTGTTTTGTTTTGTTTTAAAATGCCAGTTTTTATTTTGTGTTTGGGCAACTTTGTCTCTTCTACCTTTTCCTGATTCTCAGTAAACTATAGCTTGTTTTTTTCATCCTGACAGGAAGAAGTCTTCCCTTCTTTACTCCTTAATTTCCTATGTGGTTCTGTGGAGGAATAGTTGAGCTCTAACCACTGGAACTCAGGTAAAAGAGAGTAAGGTTCCATGGATAACTGCTCCGCTTTTCACAGAATGCTCATGCAGAGGGATGTGGATGGTCCAATGGCTTAGATTTGTTCATCCCTTCATATTTATTTAGGTCCTTTTGTATTTTGTATCACTTTGTTCCTCCTTCAAACTATGTAACAGAGGCAGTATTTTTATTCTCCTCACTTTAAAGATGGCAGAATGGAAGTTCAGAGAGATAATGTCCATGACTTGTAGTCACACAGTTATTAACTATAAAGCTAGGCATTAAAATGAGGTTTCCTGTCTTCAGTTTTCATGCCCTTTATACTATATCATATCATATAGAAAACAGACCAAAGCAACCAGGTAGCCAGACATTATTCAGCAAAAAAGTGGAAAGGTTACCCATGTCTCCAGCCTGCTTGTATTATACCCTATAGTGAAAATAATCAAAATATATTTATTTACCAGAAAAAATAGTGGGGCACAGATCTCAAAGGTAAGAATATGAACACAGTATGTCTTGTGTCATTATTCCCCAATGACTTACCCTGTAGCTGACATCCTCCAGGAGGGTAGATGTGCCTACAGTGCACTCTGCTTGCCACAAGGTCTCCTTGATGCTACAACCGTAAAGGAACACATTTTTCTTTTGGGAGTGGCCATGGAAATCACAGAAGACCTACAATAGCCAAACAAAGGAGAAAATAAATCCAGGTCAGGTCCATTGGTTCCTGAAACATTTGAAATGCCAACTTTCTCATATAGATACTGTTTAGTTAGCAGAACCAGCCATGTAAGGATCATTGGTGACTCTGGCAAGAGTTGTATTGATGTAGTTCTCCGGGAAGAATGTAGATTATAGGGGTCTTAGGGGTGAACAGGGTATGAAGAAATATGAGTCATGTATAGCTCTTTTGAGAAATTTACTTGTGACTGTGGAAGAGACAGGGTCAAAGCTGGAAAAGAAAAGAGGAATGAGGGCACTTTAAAATATATATGAGGGTTTTAAATAATTTAAAAAGTCAATAGGAAAGATCTATTTTAAAAGTAGATTAAATATACAAAAAAAAAGACACTAATAAGTGACTATAATTTCTCTCTAGGTTCTCATGTGGTAAAGAATGACCACGAAAACTCAATGGCTTATCAAACAAAGGCTTATGGCTCATTTATGCTAGAGATTAGCTGTGCCTCTGCTCTGCATGTCTTCTTCATTCTAGCATCCAGGCTAAAGAAGAAGCCCTAACTTGGGACGTGATCCTCTTGTGGCAGAGGGAAAAAAAGTCAAAGGTAGAATCATGTAATGACTGTTAAATCTTCCTCTGAAGCATGGCAAACATCATATGTGCTCACATTTCATTGGTCAAAAGAAGTTGCATAACCAGTCTTATCATCAGTGGCACGGTGAAGTGTATTCCTCCTATAGGGAGGCTCTGCAAATCACATGGCAAAGGGCAGTGATGTGAAATCCTATTACAAGGAGAGATGCTAATAATTGAGAAAAATAATAAAATCTTAAAAAATGACCACAAATTCTTCCCATCCCTGTATGCATGCCTCTTTGCAGTGGACTATGGTGTACCTTCATCAATAGGTAGAGTATATTTCTTCACCCCTTGAATATGGACTTAGTCGTGTGACATCTTTTGGCCAATAAGAATGAGCAGATATGATGAACGCTGAGGATTATAAAGGGGTTGGTTTGCTGTCTGTCTGTTCCTGGAAACCCTGCAACAACTGCCGTGTGAATGAGCATAGGAAAACCTGCTGGATGATGAGACTCTGCAAAGTCATTCGCATTGACCTAGCAGATACCAAGTCAACCACCAGACATGTTAGTGTATCCATCTTAGACTATCCAGCCCTGACTATTTACCTGAATGATTCTCATTTAGAATCATTAGACATAATGCTTAGTTTTTGTTTAAGCCAGCAAGTTTTTCTGTGGTTTGTTATACAACAAAAGCTAAGTGCTATAATAATCTGTTCACTTAGTCTAAATATTTGCTTTCCTCCCTTCCACATACAAAATACCCTCACCTCCTCCCCAAATGGAATACCCCTGAATAGCCTGTTCCGTCTCAGTGGCAGACTCTTAGCCCAAGATTCCATTATAGTTCCCATATTCTATATGCGCCTCTTCCCGATCACCACAAAGGCCAAGTCACCTGCTCTCCACTCATCCACATACAGTGGTTGAATGAAGCAACCATATCCCAACAACCTTCAGGTTTGAAAGGGGAGGGATGGGACAGACACAACAGTCACTTGTCCTCTGAAATGCCCATGGATAGACATTGAGAGGTGTCTATATCCTTTGATATGGCCAGCCGGTTGATTAAACCCTATTTCTGCTCCCTGCTAGTAGCCCTCCAGGAATTTTTCTCTATAGATCCTTACTCTGCCCTTGGGAGGTGCTTATTTTTCCTTTATTCTTCTTGGCCACACATAAAAAGGGCATTGGAGAATAGGGCTCCCTTTGAGGCCAGACATCTCTCTTCTCTGATTCCTGAAGTAGAAGTTTGGGGGGCTCAAAGATCATTTTGGTCTCAAAAAGTCACAGTCTCTTTGAATCAAAGCACAGAAAAAGCACAGGAAATGAAACACATGAAGGTAAAATAAAATATTTTTTCTTTTTTTCTTGATTTTAACTTCTCTAAAACAACACTTGACAGTCTAAAGCAAAATAATAGCTATGTAGTGTATGTTTACATCATATGCAAAAGTAAATCTATCACAGTAATGGCACAAAATATGGAAGAAATAAATTAGTAATATACTGTTATAAGGTTCTTATAGGATAAATAAAGCAGTATATTATCTCAAGGTAGACTCTGGTTAATCAAAGATGTATATTGTAAATAATAGGGCAAACACTAAAAAAATTTTTAAGAAACATAAATAATAATTCAATTGTGTAGATAAATTAGAATCATACAAATGCTCAATTAATACAAGAGAAATCAGAAAAGATAGAAAACCCTAAAAACAGATGAAACAAATAGAAAATAGCTAGCAAGATGGTAGATTTCAATCCAAACATATCAATAGTGTCATTCAATGTAAATAGTCAAAGCACGCTGTTATAAAATGAAGTACATCAGATTGGATAAATAAGCAAGATCAAATGTATTCTGTCTACAAGAAATTTGTTTTAAATATAAAGAGATAAATTAAAAGTAAAAGGATGTAAATAGATATACTATAGAAATACTAAATAAAAGAAAGATGGGATAGCTATATTAATTATCAGATAAAGTAGACATCAGGACAAGAAATATTATCTGAGATAAAGAGGAATGTGCTGGGTGATGTGTTCATCTTGTCTCCGGTAGTAAAGTGCTACCACTTGGCCTCTGCTACTCTGGAATTTCATAATCTCCATCAAAATCAAAGACCCCCCACTACAGTGGTAGCATTCCCTACAGACCTTGCTTTCAAAGGACAGCAACTACACAGCTTTTCAAGGATGAAGATGCTCCCCTCACTACTGTATGTCTCACTGGAGGGACTGTCTCTCATAGGTGGGAGAGAGATGGGTGTGCAAGTCTCACAAGATAAATCCAGTACACATTTCTATTTCCCTGAGACTTTGCATACTCTCCTCCACATTATGTCAGAGAAGCTCTGGCATCTCAAATTCACTAAATGTAGGCTACTGTTGAGCACAAGTTTCAGTTAACCAACCAATTAAGGTGTTAGATCCACCTCCAGCTGCTCAAGCTAACAAAGTAAATCCAGAATCTCTAGATCATACACTCATGTCAGTGAAGTCAGCCAAAAGCAGTGTTAGGTTCTGCCTTTATCAGTATAGCACCCTTAGAATCCATTCCTACACGTGTTTCCCAGGTTTCTGATGATATATATTATCAACATCTTACAATTCTTTTGGTATACAGCTATTTCTTCCTGGGTCATAGTGTGTACTTATCCTCCAGGATTATACTGATATTTAATTCTAGTTTGAGATGAGGAGGCAATATTGAGTAGTTGTTGTGGGTCTTAAAGAAAATGAGCATCCTCTTTCAAGGCACCTGCCTCAGGTGAGGCTATCACAGGATTTTCCAGCTGCCAAAAACTAGTCTCCTCAGTTACTATTCCTACTGATCTGTGAGGCTTGAGTGATGTTCTATTCCAGACTTTAGAGCAGTGGATCCCAAATAAGAACAAGCATCAGAATAACCTAGAGAGTTTGTTAAAGCAGATTGCTGAGCCACGCCCCAGCAATGCTGTGATTCAAGTAAGTCTTGGTTAGGCCCCCAAATTTGCATTTCTAAGAAGTTCATGCTGATGCCCCTGGTCACTTTGAAAACCTCTAGTTTAGAGGAACCAATGAAATAATTGTTTGAGGTTTAATCCTCCATCATCATGAATTTCCCACCCACCTTTACCTCTTACACCTCAGTTTCTCTCTGTGAATAAACACCCACCATTCTTATGAAAAGTGTGCAAACAAATTAAGACTGTGTCTTAGCAACAGATTTCTCAATAAAGCCAGAAGCTATGCCTACTTGGTGATGGGAGCTCCTTAAATGCTGAATTCAACTAGAGAAAAGAGTGCTTTTTTTTCCTGATTCTTACAGACTCTGAAAGCTGGGGTAAATGACAAATTACAGACCTATTCACCTGCAGGAATGAGCACTGCTAAATCCTGGGAGTTCTAGTGGCCTCTGAAGATTCAGAATGAAGAAAATGGAGACATTGTTCTGCCTGTTGCTCAAATGATGTCCCTAAAAATAAATGCCTCTTAATTGTAAGAAACATGTATTCCTCCAAATTGCAGGGGGCAATTACAAGACAATTAGCACATTATTTCAGTTTAGGAAACTTTTTCTTTCCTACTGGAAGATTTAATGCTTATACTTCGTTCAGCAAAATTCTGTACCAGATAAGTAGGAAGTACTCCCAATGAGGACACTCCAATATCTACAGGTTTATCTTGCTTATTAATCAATTGAGTCAACAACTATGAACTAGGTGCCTGCTATGTGGCAGGAGAAAGTAAAATTTTAATATAACACAGTCCCATTCCCCATAACAACAACAGTAATAGCTACCATAGTTAATTTATTGACGACTGCAGGTACTGAGCTGAAAACTTAATATAGATTAGCTCACAATGAAGTAGGTACTTTTATTATGCCTGTTTTTCAGCTGAGAACACTGAATTTCAGATAAAATAAGTAACTTGCCCAAATTTGCACTGCTATGAAGTTAGAAAATTTTTAAACTCCCATTTGCCCTAACCCAGAGGCAAAGTTTTAAAACGCTTTTCATTTCTGTATTGCCTCTTCCAGGAGCCAACAGGTCATCGTGGTATAACGAGAGGAGAGTTGAGCTAGAGATAAGCTCGGGATTCTCTGGGAACCCAAATAAGGGCATGCGCACACCTCTAGGGGGCAGCATTCACACTGCACTCTGAATGAATGGCAGGCCTGAAGGTGCGCAATGTGCTGTTTCTGGGATTGCCAAGGCAGGTTATATCTAAGATGAATCTTACTGAGTAAGAACTATCCAAGCAAATGGAAAATTGGGAAGAAGGAGCTATGGGTTTGAGGAGTTGTAATTTTAGAATAAGAGCATAGAGTAAAAAGAGAATAAATCTGGTATCTATAGCAGTGGGCAGCAGTGGGATCATCAATGCGCTTGTATGCCATTCCAGGGTGTTAGGACATTTTGTTGAAGGTGGGTGAAGGAGACTTTAAAGTGTTTGAGCAAGGAGCAACCTGATCAGGTCTTTAGAATAGAAGTGTTAAGATCAGAGAGACTGAGACCAGGCAAGAGAGATGACAAGAACCTAGCTTAAGGCAGCAGATACAAGTATGTACAGAAAGGAAGTTTTGCGAGAGTAAGGAAGTAATATCTACAGGAGTTGGAGACTAAACGGATTTAGAGGCTCAGAGAGGAGGTGGTTAAGAATAATACCTGGATCTCTGGATTGAGTGAATAAGCAGTGACTGCTTTTCCCCAAGGCAAAGAACATAGGAAGAGATGCAGATTTTAAGGTTTTATGTAGTTTCATTTAGTTTTGTTTGAGCTGGAGTGCTTACTTTTGAACTTTTGGCCCTTGGCTAAACTGATACCTCTCTCTGTGTCTCAGTTTCTTCATTAGCAAAGTATATGGTGTGGATTGGATTATGCATCTCCCTAGGACCTTTTCCAATCCATTCCTGTCTGAGCTAAACTGCAAGGTTAATTTAATTCATGCAAACGTGAGTTCCACCGTTTCCTGCTCAGCAAAGAGGCTGATCAGGACCAAGTTGCTATGCTCCTCACATGCCTTCCCCCTCTTTCCCCTCTCTCCCTCAGTCCTATTCTGGTTCCTCCGCAAGTTAATTGGGCCCCTCGTTGGAGAGGTTACCCCCTTCCATCTCAGATACACTTCCCTTAGTTGTTCCCCCACCACCGCCACAGCTCACTTGTCCCTGATTGTGTTTGGCTCTGATTTGCCAGCTTTAAGCTTCTGTGTTTTCCATTCCTGACATCTGGGTCTCATTCCTGCTTCCCAGCAGCAAACCTTTGCATTATTTATACCATTGCCACAGGAAGATGAAGGTGAGGCAGGAGCCAGGAGGAGACATATTCTGGAGAATGTGATAGAAACCCAAAACAGCAATGCTTCCAATTAAAACAACCAAGGCTCCCCAAAGCCCTAGAGATTCTAGCTTGTGCACAATATTGTGCAGATGGCATTCAGCCCAAGTTCCTGAGTGGAGTTAACATCTCTATAAAGGAAATGATATTGGTGACATGCTCGATTACCTTCCAAGAGCCCAGTTTGCAAGACCCCATTTTCCAGACCTTTTATTGACAGCCATAATTTCCCCAATAAGCATTTCATCTGTGTTATCAGCAATATCCAGTCATGGCTAAGATTAACCACAGGGGGGACATGCCACTACCTGAAAGGGGATATTACACTCTGCTCCCTTTCCCAAAGTGAGAGACTTTCACTTAAATTGGGTCATCATGGGCCAAAGTTCCAACACGGTCTCAGAAAAGCAGTGTTTACTTACAGATAGTTTCCACTCCCTCCACTAACTAATTTGAGGAGACAATTTTCACATTAAACTGAGCAGGATGCACCAATAACTAACTCTTCATGAGACTGCCCACAGTGGGACCTTTTGTTATATGATGTAACATGCTGAAGGAGGTTTTCTGCCATCCCAGTGTTATTATAATATCCTTCTTTCCAAAATAATTCTACTACACTGAAAGAGCCTATGTAAATCAACACAAAAACACGTAGCCTAATATGAGGCTTCGTTTTGTATCTGACACCCTTCTGGTAAGTAATAATTTTAATGCCTACTATGTATTTGAATGCCTGATATGTGCCAGTCACCATGCTAAGATTTTACACACATCTATAATCAGTATAAAAAGTCTTGAAAGGAGGATATCATCCCAATTTTACAGAAAGGTTCAACTTCTACTACGATTAAAGGAGGTTGAGCAACTTGTCCATGGCTACTCATTAAAGTAGCTACTCATTAAAAAGCGATGCGTTGTATCTCAAATCTGATCAGTCTGCTTCCAAAATTCTCCCAAACAAGACATTTAAAAACATTTGATTTATCAGTGGTGTAGAGCGATATAACAAGGCTGTTAATTAGCAAATCTGAGCATGAACTATTCCAGACTCAGCCTGAGGTCTTGTTTCAGCTGTTTTCTATTCTCCCTCTCTGGCCAGCTTTCCCTCCGTGAGCAGTAAGCTGAACACCTGAGAGGGCACTTGTGCGGTGAGTTCCCGGCAGGTTTCTCAGGAGTTAAAACTGTTCCTTTCCCTCAGTTTTACGCATCGAAGGGAAAGAAGCAGCAACCTGGATGCCACTGTTAGACACACTGCCTGGGTGAGGCCTTTACCATCTGTCTCACTCAGGCGCAGTTGCTGAAGCTCTCGAGGAAGACGTATTCATCTATTCACTTTGTGTGTTAAACTCAATCAGAGCGCACGGGCTGTTGGGACCCCTGTCTTCACCAGAAGGTGGGATCTAGACTAGGCTTTTTTGACCTATAAGAGGTTTCTAAGTTGCCTGAGTAAACCCTTGGGGTGGGTTGGGGCAGTGAATACTGACCCACTGCCATACCTGCCCAGTCCATGTAAGGAGGCTACCTTGGTTTTGCCTCAGTTGCCTGATTTGCATTCCTATCTTTGAGAACCGCTGGTTGCCTCAATCCCAAAGGCTGGACTGTGCTTTGCCCGGGGCAACCCCCACTTTCTGGAACTAGAACTTTGAGCCCTACATACAATGCCCTTGGCTACGACCATTGCTACTTTCTACTCACTAGTCAGTCCTCAGACACACAGAGGCCCCTTCTGTGTCTGCATCAGAAGCCTCTGCTTTGACCTCAGGCCTCCCTCACAGAGAACAGCCTTATGGCAAAACTAGGCCCTCTGGCCCTGTCTCCACAGATTTCTTGCCTTCCCCCCATTCCCTCCAGCTCTGGACAGAGGCACCTTCCCAAAGGCTGAGGGGAACATAATCCAGGCAACTACTCTCCTATTTTCCCCTGCACCCACCTCCTTGCCTCATTCCCTCACAGAAAAAATTAAAAATAGGGAATTTATTTAGACTTCTTTGAAAAATCTAACATGTGCTTTCTCTGGCATATGGAAGACCCCAGATTTTCAGCTCCTCTGGTGCACAGATACTACATTGAAGATACCAGCAAGGGAAGAAGAAAAAAAATGCTCTTTGCTTTTCAACCTAAGGTTATCTGAGAAACTTTAGCAATTCACTTAAATATAGATTATTTGAGTCAGTAAAATTAGACACAAAGTGTGGTTTCTGGTATGTTAAAGAAGCATTGTTTAATCTTTATCCAAATAGCATGAAAACAATTCTAAATAAAGGAAGATGGGATCAAATTTAAATTTTTTTCACCCAGGACTGCCATGGGCATTCTGTCCCTTCCCCCGATTACGGCAGCAAGGTTTTTGGTTTTTTCCTACCATATCCTCAAATGCCAAAAGAGTGAAATTCTAGATTTAGTACCTTAGCATGAGTCAACGAAAATAAGCAAAAATAACACTTGTTCTTCTACCACTTCAGAGGAATAAAGTGGAGGTAAAAGAGTATGTATAAAATACCTTCAGGTCCTTGGAGACAAGGGTTATAGGAAGGGACATGCCATCCCTTTTCTTCCCTCTCCTTTTGTACCTCTTTTAAAAGAAGCTGATTAACTAAAAAACACAGGCCAGAGAGACAAAATAAGACCAGGAAAATCATTTAAGTAGCTAAAAATTCTCTTTCACCAGGCCCCAGAGAAAGACAAAACCCAAATATGCCTGCCCTGTCCCCTGGCAGAAGGCAGCCCAGTTTGTGTGAGTTGTAAACGGAAATCAATGAGCTCTTCAAAGAGCACTGAGATCCCTTTACCAACATGCAGTCACACAGGGAGAGCCAGGAGGATAGGAATCAATACCTCTCCTAATTCTGAAGCCCCAGCTCCTTACAGCAGCACAAGGGCCAGGCCAGCTGCAATGTGGCAGCTCAGAAGGAGCCGTCCCCCTGGCTTCCCGCAAGCGTGCTACAGCCTACGGGCTTTCTCTCCCTCCAAAGCTGTGCCCGACTGCCTCCTTAGCCACCGGCCTTGCCTCCTGGCTCTTATGGGGAGTCTCACAACGAGAAACAGATTCAATGTCTCCTGCTAGCTGACTTGACTCTCATGTCTCTATGCTGGTCAGTCTTATTTTGGGAAGCCACTTTGTCTCCTAGTTGTGTTTTAAATCTCTGTGACTTTGTTCTGATTTGTTCTTAATTTTCTGTATTTAGCTAAATGTGTACCTAGAAAGAAAGGCACAGATCCTCAATATACAGTGCAATGAGTTTTGGTGTAACTAAATCCTCAGTCATGATATAGAACATTTCCACTAACCTAGAAAGTTCCCTCCTGGCACTTCAACCCCCTTCCCCAGAGGCAACCACTGTTCTAATTTCTATCTTCATAAATTACTTTTACTGCCTTTAAACTTCACATAAATAGAAGCATAGAGGATATGGTCTTTACTGTCTAGCTTCTTTCACTCAACATAATGTTTCTGAGATTCATTCATGTTATTGACTGTAACAGTAGTTCATTGTTTTGTTTTGTTTTGTTTTTTGAGTTTTGGTTTTGGTTACTGAATAATAATACAATGTATGAATACACCAAAATTTGCCATGTGTTTGGGCTTTTGGATCCAAGATCTAAGCTCTCTAACAGAAAATCTGGGTTCAAGAACATAGGAGAGGAGTCACAAGAAGGTCTGTGTGATATGAGTATCTGCCACCTGTTAAATGAAAAGCTTCCTTTCTTTTGTACTATGCAGTGACCCCAAACATAGAAAACTCCCTGGATTTCCAATTTCACAAAGCAGAAGACCTAAGGGATCCTTTGAGGAAAAAAAAATGTTTCTCAGCCTTACTAGAATCAAATCCAAGGGAAACCCTGCCTCATCCTTCAAGTCCAGCTCAAATGGCACCTCCACTCTCTCTGGCTTTTCCACAGTCCTGAGAGAGAATCACTCAACCCCTCATCTTTATTCCTATAACACCGCACATGGGCCTTCATTACAGTGTTTACTATTTTGTACCACACTAGTTTCCTTGCAGACCTGACTCTACTTTCTACCAAAGTAAACTGTGGGCTCCTCAAAGAAATGGACAATGTTTTTTTTTTTTTAATTGGCTTTGTATCCCTGGCACCTAGCACAGCAATTTCACACAGATGGTGTAAGAGAATGGACACATGGATCACTGCCCAGATGGGTGGATGGGTGGATGGATGGGTGGATGGATGAAACAATATGTGGATATTGCCATATTGCCTATAAACCGAATGATCTGTCTGGTATTTAGAAATCCCCAGCAGTACAAGGGTACTGCTTTCTCTCACAGCCCCACACTCCCATTGGTTCTGGGAGTTCATATTAATCCACCCACCACTGGGCAAATGCCTGAGTACCATCTAGAACAGGTGAGATTTCCTAGCAACCATGCAGTGCCCTCCCAGTGCTTCAGAAAATATTTTAATAAGAGCTAGAGGTTGAGCAGAGTCACAGTTAATCTCCAACCATATAGCCCAAGAGTCAACCTTATTGCAATAGAAATCTTCCTGGTACAGGACAGGCCTGTGTGCTGAGTGAGTAGCAGCGCTTCTGTTGCTAGCAGGAGGCTGCTTCAACATAGCTTTGTGGGTAGCTAAAAGGTGATGTTAAGCCCATTAGAGCGCTTTGTAACACTGCGAATAGCATTTAGGACTCAGCTGTTTCTCACCCACCTCTCAGATGGTCCCAGCAGGAAACAAGTCTGTGCCTGTCATGTTTATAGCTAATTAATGTTTATTTATATTTTTAAACAAGCTTTTCACCTGTCATGCTTTAAAATAAATGTTCTGCTCTTCAATTAGAGGTTGCCAGAGCAGAGAGGAATCCTGTGTTGTTGTGGGTTGAAAGTGTGTGTGTTTAAATGTGTATCAGGTAGGGAGTTCTTTCCTTTTAAGTTTCTGTCTCTCTTCTTGGAGCCTAAAGCTTCCTACTCAGAGAAACACCTCTTTCCAAGTTTCGACCATGAGGTTGGTGCCCTGCTATGCAGGCCATGAACTCACTTCCAGTGGGTAGATAGCAGAGATAACAGTGCCTTCCAGGTTTGGGGGAGGGCAAGAGCAACATGAAAATACTGTACATTTTAACTAGTATAGAACCAGGATTCTTAAGAGAAAAGAATGTGCTTTGCTTTCTGTGCAATAAAAGATTAACTCAGCAAGTCAAGGGTGTACAAAACTTCCATATTCTAAAGAAAGTTCTGTTCCTTGACCAGCTCCTGGAAAATGAACTTTACACCCTTGGAATATTCTGCTGGATGAGTGTCTTTCTTTACCTGAAGACTTGGGTCATGCCAGGTGGTTGATGCTGACAATGTGATTTTTGGTGGGGGTCTTGGGCCATGAGGTATTTATTTGACCTCTGGAGAGTGTGGAGACTGAGTAACTTAAGGTCAGCCATGTGGGGCACTCTATGGCTACATAACTGACCCCCAATAAAAATGCTGGATACCAAAGATACCTGGTTGGCAAAACACATCATTGCTGGTGAATTAAGTACTGTTTATACAACTCTACTGGACCAGGACATCTGGAAACTTGCACCTTGTCTCTCCTGAACTCCGCCATATATGCCTTTGACCTTTGCTGATTTTCATCTGTATCCTCTCACTGTAATAAATGTAATTGTGAATGTAACAGCTATTCTGAGTTCTGTGAGTCCTTCTAGGAAATCTTTGAGCTTGAGGATAGTCTCAAGGACCACCAGCACACTCTCTCAAGAGTAAATAATGAAGACAGGTTGAGTTGCAGGGTGGAAAAACACATCAAAACTGAATCACAATTCTGCCATACACTTCTGGGTGACCTCAGAGAAATCACTTTCCTTAATATTTTCCATTAAGTAACATTCTATTTACATATGCATCAATTTTGTCAATAAATATTTATTGAATAAGCTATTTCTTTGATCACATAGTAGATGCTCAAAAAGTGGTTAATGATAGAGATAATTTGATTTTGCCAATATGTGAGCTTTTCCACTCCATCTTAAGTTTCTTAGGTTAGGTAAGGACTCTAAGATTGGACATATGCCCCTCCACACTTTTACAGACAGGTGTGGTCATAGTCTGTAGTTAATAAATGGGCATTTTCATATGGTTACTTCACTGCCATTTCCTCTTTCTTGTCTCAAGCCAAGGCCTCTGATTTCAAATAGTCTGTTTTGGGTTTTTTTTAATCAATTGTGTAGTGCCAGAAGCTTGGGAGAACAAAGTACCTAGAACGGTGCCAGAATCATCTTTGGAATGTAATAGATATTAGTTGAACATGAATATAAACACCTAGAGGATTTTTCCCAAACACTATTTAATAGTTGTGCACATGTTTTTTCTTGTCCAATAACTGAAATATCAGAAAAATAAAGGTCCAGGAAATAAGATAAAATACAATTTCTTGCCCAGTTTTTACCAATGAGTATTGAAATGATTATTGGCCTGTGTTGTGGGATGAATTGTGTCCTCCAAAGAGATATGTTGAAGCTCTAATCCCTGGTACCTGTGAATGTGACCTTATTTGGAAATAGGGTCTTTGCAGATATAATAAAGCTAACACAAAGCCATATTTGATTAGGGTGGGCCCTAATCCAATGACTGATGTCCTTATAAGAAGAAGGAAATTGGGATACAGACACCCACAGAGGGAAGATGGCCTTGTGAAGACAGAGGCAGAGACTGGAGTTATGCTGCCACAAGCCAAGGAATGCTAGGGATTGCTGGCAATGATGAGAAGCTAGAATGAGCAAAGAAGGACTCTTCCTAGAGCCATCAGAGTGAGCAGGTCCCTGCTAATACCTTGATTTCAGACTTATATCCTCCAGAAATGTGAGCTAAGTTTCTATTGTTTTAAGCCACCCAGTTTGTGGTAGTTCATTACAGCAGCCCTAGGAAATCAGTACATCCTCCATTAGAGCTCATCACATACATGTATTTGGCCTTTATTTTGGTTTTTGGTTTTTGTTTTTTGCCTTGACAGAGTGTAATCTGCCTCCTGCATAGTAGAAGGAACCAGCCAAGAGTGTGGATGTGTAGGGAAGTAAGTGACTCACCACGGGACTCCGGCCAATGCTACTCAGGTAGTAGAGGAGTCCTTTGGCATGGTAGATGGTTGGCTGGAGATGGGCACGGGGAGACAGCCACTGTCTGTTCAAATCTTCCCCTCTCAGTGAACATCTGTGACTGCAGGAACAAACCATACACAAATAAATACACATTTAGAAGAAAATTACTTTAGAAAATAAAGCTCCACAAGACAAACAATTAAACTAATGAATCCAACTTCCCTCTGACTTCTGCCCAATTGGCATCAATTCCAGATGTCCAGAAAGCTGCAGATCTGTCATTTAGGCTCCCAAAGTGTCATGATTATTCACAGCCACAGGAAAGAACCAGAAACCATATTTGACTTAATATTGGGTCATCAGAGTTTTAAGATGAAGTTTGAGAAATATAGCTCCCCACTCTATACACCCATGGAAAACAAATTCAATAAATTTCTCTAGGTTCTGGGCCCTTCAGTTCTACAAATAATTAAGTTGAGGTCAGTCTGTCATACTGGGTGTGTTATATATGATATTTCCAGCTAACCCAATAACTCTGCTAGGTAGATATTAGTGTATCCCAATGAAGAGACTGAGGCTTAGAAATGATTATATAAATAGCCCGAGATCACCTACCCAGGAGCTGGGCTTTCCACTGGGTCTATTTGCCTCTACCCTTTATGCTGTTTCCCTTGTCACACTGCTTCCCTCCCCAGCCATGTGGACAACATAGAAAGCTTGCAATTTACCTAGAGAATTGCAGTACCTTTTGTCAAAGATTGCATCAGGGTATACGAGAGCTAGAATGAGCTCAAAATCATACAGTCCTTCATGCTGGGAATGAAAATGTTCATATTGGAAAGGTCCAAGTTACTTTACAAAGGTGATCTAGCTGCTTAGTGATAGCACTGACTGCAATTCAGAGGGAGGAAACCGAGATGCTGAGTTGTCAGGTAGGGTGATCCTAACAGCCCACCAGAGGTTACTAGTGCAGCCCATGCACAGGAGAGGCTCACAGCAGCCCTGTGAGATGTTATTTACTCAATAGGGTTAACAAGCAAAGTGCCACAGATTGGGAGGCTCAGCACAGCATCTCCACCACTAGCCCTCCAGCACTCTCCCCTCCCTGTACCCCAGCCCTCCACGCTTGTCCTTCCATACTTCAGCCAATGGAATTGCTCACAGTTCCCTCTGAGCAATGGTGTCTGCTGGCGCCTTGCTGGGACTCCTGCATCTCCATCTATTCCTACCTATTCAACTTTCAGGGGATCAGCCCAGCAGGAAAACTTTCCTTGATTTCCCAGGTCAGTCCATTTTACTACTACTTGCAAAACCATCCTGAGGGCCGCTTCATCAAAGTCCTTATAAAACCATTTTGGATGGGTTTTTGTTTTTACTTCTCTTGCGTTCCCCATTAGACTAGCAGCTTCCTGGAAGCAAGGACAGTCTCTTGGTCACCATCAAAATCCTAATATGGTAATTATGTCAGAGCTGGTATTGAGTAAATAACTTGGGATGAATAAATGCACTAACACTTAAATGTAGGATCAGATTCATTTTCTGGGTTTTTTTTTTTTTTTCTTTTTAAACACTATTTTCAATAAACCTTGGAGGTGGAAGGAAAAAAGTTCGGCCTTCTCCTTTCACCACTGTTTCATCTCCATGCTTCTGAAACTATCTTCGCATATTAGCTTCCTGCTGCTTGTGAGACCCCCCAACAGCTCGCTGGAAACCAAAAATCTTTAGATTAATCACTTATCCCCATTTTTCCATTAAAATATTTTGACTTGAGAAGTGGTAGTTTTTGTGCATCTTCCTCTCTACCTTTTTTTTGTTGTTTTCCCTGCTTTTATTCCTTCCTTCCTCTTTTTTAATAAAAACGACATCTAGAAATAGGGTTTATCTGTTCTGCCCGGTGACCGAGAATGAAAGCAAAATATGAAACAGATCTTTAATGCCAATAGCAACAGAAAGGAACAGGCGGCCCAGACTTGTTCCTGAGCATATCTGCTGTATTTAAATGGAACTTCTTTTCTCCAATCAAAGTGCTTGCAGGCACAATATCCCAGAGCCTCAGGATTCTGTTTAACTGCTCTGTGATTCTCCTTGCCTTGACCTGAATTCTCATCAACTGGGGATTTGTTTCTCTTTGTAACATTGACTGAGATAAAATCAGCTGAGCCTTTTAAAATGCATTTCTGTTTATATAAATAAAAATGCAAGCATTATATGTCCAGTAGCCAGAAATTCTACATCTGCTCTCTCTACATCTTCTTTCCCCGTGCTCCATGGAAACCAAGTTCAGGGGCAATATCTACATGGAAAGGACTCATAGGTTACCACATAGCAGAAATACAATCCTAGATTATAATTCCCAAAAATAGAAAAAATAATGATTTGTTAATCTTTATAAAGATTTGTTAATAAAAAAACCTGAAGCAGCCCAAGTTTTGGATAAGAAGACCTAGTTCCAACTCCCAGTTGTCACCAGGTATGGGATTTGGGGCCTCTTTGAGAATCACTATTGTCAACTATGGGGGAAAAAAAATAGATGTGCCTAACTCCCCTCCCAGATTTATTCTGAAGAGCAAATGAAATAATATCCACTTTAAATATCTCCGTGGAGAAATATCTGTATAACTCTAGCTCTACCTGTGTCTGTGTCTATGAATATATCCACATCTGTGTATATATCCACATCTTCATCTACATCCATAATGATCAGGGATGCATAGCACAACTTTGACTGTGTTCATTGGTTTCTCACCTCATCCTAACTTTTTTCTGTGTGAAGAATAATCAGAGAGTTATATGCAGGCTGAATGCAAGGGAAAAGAATCTTGGCTAGGGACCCCAGACAAGAGGCTATGGTCAGTTTTAAGTACCAGTTGATCTGAGCACACTTAAGGGTAGAGGCAGTAGGCTGAGCAGAAAAAAATTCATTTAATAAAAAATGCAAAGGAATAATCAATAGAGATTGCTGATTGGAATTTGGGCTGTTAAACCCTGCAAAAGGGAGGATGTCATCTAAAATTATCTAAGTACATAGATTTGGAGAGAAATTGGGCCAATGTGAGACATACTGAAATTAGGTAAGCTCTTAGTTTGAGACAAATTTTGTTTGTTGTTTGTTTTGCAGGGGTGGAGGCAATGAATTATTCCACTGGTATAAATAGGTTGTATGGTTTCGGGAAGCCTATATGATTGTATTCCTACTCAAGGATCTGTGTGGCTATGATTTTGATAGTATCTCTGTGTGTGCCTATGGCCTTGGCAGTTCCTATATCTATGGAATTGCAGATTATTACAATATGTACTACACCTAACTTGAGCACTTTTCCTTTTAAAGCAAATCCATTTGCTTCCAATCTCCAAATCCACTTGGCATTTTGTGTTAATAATATCAGAGATTCATGCAGTCAGAGGAACTGTTGCTGCTCTTCCCAGGGATTTGTTTTAAGCATTTGAAGATGAAATGCACCCCATCTTATTATCTCCTGTAGCATTTCTGAAATGACAGCTGCTCCTTCTATGTGGAGAGAATTAGCAGATGGACAGCTATGATGGGCTGGCAATAAATTCAGTGCCTATAATTTCTGAAAAACAGTCATCTCTCAAATAGAGTTTGAAGTCTTGCTTTGCTTATAAGAAGAATAAAATGGTGATCATTGCTACAGTTGGCACTCCGTATCTGCAGATATGGAAGGCTGACTGTTCTATACCATTTTTTTACAAGGGAGTTGAACATCCATGGATTTTGGTATCTGCAATTGGGGGGAAGGGTATCCTGGAACCAATCCCCCTCGAATACCAAGAAATGACTATATTTTTCCCCCACTAAAACCTGCAAATTTACAGAGCAAAATCATCTACTTCCTTTTGGTATTCATAGGTGCAGGCATTTGATCCAACTAGTTTTCCTCTTTTTGAAAGCTTTAGCTTAAATACAGTTTAGTTTAAGATAAAGATTATGTGCACAAAGTGTGGTAGATCTAGGGTGCCTGAATATCCAGTTTCTCCAGGCATGTTGCAGTTTTAGCCTTGAAATTTCTGCATCCTGGGAAACCTTTCAGCAAATGTAAACTGAATATTTGATCACCCTGTCTAGATCCCCAATCTTAGGAGGTATTGCAAGGCTAGGATTCCTGACCAGAACTGGGATGAACAGTTTTGTACTGACTTTTAACGTTTTTAGGTGGAGCTTTCTTACTCCACTCAGGCCCAGGCACCTTCCATCCCTGTCTTTACCTTGTTTGTTTCACATACACATTATCAGCCTGATATTTTTAGGCTTTTGCAGCCTATGTCTAGGAAGTCTTTAACCTTTAAAACTGAAGTTTTTTGTGGGACATGTCTTTTCCCTTAAGGAAAAAGAAAAAGCCTCTGATCTCCAGAAAATATGGTCATGTTATGACCAAACAAAAGCATCTCAGCTGAAATTATCAAAGAGTGATTCAGTAGTGCCAGTCCTAACTAAGAGATCACTGAATAGAAGCCACCAACTGCATGATATCCTCAGTAAAGGATAACCTTAAAGGTCAGATACTCTAAAGGGAAATGATGTCACTAAAAATCACTGTTTTAACATTAATTTTGGATCTTATTTATCTGCTAAGAACAGGGATCATCCAGAGACTGGGAAACAAGTAGTACAACCAAGAGCCTTAACAAACATACCCTGGACTACCAGGACCCCTGAAGCTAAGAAAGAACCATAAGTCAGAGAAAGAAAGAGGAAGACAGAGTCACTTCCCAGAATCTATAAAGCTGCAGTCATAATAAAAGATGACTCAAAAATCTCCCATCCATCCGTGACTGAAAAATGGAGAGATGGTGCCCATCGGACTGAATGAATAATGTTGGGCTTGATAATATTAGTGCCCCCAGCACAACAGGCCCTGGAGCCTAAAGAGAGACAGCGTGTGTGAGATTTAGCAAGCAGTTTCACCACTCAATGTACATCCTAGTGACAATGCAGGAGGAGAATATCTACAAAGGTAAAGAGATGCATGAAAGTGTCAAGAACAGGACAGAACACCATGGGGCACTATTGGCCCAGAGCTGTTCAAATAAACATTGCTTGGATGCGGAAAAAGAAGACAGAGGAAAAAACAAAAGGCAACTTCACTTTAAGGCCACTGTTGTTCTAAAGCTTGAAACAACTTAGGTTGCCAGGGACGTATTATTATGTTCAGTATATTTTTGTCCCACAAGGTGCTCAGAGAGTCAATAATCCAGAGAACAGAGGAAGAGAAGAGATCAAACCAGGTGTTCCTCCACATCTCCAGGAACCCAGAACTGGGGTACCAGAGACACGATTACCCCAGAGCCAAGGAATGGGAAAGTTGAAGTCTTTAAAAGATGGGCCAGACGCCTTGCAAGAAATGCTTAGACCTGCATTATACACTAAACAGAGCAACAGACACCCACCTATGTAAAACTATGCAAAGGCTAAAACCCCAGAAACCAGATTCCACAATGACGCAAGAGGTAAAACAAAAGATACTACCCAACAGAATAATCAGAAATTTACCCCAAATATCAATTCTCTCAATAAATGTAAATGGCTTGAACTGCCCATTGAAGAGACATAGGCTGGCTGAATGGATTAAAAAATACAAACCAAGTATCTGTTATCTTCAGGAAACACACCTCACACACAAAAACGCATTCAGACTCAAGGTGAAAGGATGGAATACAATTTTTCAGGCTAATGGAAACCAAAAGAAATCCGGAGTAGCCATCCTCATTTCAGGTGACATAAACTTTAAAGCAATAAAAGTAAAGAAGGACAAAAATGGACACTATATAGTGGTGAAGGGAAAAATTTCACAAGAGGATTTAACAATCCTAAACATTTATGCACCCAACACAGGAGCACCCAGGTACATAAAGCAAATGCTGCTAGATCTAGACAACATAATACGCAGGAATGCCATAATTGCAGGGGACTTCAACACCCCACTGACGGAACTGGACAGATCCTCCAAACAAAAATTAAATAGAGAAATAAAAGACCTAAACAGGACTCTAGAACATTTGGGCCTAACAGATATCTACAGAACATTCCACCCAAATAACACTGAATATACATTCTTCTCATCAGCTCATGGAACTTTCTCTAAAATTGACCACATCCTAGGCCACAAAACAGATCTAAACAAATTCAAAAAAATAGAAATCATACCATGTATCTTTTCAGACCACAGCGGAATAAAATTAGATATCAATTCCAACAGAAACTCACATCTTCCTCCAAAAACTTGGAAACTAAACAATCTATTGATGAATGATTATTGGGTCAAAGAGGAGATTCAAAATGAAATCAAAAGATTCTTCGAACTAAACGATAATGGGGACATAAGTTATCAAAATCTGTGGGATACAGCAAAAGCAGTCCTGAGAGGAAAACTTATCGCCCTAAATTCCCACATCCAAAAGACAGAAAAGTCACAAATCAGTAAACTAATGAATCATCTTAAGGAAATGGAAAAGGAAGAACAAAGCAATCCTAAAGCCAGCAGAAGAAAAGAAATAACCAAAATTAGAGCAGAATTAAATGAAATCGAGAACAAAAGAACAATACAGAAGATCAATGAAACGAAAAGCTGGTTCTTTGAAAAGATAAACAAAATAGACAGGCCACTTGCCAGGTTGACCAGAAGCAGAAAGGAAAGGACTCTAATAAGCTCAATTAGAAATGAAAAAGGAGAAGTCACAACTGATACCATGGAAATACAAAACATCATCTTTGAATACTACAAAAATCTCTATGCCCACAAACACGAAAACGTGGAGGAAATGGACAAATTCTTAGAAACACACTACCTCCCTAGGCTCAACCAGGAAGAAACTGAATTTCTAAACAGACCAATATCAAGCACCGAAATTGAAGCAGTAATTAAAACTCTACCCACAAAAAAAAGTCCCGGACCAGATGGGTTCACACCTGAATTCTACCAAGCCTACAAAGAAGAACTGGTGCCTATACTGCAGAAATTATTTGAAAATATCCAGAAGGATGGAATCCTCCCAAACTCATTCTACGAAGCCAATATCACCTTGATACCAAAGCCAGGAAAAGACACAACAAAAAAAGAAAACTACAGACCAATATCCCTTATGAATATAGATGCAAAAATTCTCAATAAAATCCTTGCAAACCGAATTCAAATGTACATCAAAAAAATAATCCATCACGATCAGGTGGGCTTCATTCCCGAGATGCAGGGATGGTTCAACATACGCAAATCTATAAATGTAATTCACCATATAAATAAAAGCAAGAACAAAGATTATATGATCCTTTCAATAGATGCAGAAAAGGCCTTTGACAAAATCCAGCACCCTTTTATGATAAGAACTCTTAACAATATAGGCATAGATGGCTCATTCCTAGAAACTATTAAAGCCATATATGATAAACCCACAGCCAATATCATACTGAATGGGGAAAAATTGAAGGCATTCCCCCTTAAAACTGGCACCAGACAAGGGTGTCCACTATCTCCACTTCTTTTCAACATAGTGCTGGAAGTCCTGGCCACAGCAATTAGACAAGACAGAGGAATCAGGGGCGTCCAGATAGGGGCAGAGGAGGTCAAACTTTCACTATTCGCAGACAATATGATATTATACATAGAAAACCCCAAAGATTCAACCAAGAGATTACTGGACTTGATAAATGAATTCAGCAAAGTCTCAGGATACAAAATTAATACACACAAATCCATAGCCTTCATATATGCTAATAACAATCAAGCCGAGAAACAAATTAAAGATGCTATACCTTTTGCAATAGCAACAAAGAAAATTAAATATTTAGGAATATATCTAACTAAGGAGGTCAAAGACCTATATAGAGAGAATTATGAAACACTGAGAAAGGAAATTGCAGAGGATGTAAATAGATGGAAAGCCCTACCATGCTCTTGGATAGGCAGAGTCAACATAGTAAAAATGGCTTTGCTACCTAAATTAATTTACAAAATCAATGCAATCCCTATCAAAATACCAACATCATTTTTTGCCGATCTAGAAAAAATAATTCTACGCTTCGTGTGGAACCAGAGAAGACCCCGTCTAGCCAAAGCAATCTTAAGCAAAAGAACAAATTGGGAGGCATCTGTCTACCAGACTTCAAACTATACTACAAGGCTATAGTAACCAAAACTGCATGGTATTGGCACAAGAACAGACATGTAGACCAATGGAACAGAACTGAGAACCCAAATATAAAACCAACCTCATACAGTCACCTGATCTTTGACAAATTCCAGAAAAACGTACACTGGGGAAAAGAATCCCTATTCAACAAATGGTGCTGGGAAAATTGGATGGCCATATGTAGAAGACTGAAAGTGGACCCACACCTCTCACCTCTCACAAAAATCAATTCACAATGGATAACAGATCTAAACCTAAGACATGAAACCATAAGAATTCTCAAAGAAAACGTTGGAAAAACTCTTATGGACATTGGCCTAGGCAAAGAATTTATGAAGAAGACCCCCAAAGCAATCACAGCAGCAACAAAAATAAATACATGGGACCTGATCAAATTGAAAAGCTTCTGCACAGCCAAGGAAACTATCACTAGAGTGAACAGACAACCTACAGAATGGGAGAAAATATTTGCATGCTACACCTCTGATAAAGGGCTTATAACCAGAATCTATACAGAACTTAGGAAAATCAACAAGAAAAAATCAAACAACCCTATTAAAAAATGTGCAAAGGACATGAACAAAAACTTTTCCAAAGAAGACAGAATGATGGCCAGCAAACATATAAAAAAGTGCTCAACTTCTCTAATCATCAGGGAAATGCAAATCAAAACCACAATGAGATATCACTTAACTCCAGTGAGATTGGCTCATATCAAAAAATCCCCAAATAACAAATATTGGCGGGGATGTGGACAGATAGGAACACTCATACACTGCTGGTGGGACTGCAAATTAGTACAACCTCTACGGAAAAGAATATGGAGATACCTCAAAGAATTAAAAGTAGAATTACCATTTGACCCAGCAATCCCACTACTGGATATTTATCCAAAAGAAATAAAGACATTTTATAATAAAGACATCTGCTCTCGAATGTTCATAGCAGCACAATTCACAATTGCAAAGTTGTGGAAACAACCCAGGTGCCCATCAATACACGAGTGGATCAATAAAATGTGGTATATGTATACCATGGAGTATTACTCAGCAATAAGGAACAACAGTGAATTAACACATCTGGTATTATCATGGTTGGAGCTAGAACCCATTCTTCGAAGCGAAGCGTCACAGGATTGGAAAAACAAGCACCACTGGTACTCACCATCAAACTGGTACTAAGTGATGAACACTTACATCACACAGGGCAATAACATTCATCAGGGGGCGGGCGGGCGGGAGGGGGGTGGAAGGGATGGGAAAAACTCTCACTGAATGGATGTGGGGAGCACAGTTTGGGAGACGACCACGATTGTGGCTCTGACACGGGCAGAACAGGGGCAATGTGTATGGCCAAAGTGTTGTACCCCCATGATATTCTGAAATTTAAAAAATAAATTAAAAAAAAAAAAAAAAAAAGATGGGCCAGACGAACTGACCTGGGTTCAGATGTTATCTTTGTTAAAGAAATTACCCGAGATTGACATTTGAACATAGGTCAGTCTAAATCTAAACAAGTTGCCCTTATTCCTCAAAGTGTAATCACAAACCAGGAGCAAAACATTACCGGGTAGTCTATTAGATATGTAGAAACTTGGGCCCCACCTCCTCATCTGCATTTTAACAAGATCCCAAGGAAATTTGTATGCACATTAAAGTGAAGAAGCAGTCCTTCATCTTATACCTTAAGGAAAGACAGAAAATTAACAGTTTCTAAAGAATTATGTACTTCATAAAGGGATTTTTTGCCACCACCCTTCCAGGAACTAGAACTCTTGGTATTTAGAATTTCTAGCATCTTACCTGGAGCATAGCCAGCTCCCAAAGCTTGGAGCGACCCCACTACACACACACCTGCCTACCTCACTTTTTCCCACTATTGTGTTAGTGTCTCATGTGTTCTAATTTGAAAATCAATAGAGTTAAGATTAAAATGTGTTTTCTCTAAGTTATTTTGACAAGTCTGATTTCATAATACCATTCAAATATCCAAGGGACAATTCAAAGATCACAAGATCAGGACTTCAGCTGAAATCAGCTCAGACCAAATTAAGAGGTGAGCCAGCCAGGCTGCAAATATAAAGGGAGCCTTACAATATGATTTGTACCAATCAAGAATATGTAATCAGTTCATTCACATTTTTACACAGCACTTGACCCTATATAAAACTGACTCAATAAAAATAAATGTTACTCCCTTTGAAACAGTCAGCACTCTAATGTAAAGGTTTCTGAAGTTATGTCTTGAGACCAACAACTATCTATGAAGAATTTGTCAAACACACATGCAAGTGAACAGTGAAACCTTAAGCTATGCCACCAATTCTGAGGCCAGCCAGCCAAAAATCACTTAAAGTCAGCTATTGCCACTAGCTAACATTTTGAAACATAACATTATTTACCAGATATGAGAAAGAATAATTTATTTAATTCCTGAAATTTTAAATCCTTTATTCATTCTCACAAAAAGTTGTTAGAATGGAAAATTATAAAAGAAAAATTTTTTTAAATCAAGAACTAATAATTATTTCTATAATGATTAAAACAGAAAACCATTGAAAAAATTCAACACCTACTTCTGATAAAGACAATCAAGAAAATAATTGGTGAATACTACATGATACACACACACGCCCACACACACATTCCTAAAACTAGGAATTCTTAAAGTCTTAAAGGAAGAACCTTATTTAATGGAGAAACACTACAGGAATTTTCACTAAGATCAGGAACGAGGTAGTGAGGATCCGTCTCTCCACAACTATTCAACATGTAATTAGAAGTATTATTCAATGAACATAGACAAGAGACATCAATTGAAAGTATACAGATTTTAAAGAAGATGTGAAACTATGTCTATTTGGAGGTAATAGTACAGCTACCTGGAAAACCCTAGAAACCCAATGATTTACTCAAGCAATAAAAAAATTCAGTAAGGTAACGGGATATAATATTAGCATACAAAAGTAAATATCCATATAGAAGAGTAGTTGAATAATTTGGTGCATTCACAAAGTGAAGTGTTATGCAACTGTTAAAAAAAAAAAGAGGAACATCTCTATGAACTGATGCGGAGTGATGATTTTTAGAATATATAGTTAAGTGGTAAAAATGTATAGGTAAGTGACAAAATAGCATATGTAAGATTGAAGGGGATAGCAAATAGACATGTATGTGTTCCTTTGTGCAAAATATACAATCAGAAATCAGTAAGACTGATTTAAAAAATGGGGTGAGCAGGAATGAGGAAGGAAGGATGAGAGGCAAGTGACACTTCTCTGAGCACACCTTCCTGTGTGGGTCCAGCTTTTATAACCCTGACAATGTTTCAAATACTCACAGGAATAAACAAATATAATTAAACATGACAGAAACATAGAGAAAATCCATATGGACTGCAAAAATTTATAAATGAACATAAACTCTATGACAAATAAATAACACTGAAGGAAGTAAGAAGAAAATAACTGACCCAACATTAGAAAACAACAAAATGTTCACTATAAACTGGAAAGCTAAATACAAAACGGACAAGATACAAATTTGTTTTTCACAGCAGTACGCAATTCTAAGCTAGCATATTCTAAAGCTACTTGGTATGTATTATTAGGGTTGAGTAAATAAGTAAATCAATTTTGAATAATAACAGTCAGGTTTCTCACTGTTACAGAAAACAATTACAAATAAGGAATTAACTCTGTGATGTTGTATTGGAATCAGAGGTATTGGCATGAACTCATGGTTTTATATATACAGATAGGTAGATAAAGAAATGAATATAAATGTGTGTGTATGTGTTCATACACCCATTTCCTAGCTCTGTCTACTGGAAGGACTTAAAAACAGCAACACTCTAGTGGCAAGAAACATATCTAATTCCCAGATCTCAATTTCTAAGTACCATTATCCAATTAAAAAAAAAATTCAGGGCTGCTTGGAGAAATGCTTGGTTTCAGAGGTGGGGCAGGAAAGGAAGAATACTAGTCTAGAATATATCATGGTGCCAGAAAGTAAGGTAGTACTTAAGAATAATGGGGACACATTGAACTGACACAGAGACCAATTCTGAGGGAACCCCAATGGCCGAATATGGTAAGATTTGACAATAAAATAAATAATAATAGTAATATATTATAACCCTCAGAATAAATTAAATGTATATAAGTCCCTACTGATATAAATAAGTAAGTAGGGGGAGAAGCTATAGCTCTTCATTTTAGTAGAATTCCAATTAGTAAATATAGAAGTAGATTAGTAAATATAGAAGAAAAATTTAAAAGTTATCATTTAGCAAACATCACAGTAATAATTGTTGTAAGCAAGAATCCTCAATGGATGCTAAAATTAGTGGGTGAAAGTATGGCAAGTGACAGAATATTTACATAGACTTAGAATATTTCCCCACAAGATAATAACTAATTCTAAAGGGAATAATAGTAACTTTATGGTGAAGAAGCCTCAAAGATACCACTTTAATCAAATGATCAAAGTTAACATCACCATCAGTGAGACATATTGACTTCATGTACCCCTGACATAATACAGTGAGAAGGGCACAACATAACCTGTGTGGTGTTCTTGCCAAAAAATATAAAATCACTATTTAATTGTGAGGAAATATCAGAAGACCCAAATGAAGGTATATTTTATAAATAACTGACCAGCACTCTTCAAATATGTCAACATCAAGAAAAAAAAAATACTGAGGAACTATTCTAGATTGGAGGAGATGGAGAAGACATTACTACAAATGCAGTGTTTGCAGTGTTATGATCCTGAGAAAAGGACATAATTGAGACAATTGGCAAAATCTGAATAATGTATGTAGAGTGAGTAATACTAGTGTATTAATATTAGTTTCCTGGTTTTAATCATTATATTATAGATATGTAAGATGTTAGCCTTTGAGTAGGCTGGGTGAAAAATTTACAGGAATTTTTGTACTATTATTGTAATTTTTTAACAGACATAAATTACTTCCAAATAAACATTTAAGATATTTCCAAAAGTTATAACTTGAAAAAAGGAAGAAATTCTATAATTCATGAGAAAATGACATAAGAAGTAGAAAAACTTAAAAATGATGTGACAGCTCAATAAATGATTAGAAAAAGAAAATATCATTTTGTAAATGAAACCTAGCCTAGGAAGAACACAAGAGTGAATAAATAGGACAAAAATGCCTGGAGAGAAAAATGTGAAATGAAAAACATTTTTTTTAATCCTAAGGAAACGAAGAAAGAGATAAAAAGGATTCAAGACAAAGTGACAAATATTGAAGATAGGCAAAGAACATCCAACATACAAAGAATAGTAGACCCTGAAAAAGAATTTAAAAAAAAAATCCAAGGATCAGTACAAATACTAAAACCTATATTAAGAAAAATTTGATGAAATAATAAAACAAATAAAAACTACATACTGAAGTAGTATGTCATGTATCTGAAAATACTGATCCAGAACAACCAATACCAAGACACAATCTATTAGTATAACTAGATTTTAAAGAAAAAGAAACTCATTGGAAATCCAGATGAGAGGATATGACTTACACAGGAAAAATTTGATTATCCTTTTTGATGACAATGCTTTGAAAGAAAATTGAATAGGGATATTCAAAGAATTAAATAAGATATTTAAAGAAAGAAAATGTGAGACAAAGATTTTATATCCAGCAAAACTGACCTTCAAATATAAAGAGGTACAGACAAGTTGTTATCAATACTCAAGAACCCAGGGAATAGTATTGCCATTGAGCCATCTTTATAAATATAATAGACAAAAAACTCAGACAAGCAAAAATGGCTAGAAAGATATGGACATTTTCAATTTGTGTAACAGTAATTGGAAGATATCTCTGCCACAGAATTTATTTTACATTACTTTACTTGTTTCTTCCACCAGAAGTTCTGAAGACAAGATATTGTCTCATCCATTTCTGAGCCCCAGAACCTGTGTACCTGGCACACAGAAATTATTTAATGAACTCACATTAACATGAATAAAATGGCACTTAATTGTTTATTTTTAAATGTTGTAAATGAACTGTGCTCAATAAATGTTTGTTAAATCAAATCCAACTGAAAAGCAAAATAAATTCTTTCTGACACCACAAAAGCAAGAACACATTATTCTCAACATTTATTTTTTATCTTAGTTATCGCATCTGTGATGTGAAATAAAATGGATACTTATTATATTTCATTTAATATTGAAAGTTCTTATCACCATGTGAAAAAATAAATAAGCCCCACTTTATCCTTTTGTTTTAGCCCAGGTGAGTATCAAAAACTGTTCTTCCTCCTTATCACCATTATCACCATCATCATCATCATCACCACCACCATTAAAGCTAACATGCATTGAGCACTTATTTTGTACCATAACTTTTGTTAACTGCTTATGTGTATTACCCCATTAATCTTCATAACAACCTTATAGGCATTTTTAATCACAATTTTTTCTCTGGACAGTCAATATCTAAATTAAAACTGCAGCTTTTTTTTTTACTTTCAATTCAATAGATTTAATTATGAAATATTGATTAATCCTGATCATCTCCATCTCAGCCAGGGCCTTCTCTGTGCTGTTGCAGTCTGCTTTGCAATAAAAGTCACTGTATTTTCCTTGTTGGAGAGAAATATTTAATAGAAAAATTTCATGTAATGCTTAAAGTCATTAAGAAAAAAAATACCTATTCTTTATAAAGTTGCAATGGGACTTCCATTCTCCTATCCCTAATGCAAAATTGAAAAAGAAGTTTATAGCTGATATCTCCCAAAGAAGCTCAGAAATTAGGGTCTTTTAATGAACAATAAGACCTCATATTTCTTTTCCTGGGTGGAAAGAATTCATAGCTCGTGTTCCCTTTTTCTACACCTCAGAGGCTTCTTTCATATTAAGGTAATGTTTCCTTATGGACCAGAAAGAAGACTGGACATTTACATCTCCCTGATGAGTTCATCGAGCCAAAAGGTATCTCTAGAGAGTAACAACTCTTCCCTTCCCTGCTAACTAGTAGAGGTAGAAAAGGTGATTCTTCTGCTTTCTCCCGAGGATGTCAATGTGTTTAACTCTGGTGAATAGTAAAATCCAGATGAGTTTCTTGGGGCAAGGAACATAGATAAAGAAATGTAATTTCTGCTGAATGAGGCTTTAAGGAGCTAGGGAACATTCACTCTATCCCCTGAAATCAATGCTGACTGCTAGTACCATCCTGGATAAAAGGAATGAAAAGCATTATTCTGGAACTCTGAAGTTCCTTTTCCTTGAAGTCCTACTAGGAGAAAATGGATAGCACTCATAATGCTGAAGAGGAAATTTGAAAACAAATTGAGCTTTAGTCTTGGCTTTGACACTTGTGATCTTAGTTTTGCTTGGCTAAGAGATGTCATTTGTTTAAAATTTAAAAAAAAAATTAGAACACATGGTCTCTATCCAAGGTGACCTTCTCCTTTAAAAACCCATAATTCTAGGTAAATACATGCAAAAGAAAAGAGAAAGTAAGAGAGAGATACACAAGGGAGGAGAGAGAGAGAGGAGGTAGCCTATAAGGTTTTATCCTTTGAAATACAAATTCATAAGGAGAAAAATTGTCCAGGGTTTATCACCTCATATCTAGATTGCAGCAATTGCCTCCTCACTGTTTTTCTTATTTCCTATCTCGCATAATGTTTCTCCTCTAATTTGACAGAATTCCAAATTTATATTCAAGTTATTTCAATGGCTTCTCATTACCTATGTGTGAACCATTTTGGCTGACATTCAAGATTTTGTACAAACTGGTCTCAGCGCACCAATCCAACTTAATCTTTTATTCCTGCCTAACACAAATCCAGTATTACAAGCAAACCAGATTTTCTTGTTCAAATTCCCAGGGCAATATGTGCTCTCCCAACTCTGAAATCCTCTCAAACGTTGATAGAACCATGTCTGAAGTCTAGATTCTTTTCTTCCCTTTCTCTTTCTTAGTCTACCTGTCTTTCAGGAAACTTCTCAAGTCCTGCCCATTTCATGAGTCTGTCTTTGACTACAACCCATAGCAATTTCTCCAACTTCTAAAGTTCCTTGAGAAAACAAAATGGTAGAAAGTTTTTGTGTGTGCCACCAGAGTCTGGCTGCATGCACTGGAGTCTGGTTCTATCACTTGCTGTGTAAATTTGACCAAATCACTTAACTCTGCTAAATTTAAGACTCTTCAATATCAAATAAGAAATATTCCTACCTTTTGATTTCTACCTAAGGGGAACATTAGTATCTAACCTGCGGGATTTTTCTCTGTTTCTTAGAATTAAGTGACATAACACATTGAAGGAACTTAGCAAAATGCTTAGCACACAATTATTGATGAATAAATGTTTGCATTTTTTAAAGCAGTTCTCTTTAGCATTCACATTTGTATCACTTTCAAATACTGTCTTAAGCTTATATTTAACTATAGATTTAGATTATAAATCATTTTAGGATAGTACTGCATCTTGTATATTTATTGAATCTGCTTCAATACTTATCATCATGCCTTACATTTAACCGA
This sequence comes from Daubentonia madagascariensis, assembly GCA_023783475.1. Classification (NCBI taxonomy): domain Eukaryota; kingdom Metazoa; phylum Chordata; class Mammalia; order Primates; family Daubentoniidae; genus Daubentonia; species Daubentonia madagascariensis. The sequence continues at coordinate 16,728,482 of JAKFHU010000144.1, forward strand.
TCTCAGTAACTACTTGTTATATAAAAGCTTAGATACTAATTAGACCATGGATATAGGGCTTTTTTGGAAACCTTCAGTAAATCATAAGAATAAAATAGAAATAACAGGGAAAAAGCTATATTTGTCATTTAATCCTCAAAATGATGTCCACTTCATATTTGAAGAAACTGAAGTTCAGAAGGTTTATGTAACTGTTCATAGCCACATATTTCAAGCAAGAATCTGATCCTAAATTTTTACCAAATAAAAATAGGTGGCCCAGAGAAAGTTAGAAATTTTTTTAACCTAAAGCGCAATCTTCTTCTAATATCTTCTTTTTCCTCATTATTTGTCTTCTTTCTCTCTTGACATACCCCATTACCATTTTGTTACAGAAAAGCTTTTGTGAGGATTTGAATCTTATCCAAATCCTTGCAGCCCATTTGTATTGTTCAGCTGAATTACACACACACATAATTCCAGGAAATTAAAAGGCAAATGACCATTTTTAGGCTTCATAAACAAAGAAGGAAAGAGCACCAACTACCTTCTCTCTATGCTCAGTAAATGGCTCCCACATTCACTCGGTTGCTCAGGTAAAGTACCTTATAGTCATCTTTGATGGATCTTATCTCACACCCCTGATCCTATCCAACAGCAAACCTTACAGACTCTGCCTTCAAAATATATACAGAAACTGAATCCCACTGATCACCTTCAACACTATCACTCTGCCCAAGCCATCATCCTCCTTTACCTGGACCACTACAAGAGCCTCTTAACTGCTTCCACTCTACCTCATAGTCTATTTCCCCAGATATTCACAGTTAACTTTCTCAAATTTCTACAAAAATGTCATTTTATCAAAGAGGATCTTCTCCTCATCTTCCCCCTGCCTGTTACCTTCCATTCTTTCACTTATAGTTTTTGTTCATTGCACTTAACACTATCGATCATTGTATTGCACATCTACCTTTAGTTTTATGTTTTAGCTTTTGTTTATGTTCTGTCTTTCCCATGAGAGTGTAGGCTCAATGATAACACAAGCTTTACCCATTTTGCTCAACAAAATGGTCCTCAGAACCAATAACAATTTGTGGCACATAGGAGTCACTCTACCAATAGAGAATGAATGAATGAATTCTCCAATCTCTAGTTTCTGGGAACCATATTTTTCATGGTCTGAGTATATTTTCCCTTTAGAATAGGTATGGCTGAGTATGGATGTGGTGTTAATGGTTCTTCCATGAAAAGGTCAGATCTTCTGTCTTTCTTACTGATGAAGAATTAAGTTCAATCCTTTTCAGTGGGCTAGTTCCTTCAAATATATGGCATTAATAGTTTTAAGTTACTTCACCTTAGTTTGTTTCCACTAAGATCCAAGGAGGAAACCAGAAAGCTTTATCGTTAATAGTGTGGTTGCATCTTTTTATTCAGGGAGTCATTTTAGCAATGTGAAAAATCAAAACATCTTTATAGTTAGGTCTCATGGATCAGAAAATAGTTATCTTTGATCCACTGAATATTTTAAGCTAAAATGTACACTCCAGGCCAAAAATAGTCAATATGACTTTTACATCTCTTTGTCAAAGAGAATAATTGTCAAAATAATAGTCTATAAGAAAAATTACCCTATATAAGATGATACCTGCTTTCCTTCTTTATCACTCTCCCTCCAAGGTGAGAAAATCTCAAATAAATGTTTGGGAAATAAAATGTACACATATATTTACCAAATGCCAATCCTTTCTTTTAGTACAAGACTAGATACTATTGCTCCCTTCCCTCCTAAGCTCCAGATTGGCTAACCACAATTATCAAGAAGGGTTTGTTTTTTGCTTTCACTCTGTCATCATTTCTCAATTTACATCTTACTGGGCTCTGTCAGGTATAGTGTAGCAGATGGCAAGTGAAATCCAATTAGTGGTGTCTTGCAAATTGTGTCAAGACTCGTCAATTAAGTTTGTTTTGTTGAAAAGCCATTGGATGAGTGTTAGTTCTGTTCACAAGAAAAAAGAGTCAGCAGCACTGGTCCTAATTTGACCTGACTCAAACCTTCCTGAATGGAAACTGACTTTCCCCCAGGTACATTTGTTGAAAAAAATCACAGGCAATTGCTAAAGATCATAGCTCTCTGAGGCAACAGATTATAATTAGACAAACAATGGGCAAACCACCAAACTTAAAACTAAAAGCTGGGGGAAAAATCTACAGGGGGATTGGAAGAGCTGTAATATATTCTTGAGGATATGCAAGCATAGAATTGTGTACACACTCAGGGCTATATGTATGCTCAGGAAAGACCTGAAAAGGCTGTGAATTCTTACCTGTGACAAACCTTAAGGCTCTGCACAAGCAGGAAGTGAAGATTAAAGAAGAGATGTAAATTCTCTGATTGAGCATTAAAGGAATAGCCCAACATGCACAAAAGGTCCCCCAGCAAAGATTATGAGACTTATTAGCCCCAGACAACTAAGAAAACCTCTGTCTAATCATTATAAGACCACTATGCTAGCCAAGCAGTGACTTCAATGGCCACACATGACAAAGAACATAGACTGTACAGAATTAGTTCAAAAAGTCAACAACAAACCCTAGGATAGGGGACGAACCTGATTTCAAGAACTGCAATGTTATGTGCTTAAAATTTATACTTTTCAGAAAAAAATTATGAGACTTTAAAAAATAACCAAGAAAGTATGACCTGTACACAGGAAATAAGGCAGCTAATAGAAACTGTCCCTGTGGAAGCCCAGACATTGGACTTAGTAACAAAGATTTAAATCAGCTATTATAAATATGTTCAAAGAACTAAAACAACAGGTCTTAAGAACTAAAGGTAAGTATGAAAATGATGCCTAAACAAAAAGATAGTATAAATAAAGAAATAGAAATTATATAAAAGAACCAAATAGAAATTCTGTAGTTGAGAAGTACAATAACTAAAATAAAAAATTCACTAGAAGTCCTCAACAGAAAACTTGAGAAGACAGAAGAAATATTCAATAACATGAAGATAGATCAATGGAGATTATCCAGTTTCATGAACAGAAAGCAAAAAGAATATAAAAAAATTAATGGAGCCTCAGAGACCTTTGGATACCACCAAGCATACCAACATATATATATAATAGGAGTCCTAGAGGAGACAGAAAAAAGAGAGAAAAAGAACAAATAGTTGAAGAAATAATGGCTGAAACTCATTTTTAATTTGGTGAAAAACATTAATGTATATATCCAAGAAACTCAAACTCCAAAAAAGATAAACTCAAAGAGTCCACGCCCAGACACATCATAACCAAAATATCAAAAGACAAAGATAATTTTGAAAGCACCAGAGAGAATTGACTAATACTATACAAGAAATCTACAATGAGGTTAATAACTGCTTTCTCATCAGAAACAATGGAAGCCAGAAGTCAGTGAGATCATATACTCAAAGTGCTTAAAGAAAAAGACTACCAATCAACAATTCTAATCTAGCAAAACTATTCTTTAAGAAATGACAGAGAAATTAAAACAGTTTCTAATAAACAAAAAATAAGAGAATTCATTGCTAGCAAACCTGGTGTTCAAGAAATTCTAAAGGCCTAATGAAAGGACACTAGCCAGTAATGAGAATCCAAATGAAAATATAAAAACACTGATAAAGGTAACAACACGATAAAGATAAATATAAAAGATGGTATAAATGTACTTTTTATTATAATGTTTCTCTGCTACCTGATTTAAAATATAATGGCATTATCAATAATTATAAACTGTACTGATGTGTATACAATGTATAAAGATGTATTTTGTATCATAACAGCACAAAGGAAGGGGAAGAAAACAAAGCTATATAAAAGAAAATTTTTGTATTCTATTGTAATTAATGTTGTTTTAATCTAAACTAGATTGTCATACATTAATGTTGTAAATCCCCAAGGCAAATGGAAAAGAACTAAAAATAATCATAAAATAAATGAAAACAAATTTAAATAGTACATTAAATAATCATTAACACAAAGATAGCAGTAATAGAGGAGTGGAAGAGCAACAACAAAAAAGTCACAGAAATATAGAAAACAAATAACAAAATGACAGATGTAAAAATGTTTATCAGTAATTACACTAAACATAAATGGATTAAACCATTCAACCTAAAGATTGAGATTAGGAGAATGGATTTTTTTTTGAAGTGTTCTAACTATAAACTGGCTACAAGAGAGTCAGACATAATGGTTTAAAATAAAAGCATGGGGAAAGAGATACCATGTAAACAGTAACCAAAAGAGAGATGTAGTGGCTATACTATTGTCAGACAAAATATGCTTTAACTTACAAACAGTTACAAAAGACAAAGAAGGATATTATAGAATGATAAAGGATCAATTCATCAAGAAGCTATAACAATTTTAAATATGTGTGTACCTAATAACACAGCACCACAATATATGAAAGAAACACTAACAGAAATGAAATGAGAAATAGACAATTCCATAATAATAGCTGGAGATTTCAATTCTCCACTTTCAGTAATTGATGGGACTATTAGACAAAAAATCAAAAAAGGAAACAAAGACTTGCACAACACTATAAACCAATTTGATTAAGAGACATCTATAGAACACCCGTTCCAACAGCAGAATGTATATTCCTTTCAAGTGCACATAGAGTATTATTCAGGACAAACCATGTAGTAGGCCATAAAACAAGTCTCAATGAATTTAAAAGATTTAAATCATACAAAGTATGTTCTTTGACCCAAAGCAAATTAAATTAGAAATCAATAGCAGGGGGAAAGTTGAGAAATTCACAAACACATACAAGTTAAACAATGTATTCCTAGATAATCAATGGGTCAAAGAACATATCACAACGGAAATTAGAAAATACTTTGAAATTAACAGAAATGCAAACACAACACAGTAAAACTTACAGGATACTGCAAAAGCAGTACTTAGAAAAAAACCACATATTTGTAAGTGCCTATATTAAAAAAGAAGTAAAGTTCTTAAATCAATAATTTAACCTTTCATCTTAAGAAACTAGGAGAAAAGAGAAAATTAAACCAAAGTGAACAGAGGAAAAGAAATAAGATTAGAAGAGAAATAAATGAAATAGAAAAAAAAAGAGAAATAAATGAAATAGGGAACAGAAAAACAATAGAGAAGTCAATGAACTAAAAGTTGGTTCTTTGAAAACTGATAAACATTTTTGCTAAACTGACAAAGAAAAAATAGAGAAAAAAAGCAAATTGTTAAAAGGAGAAATGACAAAGGGAACATTACTGTTGACTTCACAGAAATAAAAAGGTTTGTAAGGAAATACGATGAACAATTGTGCACCAACAAATAAGAAAACCTAAATGAAATTGACAAAAACCCAGAAAGACACAAACTACTAAAACTGATTCAAGAAGAAAACCTAAATAGACCTGTAACAAATAAAAAGATTAAATTAGCAATCAAAGTTCCTACAAAAGAAAGCCCAAGACCACGTGGTTTCACTGATAAATTCTACCAAACTCTTAAAGAATTAAAACCAATCTTTCACAAACCCTTCCAAAACACGAATGAGGAAGAAACACTTTCTAACTCACATCAACATGATACCAAAACCAAACAAGGATATTATGGAACAGAAAATTACAGACTGATATTGCTTATTAACATAGACCCAAAAACCTCAGTAAAATATAAGCAAACCAAATATAACAATTTATAAAAAAAGATTATATATGTTGTTTGTGAACAAGTGGGATTTATCTCAGGATTGGGAGGTTTGTTCAACATATGAAAATCAATCAATATAATACACACTATATTAATAAAGGACAAATAAATACATGCTCATCTCAAGAGATACTGAAAACCCATTTTATAAAGTCCAACACACTTTTATTATAAAAGCATGCAAAAAAAAAAAAACCTTGTGGTAAAGGACATTGGAAATCAAGAAGGTGGAGGGTGGGAGAGGGGTGAGGGATAAAAACTCACCAATGAGGTACAACGAACACTATTCTGGTGATGGGTACACTAAAAGCCCTGACTTCAGCATTATACAATGTATGCATGTAACAAAAACATTTGTATCCCCTTAATTTGTATTTGAAATAATTTTAAAAACCCTAGGAATAAAAGGGGTCTTCTTCAACTTGATAAAGGGTGTATATAAAAAATGCACAGCTGTTATTATATTTAATGGTGAAAGACTGAAATCTTTCCCCCTAAAATTTGGAATGAGCCAAGGATGTCTGCTTTTACCACATCTATTTAACATTATATTACAAATTTTAGCCAGGGAAATAAGGCAAGAAAATGAAATAAAAAGCATCCATATTGGAAAGGAAGAAGTAAAATTATCTTTATTGGGAGATGGCATGATCTTTTATACAGAAAATTCTAATAAACCTACAAAAAATTTAGAGGTAATAAATTAGTTTAGCAAGGTCTCAGAATGAAGATCAATACACAAACATCAATTGTATTACTATGCTAGCAATGAATAATCTGAAAATAAAATTTAATAAACAATCTCATTTACAATAGCATTAAAAAGATAAAAGGATAAAAGTATAAAATACTTAAAAACAAACTTAATCAAAGAAGTGTAAGATTTGTACACTGTACAATACAAAACATTGTTGAATGATATTAAAGAACACCTAAACAAATGGAAAGATAATTTGTATTCATAGATTTGAAGATTTAATATTATCAAAATGGCAATACTTCCCAGATTGATCTGCAGATTCAACACAATCTCTATCATAATTCCAGCTGGCTTTTTTTTTCCAAAATTTGACAAGTTGAACTTAAAATTCATATGGAAATGCAAAGAACACAGAATACACAAAACAATATTGAAAGAGAAGAACAAAGTTGGAGAGCTCACACTTCCCAATTTCTAAAACAAAGTTAAAGTTATCAGAACAGTATGGTACTAGAATAAAGATAGACATAGATCTCAATGCAAAAAGAAGTGAGAGTCAAGAAATAAACCCCTATATTTTTGGTCAATTGATTTTCTACAAGGGTGCCCAAGACAACTTAACGAGGTAAAAATAGTCTTTCTAACAAATGGTGCTAGGAGAACTGAATACTTACATGTAAAAGAATGAACTTAGATTTCTACCTCAAATAACATATGAAAATTAACCCAAAACAAATCATAAATCTAAATGTAAGAACTAAAATCATAAAACTCCTAGAAGGAAACAGGGGAGTAAATCTTTGTGACCTTGGGCTAGGCAATGATTTTATATATATAAAACACCAAAAGCAAAAGCAACAAAAGAAAAAATAGATAAATTGAAGTTCATCAAAATTAAAAACTATTTGGTATCAAAGGACACCATCTAGGAAGTGAAAAGACAACCTACAGAATGGGAGACAATATTTTAAAATCTTGTATCTGATAAGACAAATAACCCAATTAAAAACCAGTCAAATATTTGAATAGACATTTCCCCAAAGAAGATATACAAATGACCTATAAGCTCATGAAAAAATGTTTAACATCATTAGTCATTAGGTAAATGCGAATCAAAACCACAATAAGATATCATTCCATACCTACTCAGATGGCTAAAATAAAATATAGAAAATGACAAGTGTTGGAGAGACTGTGGATACTTTAAAACTCTTATATATTGCTGGTGGAATATAAAATGGTTCAGCCAGTTTGGAGTAGTTTTGCGGTTCCTCAAAATGTCAAATACAAAGTCAATATGACCCGGCACCGCATGACCCAGTAATTCTCTCCTGCATATATATCCAAGAGAATGAAAAACATACGCCGACATAAAATCTTGCACATGAATGTTCATAGCAGCATTATTCATATCAGCCATAAAGTAGAAACAAGGCAAATGTCCATCAACTGATGAATGGATAAACAAATGTAGTACATCCATACAATGGAATGTTATTGAGCCAAAGAAAGGAACGAAATACTGACACATTCAACAACATGGATGAAATCTTGAAAACATTATGCTAAGAAAGAAGGCAGACACAAAAGGTCATATATTTTATGATATTATTTATAGGAAATGTCCAGAATAGGAAAATCCGTAGTCACAGGAAGTGCATTAGTGATTGCCAGGGACTGAAGAAAGGGGAGCAAGGGAAAGGATCGCCAATGGCTTTCTTTCAAGGTGCTGAAAATGTACTGGAATTAGATAACGGTTGTACCACTTTGCAAGTATATTAAAAACCACTTAATTGTACACTTGAAATGGCTGAATAGTATGGTATGAGAAATGTATCCTGATTTTTTTAAATGCAATTGCAAAAATTGTGAAATATAGAATTTCTATAGAAATACACAAAAATTGTATATCCATAATCTAGATACTCCATTAATTAGCTACTTAATTACCAAAGTTTTACACTTTCTGTGCACGTCTACCTATTTACATACTGGAACTTGGAATAACCTGTTCTTAACTTTCCTGCCTTTTGTGTGAATCTCCAATTGACACTCTCAGAGGTCAACCACCATTTGTTAGTAAGTTCTCTAAAACCTAATGATCACCAAGAAGCCATGAGACAAAGGTAAAGACTCCCTCCGCAATCCTATGCACCCTAAAAGGAATTTCCAGGGCTCATTCCATCAGCCCGTCCAATAAAGCTATCAAGTCCCCCCACTATGTAGGGAATGTCTGTCTACTACTTAGAATAAGGAAGTAACACCACTATTCTTCGGTTATCCATTTTGTCTGGCAAGTCAGAATGGCCACAAACTCAGGGATTCCTCAGCTTTCTCACAGCTAACATAAAAATAGCTTAGATCTGCGATTGACAAGCTCTTTCAATAACCAAGGGTGTCACACCTGAAAAACTGCTAGGTATTCCAAGGTGACATCCCTGATGCTATGATATGTTGTTAATTTGATCTCTCTGAAGCTGGAGGAACAGTTCCCTTGCTCCCTCTATTTACATAACAATTGGATGCTTCTGCTGCTCACTTGAAACTTGTGTCTGCTGGCTGCTAACCAGGTCACTGCTTTCACTGAACACCTTGTTGGCAGTTTAAGATGGCAGAATGATTTATTTATAACTTTAGGTTCCTTTACTGCATTTAAAATGCACACATCCTACTGGCTAAATCTATGCTTAAAACCTCATTCTATGAAACTAGTCCAGAATTGAATTGTAAAACCAATTAGTGTAGGTTACATTCTCTGTTTCACATTCCACAATAAATAACTTCCATTCAGTGTACAATCCTTCTTTTTAGTCTGAATAGGCAATCTCCTTGTGGTAATTCTCACCACAGATCCAAGTCTTGCTCTGGAACCTCCTCTTCAACTTTTAAAACACTCCCTAAGCTCAGCTTTCTTGGTTGCATTTCACTTTGTTCTATTAATAAATTGTGTAGCCACAGATTCCAACCTTTCTCAAATTCATATCACTTTTTTCTCCTGGAATCCTAGCCCAGTCAGAATTCCCAAGCCTCCTGCTTCTTTGAGGAGAGATTAGACAATTCTCAGAATTAGCAATAGCAAGTCTTTCTACTCTAGGCAAAAATCATTACTCCCTTTGCCAATAACTGTTGGTTGTTAAGTATCTGTGTAGGCATAGAATTTGTAGGTTACCTATAATTGTGCCTAAACATTTTTCTAAATGAGAACTATTTGTTATCTATGTATAAAAAGAGGTCCCTTTCCTCCTTCCACTTAAAACATTAGAAAAAATAAGCTCAAATTTGGAGTCCTTTTCTGTTGGAATATAGACTTGAGTAAAGAGGTGTGTCTGTGTGTGGGCAAGAGGTCTAGTACACAGGCCATTTCTGAAGACAGAAATGTTCGTCTAAGCCCTTTCCTATTTCTCTTCAACAATCAGGGGTACACTAACTGCCTCGTGGTTGTATTCTTTAGGGGCAGAGTAATATGGAAAGGAAGAGTTCAAGCCTGTATTTTGGCAAGTGATCCATGCTTTTTTATCCCATTAAGAAGCCCTTCTCAGCTTCCTGCCTCTGCTCCTCATAGCTTTACATAAAACAACGTTAAATGAGGGAATATTCTCTTATTTTCCCAAATTGGTGATGATTATCCCCAGCAGTATCTTGTATCCTTTGAAAGAATAAACATGAACAAAGAAAAATAGACCTTGCAATTCTCCAAAATTGCGGGGATGCATGAAGATTTTTTAAAATTATAGGTATGGAAGCTCCCTGAACAATAAAAGAATTATACAAATGTAAAGAGATATGATTATTTTATCACTACTGGAAGTTTTCATCTTCTCACAATGCTGTTTTCTAAACCCAATAATCAATCAAATCATGTAACAAATCTGGGAGAAAAGTCTGGAAACATAGTGAACATCTGGTTCAACTTTCTTGCCAAGGGGTGAGAAATACTCTTGTCATAGCTGATAATTTTTCTGAAAATTCTGATTCTAAATTATTCAGCTTTATTAAAGAAACATTTATGGAGCAACCTCTTCACAACAGACACTGTGACAGGCATCAAATATATCCAAATGCAAAAGTGCCTAAAGTATAATCCCAAATAGTACAAAGTCTAGTTTTGTGGTCTGCCAACCCAAAACCATAAATATACAAAGGAGATAAAACAGGGATACGGAACTAATTAATTCTGAATTGGGGGTCAATATAAAGAGGAAAGCATAACAGCCATTTACAATTATAAGTTAATGTGTTATGTCTCCCTGGGATATTTCTAATTATGAAATGAAGGGCTCTATCTTTTGTTAATAGAATTTCCAATGTCTATAAAATCTTAATGGAAATTATTTTTGTTTAAGCACAGAAGATTGAATATATGCACTCATCCATTATACCTACAGGAATCCCCCTCCGAAATTACTGTAAAGGAATTTTAAAATGTTTATAAATTTCTAAACACAAAGAAAATAGAAAGGAGATGACAACAGATAAGGAATATCTAAATATTGAGAGATTGGAAGCAGAAGGTCTAGCAGTATGTGATTTAACAGTTCAGAGATCCCCCAAACTTATGCCAAAAGGAAGATCCCTGAAACTTATGTACCATCATTTTTAATCAATTTACATGAGAAAAAGGTGAGAAATTTGGTACACCATGTAGCTCTGAATGTGAGACACACAGAAAGTTTCCAAACAGAGAAGGACTTGTTGAAAGACTGCATGAGGAACAATCCGACTCTGAGATCCCACCCACTGGGGTATAAGACTAAGTAATAATCGCTCTCCCTCCCGGCCAGAAGACAGGAGATTTATTCTCCAATGATTGAGCCATACAACTCCCAAAAATAGAGGTATCAGGCATAAGAAAAGTGAGGTGGCATACTAAAAAAAGGAGGATATATTACAGTGAAAATAAAAAGAAATGTTCTTGAAAATTATCAAATAGAAAAGACACATTTCCTTCAAAGCGATGGCAATTATATTGTGAGCAGATTTAACATTAGTAACAATAAATAACCAAAGGCAATGAGGAAAAATTTCAAAGAGCTGAGGGAAAACAATTATTAAATTAGAATTTTGTATCTAAAATATCATTCAAATGAAGATGAAATGAAGACTTTTTAGACATAAAACAAGGTTTAGAATTTACTTCTCATGAATTAGTAATAAAAGAACTACTAAAGGATGTACTTTAGGAAAAGCAAAAAGAAGGCACAGAAAGAGGCAGTGAGAGGCAACTGGTAAATTTCCAGAACTATTGAATATAAAATAGCTGAGTTTCTCTCCTTCAAATAAGTGATATTAGAATTAAAAACAATATCAAAGAAGATGGGAAAGAGTGTGTGATGCCTAGTTACGTTTGCTCTGCTAATGCCCTCATCTTATTTGGAAACTACAGAGATACTGCTTGACTTTAGATAATGTAAGAAACAATCTAATCTTTAATTAAAGATTTATTTTAAATTGTGGTAATCATTTCACAATGTATACATATATCAGAACATCATGTTGTATACCATAATATAGTCAATTGCCATTTGTCAATTACACCTCATTAGAACTGGGAAGAAAAAGATGTTTTTAAAATGCATTGATGCTTTGTGCTTCTGAAGTACTGGAAATGTTTTATTTCTTGTATGACAGTTGCATGAGTGTTCATTCTGTGATAATTTATTTCTCTCATGTAAAATTTACTGTATGTACATCATACTTCATTATTTTTTAATTACAGGAAAATCACACAAATTATAAAAATATTAATAGCTTCCAAACTGGTGAAGGAAAAAAACAAAGAACTTTTTTAAAAAATGTATAATCCAAGGAAGGTAGGAAAAGATGGGTTAAAAAGAGGAAATAGAGAAAAAATGATGTTCAATAAATAGCACAAAACAAGATGGAATAAATTAATCCAAATATATCAGTGCTCACAATAAACATAAAATTGATCTATTAAAAGATACTACTATATTGGATTTTCTTTTTAAAAAGCTATATTATCTTTGCAAGATGCATAATTAAAACAAATTAACAGAGAAAGGTTGAAATAAAAATTTGGGAAAAAAGTTCACTAGGCATATTTTTACCTGGTGTAGCAATGTGGGGGGAAAACAGAATTTAGGGCAAAACCTTTGGACAAAGTAAAATAGTTCCAAGAAGAAATAATATTGAGATATTTTTAATCAACTTCCTTCAGAGACTGATAGATCAAATGGGAAAAAAGGAAAGAAAGAAAAAAATAGGATAAGAAAGCAAATAGCATAATCAAAAAGCTTGATCTTGAAGAATTCTGTCCTGAACAGAGAAAATGCATACCTTTATATCATACACTGAACATTCATAAAAATTTGTCAGGCACTATGTCATAATGAAGACTCAGTACATATTAAAGAATTACTCCCATACAGGCCAGGTACTCTAATCACAATGGAATTTATTTAGAAATCAAGCATCACTTCAAAGTTTATAAGACCAATTATTTCAACAATAACCTACTCTACCACTACCTTCTGGCATTTAAAAACAGAATCTATCAATTTATGGGTTAAAGAAATGATGATGGAAGTTATAAAATATACAAATATGAGAAAATGATGCTTATCAAATTTCATTTAAAAAGTTATTTTTTTAAGAAAAACAAGGTAGAGTTAAAATAAAATGAATTTACTCAAATCAAAGATTTAGGAAAAAATGTTGAAGTAGATCCAAAGAAAGTAGAATGAATGGAACACACACAAAGAAATAATAAAAAATAAAACAGGGAAAAAAAAAATGATCAGAAAATCCAAAATAATTTTGAGAGAAAAGACTATTAAATCAGGCAAACAAACCTCTAATAACCTCTAGAAAAAAAAATATTCATGGCAAAATCACTATTCAGGGTACAGTGAGATACTGTATAATCCTTAAAGGAACAATGCACTAAGAAAGGGTCACAACTGCGAAAGTGTATACCCCTAACAACCTCATTTCAAAATACAAAAGCAAACATAATTACAAGGAGAAATTCACAAAATCACAATCATAGTGGAAGTTTTTAAAAAACATCCATCTCACAAAAGCTGATAGATCAAACTGGGAAAAAAATGACATTAGAGTTTTGTTTTCTTTTGAATTTCAGGGATTTTCTTGGGGTGGGGAGGGTGTGTGTTTGCTTTTAATTAAAGGTGAAATTTAATAAAGACTTTCTATAAAAACATTGTAAATTAGTCATAAACAGGCATAAAGAAATGACCAGCAACAGCAAAGAGAAAATACAAAAGAAGAAGCAAGAGATAGATAGATAATTGATGCCAGTTTCAAAATAGATGCAATTTTGGAGAGGAAAGAATGGAAATTGGATTACGAATGGATTCAAAGGGACTTCAATCTTTATCTACAATATTTCATTTATTTAAAAATAAATCCCTGAAGCAAACACGTAAAAGTGTTGAAATTTGTTAAATATTTGCATTATGTTAAAATGTGTTCCTGACATTATTCTCTGTGCATTACCGTATGTTTGAATTATTTTATAAATAAATTTTAAAAACCACATGAGTAATAATGGCTCCTGATGAAATGAAATGTATGAAACAACAATTATTGAGACATTTTTAAAAAATCAGTGCTCCAGAGTAAAGGACAAAATATATACACATATTTGAAAGCAGAGATAGTTTAAAATGAAAGTATTAACTGAAAAATGCTGAGTAAGAATTTATGATTAAATAAAAGTAAATGAATTTCTGGTATTCCTAAGTCACAGTGCTGATGGGTGTGTGGTAACAAGTAAATAGTGGAAAGACTGTGTGGAGATCAGATAGGCTGAGCAGTAAGACATGCTGTAATCAGGGTCCCATAAAGCAGTAGCACAAAGAAGTTCCTTAATCAAATTACAGATGTAGAAACTGTATGGGAGCACGGGGAAGGAAGAGAGTGGAACACCACAGCAGCAGCCATGCTTGTTGACATCCACCCTCAGGTGGTGATGGCACTGCAGGATCTGTAGACAGTCTTGTTACTGGGTCCCATTCGGCAACATGAGGGAATAGGATCAGGACTAGGACTCTATAAGAAGAATTTACAGAAGCTAAGCAGGAAATGAGGACTGGACTCTCACCTTTACCAGGGCTGTATCCTGCTCATCAGGATACCAAGCATTAAGGTGTGTATTGGTTTAACTACTATTTCTCCACGCTCAACCTCAATGCTTCCGGAGAGGCTCACCCCACATTCAGCTCCAGGGATGAACACATGACACATGTCTGGCCAATCTGAGTGTCATATTTCCTCACACACAATGATTGGTTCACGTGTATGCGTGTGACTCAAGCTGTCCAATCAAAGCCCCTCCTGGGACTTCTGCTGAAGTTGTCTAGGAAGAAAGACCCTAACCTGAAACCATGAGCACTAAAATCTGTGTGTAGCTGAAGTTTCTGAGGATGATCTGTTCTACCATCTGGAAAAGCATATCTAGAAAAGGAGGGATGGGGAGAGGAAGTCCAACATCCTCCTGTATTTTTCTGATTCGTGAGCATTGGTGCTTTTTTTTTTGACAAAAGCTAGTTTTTGTGAGTTTTTATTACAAGTAAAAGGGTCCCAGACATTAAAATCAGGCAAAAACTCTGGTAAGAGCTGAAGAAGAATTTTCACGGCAAATGAAGGTGCTGGTGCAGAAGCAGGCTGACATTCCCATGGTTGTCAGGTTTTTCAGGGTCATACCTGTTTCGCTTTGTGTTCAGTGGCAACTTTGTGACAGCCTGTGGCAATGGAAGTGAGATCTTTAACCCTGGAAACTACCCAGCCTGCATATTAGACCTACAGTCTCATCCTCACTAACCACCCACTTGAACAAACTGAGCTCCTCAGCCCAGACCTGAGACCCAAACCCTCTAAGCACACCACTGTCCTGCAGAACCTACAAAACCAGCGTGGGCAGAGTCAGTGAGAAGGAGCAGCGACAATACTCAATTATCAACTTTCGTTAGGTATGAACATAAGAGCAAGGATAGAACCACTTACAAAACTCTACTCTTTAAAGCACCTTCTAGGAGGAGGATTATTAGCTGTAACCATAGGAGTAATCTTAATGTCCCAAAGACATGTCAAATGAAACTTCTCTAAAATAAAACCGGTCCTCCTCTGTTAGAAACATGACCCCTCTCCAACTCCACCTTGTATTTACCACCTACTGAAGTGGGTAGACTATAATACCTTTATAGCCAGTACTTGAACTCTCTTTGGAGGAAAACACCTTTCATAAAGGTAGAAGTGGAAGGTGATGCATCCCCCACCCCTCACTCCCTGCTCCAAGGTCACAAGGGCTGGGGTGTCAGTGAGAATGAAGGGTTCAGAGATGAAGGAACAATTATGCTGCCTGCAATTGGAGGAGGTTTGGGGGAGTGATTTGTGGCTCCAGAACAGGAGTGAAGTAGGTGAGAAAACAAGAAAGAATGAAGGGATAGAGTGAAGAGAAAAGCTGTGCATTGATGCAACCAAATGCAGCAGGGGCAGTGGGGGGCAGGGTGGTTGCGGGGACAGGGGAAGGCCAAGGGGATTTTTGAGCACAGGATTTTTTGGAGCTTTCTTTCATGGTAACCAAGTTGACCACAAGATCTTCAGTGGAGCCTACAGTGTTCAGGAATGTTTCTCTGTGTGTTTTCAGGAAAAAGTGAAGGGAACAGTTTCATATCTGGATAAATATTGTGTAATATCCCATAGCATTACAGAAGAAAGTGTGTAGACACAGGAGATCATGAGAACCTGAACTTCATGAAATCTTGAAAATATTGGGAAAAATTTTAGACTCCCACAAGTAAGAATTTGTGAGCTCAAGACACTCTTTCTGGCTCTCAAAGGGCCAGGAAACCCACCTGATAAAAGGTTATCCTGCTCTGTAAATGATGCCAACATCCTTTGGCATGCTCAAGGCATCCTCAATTTCTCTCTCTCCCTCACCGTTCACACTCTACCAGTTTATCTTCTTCCATGTGTCTTCTAAACGCTTCTCCACTTCCTTTCCTCAAGCTCTTTCCCCCCAAAATACCCCTCTTCTTACATTCTCCATCTTTGTTGGGGTCTACTATCTACCCAGCCCCCACATAGGAAACTGAGTGACATTTCTATCCCTCTCTTCCTGTATCCCCTGATCACCATGTTGTCTCTCTTCTACCACCTAAATGTTAGTCCTGCTTCATCTCTACTTCTGCCATACTAGTCCAAGCTTCTACCATCTCTGACACAGCAAATGCCTTCTCCCAGTCTCCTTCATTCTCTCTAGAGTGCCATCAAAATGATCTTTCTTAAGTACATATTTTATCTTAACACACAATTACTTAAAACCCGTCAATGGCTTCCTATTTCTTTTTTCATAAAGCTCAGTCTTAGTATGTCCTATGGCCTCAGCCTCTGCTAGCCCTCACTAACCATACTGAGCCATTTTTAGTCCCCAGTTCATATTTCTTCATATTTTGTACATGTGACTCCTTTGGCTGCCCATCCTGCCTTGCAGATAATTCATAATCACCTTATAGGAACTACCTCCTCTGTGAAGTTTCCCTAAATATAGCTGAGCAGTTCTTCTACACAATTGCGTCACTCCATATTGACCTTCATCATAGCTTCTTTCACAAAGAGTCACAATTCCAATTCACGCTGGTTTCCCCCATAAGTCTGTGAGTACTTGGAAGGCAAGGAAGGTGTCATCTCTAAGTTTCCAGCTGTCTTCCAAAAATGGAGGTAAAATCTACCTCAAAGGGCTATTGTGAGAACCAAGGGAAATCACAATTGTTTAGTATTTGGCCAGTGCCTACAATAACATTATTTTTAAAAATAAATATGATTTCCCTTCTGTTTCATGGACTCCCACTCCCCGCTACCCAAACACATCTAGAACTTAGCATATCCTAATTAAATATTCTTTGAATAATGACTAATATATTATTCGCCTTGACTAGTGCTTTATAGTTTGAACAGTGCTTTTACTCACATTAGCTTGCTTAATCGTCCGTATAAACACACCCCATTTCTTCACCCACCTCATCCAATCAACCTCTCTATCCCTAATGATTTATCTATAATTTCTAAAAACTGTACCCCTTCTCTCTGTCTGTTCTGCCATAGATCTACTCTCTCTCTTTCCTGGGAAGCTGAAAGAGTCATCTCTTAACTTAAAACTTGCCCCTCTTGGACTAGTGGCCTACACAATAGTCAAGGTGTTTGATGAAAAATGCACTGCAATTGTTGCATCACACCCCTGCCTGAAAGCTTCACAGAATCCCCAGCGCTCTCTACATAAAGCTGAGACCCTTTAGCAGGGCTTACAAGGCCTTTGGTGACCTCGTCCTCATGCACCTCCAGCCACAATCCCTACCACTGCCTCCCTTTCTCTCTATGATCAAATACCACCAAACCTTTTGGAATTTTCCACACATATCATGCTGTTTCACATCCCCTTGCTTCCTCTCATGCTGTGATCACCATCTGCATAACCCTTCTACCTTAGCTTGATGACACTAGTTTCCCTGGACACTCAGACTCAGCAAAACATCCCTCTTCTGTATCCCTGTGGAATCCAGATTGTATCTGATATGATCCATACCAAATTATGTTGAAACCATCCTTGTAGGTGTCTGTCTCCCCAGTACACTGTAACTCCTTAAGGAGAAAGGATTTTATTTTTATATAACCACAGTTCTAGGCAAAGAGCTTAGAAAGAGTAAATGCTCAATGGAATTCTGTCCCATGGAATGAAATAGAAGTGAATTCAGTGAGGCTGGTGATACTGTCATCAGCCAGACTTCGGAGATGAAAAGACCGAGGCTCAGCGATGTCACAGAGCCAACCAACCACACACTTGGAGCCTGTAAGTGGTGGAGCTGTGGTTGGAATCCAGGTTCTCTGATTTCTACGTCTATGCTGTTTTAATATTGCAGGTGCCGCTGAGAAACAGGGTATTTCAATATTCTTTTTATTTGCTTGATTGCACTTTAATCACGAAGTCACTTAACCAGTTTGCAATCAGTTTCCTTATCTATAACTCAGTGATATAAACAGGAAGGCTAAATGGCAGCTGCCAAGACAAAGAAGGAAATTGCAAATCCTCATGTTGGAGTTGTTCTAGAGCGTTGGTGTTGTCATGCAGATAAATTAAAAATATCTGCCTGTAGAAAAATCCGTCTCACCTTATCAAAGTGAAAAATCATCCAAAAGCAAAAATTTCCCCCCAGCTAACCAGATATCTCGTGACATCCTAGCCCTGTGAATGGCAAAATCTTTCAGAGGCTGCAAAAAGGCGGAGAAGAATCTTTTGGTGTAACTGAGCAGAGGGTGACAAATGGATTCATCAGAGGAAGTTGCTAAAATGCCTACAGGAGTGAGAAGTCTTATATGTTCGGTCTACTCATGGATCCATTTGGGAAAACAATTAAGTTCTCAGAGTGAAGGCAGCCTGCACCCACTCCAGGGATGATGAAAGAGCAAGAGGAAGCACCTAGGCCTAATTAGGTTATTTCAACAGACCTGCATCTGGAATAACTTCTCAAGTGTAAGGATAACAGAAAGTGAGAAAAGGAGGGAGGCTGGAATGGCTCACTGGGATGTCATAGCTGCCGTGTAGGACAACGGGCTCTCGGAAGTGCCTCATGCTGAACTATTGGAGATAACATTAGGCAACTCGAGTGCAAAACCCTGGGTCCTCTGGCGTCCTTTATCCATGCATCCACTGAAGAGATGATTCCACGTTGTCCTTTTAAACTTTTCCTCCCAGATCTTTGTTTCCAAGTATATAAAGTAGGTCACCGATCAGAAAATACCACTCAACTTTCAAGAGGGTTTCTAAAGGCAGATAGTCTTTCCCTAGTTTCCTTGACGTCCTTAAAAGTGACATGTGCCCCCTTCTTAATAATCTAGACCAGAGGTCAGAAGACTTTTTCTGTCAAGGGCCGACTAGCAAATATCTTAGGCTTTGCAGGCCTAACTATCTCTCACAACTACTCAACTCTGCTGTCGTAGAGAGAAAGCAGCCGTAGACAATATGTACTAAATGAGCATGGCTGTGTCCTGACAAAACTTTATTTACCAAGATACGGGATAGGCAAGAATGGTTCACATGCCGTGGTTTACTGGCCCCTGATCGAGACCCCAACAGGCCAGATGGGAGGTAATATAACCCATCGTCTGTGCTGTTGCTCCTTCTGGTTAAATTCTCGGCTTCAAATTAGTTGCTGATTTTTATGTTTCCTGGCTCATTCATGAAAGTATGGGGAAAAAATGACAACTCACTAACAGTCACATCAAGTAAGATGATATAGGTGGAGCCACGTTGGAAAACCTCACAAATATAGGGCATTATTATTAGCACAAGCAGACCCAACCGGGCTTAAATAGAGTTCATTCATTCATACTGCTCATTGCCCAAGCATTTTTTAAGTGTGTGTCAGATGCCAGGCACAATGGAAGACCCTGAAGATATAAAGACAAACAGAAGGCCCCTTCTCATAAAGAGCTTTAGGTCTAGTACAAAAAGCAAATGAGCCAGGGCAGTGTAGTGCCACAGGCCCAACACTGCAGCCAGATAATGGTTTAAACCACTGCAGATGGACTTTCCTTTCTTGCTTCCTTTATCACACCTCCTCTCCCCCCAGCTCCTGCAGGCCTTCTGCTCTTGAGACTATTTACTCCAAGGGACTAAAGATCAGCACCCCAGGGAATGAGAAAACAAAGAAATCATTGCTCAGCTTCTTAAATACACAGTAAAGTGATAGTCTTGAAAGCCAGATTTCAAGCAGAAGAAAATACATAAGTTTCGTTGTTTTCCTGTTATCTAGGATAAATGCTTGGAGGATTAACTATAGAGACAGAAGGATGAATATTTGACATAAGGGGAATTTCTGCTACAAAATAAGAGGAAAGCCCTCTCAGTGCTTGGGAGAGAAGTTCAAGGAAGATGAAGGTTCCCCCATCATTGGAATAGGCCCGGCAGAGAGGGGTGATGAGTTGCAGCAGTTATTTGAAGAAAGGAAGGCATGTATGTAGGGAGGAGAGGGAAAGGGAGCAGCAGAGGAGGGGAGAAGGGAAAAAGGAGGATGTGTCAGAAAGTAGAGGAGGGGAAACAATGGGCTCTGCTGGAATCATGTGTACAGTGTTGCAAGTGGTGCTAGATTAAGAGGCTGCTTTTGTGAACCCGTAGATCTTATCTTAGGCCGACATCTAAGTCTTATTTCTTGACATTACCTTATCATCATGTCCCCTTCAAACTTCAAATGATCTATCTCCCTGGCTCAACCTATGGCTGGATTTATAAGCCTGGAGCTGGGTCAGCTCCTAATGAGAAGTGAACACAGTTTGGAAGCTGGAACTGGACTTCACATTTTGGCAGCAATCTTGGGGGTGGGAAGGAAGGAAAATGCATTTCAGTTGGGGTGGAGTGCTGGATTACAACACAGAATATATATCTTCGGGTGACTTCCCAGCTGCAGACTCCTGGCTGCAATTAGAAACCTATATGTCTAGTCATTTTATCATTTTTATACATTTAGGAGCTCAAGTGTTTGCTCTAGCAGGCTGCAGCTGGGTTGCTGTCAACTCCCAGCTGTTGTTTAGCTGAAACACCACAACTAAAATTGTGGGCCAATATGACCAGAAACTAAATTGGGGGCTGAGTGTAAAAGTTCAGGATTTGTTAATGATGCTTAGTGTTCTTATTGTTTGCCTCGACCAGGTGAAACCTACTCATTTAGAAGAAAGCAAAGGAGGAAAACTTGAAACTCATCCAGACACCTTTGAGTACCCTTCATATGAAACAGACGTGCCCTACACACCAGCATTCTCTCAGTGATTACTCAGGCCATTCCATTAGACAGGCTTCCAGTTTTCCCTGCTTTCCAAGATTTACCAGCTCAGAGACTTAATTCCAAATAAATAGGTTTAGCTGCTGAGAAAAAAGATGAGTTAAATATTCAACATTCTGGATAGCCTGGTTGGACCACTGAAAGAATAATAATATTAATCATGCAGTTGGATCCTTTATAGATGAGACTGAGAAACTACCTAAATGCACTAGGCTTGCTATCTGGCATGGGTCTGGGCCTCCTTGCCAACTGAGCTTTCATTTCTCTTTAGGTTGAAGCCCCTTTCCTTTAAAAAATCAGGGAGGCTTTTCACATTTTAGCTCATTTCATTACCAGGGGTATCTGGGTTTCTAAGAAGTGTCTTTATGAGGCCCGTATTCTGCATTGATCCAGCCCAGTACAAAGATTTTCCTAATGAGTCAATAAAATCACCTCACTTATTCATTATTATTTTTGCCATCATTCTGCCCACTGGCAATGGAGTCAACAGTACCATCAGCACCACAGGGTTAGGAATTCACTTCATCTTCCAGGGGGCTGAGGACAGCCGCTCTTGAAAGATGGAAGCTCCTTTTTCAAGCAAAGAATCACAATAGGAAGAGGGACTTAAGGTGGACTGAGCTTGTTTCTGGATAAATGTTGCACCTTGTGGACATCTCCTTGAGACCTGACCTTTCCACTCTTTCACTTATGGTTATAAAATTCCCTCTGGTGCCAGTTCTAGAAGATCAGAGAAAGAGGTGGCAGGCCAAGGCCTAGCAGAGTGGTTAGAACCACAGAGCATGGGGCAACTATGGATTCTGGCCAATTTCACAGCAAGGGGTATGCAGCACCATTTGGCTCCAATAGGCTGAAATGAAATGAAGACAAGCATCTAGGAGGTTACATTAAAAAAGTATCTGGAAATCTATGCAGGCAGGGTTGGCATTCAAGACTCAAACTGGGAACCAGGCCACTAGGTAAGGGTATTGATCATCATGAATCAGCATGCACAGATCCAAGAATAAAAGTACATAGACAAAAGTAGGATAAATACATATAGGTAGGCACAGCTGAGACTCAAGTGTCCAGAAGCACGGAGATATAAGGAGCGAGAGACAGCATTTAGAACTGAAAAGACACATGGAGATTAATTGTAGTGACCAATATCTCACTTATAGGAATGAGGTTGAGAAAATAAAATTATAATACAAAGTCTATAATATAAAAAATTTAATCTCATAGCTATCCTCAAGTTCTTCACTCATAACAACTACTACGTTTATGTCTTGCATTTATGCAGCAAACAATGCTCGTGTGCCTGCTCTGGGAAACAGACTATGCCAGGTACCTCAGTTCCAAAGCTGCATGAGACAGATCTGACCATCCTGCCAGTGAGGTGAACATGCATATGACCATAATGCAATGTGGCAACAATTGTGGTAATGTGATTAAGAAAGCACAAGTAAGGAATAACAATTTTTGCCTAAGTAGGAGATTGGTGGGGTAGGATGAGTACGAAAGACTTTAGAAGAGAAGCAACTTATACCCTGGACCTAGAAGAATATGGAAGTAGAAGGGGAAAAGAAGGGAAAGTTACCCTGGCAAAGAAATAGCTAGAAATCCACAGCAGAGATCAGGAGTTGTGAGTAATAATAGGTGACCTTCTCGGGGACTTGTCATGTGCCAGACATTGTGCTAAGAACTCTGCATACTTTGTTGTTATTTAACATCTAGGACAAAATTGTTAGGCAGCCATTATATAATATATAATCTCCAAATTAAAGATGATGAAACCAAGATATGTAGAGGGTGAGCTTCTTGACTAAGGATCACGTAACTAGTAAATGGAAGGACCTAAATTCCAGCCCGGATATGTGTGATGCCAATGCTCAGCCTCTTAGCTGCTGGGCAGTTCTGTCTTCCTGAGGGTCTAATGTACAGAATTAAAAAACAGGAGGGAAAGGGAAGGAGAAAATGAGGTCAGGGTTTGTGAAGAGTTTTGACTATGATTTTAAGGTTTAAGCCTTTAGACCAGGATTGCTCAAGGGTGTTTCTACACAGACCACCTGCATCAGAATCACTTGGGGTGGCCGGGGAAAGGGTTTGTTTGCAGATTCCCAGGCCTCCCTCAAATCTCCTGAATCCTCATCCATGGGAAGAAGTCTGGGAATTTATATTTGAACAAATAAGTGCTAGGGATCTGAGGGAAAGTTTGAGAAACACTAGTTTTGGTCAGCACTTCCCCAATGTGAGGATATACAAAATCACCTAAGACCTTCCTTGAATATAGAGTTCTGGGATTCAGATTCTTTCAGTAGGTCTGGATTGGGCTCAGAAATATTTACATTAAACCTATAGTTTTATGATCATTAAATAATGGAGTAATGAATTCATATCTGTGTTTTAGAATCAAAAGGAAATAACCTGTGGTGAAAAGACAGAATGGAAAACCAGAATCAAAAAACCCAGTTGATTAGTAGATTAGTATTATAATCTAAGCTAGAGAAGGTAAAAACTTAAGCCAAGCAAGAGTAGAAATGGAGAATGGATATTAAAGAGGCAAAATCACTAAGATTCGACAATTGATTAGCTATAGGGATAATGCATAAAAACAGTTGAAAATGGCTCTAAGGTTTCCAGCTTAGATTCATGGATATAGGATAATGCCATCAGAAGAAAGGAATTTATTCAATAGTGGCCACTTGACATAAGGCATTTTACAAGTGTTATCTTGTGTTTAACAAATATTTTTTTTTGAACCAGGAATTATGCAAAGCCCGAGAGTACAAAGGTGAATAGCACATGGTCTTCTTCCATGAGGAGTTTGCCATCTGACGGGGGGAGAGGGCAGACAGGTGGATAAACAGGTAAGACAGTTGTGTCCATGGTACAATGGAAGCACAGAAGAGGAGACTGCACCAGGCTGGAAGTTCAGCTTTCTGGAGGAAAAGATCTTTAATCTTATTCTGAGCCTCTTAAAGGTAGGGAAATCTGCTCTGCAAGCCTTCAAGTTTGGGGTTAGCAGTATCAGACTGACAGGTCCTGACAGGAGATTCTGGTTCCCAACATCCCTTTGGGGAAGACATTATTACCACTGCTTCACAGTTAAGGAAACAGAAACGGAGAAGCATGACACTTACTCAATGTCAGTTGAGTTAGATAGAGTGATTTCTGTCTCCAAAGGCCATATTCTTTCACGGAGAAAACAGATTTCTTTGGGGTATTTTGAGTTTCAGGTGTGTGAGAGACAAGTTGAGGTGAAAACGCAGTTAGGTGTATAGATAAAAGAGATAAAACCCAATCCTTGTCCCTAAAAACTGAGAAGTCAGGAGTTCTTCACTTGAGGTTAACCCTTCATATGGGTTAATGATCTCCAGAAGTTTTGTGTATAAAATGTTTGTGTATGTGCATTTTTCTGTGGTTAGACCAATGATTTCATCAGATTCTCAAAGAGATCCATGATCCAAAAGAAATTAAGGACCACAGACAAGACACAGAAGTATAAGAAATAATAATTCCTATTTCTTATCCATATAGTATAACAGATCATGAAAGACAGTAGTTGTTTGTGCAATCCTGCATGAAAATGCCAAGCATTGAAGAAGAAAATCTCTGACTTCAGCAGGGTTACCAAAGGAGTACCATACCTCTATTTGCTGCCCAAAGACATACTCTTACAGTTTGGATCTAATCTGGAAGTTACTTTTTCAGACAAAATAGCAAGTTACAAACCCTCTTTGGCAAGGCAGTAAGTGTAGAAGAGGTAAATAAAACAGAGTGGCAAAACTGCTATATAGGAATTCCATGATAAATAGAAATAGACGATTCTCTAAAGAACATGAGAGAAATTTTACAGAGCATATTGAAGGACAGAAAAAATTTTCCTTGGCTATAAAATTAAGACAGGACTTTAAAATCAGATATTCTGACCAATTGCTGATCAAAGGAGCGAGAATTATTATTTTTGAGTATTTAATTGTTCAAATACATGATAGTTAACAATGATCTATACTTCCTAGGTGCCAGGCACTATTGTTAGCAATTTACATAGATTTTATTATTTTAATCCTCACAACTACACTGTGAGATAAGAACCTAATTTTCTAAATATTCTCAAAGAAAAAACCGAGGTTCACAGGTTTAAAGAACATGCCCAAGGTAGCCCATCTTGGAGGTGGTCGAGCTTGGGTGTATACCCAGCATTATGACTCTACCCAGAGCCTAAATTTGCTCAGCCACATCACTGTACTGCAAGGACTGGGACAAAACAGAGCCAACCAAAGCAGCATCAATTCCTGAATAATCTAGATGACACCAGAACAAGAAGGAATAGAGAGAGCATCCCCTAAGCCATCACTACTCAAAGCATGCTCTGTGGGCCAGTAGTATTGGCATCACCTGGAGTTTGTTATAAATGCACAACCTCAGGCCTCAAGCCAGACCTGCTAAATTCAAATCTGCATTTTACCAAAAGCTCCAGTGACCTTTGTGCAAAGTTTGAGGAGTGCTGCTCCAAGCCACAGCTGAATAAAGAAAAGACATTATGAGCCAATACCAGAATACCTCAACTTAAGATTTTTTACTGTTTATATATCAACAATTATGCTGATTTTTTATATAAGTCAGGGGTCAAACAACTTCTTTCTATCAAGGGCCAGATAGTAAATATTTTAAGCTTTGCAGGTTATACAGTCTCTGTTGCAACTATCTGACTCCACTATTGTATTACAAAAGCAGCCAGACAATATCTAAACAAATGGGCATGGCTACATTCCAATAAAACTGTATTTATGAACACTGAAATTAAATTTTACATAATTTTTATAGATCACAAAATATTCTTCTGATTTTTGCTCAACCATGTAAAATTGTGAAAACTATTATCAGCTTGCAGGTTACGCAAAAACGGATGATGGATTAGATTTGGCCTGCAGGCCATACTTTGCCAACCCTTCATATATATTAAACTGTATTTAATTTTTATTTTGTGGTGGAGATTCACTCATTCAAAATAAATTCTTATTCTGCCTCTGTAGCCTCAATAATCCATCCTTTCAGGTAGTT
Source organism: Daubentonia madagascariensis (assembly GCA_023783475.1). NCBI lineage: Eukaryota > Metazoa > Chordata > Mammalia > Primates > Daubentoniidae > Daubentonia > Daubentonia madagascariensis. Next base: position 16,754,737 of record JAKFHU010000144.1, read on the forward strand.
TTATAAAGCACAAAGGAACAAACTAAGAATTACAGAGAAATTTCTTTATCCAGAATGGACAGAAAGAAGCCTGCACCCAATGTCCACTTTTCTAAGTAGGTGACTTGTTATTTTCAATCAGTGATGAAAAAGAAGGCAGAATGTTTACCTTGCTATGACCCAGCTTTCTGTGCTTATAGCTAAAACTTCCTTTCTGCTAACACCCTTCACTAAGCCCAAGTAAAAATTAACACAAACTTTAAAATTACCCAAGAAAATAAGTCAGTTCAGACACTCTTAGAACCTGGATCAGAAGAGGGGGTGGTTTTAAAGTTGTGAGCACACCACTCTTTGTCCCCTGGAGCTCTGTCCTCTTGTGTTCTTGCAAATTTCTTATCAGAGAAGTTAGCCTTCTCTAGCGCTTGCAGATTAGAAGTGCAATTTCCTGTAATGTGCTCATCATTAAACAGACACACACACACAAACACACACATACACACAGTATAGTTTTTGTTATCACAAGATTTATTGAGTAAATTTTCAGCATAATGTGCTGGAAAGATTTTAAATGTTAGACCCAAACAGACCTGGAACTGAATCCTTCTATCACTTATTAAATATGGAACCTTGACAAATATAACCCTTACAAGGCCTAATATTCTATTCTATAAGTGGTGATATAATGCTATCGCCCCTCTTTCTTATGTGTTTATCTGTTGTATGTAAATATCAAAAGAGAATACATTAGCAAACCACATTGAAACTCATTGTGGTTTAAACTCATTGAAACTCTTCTCAAACTCCTTCTAATATCTTTCCATTGCCCTTAAAATAGAATCTGAACTTACCATGACCTACAAGCTCCTGCATGAAATCCCTTGACTCTCACTCCAACCTCAGATCGTGCTGCTTTCTCCTTCCCCTGCTTTAGCGGATGCTGTGGTTACGTTACCCAAATTCCCCTCTCAGCACTGAGGCACTAATGCCCCCCACCTGCTGAGCATGTTGGTGGCTGGCAGTGCTTAATTACGTTCTTTCAGCCCCAAAAATCCTCCCTACCTAAGGTCATGCCCCTTTTCTCGGGACAGTCCATATGATTGGTCTATGCGGGGTATAAAGGCTTAGGCCCTAAGCCTCCAGGCTCTGAAGAGTCTCCCAGCCGTAAAGCAACCTGAGGAGTCAGCTGAGGACTCTATTGATACTGCCTTGCAATTCAACTCCTCCCTGTGTCCAATTCTCCTTGCTTTAACCCCCACAGGATCCCAAGCACACTTACCAGTAGACTCCTGCAAACAAATCTCTGTCTCAAAGTCTGCTTCCCAGGGAACCCAACCCAAGGCACCTGCTACATGGGGATCAATATTCTCTTCTTTGGTTCTTTAAAAATGCCAATTCCCCCCCACCTCAGGGCCCTTGAACATGCTGACTGAAATGCACCTTACCTCTAGTTGTCGCCTTACCATCCTTCAAGAGTTAGCTCATGTGTTTCCTCCTGGACAAACAATTATTCTCCATCAGAAATCCTTGCTATTAACTTCAGGACACATATTTTATTTTCCATTAGGACAAGGTCTATCATGTTCACGATTATAGCCTCACTTCCTAGCAGAGTGCCTGGCATTCAGTAAACATTGCCTGGATGAATGGATACTAATCACCATACTATAAACAATGTATCATGAAATGCCAAAGTACAATCCAAATTTTCTAAAATAATATTATTTTCTTGTGCTTGGCCCAAGTATGCTGTCATCAGGCCCAAACAAGAGTTTTACAGGATCATCAATATACCAGCAAACACCTTGCTCAGGATGCTTTGACTGTGACACTTAGTGGCAGTCCACTTTGCCTATTACTTTGTACTTGGCCTCCCATGTGCTCTGCTCTTCTCTTCTCTTTGCAAGGAGTTCTCAAAGATGCCTGAGGTTCAAAGTTAGTTGCCCAACAGCTTTACAAGCCTTTAGCAGGTGTGAATTCACAAGTACAGTGGCTCTAAGTAAGATTGGTGGTGTGCACAAAATAAATCAGATTGGAGCAATCTAGGGAACTTTTTCAATCACTTGCAGTGATTCTGATCCAGCTTCACCCAAAGTTTTGAAAAAGTTCTCAGCACCACTCTGTAGAATCCACGTTGGTTGAGTAACACAGCTTCAAATTTAGAAGGAAAGAGGCTTCAAGAAAAGAGAGAGAGAAGCTTTGGAAGTTCTAGAGAGGATATGAAATAAATTGCTATTAGGCTGTCATCTAAATACAGCTCTTAGTCAGTCAATACTATTCAGTGTACCAAGAGTGTGACAGTACTCAAGCTCAGAGGAACTAGATGCATGGAAGTGTAGAAGTAACAAACCAGTTTCTTTCTTAAGTGGATCCATGCCTCCTTAAGAACAACCCTGGGCTCAAGAAAGGCTTAATCATAGAATCAAAATACTGCAATGCCTCTCAGATTCATAAATTATCCCTTGCATTTTCAGTTTGGGGGGATATTAAAGTTTACTTATTTTTTCCTTCATTTTTCTAATTAAAAAGTGGCACAGGACATCATGGACACATTACAATGACTTCTTTCTGCAAGATGCACAGACAAAAATGAATCATGGCTCTCCACTGCATGGTTCTTTCCACCTCAGACTCCCTGAGAAGTCACACAAAGCCTGTTCTGCTTCCTTCGTCTCCTCTCTCAGCTTCCCCTCCAGGTTTCTGCCAAAGTCTGTACATTCTTGCAATTACAGGTTCTCAATTACGCACACTTGCTACTTGCTTGAGGGGACAGAAAGTGTGCTTCCTCTCTTGGCAGCTGCTCAAGCCAGATGTTGCGCTGGCAGGCTGTGATTGGCTGGCAGATGAAAGAAAATGGCTGCTATGGACAGACAAGAGGAGAGATATAAGCAAACTCATTTCAGCCCTGAATCAGCAGGTCCTCGTTAAGCTGATTGGAAATGTCCTTCAAACTTGGACTGGAAAACAGGGAGGACATTGTCACAAGATCATTCAGCTGAATAACAACTGCTCCCTCCCTGGCTAAAATAGTAAGAAGCTTCATTTGGAGCTATCATAACAGTATTCAAGATGAACTGGGATTCATTTGAGCTGCATCTGCATTGGCAAGCAATAATTGTAGGGATGCAGAAGTTTGTTTATTTTCACAGCTAAATGTTTATATCTCAAAAACCAGTGAAACTTTTCTGTAATCACTTCGGGGATGCACTTGAACCATTCCATCTGCCCAAATCTTTCCATTGTGTTGCTCAACCAATGACAATAGACAGTGATTGAGGCAAAGTCAAGCAGTCATTAACTTCTCCCCCTGCCTCCTTGGAGCAAGCATTAGACGAAGGAAATATACTTTGGTTTGGCTGCTGAAGCTTTTTTTGGAATGGTTAAGACCGTGTAAAATACAAATAATTGATAAAAATTCTGGTCTATGTTGACTGCATATAGACCCAGTGTGGATGTTGTAGGTGGCGAGAGCATGCCTATAAGACACAAAGTAGGCAAAATATGCCATGAATAAAGTAAAACTACTTTTCCTCTTTTTCCTCTTCTCATGTTTCATAAGTGACATATATCCAAGTTTCTTCACACTGCTTTCCAATAAAAAAAACACGAAGGGTCCAACCAGGGTTTTAGCGCAGTTTGTTTTAATTACAGATACCAAAAGTCACCAGGTGAAATAAGAGGAGAAAAATGCAGCTCATTCAGAATAGATTATGGGAAATCATTTTTTTTAATCCAATGTAGAGTTAATCCTTCTAAGAGATTAGACATTTATTGTGCACTGGACTGGCACCTGCAGCTACACTCCTGGGGATAAAACGTGGCAGAGGCCATCCATCTCCATGGCTCTGGGCAGGAGTCGATAATAATAATAATTAATAACCATTTGTGCTCTCCAGCTCCCTTCAACTGGGATCTCAGAATATTTTACTAACACAAATTCATTAAGCCTCAAACCACATCTGGGCATTCAAGAAATGTTTGAAGGTTAGCCCTGTTATTATTTTATATTCATATTGCATCTTTCCTCCAAGGAGCTCAAAACCATTATAAATGTATTACCAAAGTAGGTTAACTCATCACAGTTATGGGTCAGGAGTGCATCACTTCTGTCTCCTTAGCATGGGAGTTCCTAAGCTGTGAAGGATGGATCAGGCCAAAAACAACACAGTGGACTATTGGACTTATCTCTAGCAACATCTATACATTACTTTTTCTATTCAATGTTTAACCTCTCTAAAAGCAAACATGACTTTCCCTCCTTCACTCCACTTCTCAGCTATATTAGATGAGTCATACATATATGACACAGCCCCTACTGCTTTGGTAATGTTTTGAAGCAGAAAAGATCTATCAGGGATGCTGAATGAGGTTTTCAGTAGAGTAGACAATGAACCAGGTGACTGTGAGTTTACCACTTCTAGTTCTAAGATGATATTTTGGCAGAACCTGCAGAAAATAAAGTGTGAAACAGGTAAGTCTGCTGGGCATTCATTGCATATGTCAACCCACGCCCAATATGCCCTGGGGCTCAAAAGTATGGGTTATAAGAGAGTTATAAAACTAATAAGAGAACCAAGAAAGTCCTGCTCCTGGAAGTCCACACATTCAGTATAGGGCAGCAGTAAGAGTATGCAATCTGGAAGCAACCAATGTAAATTTTATTCCTAGCCCTATAATTAAAAATTACATGAACTGGAACAAGGCACAAGGCCTTACTAGACATGCACTTCCATATTCATAAACTGTAATTTAAAACATCTACCTAAATTGTCCAATAAAAAAGTAGGAAAAAGTTTAGGGCATTCACTAAAAGGTTAGGAAAGCACCTAGCACATCACAGGTACTCAACATACGGTGATTATCATTATTGTCACAAAACGGCCAAGAAGTCCCCTAAACATGTCAAAGGACCAAGGCAGAAGGATGACTTCTTCTTTGTTCTCTCTGCCCTTCAGCTGTTATGCTCACGGTCCATTTCACGGGAAACATTTTACTTCTTTTCCTTCTTCCTCTTTTGCAATGTTTTTTTCTTCTTGATTGATGAATCCTACCCATTGAAAATAGTCGCCAGCATTAACTGGCAGGAGAAAAAGAAAAAAAAAAATCCAGGAACACACCTAGCTAGTACTTTTGCTATTAGAATAAGCTTCAAAGTTCTTAGAATGATGATCAAAGTCCTTCACATTTTTCCTAGGCTTCAACCAGACTAAACTATTCACCTTTACCTAAACACCCCTAGCCTTTCTGACCTTACGTCCTTTTTTTGAGCATTCCTATGGCCTTACAATCTCCATCTTTTAAAATCTCCCTGGACTTGGAGGCCAATTTCTATGCTGTATCTTCCAAGAAAACATTACCTTATCTTGCCCTCTACTTGAGTCTGTGTGAGTACATAGCATATTCTCCCCTGTCTTATGTATGTATATTTATTCATAGGTATATGTAGGTTTTACCCCTCTGTAATACTCTGTGTTTTTTAAAAGGACAATATCACATTCATCTTTGCATAGTACCAGACACAAATAAAGTCTCATGCTCATAACTGGTGCTCAGTGAATGTTTATAAGTAGAATTTAATTGACTAATTTCTGGCACAAGTTCTCTTGACAAGATTTTCACCACAAATTTCCATTAGCATGATAAAGATGACCACAAACCTAAACTATGACTTAAGCCCTCCAAAAGGAAAGCAACTTTGAATGTTGGCAGAACATTTTTTAACTTAATTTCATATAAATTAAGTTATATAAAATTAAGTATGTATAAATTAAGTGTATATTTAAGGTATGCAACATGATGTTATGGGTTGCATATACATAGTAAAAAAAAAAGGTTACTATAGTGAAGCAAATTAACATATTCAATGTTTTTGTAGCAAGAGCAGCCAAAATCTACGCATTTAGCATGAATACAAACACAGTACAATTTTATTACCTATAGTCCAGCAACACATATTACATTCTTCCTTACAAAATTCAGACCAGTCATCTAGGACATGGGCATTCCAACACATTTCATGTAGAAGTGCAAATCAGGACAGTTCTCCAAAGTGAAATTTGGCACAACTTATCAAAAGTGAGAAAAATATCCAAAGCCCTGACTCAGCAATTCCATTGTAGGAATTAATGCTAAAGCAATAATCAATAGTGTCGGCAAAGACAGGCAACAATGCTGTGCATGGCACTCTTGTCCTTCAGAGTGAAAAACTGAAAACAACTCAAATTCCAACAGCATAGTCATGCCATCAATATGAACACCATAATTTGGAAAATTATTTTGGTTAAATTAATAATTTTCCATCCCTGTGACAAAATACTATACAATTATTAAAAATAATGACTCAGAATAGCATTGATATGAGGAAGAGAAACAGATTTTTTCAAAGTGTGTACTGATGACCATTATTTTCGAAATGCAGATAAACAGCATCCCTGAGGGTGAAGAAGAAAATACACAAGGGCTGGAAAATCTATCTGAAGGAATAATAGAGGAAAATTTCCATGGCCTAGCCAGAAATCTTGCTATCCATGTACAAGAAGCACACAGGACTTCTGGGAGACTCAACATGAAAATGCAATCACCATGTCACATAGTTATTAGGCTGGCCAAAGTAAACATGAAAGAGGCACTACTTTGAGCAGTAAGACAAAAACAGCAGGTAACCTACAAAGGAAAACCTATCAGACTAACTGCAGATTTCTCAACTGAACCTTACAAGCCAGGGACCAGGGACCCATCCTCAGTCTTCTAAAACAGAATAATGGCCAACTTAGAATTCTTTATCCTGCAAAACTAGGCATCTTATATGAAGGAGAAATAAAGACTTTCCCAGACAAGCAATCACTGAGGGAATTTGCGAAGACTGGACCTTCCCTGCAGGAAGTACTCAGAACTGCATTAAACACTGACCAGCACAATAGACACCCACCAGTGTAAAATCACCCAAAAGCAAAAGTCCAGAATCTTGATTCCACAATGGCTTGAGAGGTAAAACAAAATAATAAGAGTCTACTTAACAGGATGAACAGAAGTACATCCCAAATATCAATTCTCTCAATAAATGTGAATGGCTTGAATTGCCCATTAAAAAGACATAGGCTGACTGAGTAGATAAAAAAATACAAGCCAAGTATATGCTATCTCCAGGAAATGCATCTTGCACACAAGGACTCATTCACACTCAAGGTGAAGGGATAGGAAACAATTTTCCAGGCAAATGGAAACCAAAAGAAAGCCAGGGTAGCCACTCTTATATCAGATAAACTTTAAAGCAAAAAAAGTAAAGAAAGACAGATGGCCACTATATAGTGGTGAGGGGGAAAATCCAACAAGAAGACTTAACAGTCCTAAATATTTATGCACCCAACACAGGAGCACCCAGATACATAAAGCAAATCCTGCTAGATCCAGACAACATAATAAACAGCAATGCCACAATAGCTGGGGACTTCAACACCCCACTGACAGTACTGGACTGATCCTCCAAGCAGAAAATAAGTAAGGAAACAATGGACCTAAACAGAACTCTAGCACATTTGTGCCTAACAGACATCTACAGAACATTCCATCCAAACAACACTGAATATATGTTCTCATCAGCTCATGGAACTTTTTCTAATACTGATTACATCCTAGGCCACAAAACAGATCTCAACAAATTAAAAAAATTGAAATTATACCATGTATCTTCTCAGATCACAGTGGAATAAAATTAGAAATCAATTCCAACAGAAACACTCATCTCTACACAAAAATATGGAAATTAATCAATCTATTGCTGAATGACTATTCAGTCAAGGAGGAGATTCAGATGTAAATCAAAAGATTCTTCAAACTAAATGATAATGGGAACACAAGTTATCAAAATCTGTGGGATACAGCAAAGGCAGTCCTGAGAGGAAAACTCATAGCTTTAAATGCCCACATCCAAAAGACAGAAAGATCACAAATCAACACACTAATGAACCATCTCAAGGAACTAGAAAAGGAAGAACAAACCAATCCTAAACCCAGCAGAAGAAAAGAAATAACCAAGATCAGATTTCTAAATGAAATCAAGAACAAAAGAACTATACAGAAGATTAATAAAACAAAAGTTGGTTCTTTGAAAAGATAAACAAAATAGACAAGCCTCTTGCTAGATTGACCAGATGCACAAAGGAAAGGACTTCAATTAGAAATGAAAAAGGGGAGGTCACAACTGATATTGCAGAAATACAAAACATCATCTTTGAATACTACAAAAATCTCTATGCCCCAAAACTTGAAAATATGGAGGAAATGGACAAATTCTTAGAAACACACAACCTCCCTAGGCTCAATCAGGAAGAAATAGAATTCCTGAATATACCAATATCAAGCATCGAAATTGAAGCAGCAATAAAAAATCTTCCATAAAAAAAGTCCCAGACCAGGCAGATTCACACCTGAATTCAAAGAAGAACTGGTACCTATACTGCAAAAATAATTCCACAACATTGAGAAGGATGGAATCCTCCCCAGCTTATTCTATGAAGCCAATATCACCTTGATACCAAAGCCAGGAAAGGACACAACAAAAAAAGAAAACTACAGACAAATATCCCTTAGATGCAAAAATTCTCAATAAAATCTTAGCAAACTGGATTCAACTGCGCATCAAAAAATAATTCATCATGACCATGTGGGCTTCTTCCCAAACACACAAGGATGGTTTAACATACGCAAATCTCTAAATGCAATTCACCATATAAATAAAAGCAAGAGCAAAGATCACATGATCCTCTCAATGGTGCAGACACAGAAAAGGCATTTGAAAAAATTCAGCACCATGATAAGAATTCTAAACAAAATAGGCATAGATGGCTCATACCTCAAAATTATTAAAGCCATATACAATAAACCCACTGCCAACATTGTACTGAATGGGGAAAAATTGAAAGCATTCCCACTTAGAACTGAAACCAGACAAGGTTACCCAGTGTCTCCACTTCTGTTCAACATAGTGCTGGAAGTCCTTGCCAGAGCAATCAGACAAGAGAGGGGAATCAGGGGTATCAAAATGGGGGCAGAAGAGATCAAACTTTCACTCTTTGCTGATGATATGATATTATATCTAGAAAACCCCAAGGATTCAACCAAGAGACTACTGGAATTGATCAATAAATTCAGCAAAGTCTCAGGATACAAAATCAATGCAACCAAATCAGTAGCCTTCACATATGCCAATAACAGTCAAGCCAAGAATCAAATCAAGGATGCAATACCTTTCACAATAGCACCAAAGAAAATTAAATATTTCAGAGTATATTTAACTAAGGAGGTGAGAGACTTATATAGGCAGAACTACAAAACACTGAGAATAGAAATTGCAGAGGATGTAAATAGATGGAAAACCCTACCATGTGCTTGGATTGGTAGAATCAATTTGTTAAAATGTCTATACTACCTAAAGTGATCTACAGAATCAATGCAATCCCTATCAAAATACTGACATCATTTTTCACAGATCTAGAAAAAATAATTCTACACTTCATATGGAACCAGAGAAGACCCCATATAGCCAAAGTGATCTTAAGCAAAAAGAACAAATTGGGAGGCATCAATCTACCAGACTTCAAGTTATACTCCAAGGCTATTATAACCAAAACAGCTTGGTACTGGCACAAGAACAGAGACATAGACCAATGGAACAGGACTGAGAACCCAGATATAAAACCACCCTCATAATGTCATTCAATCTTTGACAAAGTAGACAAAAACATACACTGGGGAAAAGAATCCCTATTCAATAAATGGTGCTGGGAAGATTGGATAGCCACATGCAGAAGACTGAGACAAGATCCACACCTCTTACCTCTCACAAAAATCAACTCATGATGGATAAACCTAAGACACGAAACCATAAGAATTCTGGAAGAAAATGTTGGAAAAACTCTTATAGACATTGGGACATCAGCCTACGCAAAGAATTTATGAAGAAGACCCCCAAAGCAAGCACAGCAGCAACAAAAATAAATAAATGGGACCTGATCAAATTAAAAAGCTTCTGCACAGCCAAGGAAACTATCATTACAGCGAGCAGACAACCTACAGAACAGGAGAAAATATTTGCATGCTACACATCTGATAAAGGGCTGATAACTAGAATCTATACAGAACTTAGGAAAATCAACAAGAAAAAAATCAAACAACCTCATTAAAAAGCAGGCAAAGGACATGAACAGAAACTTTTCCAAAGAAGACAGAATAATGGCCAGCAAACATAAAAAATTGTTCAACTTCTCTAATCATCAGGGAAATGCAAATCAAAACCACAATGAGATATCACTTAACTCCAGTAAGATTGGCTTATATCAAAAAGTCCCAAAACAACAAATGTTGGTGTGGATGTGGAGAGATAGGAACACTTGTACACTGCTAGTGGGACTGCAAATTAGTACAACCTCTATGGAAAGTAATATGGAGATACCTCAAAGAACTATAAGTAGAACTACCATTTGACCCAGCAATCCCACTACTAGGTATTTACCCAAAGGAAAAAAAGACATTCTATAAAAAGACATCTGCACTCGAATGTTTACAGCAGCACAGTTCACAATTGCAAAGGTGTGGAAACAACCCAACTGCCCATCAATACATGAGTGAATTAATAAAATGTGGTATATGTATACAATGGAGTACTGCTCAGCCATAAAAAAACAATGGTGATTTAATACTTCTGGTATTATCCTGGATGGAGCTAGAGCCCATTCTTCAAAGCAAGGTATCACAAGAATGGAAAAACAAGCACCACTTGTACTCACCATCAAATTGGTACTTATTGATCAATTCTTATGTGCACACATGGACATAACATTCAGTGGGTGTCTGGCAGGTGGGAGAGGGATGGAGGGGATGGGTAAATTCACACCTAATGGGTGCAGGGCACACTGTCTGGGGGATGGGCACGCTTGTAGCTCTGACTTGGGTGGTGCAAAGGCAATATATGTAACCAAAGTGTTTGGACCTCCATAATATTCTGAAATTTAAAAATGTTTTTAAAAATTTAAGAAAGAAGATAAACAAAAATATACGTATAACATACACATACAAAATGATGAATGTTCATATTCTAAAATATTAACAGTGGTTAACTCACAGAAATAAAACTATAAGAAATTTGGTTTTCTCCTTTGTGCTTTTAATTTTTACTTTAATTTTTATTTATTGACAGCCAATGCTAATAGATGATTGATAGATAAAAATCCTCCTAAACACCTAACTAGAAATTTTCACCTGGATTATCTCCTTGGATACTTAGAATAGATCTGTGAGGGGGGCCTCAGTATTTCCATCACATTTGGTTCTTCCCTGATGCTTCCTGGGCTGGGTCAGTGGTCCCTGCCCTGGGCTCCTAGAACAACCTCCCGTGGTGCAAATCTATCTTTGCATATATAAGATATTTGGGTGAAACCTAAAGGCTGCAAAAGCAGAGAACAGTATTCTCTAGGAAGGACTTGCAAAAGCCATCACAATTATATTTTAAAATAACATTTTATTTCATATAATGTTAGAGTAAAGTAGTATACACTACTCAAATTTTCTTATAACTGTTTATAAAATGAGTGAAAGGAAATTCATTAAAATAAGTGTGATTAAACCTTGATGTTGGGATAATGGGTTATTTTTTATCACATTATTTTTGTCTATCTATATTTTCTAAGTGTTCTCCAATTAGGATTTTATCCAATTAAAATATTTATAGTCAGATAAAAGAAAATTTAACAAGCATATTGTAATAGTTGGTCTTTTTCATTATCCATAAAATTGTTTAATGTTAGGAAACATAAGTATTTACCACAATGCCTACCACAGTGACTAGAGCACAAAAAGAAGTCAGTTTAAACTTATTGAATAAATTACCAAGTAACCAATGAAGAATGTATCAATTAACTAGCCACTCAGATATCAGAGAAGATATTTTAGCCTCAGGCCATATAAGCTAAGTAGTAAAAAAGCCTAACCAGGTCTTTTAATCACCAAAGCCCATGAACTTTGTCACTTTGCCTTTTTGATATAAATACTCTTGTCACCTGTACGTTTCCTGGGACTGCTGGAACCAATTACCACATACTTGGTTGGTAACAGAAATTTATTCTGTCATGGTTCTGGGGGCCATAAGTTTGAAATCAAGGTATCAGCAGCACTGTGCTACTTCCAAAGCCTCTAGGGGAGGACCCTTCAAGCTTCTGGTGACTCTAGGCATGGCTTGTCTCATAACTGCATCACTCCAGTCTCCGAGTCTGTCTTCATATGACCTTCTTTATATGTTTCTCCTCTTCTGTTTCATAAGGACACTTGTCATTGGATTTAGGGCCCACTCAGATAATCCAAAATGATCTCATCTTGAGATTTTTAACTTAATTGCATCTGCAAAGACTCTTTCAAAAGAAGATCACATTTACAGGTTAAGACATACACATATCTTTTGGGGGCTCACCACTCAACCCACTACATCACCCTTAAAATGGCCCCCTGTTCCCTCCTGTATTCTACTCTGATACACCTTTTCCTTTGAATATAGAAGCAATAGGCACTATAGCAATACAGAACTTTTCCCTGAAAAGTGAAAAGTTTACAAAGGGAAGCCACCACCACTGTAATCCTCTGTCCTCACCAAATATTAGAAATATGATTTAAATATCAATCACATATGAAAAATCAAAGAGGAAGGAACACTTCCAAACTCATTCTTTGAGGCTAGCATTAATCTGATAGCAAAGCCAGACAAGGACACTCCAAAAAAAAGGAAACTATAGACCAATATCCCTGATAAACACAGATGTAAAGAATCTCAAAAAATACAAACTGAATTTAACAGTACATTAAAAGGATCATACACCATGATCTAGTGGGATTTACACCTGGGATACATGGATGGCTCATCATATGCAAATCAATAAATGTTATACACCATATTAACAGAGTGGGGGATAAAAATCATATGACTATCTCAATAGATACAGAAAAATCATTTGACAAAATTCAATATCCTTTCATGATAAAAAACTCTCAATAGATTAGGTATAGAAGGATTGTAACTGAATATAATAAAGGCCATACATGGCAAACCCACAACTAACATCACACTCAATGGTGAAAAGCTGAACGATTTTTCGCTTAGATCAGGAACAAGACAAGGATGCTTACTGTCACCACATATGTTTAGTAGTCAGAACAATTGGGCAAGAAAAAGAAATAGAAGGCATACAAATTGGAAAGGAAGAAGTAAAACTGCCTCTATTTGCAGATGACATGATCTTATATATAGAAAACCCTAAAGACTCCACCAAAAAACTATTACAACTAATGAATTCAGTAAAGTTGCAGGAATCAAAGTTAACATACAAAAATCAATAGCATTTCTATACATTAACAAAGAACTATTCAAAAAAGAAATCAAGAAAGCAATGTCACTTACAATAGTATCAAAAAAATACTTAGACATAAATTTAACCGAGGAGTTGAAAGATGTATAAAACATTGATGAAAGAAATTGAAGAAGACACAAATAAATGGAAAGATATCCTGTGTTCATGGATTGGAAGAATTAATATTGCTAAGATGTTCATACTACCCAAAGTGATCTACAAACTCAACGTAATCCCTATCAAAATCCCAATGGCATTTTCACAGAAATAGAAAAAACAATCATAATATACATATGGAACCATGAAAGACTCTGAATGGCCAAAAAAAACCTTGAACATAAAGAACAAAGCTGGAGGCATCACACTATCTGATTTCAAAGCATACTACTAAGTTGTAGTAATCAAAACAACATGGTACTAGCATAAAAACACACATATAGACCAATGAAACACAATAGAGATCTCAGAAATGCATCTATGCAATTACAGTCAGTTGATCTCCAAGAATAGTATCAAGAACACACAATGGGGAAAGGACAGTCTCTTCAATAAATGATGTTGAAAAAACTGGATAATCACATGCAAAAGAATGATATTGGACCTGTACCTCACATATGCAAAAATCAACTTAAAAAATATTAAAGAATTAAAATTAAGATCTGAGCTATAAAAACTACTAGAAGAAAACTTAGGAAAAACCTCTTGACGTTGGTCTAGACAATGAGTTTTTTTAATATGACTCCAAAGCACAGGCAACAAAAGCAAAAATAGACAAATGGAATTGCATCAAACTAAAAAGCTTCTGTACAGCAAAGAAAACATTCAACAGAGTGAAGAAAAAACCTACAGATGGGAGAAAACATTTGCACACCATCCACCTAAGGAACTAATATTCAAAATATATAAGGAACTCAAACCAATAGCAAGAAAAAAATAACCTGGCTTTTTAAATGGGCAAAAAACCTAAATAGACATTTCCCAAAATAAGACTTAAAACGCCCAACAGGTATATTGAAAAAATGCTCAAAATTACCAATCATCAGGGAAATGCAAATTAAAACCACAATGAGATACCACCTCACACCTATGAGAATAGCTATTACCAAAAAAGACAAAAGATAACAAGTGTTGGCAAGGATGTGGAAAAAAGGGAACCCTTGTACATTGTTGGTGGGAATGTAAATTGGTACAGGCTTTATGAAAAACAGTATGGAGATTCCTCAAAAAATTAAATAGAACTACCATATGAACCAGCAATCCCACTGACGTCCCACATATCCGACAGAAATGAAGTCGCTATGTCCAAGAGACATCTGCCCTCCCAGGTGCACTGCAGCACTATTCACAATTGCCGAGATGTGGAATCAATCTACATGTCCATGGAGGGATGAATAGATAGAGAAAATATGGTACATATATACAATGAAATAATATTCATCCTCAGAAAAGAAAGAAATCCTGTAATTTGCGACAACATGGGTGAACCTGGAGGACATCATACTAAGTGAAATAAGACAGACACCGAAAAACAGATACTGTGTGATCTCACTTATGTGTGGAATCTGAAAAAAAATCTAACTCATACAGGCAGATAGTAGAATGCTGGTTGCCAGGGGCTTGTGGAACAGGGGGAGGAGGTGAATGAGGAGACGCTGGTCACAGAGTGCAAAGTTTCAGTTAGACAGGATGAAAAAATTCTGAAGATCTATCGGACAGAGTGGTCCCTACAGGTAATCATAACGCATTCTATACTTGAAAATTGCTATCAGCATAGATCTTGAATGTCCTCATCACAAAAAAATTACTATGTGAGCTGATGGATATGTTTATTAGCTTGATTGTGACAATCATTTCACAATGAATACATATACCAAAACATCACATTGTACACCGTAAATATATATGATTTTTACTTGTCAATTATACCTCAATAAAGAGAAAAAATCAATGACAATCCATTCTTCCTTCCCCACTTCATTTAGCAAAATTCGATTCAAGGAGGGGAAACAACAAACGTCTGTTCCCATTCAGTCTCAAGATTAATAATTCATCTCTCCTAATTCCTCCACATGCCTCTCACATCTATTGTGCAAAGCACTCTTTTAATACCATAATCACTGAATTATTAGCTAAGGAATTTACAAGCCTTGTTCATTATTCCTTGGTGATGAAGAGAAATGCCATAAACATGAACACTACAATTTGAAATAAGTAAGCACAGGAGCCTTATTAGTGAGTGTTTAGCCCGATTCAGATCCTATCAGAATGGAAGCTCCAGCAAGAGCTGATAATGAGATCACTTAAAACACATGAAATAATTTTCTCCTCAGAAGAAGAGAAACACCGAGAAAGCCTGTAGGGGTGTCCGGAACAGATGTTTTCAAGCCCCTCTGTGAGGAAGGCAGCCTGCCCCCGGGATTAACCCGAAACAAAATAAGGAAGCCCAGTGCCTGCAATGCAGATTGGGGTCTGGGAAACTAACCCCAGCCTTAACCGTGCTGCTCATTCTCTAGGGGATGCTCAGTAATTGAAGCTTCAGCATGCCAAAATTTTGCACAATGGACAGTTTCTAGATTTCCATTCTGAAATGAGACCTTGCAAGGTTTGTCTAAAGATCCAGTTTAGGACCAGTTAGAAAAAGGTGGCTAAGGCCCCGAATGCCTTGTCTAATGCTTTCTTCCTGTGTGGCAGGTAGGGAAACTGACATGCAGTTTTTGTCCAAAGCCTCAGAGTGAATTATCTAAGTATTTGTAGGTAGCGACTTCCCTACCTGTTTGCATACTCTCGTGATATACTTGCATGCCTGGCATTGGGGGCACATTGTTTTAAGTCACATCCCTGCCCTCAATAGCTTACAGTCTAAGGGGCAGAAAAATGCTAGTAAAAGGAAATCAAGGAAGGTTCGTAAAGGGGGTATAAAAAAGAGGAAATGATGCAGTAGAGAAACAAGTCCTTAAATCTCCCTGTGGGAGTTGGAAAAAACTTAAAACTGGGAAAGAGGTTGGGCTGAGACTTGAAGGTTTGGTTGTGTAGACGATAGATGCTGATAATAAGAATGCCACCATTTACCAATCAGTCATCACGCACCAGACACTGCCCTCCACACAATGCATGATTATCCTAATTAATCCTCACAACACTGCAACAATAGAGGCTCAGAAAGGTCATATGCTTTCTGAAAATGGTAGAATTTGAATCCTGGCCTTTCTGACCCCTAAGTGTACATTCTCAACTCCTACATAACTCTGTCTTTTGAAACAGAGGCTGGCAGTCAGGGTTGCCATTTTTAATTGTCCAACAGATGGAGATACTCAGAGTTTGTATTATAAGTAATTGTCAAAGGAAAAGAATACCACAGAGCTAAGATTTTGTATGGGCTGAGTAAGGCGGGTAGGGGCTGTGTGGTAAGGTTTTATGCAAAGGATGCTAAGGCAGTTTGATCACCACAAAACAACTGCCACCATGCGCATGTAAGAAATAAACAAACACAGTGAGTGAACTAACCAAAAGTGTAGTAGTGGGAATTTCAGCAATAAAGAGAGATGAAAATTCTTGCAAAGGGAAGGAGAAAGAAAAAAATGGGGCACCAAAGATTAAAAGGAGTCATTGAAAAGAAATGTTGATAAATGCAAGCACATTTGGGGGTTTGTGTTTTATATGCATTATAGAGATTTTATGTGATTTATATACACATGTATATATATATATGAATGTTTGTGGGATGTAAATATTAAGTTAGAAAATCATATGGCACTTATATATATTTTTTAAAGTAGTGTTTCCAGCTTTTATGTATTGGTGTGATACTCCTATGAAATCTTAAAGAAAAAAATCCACTAGGATTAATGAGATCTTAAAAGAGACCTGCATGTTATGTGTGCTCCAGAGAGACAAGCACTATATAAATATGATATTGTAACATGTTCTTCTCAGATGGGCTGAGGGAAGAATGGTGGCTAGGCATAAAAAGGGCTCATTGCAAATTCTTCTCTCCTAGAACAGAGAGTTTGGGTGAGCAATATGCTACTCTGGTTGATTCCTTCAAAGATGGCTCAGAGGTTTCTACAGTTAAAGCAAAGGTTTGTTATAAACCAAGTTCCACTCTCCTGAGGACTAGTACAGTGGCTGCAGAACTTCCTACAGCAGTGGTTCTCACCCCAGGGGGCACATTAGAGGCAACTGGTGGCACCTTTAAAGTCCCTGATGCCCAGGCCACACCCTGGACCAATTACATCAGAATCACCAGGTGGTTTGTAAAGCTCCCAGAGAGCTCAGTGAGGTTGAGATCCTCTGACCTAGAACGCATTGTTTAGCACACATCCAAAAACAAACAAGAAAATAAGATCATATCATCCTTTAAACTTTGGGGCTGGGAAATGGATTGTTTGGGCACTAAATTGCCAATTCTCTCAAATGGGTGAAACTTGACAGAAACAAAATGCAAAGTTGACGGTTGAAGATAGCAAGTGGCTATGACCCAAGACGCAGGATGGTGGGCAGATAAGAACTGGAGCAGCTACTAGGAGCCCAGAGAAGGCAGCACAAAGTCATGAGCCAACTTTGCAGAGCTAGTAGTAAAGCAACCAGGAAATCATAGACAAGCATTTAAGGAAGTGACAAGGAAGACCAGTTAATTCTGCCAGCCCACATCATCTTTGTCTTGGCGGAGTATCTTCAGTTTCTCTGATAGTAAGGAGTTTCTGGGGTATTTGTTCAACTTGCTAATTCCCAAGTGTCATTCCAGACCCTCTGAATCCCAATCTCCAGGGGAGGCACCTGGGAAGCTGTATGGTAATAAGCACCCTTTTACTTTTTCAGTGGCACAATCTGTCCCTTGATGTCTAAGCACTGCAACTGACACCCAAGACCAGGAGACCAAGTAAGATTCTATTTCTGTATCTATCCAGCCTGGCCTAGACACTAAAATGGTCCAAATTTTGAGCTCTTTTCTCCACCTATCACAGAAGCAGAAAGATTTTGCCATCAGTTTTGCTCAAACCTCGCTCCTAAATTCTTTTCTCATTTTAAAATTCTCTGGCATTTCCATTATGTAGCAAGTCACTTGGCACTGTAGCTATGTAAATCGATTCCATTACAAAGGTTGCTTCCTAAGGAAGCAAGTAAGATTCTACAACAGAATCAAGGCTTAAACTGGGCAAAATTTCATAGGATCGGATCTCAAATTTTTTTATCCCTTTATCTCTCTTTTCACCCAAACTAGGTATGGGAATGATAATTGGGAAATTTATTTTCAATGTTTGGTAAATGCACATTGAATAAAAACTTCATCGCCACATGTTTCTAGGCAAGCTGAAGCTATGGAAAGTAACACTGCTATTACAGTCTGAATCTTGGGGACAAATGAACATGCAACACTGATTGTGGCTTCTGTTTCCCTCAAGTATGCAAGTGCACGCTCTCTGGTCGAAATGAAATGAGAGCAGAGGAAAACTGGATGTATAAAAATGCAACTCATACTGATCTTACCAAATTGGCAGCAGCTCCATAAATGTGAAATAACACTGAAAGTAACAACAATACAGCTGTTCTCCTTGAGGTGGGCACTGTTCAAGGGACCCATTTATACTCACATGATTACTACATATACACAGGCTAAGAGGGCAAAAGCTACATGTCCATACAAGCAAATACGGGCCAGAGAGAAGTAGGATATTTCCATTTTCTAAGGTCAAATTATAATTTGTAAGCAAGCATACCCAGGAACAGTGGTCCATTTGAGGATATGTATGAGACTTGACTACACTTTGAAGACAAAAGTGAGTACAGTTATAAGTTAGTAATTAACTAACCATGTAAAGTATAATTAATTCATAGAGGCTTTGACTGAACAGTACTCAATGGGACGTTGATGTGTCTATATGCTTCTACTGCAAATCAGCTGCAATTTCCCATCTCTTTTCTCAGCCTCATTTTCCTTATAATACCTAACTACATATGATAGCCTGCTGTAAACCTAAAAATTCTCTCCATGGTCTGAAACCTAGGGTAATCGACCTGCATCAGGCATTCAGTGATGGTGTGCCCCTAGTGAGCTGTGTAACCTCTCTCTGCCTTAATGTTATCATCTCTTCAATGGGACAATAAGAGTATTGCTCACATACAATTATTGAGAGAAATATAAATTAGAAAATTGATGTTGCCAGACTATTTAGAAAGCAAAGTGTTCAGCTTGCTCTGTGACAAACTGTTTTAGTGTAGGCTTTGTTCTCTATTCACAAAAAAATATATAGCTCTGATAGAAACAGACAATGTAACAGACTGCAGAACGAATGGTAAATGTGTTTCAACACATTAGATGTGATTGTAACAGAATCAGTTTACATTAAATCTATGGTTTGGCAAAAAAAAAAAGAAAGAAAGAAAGAAAATAGATGGAAAATAGCTCACTGCTTGGCACACAAAGGCAAATTATTGTAATACATCATAATATTGATTATAGATGACATTTTATATATGACATATATATTCATTATAATATTATGTTTCATATAATAAAGTTAATTATAATTATTTTTATTTTGCAGTCTACTTCTTAAAGTTTTAATTTTTATAAAGAAAGCTACCTTCCAAATGTTAGGGAAAACTGGCTTACTTTCTGTACATTTCTTCAGATTGTTATCAAGTCATATTAGTTGACTTCACTTAGGCCACATTTCTGAGTCTTATCAGTTTTTTTAAACTCATTTTTTTAAAAGTGGTAATATAAGGGAGTAATATATCAGCCTTCTAACAAGGAGAGAAGGATAATATTTTCTCCCTATTTAATCCTTATTGTCCCCATTTTTAGTACATGGTTTTCCCTATGATTGAAAGCACTAAAAGTTGAAAGGGGCCAAGGTCCCCCAGTGGGAAAATTTGAGGCACTCACTAATCCCCGGCCCAGAGAAATCTTAATGAAATTACGAGAACCTATGGCTGTAATATGTGTTTCTAACATTGCCTTTTCTTTTGCTGACAGATTATGAACCTTTATTTTGAACTTTTTCAAAATGGATAATTCATATAATCTCTTGACATTCTCTAGACCAAAAAAACTGCAGTATCCTGCATAATCTGTTAGGAAGAAATATCCCAGACATCTTCTCCAGAGCACTTTTAATCTTGTTTGATTTCAAGATTATTTGCTCTTAAATCTTTCTATAAGATATGAAGCTTAAAGGATAGTGGGGACACTTTTCTCTAGACATAAGATACTCTAATCATACTTTCCTGACTCTCAAATTCTGCTGAATGAAGACAAAATTTCACGATGATCCCACTTACGCTGAGTATCCCCTGGATTTTCTGCCCTCTTTAGAAAGCAGAGAAGACTTCACCTGTTAGAATTTGTTCCTGTCAGGGTTCTTAGGTAAGGAGGTTGTCACAAACCTGTTGTGTCACCCTCTACTTCACCTGACAGAGGAAAAAAATAAAAACCTTCTTGTGTCAATTATAGTCTGATTATAGATAAAAAGCCTTTTGTAGATGCCCACAAAAAATTGAAGTTTTTTGCACGTCTAGCAGACCAAATGATCATGCTTGGTTTCAGCTTTTAAGGAGGGAGTTTCATTAATAATGGAAAGCATACAAAAGTAAATCTAAAAAATATAGAGATGGAGAAATAGATATTTTCTTCTGTCCCTTTGCACAGCTGTCTAAGAAATAAAAAATGAGGTAATTTTGGCTAGGCTCCATGATGAAAGGTATTTTGACCATTTAGTTTACTAACAAGACAAAACACAGTATGTTCTTTCTCTATGTATATATTTTTAAATGAATCAGTAATAAATACCTAATAAAGGTATCAGTCTTTGGAATGCAGGCCGTCCTTTTTTGAGACATTGAAATTTTGACCATTCCACCTCAGTCGACACAATAGCAAAGGTTCTAAAAACTGTGAACATGAAAGCATTATAGTTACGCTCTATTTTATAAAACCAATCAGGTATAACTCACATGCATTAAAAAAAAGCAACAATTCCATTTTTCAATTGAAGCATCAAAACTGTCATGAAATACATTACATTTTATTTGCTCTAGAGGCATGCTTAATCAATTTTCTCACTGAAAACTGTCCTAATCAATTTGTGGCTTTCACGAGACCTCCTCTGAACTTATTCTCATTGGAAAATCTTGCCCCAAATGTGAAATCCAGCATGCAGACACGCATGCCAACCTGAAGAATAAACCACGCTGGCCCTTTGAAATCTCCTCTGAATACCTCTCTGGTCAGAAGTTCTTCTCAGCTGTTCTCAAAGACACCGTCATCCACTGTGCCAGCACTGCACAGTCCTTTGGAGAATGCTAATAAACTGCTGGCATGAGCTCTTTATTGCATTGAAGAGTCAAAATTTGGCAATCCCATGCTAGATTTGTCCAACAGGTTTTCAACAGAAAGCAAAAAAGAAACAGTATGGATGGCATGGACAGGATGGCTTTCTGGAGGGGTTAGCCCTTCGTGTTTTTTCAGTTTAAGATGACATTATCCAGGTAAATGTGATGTGAATTACTAATGCTAAATTTAGCCAACCGAGGTTGACAATAAAAGTCAAACCATGCCATTGTTCTGTTTGTTCATGTGTTTGTTGTTATTGTTTTAATCTAGAGCAGCAGTCTCTACCCAAAATTTAAAAAGGCTCAAAATTTCAATTAACACACAGAAAACTGTGCATAACTTGCAATCTGTTAATCTATGTGGTCAACCAATATGAATGACGATGAGGTGAGGATGTCACTGAATGGACATTATTTGTCGGATGTGTTTCAAGAGAATATGCCAAAAGCTATTGTTCTAGAGATAGATGGATGGATGGAAGAGAAAGTATAATACAAGAGATTTGAATACAAACTATTTGGATTCAAATCTTCGTTCTGCCACTTGCTGCCTCTGTGACCCTTGGAAAACTTGCATGAACTTCAGTTCCTATGGAGTGGAGATGATAAAGATGATGATGATGACAATAATGATGATGATGATGATACCTACTTCATAGGAGTTTGTGAGAATTAAATTATTACATACACTATACAGCACTTAAAACAGTATTTGGTACGTTTTAAGCACAAACATTAATTCTTATTATGGTAGGAAAAAAGAAAGTCAAATTCTATGCTAAACCATATTGCTCATATCTTGTATTTCCACAAAGCTTTAAAGTTTACAAAGATTTTTCACATATTTTTAATTATTTGGTTGTCAATACACACCTATGATTAAGGTATAATTATAACAATTTTACATAAGAAACAACCAATTGGGAAAGAGGCTATCTTGTATTAGATCAAATTTTAATTTAATGGAAAACCTAATGCTAGAGATCTGGGCTCGAAACCTGGTTTTGCCAAATATTGTATTAGCTCAGAGACGTAGGAAAAGTCACTTAACGTTTCTGACCTAAACTTTCTTATCTATCCGGTGGTGATAAATTGACGATAAACTCATAACATTGTCATAAGATTTGTTTTATTATTCAATAAATATTTATGGCGTGCCTCCTGTGCATCAGACACTGTGCTAAGAACCTGATGCAAAGTAGTGCAGCACTACAAACGCCAGGCATTTCAGGCAACCAATAAATATTCACCATCTTCATTGCCTTCATTGTTAGTTGCTATTTCTGAGCCCTCTCAAGGAGAGGGTAGCAGAACTAGGTTTTGAATGCAGAGCTTGCTTTGTAATATAATAACTTCACGAAGTTTTCTAAACCTCTCCTGTAAATGGCCAGCTGTAAGTTAGGGAGGCAAGAGTCCCTTGTAGACAGAGGGCTTGACAGGTGAAGGATTTGGGCGGGAATAGACTTTAAATGAGTTATTCTTGTTTTTTCTTTTTAAATTTTAAATCAAAATTATTGAGGTTTAATTGTCATACAATAAAATGCACCCATGTAAAGGGTACAATTTGATGCATTTCTCAAGTGTGGACATCCCTGTAATCACCACCACAATCAAGATATAGAATATTTTCATCGCCTCAAAAAGTTTCCTCATGGTCCTGTGCAGTCAGGAGCCCTACCCCTCTTTTAAGGCAATCACCAATCTACATTAGATCAGTTTTGCCTCTTCAAGAATTTCGTAAAATAGAATCATTCAGTATGTAGTCTTTGTGTGTCTGGCTTCTTTCACTAAGCATAATATTTTTAAGGTTCATCATATTTGTAGCATGTCCAGATATTTCATCCCTTTTTATCGCTGAATAGTATTTCATTGTATGGATATTCCACAATTTACTTATCAATCCATCTGTTGATAAATGCTTCGGTATTTAGTTGGGGGTGATTATGAGTAGAGCTGCTATTAACAATCACGTGGACTTTTTTTTTTTTTTTTGCTCTTGGGTAAACACCAAGAAGTAAGATTACCGAATCATATGACAAGTGTATTTGTAAATTTAAAGAAACTTTAAAAATGTTTTCCAAAGTGCCCATATCTTATTACAGTTCCACTGGCTGCATAAGAGAGTTCCAGTTGCTCTCCATTCTTGCCAACAATTGGGTTCATTTTTAAAGGACAGAATTGTTAGTGAAGGGCTGAAGGGTCTCCACGTGGACAGGCACAGGACTCTTGGAAGCCATCCCAGTGTGCATTTCTAACAGAACTTAGCTACGGTTTTCTCCACAGAGTCAGAAATTACAAAAAGCCTTCAGCAGTGAGTAAAAAAGCAAGAAAAAGACACATTGATGTGTGAGAAATTGAGGAAAATGAGAAAGAATGAAAAATAGCAGACTCTCCTAAAAAAGGAAAGTCATATATATCAACAACCAAGGTAGAGAACAGAAAGAGAAGCTCCACAAAATTTGCAGAATTATTTTAATTGTCTATTCACAAAACCAATATGATATTTTAAAAATACTACACACAAGAAATGTTTTTTCCAATGAGTGAGGCTGAGGGGTTTTTTGCTGTTGTCGCTGTCATTACCAGATTTTACCCAGACATCCAGAGCTTAGCTGTAGCTGCCAAAGCTGCTTCATTAGCTCACCACTAAGAATGTAAACACTGAAAACAGTTATTTTAGGGTCAGGCACTGGAAAAGCTGCTAATAAAATAAATTGACCGGCTTTCTACGGATGAGAAAACTCAAAAACCTGATGGCTTTTTGCTGGTAACTACAGCAGTAAATTCAGGCAATCCTGGGTAAATGTCAGGCTGCTTTCTGGGATAAAATGCCTCTATCAAGCTACCAAAATATTATTAAGGTGGGTATGGGATTACTATAGGGAGAAGTGTTCAAGCTCTCTCTTCTCTTCTCCCAATCTCCTTCACAAAGCACTGCCAGACATGATGTATTTGTATTATTAATATCATGTGCCTGTATTGGATTTGAAGATTCAGGAACATGCATCTATATTTAATTGAGGTGTCTGTGTGCTTACGTACAGAGAGGAATATGGATGGCTGGTGGGAATAGCTACCTGTATTCAACAATACTAAACAGTTATTTTACATGTTTTGTGCTCCCTTATGCCCTTCCATTTCTTTAGCACATACTCATTCGTTTAACAAATAGTAATTGAGTGCCTACTATGTGCCAGGCACTATTCTAGAAGCTGAGGATAAAGCAGTGAAGAAGACAGTCTCTATGCTCATGGAACTATCATTGAAATAAACACACCATTGAACATATGTCTGATGGGGCTAAGCGCTGTGGAAATGATTAAGAAGGATGAGGCAGATAGAGAGTGCTGTGTAGGGAGCACTTTATAATATCAGATGATCAGAGAAAGCCTCACTAATAAGGTGATATTTGAGCAGAGAAGGTTGAACAGAGCAAGACATACAGATATCAGAGGTGGAACATTCCAGCAGAGGAAACAGCCAGTGCAAAGAGAATGAGTTTTGAACATGCTTGTTGTGTCCCAGGAAAAGCAAAGAGTTCAGTAGACAGAAGCAGCATGGATGGGTCAGGAAGAGTGTCAGGAGATGAGGGCAGAAGGGTAGCAGAGATCACATCTTAGAGAATATTTTGTTTCATTCAGTAAGAACATTGGTATTCACTGTGATTGAGGTGGAACCATTGAAGCATTTGTTTGTTGAGTGCCTCCTTGTGCCTGACCTCCTTCTATGCACTAGGATGTGACAAGGTGTAAATAGGACAGGTAAGGTGCATGCCATCCCTAAGCTTCTATACAGGCTAAGCATGTGCTAGGTACAGGAAATAAAATCTTGGAAGGTCCCATTCTGCAATGAAGGAATTCCTGGTGTAGTTGAAACAGGAAGAGTAAATGGATATTTACACTATAGCACCATAAGGGAATAGGGAATGTACAGCACATTATGGGGCTATAATACAAATGAGAAGCACCTCCCACTCCCTGGGATAGATAAGTTTCCCTGAGGCAAGTGTGAAGATGATAGGGGTCAGTCTTAGGAAGGACACCTAAGGAGAAGAACAGCCTGAAAGGAGGGACAAAGATGTGGCCACTTGGCCAACCCAGTGACCTGTGAGTGAGTTTTTCAGCAAGGTAGATATACAGGGCATGCCCACAATGGAGGATAGGGGAGAATTCCAGGAATATTAGGAGGCAAGTCTAGATATTATGCTCAGATCATTTCTAAGATATCTCACATATCTATATCATGTGTTCAGGCAAAGCTACTCTGGCTAGAATAGGGCTTGTCCACCAATCTGAAGAGGCTGTCTTTAGGATATAAGAGTCAATTCATTGAACAGCTAGTGCAAGTAGAGATTTCTAAATAATAAAATAAATGTTGGTAAATGACAGATATCACAGGGCCTTGAATGCAAGGCCCACTTTATCCACTAAGAATTAGAAGTCACTGAAAGTTTTAAAATATGGTAAATTGTGCTTTTTAGGGAGTTTAATCTTACAGACATGTGCAAAACATACCGGAATTGGGAGAAAACAGAAGCAGGTAGGAAACCACATTAGAACCATGTCCAAAGCCTGGAGAAAATGGGAGCTATGTGAAAGACATTGAGAAGGTACTCTCCGGTAAGTAATGTAAGATGGGAAGGGAACAGGAACTACTTTTACCTTCCAATACCCAGTTCTCTTTTTGGTAGCAGCAACTGGATTTTCTTTGGGAGAAATGACCTCTATCCCATGGTGTGCAGACTTAATACAACTCTTAACAGAATTCCAAGCCCACTCTGGCCAAAGATTGGACACATGACCACATGTGTGACCAAGGATTGACTAATTATATATTCAGAAACCTCGTAACGCTGCTTTCTGAGAGATTCTGGTAAAGGGAAATCCTAACACAATTTCAATTCAAGTATTTATTTTAAACAACTGTTATGGACACACAAGAATAGAAAGGACACATCTCTATTCTCAAACATCCTATAGTCTAGAAGTATCTGAGGTCCGTCTTTCCCTCTGTCCTCATTTATACCCTTCTCTTCTTAGCTTGCAATTACCAGCAATGATGAAACAAAATAGCAAAGGCAATGAGATGCCAAAAATATGCTGAGAAAATCACACATCCCAAAAGTTTAGTGGGTGAGAAGGGAAGCAAGCATTCAACCAGTTGTAATGGCAAAAATATAATCTCAAGGCACAAAAAAATCAGTGAAGAACCTCTACATATAGTAAGTCAATAACTAATTTCTTTGAGTATGTCTGTACATATGTGTACATGTCTATAAATTAGCATTTTCAAAGAAATTATGGATATTCATTAAAACATCTCCTAGAAGATCTTATTATTTTATGACAAGCCCTAGGAAAAAAATACCAATTTAAATCCACAAATATCTGAGATATTATAAGGATAGTGCAATAAGAATATCTACTGATTCATCAATAACTAATAAAGATACTTAAATTGTTATTAATAATAACTCTATTTAAAGCAAATTCCATGCCTAGGTACTAAGCTAGAGAATTTATATGCAGCATCTCCTTTAACCCTAACCACAGACATGTGATATAAGCACCATCTGCATTTTATAGATGAGGCACAAAAAGTGGAATAGCATACCCAAAGTCACAACTAATACATAGCTAAACTATAATTTGAATCCAGGTGTCTCTAACCCAAAATCTACTATTTTGATCCTATTGTAAATAACAATTTTAAAAATACATTTTGTATAAGAAAGGAGTCACCCTCAAATCTAAATACACAGGATTTATAAAGTTTAAAATTTCTGTATGTTGAATCCAGGCAACAGGAAGCATGAGGCCCCAAACACTTCATTCCAGAACAAACAAACAACAAAATCAACTTTTCAAATACTTCTCTCCTTTACCACTGACTACACATCAGAATCACCCAGGGATTTATAAAAATACACATGCCCCAACCTCATACCTAGAAATTCTGATGCACCAGGCCTGGGGTAGAGATTTAACAACAACAGCAACAAAAATGTAGAGTAAAAAATAAACCTATCCTGGGGGAGTCTACCAGACAGTCAAGAATGAGCATTACTGCCTTAGATAGGTAACAGTTAAATCCATCATGAAATGGGCCCCATGCATCATGGGAGACAGCTGAACCAAGTGGCTGTTATGCCACAGTCCATTTCTCTAGACATGTAGAGATATGATTTTCATCAGGCCCATGTCCATGAAATCAGAAGTCACTGGCCATTGACGGCAGGGGTGTTCCTGAGCTGCTGGAGTAAGCTGATATGCAGGATGATGGTTAGATGAGAAGATGACACATAGAAGGGCACCCTGAAATGCTACAACTTCACTGTTAATTTTTTTTGGAATAAGCCAATGAAAAAGACAGGGGGACTTATTTGCAGCTTACTTCTCTGAATACAAAGCCATGGATGTCACTGACCATAGTAGCAAACTAAAGTATAGTTCTCCTGTGTGTGAGGATTAGATATGCCATTCCTCAGCTACTCCACTCACAGGCACATGCACAACATCCTAGAATCTGCCTCACTGAACACCGGGAGGCTGCCCTCACCGGGCACAGCACAGTCCTGCTGCCTCATCTCAGCTGAGGCTTCCCACCTTTCTCCATACTCTCAATAAACATCTTATGCTGAGCACTGTACCAGGTGGTGGTCTGGATGTTTTACGTACTATTCATTATTTAGTTCTTGCCATGAGCCTGTGTGGTCGGTAAATATTCTCCACATTTTTATAGAAAAGGAAACTGGACCACTTGGCTGAGAATGCATAGCTAATAAGTACAGAGCAGGGATTCAATCCCAGGTCTTGCCAGCTCCACAGCACAGGCTTTCGACCACTGTTAAATATGCTCCAGAAGGGCAGAATCACTATTCTACCAGTCAAAGATCTCACACCCCACTTCAAAGACAGCCTGTATGAGTTGCCTTGGATTTTACTGTAATTACATCTGTCCTGTAATCCTTTCTTCTTTGCTTGGATGAAAAAGGTCCTTTGATCCTCCAAAGATATATTTGTGTAGGGTTTACAGCATAGTGTCTGGCACTTAGTAAATTAGTCATTATAACCATGGCTGTTACTTTTGTTGTTATTACTACTGCCTCCTTGACTAACCTATCTATATTTATTTTCTGAGTTCCATTTCTTCCTCTCACCCCAGAAATTTACTCATGTTTTCTCATTGATCCTCATATTTTTTTCTCTATATTCTTTATTGGGCTTTATATCTATTCCTACAGCTTTAACTTCATGTTATCCCCCAAAACTGTACCTGTAGCCTCAACTGCCCTTTGGTGTACCACACCCTTATTTCTCATGTACCTGCCAGAAATATCTCCACACAAATATCTTGCCAATTAAATTCAAAATATTTGCAATACAAAGAATTATATTCTCCCCAAATCAGCTTCTTCTAACTTTTCTTTTGCATTAAATTTTAATGGTACACTAAGTGTCATAGTAACTCAGATTAAAAAATTTAAAATCACATCTGATTCCCTCTTCTCCCTTTACCCTCCACAACCAATCTATTGCTAAATATTCTTGTGTCTACCTGGTCTCAAGTCCCTCCCTACTAATCTGATTGAACCTACATTTAATCAGAGGCTGAAGATATTTTAGTCTAGACACTTAAGAGATCTTCCTTTCTTCTGATTCACCTTCCTCTAATACACCATATACATAACTGTCACATTAACATTTCCAGATAGACCAGGTACACCCTGGCACTGTTAAAAATCCCCAGTGTTGCTCCTTAACTGACAAAAGATGGGAATTTGGGTCTCTAAAATCACTAATTTCATATCAGTAATTCATGTAGCCTCCTCTTTGTACCAGTCACCTACCCATGGCTCTGCCCTCAGTGGTATCAGTTTGCTTACCTCATGAGCGGTGGTGCCTGCCTGAACTGAGATGATGTCTATCTTATATCCTCTTTGGTCATAGGAGTCACCCAAAAGTAGCACAAGAAAGGAGACAAGAACACATTTTAGTAAACAATGATGGCTGGATGACTCTTGGGAGCCAAGAGAAACAAAGTCAAATACCATCTTCTCTACTTCTCTGGCCCATAGTGAGCTTGCGCTCCTCTTCCTTCAACTTCCTGTCACTTATTGATTGTACTTACTCTTTTTTGCTACTTTCACATTGTCTTATAGTATTAGGTCATTAAATATGAAATGTCCAATTTCAAATCAAAAGTTTAGTTTATTATATCTCAAACAAGAAGCAGTACAATTCATCAAAGTATGCACCTAAACTATCGACACAGTTTTGCCATCTTAATGGTAGCTTGCTTATGCCAGCAGCGAAGAAGCCTGGAGAGTGAGTGCCAATGAAATCGTGAAAGGTGTGTCCCACAGCTTGTTGAGAACTGAATATTTTTCCTTGCAAGAAGTGGTCCAAAGCCTGGAAGAAGTGGTAGTCAGTTGGTGCAAGGTCTGGTGAATACGGATGACAGAAAGTTTCCAAGTCCAGCTTCTGTAGTTTGAGCAGTGTTGTTTGTATGACATGCGGTCAAGCGTTGTCTTGCAAGAGGATTGGCCTGTCTCTATTGACCAATCTCGGCTGCTTAATCACTAGCATCCTCATCATTTTGTCCAATTCCTTGCAGTAGACATCCTCTGTAATCGATCCATCAGGTTTCATGAAGCTGTAGTGGATAATACCAGCGCTGGACCACCAAACAGACACCATTAGGTTTTTTTGATAAATTATTCAGTTTTGGACTGTGTTTCAGCACTTAATCTGTATCCAAACATTGTGCCAAATGCTTGCAATTGTCAAAAAGAATCCATTTTCATCACATGTAACAATACAGTGTAAAAATGGTTCACCTTTATGTCATGACAGCAAAGAAAGGCAAGCTTCAAGACAATTTCTCTTCTGATGCTCCTTTAATTCACGCAGAACCCATCTATCCAGCTTCTTTGCCTTGCCAATTTGTTTCAAATGGTCCAATATTGTTGGAATAGTAACGTCAAACCTTGCTGCTGATTCACACCTAGGTTGAGATGGATTCACTTCCACTATAGCTTTCAGCTCATCGTAATCCACCTTGGTCACCCACGTGGCTCATTTTCAAGATTAAAATCACCAGAATGGAACTTCTGAAACCATCCACATACTGTGCATTCATTAGCCACATTCTTTTCAAACACTTCGTTGATATTTCAAGCTGTCTGCGCTGCACTGGTTCCACGACGGAACTCGTATTCGAAAATAACACTAATTTTTGACTTACCCGTGGTTTCATAAAAATTGCTCTAAAAAAAATTTTGAAAGATAATCACAAGCCAAACCATCCATTTGAAAGACTGAGGATGTACCTTCACAATAAACATAAAACAAGAAGTGTCAAAGTGAAATGTCAGAGATATCAACTCTCGAACTTAGTGCTTCTTAAAGAAATCGGACATTTCATACTTAATAACAATATTCGTTCTTTTTTAAGGAATATTGTCCTCTCTTCCTTACAGAAAACTCCTTGACCATAAGAACTGGGCTTCTCAATTCCTGATATTCCATGCTGGGCCTTAAATAGTGTTTGGCCATAGCAGGTACTCAGTAAGTGTTATTAGAACCTAGTGTGTGGTTGATGCTAATTTTGGATTCCCTATTTTGAATGAAGTTTAGATCAGGGTTTCCCAAATTTGGCTATTGGTACCAGGTGGAACTCTTTTGGTTTTGAGTGATTGAAAACACAGATTATCTTGGCTTAAACACTTTGGCTGATTTTACTAAAACATCTAGACATAGATTTCAAGTCAGACAAGCCTGATCAAGAAACTCCATCGATTCATTAAGAATTCAGCTTAATGCTTTCCACCGTGTCAGCTTCATTCTCAGGCTACACACAGTAGCCCTCAACAGCTCAAGGTTTTGCCTGGCTACAGCAAACAAAATGTCTACAACAATTCCAGGACCCAACAACTTTATCCCCTGTCTTCAGAGGATTTTGCAGTAGCTCTAGGTCTTAGGATTCACCCTCTACCATTGGCCTGAATGGTGACAGGGCAGGTCTAACTCCAAAAATAACCACATGGTGGAGAAGAGGCAGGGATTAAATACACAGAAGGAAATCTGGGTACCGGTGTAAAGAAAAGGGGGAAATTAATGTTTAGGCTGAAACTAATGCTTTCACTATACTGTTCATCAGAACCACCAGATAAACTTTTAAAAATTCTATCTTAAAATTGCTGAATCAGAATCTTGTTCTGGAGTCTAAGACCTACATTTTATAAAACCTACCCAGGTGATCCAGTTGGGGGAACAAAGCATCTTACTTCTGTCTGTTCCTTTATTTACTTCTGTAACACAGGAAAATAATCCAGGTATATATTAAAAAGATATAAAATAATACTTAGAAAGAAATATGAGCACCAAGGAAAGTAACTCTGTAAATATGAAAGTGTAATTATTTTCAATAAGCATTTCTGCCTCCAGTCTCATCTCAAATAAAAGCATATGAGCTGCAGGGATGTCTGATTCTGATCTATCAGACTCACTGACACAGATTTATTCTCTTAGATAGCATGATAAGCAGTTGCATCTCTAAAAGGAGTAGGAATCTATCCTCCAGAGTGCCCCCGGCCCCATCCTGAAAGAGTTGCATATATAATATTACAAAGAGAAATCCAATACAAATGGAAGTTTCCTCTGATGATACAAAATAATCAGAAACTTTGCACCCAGATAGGGAAGACAGGCATTTGCATAACTATGATAGCAACATTAGAAAGATGAAATGCTAAGAAACCCAAAATGAAAGTTCCCTCCTGGCATAAAACCTGCTCTCAAACACCAACTTCGGAGCACTCACTCGGGCAATTCTAATGTAGCTTGCCATGCCAATGAAGTTGCAGAATGCTCCATCAAGTTTGTCTGGGCCCTGGAGAGGTCCTATGCAATGCTACAGCAGTGTGTCTGAAGAATGAAAGGAACAGAACAACTGTACAGCCAGCTCCAATCCCTTACCTTCCTGCATGATAGTTTAATGTGCTGAGATGATTAAATTTAAGCAAGCAAACAAAAAACACAAAGGGAAAGAGATGCAAGGGACAGGAGACTGGCAGGTTGCTGGAGGGACTCTCTGGCTCATCTTCCAGAATCCTTTTTGCTTTCCTAAGGGAAGCAAGTTCTTTTCCTATCTTATTCTAGTGGTATATAGTCTTCTTCTTAATTCACCCACCTCTTAGCTAACCTTCCTCAGTCTTTCTCCCTTCCTCTTCCTCTCTCTCTCTCTCTCTCCATCCCAAGTGTTCCGAGGAAGCCGGCATGATGGATAACAGATGTTCTTTGACATATTGTGTCATTTATCACACAACAGCCCCAATCTTGCTAACAGGGCCTTACCCATATGTCACTGTCGGCTTTTACGCGGCCCCAATGCATCAAAGAGAAATGGTTTAATACAATGTGTTGTAATTCCTGAGTCACAGCTCAATGGACAGGTTTGGGACGCTGAGCTGCCTTTCCTTTCCAGTTTATTTATTTGTTTCAACTGGCTCCTGTTCCTTAAATGAATGAATGAACTCCTCTGAGGTCAGGTGGAGGGGAAAGTCACCCACAGAATTGTGCTCCAGGTTGGAAGACAAGAGGAAGATAGGTCTGGAGTGGGGGGCAGAAAATGCAGGCTGCACTGTATGACCACATTCCCTGGCAGGCACTTGCTTATTTTCTATGGAGTACTGTGTCTGCCATGCTTGACAATGAGGAGTGCTCAGTGGTGAAATTCTATAAATCCAAACTGACACAGGAGTGCCCTGCTGTGTCCCTGAAGGGAAGAGAGTTTACTGCATCAGCCAGAAGGGAAGTTCCCCTGACCAAGCCTTCACTTATGACTGCTTCTGCTTTGGCTGAAGCAAAAGGGTTTCAAGGTATTTCAAGTTACAACCCATTCATCCCAGAGGCATCGCCATAGCAACAAGTCACATCTTTGTAAGCACCAAAGGCTATCGCAAGTTCACACACTTTATGGATTTCTTTCTCTCCAGACCCCCATGGTGGACTTGCTACTGTTCTCAGCTTGCCAGGGTGTCCCATCTCCCTGAGGGTAATGGGCTTCAAGTCAGGCCGAGTGCCAATGTTCTTGACCTCCAAGGCCTTTGACTCAAGCCACACCCACTGCCATGGGATGCAGATAGGATGGATGATGCACACAGTAATAATAAAATCAGCAATTTTTTCACATTCCAACTCAGACATGCAAAGACACGCAAAGGCTTCTTTCTACCTTCTTATATACATGAGCTCCCATCCCACTGGATAAGGAATATCTTAAATTTTCAATTTAAGGGATCTCAATTTCTGCTGGTTTAAATTGCCTTTGGGGTTATAACAGCTATGTTGAGGAAAAAAAATTAAGTTAATTCAGAATTTAACTTTCTGTTTGGGTTCTTTTCTCCCCTCCCTCCTTCTTCCCAAGATGGTGTGTGGCTGTCAAGGGACTATAAAGGCATGGGGAACAGG
Organism: Daubentonia madagascariensis; assembly: GCA_023783475.1. Taxonomy (NCBI): domain Eukaryota; kingdom Metazoa; phylum Chordata; class Mammalia; order Primates; family Daubentoniidae; genus Daubentonia; species Daubentonia madagascariensis. Next base: position 16,788,911 of record JAKFHU010000144.1, read on the forward strand.
TGGCCCCTGCTCCTGTGCTAGTCCTTTAACTAAAAAGGGCTGTGCTGGGCTGGCCTTTAGGTGTGGGCTGCTGGCTTTGGTGCTGGCCCCAGGTACCCATCCCTTTTCTCCTGCAGGAATCCACAGCTGGTTTTCTTGCTGTTGTTCACAGCTCTTCTTTTGCTGCATGGAAAATGCTCCCAAGGATCCTAATGGCCACCTTGGTTCTCAGTGCCTGGGGCTCCCACTGAGGCCTTGGGCAAGCTTAATTGCCCCCAAGTAGCCTTTTTGCCTTGGGCTCACCCTACCTTCACTGGAGTGAACCCTTCTGGCAAGGTCTCCAGCTAGATTCCCAAGAACTTCCCATTCCTGAGAGTTATGTGGAAACTTCCAGATCCTTTCCCAATATGTGGAAACTGAGGGGAACTAGGGAGAGCTATCCCCAGCTGCCCTTCTTCCTGATCACCGAGGCAAGAATTCTTATACAACTGATTTCTGGGGGTGGGACAGTCTTTGAAGAAAGGGGGAGTGATGGAAGCCAGCAAGAGTGAAGGAAAAAGCTAGCAACACTGTGGTCTCCAACAGATATATAAAAACATGCTTAACATCACTGATCGTCATGGAAATGCAAATCAAAGCCACAGTGAGGTATCATCTTATCCCAGTTAGAATGGTTATTATCAAAAAGACAAAAGATAACAAATGCTGGCAAGGACGAGGAGAAAGGAGAACGCAGGCACATTGTTGGTGGGAACGTAAGTTAGTGCAGCCACTATGGAGAACAGTGTGGAGGTTCCACAAAAAATTAAACATAGATCTACTACATGACCCAGCAATCCCACTAGCGGGCATTTATCAAAAAAAAAAAAAAAAGGAAATCAGTATATCAAACAGATACCTTCACCCTCATGTTTATTGCAACACTATTCACAATAGCCAAGATATGGAACTAACCTAAGTGCCCGTCAACAGATGAATGGGTAGAGAAAATGTAGTACATATATGTAATGGAATACTAGTCAGCCCTAAAAAAGAAAGAAATCCTGTCATTCACAGCAATATGAATGAGCTTGGAAAACATTATGTTAAGTGAAATAAGCCAGACACAAAATTACAAATGCCACATGTTTTCACTCATATATGGAAGCTAAAAAAGTTGATTTCATAAAAATGGAGAGTAGAATAGTACAATAGTTACTAGAGGCTGGGAAGGTTGGGGGGGAGGGACAGTGAGAGGTTGGTTAATGGTTGCAAAATTACAGCTAGATAGAAGGAATAAGTCCTGGTATTCTTTAGCAGATTATATTATATTAATTATAGTAACTATAATTAACAGCAATTTATTGTATTTTTTAAGTACCTTGAAGAACAGATTTTGAATGTTCCCAACACAAAGACATGATAAATGTTTGAGGTGATGGATATGCCAATTACCCTGATTTGATCATTACACATTGTCGATATGTATTGAAATTTCACACTCTATTCCATATATGTACACTTATTGTGGGCCAATTAAAAATAACAACAAAAGCAAAAAAATAAAATAAAATGTGGCCTCATCATGACATTCCCATACATCTGATCACACAGGGAGGTTGAGAGCACAAACTGCACCACCAATAGCCGTGAGTCCCAGCTGGAGGTCCCGCGTGCCCTGCTGCAGCTGATCATTGACCAAGGGTCGCAGGGGCTGATGGGGAGAGAAAGCTGCCTGGTGTCTCTGGCTCAGTGGCTTCTATGTAGCTAAAGGCAACTCTTAGGAGAGGAGGATAATGGTTTCTCGTTGGCAGTCAACACAGCACCTGGGGAGACACGCACAGGCTGATAAAGGGGATCCGGATAGGACGGTGGTAATACCCACGGCACCGCCTCCATCACTTCTACTGTCCTGAAACCACCTCGCCTTGCTGGAGGACCCTCCTGCACAGCAATCCCACCACTCTGTTTTTCCTTCCAGAGTTATTAATAGAGAAACACCAGTCTCCGCTACTTCCTCTTCACCCCTCTCTAACACATTTTCCCAAAAACCTTCAGCCAAAAGTGGAGGTCAGGATGCATATGACGAAGCACTTGCTTTTCTGGCTGTTGTTCTTTTCCTTTCCGTAACCCACCAGGGCTAAAAGAGATGGCTTTACTTGCTTTCCAGCACTGATTCTCCCACTATTATCTCTCTTTCTTTCCCAAAGTCATATTTGTCCTGGTCCATTCCCTAGAGCCATATGGTAGTTTGAATGAAGGAAGAGAAAGCAGCTTACCAACAATGACAGATCTAAAATGATCCTATATTAAGATTATTGCTGTTATTAATGGCAATATTGAAAACGCACTTTGAGTCAAGCTCTGTATTTTACATTCCCAATAAATTTTTGAAAACCACCATGAAGTAGATATGATCGTATTCACTTACAAATGAGGAAGTAGCATCTAGGCAGACTAAGTAAATATCCAAAGTGATACAGGTGGCAGGGAATGAAACCAGAACTTGATATTAATACCAGTTCTATCTGATTCTGAAGCTCATACTCATTCCATTATATGGTACCCAAGTAGCCCTGGGTATATTTAGAAATGGGGGAAAATATCATCTCCTCCACTCTCAGCCTGCTCTTCCAGGTTCAAAGCCAGGGATGTTTTTTCTCTTTTTCTGAACTGACCACGTACTTTTAACCCTAGCTGAGTACTACACACCACACGGCTGGTACCCAGTGAAAGCAAGGCACAGCCTCGTCGCTCCACACAAACAGTTGTCTTGAACCAGACTCTGCTCTTTGTTCCTTTCTCAGCTCCTGGGGGTACTGGGTTCCTAATGTTCCAAACTTCATCTGTTGTGTCACCATCTGCCTCTGCCCCTGTGGATTTGTCTGCTTTCCTTTTCATACTCAGAGATCTTTAGAACATGACCTTAACTTTCCTTAAGCTTTTCTGATCCCACCCGCTCCAAGGACTGATCTCACCCCAGGGCCTGAGAAGTCTACTGGACACTGGGCTGCTGAGTTGGTGTCCCTGCAGGGCTCGTCTCTTCCTGTGGCCACCACAGACTGAAGATTCTAGCTTCACACCCATTGCCAATATCAACTATTTCATTCATTCTGGCGAATTGACCAAAGGGTTGGACAACTGCCATGGTTAGTTTCTGGGGAAGGAAAGCTGCCCAACCTCTTCCAATGGCAGGGATTCAATGCCTCCATGTATAAGTGTGAACGCTGTCATTTAGTCCCTTTAGGAGTTAAGGTGAGGCCTTGGCACGGGCTTATTGGCACATGTAGGTACCTGGATAGTCTCCTAGAAGCATATCTATATTATTGGCACATCTACTCTCACATCATCTTCTATGGTTCTCAAAGTCATTTGTTGTACAGAATTGGCCATTAAAAGCAGTCCACTATGTGTGCTCTTCCCTGATCAAAAGGCCATAAACTTTGTTTGAGCAGGAACCGGAGAGAGCTGCTGGAGATTTTTTTTTTCTTTTCCATAGCATGAAATGTTGAAGATTTTGGTTCCAAAATCAAAACACTAGGTTGATATGAAAAAAATATATATATGTCAGATGTGAACTTCACTACTTTAAAGAGTTCTTCAATGATCAATGACAATTATGTCCAAACATCCCAATTTGCTATATGAATGGCCATCACTCTCAGGGCTACTTAGTAAAGACAGTCACATAGCACAGTAACCACACTGATAGCCCTTTACAAAACAGTTCTTTGCCAGCAAGCCCTCATCTGCTGGTTTTGAGCAAATCGTCTTTCTTGAGTTCTCATAGTAGGACAGATGGTTTCATCTACTTTGTTCATCTACTGTATGTCTAACTCGGTAGGTGACATCTTTACACCTTCTGTCCTGACTCTCACTCTAATTTATGACTCTGACCCCAATGTCCATTCCTGTCACTGTGCTTGATCTGTATTTGTTTAGCTTGTTTCTCGTACCTGATTCTGAATCTGATGGTTGTTGCCCTTAAATCGTGGCATCTGATGTTCTGATAAAGGGCACTTTGCTTTGACTATGCCCCCTTGGTTCAACTCTCGCTTAAGAGAGTGTTTTGGAGTGTGATTTCTGCTCCCTGGCTCGCGTCCTGACTGGGTGCATGCTGCAGTGCCACAGCTGGAGGCCGAGGTAAACGCACAGGGGTAAGTGTGCCATCTTGGCTTAGAGTATCAATGATAGCCTCCGTGAACGACATGTCTTGGGGAAAAGTACTGGACCTTTTTCCTTGCCTAGTAAGAAAACTGACCTCTGGATGGTTTTGAGGAATAAATGGGATTGTGTCTATAAAACGATTAGCACAGTGGCTTAAATTAAGTAAGTGGTTAACTTTCATTCACTATTATGAGTCCTATTACCATTATTACTGTTGTCATGCTCCATCCTACGGCGGGGATGGGACGTGGGTGAACACGTCAATTTAGCCCTTGGTAACAGATTCTTGATCATAATCTCAACTCCTTTCTTGATGATCCAGAGGCTTTTACAAAGATATCTCCTTCTGAGCATAACCAAATAATATACGAACCAACCATAAGTATATTATGTACTCTTGAGCATCTCTCCAGTTGGGCAGATTCCCCTATCACTTTTAAAAAGTTATTCTATGTGCCCCTCATGAAAACAGCATTAAGCTTCTGGATCCAAAAAGTCTTAGATCCCAGTGGACGATTTTCAAAGTATCATTTGCTCTTTTTCTGTCATTAGTATGCAGCCTGCAAACACAGTGTTTCCATTTCATAAAAGTATAATATGGTAGCACAGGAATTATAGACAAATTATGATAGAAAATAAGTCAATAAACTTTTATTATACCAGTCCTTAATGCTGTTATTACTATTGAGGAACTTAAAATTAATTTCTATCCAGGGCAAAATTTACTGCTGAAACTTCAGAGATAAAGCTGGCTAGGGCGACAATTGAGGCCTTTTCAGGGACCCTCTGGCTGTTTTCACCTGGGCTGTGTGCAGTGACATAAGGTCCTCCCTAAGTAAAGTGGGCATGCTCATGCTTACACCACCTCTCTGCTGTGGGCTGCGTTAGCGAATGAAGCCTGAGGAAGGACAGCTGATGGAGAGAGGAGGAACTCGCTCATTTCACGACACCTGAAGAGAATGTATATGACAGAGAACCACGAGAAAACACCACCACGGGATCGAGTTGCTGTTGCCTAATCATGGTTTGAAAAGCCATAGATTTCTATGTTTTGCTCAGTGTGACCTCTGTATTACTCCTATTGGTGGCCTTGTTAATAATCTTTGTTGAATTTTGCTAAACTGAAATTTATTTATTCATTTATTCATTCACTCCTTCTTTTAACTGATAATGCATTAAATACTAAGCCCTAGAGAATCAAAGATGAACATTGTCCCTACTTTCTTGGAATTTATAGTCTACTTGAAAGAAATTAAGATCTACAATACAGGGCCACTCATACTGAGCCATAAGAATGGAGCTACCTGTGGAGTCCAGCTGAAAGAGATGTCATCTCTGTTGTGGGCTATCAAAGAAAGTCACTTGGGGAAAAATGTAATTATCCTGGCCAGAGTTTTCAAATTTGTGACACCCATGAGCGATTTTTAAAATACTTAACTAGTTTCAACATTTATATATTGGCAGATAACACATACTTTATTGTTTGAATTTTCAACTACGCTTGAACACTGGGGACATGCAGCAACCTAAGTCTCCTATTCACACATAGAAACAACAGCTGGAGATGAGGTGCTGCTACCCTATGTGCACTGCCCAGTTATGAAATCCTCCCAGGACACTCTCACCCAGCAGCATTCCCCACCTGGCCACTACAGATGTTTGAGTTTGCCACCCCTTGAATAAGGTTTTAAATAGCAAATACGGTTTGGTAGGCAGAAGGGACTGAAAAAGGGAAAGCATTGCCAGACATAATACAGACTGTCAGTTAACTTTGAATTTTACATAAACAATAGATACATTTTTAGGATAAGCATATCCCATTAAATATTGCATGGGATACATGTATACTAAAAAACTATCAGTTGTTTATCTGAAATTCAATTTTAACTGGATGTCCCATATTTTTACTTGCTAAATCTAGCTACCCTGGATGGTAGGAATTAGGGGAAGAGGGAGGTCATTTCTGATAAAGTGAATGTTATAAATAAAGTAGGGAGAAGGACAAAGCAAATTCCTGAGCAAGGGTGTATTCCAGTCTGCTCAGAGCATGTGATTGGGGAATATTTGGAGATACTGACATAATAAAAATAAGAACTTAACTATGTTGAGCATTTCGTGCCAGATCCCATATAAAACAGTTTACCTAGATTAGCTTACTTTTTTCTTACAATCCACCTGTTATATTCCCCATTATATAAGGGAGGAAACTGAGACTTGGCTGGATTATGTACTCTGTCCAGTGACACTTGCCTGGCAGTTGGGAGAGGCTGGGTTTGACCTTGGATGGCTTGAGCTCATGCTATTAGCTTCCACTCTTTGAAGCCACCCATGATGAAAGCAGAAGGTTGGAGGACACAGATGAAGAGGCAGGGAACTCTTAAGAGTAAGATTTGTACTTTTTTCATCTTTTTATTACCAGACCCCTAAGCTCTACCCCAAAGTGCTCAATCAGTATTAGTTGAACTTGTTGATGTGCTTGTAAAGCAGGCAGTCACATAAGTCACTCACCAGGATTAGGAAGAGCGGAGCGTCTTTCAGACTAGGTAGAAGGACCCAGCGGAGTTGGGGGAATCATATGGATATTGGAAGCAAAAGGAATTGAAAGGACAAGATATTGCAGTTCCATGAGTGCACCAGGCTGTGAAGAAGAGACTGCATCTCACTCTGATTCTTGAAATTACTATGCTCAATAAATGCCTCATAATGATAACACCAGGAAGCACTGAAGCAGGGGCTGTGCCTGCTCTATCTTATTTACAGCCCTCTCTCCTTTCTCTATGGAGGAGACAAATTAGTAGGTCATTGAGTTTTGGTCAAAGCACCAAGATAGTTAGAATTCTATCTAACACTTGACAGAAATATTTATTGTCAGTGTTTCTCATTTAACTTCTCTAGCACATACCTTAATACACACACTCAGTGTCCTCAAATTGAGCTAATTTATTATATTACAAAATCAATAATCAGTCCAGAGTCACCCTCTCTGGTGATAATAATAAGGGGAAAGGTTGTTTTAGAGATGGTTTTAGGCCAGTTATGGTGGCTCACGCCAACATTTTGAGAGGCCAAGGCAGGAGGATTGCTTGAGGCCAGGAGTCTGAGACAAGCCTGGGCAAGATAGTAAGACCCCATCTCTACAATTTTTTTTTTTCAATTAGCTGGTCATAGTGGCATGTGCCTATAAGTCCCTGCTACTCAGGAAGCTGAGCCAGGAGGATCACTTGAGCCCGGGAGTTGGAGGCTGCAGTGAGCTATGATTGCACCACTGCACTCCAGCCTGGATGACAAAGCAAGATTTTGTCTCTAAAAAGATAAATAAATAAAATAAAAATCATTTTAATGGAAATGCCCTAAGAAATTTGGATACAAAACAAAACAAAAAAGCCCTGTCCAAACCTCTCTGCATGATGACGTTTTTTCAAGGGTTGGCAAGGTCAGTTTGTTTTATTTTTGCGAGTTGAAGAGACCTGAAAAATACTAGAAGAAGTTTTAACTTTGGTGATTATTTATTCTTTATTGCCCCATAGTTATTTTCCAGAACCATAAGCAGGTCCTTAGGCACTCTGAAAAACTATTCATACATTTTTTTCCTTAGCTAATCCATTAAACTAATTAACTTTGGGTACCTATTCCTTATTAACAGCTGCTGCTCTGCTTATTTGCAAAATAATGAATTTGAAATCATGGTTGTCAACTAATATTAATTATTACTAACATAATTCTTTCCATTAACTTAGTATAATTGTCATTGTGGCAAAGGCCATGGCTCTGGTCTTTGTCACTCTATACACAATGCTTAGCACAGTGATTGTCACTTAGTATCACACATTAAATATCCATTAAATGGATGGAATGAGCTAGAATTTCCTGGCCCCCAAACTCTTCTTTCACATAAAGCTAATACTGGACAAGACCATCATTCTCAACAAGAACCTTGCCCCCACACACCCAATGGACACATTTATCCCATTTTATGCCTATTTTTTTCCTTAGCTTAATTTTAAGGTTGTCCATATTTACCTATTTTAGTTATTTATTTTGATTCTCTTCTTTGGTGCATGATTTGTTGGAGCCTTTCCCTTTTTCCTCCACCCTACCTGACTCTAGTGGCGCATAGTTCTGGGCAGAAGATAGAAAGAACTTTCCCAATTGGATGCTACTAGATCCCCACTACACATACCCACCCTCTCTACCACCATGAAGAGGGGTAAGATAATAATTTTCTACATGTATGCAAGGGTTAGAGTTGAGAATTTTACTAAGAAATGGACCAGCAAGAGGGAGAGAGGGAAGGTCTTGAAAGGAAAGTTAAGAAGCTCCATTGCAGTCACCCCAAAGTACCTTCTTAGGAGAAGAAAACTTAATTTAAATATTCTTTAGACTAATAAACCACTCTGAGAAGAAATTTTAGCGAAAATAGGAAGCCAATATAGTTGTCAATAATTATTATTGTATTGCTATAATATTGATAATTAGCTATAATAATTATAGCTTAAGATTTATTGAGCATTATATGCTAGGTGTCGTATTAAGCATGCTTTGTGATTATCTCATTTAATTGATATGTTCTATTATCTTCATGACTTTACTGGTAAGGAATGTGAGCCTCAGAGAGGTTAAGCAATGAGCCCAAGGTTACCAGCCAGGTTGGGAATTTCAGAATTCTGGTTCCAGAGTCCGTTTGCTTCACCTACATTCTACACTAGCTTAGTGATTAACCTCAAAATTTAACTTCAGATGCTCCAAATTCTAAAGAAGCCACTGCATCTTAAAATGACACAGACCCATAAATCTGTAATTTGGCTTGAACTTCTGATTCACATGGAAATGATTCTCAAAAAATTAGCCTAAATGGAGCACCTTTCATGGCTTAAAATTTAGGATTCTTTAAAAATGTGAATTTATCAAAAGTCTGATTATAGCAAAAATATTAATTCTCATCCAGTGCTATCACCCTGGTCCCTACCTTGCAAGAATAAGGTTCCCCACAATAATTAGTAGAAAACCTTCATAATTCAGAATTTATTTTCCCCCTGCTTGGTCTAAGTCACTCCCAACTGCCTTCAGCATAAACTCAACTCAGAACTGAAATAGTGAAGAAAAAAAAAATCAAGAACATAAATGGGAAAAGGGATAGAAAATTTAATATGCACATATTTTAAGTGTGGCACACATATGTGCTTATGTAGAAATTTACTTGATAGGTTAATGACTGAAAAAATGAAGTTGCTTCCCTTTCCATTCTTTCCCTCCTAGAAATTATGAAAAGAACTATCTGAGTTGTCCAATTGGTATTTCTCCCTGTCCTGCATATGTTCCAACTGAATGGATTTACAGTAGCTCAAGGATCTTTCAGGATATATATTCAATCAGGAAAACTTACTATTGGACACACACCCTAAATTTATAAGCTTTAGTAATTGCTGTGTCTATGTGAGCAAAACAAATCCAGAACAACAGGACATATAAACCCTGAATGTTATGTGTTCATTTCTTCTGCATCAATTACAGCTGGACTATAAACTTCTTCTGGGTGGAAGCCATGTCCATTTAATCAAGCTTTGCATTCTACCTTGTGTGAGCCCAGAAACACATCGGATATATATTGCTGCAATGGTAACAACATAGCTCCCTTATCAATTCCAACATTCTCTGGTGTCAGATATTTTGGCAGCAGGTAGAAAAGTAGTGGAGGAGGAAGCAACTAATGGATTCTATTTAAGGACATTTGATGAAAATGTTGACTGGCCCATGACCGATTTGATTCTTAGCGCTTAAATGTTAGTTAGTCAGTCAATTTGAATGTTAATTAGCCATAATGACAAGGAGTGTCTCTTTTTATGATCCTCTTAAAATGTATCCAGGGGCTAATAAGCAATGGGTGCATCCCATAAATATAATAAGTGAATAAATTAGCATCAGTTAATTTAAATGTAAGCAAACTACGCTAAGAGGCTTTCCTCTACTCTCCCTGCATTTCGGTTATGTTCCACTCGGCATCTTTTCTCGCCTCATCAATTTCATGATCTAAACAATATACTCCACAGCTGAGGAGCAAGGTCAGACGTTATTGAATTCAGTGTAAAGCAAGCGGACCTTTTTCACCTTTTAGACAAATGCTGTCAGATAACTGGGCAGTTAGAGTAAAGGTCAAAGGAAATGAGACTCGTAAAACTCTGCTTGTGTGGACAACTGGTTTCACCACAGTGATTAATCCAGATGGTTAGTACAGTCACCAAAAAGGTTAATTTGTTCAAATAACTACCTAGACTCCATTTTAAAAAAAAAAGCTTAAATGACTAGGTAAGTAAATGGTCAAATATTTCAGCCACAGCGAAAGGACGGGTTGGGTGTGCAGATGCCCATAGTTTCCTCCACTGGCTGGATCAGCTAGAATCCCTTCCAGATGCTCCACTTTGGATGGTTGAATACAGTCAGGAAAACCCTACAGACTGGGTCCCAATAGCTTATGTTTCTGTAAATCATTGCCTCTTAGGGGAAAGGGCCACAAAGACACATTTCAGTTAGCAGAGAAGGAAGAGAGTTACCCAAGAAAGATGTTCTGTGTAGCCCCCATCCCCGCTCAAGCACTCACTGAATATTGGCTTCTGGGTTGTACGCGTGGATCCACTAATGAATCTACCAAATCTGACCGAGAAAGGCTGTAGCTTGGAGACCGAGTGGGTGTAACCACTGGCAGTTTAGACTGAGGGGTGCCCCCCTTGGAGATACCAATTACCAATCACCCTCCCTGGAAGTACATGCCAGAGCTCTCACAGGACACACCCCCACCTGGCTTTAAATGCAGAGGCCCTGACAGTTAAACTTCTCCCCACAAGAACTGTGAATCACATCCGAAGTTGCTGCTCTGTGAGTCAAAGGGCGGTGGGATTTGGGAGCAACTGATTTCATCCAATGGATTATCCTATTTAATGTTTTATTCAGTTTTCTTTTTTTTTTTCCACTATAAACACTGACTTAATTTCCAGGAACAGCCATGAACAGAAGCTGCTGCATTCCCCTTCTAGAAGGAACTAAACAAGTTCATTTAGAATGACACTATCTGTCCTGATTCTGTTTAAAGCTCCTCTACCCATCCATTAAATATGTGGCCAATGGCAAAAAAAAAAAAAAAAAAGTTCATCTTCTTTCAAGGAATATACTCAGAATCCTCATCTCTCCAAGGCCAGCAGGTTTGCCCCTCCTCAGTCCTCCCAGCCTGCTGACCTTTGGCTTTATCTCCTGTGTCTACCTACTCTTGCCTGTCAGATTTGTCCTGGCTTGAACACAGCTGAGACACCCTTGAGTGCTTTGTTCCTAGCACCTTGAGCCTGAAAGTTTGCCCTGATGTGATCACCAGGACTGGACCTCCAGCATGGGCCCTTGGCAGCCCTGCAGCCGGGTTCCACCAGAACCCTGAGGAGGGCATTGGTGACATGAGACACTCCAGTCGATGAGTCAGTGGCACCCATCCCTGTGCTGACATACTGGCTAACAGCCACCTGCCAGAGGCCACTCTTCATTGTTCTCAAAATGAAAAATCTTCTGTCAATTTTTCATGCCACTGGACCCAAGAAAAAAAAATTAAACTCAAAGCAGAAGAGCCTCAGGCTTTGGACCTTCCTGCCTCCTTTAGGCTTTTCTCTAAGCTCCTCTTTATCTCTGTTATCTTTGGCAGTGGCCTAATATTATTTAGGTGAAAAAGGTTGGTCAGAAAGAGTACAGTATAAAATGGGGGGCAGGGGGGAATATCTCTAAAATGGAGAAACCTGGCAAACATTACCACAGCAAGGTCAACATTAATAGCAGTAAGTCATATTGATATATGTACCTTCAATAGAATAGAATGCAATACAAAATTAAAACAGCACTCTTTACCTGTGACCTTCTTCCCAAAAAACACATTAACCCAGTCTAATTATGAGAAAAACATTAGACAAATCCCAATTAAGAGACATGTTATAAACTACCTGACCAGGGCTCCCCAAAACCATCAAGGTCATCAAAAACAAAGTCAGTCCAAGAAATTGCCACAGTCCAGAGAACCCTATGGAGGCATGATGTCCAAATGTAATGTGTTGTCATGGATGGGATTCTGGAACAAAAAATACGTTAGGTAAAAACTAAGAACATCTGAATAAAAAGTACGGACTTTAGTTAATAATGATGCCTTAATATTGGCTTACATTAACTGCAGTTTGACATGTGTGTAGTTGTTTGTCAGGAAGTTGGATCCCAGGGCAAGCTGGACTCAAGCCCCTGTCCTGGGTCCTCAGCAAACAGAATCCTGAGCCACAAAGCTGAAAACCAATTCTGGGAACTGGGGTGCTGAGAACCACTGGGGGCCCCAGCTTAGGGTAAGGATGAGGTGGGTCCATGGATTCCAAGGCTGGCTGTTGGGAGAGGAGATTCAGAACTATCAGAGTTACTAGGAACACTCCAAGAGCCCTGGGATGTTCAGATCTGCTGGAGAGAGGGGAAGCATTGGAGGTTATGTCAGGGCAACCAGGAGTCTCAACAGAGAGGAGTCATGGAAGGTAGGTTCAGAAAAGTCGAAGAGGAGATATCACTAGCACTACAGTAGGTTTCTAATATAATGACCACAGTTCAGTCCAAAAGCTGATACAGTCTACTAAGTAAGCATTAACATTTTAAAATGCATGTGGAATCCTTTGGCTTGTCAGACACTGCATAAACACTTAGGATTAGTAATAAAGTAAAATAAAATCTTATTAACCAAGACTAATTAGTATGAAGGTCAGTCTGAGTTACAAAAATATTTCATGTGTAGTTCTTTTGCTTTGTCCTACAGAGACAGAAGCAAACGTGAATTGCTCTATTGCAAATGACTCAGAAATTTGTATATTACTGGCACTTTCGTGGACACCATATTATGTGCCACGTACTGTGCTAAGACATCCACGTCTGTCATTTCCTTTAACCCTACTAAATATTTCACAATGGAAGGATTGTTATATTCCTTTTATGGATGAGGAAATAGGGCTATTCAATTTCATGTAACTTATCCCAGATCACTTGGACGGTGAAGCTGACACTAAAACAGAGAAACAGATCTCACATAGGGTTAGCTCATTAATAAGTTCACTGTCGACAAGCAAATAGGTCCATTAAAATATTAGGACTTTGGAGCAAGACAAATCAGGTTCTAATCCCAGCTCCACCACTTGGTAACTGTGAGAATTTGGGAAAGTTACTTAACCTCTCTGAGTCCCAGCTTCTTATCTATATAAGACATTTCAAATATTACCTCTCCCATAGGGTTGTCACAAGAATTAAAAGAGATCTTGTAATATAAAATGCAAGGCACCATTCCTGTTACATAGTAAACACCCAGTTTAATAATTCCTTTTTTAAAATGTATATATCACAAAGTTATACTGTAACACACCCTACTTCTCTCCAAAGTACTATAAAGTCCTTACTCTCTCAAAGCCCCATGCAAAATCTCAGTTATTACCTATAAACTGTGATATTTCTGTTGTTCCTCTGAAGCAAAGCTAATTCTCTATATGCCTCTATTTGCTTCCATAACAACTTATTGATGTATCTATTAAAACATGTATCCCATGCGTGGTGGTTAGCTCTTCTGGGTCCATCTCTCAAGCTTGATTGTGTACTTTTGAGGACAACATTACTTCTCTGCTTCCCTAAAACCTAGAATAGTGCCTAGTACTTGACAAAAATCATATATATCTCTTAATCACTAAAATATATATATTTTCTTTATATATTTCTTTATGTATATTATAATTTCTTTAATCAGTGAATTCTGCCTCAGGCTGCTGAGCAAATCCTGCGTTAAGAAATTGCTATATGTCACAGCTAAACCATATGCACTAAAATAATGATTTGCATTTTCTAAGTATTCTCTCCAACATATAATAACTGATATTATGCTTTGATTTATCTTAAAAATTCAAAGATTGGCTTAGTCAAAATGGACACACTAAAATGCTGGAATTGAAATAGAGTATATTTCATTGTACTGATCTCTCAGAAGAGCAGCTCTATCTCAATCAGCAAAGGCTAAAGGGTTGACTGAACTCCAGGCCAGTGTGGGCAAAGGCAAAGAATGTTCATCAAAGTCAATATACTGTTGTTATTTGTTTCAACCATGGATTTTTTCTTAGGTTCCTTTTTATTTATATCTCTGCCTACCTTGGAATTATAAGCAACAAAACTTAAAGGCAATGATAGAAAGATGCCTGATTTCACAAACAACACGTCCTGTGAGGAATCCATTTGCCTGAAATAAAATGAAAAATGCAGACATGGTTCAAGGTTGTATTCACCCACATGGTGAGAACAGAGGCTGAAATTATAGGGCCATGAGTATCTGAGAAAGTAGACCTTTAATGTTGATTCCTCAGAGATGAATTGAAGTTATGATCCCAGACAGCATTTGTGCAACACTTGCCTGTTTCCCTATCTGTCAAATTTACATTGTGAGTCTGCTGGGCCCAGCTATAATTTTAAGTTTGATAGCATGGTTGACAGTCTATTATGCTCAACACATTTTTTTAAACTTTTACTTTCAAAGAAAAATCACAGCTTTCCTATTCTTTTCTATTCATCATACATGCTTGTTGCTAAGGTAGAGTCTTGGGAGTGTTTTCAGTCTCAGTGTGGTAGAATGGCCCCATCCTGCAATGCTTTACCATAAGGCTGGCCCTGGAGGAAGGCAGAGACAAAGCTTCTGTGCTGCCTTGTTTAAACTAAGTCTTAGAGGTACAAGTGCATATCTGTTTTCCCACCATCCAGAGTACGATAGGAACTTCCCAACAGAGAGACTACTCTGCTTTCAATTCCAGACCTAAGGTCCGCATGACCTAGTGACCAAAGGAATGGGTGCCCTTTGGAATGTCTGTGAGGGGACACAGTGAAGTAAAAGAACACTGCCTATGTGTTTCTAAAACTCCCTATGAAACCACAAGCCATATTTTCCCTCCTGTGTCTATTCTTATGTTTTCCCTCCTGTTTCTTAATGTTCACTTGTCCATAGCATCAGTCTCAAAGACATTACCTCTTCTAGAGCATACCATGGAATCAGGAACTCCTAGGAGATGAGCCTTTTAATTACTTTTTCTTTCTTTTGTGATAGTTGAGAACATGAGTCTCCCAAAGGGCAAAGTTATTTAATCATAAGGCAAGAAAGGGTTTCATGTAGCCCTTTGCTTTCAGAAAGACATAGTTCATCCTTTACTCATTCCAGGAAGGTAGAAATCCAAGATACCATTAACAATCTTCACATATTATTCTGTGCACTCTGTTGTTAATCCACCTTCCTGATCAAAACCCCAGTGGTCAATATGAATCCTTAATTCTAGTCATAATCTTCCCTGTTACAGATTTTCCCTTGCTTGGTTTTCTCAGGTGAAAGAAAGAACTCAAATCAACTCATAAAATAACAAGGAAGCACATCCTAAACACACAAAGTGTATCTTCTACTGGATATTGTCTAATAGAAAATAAGAACACTAAGAGGTAGATTATTTCTGAATATAGCAGTTAAAGAACTCAGTGTACATAGAAAAAAAGATGAGAAAAAATAGGAAATATCAAAAGGAAGATTTGGATCTTCCTTCCCTAGAATATTTCTTCTTAATGTATTTCCCCTACTCTTGGGTTCTTAATTACACTGTAATGGGATTTGCTCCTCAAGCCGAGGCACTGTGGTTGGCTCCTAAGAATGGCAGGAGCTCCCTCTTGTCCTACTCTTTGTTTTGCAGGCTTTCTACCCAAAGCTGCCCTTGATGAGGGTTTTTAATGCCCAGAGTTTCATTTGGATTTGTATAAAATCCTACCTTCACATTGGATCAGTTTTTCAGATCCCTCCCTTTAAATGAGTTTATTTAGGGCTTTTTAAAATACTGATTGAATTGAAAAGCACGCTGGTTTAAGAGACAAGCCATCCATTGGCTACATCCCTTATGCCCTCTCTCAAACCCAGTTTCATCATCTGCAGAAAGGAGGGGCAGAGATACCTGCAGAAGTATTTGAGAGTCATCTCATTTTATGTGTTACTTCCCTCTACAAAGTCAAAAATAAAAAAGGAAAAAGGAGAGGGTATTTGTTCTTAAGCTTTGCCAACTTATATCATTATGTTCAACACGTTTGGATCCAAAGAAAAGTCTGGGAGCATGAGCTTTAATTCTTGGAGAAGACGCCACTGGGAAGAACAGGCCTAATCAAGCACAGAAACAGCTAATGTTGAAGTTAAAGTCAAATAAGTAGTGACTCTGTTAACCACATTAAGGATTGCCTCCTATCATCCACATTTTTTAGAATAAAAGAGTACGTTATTGAATAATTACACTAGAAAACCAGATATAAACTGGAGCTTCCCTGTGACACCTGGTATGAATGGTCAAAACCTTATTAATGGTCACTCCTTGCTTAATGTCAATAGGTGTTATTTTTTTAAACCATATGTTAAAATTGCAGAACATATTTTAATATAAACCATGAGTCTTAATGCTTCAAACAGACTGAAAAAAATAAAACAGCATAAAAGATACTGAATGGCAGCATAAAGCTGGAAATGTCATTTAGGACTCTGGAGATGTCCTAGTTTCAAACTCACAGAAATATTGCCTAATTAATGACAACCAGTATGTACTAAAATATCTTATGAAAGACACTAATATTCATCCTTATGCAATTTCTGTTTTTTGGTTATGGATATTACACAAAGGTCTAGCACATTTGTCATCACCCTTATAAAATGAAGCTTTTATAATTTCATTTTGTGAACTGTCCCTCTTTTTCCTTCTGCCCATGAAAAATATTTTTATGTCGTGTCTACTCCAGTAATTCAGTCAAAAACAAAGTCAACCGAAGACAAAGAAAGCATAAAGTAATTTTTTTCTTACGTAATCACCATTTGACCCAAATTAAATAAAATAAATACAAAATACACAACAAAGCAGACAAAATAACTAGCTGTGCAGCCTCACTTGGGCAGCTTTAGTATACAATCCACAGAGGATTTCAACTGATGTGTGCATTTGTATTATGTTGTATTCTTAGAGCAGAGCAGGCCTTTTTCAGGCTGCATTTAGAAGGGCCATGGTTCACTTTCACGGCTCACTCTGGCTACCATGTTTGAGGTTTCAGTACCAGCTGGTTCCATCTGGCTTAAGTTGCTATTACCTGAAGGAACCCTTTTAGTTAGGACCAAGGGAATTTAGACAGCATTGTTCATTTGTGAATGAACCCACACTTTGGAACTGCATACCATTTCCCTTAAGGCTTCCTTAAACAAATGGCTGATATGTGCATAATATATGCCATACACACAATAATGTAATTCTCACATTGAGATGACCTTCCCTTCCCGCCTGATCACAAAGGAATAGATAAAGTCCTTTGAAAGACCTGGCTAAGGAGATTTTTTTCTCTGTTCTGGATCTGTCAAAATACCCATCTATGGTGAAGTCAGTTCTAGGCGATCCACTGATTTTTTGGTATTTGATTCTCATTTGTCCTACACCTGCCTGTGGCCAAGCTGATATTCCTTTGTAGGAGGGTTTTTACATCAACTTCCGAGAACTCTGTCTTTCAGTTTACAAAGTTTCAGTGTTCAAGTTCTAAATACAAAATCTCAGCTAGCTGTATTTCTATATTGGTTCCTATTTTCTACCACATGTGTTCCACTACGTGTGTTCTACTACATAGCAGAGAAGTGACAAAACCCATCTCTACTCTAGTGGATGCTTTGAAAAAAATGTTCACTGCCTCTCACATGGGGATAACTTCTCTACCCCTGTTTCTCTCGGTGAGCTCTCTCCATATGTGTTACTTGTTTATGTTTCTTCTCCTCCTCCTACTCCTCTCTCTCTTTCACACATACATGCACACCCCTTCATCCATACCCACGACCTCTCTCGATAATCATCTGACAGTGTGACGGTGAGAAAGATTATACAGACAAGTAGCATAGAATTGACTTACTTTCAGAATTATCTGGTATATTAAAAATACAGACTCCTAGGCCCCACCTTTCCTTCTTAAATCATAAATCAGAAAATATAGGGGAAGTGGCCCTGGACACTGTGCTTTTAGAAAGCTCCTTGTGATATTCTTATGATCAACCATATTTGAAAATTACTGAATAAATGACCAGAATTTTAATTGGAGAAAGAAACATATTGTGTTGAAAATGTCTCCCACGCTATACAGGAATCATCGACTTTAAGTTGCTTCTCAAGTTATATTAATATAGTCTGGAATTTTGCTAATTTTAAACCCTTTAAGCTTACCACATGTGGACTACATTTTCACATTAAAAAAATCCTGCAATCTCTGCCTAGGACAGGTTGTCAGGAGGGGCAGGGGAATGTCTTTTGTTCTTTGTATTATAGGAGATAGCTCAGCTGAACTGTGGCTCCATCCCAGGCACCAGCCTCCCAGCAAGGCGGCGGTCACCAGCTTTGTCTTTGACAGAGATGGGATGAAAGAATCATTAATGACAATAGCCTAGAACTGAGGGCCCTCCCTTTAAAAGCTCTATATTTCTCTTTATGGACAGGAATTTGGATTTTGAGATGATAGAGTCTGCCATTTCCCTCCCTGCCAGCAAAGTAATAAACTTCTCTTTCCTTCTCCTCAAAAAAAAAAAATGCCTAAGGTATGTAGAACATATCTTAGTCACATATCTTTGATAGTGTCTCACACAATCAAAAAATCGGCAGTCTTTATAATATACAATCTACTCGTATCAAAGAGGGAACTATGTTGGTACTACAGAGCATGAAGTCAATAGAAGTAAAATAATTTGATTAGTGTCATAAAGAATTTTCTAGATTAAAACACCTGAAGTTACAATGATTTTGACCCACATGTAACATGTCAGTTCTGTGAACTGAGGTCAAAAGAACTGCAGTTCTCACACACACAGACTAAATCATCCTGACAAGCATGATGAATGTTCTATTCTGGGGACAGGGAAGGCTAAGAGTGGCAAGCTCTCAACTGTGACAGGTGCCTCTAGGAAGTCTGAATCCTTCTAAGCCATGAGCTGGGGTCTCCTCTTCACTCTATTTGAAGAGCCTTTGGGCTTTACCTGAGCCCACCCTTAGCTTGAGACAATGTCAGTGATCTCTGGAAAATTCTAAAGATTGGAGATGGGTAAGTGTCCCTCCGTTTTTGAAAAAGGAGAAAATAGCACATGAAACCAGTGAGCTCAACACTATAGCAAATTTCTGGAACATATTAATAAGAAAGTTTGAGGTCCCTTAGAGAAGGAAGCAGAAATCGGAAAAACCCGAACAATCACCAAGAACTTAGTGAATCATTCCAGCTGTGCCAGCCCAACTTCATTTCACACCTTGACAGGTTATTAGACGAGACAGAGTTTAACAGGCCTTCAGTGAGGAATTTGCAAAATCTCTCAAGATACCCTTGCAAGTTATATAAAAAAAGATGGGTTCAATGGCAGCAGGAAAACAGATTAGAAAGTGGTTGAATGATCCTAACTAAATGGATCTATGTCTTTGGTGATACATCATCTAGTATATTGTCCTTGGCTCACTCAAGTTCAACAAATGTATCAATGACATGGTAAAAAGATAAAAGAAATTCTTGTCAGCTCCGAAGGCTCCATGTAAACTAGGAGACAGTCAAATAAAATGGATGGCAGATTCAAGATCCAAAGTGGTCTTATGAGAATGGACTCTAATCGGATGACATTGGGATAAGTGTGAGTTCAAGACTTGATCCATCCAGATTAACTGCACAGTGATGTAGCAGGAGACATTCAGATTAATGGCAGTTAATATAAAAAAAGGACTTAGGGGTTTTATTTGATGATAAACTGCAAATGAGTTAGCAATATAATTAGGCCATCAAAAGAGCTGAAGGCTTTATGCTTCAAGCTTCATGAATAGCAGTTGGATTTTCAGAATGATGATGATGGCCATCTGAAAATCTGGGATTCCCACCATAATAGAAACCTAGATATTCCAGTACTTCTGAGCGTGCTAGTTCCTCCTGTAGAAAGCTGTCACACCTCCTACCATCATGCTTTGCTGCTGGCTAACTCTTCCTTCCGCTCTCAATGTGTAGATGCCACAGAAAGTCATCCTGGACCTAAGGACCAAATTACGTGCCCTTTCTCTCTTCATCTCTACAGCTAACAGCCATCAGATCACTTCTAATACTGTAATATACTGTTTTTAATCGTCTGTTTCTACCTCTATACTGTGAACAGCTTGCTCTGTTGACCATCAACAGATTTACCAATGTTTCTCACCTAGGAGATGTTCAATGAACATGTATTGGATTAATGAATGATGTAATTCAGGTAGTAATCAGGACTATGGAAGAATTCAAAAACACATCCCAAGACAAGTGGTTGAAGGAACTACAGTTGCTTACCCTGGAGAAAGGAAAACTCACAGGGGTGATGAGAGGGCATTCTTCAATTATGTGAAAGTCCAAAGAGAAGTGATACAACTTATTCTACACGGCATCAAGGGTAGAAGCTTTGAGGAGAGATATTTGAACATGGTTCAAGAGATGACTTTCTAATAGGACTATCAACAATGGAGTAAGTTCCCACAAGGGGAAGTAAGTTAGCACACTATGGGCACCCTTGAGCACAGGCTGTTTGGCCACATTTCATGAATGCTATAGAGGTATTTCAAGCACAAGATGGCAAGCTGGACTAGATCCTAATTTCCATAAGATTCCACGGTAGTATGATCAAGTCACAGAAACATATTCATCTCTAGTTCACACTATCTTTCTCTGTGGAATAATAGGGATAAAATTTTTGTCCAAGAGAAATTACTGCATGGAAACATCATTAGAATGAAAGAGTCCATTATCTTTTTACTTGATCTCTTCTATTCTAGGAAACTGAGTGAACTTTGATAAGTAGCATCAAATCTCTAAGGCTATTTCTTTTTCCATACAATGAAAGACTGGGTTGAACAAAATGATCCTGAATACTCTTCTGGATATATACTCTGTTTTATATTACTCAGTGCCTTTAAATGACCTACTCAAGGAGAATAAGTTGTTTTTCAGATGATATCCATTACATTACATGCACTATACCTAAGTTTCTCAGTGGCCAAATCCACTGAATTAGAACATCCAATAACTCAGTGTCAAGATGGCTAGATTGATAGCTGATATTGAATTACTTCTTTTTTAAAAAAGTCTTTCCCACATTAGATCAGATGGACTTCAATGGCCATGATTACTGTTGAAAGGAGTCTCGCTGTCTGAGTTTCCAGAGTTACTACCACAAATGACGGCCATTAATGTGATGCAGGCTCCTTCTGGAGAGAAGCCCAGCCTAACCAGGACTCACAAACATTGGAATTTTTTGCCCTGACATTGGAAAATACAGCCCAAGCTTTGGACATTTTCACTTAACACTGCATTTGGGAAAAAACAAAACAAAACAAAAAAATAAAACTTGATCTCAGCATCAAATCTCCTGACATATTAGAACAGGTCATTCATTCCATGAATACAGTTCCTTTTAGGTCATGTCAAAATCATAATCAACTTCACAGGAAATAGTTAAATATTCTCTATTCAACTTACATCTTGCCCTAGACTGAATTTTGCTTTTATAGTGTTATAGAGCACTACTTAATATCAGGTATATTATATAATAACTCATTTAACACATTAATGATCCTATAAAGAAGGTACTACCATCATCCCCATTTTACAAATGAGGAAACTGAAGCACAGTGGATGCCATGGTGTATCCCTCAAAATGCCCCTTTAGGACCAAAGGTCTCCTTCCTCAGCTGCTGTGGGCTGCTGAAGTGCACAACTGAGTACCTCCCCTAGGAATTTCCCTCAGCCCAAGGGATCTTTCTTGCCCCTTCCTGGGGGCAGCCCACATTTGAGTACTGATCATTGGTGGGAAACACAAAGGAGGGGCTCAGTCTACTTGCCTTAATTCAGGACCTTGAAAGGCCATTAGGTAAAGAGGCATCTCCTCTGCAGAGGTCCCCATTGATCATATGAGGATATGAAGTCTCTGTAATAACAGCTGCATCAGAATTCAACTGTACCCTATGCCCAATCCAGCTTCCTTCATTCTTTTATAGGTGTTATTTATCCCCAAGAACACAACACATTTGACCTCCTACAACAAATCTCCATCTGACAGCCTGTTTCCCAAATAACCCAACCTATGACAAGTTTCTTATCCAAGGTCACACAGCTAATAAGTGGCAAACCCAAGCAATCCAGCTTCATTCTAAGTGTTCTTACCCACTATGATATGGTGCTTCTTTATAAGTGGGCTTTGTTTTATGTCTGAATCTCAGTTAAAAGCCTGAAGCAACATATCCCAAGGTGAAGAATCGCTCATGTCCCTCTAGATATCCCAGGTGTACTTTAACAAAAATGACCCTGTTCAAATAAGTTCAGGAAATGTCACATATTTAATCCCATCTTGGAGAGTCTCCACAAATGTTGATATTTTAATGGCACTGATAAGTTATGCAATTTTTTAAAAAAAAACCGGTTTACCCAAAATTTCCTGAACTTTTCCAACCATAACACCCTCTTATGTGAAAAATCTATTAGCACCAATCTGCTAGCATCCTGCAGAACCAGTTTGGGAAACGCTGGTCTGGAGACAGCATCACTCTTCTTCCAAGAGTCTTCTGCTTTCCCTTTCTAAACTCCCTCTGGCATCCAACCACTTCTGTAGAAGCCGTCTTAGATGGTCTAAAGGATTTCTGACATTTTATCCATTTCCATGCAGAGCTCTTTGCATTCTGTCTTAATGAAGTACTTGTCTTTGCTTTACACACCTAAATGTCCTCATATTATGCATAGAAGTACACATAAATGTCTGCATAGGCTTCAAATGTTATCATTGCATGGAATGGAAATTGAGTGGGGAAAGTTTTAGTTCTGGATTCTAAATTCAGTTCTAACATTGTGGGGATTTAAGGATCTGCTGGACCTTCCTGGGAATCCTTTCTTTTTTTTTTTCCTCCTATAAAGAAAGAGTGGGGCTGGATTTGTTGACATGTAAGATGACTTTCACCTCTAACATTATAGAATTCTATGACTTCTGATTTCATACATAATGTAGTGGTGAGTAAGCAGGGTCTAGAATCACAATTTAAAAAAGAAAAAAACTGGATTCAATACCCTCCTAACCCAATTACTATCGTGTTCTTTATGCCCTTGGACACCTATTTTGCTCTAAAAATATTAATTTTCTCATTGGTAAAGTCAGGGTATTATTAGTACTTACCACAGAAAGTTGTTGAAAGGATTGAAAGGTAATAGATGTAAAGTGTGCTTAGCATTGTCAAGCATGTGTTAAATGCTGAATTAATATTTGTCATTTTCTTGTCATAGGTGGTGGTGGTGATAGTGGTGGTTGGAGGAGGCAGTGTTATACCTTTGTCTAAAACTGTATTTGCTCTAGATTTCAAATATGTAGATGACTTAAATCACTTGCCTAGAACAACTCAGAGGAGCACATGGCCACATAATAAATTAATTTAAAGTTTGAGTGATGGTGTTGAAGAACGATGCTAAGAAGCATTGGTAAACCATTATGCTGCAGCTTGTCTGCCTTCCACACTCGAGTGACTTGGAGAAGGTTAAGGAAACAAAACAGTGACATTTACACTATACTTGAAATACTGTGTATTGGGACTAAACCCAGACCATGCATGATTTAGGTTCAAGAAGAAAGAGTTAAATTTAAGAAAGACTTAAATACCAAAAGGACTTGGAAGGATGACTATCATAAATAGGATAATAGTCATAACTAATGAAGAGAAATGACTGCCCACATTTCCACTGCAGCCTATATAAGAACAAATGGACATAAATTGCTTTTGGATAAACTTAGATTGGCTATAAGGAAAAACATTTTAACTCTACGATTGGTTAGCACCAGCAGATTTTACAAAGGGGATACCCTGTGACCTCTCCTTAGAGATCCACAGATGAAGGGGTGAATGCACATCTGTGTAGACCAGTTAAAGGGAATTTTATCTACAGAGGGAAAGACGCCAAGTAATTCTTTGCAGTTCCCAATATTCCATGATGATGGAACTTAACATGCTAAATGCTGCTGTTCCCAACACAGGGCTGCTGACAAGGAATTTTCTCAAGGGATTGCCTGAGCCAAATTTTCCCTGTAAAGACCCAAGGCACAAGTCAGCTGGGGGTGGGGTTGTTCAAAGAGCCATGACAACCACTCTCCAATTAGACACAATCTCCTAAACAGGGCACCAACAGAGAAGCAGAGACTAGCACTAGTAAATTAAATTTTTAAAACCCTGCTGCAATCACTCCCCTGACGTGCCCTCTTCCTTAAGCTCCATTCTCAGTTATTTTTATTTATTGTAATTACTTTAGTAATAAGATTTGTTTCCTTGTTATTATATATATTCCAGTGCAGAGTAACAACAAAAAAAATAATGGCCAAGAAGAGTTATGTTTCTTATTTATCTCCTTGGCCGTTAGTTATTGGGCCAGGGGGAAGGATGGGGGAGCAGGGAGAAACTTAAATAGAGAAGAAAGTGTTTCCTGTGGAGTGAAGATGTATGGGAACATATTTGTAAGAAGGGAGCTGGGCAATGAAGGAGTAAGGCTAATAATTCAAAATGGCTGGGTGGCCCAGAGAGATAAATAACCCAGGAAAAGGTAACCTGGAAGTCAGGGCAGGGAGGGTGAATCTGTATTATCAAAGTGTATGTGCTGCCTTTGACTTTCCTATTTATAAACTCTGGGCCTGCCAGGCAGAAGGACCCAGACAGAACTAGAGAACAGAAGGCTCTAAGGCAATTTCCCAATGCCCACCTTGGAGGTGCAATTCCTTCTGGTTCATGATGGGGTACACTTTTCTATGAATCTGGGCTTCTGTGATCTTGAGGCTTGGGTACAAGGAGCTTTCTTCTGTTTAAATTTCCCCTTCAGACATCTCTCTTCTTAGACTGGGAGGCAGTCCCAGGCTGTGGAAGACAGACTCCACAGACCACAGGCTCTGCTCGTTGCAGATGCCCTCAAAAGCCTTTGGAGACTCCTTGATGGAAGCTGATTATATGCTGACTTCCAAAGGTATTTTATCCATTCCCATGGGCCAAGTAATTCTACTTAAAGACCAAGCATGAGGAGGAAAAAAGGCATTAGCTAAACTCCCCAGTTCTAAGCTTTCTCTAATGCTGTGTTTTTTGTACAATTTATTCAGTCCTACACCCACTCCATAA
Source organism: Daubentonia madagascariensis (assembly GCA_023783475.1). Lineage (NCBI taxonomy): Eukaryota > Metazoa > Chordata > Mammalia > Primates > Daubentoniidae > Daubentonia > Daubentonia madagascariensis. The sequence goes on from JAKFHU010000144.1 coordinate 16,814,272, forward strand.
TTTTAAAATCACAAGGAAAATCAATGTCTTAACAAGATATTTATATGTATCTAAAGGAGCCTTTCTCACCTTTGACCTTGCCCCTCCCTCTGCAGAATTTCTATCCTACTGCCATGGCTTGTCCTGGATCTCTTTGAGAAACTAAGGAATGAAAAGCAGGACAAAGATCATTAAGCCTATTTAGACTGGTCATTGAGAAGAGCTTTGATGCCCTACCATTAAAATTTACACATCAGAACACAATAAGAGGAACCTGTGCTTTTGTATAGTGCTAAATAGTTTTAAAGTACTATGGTATTTGGTCATGATACTAATCAAAAGCAAGGTGCAGTAGTTAGGGCTTACTACTCCCTTAATAAGTTGAAGAAACAGAAGTAGAAGGGTTTGACTTAAGCTGGGTCTTCTTCCCTTCACCTGGTCAGAATTCTTTGTACTATCACCATCACAATTGTCACAGATGGAAAAAAAGCTAGAGCCAGGGCGAATGAAAGAAAAGCAAAACTTGTTTCCCCTTGAGAAAGGCAATAAGATTGTATTATAGCTCTGATAACCAGGGAAGAGGCTCTCCCTCTTACTTCACAAAAGCAGAGTGCCCTCAGAGTAAATAACAAAAGAAAAAGCATCCTCACTTTTGGCAGGGGTCGTCAGGGCTGTGCTTCCTACTTTCCAGTTACAGACTTTCGTGTATTCTGGGTGGCCATGTAACATTCATGCCTAAATACATGGTAGATGTGAATGGGAATTGAGAAATAAATCTATGTTACACCCAAGGGTTTGCATTATAAAGACTTCTGAGTGTATGTTGAAAGAAAGTGTTTGTTAGAAGTGGGAACGCTAAGAAGAGAGATGTCTAAAGGGGAAATTGAGACAGAAGAATAGATGCTCATGTGTGTCCCCCCACCCCTGCACCCCTGCCCAGATTTCTCCCTCCTATAGGATGATCAGAAGAGGAGGGGGAAGAAAGGAGGAACACTGGAATGCAGACATCAGAAGTTGCCCATCCAATGAAGGAGCAAAGCATTTAACAAAACAAGTGCATTTCCCCAAGAGCCTCGGCCCCAACTTGATCAATGATTCTGCAACACTGAATCATTTTTAATTTAATGCTTCTGGGAAGTGAGGGGGAAACCCATCAACTACAGGCACAGTTGGCAAGAGCTGGGTATTAGCATTTGGCAGCATTTATTATCGCTGTTTATGATGGCATAAATTAGGTTTATGCTGATATAATTAATAACCCTAAATTTGGGAATAATAAATAGTAATATTTTTGTGGAACTGCAATGTCTGAGGAAGGCAAATGGAGTCCTCAAGCGCCTAACTCTCTTTCCATGTGCAGGTGGTGGTGAGGATGGGGTGAGAAGGAGGAAGCCTTTGGGAATGCACTCCCAGGACCCAGCCCCAGGACTATGCATCATTTAACACTATGCAAATGACTTAGCAGCAGGACCTTGAGACTTCCCAGAGCAAATAATTTCCATTTTGATCTCTGTGAACAAGTTCATCAGCAAGATTGAGTGTGTTGCATTTCCCTCTAGACCAGGGCCCTGAAATGTTCTCTGAGTCCATACTATCCCCATGGTTTATGTACAGAGATTTGGACAGTTGCACACAAATGCCATGTTCCTTATGGGTCTCTCTACCTCCTTCCCCATGTCTAAAGAGGCATTTGCCTACAGACTATGATTTGAGAAATACTGAAAAACATTTTTGCAAGGAAAGAATGTAAGGCAGAAAGCAGTTACTTCTGTATATTTTCTTTAAAAAAGTCAAATGTGTCTATCTCTCACTTTATCAAGTTGTAAACAAAAGCAGTGAGATTAAAATATTCCTATAAATGTTCCCTTTTTCATTTGTCTAGGAACATACCCTAGCATTTAAAATGGCTGAGATTTTCATCCCTACTTTTTTCCAGTGAAGGCAGGAAGTACATGGGGAAAATTATAGTTCTTTAGACCTCTTCTGGATCAGAATAACAATTTTTCCCATTTCCAAACATAAGGAAAGTAAAGCAAAGAGAAAGTTTGAAAAGCCTTTGCCCAACTCCCCTTAGAGTGTCTTGACACAGGATGCGCAAACAGGGTAGAATCAGAATGCAGATTGACATTTTCATTCAAACACTCAACCTTTGCTCCATGTCTAAAAAATCTTAAATTTTTCTTAAAAACAAATAAAGCAAAAATGTCCATCTACTAATAACTCTGCTCCATTCCAAAGAGTACAAAATAGCAAAGCAATCTAAATTAAAAAGTAAGGAATTTTCTTCTTTACCCTCAGGGACACCTATGATTCTTATGTTAGGGCCTCTTCACATAATCCCATATTTCTTGTAGGCTTTACCCATTTCTCTTATTTCTCTGCTCTATCTCTGTGACTGACATTTAATTGAAAGGTGTTGTCTTCAAGCTCTGAGATTCTTTCTTCTGCTTGATCTAACATATTCTTAAGGCTTTCCACTGTGTTTTGTAATTCCTTGAATGAACTTTCCATTTCCAGAAGTTCTCTTTGATTTTTCTTTAATATTTCAATTTCTTTAGTGAATTTTTCATTCATTTCCTACATTTTTGTGTGTGTTTTTTTTGTGTTGGGTTTCCATGTTATCTTGCATTTCATTGAGCTTCCTTACAATCCATGTTCAAAGTTCTTCATCTGTTATTTCAATATTCTGATTTTGGTTGGTATCCATTGCTAGAGAGCTATTGTTCCCTTTTGGGGGTGTCCTTGTGCTTTGAGTCTTCATAATTCCAGAGTTCTTTCACTGATTCCTTCTCATCTGGACTACTATTGCTTCTTAGCTTTGGATTTTCTTTTGTTTAGATAATGACATGCCCAGCTTAATCTCTCAGCCAGTAGGTGGTGCTTGTGGGTGAGAATTGACCACAACCTGTATGATGAGTCAATAAATGCAGTAAAAGAAGAAAATACACAAGGGTCAGATAATTTATTTGAGGGAATAATTGAGGAATATTTCCCTGGCCTTGCTAGAAATCTAGATATCCAGGTACAAGAAGCTCAAAGGACTCCTGGGAGATTCATCACAAATAGGCAAACACCACAATATAGTCATTAGACTGGCCAAAATAACATGAAAGAGGACCTCCTATAAGCCATAAGGTGAAAGCAGCAAGTAACTTACAAAGGAAAACCCATCAGACTAACTGCAGACTTATCAACTGAGACCTTACAAGCCAGAAGGGACTGGGGCCCCATTCTCAGTCTTCTCAAACAGAATAATGACCAGCCTAGAATTTTGTATCCTGCAAAACTAAGTTTCATATATGAGGGGGAAATAAAGTCTTTCTCAGACAAGCAAACACTGAGGGAATTTGTCAAGACAAGATCTGCCCTGCAGGAGGTACTCAGAACTGCATTATACACAGATCAGCACAATAGACACTCACCAGTGTAAAATCACCCAAAAGCTAAAGGTCAAAGGCCATATACCACAATGGCTCAAGAGATAAAGCAAAGCAACAAAGTTCTATTCAACAGGGTGAACAGAAATCCACCCCACTTATCAATTCTTTCAACAAATGTGAATGGTTTGAGCTGCCCACTGAAGAGACATAGGCTGGACGAATGGATAAATATACACAAGCCGAGTATCTGCTGTCTTCAGGAAACACATCTAATGCAAAAGGACTTATTAAGATTCAAGGTGAAGGGATGGAAAACAATATTCCATACAAATGGAAACCAAAAGAAAGCTGGTGTACCAGTTCTCATATCAGATAACTTAGTCTTCAAATCAACAAAAGTAATGAAAGACAAAGATGGTCATTACATAATGGTAAAAGGAACAATTCAACAAGAAGACATAACAATTCTAAATATTTACACACCCAACACAGGTGTGCCCAGATTCATATAGCAAATCCTACTTGATCTAAACAAAATGATAAACAACAACACTGTAATAGCCAGGGACCTCAATAACCCTTTGACAGAACAGGATAGATCCCCCAAACAGAAAATAAACAAAGAAAAAATGGACTTAAACAGAACTCTAGAACAAATGGGACTAACAGACATTTACAGAACAGTCTACCCCAAAACTACTGAATATATGTTCCTCTCATCAGCTCATGGGACATTCTCTAAGACTGGCCACATCCTAGCCCACAAAACATGTGGGCTAATATCCAGAATCTACAAAAAACTCAAACAAATCAGCAAGAAATAAACAAACAACCCCATTACAAGTGGGTAAAAGACATAAACAGAAGTTCTTCCAAAAAAGATAGACAAATGGCCAACAAACATATGAAAAAATGTTCAACATCACTAATCATCAGAGAAATGCAAATTAAAACCACAATGAGATACCATCTTACCCCTGTCAGAATGGCTGTTATCAAAAAGTCAAAAAACAATAGATGCTGGCTTAGATGCAGAGAGAAAGGAACGCTTATACACTGTTGGTGGGACTTGCAAATTAGTACCACCTCTATGAAAACAGTATGGAGATTCCTCAAAAATAAATGTAGACCCATAATTTGATCCAGCAATCCCACTACTGGGTATCTACCCAAAGGAAAAGAAGTCATTTTATCAAAAAGACACCTGCACTCAAATGTTTATCACAGCACAATTCACAACTGCAAAGATGTGGAATCAACCTAAGTGCCCATCAGTTCATGAGCAGATAAAGAAAATGTGGTATGTATATGCCATGTGCTACTAGTCAGCAATAAAAAGGAATGAAATAATGTCTTTTGCTGCAACTTGGATGGAACTGGAGACCATTATCCTAAGTGAAATATCTCAGGAATGAAAAACACGTACCACTTAGTTCTCACTAAGTGGGAGCTAAACCATGAGTACACATGGGCACAAAGAGACATAAAGGACACTGGAAACCAAGAAGTGGGGAGAGTGGGAGGAAGTTAGGGATAAAAACTTACCTATTCGGTACAATGAACACTACCCTGGTGATGGGCACACTAAAAGCCCTGACTTAAGCATTATACAAGGCATTCATGTAACACAAACATTTGTACACCCTTAACATTTTGAAAGAAATAAAGAATAGAAAAAATAAAATAAAAGAGTAGAGCTGAGGTCAAAATGGGAAGGAAGAGACATGGCCCAGGCCAAAGGTGAAGTGAGCCTAATGGACATGATCTAAACCCTTTGTGATCCTGAAGAATTGAGTGCAAAGATACTATGAAAGGGACACTGGAACAGGAGACCCATGACAATAAATATTCAAAGTCATCTGGGTGGCATTTATAGCCAAAAGCTGGCAGTAGCAGGGAAGGGTGTAGTATTCTCCAATGGAGAAAGGTGGCAAGTCAAGGCAGAGTGTCCAGGCCCAAACCAAAATAGGAATTCACATTCCATGAAGAGGAACTGAGGATGAGCCAATTCATTCATCCGGGGCCAAAATGGCAGAAAGCTGGGGAAGGTTGTGTCTTGATTACAACCCAGGCACCCTGGATATGAAGGTCAGGGTCAACAAGACTAATTTCAGAGTCGACCTGCTGATAGGGCCAAGACTCTATTTATATCTCCACCCAAGGTTAGGAACAGCTGGTAGAATGAAATGAACAAGGGTTTTGGAGTTAGACAGACGGGGTTAAAACCCCAGCTCTTTCACAAGCTAGCCATATAACCTTGAACATGGGTGTGTGTGTGTGTACATGTGTGTCTTAATTATCTGGACAATTTCTCTTGCCATTTCTGCCTTGAACTAGTTATATGATCTTGGAAAACTCATCTTACCTCCTTGGTCTCAGTTTCCTTATCATTTGAAGCACTGGGACTAAATAATACACAAGAACCTGCCAAGCTAGAAAATTTTTAAGATTCTTTCATTCTATTTCCCTTAAATCTCTACAGCCAAGTGGTCAGGATAGACAAGAGTTCCAGCCATGGCTCTGTATCACGAGCTATTTAAACTGCACCCAAGACTGAACCCCTGTGTGCTTAAGTTTTCCTATCTAGAAATTGCATAGAAGACCTACATTTGTTGGGCCATAGTGATGATTAAATAAGACAATATATGTAAAAGAACTAGATACTTTCTTAGCCCACATAAGGTGCTGAATAATTTTTTTTAGGTAAACTCTGTGAGTACTCTTATTGTAGTAAAGTAAAGCCTTCACAACTTACAGTGGAGTGAAAGACTATTGGCACACACTTTAAATGGTTGTTAAATTGTCAAGACTTTTTATCTGATTTTTACAGTTTGATTTGTCTCCTCTAGTGCATTCAGCTATTACTTCTTAATACCTTGGTGTGTCTATTTGTAATATGCCCTTTGTTCTTTATTGTTGTTTGCTTCTGTTCTGCAGTGGCCTTGGAAGGAGATAATTAAGTTTGTAGAGTTATACATACTCTAAGAATCAATATGCTCTGATTCTCCTGTAAATAAAATGTTAGACTGTGTGTTGACTTTATAAAAATTATTTTATCATTACCACCCAACAACTAAAGTTTAAAAATTGGGGATCATGCCTGACTTCTTCCTATCCTTCACCCTGTCCCTATTTACACATAATGTCTGCCATTAAAGCAGTATAGGAACCACTTATAGTCTCCTCACTTACCACTTTAATCAAGCTACCATTATCACTTCTGATCTAACACAATTTGTTGACTCCCTGTTCTATTTCACTCCACTTTGAGAAGAATTATAAGAGTCAAGGGGTTGAGTGCAGTGGCTAATGCCTGCAATCCCAGCACTCTGCGAGGCTGAGATGGGAGGATCACTTGAGGCCTGGAGTTCCAGACCAGCCTGAGCAAGAGCAAGACCCTGTCTCTATAAAAAATAGAAAAATTAGCCAGGCATGTTGGTGAACATCTGTAGCCCCAGCTCCTCAGGAGGCTGAGGCAGGAGGATCACTTGAGCCACGGTGATTGAGGTTGCAGTGAGCTATGATGACACCACCGCACTCTAGCCCCGGGTGACAGAGTGAGACCCTGTCTCCAAAAAAAAAAAAAAGTCAAGGAACCACTGAATTGGTCCTCCTGATTTAATTAGAACTCACCCCAATTCAAGACTATGAGGCCAGCAAGACAGCAACTTGTTTCTTTTGGAACTTACCATAATCATCCATCTTTGTGTTTTGTTTTCCCATTCACAAATGTGTTGCTAAGAGATCCTTGGCTTGGCAAGACCCACTATATTTTGTTTGAAAATCCTGGCTTTGTCCCCATGACCACTGTATTAAAACCTCCCAGCCATCTTCAGAGGCTCCATCACCACCACCATGGAAAGGAACTACTTTACTTTTATAGATTCTTATAAGCTCCATGGAGGCCCATGATTACTTGTGAAAGAAAAGTACAGACTAGTTGGTTAAGTGCTGATTTCAAGTTTGGGTTTTGTAATCATTATGCAAGGACTGCCTCTTTGCTAGTCAGATGACACACAGGACAGTTCTATTACCTTTAAGAAGTCTATTAATGAGAGTGTGTTCAGAGAAAATCGATAAAGATGAGAACATCAGAAATAATATCACATAAACAATGTTCAGGTGAACTGCATCAAGCTAGGATAGACTTTGCAGGGGGAAGTTTCAGGTGTGTGCAAGGGGGGTTAGATTTTATCCATGAGGTATCCCAAGGGAAGAATGCCTAAAATGGGTGAAGCTCACAGGGCAGAGATCAAAACACAATAAAACACAAATCTACCTAATTATACACGAGGGAATGAGCATGCCCTGAAATGGAATGTCAACCACAGAAATAGTTCAAATGGAAGTTGGATAAACCATTTGTTACATATGTTAAAAGGAGGGCTCAGGTGCTGAGACTTTTAAGCCCCTTTTTTGTGAGTTGTTATGCATCCAGGTGGTCCCAAGTGTTTTCATAATGACATGCTATGACCTGTGGATTTTCCTCTCAGTAGAATAACACTGTGATTTCCAAGTCCCTTTCAGCCAAATTTGTTTGGGTGATCCAAGCGCCTTGAGCTCTGTGATGAAAGACGCTATATAAATGAAAAAGGTAATTTTAGTTATAATAAATAATGGTAATGATGATGAATACCAGTGTCACTGGGAAGAAGCTGGCCTGCCATTTGGGAGCCCGGAGCAACCAGCTGTGAGCTGGAAATAATGTGTGTACAGGCCAGAAGGAGACTCAGTGACTGAGACCACATTAACCTTTACACCAGAGGCCTGTATCAAGCCCCTGATTTGGAAGTGTGAGCATTTGAAATGGAAGAAACTAAAATACTTAATCCCTGGGCTTGAATATTGCCTTGGGCTTATGAGACTTTTTCCCAGAAAGGTCAACAGGGAGCACATTGTCTTCCCCTTCCAAATGAAGAGAAAACTGAGCAGGGCAGGGGAGAGCCAGAATTCCAAACTAGACTTACGACTCCATACCCTGTGCTCTTTCCATTCTCTGTCAGACCCCAGACAATTCCATGGAAGGAAAGACTTCTGAAAAGAGCCAACTTGGATGAGAAAATGTCGAAACGGGATCATGTCCCTCAAGATGGCTTGCATAGCTGTTTTCCATCTGTTTAGGGTGAGAAAGAGTGCTAGTAAAATCCTTGGCTGCTCAAGCAGGGAGGACCTAGTCATTGATGTCCCAGAGCTTCCGTCTGGAGTTAAGGAGCACATAGCGGGGGCCAGATGAGTTCTGCCTGACCAGGAGAGAACCCTGCTTTGGAGACTTGTCCAGCTTGAGAGTTTAGAGAAGCCTAATTACTACCAGAGGTCTGAGTGATGCTTCCTGGTGAAGGACCTGGCCTCCCAGTTTTCCCATGTGCGTAAAGGACGACCAGCCACTATAGAAAAAGAGTAGGGACTCCGCTCTGTGCCCAACATTCTCTGCCCTAAAATAATCTCCATGGGGGAAAAAAGGGAGTCTGGGAACTGCTGAACCAGAAGGACCTGACCTGTTAGGAACACATGGGTGCCTGACATCTTTCCCTTTCTTCTGTGTGTATCTATGAAAATTTTATTCTTACAGTCTGTAGCTTTGATTTGCTTTCATTTAGCATGGTTTACCATGTTTCACCATTTGAAATTTATGCTGTTCCCCTTTTTATATTTTATCATCATATTTTTAACTTATCTTTGTTTTGTGCTTAGCCTTTGAAGCTAGTCTAGTCTCAGCTGTTTAACATTTAATTTCTTCCTCAAAGAAATAATTACAATTTCATCTTTCTAAAATTGTCCTTATTTATTTAAGTCATTTTAATCTCCTTGAAGGTTTTTTTTCTTTTTAGCATTTCTTTATCATTCTCATTTCATCTGTTCCATTTTACCATTTTAATATTGCCGTTTCCCTAGTTTTCTAAACTCGTGGTTTTGCTTCTGTAATAGTGATTTTTTAATTGTAAATACATTTTTCATTTGTAGCTCTTCAAATTATTTTTTCTTTATCTTGTATTCTGTTTTTTCCCAAAGGATACAATGTCCATTTCTGTAGTAAAAAGAATCATCTATTACCATAGAAAGGGGCTTTGTTCTTTGTCCACAAAGTCTGAAACGAGTATTTGTGTTAATCCTGCCTCTCCCACCCACAGGTTGTGTGACCTTGGGTACCTCGTCTAACATCTGAGCCTCAGCTCCCAAACTCTGAGAAAGCTGACCCTTCCCAACAGACCTCACCAGACAAGGGCACCTTCTTTCCCATTGTACATTCCAAAGGAACATGTAGGGACCAGGTAAAGAGAACTACCCCAACCTTCTCTTTTTTAGCCAACATTCCATTTATAATAAAGGTAGCACCCTTATTTTAGCTGTATCCAGAATCCAGTAAAATACAATTGATAATAAAGATTTCTCTGTAGTAAATATTAATAAGTAAATATAAGCACTGGTTTTAACTGTGAAGAAATCACAGTTTGAGCCCTGACTTTGCCACTAACCCACCAGGTGACTTGGGCAAGTCATTTGATTACCCTGGACACCAATTTCCTCCTTAATAAAAGGAGAGTGCTGGACTAGATTATTTCCTCTGGCATTAATTTCCTATGATTCTATAACTTTCTAGTCAAAGAAACTGCGAGACTGGCATCAATATATATGGAAAATATACTGTTATTTGTACCAGACAACAGGAGCTCAAGAGAATTTATTGTTGCTAACCTACCAAGGCCTCTCCAATCATGTACATTGGGTGAAACGACGAAGTGTCACTATGGTAACATAAATGCAGGCTAGGTTGGGCCAGGCGCCTGACATACTTGCCGTTGATGACACCATCTGGGTTGAGCATGGGGATGATCTTGAAAATGAAGTTTTCCCTCAAGAGCCTAGCCACAGGATCACTGCTGACCAGGAACTCCAAGGCCCCCTTCATCACCCAACTGGCATTGCTCTCTCCTGGGTGAACTCGGGCTGTGACCACCTGATACGGACGATGTCCTGTAGAAAAAGGGACATAAGACGATTAAACCTAAATACACTTCTCATTTCCATTAAGATAGTCTCCAGGGGACCAGATGTAAACCTGACTGGCATAAAGTCCTAAGTAAGTCAATTGTTATATATATCTGTCCTACATTTACCCATTTTCCACTTGCCTCCATGGTCTGCAAGACTCCAGAGAGTATAAAGCTAAAGCTCAAGTCTTTAAGAGATGTATTCTGAGGCCTTGTCTGAGCTGAGGTGGAAAATGTATTTTGATTGATGGGCGATGTCTGTTCCCCATACACTCAAGGAAGGAAGAGAAGGATATGGTATCACACGAGGAATTCACCACGTCTACTATAACCACTTGTCCAATTTTGTGGTTTTTTTTCTGACTATCTTTTCCTTTTGTATCCTCATCCAATTCCGTATTTCTCCTAAACTTACTCTAATAACAAGTACTAAATATTTGCTAAGTATAAATACCCCAGCCACTAAGCCTGAAAGTTAATAAACTAGTAATTTCTTTCCATATCATTCAAATCACAATGAGTTAAAATATGTCTTTTCTTCCCTTAAACAGTAGCCTTTTTATTATTTTATTATTTAATGTATATTTATGGCATACAATGTGATGTCTCAATGCATATATACATTGTATAATGATCAAGTCAAGGTAATTACCATATCCATGACTTTAAACATTTAATCATTTTTTGTAGTGATAACATTCAAAATCTTGTTTTCTAGCTATATTGAAATGTACAGTACATTGTTATTTGCTATAGTCACCCTACTGGTAATATTAATAGAACACCAGAATGTATTCCTCCTGTCTAACTGTAACTTTGTAGCTGTCCTGTTCCTCCCTCCCCTTAGGCTCCCCAGCCTTTGGTAACCACTATTCTACTGAGTATGGAAGTTCCTCAAATAATATGATCCAGCAATCCCACTATGGGGTATTTATCCAAAGGAAATGAAATTAGTATGTTAATGAGATATCTGCACTCCCATATTTATTGCAGGTACCTTGATCACATTAATTGAAACTCCCATGTTATTCCCAGTAGGCAAGATGTGGAATCAACCTAAATGCCCATCTACAGATGAGTGGACCAAGAAGATGTGAGATATATATATATCCTGTTTGTACTTCTGTGTCTGGTTTATTTCTTGTAGTATAATGTCCTCCTGGCTCATCCATATTGCTGTAAATGACAGGATTTCATTCTGTTTTGTGGTTGAATAGGGTTCCATTGTGTGTATATATATACACGTAGGGTGAGTTTTTAATGGAAAACTAATTAAAGGAGACAGTTTCACCTGGCAAATGCCTACTTGGTTTTTATGTCTTGTCTTTTGCCCTTCTTTCTGTTTGCACCTAGATGTGATATCTTCAGGTGAGAAAGCTAACTTGAAAATCAAATTCATTTGCTAAGAATAGTGACCACAAATGTTAGAAAGAGCCAGGGTCCTTGAAAAATTCCTTAAGCAGCTACACCACACCTTCACTGGCTTCTTCAATACTTCTGAATACTTGAGAAACATAAACTAATATCTGTCTAGGCCATTATAATCACGTTTCTGTTACATGCTGTTACACTCAAGTCTAACATGTGAATATAAGATCAGGCTTAAAGTCATCCCTATAATAATATTACCTTGAACGACAGGCATTCAGGTGTGCTTTCTAGACTGAGGAGAAAAGAGTAAAAGAACGAGTTGTAGTGAGAATAATATTTGACATATATGTTTCAGGAAAGAAGAGTTGAGAACCACCATTGTTTTAAAAAAGGGAGTCAATGATGATGTATTCAGCAGGCGAAAGACATGCCAAAGACTGTGCTTTAGAAAAAGAATCCATTCGCCCAATCAGAGACAGGGTGACATAGTGGATTAGAGAATGACCTTATGAGCCACATTGTCAGAGTTCGAATTCCAGCCCCACCATTTTCAACCTGAGATGAGTTATGGAAGTTTTTGAAGAGATTGAGCAGTGGATTTGTCTTAGTCTGTTGGGGCTGCTCTAACAGGATGCCATAGACTGTATGGCTTACAATCAACAGAAGTTTATTTCTTACAGTCTTGGAGGCTGAGAAGTCCATGATTAAGGTGCCAGGAGATCGTGTGTCTGGTATGGGCCCACTTTCTGGCTCTTAGATGACTGCCTTTTCACTGTGTCTTCACATGTGGAAGGGACAAATGAGCTCCCTCAGGCCTCTTTAATAAGGGCACTAATCCCATTTATGAGGGCACCACCCTTGTGACCTAATCAAATCCCAAAGGCTCCACCTTCTAATACCATCACTTTGGGGATTAAGATTTCAACACGAATTTTAGGGAGACACAAATATTTAGTCCATAGCAGATTAGGTGTTCTGCATGTAAGACTAATGGCTCACTAACTGAAACGTTCTAAATATGCATGTCGGGGGAAAAGAGAGATACAGTTAGCCAGCTGAGAGCAACTGAAATTAACTGGAGGTCAACTTTGCCACTATATCATTTGCTCACAGTCAATTTCACTCTTCACAAGCAAGCTGTGTTGGCAAGCCAATGAAAAGCTTGTTTAGAAATAAAGAGGCTTGATGAATTTGTACCCAATCAGTATCCTATTTTCAGTTCAATAATTCCATATCAATCTCTTTGTGATTTTTGAACTATGTTCATTTGCAGTGTATTGGACAACAATAGTAAGTGCTTCCAGCCTGGCAAGAAGAAATAAAAAACAGCTTAAGTGCTTGTAAATTTTTGACACTAACTGAACAATCTCATTGTCTGGGCCAGTTGGCTTCCATTGCCTGATGTGCCCAGGACAATGCAGTGCATTAGTCAATAAGTCAAATGCAAGCTCTAACAGTGTGTTCTTTTCCTTTGGAGAGGCAGTTTCATAATCTGCTATATTGTAATACACCACAAGATCTAACAGGCTGTTCTAGCATCTTGAAGAAGCAAATGGAGAAAATTGTGGGTTCTCATGAAGGCATAAGCAGCATTTTAGCCATTTCTAGTTGGTTTTCCTCTCTTCCCCTCTGTGATTTAGGACAATTTTGCAGTCAAATTGGTGAGTTAAACTTATGGAACCATTCAGTTGTAACAGCAAATGGTACTCTAGAGAACCCATAATGGACAACAGCTGTAAATAGTATGCAACACACATGCCATGTGTTTTTTTCTTGTAATTGACAATTCCAGTCTTAGTAACTCATTTCTGCTTAGGATCAGGCAAAAACTGTCAGGTATTTGTATTTTTTTCTGGAATTTATAATATCTCTTCCAGAGACCACCACAATCTACGGAGGAGTCATGGCTTGGCCACATCCTAATTCTGAAATCTACATATTGGATTTATGTCAGTAGTAATGACATCTGTAAAGAGAGATTAGGAACAAGTAGAGAACTGAATAATACCTAAGAGATACCAGGCCTTTAGGCTAATGAAAAGTTGAGTAAAAACTGAAGACGTGTGATGATATACATATGTGCCCAACTGTATGTAACTGCATACAGATTTAAACATCCATTCATTTATTCCTTCTTTCTTTCAACAATATATATTAAGCTCCCACTGCCACTCTGCAGGGTTCTATAGATTCCAGAAGAAATAGTGGTTTATGCCCTCAGGGAACTAATAATAACTTGTAGGAAAGACAGGAATACAAGTAATTACAGTCCAATGTGATCAGGGACATTTGTCAAGACATTTCCACAAGCAAGCACAGTGGAATACTCATTAACACATTATTTATACCAATGCAAGCAACTGGAAATGACTTAAATGTGCATCCACAGGAAACTAGTTAAGGAAATGATACATAAAACAGAATATTATGCAGCCATTAAAAATGACACATTGGTCTTTTTCTGTTGATACAAGAAAGTATCTGAGACACAATGGTGAGTGAAAAAAGAAATAGGAAAGAGAGTTGCCTCAGAGCAAGGTCCCATTTGTGTGTAGTTGTGACATTTATTCAAAAGTGTCTTTACATAGAGATACATCTGCAAGTGGAGGTCATCTGAGCATTTTTTATGTCTTCTTTATCCCTATCTGGAACGTTTGCCTCTTCAGCAAATAGTAACCATTTGTCAATTGTCATAAAGGCAAAGTATTTTCAAATAGTAGGACACCACAGATAAAGAACAGTAAAAAAATGAATTTTCACATAAGAGGTAACATTTGATCTAGTGTGTCCAGTTTGAGTGTTTGCCAGGTAAAGAAAAGAAAGGAGGGAAGCAGCAGAAAAACCTAATTAGATCTACTTGCAAACTACTGAGGTTGTAAAGTGCATAATATCTGAGGGAGAGTGAAGTGATTTTATGTGACTGAAGCACTAGCTATTTGGAAGGCAGGAGGGGGAGTGAAGCTACGAAGCTAAGCTTGTACCTGCTTCTGCAGGCCTTGGTAGCACATGCTAAGGAGTTGGAGAACAATCTTGTAAGCTGTGGAAGCACCATGGAAAATCATTATGCAAAGGTGTCATCGGATGGGGCTTCTTGTTGAAGCTGAAGAGTTAGAGAATGGGATTAAAGGGTAGAAGAATGGCCAGGAGAGCAGATTGTGATTTCAAGGTGAAGTCAGCTAACACGAAGACCAGCAAACCTAGAAGTGAGTGCATGAAAACCTGACGGAAGGGAAACAGGTGAGGAAGGAAGGAGACAGGAATAGGAGTGGAAAAGGAAGTGGCAGCGAAAGAGAAAATTCTTTTGAAAAGAGGCACGGTGGGAAAATGTGTATGCCTACACAGGATATATTATACTAATGTTTCCCACAAAAGGGAGCATACTATGCATACTTTATTCACTGCACATTTTTTAGTTAGCAATATATATTGGAGGTCTTTCCATATCAATATGAAAAGATACTTCCATCTTTTTATTAGCTTTATTATGGTATAATTTACATAAAATAAATTTTACCAATTTTAATGTTACAATTCAATGAATTTTGACACATGTATACAGTGTCATGTGATCATCATATAAAACATCATTATCATCCCCAAAATTCCCTTCATTCCCCTTTGCTGGCAATCCCTTCACCCCACCCTTAGCCTCTGACAACCACAGATCTGCTTTTTGCCACTATAGCGTTGTCTTTTCTGGAATTTCATAATCATTGGATCATACGGTATATAACCTTCCTGTCTGGCTTCTTTAACTTAGCATAATACTGTTGGGAGTCATCCATGTTGTTGAATGCATCAATAATTTGTTCCTTCTGATCACTGAGTTATATTCCAGTGTACCACATAGCAATGGCTATGCCACAATTTGTTTACCCTTTCATCTGCTGATAGGCATTTGAGTTATTTCCAGTTTAGGGCTATCATGAATAAAGCTGTTATGATCAAAGAATATTGTTGGGTGCAATGTTCCATATACACCAATTAGGTCAAGTTTGTTAGTCATATTGTTCATATTTTCTATATTCTTACTAATATTATATTTGCTTGTTCTATGAATTACTGAAAAGGATAAATTTAAAATCTGCAAAGATGATTGTGGATTTGTCTATTTCGCCTTATAATTTGGTCAATTCTTATTTATTTTTAGGCTATGTTATTAACTGCATACAGATTTAAAATTATTATGTTTCTCTGATGAACTGAACTTTGTGTCATTATGAGGTGTCTCTCCATTTCTCCTAAGGCATTTTGCCTTAATGTCTCCTTTGTCTGTATTAACATGGCTATTCTGGCTTTCTTTTGGTTAGTACTTACAATATATATCTTTTTTCATCCCTTTACTTTCAATCTTTCCATAAATTTTCAAGAAGTATTTGTCTCTTGACACACCATATGGTCGGGTATTGTATTTTATTTACTCTGATATTCTTTAATTTTTCTTTAATTGGAGCATTTGGTCAATTTGCATTTGAGGGAATTAATGATTTATGTGCGTTTAATGCTATCATTTTATTATTTGTTCTCCATTTGTCCTAACTATTATATGATCAATTCTTTTTCCTATCTTACCTTCATTTTGATTGATCGGATTTTTTTCCCCATTTTTTCCCTTTATTAGCTTAATAGCTGTATATTCTTTTATTCTTCTTTAGTTGGTTACCTTAGGGATTATAAAATGCATCATTGGCTTATATAACTTACTATATTTTAATTTCCACTATCCATCTTAAAATCCATAAGACATTTATATTTATTGTGTTACAAAGTCAATATCAATTTGAATTAAACCACATAGTTACTCTTTTAATTACTCTTCACTCCTTACTGCATCTACAAACTGCCATCATGTTTCATTTTTCTCCTGCCTAAAAATCATCCTTTAGTATTTCTTCTAGCGTGGATCTGCTAAGCAGTGAACATTCTCACTTTTTGTTTGTCTGAAAATGGACTCATTTTATCTTCAGTTTTGAAAAATGTTTTTGCTGGGCATGGAAACACATCCCATCTGCTGATGAACTTTCCACTTCTGTCCATGTTTCTTCCACTGAGATCCTGCAAGAACTTGGCTGCTTTTAACAGCCCTTAAAAGTATCTAGAAATTTGTCTCTTCGTTTTGCAGAAATAGAAATGTGTATTTTTGTTTTTCTGTTGTATGCGTTCTTTTTACATGATTTTTTTTTAAAAAGTAAGAAAGCCTTCATTGGAATTTCCAAGTTCTTAAACTTTCTTATATTCTTTTTCGTTGCTATCTTTTCTGTTAATTCTCTTGATATTTCCAGGAAGACAATCCTAACAACTGCAAATAATGAAGTATTTCTTTCTCTCCAAAGGTTATATTACTCAATCCTGATACATTTCTAATGTCTTAGGCAGAATTTCCTCAATGCTGTGAAATAAAAAGAGTCCTTTAAATCCATGCAATGTTATTATAACTGACAGATATGTGATAGATTAACAAGTAACTTTGGCCAGCTCTGTTAACGTGTGGGATTGTATGCAATCATATTCGTGACATTTCGATAGCACCTTGCAGCTGAGAAGGCACCTTAACCTACTTTATTCCTTCAGTACTGGAAGTGAATCTGTGAAGTAGGCAAGACAGGTATTAACACTCTCTTATTTATAAGGCTAGAAAGGACAGAAAGCAAGAGAAAAACTTAGGTGTTCTGAATCAAAATCTAGTATTCTTTTCATTTTATAATGTATTATTCTGTGTGTATATATTTAAGAGGAAGGCTGAAATAAATCCTATTGAGACAAAACATGATATACTGAGAGAAAAACAAGTACCATATAAATTATGAATCAGAAGACTTGAGTGTGAGGTCTGGCTCCGCCTCTTACTAATTGAATGGATTTGGGAAAATTAAAATCTTTTGAAATATCAGTTCCTGACCTATAAAGTAAGGCTCTCTTAGTTCTTTGTAGCACTAAATTCAATGATTATCAATGGCAATGTGAAATATGGTAGATGAAAATCAAAATTTTAGCCAATGGTTTCAATCCCTTTTAATTCTATTATATTCTTCTGAATTCTTTTTAATAGAGCTGCTAACAGGAAGCAAAATTACATGGAGATTCATCTCTCTTTTCTCTTTTTCCAATATTCAGATGCAAGCGCTAATAAGAGGAAAGTGGTCAAAAGTCAGGTGGCAGCAGAAGAAAATAGAAAGTGCGGGTAATCACTGCTCATAATCAGCTTCTGAACAATCAGGTGTGGGCTGGATCTCTCTTGCTGGAGCACAATTCCTTCCCAGAGGAGCAGGGTCTATGGGCTCCCATGCCCTCTTTTACAAACTCTTAAACAATGATCTTTCTGACCCATATACCATCAGAATAAGAGATTGACCAGATTGCATTAATAGTTTCAAACTCTTTGCCTTCATGGTTATTGCCAAGGCTGAGGTAGAATCCTAGGCTCACCAGAAATCACTCATCTCCATCTCTACCCTCCTCCAGCGGCAATAAGTGGCCCCAGACCTGCCCCTCCTAAAACTTTGCACTCTGCCTTTCTCCCAAAGCTGAAGTGTGACCTCCGCTACCCCCAAATGACATGGAGCTTGAGAGGCTCTGACTTCTTTCGGTAAATAGTTTGCTTAGATTTCACCAAAAACTGGGGGGGAGAGGGGAGGTCATGCATTGACAGAGGGGGAGAAAAGGAGATTCTTATGGCCACACCCACCTCACAGGGGGTTCTTGAGGACAGCAGGGAGGAAGCCAGGGAGGCAAAGGCTGACCATAAGCTCTTTGTAGCTGATGAACTATGGAGATAGACTGAAGGATCATGATCATCCTACTGGCTGCCTGTAAATGTTTTTCCTAAATCTTTTAAGCTTCTTCCCAAATTACAAGTGATACAGCAGGGAAGAAAATTTTAAAGTAAAATGTATTTCCCATGAATGCCCAGGTCCTCCAAGCTGCCACCCTCTCTCTTTCTTGTCTCTCAAACATGTATCTCTCCCTCTTCTTCACTGCATGCCTACAACATCTTCCTCACCATCTGGTCCAGCCACACAGCAATCCAGCTGGTCTAAAAACAAGCATAAAGCCCCAAATCAGACTGCATAACCTTCCACATAATACACCGTATTAGAGTCTGCACTCTTAGTCTCCTCACTGATAGCTGCCACCCACACACACCAGCTGTCCCCAGCCCAACTGTCTACCCTCATTTCCTGTCATCCCTGAGCCAAATATTCTTCACTCTGCTCTTTACTGTTCCCAAAACATGCCATGCCCTTTCTGTTCATCCCCACTTCCTCTGCCCAGCAAACTCTTACTGTCTTTCACCCTGAAGCTCTTCTTGACCCCCTGGGCAGAGAGAATAGCTCCCTTCTCCTGGGTCCCACATCATCCACGCACCTGAATCCAACTCACCATGTGACCTTACAATCTGTTTTCGTATTTGGTCTCCTCCACCATCCTGCCTGCTTCCTGTGCCTTATTTCTCTGTTGTGCACATGGGGATTATGCAGAAAATGCTTGCTGAGTAGATGGGTGTAATTAACAGTAATGAGCTCCTGTAATCAACTCCTCCATGCCCAGTTATGTTACAGCAGATTGACTCATTTTTTCATTCATTCATTCATTCATTCATTCAAAGAATGTGTATTGAGCTCTTGCAATGGACCAAACACTTGTGAACTAAAAATAAAATCCTAAACCCTTTGCTAACTGAATGGCCCCCTCTCGGCCAAGGGGACCCCAGAAACACCTTAAAACTGAGTTCCCAGCTATGACGGGATAGAAGAGATAAAACACAAATACATGCATGTGATTTTCCTTCATAAATATTCATGATTCCTCCTACAGCTTGTTAAATACATATATTTGACCACCCTACTCAGTGTAAAATCCTGTTGCCTTTTGTCTTCTTTGAAGCGCGTGAGCCTGGTTGCTGGCCAAGGCTTTGCTTCCCCACCTGTTGGAATGGCCAGCCAGCAGCTTGCTACCCTTTATGAGAAATAAAGATCTCCTTTTTCTGAAGTATAAACCTCATTAATTTTTTTTTAAGTTAACATACTGTAATAGGGACTGAAACTATAAGAGCAAAAGAGTCAAAGCCCCAGCCAACAAGAAGTTTACCTTCTAGTAGAGAAGGCAAATAATAACATCCTATAAGTACTGTGAAGAAAAATGAAGCAGAGGCAGGCAATGGAGAATGACCCGGGCGGGAGGTTAGGTCATCCTTTTAGAAAAGAGGGCTCGTTGAGGAGTTGACATCTGAGCAGAGACCTCTCTGGATTGAGGAAATACAATTAATAATAAAGAAATAGAATTTAAGTGGGGACAGACTTGAGTGTGTGAGGAGGAAGATACCATGTAGCAAGTATCATGATCGAATTTGCGCTTTTGCTCTATTTCAGATAATTTTCCATACCACAGCCAGAGTAATGTTTTAAAAGTCCAGATAGGGAGACCAGTTAAGTTCCTAACATATGACAATAATATATTGGCTCTGTGCTTCAGAAACCCAAGTGATACCATGGTAGATACATCATTTTAAATTATTTGCCCTCTATAGCGGTCACCCATCAGAATCTTTCACTTTATATGCCCACTGAGAAAGTCTCCACCCATGACATGGCAGGCAGGATTATGTGCCTATTCACTTATTTAATATTTATTGAGCATCATCTTCTGTGTGCCAAAGACCATACCAAACACTGAGGCTACCAAGAATTTTTAGACAGAGTCCCTGTCCTTAAGAGGCTCCCAGTTTTCCCATGGGAAACCAATAGGTATTTATTGGAACTGAAAGAATTTGGGCCTTTTATTAAAAACAGAAATTTTCCTCCACTTGAACAATGTTTCTCAAACTGCAACATGCATGAAAATCCTCTGCAGATCTTATTGAAATGTAGCTTCTGTTCCAGTGAGTCTGAGGGGTGGTACCTGAGACTCTACATTTCTACCCAGCTCCCAGGTGCTGCCAAAATTAAAGAATCACACTTTTGAGTAGCAAACCTCTCCCTGTCCAACGGAGATACAATGCAAGCCACCTGGGTAATTTTATTTTTTCTAGCAGCCACACTTTTAAAAAGTGAAATTAATTTTAGTAATAAATTTTATTTAACCCAATATATCTGAAATATTACCATTTCAATATGTAACCATATGAAAAATGATTAATAAGACATTTTACTTTTTTTTGTACTAAGTCATCAGAAGCCTGGTGTGTATTTTACACTTGTAGCACATCTCAGATTGTAATAACCAGTTTGTAGTTACTCAAAAGCCTCATAAGGCTCATGGCTACTGTATTGAACATTGTAGCACTAGGCCCTCTATCAACTCTCTAACTGAAACCTCTCACCATGCTGAATAGTAAAAGTTTATTATACGCCAGCAGAACACAGTTGAGACACAGAAAATGAATAAAAGAATAAGGTTTTCCCCTGTTCCCAAACAGAAACATTCTGTTTCATTGCCGCCTTTCTCGTGAAACAATCCAATTTTGAAATATTACGAACTCATATTTCTTTGCAAAGGGTAATCTCGCCTTCTTATTTTGTACCCTTCTGTCTCTGAACTATAAGAAAGTGGGCTTGCATAATGGGTATAAATGAAAAGAAAATCAGCAAATTTATTCCTGGGCAATTTTCAGATAACCAAGAGGAAGTGGTGTAATCGAGGCTGAAATAACAATTTTAGATTCTGCATAAATATGAGCAAATTCATCTGCATTTCCTCATCTGCATCAAGCTGTACAGATTTTTCTGGAGATTTGGTATAATGTGCTGGAAATAAAAAACAATGCATCTGTGCTATAATGATACATAATATATACAGTATAATAATAAAGTATTTGGTTTGGGTTTGAGAAATTTACTACACACAGAAACAGCAGTCACTTGGGAGAAGAGGGTAATCGCATCAGGAAAATTGCAGACAGATGCTATGCACCCGCCCCCCCCCCCCAGTCTATCAGCTGATCTCAGTTAGGGATGTTTGCAACTGTGCTTCAGACCTGCTGGATCACTTGTATCTCATGCTACTGGCTCCTTTGCCCCCAGATTTCTCTAGTAGAATTAATGCTGCCAGGAAGAAAGCATTAACTGTCTCCCTCAAGCTTCATAGTTCTCAGGAAGGCTCCCCAGCACCTACGGACCACTGACGGTGCAGCCAAATCACTTGCAGCTGTTTCTGAATGACTATCTTGTAAAGCCATGGCCAAAGCTCCAGCAACCCACTTCCAGAGCTCCTTCCTGAGCACTATCTCAACAGAGCCAGTACATCATGGTAACCTCTAGAAACATAACCACAGTGTGATGGGAGGGGGACCTTTTCCTGCTCCAGGAAGACTGATTCAACCCATCCCACCCAGTTGTGCTTTATTACATTTCACCAGGTTTACACATATTATAAGGCTTCAAAGATAAGAATCCTGAAGAAAGAAAAAGCCGCTATTTTACTTCATTCAGAAAACTTTGAAATACATTCTAGTGGATAATTCTGCTCTCAGGTCACATATGGTTTCTTGCTCTGCTCTTCCGTATATCATTTGCCTGAAAAAAAGTATTTGAGCAAGAAAAGGATCCAAAGTCTTTGCGGGAGCAGGCTCTGGGTTCTGAAGATCGAGTTTCCTCGAGGGGCAAACTTCCTGGCCCTGCAGTGTCACAGTGGGCTGCTGGGTCAATGTCATTGCAGGACACTTCGCACATTAGTGAAGAAGGGCAGGGGTAAGGTGACAAGGGGAGGGGGGAAAGTGAACTGATACAATGGAACGTTTTAAATAAGCAAATAGGATAATTCTTTTTACAAACTGAAAACCTGCTCTCTTCAGTACAGCGTCTTTCAGGAATGTTAGGCTTTCCCAAAACCCTTTCTGGTTCCAGCTATTTAAGACAGCTGACATCTAGACAGCAGGAAAACCACCAAGTGAGAACAACATGATGGATAAATTACGGTCCTGAGTCATGAGGACCAATAAGGTAGAAGGAGAAAATGGAAGAGTCTGAAGCCCAAAAGCATATGTCTCCACCTGACACTGGAGCAGAGCCGTTTAAAGCTGAAACTGTGCCAGAAAATTGCCATAGCTGCATCACTTGCTTTGAGATGTGGAAATTTTAACTCTTGCAAGGATTGGCATAGTATAGGTTGTTTGGGGAAGTCTGGAAATGTTCAAGGAATGGGGCAAAGTCAGCAATAGGAAAGTAACTTTGCTGCTTGATTACTCCACAAACAGAATTAAGGGCTGCTATGGGCATAGGTTGGTTTAAACGGAGCTATTATATTTTAAAATTAAGGCTGAGCTGCTAGTTTACAGTAAGACATGGAAGGAGGGAAGGAATCAGAGGGGAAAAAAGAGAACAAGGATTATTATTATTATTATCATTGCTGCTGTTCCACTCAAAATGACTACAGCGGTGGCCCGTCAGCTCTCCACTCACATAACCTGACAAGAGTATTTCAGATTCCCAGTTGCTTGGCAACCTGCCTTTCATGTTTAAGCCATTTCAATGTATTCACCTTCTGAATTAGGTATATTCACAGATGACTGGGCAACAAGAAAGAGCCCCTGGCAGGCCAAGAGCTCCCAGGATATGTGGAGTCAGCAGAGTATGTGGGGAGTGGGTCAGGTCAGAGCGCCTCCACTGGGAATATTAGTGGCACATTCAGGCCTGAAAATGGGAAATGGAGATCTGCATGCACAGTCTTTCACTGCTTCCAAATGGGTTCCTACCAGGAGTGAAGACTTGCTTCTGGGCACCTCTTTTCAATATTTCCTTTTGCCTTCCTAAAACCCTCCTGCAGGTCTTTGTGGCATTGGCAGCAGCAGCCTGAGACAACAGCATAGAAGTGTGTTGCCCTGCACATGGGTGGACGTGGGGAAGGTGTCCTGTGTCACCATCCTTCCAGTCAACTCTTTGGGAAATGGGAAGGCTCCACCAGACATCTATACCACAGAGGTACCCTACATCCAGAGAGTTACCAAGTCCTGTCATTTCTACCTCCTCAATACCTTTTTGGATATTTTCCACCCTCTCCATTCCTATTCCCTCAAAATATTCAGTGGCTCCCCATTGCCCTGAAGATAAAATAAAGACTGCCTATCGGGGTACAAGGCCCTTCATGATCTGCTTTCCCAATGGGGGAATATTCACCCCATGCCACAGACCCCGTTGGCACCCCATGTGCACGTCCACAATACAACTTGGTTTAATATGCTCTGTCCTGTTCCTCATCTTTGCACAGGCCCTTCCTTCTGTAGGAATGCCCCCTCTTACCCTCTTTTCTTGACCTTGGACTTCAAGTTCAGCTCAAGTTTCACCCATTCCAGGATAGCCTCCTTCAGAGTCTGAATTAAGCACTCCTGAGCCTGTGTGCCTATGCCATCTGGCACATATTTCTACCACAGCATGGATCATGTCAGTCCACCCTGCCTTGCACTTTTTGATTTTATTATCTGTTTCTAGCTGGAACAAGCCTCAAGACATGGAGGGCATGAAGGGCCCTTTATTCCTCAGGTCCCTAGTCACAGTGCCTGGAGCAAACATGCTTTGTAAGATTCAGAAAAAAAACTGAGACCTAAAACAAAACAAAATGAAAAAAAGTATCAGGTCTAAAATATGAAAAGAAAATATTAAATTGAAATAAACGTTTAATTGTCCAAAAACTAGAATATTATGTCAACTTCATTAATTGTTAAGTTTAGTATTCATAAAAATGTCACAGCCCTTGAAAGCAATTTGTAGGTAAGATTTCTGCACTTCGCAAGAATTCCCAATTACAGACAATGATGGCAAAAGAGTAACAGCCACCCATAAATTATCACCCACAGCCAAATAATTGTGGAAGCAAACATACAATTATTTCAAATTCAATGATAAAAAAGATATTTAATGTGGGATGTGATTGCATTTTATTATGTCTAATGTGACATATGATGGGGCCTCCAATTCTTAAAATGCCTCAGGCCTCAAAAGATTTTTAAATGGCTCTGAGTATATGTGTTTAATTCAATTTTGCTGCCCCAGGAATTAGGAACCAGCACAGTGACTGGTATACACACACACTTGAGAAATAATGTGGATTTGAAGAACAAAGACTAGTGAGGGAGGTGTCACCCTATCTGAGAATCAGGCAGGCACTAAAAGCAAGAATTTTTAAAGTTCTTCTGCATAGCCATTAAGAGACATGGCTCCACAGTGGACTTATATGGGGATGAGTAGACTTAAAAGGACACAGATTGAAAGATGGAGCCCAATAAAATAGACTTCTAGGCCATGTATGTGCATAGATGGCCTTGTAAATTAAGAAGTTAATGAGATAGTTCTTTTCTCTCTCAGAGTTTAGAGACAGAAAGACAGACAAACGCCACAGAAACAGAGAGAAAGACACAGACAGATGGATAGGAAGCAGGGTTGGGAAAAAGGAAGGAAGGAAGGGAGGGGACCGAGTGCCCAAGGTATCTATCTATGTGTCTAAAGTACTCTATCATGTGAGAATTTTTGGTCATCAGTTTTTCCTGAGCAGTATATGGATTTAAAAGTCCCCAGGAAGCCATTTAATATAAGCCAAGTGACATCCCACTAGTGCTTTGGTTTAAAACAATCCCCTAGGCCATGCCAAGGGATTGTGCCAGAGGCGGGCCTGAGAGATTGCATGTAAATGGATATTTTATGAATCAAGTCATCATTTAACTTTACTTTGAGAGCTCTCAATTGTGAAGCACCCTGCTGTGAATCTTTTTGAAAAGTTAGAATTCTCACAGTTGTTTTTGAAATGAGACACAGTACAAGGGTAAGATTGGACTGCTCTGCTGCAAAGCACTTGAAGACGGTTCTGAAATTCTGCGGAGTAGGGCAAACAAGCTGTGTTCCAATCAATATGTCCTTAGTCAGTTAGGTCTTTGGCCTAGGACTTGGGTTAGAATCTCAGCTCTTTGTGCTCCGTGGCTAGTCACCGAAGTACTCTGAGCTTCAGGGCCTTATTTAAAAAACTGGGAAAAAAACAGTCTCTTTCTCACTGGATTGTTGTCAAAATTAAATATGATAATGCATGTAAAGCATTTTGCAAAGTATACAGCACACATTAATTGCCCAATAAATGTAATTAATTAAGCTGTATAATTACTGACATTATTATTAAGGAGAATTATATTATTATTATTCAGAATATGATAAATCAAATGAGTGAATGAATAAATGAATAAATTATTGGTGTGGCCACATCTAGTTTGAATGAGAAGAATGCAAATTTGACTTTAAAGAGTTTTCTCTAAAACTCAAAAATATAGAAAGATAGGAATAAAGAAGAGTGGGTATTGTGTTAATTTATGTGATAATATTATTATATTATATTCTGCTTTATGTAGGTAAGAGGCAGTATCTCGAATGGTTAAGAACAAGCATTTCCAGACAGTCGAATGGACTGAGATCTAAACTAAGGTGACCAGCTACCCTGGTTTGTCCAGGACTGTCTGGATTTTGGCACCACAAGTCCCATATGTGGCAAAAGCCCTCCATCCCAGGAAAACCAGGACAGTTGGTCACCGTATACTTTAGCCCTACCACTGAGTTTGCGGCTTGACCTCACATAAGTTATTTACACTCAGTTTCAATTTCTTCAGCTGTGAGATGGCAATAATAATAGTAATAATAATGATCCTACCTTGTTATGTTGTACGATTTAAAGGAGATGGCATAAAGCGCTTAGCCTCAAACACATAGGAAATGCTCACTAATGATTAACTATTTGTAAACTCCTGTGAAGTCAGCATTTCTCTCAAAATAGCCCAGTTGGAAGCTGAAGCTACTCAAGGCTGCGTGAAACTGCACTGGATTACCACGACTGGCAGGGTGATTGCATTTCCTCTGCTCTGGAGAGGCAAAAAGGGGTCTCTAGAAGACTGCTTCCTGGAGACAAACCCCCCCGCAGAAGAAAAAAGCAAGAGAAGAGGCTGGTGGGAAGGGAAGGAATTTCCACTGACACAGAAATATCTTCCATGGTAATCAGCATTGACGGGAAAAGGAAATAAGGGGAATTTATGTGACAGTTTAATAGGGTTTTGTGAAATATGATATTATTTTTAAGTTTGCCTGAGTGAGGCAGACAGCACATTAAGGTGACTCCAGCTCTAAAAAGATGACAATATTGTATTTTAAACTCTGAAATTTGCCCCACTCTTTCTGTGCTGTATTATGCAGAGGGTTATGTATTTGTATTATACACACATACGTACTCACTGTGGTGTGGCCCCTCCCCCCATTTAGGCACAAAGTCAGTCCACAGGCAAAGAGAAGCACGAAGCCTGGGTTTGTAATGCCAGAACTTAAAATTCCCACTCAGAAATAACAATCTATTTTTTCCTACCATTGTTATATATATATTTTTAAATGGTCTTCATTCTTCCAAGGGAAAGAGGAGAGGACCGCAGCAGGAGATACATCTCATGAGTGTGAGTCTTTCCTCCAGGCAATCCTACAAATCATACCTGCCAGCGTATCGCTGGAGGATGAGTGAGGATGGAGGACTCAAAGTTGACCTCCAAATCATCGTGTCCTGGAATCCGAGGTGTAGGGAGGAAGGGGCGGGGTGTCTGACTCCCTGGAACTAGTGAGCATGGCAGCCCCCCACTGGACAAAAGCAGTACTAACCCACTCCACATGGTGATTTAGAGCCAGCTTAGTTAGATTAACATGCCAGGAACCAGTTACTCTGAGATGTCACTTACATAAAGTAAACTTGTAAATTGTAATATAAAATAATGTAATGAGAGAAGCCTTTGGGATCTGATAAGAAATAATGAAAACAGAGAATTGGAAAGTCAGGACTTGTCAGCACTGACCAGGAGAAACTGTGCTCTAGTTTTAGGCATCTAATACAGTTATTTAACCAAAAATGCTGCTAGAGTGGGGAAGACCAGTCCCTTGGGCCGTGAGAACTATCATATCTTCAACACCTGGATCCCTTTGATCTGATTCTGTGCTGAATAAGCTGCCTTCTACGTGGAATATTTTGGTGTCCTGAGTGGATCACCTTAATAGGACTGAGACACCCTGTGCGGGTGACCTCTTGTGGTTCTTAGTAAAGGTATACATATGAGTGAGTGTGTACTTAATTATAAATTATTATAATAAATTTGACTATGATTTTAAAAATCCATTTCTTGTGGCTTTGGTCCATATAATCCAAGCCACCTGGATGAATGGATAAAATTGAGTTCTGAGACTGCAAAGCAAAGGCCAGGGCTGGACCCATGGTGGCTCTGCTCCATTAGGCACAACCAGAAACACCCAACCAGCATAATCCTTGCTCACAAGGACTTGGTTTGCTCTGCCTGGCTTTCCCATATAGAGAAGGTCACAAGTTAATATGGTTGAGCTCCGTATAGTCCCTATAGTATGCTTTTGCCCTGTACCATGATTCACTGGATGATTTCAGAAAAGGGGAACTTAAGAGTTAATAACTGTGAAGGGAAGGATTAACTTTACTCAAAGATAAGCCTAGCTTTGACCTCGGCTATTTAGAGGTGATCTCTGGACACCTAGAATGTCCTGTCTGATCAGTGTATATTTGCCTGGGCACTTTGGCCACCGGACTGTTTAACAATGTGATTTAAGATGAGAGCTTGGGTTGCCCTGTGAGTTACAACCTCTGCAGGAACTGGAGACTAAAGGTATCAGCCCAACCTCTGCAAGGAGCTGGAGACTAAAGGTAAGCCACATGAGCAGCATGCAATCAAGCCCAAATGAAACTCTAGACATCAAAGCC
Source organism: Daubentonia madagascariensis (assembly GCA_023783475.1). Classification (NCBI taxonomy): domain Eukaryota; kingdom Metazoa; phylum Chordata; class Mammalia; order Primates; family Daubentoniidae; genus Daubentonia; species Daubentonia madagascariensis. The sequence goes on from JAKFHU010000144.1 coordinate 16,842,713, forward strand.
TTGGGTGAGCTTTCCTGGTTGGCAACACTTCATGCATTTTGTCACAGGTCAGAGGACAGGGAAAAGGTAACACCAACCAGGACTCCATAGGGAAAAAGCAAGCAGAAACTCTACAGTTTGACCCCATCCTGGATTCTGCCCTATGCATCTATTCCTTTGCCAGGTTCTAATTTGTATCCTTTCCCTGTAATAAATTATCACTGTAAGTATAATAACTTTTAGTGAGTTGTGTATTGCTCCAGCAAATCATTGAACCTGAGGGTGATTGCCATGTCTTGCAGTTGGTGTCAGAGTGAGGGCAGTCTTGCGGGGACTGTTCCTTCAGACTTTGAAGTTTAGCTAAGTCTGGGTAAGAACATTTTCCTAGCACTGACCCTCTTCTCATCCAGCTGATAATCTTTCCTAATTCTGACATCAGTGGCATCCTCTGACAAGATTCTGACATCTCTTTTGTCCCACTGTGTCCTTCACCCAGCATTCAGACTTAGAACATATACCCATCCTCAGCTCAAACCTTGGCACCTTTCTAGCATAATTCTGTTCTCTATCTGCTTGCACAGCCATAAGCCACCTTAGATTAATGGCTGCTCAGATGTAACTTTATGCAGTACCCACCACCTTGTCTGGAGTAGTGTGACCACCTGCCTTAACCAAGCTCTGAGTGTGTGAATGCATCAAATGTGACTCCACCCTTCTGTTCCCAACACGTGCCCTGCCTCGCCATTGGCCAGGGCCCAAATGAGTGCATTTCCTTGTTGATTATGGTATTCTTCTACTTCTCCTTCGTCCATAGTCCCCACACTTACGTCTTCTACCCTTTCCTGCAACTCAGTAAACTAGAAAGTAGGGGAGTAATAAAGAGAGGAAACTGGAATGCTAACTACACAGTTTTAGAGCCAGCTCAGGACTACACACGAGACTGTGTTTCTTCACTGTGACATGTTCATGTGTCAGCACATGCTAAGCACTTTCTTTGCATCAGGCACTGCACAGGGCACTAGAGATGGACTAGTGAAAAGGCTGACATGACATGAAAACAGTAGAGTTCAGGGAGTTCAATGATGCTACAAATCAAGATCATAAGTTTCATACCTTCCAAGACAAATCCATGCTCGAATATGACCAGGGTCAAACAAGCTGCCTTGAGTTTGGTCAAAAGAAAAGGGTAAGGGTTGAATCCCAAGTGGCTGAGTACAGAGAGGGTGTGGCATATTCTATGAAGGGAAGCCAAGAATCAGTAGTTTTAGGACCAGATAACAAATTAAGGAGTGTTTACTATGCATCCATCATTGACTAAACACTTGGTTGTTCTAACACGAATTATCCTCAAGACGGCTCACAATGAAGGTGCTACGGTAAGCACCATTTCACAGATCAGAAAACTGAGGCTCAGAGTAGTTAAGTGACTGGCCCAAGGTAATACAGAAAGCAAATCATAAAGGCTGGATTCCAATATAGGTAGTCTAGCTCCTGAGTGACACGTTCCTAAAAAGCCCTGCTACATTTCCAAAGGGATAGTTTCATGAGAGGTGTACCCATGGTGCAAGCTGGGCACTGAAAGGAGAGTCAAGAACTCTGAGGTTTCCTTTTGGCCAGACAGATACATTAGGCAAGTGTGTGACTGATAATCTTCAATGTACAGGTTTCAGACAGATAACCCAGCTCACTCCATTCTACAGATAGTTCTCTAACTCCAGTCATTGTGATCATGGCCAGAGGGACTGGATGGGAAAGTGGATAAATCAGAACGATCCATCACCACCAGTGTATAAACAAGACAAGTCACATGCCCTGAAGAAGGTGCTGCCTGGCTCCCACCATCTCCTTCATATGGTCTTACTATCACTTTTATGATATTTAGATAAATACCAGCATTAAAGTCAAATATGCAGACCTCTAGGCATCCATAAAAATGTACCCATGAAACATAAAATTACCCTTATCTTCGTAGGCTCTGTAATAAATCCACAGACATTTCCTCACCAAGATACAAATCTTATTTCACCCAAAATATCAATTGATATCAGTAAGTATTTACACGCTTAATTGAAGAGGCCTAAGGATTGGGATTTAGAAAAGCTGAGTTATATTTCCGGCTTTATTTCTTACAACCTCTGGGGCCTTCACAAAGTCAAGTAAACACTCTGGACTTTAGTTTATGTCCAAGCCTGAAAGCAAGTCAGGCTTGGATAGGAGACCCATAGGAATTCCTCACCTACTAACCTCTGCACCAGGGTCAAGTTCCATTAGCACAGCTCATGCCACAGGGCCTTGCCTAGGGCAGGAGGAAGTCAATTATCAGTTATTAACAGCTACTATACAGCTAGCCCTGTAGTTCGCATTTTACATGTATCATTTCACTTAATCCTCACCGTAACAAAGCAAAGGAGTTTTACTGGTTCCACATTAAGTAAAACAAATGGCTGACGGATGTTAATCATGTTCATGAAAAGACTCCTTGTAAATTGCACAATAAGAACTTGAACCCAGACCTGATATGAGACTCATCTCCTGCCTTGGCAACATGCTGTGCCTTGCCTGCCACTTTTCCTCTATTACCTTTGTCTTTGTCCAAGGGCCCTTGACCTTGTTATGCCCAGAATCTCCACCTGGGTCTTCCATTTTTTTTTTTTTTTTTTTTTGCCTGGTTTTCTGCCCTGAATTCTCATTCTGGTGCTTGTTTTCCTTGGACTCCTCTCTACCTGCCCGCACAGTGTACCTTCTTCTCAGATCTGCTACAAGTCTTAGATTTGATCTCCGACATATATTAGTAGTACTTCCCATCATCCTCATCCAATACAAGCAAGCTGCTGGCCCTGGCCCTGCAGGGCAATCCTAGTCCCATCCCCGCCCGCTCCCCGAGGCTGGGCCGTTTCTGTCCTGTCACTGCTCATGCCCCAGCATGTCAGATTTATTTCTCTGCCCATGGGAGCAGAGCTTCTAAATGTTGGAAGGGTGCCAAGGCCTCTTTGGAGGAAAGTAATTAATCACATTATAAGAGGCATACACTCTTAACGCAAATTGCACAGAAAAATTCAGCCCAGAGAATTTCAAGTAGAATATCACCAAATTTTTCCTAAGGATGTGTTGATTAAACCACAATGAGTTAATTAGGTAAGGGTCGATGGGGTGTATTTGTAAAGGTAATGATCCATTAGGCTGTGTGCTATTTGAAAGGGATGTGGGACCAGTTTCAAAATTTTGTATTGCTTTGACCATTTAATTGCATGTCTGAGGCTATGGAAAAAAAAAAGAAAGAAAGAAAGGGAAGCAAAGAAGGAAAGGAGGGGTTGGAGGGTTAGATCAGTTCTGCCCAGTGCTTTAACCAAAATTTACTCTTCTGGGATCCAAATCCCACCCTCAGCTGGAATCCCTGGTCTGTAGGGCAGCAAGGGCTGGAGAGACCTCTCCCTCACCACAGCTACCTTCATACCTTCTGCTCCGAGCCCTGTGGGGGCCAGCCCTTGGCTTTCTAGTTTCTTCAAGAGGCCTTCGCATCACCGAGAATCCAGCCAGCCAGGCTGGGGGTGGTGCTCAGAGAGTAGCCTCCTCCATGGGGACAGTTTCTCAGACATTGGTCCCAGATGACAACGCAGGGGTAGCCAGGAAAACGACAATCGTAAGAGAAAGAACCAAAAGTCTGTATTCCAAACCTGAATGAACCGTGCAAGCATGTGTTTGCCTTTATGCGCCCATGTGTATGCGTGAACGGGGAGAAACGCATAGCGGGTGAACGAGAGAGAAAAACAGGCAGGTAAAAAGACAGAAAGAGAGACAGACACTCCGTGAGACTGAGGGAGAAAGGATGCACAGAATGAAGGAGGGAAGGAAGGAGGGAAGGGAAAAAAAATCTGCATTTGACCTTTATATATGTTGCATTTGAGGCCGAGAAGCAGGCAGATCGAGGGGCTGCTACTCTCCACTCAACTGGCACGTTCTCATTCCAGACCCTGGAAAAGCACAACAGGGCAGTGTGTGTGCGCTCGCCTTCCTGTGGTGCCCAGTGAGTCACTGAAGGTGAGGGTCTGCCCCAGCAGCCATTCCTGTCCTGCCCCCAGGCCGCACTGGACCCTGGTGAAAGGCCCACTCAGTAGGAAATCCCACAGCTACGGCTCCGTCAGCACTGCACGTTTCCAGGAAGCGCTGGGAGGACGGGCAGGCCAAACAGCACAAGCAATGTCTGGTGGGTGCTTGGGACCCACCCCAGATGAAAGTGGCCCTGCCAGGGATGCAGGCGGGTGCCGCTCAGATAAAGAGGCTCTGCACCCTCTCCTCCTACCAACCTCCCATACATGCAGCCCCTCTCTGCTACTTGACTACACCCAACCAAGGTTGTGCCGAAACAGATTATGCTGGGGCCAGGGCAGGCAGAAAGAGGCAGCATCACCTGCCTGGGCCCCTCCCCTCACCCCAGAACCTCCTTTCTGCATCCCCCACCTGCATGAAAAGCCTTTCTAGTGGGGGAAGGATAACACACTTCTGCACACTGCATTGGAACCTGGGACACAAAGGAAAAAAAAATGGTCTTCACCCCAAAATCTCAGATTCCTGGCTGGTTACAGCAGGGGGAGGTAGTCAACACATAAATAATTGTGATGTATTGTGATGTGTTATAGTAAAAATCTATGTATATATGTGTAAGTTATAAATGTGATAATGATTATATATGTATACATATATAATAAAAAGATACTATATATACGTGTGTGTGTGTGTGTATATATATATAAAGTACATGCAGAAGACAGGCTGTGAGCCAGGTATGAGGGTAGAGGAGAAGACACTTCAAGTAGAGGAGACTCCATGCCCAAAGTTGTGCAGAGAGCTCACTCCAATCTAGTGTCCAACTCCACCACCTCCGTGAAACTGACTTTGCTCCTGTCTCTAGTGATCTCCATTGTTTTCATTCTGGTGGAGTCCTTTCAAACCTCATTGTACTTTGCCTACCAGCTGCATGGGGCACAACTGACTTCTTTTTAAAACACTCTTTTCTCCAGGTTTGCAGACACCCACGGCCCTCATTTTCCTCCCACCTCTTCAGCTACTGTCTCCTCCAAACCTCCACCACACCATGCCACCATTCCTCTGCTCTTGATTCTGGGCTTTCTTTGCTCACACTAGTCAATGCCTAAATGATCTTATCCAGTTTCCAGGCTTTAATCTGAATGCTGCTGATTCTCAAGGTCAGGTCTCCAGCCTTGACCTCTGCTCTGAATTTCAGACCCAGAGGCCCAGTAGCCTTCACATGTAGAGGGGTGATATGTAGGTGCCCTCTGTGATCAATTTAATACTCAACTCAAGTCTGTGAACACTTACTGTACACCTACTATGCACAGTCCCTTCCATGACACAGGGGATATACCACTATTGGAAAGAGGTGAGAGGATTAAGCAAGATCATATACTAATGATGATCTCAGATGTGCCAAGAAAGCAGAGAGATAGAGACAAAGGTGTACGGATAAGGTCAGATTAAAAATCAGAGGGTGTATTCTGGGCAGGTATCACTTATCCACTTATCCTGGCATCAAAGAATAGGAATAATATTTTTGTGAGTGGTGAGATAGGGGTCTTGTTTCATTCTTCTGCATGTGGCCATCCAATTTTCCCAGCACCATTTATTGAATAGGGCTTCTTTTCCCCAGTGTATACTGTTGTCTGCTTTGTCAAAGATCAGTTGGCTATGTGTGGATGGTTTTACATCTGGGTTCTCTGTTCTGTTCCATTGGTCTATGTCTCTATTTTTGTGCCAATGCCATGCTGTCCTGGTTGCTATAGCTTTGTAGTATAGTTTGAAGTCTGGTAATGTGATGCTTCTAGATTTGTTCTTTTTGCTTAAGATTGCTTTGGTTATTTGGGCTCTTTTCTGGTTCCAAATGAAGCATATAGTTATTTTTTCTAGATCTATAAAATATGACATTGATATTTTGATGGGGATTGCATTGAATCTGTAAGTCACTTTAAGTAGTATGGACATTTTAACAATGTTGATTCTGCCAATCCATGAGCGTGGTATATTCTTCCATTTGTTTGTGTAATCTGCAATTTCTTTCCTCAGAGTTTCATAGTTTTTTTTGTAAAGATCTTTCACCTCCTTGGATAAGTATATTCCTAGGTATTTTCTTTTCTTTTCAACTATTGTGAATGATATTGAGTCTTTGATTTGACTTTCAGCTTGACTGTTATTGGTGTATAGGAATGCGACTCATTTGTGTACATTGATTTTTGCATCCTGATGGATAAAGGACTTAAATGTAAGGCATGAAACCATAAGAATTCTAGGAGAAAATGTTGGAAAAACTCTTCTAGATATCGGCCTATGGAAAGCATTTGTGAAGACCACAACAGCAATCACAGCAACAACAAAAATAAATAAATGGGACTTGATTAAATTAAAAAACTTCTGCACAGCCAAGGAAATAATCAACAGAGCAAACAGACAACCTACAGAATGGGAGAAAATATTCACAAGCTATATATGTGATAAAGGGCTAATAACCAGAATCTACAAAGAACTCAAGCAAATCAGCAAGGAAAAAACAAACAACTCCATTAAAAATTGGGCAAAAGACATGATCAGAAGCTTTTGAAAAGAAGATAGACAAATGGCCAATAAATATATTAAAAAAAAGCTCAGTGTCACTAATTATCAGGGAAATGCAAATTAAAACCACAATGAGATGTCACCTTACACCAGTTAGAATGGCTTTTATTAAAAGTCCCAAAACAATATATGCTGGCATGGATGCAGAGAGAAAGGAACACTTATACACTGTTGGTGGGACTGCAAACTAGTATAACCTCTATGGAAAACAGTATGGAGATTTGTCAAAGAACTGAAAGTAGACCTACCATTTGATCCAGCAATCCTACTACTGGGTATTTACCCAAAGGAAGTCATTTTATCAAGAAAACACCTGCACTCGAATGTTTATTGCAGCACAATTCACAATTTCAACAATGTGGAATCACCCCAAGTTCCCATCAATCATGAGTGGATTAACAAAATGTGCTATATGTATTCTATGGAATACTACTCAGCCACAAAGAAGGATGACTTAATGCCTTTTGCAACAATTTGGATGGAACTAGAGACCATTCTCCTAAGTGAAGTATGTAAAGAATAGAAAAACAAAGACCACATGTACTCACTATTAAACTGGAACTAACTGATGAGCACACATATACACAGAGTAGAACTCAGTGGAAATCAAGCAGGGGAGAGGTGGGAGGAGGGGATGGGTGAAAATCTACCTAACAGGTACAGTGAACACTATCTGGATGATGGACACACTTCTAACCCAGACTCAACCATAACAAAATAGATCCATGTGACCAAAAACATTTGTACCCCTGTAATATTTTGTTATTAAAAAGATAGAATAAGAATGACGGAACAATGAAAAGTAGTCTGAGAAATGGAACAAACATTCGTGAGGCTTACTGGGTAGCTGCAGAAGTGGATTTCCACTCCAAGCTACATGAGAATATTACTCAGAGTGTCTAATACCAGCTTAATGGGCAGAAAAATTGATCTAATTACTACCTATTTAGCTGCACCCCATATGTTTTGATATGTAGTGTTTTCGTTGTCCCTCAGTTCAAGACATTTTGAAATTCTGGGGTGATTTCTTAATGGAGAATTAAGTTTCTAAATATTTTTTTATGATTGATATAAAATTAAATTGCTCTCTGCTCATAAAACCTGTTATTTTAAATAGCCTGAGAATTCTTTAGAATGTGGTTAGATTTTGTAAATCTGTTTGTTGGGTGTGGAATTCTATTTATACCAATGAGGCATATTTGTTTAAATCACACACTGTGTGGATTCGTCCATCTCTCCTTGTAATTTGGTATGGTTTTCCTCTGTGCTCTTTCCTCGAGGGGCTTGGTAGTACATATGGTTATATTTCTTGGTATGTAATTGCCCTCTTTATTCCTATTAATAGGTTTTCCATAAATTCTCTCTCATTTGATATTAATATTACTCCACAAGTTTGTTTTGGATTTATACTTGCAAACTTTCTCTGAGGTTCATCTTAAGTATGTCTTTTGTTAGGAAGATGGAGATAGATTTTATTTTTATCCATCTGATAATTTCAGATTGATCAGGTAATTAAAGTCAAAAATATTTTACTTTAATTCAATTATGTTAGTATTATTGGTATGTATCTACATTCCTTTCAACCAATTCATTTTGTGTTTATCAACCTCTTTTTTTCCTTCCTTTTTCCCCCTACTTTCCAGCCTGTGCTTAAATTGATGGAGTTTAACATATTCTGCTCTTTTCTTTCTGTATTAGTTTCAAAATTATCAATTTTCATGTCTGGATTTTAGTGGTTATCTTTAGACTATAACTCCTCTGGACAAAATTTAAAGTTATTTACAATGTATCCCCATCCAAACATGACAGGAATTTTAGCATATTTTAAGTACCCATTAAACTCAGTCTTCCATCTTGGCATTGCTGTCTAGAGTTTATTTTATCATATTAAACAATAAATTGGTTTTTGTAGCTGGTCCTTTTTTGTATTTTCTCATAAAATGTTTCAATTTCTATGATCTCCATCACTACTTGTGTACCAAACCTTCCATCTTTTATTTACTATTCATGCTGAAGTACATCCACTAATTGTTTCCTTATTGAAGATCTTTTCGGTAAATTCTTTTTATCTTCTATGACTGAAAATACTTGCATTTTAACTTCATTCTCTTTAAAGACATTGCACTTTGTTTCTGATCAGTGTCTTTCAGTCTAAGCGTTATCTCTTTGAAGGTCATCTGTCTTTTTCCACTGAGCAGCTTTTCAAATATTCTTTTTATCCTGTTGTTCTGCTGTTTCAACATGATGTTTCTAGGGTGGATTAATCTTTATTTCTCCTGTGTGGTATTCAGAATGCACTTTTGAAAGACTCAAGTCTTCCTTGTATTGTACAAAAATCTCAGCTATTACTTCTTCTAATCGTGTTTCTCTACAATTTCCTCCATTCTGGAAGTCCTATTAGACAAACGTTAAAACCCCTCAATATATCCTCATGTCTCTAACTGTTCTTTCAGAAAGATACTTTATCTCTTTCTGTCTTGTCCTGCTCTCTGAGTACATTTCTTCTGATTTATTAATTCTCCCTTCAACTGTGTCTAGGATTGAATTGATCCCATTTACTTATTTTAATGAACTATATGTTTTTTTCATTTATAAGGTTTCAAACTAGTTATTTCTCATACCCACCTATTCTTGTTTGATTTTTGCCAATTTTTGTTTCATATGCTTTTGTACTTCTTAATTGGCATTATTCCTTCATGCTCTTTGAGCATCCTAAATGTGGTAACTTTAAAATCTTCATATGAAACTTTCATATATTTGATGTCACATGGAGTGAATTTGTTATTTCATTATTGGTTTCATTAGCTGTCTCTCTTATCACATATTTTGAAAGTTTTATTTGTAGGCTCATTCTTAAAGTGGGTTTTTCTTGGTTGTTTTTTTATGTTTTTCTCTCTCTCCCTTCTTCTGTAATCACCATACCTATCTAAGTAGTGCTATGTTTGCCTCCCCTCACTTCCAGACCCTTAGTCCAGAAATATTTGAGGGCTCTTTACCCAGGGTATTGTCAGGACTGTGGGATCTTGGTGCCATTCCTGGTTGTATCTTTATCCTCTTGGCTTCCTAGGCCCATAGATTCCTGAAAAACCAAATCCTCAAGTACTGGATCAGCAGTTATTTTCTTTTCAGGTAAATGTCCTTTGTGGGGGAGTGGAGAGAACCAGCTCCAGCATCTGGCATCCAGCAGTGAGCCTGGCTCTGGGCCCCCAACTCATGTGGAGCCGTTTTAGCGGAAATCGCCCAGAGGTAAAATGCTAGCTGCTACAGTCTCTTTCCATCTTCAGAGCCTTGCTGGCCACTGACTGAAGCCCTGCCCGGTGATCTGAATTTCTGATCCATTTGTGGTCCTTGCTTATCTTATTTTTGAGTCTGTGTTCTTTTCATAAAATTTTTATATTTTATCTATCATTGTCTTGTGTTTGGAACATGAGGAAAGTATCTTAAAAGCCTTTTTCTTAGGTGGTGCTTGTAAATATGGGAGAAGGAGGCTCATATATATGGATGACATTTCTTGGTTTAGCCTGCACCCTCCATCCATTCTCTCTTTTGTTAATAGAAACTTGATTTGTTTTTGGTAAACCGTTGTTTCTCCATTTTCAGTCAACATGATTTAAGTGAGTAAGACCCCTAGGTTTCAGGCACAGAAAACCTGTATGGTCTATCTTCATCCTTCCCCAGCAGAGTGATTGGATAAAAACTGGCACCTAAATCAGTCCACCAAGAGGTAGCTCTAGAACTTGTATTGGACTTACTGGGAAAGATGCTGTCCCTTCAGACTTTAATTTCTAATTGGTAGAATATAAATCTGGATCTCTAAGGGTGAAGGAGGGTCACAATGTAGAAATTCCCTGCCTAAAATGAATTCCACATAGAGAAGAGCACAACTGAGGGACGAAGGCAAAAGACTGAATTCTGATGACACTGTTTGGTTTTCGAATAAAACCATGCCTAAAGATGCCCTTCCCCCAGACTTCTGATTTACATGAGCCCATACATTTTCTGCTTTGCTAAAGCCATTTTGAATTAAGTTTTGTCACTTGGCCCCAAAGAGTTCTTAACTAATGATCAGACTTCCGTGGAATGAGATGAAACTTAAAAGGCACGTATTCAAACACATATACACATTATATGTATATAATTTTAAGGTACTCACAGATGAATGAAACCCATCTGTGGGCTTCATCAATCTCTAATCGCTAGCATAAAGACTTAGCTCTAGGAAGATGTGATGTAGTAACCAGAAATGAGAACTCATGTGACTTAAGAACACATTCATAGAACCTAGTCCAGATGATAAAGCCTATTAATATATGAGTTATCTGGGCTCCTCATAGAATGCCACCAAGGAGCCTAGCATGGGATATATTGCTACAAGCCTCAGACCTGACTGGTTCTCACAAAAAACACACTCTACTAAGTATCCATTCAAGGTGTTCTGTTTCAGAATTATGCTCGTTCATGTATTTTGTCCAAATTAGGATATAAAAGCACAACTTATCCCCTAAAAGACTTCTGAGCCTCACAAAGTTAGTCTCTGATGACTTCTTCAGCATTTATCTCTTTGTCCTCATGGCCTATATTATATATACTCCAATATGGAAGTACAATACATCACAAGAGAAACTGTCAAAAAGACATAGGAAAAGCCTAATATGCCACAGGACTACAGTGGTCAGTGCACTAATAGGTTCTACAGTGACAGACTTAGGGGAAAGTTTTGATCTGACTCCAGCCCCTCAAGGAGATATAGTCTGAATCTGAGGCATGTTTCTAAGCATGGTCCACAATCCTGGGTGTCCCAAAAAATATGGGTCAAGTTTGGGATTCTGTTTACTGTTAGAACAGAAACAGTCACTTAGTCCAGCCTCATGTTATTTTACAGATAGACAAGACAGTAGAGTAGGTGTTTTCCCCCAAGATCATATAGTTTGTTTCTGACAGAGCTGATAGTGCATCTCTGAGACAGAAGTTATTCTAGGTTTTGGGAATGTGGACATTGCCTGAATGCTTCTGGCATAACTTGTTTGGGTAAAGAAATATGATAGGCAACATTCTTCCAAAGAGTAGTACAGAGACTCAACAAAGAAGAACTAGGAAGATGTCTCTGAGAGATGGATGATGCTAGGGTAGATGCACCTCCAACTGAACAGTTTAATGTGGGAGCATCACAGTCAAGTGATCAAGAGTGTGGATCCTGGTAGCCTGTCTGTATTGGAATCCTAGCCTGACTACTTTCTGGTGACTTTAGTCATCTTGCTAATTAACCTCTCTTTGCCTCAATTTTCTCAACTATAAAATGGGGATAAAAATAGGATCAACATCATAGAATTGTTATGATCATTCAATGAATTAATATTTAAAGATCCCTTGGAAGGTTGCTTAACTCAGAGGAAGCCCTTCTCAGTATTTGTTAAATAAGTACTGCTCTGTCCCTCTCTAGCCTTAATCAAATTCTATTGTGTTAACTTAAAAGGCCAGTTCTCAGACATCATCTTGGACTCCTTAAGTCCTCCTTAATTTAAGAAATGGGGATGAATGAAGAAAATGGGGGAGGTTTGCATCACAGCCTTTGCTAGATAAATTTCTTCAGGACAACCAGAGATTAAACCCAAAAGCAACATTTTTAATCAAGCACCCAAGGAACATTATGGAAATACTTGCTGCCAGGCTTGGGGACACAAAGAGCCAAAGGAATATCAGGTGCCTTTCTTCACAATGTGCACAGACTCCACTCTGCTTTGATTCAAGCTTCTCAGGGGAAAGAAAAAGATTTTTAAAAAAATGATGAAAAGGCACTGCAACCAGAGTCTTCTATTATCACAGGGATAAAATATCAATTTTTGTCAGGATAAAACGAAGCACAGATTGGCCCCGATAGGGAAAATTAAATTTCTGGCCTCCACTTGATTTGATATTTATCACTCCTTTACCCCAGAAATGTTCTGTCACAAAACATTAAAAAATTTTTTTTTATTTATCACACACCAAACAAGCTTAAAGACTCTTGAAAAGCAGAACTGAGAAATAAAGGGTTTGATTGAGAAAAAAATCAAAGGGTTGAGGGAGAAAAGGGGATTAAAAAAATCAGAGATTTGAATAATCTTGGGCGGCTTTGGCAAAGAGAAAAATGGGCACAGAGAGAGAATGCAAGAATGAGTTTCACATATGAGAAGCCAAAATTCCACACCCACTCTGTGAAACAGGGCTACCCAAATGGTCCATTTCAACCACTTCTGCAGATAGTCGCTGAGAGGGCTGCCTCCCTCCAGCTTAGGCAACGGACACAGAGCTCTGCAGCAACAGCCAGTATTCACCACCCTCTCAGTGTCAGTTTTCCCCAGCTAAGGGATTTTAGGATCATAAGGGTTCGAAGGACTCAAAATTAGTTCTTCAAAATGAATTTCTCTATAGAAAAGGTTCAGACTATTACATGTTGACTTGAATAGTTAGATGAATCGCTTCTGCCTGATACAGGAGAGCAAAATTAGGGCATTAATTCTAATTCATTAAATTTTTAAAATTTTTCATCTGTCTGGATAGGGTATGGCCCCCTTGTTTCGGTTATCATCACTCGTCTCTTACAGAAATGAGACTTTTCTTTACCTCGCTCAGAAGAAGCAGTTCTTGAAGTATAAACAAATCAATGACATATATATCAGTGACATATAAATCAATGAGCCTTCTTCAGGTTGTCTAAACACTAGTGCTAGAAGTAATAATCATAAAAGCATGAAAGGTGCACTGCACTGAATTAGGACAAGATTTGATATTCAGTTAATGTGCTGCCGGGCCATTCAATTTCAATGAAGACCCTACCATGTTGTAGGTAAGACACTCTTCTAAGTAACTTAAAGAATAAAAAAAGTGATTGACAAATATTCCCTGTCTCTTCAAAGATAATAAATATTAGAACTGAGAAGCTAGGGGTGCACATTACTTTTAAAAAATTAACAGAGTTGTGTATAAAGGCACAAAGTAAATAATGTGGGATTTCAACTAGGGGCAGGGATCAGTAAAGAGTCAGTAGGAAAGAAGATGTTTTCTAATACAAAGTCTGTAGAAAAACATTCTAATCAGAGGGAAGTGGCACAGCAATGAATGGCAGATGCATTAAAATTCCAGATTAAAGCTGCATGTGGTACGAGTTAGTGATAAGCCAAGAGAAGATCAAAATGGTCAAAGGTTCTGGAGTTACCTCACCTATGCTCAAATGCTTACTGTGTGACCACAACACATAGCTAGTATTATAATTTTTAAATGATAATAAGAGTATCTAGTTCATAGGGTTATCAAAACCACTTAGCATAATGCCTGGCCCATGGTGAGCTCTCATACCTGTTGACTATTATTAATAGCTATTATCAGTTGTGGTTAAGATATGTAGAAAGTTGGATCTTACATTGTGAAGGACCTTGAATTTCATACTATATTTAATTTTGTCAGTGAAGGAAGCTAATCATGTTGTTTGAGGAGAAGAATAATCATTCCAGGGTATGGAGGTTAGGACTGGGGAGAGTAGAGACTGCAGGCATGGAGATTATGGGTTAGGATATGGCAAAGGGTCAGGTGAGAGGTAGTAAGCTCCACACCAAAGTAGAGATGGTAGGAATGGAAAAGGAGGACACTCACATGAAAGGAATCCTAGGTAGAATATATAGGCTGGGCACAGATTATGGAGTGAGGGAAAGAATCAACTCTGATTACTAAATCTTGAGTCTCAATAGTATAGATAATGGTGGTATCATGAAGAGCAATTAAAGATGGGGCAGGAGAAGGTAAGTAAGGGTCAGGGGAAGGTTATCAATCAGGTTTCCACAATGCGGGCTCCAAGGTGCTTATGGAAATCAAGGAGAGCCCTCTAGCAGACATTTGGAAATATGAGTCAGGGATTTGGGAGAGAAGTCAGGGCTTAAGTCAATGAATGTGAGAGCCATTTGCATACAGGTCTATGGCTGAACCTGAGTGAGCATATAACACAGCTGAGAGAGAAGAAAAATGGGTGAAGACTGTTTCCTGGGGAAACCACAGTTAGGAGACATGAAAGGGAATAGAAAGAGAATCAGCACGATCCTGCCATAGAAGGCAAGGGAAGACAGGGCTTCCAGCAGGCAAGGGAATGTATTGCCCATGCAAAAGGGTCATGAAGAATTCTACGGGGCACAAAGATTAAGAAGATGCTGTTTGATTTGGCAAAGAGGAGATCCTGGAGAAATTTCTTATCATTATAAGAATTTTTTTAAAAACCATACATTTTTTAAAAATATATAGGAACAAACACCTAAGTATCCACCACTCGGTAGAATGATGAAGTAAGAGCTGTATGTCTAAGTGACATCAGTAAGATGGCAGAACAGGGGGTCCCCAGTTTGCATCTGCCCACACAAGCAATGATTTGGCAGCCATTGACAGAAAAAAGTGACTTTGTGGAAGCTTTAGGATTCAGGTAGGAGGTTGAAAAACCCTGGTTAGGCCCAAGACCAAGGAGATCCACTTTGAGAAAAGAGCATCATGTCCCATTGGCAAGCTCACCAAATATAGTTACAGCTACAGACCAAAAGCAGCCCCATTCCCTCATGGACTTGGCTCTAGCCCACTTGACTATAGTTTTATAACCAGGCCTATCTGCCAAGGGACTCAAGAGGAGCCACACTTGTCCATGCCCCTGGGAACAGGTTTACTGACCTTGGTCCCAGCTGCAAATCCTGAATTGGCTCTGTGACCCAGCTCTAGCCCTGCTTTATCATGGTCCAGAGTCAGCTCTGCCTGCTCAGGAGCTCAGTGACTCACATTCATGCTTCTTGTAGCAGGCACACCAACCTCAGTCTCAGCTATGGCCCCTTAAACAGCCCTGAGGCTCTGTTCCACTCCCACTTTGCTGCAGTCCAGGACCAGTCCTGTCTGTCCAGGGAACCAGGGGGAGATATGCTCATCCATGACCCCAGTAATAGGCCTGCTGAACTTGACCTAACCATGAATCCTCAAGCAAACCTATGATCTGGCTTATGAGAAAAGCTAAGGGAGTTCTTCAAGTTGAAACAAAAGAAAACTAATTAGTAACATGAAAATATATGCAAGTATAAAACTCACTGGTAAAAATAAGTATATAGTCAAATTCAGAATACTCAAAGACTATAATGATGGCATGTAAACCATTTTAACTCTAGTATAATAAAGTTAAAAGACAAAAATATTAAAAATAACTATAGATACAATAATTTGTTAATGGATTAAAAGTATAAAAAGATGTAAATTGTAGCATCAATAACAAAATGTGTGTGGAAAGTAAAAGTGTAGTTTTTGTATGGAGTTGAAGTTGTTATCAGTTTAAAATAGAGTGCTATAGCTATAAGATGAGTTGTATACACTTCATTGTAGCCACAAGGATAAACCTCTAGTTGATACACAAAAAGAAAGATAAAGGAATCAAAGCATGCCATTACAAAAAAAAAAACAAAAAAAAGCAAAAACAAAAAAAAACCCACATCAAATCACAAAAGAAGACCAAAAACAGGAAAAAAGGAACAATGAAACTACAAAACAGTGACAAAACAATTAACAAAATGGCAGAAAATTACCTATCAATAATCACTTTAAATGTGAATGGATTAAATTATTCAATCAAAAGACACAGAATGACTGAATGGATTTTTTAAAAAAACAAGATGCAACAATATGCATCCTACAAGAAACTCACTTTACTTTTAAGGACATATATAGGCTAAAAGCAAAGGGATGGAAAAAGATATTCCATGCAAATGGTACCCTAACCACAGCAAGGGTGGCTATACTTACATCACACAAAGTAGACTTTAATTCAAAGAATTGTCACAAGACACAAAGAAGGTCATGATATAATGATAAAAGGCCCCATTCAACAGAAAGATATATCAATTATAGTTATATATGCACCCAACATCAAAGCATCTAAATATATAAAGCAGACATTGTCAGATCTAAGGGAGGAAATAGACATAAATACAATAATAGTAGGAAACTTCAATACCCCACTATCTATAATGGATAGGTCATCCAAACAAACTATCAATAAGGAAGCAGCAGAACTTAACAACACTATACATCAAATGAACCTAATAGACATATACAGAACATTTCACCCAACAGCAGAATAGTACACATTTTTCTCAATTGCACATGAAAAATTCTCCAGAATAGATCACAAGTTAGGTCACAAAACTAATCTTAACAAATTATAAGTTCAAGAAGATTGAAATCATTCCATGTATCTTTTCTGAACACAATGAAATTAAACTAGAAATCAATAATAGTAAGAAAATGAGAAAATTCACAAATATATGGAAACTCAACAACACACTCTGGAAAAACCACTGAGTCAAAGAGGAAATTGAAAAAGAATTTTGAAAATATATTGAGATGAACAAACACAAAAACATAACATAACAAGACTTAATGGGATGCAGAAAACACAGTACCAAAATGAAATTTTATAGCAATAAATGTCTACATTAAAAAAGAAGAAAGATATTAAATAAACAATCTAACTTTATACCTTCAAGAAACTAGTAAAAGAAGACCAAACTAAGCCCAAAATTAGCAGAAGAAAGAAAATAATAAAGATGAGAGCAGAAATAAATAAAAAAGAGAATAGAAAAATCAATAAAACTAAAAGCTGGTTTTTTGAAAAAAATAAAATTGCCAAACCCTCAACTAGATTAAGAAAAAAATGCTAAGACTCAGATAAAATTGGAAATTAAAGAGAAAACATTACAAAGGATGTTTCATAAATAAATAAGATCATAAGGGACTATCACGAACAACTTTATACCAAAAAATCAGATAATCCAGAAGAAATGGATAAATTCCTAGAAACATGCAACCTACCAAAACTGAGTCAAGAAGGAACAGAAAGCCTGAACAGACCAAGAAATAAGGAGATTGAATCAGTAATCAAAAACCTCCCATAAAAGAAAAGACCAGGAGCAGACGGCTTCAGAGTTGAGTTTCACCAAACATTCAAAGAAGAATTAAAACCAATCCTTCTTAAACTCTCCCAAAACATAGAAGAAGAGAGAACACCTCAAAACTCATTTTATGAGGCTAGCATCACCCTGATACCAGAGCCAGAAAAAGACACTAAAAGGAAAGAAAAATGTAAGCCAATATCCCTGATGAACACAATTTTTTAAAATCCCTGATCAGATACTAGCAAATTGAACTCAACAGCCCAGCAAAAGGGTCATGCACCATGAACAAGTGGGATTCATACCTGGGATGCAAGGATGGTTCAACACACGCAAATCAATGTGATACATCACTCTACCACAATGAAAGAAAAAAAGCATATGATCATATCAGTGGATGTAGAAAAAGCATTTGACAAAATTCAACATCCATTCATGATTGAAACTCTGAACATATAGGTATAGAAGGAACTTACTTCAACACACAAAAGACCATATATTAAAAGCTCACAGACAACACGATAATCAAGGGGAGAAATGGAAAGTGTTCCCTCTAAGATCTGGTACAAGGCAAGGATGCTCACTCTCACCACCTCTATTCAGCATACTACTGGAAGTTCTAGTCAGACACAATTAGACAAGAAAAAGAAGCAAAAGGCATTCAAATCAGAAAGGAATAAATATGACATGGTCATACATATAGAAAACCCTAAAGATTCAACAACAACAAAAAAAAATGTTAGAGCTAATAAATGAATTCAGTAATGTCACAGGACACACAATTAACATACAAAAATCAGTAGCATTTCTATACACAAACAACAAACTATCTGAAAAGGAAATTAAGAAAGCAACCCCATTCACAATAGCAGAAACAATAAAATTCTTAGGAATAAACTTAAAGAGTTAAAAGTCTTGTACACTAACAATTATAAAACACTGGTGAAGGAAATTAAAGATGACACAGATTAATGTAAAGACATCCCATGTTCAAAGATTATAAGAATTAATATTGTTAAAATGGCCATACTACCCAAGTGATCTACAGATTCAATGCACTTGCTATCAAAATGCCAAAGACAATGTTTACAGAGTAGAAAGGACAGTCCTAAAATTCATATGGAATCACAAAAGACCCTGAATATCCAAATCAATCTTAAATAAAAATAACAAAGCTGGAGGCACCACACTTCCAGATTTCAAAATATATTACAAAGCTACAGTAATAAAACCATATGGTACCAGCATTAAAAACAAAAACACATAGATAAATGGAACATAATAGAGATCACAGAAATAAATCCAAGCAATTACAGTCCATTGATCTTCAACTAAGGTGCCAAGGACAAAATGGGGAAAGGACATTCTCTTCAGTAAATAGTATTGGAAAAACTGGATACCCACCTGCAGAAGAATGAAACTGGACCCTTATCTAACACCATGTATGAAAAAACAACTAAAAATTGTTTAAAGACTTAAATGTAAGACCTGAACCTATAAAACGACTAGAAAAAAACAAAGGGAAAAAGCTTCTTGACATTGGCCTGGGCAAGGATTTTTTGGATATGACCCCTAAAGTACAGGCAACAAAAGCAAAATTAGACAAATGGTATTTTATCAAACTAAAAATTTTCCGCATAGCAAAGGAAATAATCAACAGTGTGAAAAAGGGAACCTACAAAATGGGAAAAAATATTTGCAAACCATACATTCGATAACTGGTTAATACACAAAATATACAAGGAACTCAAACCACTTAATAGCAAAAAATACCCAAACAATCTAATTTTTAAAATGGGCTAAGGACCTGAGTGAACATTTCTCAAAAAGAAGAAAGGACATACAAATTGCCAACGGGTGTATGAAAAGGTGTTCAATATCAACAATCATCAGGTAAATGCAAATTAAAACCATAATGAGATATCACCTCACACCTATTAGAATGGCTACTATCAAAAAAACAAAGATACAAGTGTAGGCAAGGATGTGGAGAAAAGGGAACTTTTGGTGGATGTGTAACTTGGTACAGCCATAATGGAAAACAATATGGCAGTTTTTCAAAAAATTAAAAATAAGACTCTCATATGATCCGGAAATCCCACTTCTAGGTATATACCCAAAGGAAATGAAATCAATATCTCAAAGAGATATCTGCACCCCCATGTTTATTGCAGGATAATTCACAATAGCTAAAATATTTAAACAACTTAATTGTCCATCTAAGGATACACGGATAAAGAAAATGTGATCCATATATAAAATAGAATATTATTCAGCCTTAAAATGAAAGAAATCTGCCAAATGTGACAGTATGGATGAACCTGGAGGACATTATGCTAAGTGAAATAAGCCAGACACAGAATGACAAATACCACATGATCTCACTTACATGTGGAATCTAAAATAGTTGAACTCATAAAAAGCAGAGATCCTAAAATGGTGGTTGCCAGCGGATGGAGTCTGGGGAAATGGGGAGATGTTGGCCAAAGGGTACAAAGGTTCATTTAGGCCAGGTGAATAAATTCTGGAGACCTAATGCACAGCATGGTAACCATAGTTAGTAACACTGTGTTATATACTTGAAATTTGCTAAAAGAGTTCAATGTAAGTGTTCTCACCACACCAAAAAAATCACAACTATGTCGGGTGATAGATATATTAATCAGCTTGATTGTGGAAATCATGTCACAGTATATCTGCATATCAAAGCATCATGTTGTACGCCTCAAATATATACAATTTTTATTTGTCAAGTATACCCCAATAAAGCTGGGGTAAAAAAGGAGTCACATATCGAGAGTTTAAGGAGTGAACATGGATTGAAGTAGTAAAGATGCCACCTGTAAACAACTTACTGTTTCATGAAGAGATTCAGAATGCTAAGGTAAGAAATGGCACAGTTAAGAGAGTATCATTTTAGTGTAAAGTACACGGTATGTTAAAGCTAAGAAAGTGCCCCTGGAGAAGATATTAGAAACGTAAAGGGGAGACGAAGATAAGTTGATGTGTAAATCAAAAAGGAAATGGAAAAAGAGAGGACTGGGCCCAGGAAGGTAAGTTAGGCTTTGCTAACCAAAGGCTCATTTTTTACTCTGTGTAGAAATATAAGCTTAGATGGAGATTAGAAATCAAGAGTAAATGGGAAGAAAAAATAAAGAAGGTCAGGCGGAATAGTTTTAATTTTGAGAGGAACAATGAATTCAAGATTTAGGTTATCAAGCACAAGCCTACTCCACTAGTGTGCCAATTTCATAATTCTCTGCACAGCATCCTTGGCAAACAATCATTCAGCTTTGACTTAACTACC
This sequence comes from Daubentonia madagascariensis, assembly GCA_023783475.1. Classification (NCBI taxonomy): domain Eukaryota; kingdom Metazoa; phylum Chordata; class Mammalia; order Primates; family Daubentoniidae; genus Daubentonia; species Daubentonia madagascariensis. The sequence goes on from JAKFHU010000144.1 coordinate 16,863,563, forward strand.
TCAGAAGACATAGAATTCATTATCACATAAATTAGATAATTCCATTTTGGACTCTTCAAATGGGAAGGAAGTGCCTCCTTATCCTGGATTTAAATCTGCTTTCCTATTACTACTACACCGTAATCTTGCATCTGCCTTCTGGGACCACAAGGATTTAAGGAAATCCCTCTTTTACATGACTCCCTAACACACATCTGAAGATAGCAATCATGTCCCAACTGAGTTACTTGGTTCTAGCTAAAACATTCCCTGAGTTCTCATATGTTCTTTCATCCACAGATAAGCTCTACACTGAAGGTTTCAATGTTTTCTTCCAGGGGGAAAAAAACAAAACAAAACAGGACACAAGGTTATCCTCAGGGACTATGGGAGTAGAATTCGATTTTAGGACTGGAGAAAAATGGAAAGCATTTGGATAAATTGGTGTGATGTTACTAATTGTGTAATGTTGGACAGTCATGGTACCCATGTGGGACTCAGCTGACTCAACTGTAAAATGAGAAGCTACATCACCTTACTTTCTCCATCATGTTCCACAGAAGAGGTTATGAAACAAAATGCTAGGGATATCACCAAAAGGAACACCTCCTCATTTGCCTTTGGTAAAGTTGGCTTTAACTTTGCTGTAACCCAAAGCCTCAGTCATGAAAACTGTAGTCTTGCTTCTCACATCCTTCCAGTACAACTCTGTGGATTGTCAAATTCATGGGACACAGCATAGGATCTGTGCTGAATCCATCTGATCCACCCTAAGACATCACCCACATTCTATCCTAGGTCCAGCAAACTAGCTTCTCATTTCCTGTTACCTTCAGAAAAACCAAGGCTATTCTTATTGTTTCTCCAGACATAAACTCAAGGTTTGGACATGAATTGATCTTCCAAGAAGGTATTTGACTCCCTGAGCTATTTTTTTTTTCCTTTTCCTTATTCTCTAACAAAGAGAAATATACCTGGTCTATCTCCCTACATATAAATCCAAATAGCTTTTTCCAAGTTATTCTACTAAGCCTCTCTCTGGGTTAACTCTGAACGGTTCTATTTCTTAATGTCTTTGATTTCCTTCCCAATCAGTCTCTATTTCTCACTTCCATTTGATAAGCCCTCCCCAGACTCACCAAACGGCCTCTCACTCACTGTTGTGTTTCCTGTCAATCCAGCTCTTGCTTACCATAAATTAGCATTTTTCAGTATCCACATTTAGATTTAAAACACAGAAGATAGCTCTGTTGACTGCATAAGAAGGGCACACAAACAGCCCAGCTGCCTGGGGGGCTGTCCATTCCATTCTGGTGCTGAAAAGAAGACAAGCAAGCAGAGTGGTGGCTCCCATGAGTGCTTCATTAAATTCTTATCATCAAGATGTTTGAAAAGAAAGAAGCCGGAGCTGTTTTCTCTGGGTAAACTCATGGATGAGCTTTGAAAACATGGGGAAGCACAAATAAGAAAAACCTGCAGGAGATGTCACTATGGGAAAAGGATCCAGTGTCGATGGATACCAAATCTTCATGTCTACCTTCACCCACTATACCCCAGTTCACAGAAAGCGGGGATCTCAGTGTTTCAGCAGGGCCATTTCCAGTTGTATTCTTAACACATTATAAAATTGCTTTGAAAATAATTATATATCTGCATGTACATACACTATACACACATAAACATATACATACATATATATCGGATGGAAGACTTGTCAAGTTTGGCAAAAATGTGGGTAAAGGCTGAAGCTGAGTTTGAATTTCTGACAAATTTTCTGAGCCAACAGCCCTCAAAGGCAGACAGTATGATAATCTCACACATGGAGTCTCTCTTTACTTTACCATTGAAGAAGTTAAAAATGGTCAAAAGGTACCATGCTTCCAGACTCACTTGGTGTTGAGTGCCTGACACATTTGACCATAAGACCACATATACTTGGCCCATGAACTATTTATTTACTCTAATATGCTATATAGTGTGTTATACTTTTTTCTGAGATATTTGTGTATGTACACATAGTTAAAAAACAGATATATACATCTATGTAAACATAGATATGTGACTTATTAGTTTTCCATTGTTGCTGTAAGAAATTACCACAAATCTAGAGTCTTAAAACAACACTCATTTATCTCACAGTTCTGTGGGATAGAAGCAAAGCACAGGTCTCACCAGGCAAAAATCACCTGTCCAGGGCTCCTATTTGGAGGCTATGGCGTAGAATCCTCTTCCAAGCTTATTCAGGTTCCTTGCTGTTATAGGGCTGAGGTCCCGTTGACGGACGGAGTCTCTCCCAGCTTCCTGCCTCCACCTTCAAAGTCAGCAACGGCACATCAAGTTTTCTTCATGCTTTCAGTCTTTCTGGCTTCCCCTTCTGCCACATCGCTTCTGTCTCCTTTTCTACCACATCCGATTCCAGCCACAAAATGTTTTGCTTTTAAGGGCTTGCATGATTAGATTGGGCCCACTTTAATAATCCACAATAATCTCCCTATTTTAAGGTTTATAGCCTTAATTACATCAGCAGGGTTCTTTTGCTATGTAAAGCAACTCATTCACAGGATCAAGGGATTAGGGCAGGGACGTCTTTGAGGGACCATGATCTGATCTCCACAGTGAACATATCACCTGAATTCCTTGGTATACTAAACTTCAAATGACATTTCAGAAATATTAGCCGATTATCCAGAGCTATGCACATCATTCTAAGATGTCTCTCCTCTGTTTTATCTTTCACATGTTTGTAAATACACTTAACCTTATTTAATCATTGGTTATCCTTCCTACTGATGTCTTGTACCTCAGCTCCATTCCATCCCTGGCCCATGTCTAACAATGGCAAAGACTAAAGATCTGTGCTGCAATCTAACCAACATGAGTGGGCCATGCCCACTGGCCTACTTCTCATTGAAGAGGTTAAAACCTTCTCTTTGTATCTTACCCACTATCAAGGATCCAACTATGAACCACCTAATGCCTCAGAATCATCATGTTGTCAATCAGCTGACTGTACTGGCCCTCTGCTTATATTTGTCCAAATCCTCAGATTAACCTCCTCCTTCTTACCTATGCCCACCTGAACCACACCTTAGAGCAATTTTACCTTAACAATCAGTCTACTTGGATGACCCTCAGGGATCAGCTTCTAGGAGAAAGGACAAATCCTGTTGTTCCATGCACCAGGTCTGGGCATATGCCTGCTCAAGCATGTGTAAGTCATGACAGCCATGCCATTTAGCATTTGCATCCATGGGGAAGTTAAGTGCAAATCATCTGCCTTATTTGTGTTCTTCAGAGAGCTACACTCTCTGAAATTAAAGTGTTGTTCTGTGATATATCAATACACTCTGTCTTGAGCCATCCATGAAAAAAAGCAGTTTCTTTGTCAAGGGTACATCAAATTTATTACAGCAGCCATCACTATTGTAGTTTCTCATTGTCCAACACAACTCCACGGTCTGGTTCTCATATGGCTTTCAACTCCCAGGTGTTTGTTGGGCCATCTGGTCTCTTGTTTCTAATTTTACTCCCATACTGCCTAAAAAGTCTGAATTCGGTTGTTCAGTATTCTATCAAATCTTTCCTCTGAATCTGTTTTATGTATTTCTTTCTACTATCCAAAATTGAATTCCAGTGACTTTAATTCAGATAATAGGTCTTGTTTCCAAGACAAACCTCTTTTATACCTGTATTTCTCTCCCACTTGCATTATTTTCCCTTATCCATCAAATGATTTTTATCATATAATCATCCACATTGCAAAATGATCAGCAAAGCTTTCTAAATATGAAGAAATAAGAATGTCATTTATTTTATTCCCCTGGAAGGTGAGGGCCTTCCACTTTGGAATCATGATGAGTTTCACAAATGTTCTCCATAGTCTTCTCTCTTCCTTTCATTAGGAAATGAATTTTGACCTAGAGCTGACCCTAGTGGCAGCCCATTAGATACGTCCTCACAGTTAAGAATATTGCTTTGTACTGATGGTCCTTGTTTATAGGCATGCAACCAGATTGAAGCTGCAAGGCTGTCCTGATCCCAGCCAATTTAATTTAACAAATAGAGTTTTGTGAAACTCAGTCTTACTCTTTTCCTGGCAACAGCCTGAATATTTTCAGATAGCCCTCTGCCAAACCAACCAACTTCCTCCACTCAGCTTTTCTGCAAAGCATGGTAGAAAAGCTACGATGGATAATACATTGTCAGACCAAGAAACAAAAATTGTAACTGACATCGGAACTTTTTGGTCAACCACTTCTCCATGCCCCTGAATTTCTTTCAACTAGCATATACTGCAACAGATTCTTCATAAAAAAATGGCAAACTCCCCAAGAGAAGAGAAGATTTTTAATGTTTTTTATATAATTAAAACAAAAACTTTGCATTTTTCCTGACATATTTATATAACAGTCCAATGCATGATTTTTTTATGACTACTAAGCTACTTTCTTTCCAACTTAAGAGGATGTCTTAGCCTGAGGTCTCCAGAAAATAGAGTCATAGGTAAGGATTAAAGTGCTGATACTTTAAGGAGTACAAACCATGGGCCCAAAGGGTGAAGAAAAAGTAAAAGGAGACAAGGAAAGATACAAAGCAATGAGAATATTGCATTATAATGTTGACTCACAACCTTCCTTGAATAGGTAGAATAGGTAACCCAGCAGGTGGGTTGTCTACAAAGTGAAAAGATCAACTCCACATCCAAGAAGTCAATGTAAGGAAGGAATAGGGAATAATTTCTGATTATCTCTCTCCTGTCTCCTGTTTCTAGCTGGTCTGAGTTCACCTTACAGGGTATTAACCCTCCTTTTTATCTTAGTCGCTTTAGTGACTCAAGATGCCACAACCCACACCTTCATTGTGAGGTTTCATCCAAGTCCACAAAGGGCTGTAAGAACCAGGAACACCAGCCTTGCTACTGGTCAGTCTAGCTTCTCAGGAGCACCCTAAGGGGGAAGGTCTGGCCTTCTCAGAGCAAGTGTCTGGTCAGCCCCCAGTGTCTGCAATATTGTCCAGGAGGTGGGTGGCAGTTCCCAGGGGAAGGAGGTAGAGTATCTGAGGACTCCTATAAGTCATGTGTCTCATACAGTGAGAATCACTTTTAACACAGGTTAAAGATTTGAGGAACACCCTTAGTGTGTATTTTCTTAAAACTAGGTAAACCAGAAAGAAAGAATGTGTGAAAATATTTCTGATGTCACCATTCATACAGAATTAAATGGTCTCAACTTAGAGAGAAGGCAGAAGGTGAACAAAGGGATATAGAAGAATTCCAAAGTCACTTGTCCCTTGTGGAAGTTGATGTATATATACTTTATATCTGATTGTTTTGGACATAAACTTATAAAAATTCAGAAATGTGAAACCTTTGAAGTGACATTAGACATTAATGGCTAAATTACTATCAATTTTATAACAAGGTAGTAGGAAGGTAACCTATTTACTTCTAATGATAAAATATCTGCTCTTGTAGCACCTTGACAAACGAAAAATACTTTTAAAAAAAATCTCCAATAATTATCACCATAAGATGAGCCCATCCTTCATCAGCCCTTTAAAAAGTGTACAAGTGTTACCCTCAATATCCACACATGACCAGATTTACAGATGCCACATAACCTAAGTGATGAAAGCTGGGTCTTCCAAAGGCAAGACTTAACAGCATCATGTGTGTCCAAGAATGGCCTTCAATCTTCGATGGTACCATGGGTACTCCACCAATGGCAGAAGAAAACTATGCTTCCTCTACATGTGGGCTTCCAACATGAATTCCCTGGATAGTAGATGGTATGGTTAGAATGTTTGTCCTCTCTCAAACTCGTATTGATATTTAGTTGATATTGTAAGAGTATTAAGAGGTGGGACCTCTACGAGGTGGTTAGGCTATGAGAGCTCTACCCTCATTAATGTATTAATGCTGTTATCATGGGAGTGCATTATCAGATTCCTTATAAAAGGACGAGTTTTGCTTTTCCACCATGAAATGATGCAGCAAGAGGGTCCCCATCAGATGCCAGTCCCTCTATCTTGGACTTCCCAGCCTCCAGAACCAGAAGCCAATCAATTTCTGTTCAGTATAAATTACCTAGTCTCAAATATTCTCTTGGAGTAGCACAAAATGGACTAAGACAGCATGTCTGGCATAACTATGCAGAATATGCTAAACTCAGACAAATGAAATATAAGACTGGCTTTTCCCTGCCCTGATTCTCATCTCAGATACAAAAATTATTCTCTTGGGTATCACTTAAATGCACTTATTGTTCAATTTGCTTTTTCTTTGAAATGTTCTGTTGAAAACTTTCCTATGAATTAACATATTTTTAAACTAGGGCATAGCCCACCAGGGCATGAAACTGTCTCACAGAGAAGCTGCCGCAGTATAAATTCCTAATACAAACATACCAAGAGGGTTTGGAATCTTATTCTGGATTACCACTTAATATCCCAACATCTTTTCCCAGACTTTTAACCTTGTCATGCTCTATCTCTGATAGCCATACTTCTGAAACTAACTAACTCAACAGACTCCTAAAACCATAGCCCATCATATCTTCTCTAGTCCATGTCCACAGACACCACTATTAACATATTATAGGCACCTGCTGGAGACCAAGCACTGGGTCAGCATAACTTACTACTACTGTTAGAGAAAAACAGCCCAGATGATATAGTACAGCAAGAGTGGACTGGGAACATTGTCTTCACACAGATGACACCCTACCAACATATGCTCATTTCATATTACTTCCATGATACCTTCTGTTCCAACACTACAATCACCTTTCTGTGCTGTATCAAACAACCATTCAAGACCTTTCATATTAGCTTGAAAGGCAGCACATTCCGTTGATATATTATGAGCTTTAATATCAAATCTGAGTCTGTCAATACTGACTGTAGCTCTGTGTGAGTTTCCTTTTGTCAGATTCACTTCCCAATTCCCTCATTTCCAAACCGAAGAATAGCAATTGCTACCTCATAGAGTTGTTCTAAAAATTAAAGAGAAAACATGAAAGCATGCCTGGCACACAGAAGGTAGTCAGTGTTAACCATTACTCCCTCATCCATGTTTTCTGCTTCCCAGGTAAAACTCACAGCCCCATCAAGTACATTTATGTCTGCTAGTGTGTGCCACTTTCATGAACCAGGAGGACATGCAGGTTCCACACAGACTTCTCAAACTTAAGGAATATCAATCACAACTTGGGAAACTATTACCTTGAGACCTCAGGATATGCTCTACTGATAGGGGTAGGGACAGCTCCACTGCAACTGGCTCATGTGCTCACAGTCTTGTTCATTTATTCAAGAAGCATTTATTGAGTTCCTACTATGTACATATCAATTAACTTTAAAGGAATCAAAGAAGGAAACACATGCCCTCTTGCTTTCTAATAGTTAACAAGTTAGTTGATGTACCAACACACAAAGACCCAAAAAGTTAAATAACATATAGGAATCAGGTGAGAGGTTGCAAGCTTAGAAACACATCAAAGCATAGATAATAAAGTTTTAAATGAGAGCTACAGACCTGAGCTCTACAGCAGGGTACTCAATCTCATCATTATCAACATTTTGGACCATATGTCCAAAATGGACCTTGGACCTTGTGGTAGGTGGCTGTCCTGTGCATTGTAGGATGTTTAGCAGCATCCCTAGTATATTAGTTTCCTAGGATTGAATTTCCCCATAAACCAAGTGGCTTAAGACAACAAAAATTTATTTTCTCCCAGTTTTGTAGTCTAGAAGTCCAAAATCAAGATGTCCACAGACTCCCTCTGAAGACTCTAGGGAAGAATCATCCTGTGTCTCTTCCAGCTTCTGGTGGTTCTCGGTGATCTTCAGAATTCCTTGACTTGTAGCAGCATAACCTCAATCTCTGCATCTGTTTTCACACGGCCATCTTCCCTCTGTGTCTGTGTGTCTGTGTTCAAAGTTCCCTTTTCTTATAAGGACAGCTGTCTTTGGATTTGGGTCCACCCTAATCTAGTATAACCTCATCTTAACTTGATTATATCTGCCAAGACCCTATTTCCAAATAGGATCATATTCATAGTTAGTTTCTGGGTGGACATGAATTTGAGGGAACACTTTTTAATGCAAGATATCTGGCCTCTACAGCATCCCCCTACCTACTACCACCACCAGTGGTGATAATCAAAAATGTCTGCAGACATTGCCAAATGTCCCCTGAGGGGAAAAATCCCCCATAATTGAGAATCAGTGCTTTATAGCGATCTCGGAAAAGGGAAATATTTATGTGAGCTGCATATTTAGTAAGGTGTCGACAGAGCAGGTGGGGTCAAGGGGGCTGGTTTCTCTGGCTTTTCACAGCTACTTCTCCCTCTTCATCTTTTTTTCCACTTTGTTGCTATTTACTTCTCTTTTTCTTCTCCTTTTATGTTCTCGTCCTCTCTGCCTCTCCTTTTCTCCCATTTCCCATCCTATCCCCACCTCCCTGACAGTGCCTTCCTTCCCCTTGCTTGAGGGGTTGCTGCAGGGTAGCAACAGGAGGAAAGAACAGATTCCCCCTGGGAGGTGAAAAATAGGTGGGGACGAACTGGAAAGAAGGAGACACAACAGGCTTCCTCCTTCCCTGTCACCTTGTGAAGAATGGCTCTTACCCAGTCTTTTCTTTTTCAAGAGTTTATTAAATTCAATCAGTGAGAGAGAAAAAAAGAAGGAGAAATAAAAAAAGGAATTATGAAGTCTTGAGAAAAATTACTTTTTTTAAGGTTAAGTAGCATGACAATAGCAGCTGATAGAGCAAATTAAATTCTAACTGCACCAGTGATTTGATAGATATCATTTTGCTAAGTGTTACTAAGAAAATGCCTTCTTGGGGATATGAAGCTCAAATTCAGAATGAACACTTGTCAGTTGTGGCATTCGATTCAATTAGGTGAAATTCATTAATATAAAGAGGAAAAGGGTCAGATAGAAAATTGAAATTTATAAAACAGATCCAAAGCATTTTTATAGAAAACAGACATGCAGCATCTTCAGGAAAGCACATATTTATTTAATTCAGGGCCAAAAAGGAAGGAAAATATTTCACCTTTGTATCAGTGAGCAATCATAGGTGTGACTAGAAATTGTTCATTTCTTGTGACATTTGAAATACATGCATAAAATAGGCTTTATCTCTGTGAACCCAATAGAAAGCTTGCCATTGATTCACCCCTCCCAGGAAAACATTTTCAGTCACTAGGACATGGCCCTGTTGTCACAGGTAGCAAGATGAAGCTAGCAATGACTGCAATTACTCTGTGCCAATCCTGCACATCAAGAATTTTTAACATCAAAGGCAATCACCAACTGGGACTTTCCAGTAACTATCTAGTTATCCTTAAAAAAATTAGTAAAATGGGTGCTATAAAATGTTCTCCATCAAATATTTATCACCCATTTAGTAGATCACATCTCCTAAAGCATTCATGCAGGGCTGACTAAAAGAGTTTCAAAATCTTATTTTGCCTAGATGCAAGCAAGTCTACCTCATTAGTAATCAACTACCAGCCAGGTCAGCCCTAATAAGTCATTAATATATACCTTGCACTGTCAAATCCAGTAATTGGGTACCACATATCCAATAAGCCACCAGATGCTATTATTAATAAGGGCCTCAAAGTTTCACCAGGATTCATATTGTGTAAGCGAGGCACCAAATGGCATAATTTTTCATTGCCTTCCAACTTGCGCTATGATAGATCAACACAAAGCAGCCAGTGCTTGAACCCAAAGGCAGAGTCTCTCTGTACGGCACATCATTACCATCAATTCTTGATGCTTCCAATAGAGGTATTGTTTGCACAGCCTTCTTCCTGTGGGCTGTTAAGCTATGAGTAACTTTAAGAGGTCCATTTTTCAGAAGTTCCTAATTCCTCCTCTTCAAGGTACAAGATTTCCAGGTCAGTAATGTTATTCACTTGACCATAAAGAAAGAGATTACATCCTGTATCAATTAAGTACCTTTTAAAAGGAGGAGCCTTGTATGTCCAGTGCAAAGGGAAGGGAAGATTGAAGAGAGAAATTTTAGCAGCCAAAAATCAGCAAGAAGAGGGCCAAGGAGTAAGGATGGTAAATAACTCTCTCTCCTCAACTTACTGAGCTGCCAATTACCCTGATCCAGAGAATCTGCAAAATTTTATTCATTCCTGCATTCACTCAGTGAAGATGGATGATCTACCCATCTACTCATTCTGTCATTCAACAAATATTTATTGACCAATCAATCATCGGGCCCTGTGCCAGAGCCTTGAATGGAAAAAGACTTCTTTGATAAATGGCCCAATATTGGTATATTTTAGGAAAGGTGACAGCTTCCAGAAGATGCTGTCCCTCTACCTGCCCTCCACCTGCAACTCCTGGTCATCCTCCAAGTCTCAGCATAAAAGCCACTTCCACAGAAAAGCCTCCCTTGACTGCTTCCTCCCAGTTATAGATACCATAGCACTCTGTGATTCTTTACACATTTGCTATTATTTAAGTAATTACTTTCAAAATTCCTTTAATGTCTGTATTCATTACTAAACTGTAAATTTCTATTGTGCTCACTATAGTATTTCTTGTGCCTAGCACAGTGACTGGCACATAGTAGGTACATAATTGTTGCTGATTGATTGACTGTTGGTGCCACAAACTGTGAGAGGCAACTACCAATGGGATAGCTTAGCAGCAGCACAGTGTCCTGAACCAAGGCCTTTGACTAATATTTATGGCTTTACCATCCATAAAATGTCTTCTCTAAATGCTCTTTCTTTCTCTTCTCTCTCTCTCTCTATCCCACCCCCCCAAACATATGTTTCCTGCAGGTAAAATGAGATGGTTAATATAATGCTCAAGCAGACACATAGGGACTGTGTAAAGGGTATTGGACACGATGTGTTTATTGTCTTATTTGTTCACTGCTGCTCCCCAGAGTCTAAAATGGAGCCTGAGAAAGAGGAGGTGCTCAATTAGTATACTTTCAATAAATGAATGAACAAACTGATTAAATAATTAATTATGGAAAAGTTATGCTCCTTTATGCTCACCAATGACATTTTATGACTCCAGAAAAAAAGGAGTCAAGTATAAACTAAGGACTCTGAACAGGGCACAGCACATCAGGTTCCCTTCCGTGTTCTCCCATTAATCATTATCATTTCTGGCTACACTGGGGTCTGGGGCTCCATGGAGAGCCTACGTTATAAATAATAAAAGCATTAATAGTTAACATTTAGGAACTACTTATCATGCAGGCAGAGCAAGGTGCCTTATTTGCATTATCTGGTTTTTATAATCAAGATCACACATGGAGGTGTTGTTATGATCACTATTTCTAAAATGAGGACCGAAAGGGGCTCAGAAAATTTAAAAGATATGCCCTAGGTCACAGAGTTAACAAGTAGAAGATGTGTGATTCAACCCAGGTCTGTCTGGCCTCAGAGCCCTCTCTCTTAACCCCTGCACTATGCGCTTCCTTCTAAAACTATGATGTTATGAACTCAGGGCTACCTTATGTGGCTGCACAGCCTGCATAATGCACAGGTCCATCGGGCTCCATTCACATAGAGGACGATGGGAATGGTGCCCTAAGGATTTGGGCAATGCAGCAGTGCCACTCAGACTTGAGGGGATAAGACCACATGACACCAAGCTATTGGCTTCATCCTTGGCAGAACTTCAATACTTACCTCCCAAGGAAGCTTTGAAAGAGAATGTGGTTGCCATTGTCTCATCACACTATTCATGTGATTACTCAGCATGACAATAACAGTGATTCTAAAGCCCCTGGTACAATTCTGTCTTTTTGTCCAAATCACTCTGGCACAAGAGCCTTGCCCCCCACCTCACTCGCCACCCCATGCTATGCCCATCAATACACATTTACAATAGATTTCATTCAACTCCAATGGTTCTCTGGTTAATTTACACAGTACCAAACTGACCTTTCCAAATGTGTCCCACAGCACGGTGAGAGTGAGGAAAATTTACGGCCAGGGACCAAAAATATGCTACCTTGTGAAATATGGGTTTTTTCCTGGCTTGATTTGAACTTCGTATCAGAAACTGCAGAGTGGTTCAATGATTATTCACCATCTGAGGAAAGGAAAAGGCAGTTCAGAGGCCTTCAGGGGCCATATTTCATAGCCCTATCAGACGTTCATACAGGTGATTAAAAGCCCTGCAAGCAGTGGCAACTGCAGGGCCTGCTGGTCACATTCTAGAGAAAGAGATGGATTTCACTGAAGGGGAAGAAACTTAAAGAACCCACAGGCACTGGAAAAATTGGTACAAATTTCCCCCCTGAATTCACTTGAGAAGAAAAAATTATCAAGCTTTCCCTTCCTCTTCCAATCTTTTGTTCTTTCATGAAAATCCATCAAGGCCCCTTTAACCCACACTTTTCTGAGCACAGACATGACTTTGATGATATTTGGATTGATCCACTCCACCCTGAGGCATCTACCTTGTGAGGAGATGCAGAAACAAGATGAATTTCTGGAACGATCAAGGCATCAGTTCAAGCATTGGTGGGAAACAGCCCATGAAACTGGGGAAATCCACGAGGGAGAGCACAGCATCCTGGGACTAGTGGTGAGCCCCCCTAGCCTGAATGTGTAAGGGGAGGGAGCCATTACTGGTCCACAGAAAGGGCAGTGGGGTGGAGTGGGGACCCTGTCAAAAGCTGTGACCTTCAGAGGAGGGCTGTACAGCTAAGGAGGAAGCTAGGAGAATAAGTACTGTGGTCTCCCTCTCCTCCCTTTATCTGATCTTTTGTATTATCTCCCATTGGCCAAACCCAACCAAAGCTATTTCAGCAAAGGATCCCACTGATGTTGACTGTAAAGATCAGCCTCCCAATTCATAAAGTCATCCTCCAGGGCTGAAAAGTAAATATGGAGTGTTGGAAGAGATAACTTGAAAATGTCTAGCACACCAAGAAAACTTTAAAAACCCACTTTTATCCTTGACCCCCAAGCCTGCCTCTAATTTAGTGAAGATCATTTGTCTATGTACGCCAGCCTGACTGGTACACAGCAGTACAGCTAAATTTCAGTTAGACAGCCCATTGCCAGTTTGATGTGAGCTTTCTTGTTTGAATTTACAAAATACTGCTCTCATAGTAAAATCTAAAAATGTTCTGATTACTTTGAACATATCCTTCCTTCTCTCCTATACCATAAACTCCTTTGAGGCAGAAAAACATGATTTGTTAATAACCAATATAAATTGGGTACCTACTTACATCAGGTGTTCTATACATTTGTTATTTCATTTAATCATCGTAACGAACATATAGATGAGGGAATCAAAGCTCAGAGAAGCTAAGTTTTATAGTGACACACAGCTAGTGCAGTGTAGATCAGAGATTCAGATTCAGGTCTTTCTGACCCTGAGGTTCAAGTTCTTAACCACCATGTCAGTCTGTTTCTTATTGATCTTTGAAGTCTCTACAATGCTTAGTAAGGTACCCAACACACAGCAGGCCTCCATATGTTTGGTTTTTGGATGGATGGATGAATGGGTGAATGGATGGGTGGATATAGCCTAATGAACCAAAACCATAATTCTCAATCTCTAGTACTATCTCCTAGATGAGATTCTCTAGACCCACTTCATTAATTCATTTCATAATCAATTATTGGGCCAGCATTTTCTTAATCATCTCAAAAGGCAAGAAAAAGATAGGAAATACAGCCCTGGGTCTCACATAGTATCTAGTATTTCTGAGAAAACCTGTCCCAACATACACAGGTCAAGGAACATAACTGAGTTCATAATCAAGCAACTATGTGTAGTGGGTAGAGAATGACCAGAATTCAGCTATATCGCAAATGCTGATCCTGTGAAAAGCTTAGACAATTCTCAAGAACACAGTGAGTTCTGTGCAGGCAGAGAAGTAGCAGTAAAGAAAGGATGTTAGATAGCAAGGGTAGACACATACAGAGTTGAGAACAAAGTCAGGAAAGGGGCCATTTTAAGGCAGTTGCTTTGATTAGCATGAGGAAAGCATGGAGGAGGGCACCAGTCCACTGCCCCTTCTGGGAATATATAGTAGGTGTACCCATCCCTATTCCTCCCACTGAGTACAGCTAAAATCTCTGGTCATATACAAAACAAATATAAGAAGTCTTTAAAAAGCGAAGAGAAGAAGGTGGACCAGCTAGGGATCCCAGGACCCAAGAATGACACAGGAGTAAGTTCCTTGTTTCTTTTTTTCTCATAGTTCTTAAACTCGGAGCTAAACAAGTCAGCAAGCCAGAAACACCAATGGTCACAGACAAAAAAGCCCCAACAAAAGTCAGAAAGTTTTACTTAATAATACTCCAGCCAAATACCACAAAACAACAATAAACAAACAAAAAAACTGGGGAATCTAGACTTCCACTCTGGACAGGCCCCAGTGGGAGGCCCTATGGAGACCCCCCCCACTGGCCCACCTCCCAACACAGTGGTGTGTCAGAGAAGGCCAGGCAGGAGACCTGCAGTTTCAGGAGGCCATGTGAGAAGCCTATGACACTTCCTACCCAAGCAGTAATGAGGCTCCTCACCTGCTCCCCACTGGGATGATGTCAGAGGAGTCCTAGTGAAAATCCATACTTTCACCACCTCCCAGTAGGAATGAGGCCACCCCTACCATGGTGGTGTCATAAGAGGCCATGTGGTGAGCAGTGGTCTACAACCCTGCCCCTCCCAGCCGGAGTGGTATCAGTACAGGCCCAGTGTGGAGCCAGAACCCCCACTCCCAACCAGCAGTAATGTGGAGGCCCCCTTCCCTCTGGGGTCAATGTAGGGAAAATGGGGAACCTGTACTGCTATGTTCATCTAGCAATAACAGTGGTGCCCCTGCCCTTCCCCTGCTGTTACAGCAGTATCAGAGGAAGCCACTCTGTTTCCTAGGACTTCCATAACACATTACCACCAATTTGTTAAATCAACAGAAATTTGATTAAATCAACAGAAATTTATTCTCTCACACTGCTGCAAGCCAGAAATCTGAATCAAGGTGCTGGCAGGGCCAAGCTCATTCTGAAGGCTCCAAGGAAAATCCTGCCTTGCCTCTTTCAGTTTCTGGTGCCTCCGGTGTTCTTTGACTTGTGACAACATAACTCCAATCTTGAGCTCTGCCTCCATGTGGCCTTCTGTGTGTCTTTGTATCCTCTCCTCTATGTATAAGGACACCAGTCCAGGATGGCTTCATCTCAAGACCCTAATTACATCTTCAAAGACCCTGTTTCCAAATAAGGTCATATTCTGAGGTTCGGAGTAGACATGAATTGGGGAGACACTATTCAAGCCACTACACTAGCTCAATAAGGAGGTTTAAATAAGATCCATAGTCTCATAGCTCAAAATGTCCAGGTTTCAATCAAAAATCACTCATTATACAAAAGACCAGGAAAATTATCCTGAAAAAGGGCAATCAAAACAGAAGATAACATGGAGAAGACAGAGATGTCAGAATTACCTGACAAAGATTTTAAGCAAAAATCACAAAGCATTTGATTTTGATTCCAACTGTCATAAAAATGCTTCAGTGAGCAATTATGAACACTTGTGAAGTAAATGAAATTAAAAAGCCTTGGCAAACAATAGAAGATATAAAGAAGGACCAAATAGAAATTTTAGAACTGAAAAATACAATTACTGAAATGAAAAATAATTAATGGATGGACTGAACAGGAGAATTAATGAGACAGAGGAAAGAATAAGTTAACTTGATGATAAAACAATAGAAATTACCCAGTCTGAACAACAGAGGGAAAAAATAGACTGAAAAAAGGAACAAAGCAATCCTCAAAGACCTGTGAGACAAAAATAAATGATTTATCATGTAATTGGAGTCCAGAATTAGAGGAGAAAGAACACATTGCTGAAAAAGTACTAAAAGAAATAATGACTGAAAACTTCTCCAGTTTGGCAATGGAAAACAACCTACAGAGTCAAGAAGCTGAGCAAACACCAAACAGGATTAACCCAAACAAATTTACAGCAAGACACATCATAATTCAACTTTTGAGAAATGAAAAAAAGAAAGTTCTTGAAAACAAGAGAGAAACAACACCTGACCTATAGGGGGGAAGAAAACTGAATGACAAAAACCACAGAGGCCAAAAGAAGTGGCATAATATTCTTTGAGTGCTGAAAGAAAGGAACTGTCAACCCAGAATCCTAAATCTAGTGAAAATATCCTTCAAAAATGAAGGATCAATCAAGCAATGTAGTCTACCATATTAACGGGCTAAAGAAGAAAAATCGCATGATTATATCAATTAATGCAGAAAAAGCATTTGACAAAATTCAACACTCATTCATGATAATAACTCTCAGAAAAATAGGAATACTTGAAACCCTCAAGTAGAGGGTTACATCTTCAACTTGGTAATAATTATCTGCAACAAACCTACAGCTAACATTATATGTAATGGTGAAAGACTAAATGCTGTCCTCCTAAGACTGGGAACAAGGCAAGTGTATCCACTCTCACTACTATTTTTCAACATAGTCCGAGGAGCTCTAGCTATACCTGGATAACTGAGAACAGTCCCCGCACTGGTCTCCCTGGCTCCAGTCTTGGCAGCCCATTCAAATCATTTATCCCGAGAGTCGTCCTTGATGATTCTTCTTCTTGCATATCCTTTGTCCAACCCAACAGTAAAATCTGTTGCTCTGCCTTCAAAATGGGTCCAAAATACAGCCTGCTCCCCACCTCTATGGTCCTGTTCAAAGTCACTACTGTTTTTTTTCCTAGATCAAGGCAACAGATTCCGCAGGGTCACCTTTACCCCTTCGTGGTGCCCTCATAGCAGCCAGAGCAATCCCTAATATACAAATCAGACCACATCACTCTTCTACTTCAGCCTACCAATGGTGCCCACGTCACTCAAAGAGAAAGCCAGCATCCCTTACAACTGCTACAAGCGCCTGGCCCTCATCACCCCTCAGACCTTACCTCTGTCTCTCCGCCTTGTTCACTCGATTTAGCCACATTGGCCTCCCTGATTAGAAACTACCAAGCACACTCCTGTCTAAGGGCTTTAAAAAATGTTTTTCAAACGTGCTTTTACAATTGCTATTTCCTTTGCCAAAAACAGTTCTGTAAGTCTCTCTCCTCCAAATGCTATCTCTCAGGGAGACTTCTCTGACCACGTCTCACAATTCAGAGCCCACAGCCCCCTGGCACACCCCATCCTCCACTTGCTTTTCTTTATTCCATTTCCCTTAGAACTATCTGGCATTTCGTTTGTCAGTTTATGTGTTGATTATCTGTGTCCCTTCACTGCAGTGCATACTCTCAGAAGGGCGGGACTTTATCTATTTTGCTTCCTACTCACTACTCTGTCTCCACTGATTAGAAGGGTGCCTGAATATATCAGGCACTTGATAAATACTTGCTAAATAAATGAGTGAATTAAAATAATACCTTAAGTGTGTCTTTCTACCTCCTTCCTTCCTTCCTTCTTTTCTCCCTACTTTTTTTCTTTCTTTAAACAAATATATGAAAGCCTACTGGCAGTGCAAGGCAGCAAACTGAATTCTTGCAAAACATGGGTGCCTAGGCCTGTCTGTTTTCTGCAAAACTCCAAGCATGTAAACAAAATATCACATGAGAAGCAGACAGCAACTCAGTTTACAAAAAGTTAATTAGTGTAAATCTGTGCAAATTTTTATGGAAATGAACATAGGAAAGGAACAGAGAAGCATTGGGAACATCAGTGCTCCCAGGATTTATAAATTAATTATTTCATATGTCCAACTAATGCTTCCTCCATGAGAGTGATGCTAATTATTGCCCCCATTTCCTGACTGCCAGAGTCCTTGGGAGCGCCTCCTAACACCCGACAAATGGAGAGTCTAGTGGCCCCTGTTATTCAGACAATTTGCTTGTGCTAGAAGGCTGTCCACACATGGCAAGGAGAATAGCAGGGTGATTTTTACTTAGATTATGGGTAGGCAAAGATCATGTGTCAAAATAGGAGCTTGCCTTAGGTCCCTTTCATCTATCTCTCTCTTAAGGCCACAGCCAGTCAGATATTCACTTTCAGAACTGTGAAAGTCCCCATTAAGTCTCTGCTCCAAGGAGTTCAGTGGGATAGGTTTGTGTCCATCTGCAAAAGCCCTGATAATGGACACAGGGCTTGCTGTTCCCATCTTGGTATAAATTATGGATCAGAGCTAGAGAATATCCAGCCCATCCAGCAACCCCGCACTGATGGAACACCCTTCACCTCTCTTCATGCTGAAGCCAGCCCTCCGGGTAATAAAAGCATAATCAAATGCCAACTTGCACGCAACTGTTGTTATTCCAGACAAGCGCCTGTTCCAGTCTGCCCAAGAAGTGGGAAAGATTATTCATTTAGTTCTAAATGCAATTTATTTTCTGAACTTGTTTCAGTTTGATTCTCCCATGCTTTATGCTCCATAATAAGTTTATATTCTGTTCTACTTGAATCACCAAAACCTCAGGGGCATCTCTTGCAAGTTACAGAGAGTGATGATTAGCAACTCAAAACGGAAACATGTTCAAGACTTCCAGAAACAGAACCCAAGCCCATGGAGCAAAATGTAACTCAGAGCCTGGAGCAGATGTAGCAAGAATCTGAGGTTTGAGAGATCAAATGCGCACCTCTGCTCCAATCACTTCTTTGCAGATCTCAATGCTTCAGTTGGGTCTGAATACCTGGGGCATTCTGATGCAGCAGGTGGAGGCTGGTTTTTGGCTTCTGCTTCAACGCCTGGATTTCTCCACCCTTTCTCCCTGCCAGACAGTAAGCTGACCACATGCTTTCTCTCCTGTGTCTGACACTTTCACGACCCAGGCACACTGGGCTTTTGTGGCAGAAAAGAAAAATCACTGTGCAAGATGAGCTATGGCTGATGGTTGAAGCTTGCCAACGAAGCCAGAAACCCATGCATGTTCTTAATCAGAGAAGTTAGGTAGCTTAGCTAAATTCCCACAGTTAGTAAGTAACAGACCTAGAAGGAGGGTCTCCTGCATCTTAGGGCTGCGATCTCCCCCTATTTAACACCCTTATACTTGCTCCCTTCTTTTATTTCTTGTATTTTCCTCTGTCTTTTTCACCCTTTTCCTCTAAAATTTTCCTGTAACTTTCTCGTAACAACACTTTATTCTACTATTGAGTTTTAGAAAACAATTATCCAGTACTATGGCATTTTATGTATTTTCTCTTTGGCTGCTTCGAAGAATTCCCCTTGATGTTTGGTGTTCTGCAGTTTCACTTTGGTGTGTCCAAGTGCAATTATTCTTATCCTCAATTTAAGGATTCATTTCCTTCATAATTTTGGGAAATTCTCAGCCAGTATATTCAAGACAGTGCTGCTTCTTCCTACTCTGTCCTTTTTTCTGAAACTGCTTGGACTTTCTCATTCTATCTTTTATGCCCCTCAGTCTCTCTTTTGTGGTGTCCAGCTCTTTCTCTAGGTCATGAATCCTAGGTATGTCCTCAAATATGTCTTTCATTTCCTTAAATTCTTCAACTGTGTCTAAAAATGCAACTTCACTTGTCTGCTGTGGTTCTAAATTCAATGGATATTTCTTTCATTTCTAAAAGATGTGCTTGCTTTATTTTTCATAAATATGCCTGTTGATTTTCATAGTTTCTTACCCTATCTTCATAATTTCTATTCTTTCTTTCATTTAGTTGGTCATTTTAAACATGCATAATTTTAAGCATCTTTCAGATTGTTCCATCATCTCCATGTCTTCAGAGTCTAATATTCCTGATTGTTGTGACTTTTGGTTTTCCTTCATGGTGCATCGTTTCCTTGTTTGGAGTATACATTTTTATTATCTGCTCATCTCCAGCAGTGGTAGTCCAGTGTGCCTGGGCTGCAAAAGTATTATTAAAGAGTGGTTCTGCAATGCCTTCTTCTGGGAAGAAAATGAGTTTCACCAGAACCTGTCTTTAAATTAATTCATCCACTTCCTTCATACCAAGCTGGTATTAGGTATTCATGGCAGATCTCTTCTATATCTCTCAGGCAACATTTTTCTTCCCAATCTGAGCTTTCCTTTAAAACACACTGCCTGGAGCTACTCAGGAAGACACACCCCAAGACACCTCATCTGACAGTTGCTGAGCCTCCTTATATCATTAGCGTGGAATGTAAATAAATTAGGATGGCTGTGCTTTTTCCATCAGCAAGTAATTAGGCAAGTCACACCTGCCTCAGGTTAATTTGTAGACACATTCTGACTCCTTTCTGAGTTTTTTACCTGTCTCTTTGGGCAATTAACAGGCTCAGCTGAATTTTCTATGACTCACCTCAAAATGCCATATGCTCATAACGGTCCGTGAATAGAAAAAGCATCTGACACCTCAACAAAAACATAAGCAAACACTAAGTATACAAACACTTCTGCTGGACACATATGCCTATGATTTATTGTCTCTTATGTGGCTTTCATCACTTCTTGAAATAAATAAGCAAAACTAAACTAATTTCCAGTGACATTTGCATTCAGATCAGAATTTCTGCATCCAAAGAGTAAACTTCATTATCAGAGAGTAAGTCAGAGATATTGTAACTTTCAGCATCCTAAGGAAAGGACATGTCTAAGTATCACGCATGAAGGGCAAAATTGTTATCTAGTGGTTGGATTATCACAAAGTTATCAGGTAAGAACTTAGTTGGCTCTAAATCCATAAAACAAAGAGTTTATGACCTTAAGCCTCCCTTTATTCCCCAGTCTTTTCACTTCCTTGTTCTACACACCTTCCACATTGAGTCAGTCCATCCATTGACTATCTCAACTCCACCAGACCTGCTGGGCACTGCTGGGGAAAAGTACCCATCCATATAGGTTGAAGCCACCCAAATCCATAGCCTCCCTAGTTGCTGGTCCTTAAACCTCTGTCTCTCTGTCACCCTTTTCTCTCTCACTGGTCTGTTTTTTCTTCGATTCCCTTTAATGGATGTTCCTACTTCAACCATTCCCTCCATCAGTAGATGACCTCATAATACTCCACACAAAACTTCAAGTATATGGGGCATGACCTCCTTTCTACTTCTTGCTCAGGGACAGAAGTTCCTTTTCTATTGTTCATGACTAATCTATCTTGATTTCCTTCTAGCTTCTTTGGGATACTTCACCGCACTCATTACCAGTCTTGACTGTTTCTGATCTTTTTTATCTCAAAATTTCCTTCTGCTCCAGCCAGACATTTTAGAAGCTTTCTAAAATGCTGCTGTCTTTAAACAAAACAAACAAGCAAAAATCAATGATAACAACAACAAGCAATATACACCTCCTCCCTCAATCCTGAATCTTCTCTAATTATTGCCCTAATGGTCTCTTTCCCTTAACAATCAAGTTTCTCAAAAAAAAAAAAAAAAAAAAGATTATGCATATTATGTTCTTTCCTACCAGCCAACATTTTTAGCCAAGGAAATGAATCAGCTCTTCTTTTGCATCCTCACCTTACTTGGCCTTGTTGTAATATTTGACAATTTTATTTACATTGGAGAATATATTGAAAACCACTCTCTATACCCCTCTCCCAGGTATACTTATATTTGGAAGCAAATACATATGTAAAAAAGAATTTAATGGAACCGTTTTTACCCACCTTAGATGGCTAAGAAAGAGATGCTCGTGGCTGGTGTAGCCTGATAATTCTGCACTTCTTGTTTCACAAAGAAGCAGGAAAATATATTCTTAACAGAAGGGTTATCCACTGCTTATATGACACTGAACTGTGTTGTCCTGAACAAAATGAAAAAGTGCTCACCTTAATGAAGTGTGCTAGCTTCCTATGTAATAGTGAAGACATCAACTACGTGTTGATGGAGAGAATGCATAAGAATCAGAGCATTCATCTGCCTTCATTTATGGGACCAGAGCTGTGCTCTTCTCATTAAGGCTCAAAAAAAAAAAAAAACTCTTTAGTATCTATCTAAGCCTTATGTGATCAAGTTTGGAAGATACAGGAGGGGTTAAGGGAGCAGAATTTCCTGCTCATGTGAGAAGGATTAGGATTTTCTGAAGAAGAGAACAGGTACTGGATTTGGGGGGCTTAAGTACAGGAGATCCTGGTGAAAATTAAAAGAAATTAAGTAATATTTGGAGAAGGACATCTTTCCTGGGAGGCACCACCCTTTCAAAAACATCGGTCCACAAGGTGTTTCCCATGTGGATGCAAGAGAGCAACCAAACCAGACAAAACAGTAACATTTGCCCCCTTTGCCCCCTCTGTGCACACATGTTCTACCACTCTGTGAGATCTGTGAGACCTGTTAGAAAAACAACAACCTCTATTTCCACTATAGTCCAGGATTTTGCTTGGTGAAAACAAATCATGAGGTACTAAGAGCAGGGGCAGCAACTGTTCTATGCTCATCTTGCCAGGGGCTTGCGAGATGGCTGTGCTGACAGAGATTGGGCTGTGGGACTAGCCTGCTCAGCGAGAGACGATGCCAGGCTGGGGGCAGAGGCAAGGACTCCCCAGGTATGAAAGCTGATTCCCCATAATGTACCTTAGCAAGTCACAGAGAAGGAGAGGCCCTGCCAAACCTGCGTTCATCTCTAATCAAGTCCCGATTGCTCTCATACGCTCCAAATAAACTGCCTGCCCAATTGCATGCTGTTCTCAGCTCTCATGCTCTCAGGACCTCCAGGGTTACCCGTCTAAGTGTAATTCATCGCCTGTTCCCCAAAACTTGCTCCTCCTGCTGAATTTAGAGATTCGGAAAATGGTACCACCATCTACCCATTGCCCATGGATGTGATCTGACCATCCTCCTCTTTTCTTGCCCACACATTTCTTCCTCTCTACGTCCATTGATACTGTTCCTGTTCATACTGTTACAAAAATCACTTAGAGTTCTCCCTGCCTCTCTCTCTAGTCCTCTAGCCCTCCAATCTATCCTGCCCACTGATGGAAGAGTAACATATCTAAAATCCAAAACTGTTTAAAGATTCCCCACTGACTATAGGATGAAATCAAAACTCCTACTTAGCGTGGTCTGCAATGCCCTCCGAGATCTGTCCCCTACCTACCTCTCCAGCATCATTTCCTGCTTTTCTCTCCCTTGCCCACTTTACTCCAGCCACCCTGGTTTTCTTTCCATTCCTGAAACAGACTGACTGATTCCTGCCACGCGGCCTTCTCACATGCTAGACCCTCTGCCTGTAATCCTCTAACTCTCTTCTCCACACTCACCCCATTTTACCCCCACCCCTTCTCAAATGGCAAATTCTTGTTTTAAGGGTATTGGCTTAAATGTTGGTTTTACAAAGTGGTCATCCTTACCTAAATTGTGTACCACAACTACCCCACCTTATTCTTTATCACTACAACCTACTTGTTTTGTCTATGGCTACTATCAGATTAGATGAATATTCACTTATGTAATCGTTTGCTGGTTTATTGACTGTCTTCCATTGGTCTGAAAGTGGCAAAAAGTCAAAAAGCTAGAAACTATATATATCTCTCTATATATATGTATAGTCCATATAGTCCCTGGCACCTAGTAGATGCCAATACAAACTGGTTGAATGAATGATATATGAACTTATGAATGAATGCAGGCTGTGAGTTGTTCACAGCTGCCTCGTGCCAATGAACCTTCACTTGCTATAATCTTCTAGGCTGGAGAAGGCCCTCTTGTCCATTCTGCCATACTGGGAAACACCCACACAGCTTCCATGCCTTAGGGCTAGCATCAATAGCTCTTATAAGTCTTACCTGACTTCCTCCTTTCACTCCGGTGTATAGTATTCAACTCCCTCCTTTATGCTTCATCTCCAGTTTGCATAAGCTTCCTTTATAGTGCTTACAACACTTATATGCACTATTTGTTTAATTTCCTCTTAAGAAAATTCTTTAATTACTTAAGGATGAGGACTATGTCTTAGTCATCACTGTATCTCTAGTATCTTGCCCAGCATCAGACACTAAATTAAAGTTATTTTTGAGTTAACAAATGAAAGACTGACTGAGACATGCTTATGATTCTATTTTTCCTTACAGTACTTGAAACATCCTACTGTATAAATTGTCAGACAATCTTCTTTGTGCACATCATCATTCATTAACTGGGGTGCTGGGATGTATAATAGTACAACACATAGGTTAATACCTAGTAAATTACATGTCCTCCAAAAAGCAAGATATGTCATACTGCACAGGGAAAAGGAGAAACACCATGCAGAGAGGTCAGTAGTAAGTCCATTAAGTTTGCAAAATACTGTGCAAAACTGAGCACCAATGGTCCATGACCTTATTTGGGTAAAAGGGTTGTTTTAGAGGTCTCACTGACAATGTTGAACATAGAGACGCCAAGCAAGGTGGAGTTGGAAGAGTTAGCCTTTTAGAGATTAATTCTACACCTGGATAAGAAGAGTGTCACAATTAAACACTAATCCCTGAACACATCCAGCACAAATGTTCAATCAGAGTTTTTGTTTCTAATGCTATTAGTCATATAGTACTGTCTTCAGCCCCACAGCCACTCTGAGAATAAGGCTTGAAAAATACTCATCAAAGAGACTCTTCCATTTCCAGCAACATGGTAGATGAGATACTCCCACTCAACTTCCCCACAAAAGCAACTGAAGTGGTTGATAAAATACAAGGTATCGCCATACTGGGCTGTAAAAGAAAATGTACTATACTCCAAAGCCAAGTAAAAACAGAAAACTTGGGGAATAAGGGACTATCAAAGACATCTTTGACCCTGAGAGTTTCCTGACAATCCCTAGAGAACTCAAGTTTTGCTTTGGTAACTGCACAGGTCCCAGGAGATAGGACAAGCAGCCCAAAGTTTGGTCAACGTGGAGAACTTAACAGAAGACCACTGCAAAAAGCTGCTATTCAAAAGGGTTGCACACATAGTAAAAGGTGAACCAAAACCAAAACACTTTTACAAAAAGAACAAGAAAAATTACCTGAATTGATGCTAGTGCTACTTTGGGAAAGTATCCATGTATATCCTCAAGATGGTTTTATGTCCAAATTCACACCACCAGTGTGGTTTTGGAAGCCATCAAGCCAAGAATTTAACCTAAAGGGACTATGTTGAAGAAATTCTCTCAGGAGGAACCTCAACCCAAGTTATTCCGCCAAGTGTTCCCCCAGCTACAGTTCCAAGTAAATAGGCACCTTACAATCAGTAGTTTTAAAGCATACTAGAAACAAGATATTACAAACAAGATACTACAAGTGAAAACCAGCATAAACAGCTAACATAAAAAATAGACCTCCAAAGACATACACTATTAGAAAAAGACTTACCAGGCAAGTATTATTCTCCCCAAAATTTAAAGACAAAGTTCTTTTTAAGGCACTTGAGATAAAGAAGATCACTACATATGACCAATGTTTTGATTAATTAGGAAGACACAATATAATAATTCTGAATCTATATGCACCTAACAACATAGTCTTAAAATAGGTAAAGAAAAATGTGCTAACTGAACAAAGAAAAATTATCAATTCTATCATCATAGAGAACTTAACACAAATCTCTCAAATTGATAGTTTTAGCAGTTGGAAAAAAGAAGTCAATAAAGATATAGAAGATTCAAACAGCACAAATTAACATGTTTGATCTAAAGTGTATGTATAGAACAATGCATTCAATAGTTGAAAAGCATATATTCCTTTCACACACACATGAGATATTTACAAAAATTAACCATACACCAAGCCATAAAGATAGCCTCAACAATTATCAAAGAATGGGTAACAAGTAGATGACATTATCTGTTTATAATAAAATTAATTTACAATTGACATTAAATAGATAACTAGAAAAACTCCACATATTTGCAAATTTAAAAGAAAGTATTGAATAATGCATGAATTGAAAAATGAGCAATAATGGATATTAGAAAAAAATTAATACTGACAGAAAAATGAACATACCACATAGAGATGCCAGTGGTATAGAGATAAAGTGGTATTTAAAGAGAAATGGATTGCCTTAAATATTTATGTCAGAAAAGAATAAAGTTTGAATAAACAATGTTAAGAATGAAAATAAAGACATAATTACACAAGCTGAAGAACTTACACAGATTAATAAAAGAACATATGGTCAAGGTTATTACAGCAATTTTAAAACTTAGATTAAATAAAAACATTACAAGAAAAAAAGATAGCTTATCAAACTTATATCAAAAATAAATAGGGAACCCAGAAAACATTATTTAATCAATAATGAAATTGAATTAGTAAGTTAAATAATTCTCACAAGAAAGCATCAGACCTAGAGAACTATACAGGCAAATTCTCCAAAACACAGAAGGAAGAGATCATCCTAATGTTACACAAACTCTTCAGAGAGTTGAAAAGAAAAAAAAAAAAGGAATATTCTCTCACCTCATTTTAAGGGACAAGCATGACCTTGATACCAAAAGTAGACAAAGACAGCAAAAGAAAGGAAAATTACAAGCCTCTCACAACCTTGGATATATATGCAAATCCTAAACAAAATAAAAGCAAATTTAATCAAGCAATGTATAAAAAAGATAATATATTATGACAAATGGGTTTATTCCAGGACTGCAAGCATAGTTTAATATTAGAAAATCAATTAATGTGATTTATCTCAATAGTAGATTAAATGAGAAAAACTATCTGATGAATATAATAGATGTGGGAAGAAGCATCTAATAAAATTCAATATCCATTCATGTTAAAAAAAGAATCTTTTAGCAAATGGGGAATAGAAAGGCACTTCCTTAACCTCATAAATGAATATAAGCACACACACACACACACACCCCCCTTCAGTAAATGTCATACTTAATGGTGAAATATTGAAAGCATTTCTTTTAAGATCAGGGCCAATACAAAGATACTCACTATCATTGTTTCTAATAAACATTGTTTTTAATGCATTAAAAACAAGAGAAAATAAGTAAAGACTGTAACTCTTACAAAAAAAGGAAAAAAAGCCTCTCAGTTGCAGGTGATATGATTATCTGCATAGAAAATCCTAAACATGTGTAGAAAAAATATTTAAATTTAAAAAGTACTCAATTTTTTAACATAAAATTGATATAGGAAAGTTAATCTCATTTCTCTATGAAGGCAGCAATAATTTTTAAAAGGAATTTTTAAGGATTAAACCATTTATAATAGCCCACAAGTATATAAATTATCCAAGAATAAAATTACGATATGTAAGCAATCTTGCTATTCAAAAAAAAAAGAAACTTCATGAAAACTACTGAGGAACTTTACCTAAATGGAGGTATAACCTATTCTTGAAACTTTCTTGGATAAGAGCACTCAATATCATAGAAATGTCATTTCTTACCTGGTAGATATATAATTTCAACAAAATCCCAATAAAAATCCCAGTAGGTATTTTGTATTTTTGTTCTAAAGCAAGACAAGCTGATACTAAAATTTATCTAGATGTGAAAAAGGCCAAGAATAGTTAAAATAGTCCCAAAGAAGCAAAACAAAGTACAAGGCTTCCATCAGATATCGAAATTCATTTAAAGAGATAGAAATTAAGCTAGTATGATGTAAGTGCAGAGACGGACAAAAAACAATGAATCAGAATAAAGATAACAGAAACAGACCCACATGTCTATAAAAATGTGATTTGTATCAGAACTGGGATTGCCCACAAGTGGTAGAAAGGATTCCACATACAATGCGGGAGAAAGACAAACCAATAGCAAAATGGGGGGGAAATGAACAGGCACTTCACGAAAGAGGAAATCCAAAGGGCTAAAGTAACATTTAAAATATGTTCAACCTTGTTTATTATCAAAGAAATTCCAATTAAAACTACAATGAGATACCATCAGACTGGCGAAAATTAGAAAGTTTGACAAATTAGAAAGTTAGCCAGGATGTGGAGCAACTGTCATCCGTAACTGGCAGGAAGATAATTCCATATAACCGCTTGAGAAAGCAGGTCAGCATTTCCTAGTAAAGTCAGACATCTGTGTACCCCTAGATACCATGATTCCCTTTTAGGTATATACCTGGCCTAAAGAAACATTTAACCACATCATAGCAGCGTCTTTCATAACAGCAAACATCCAGGAACAATCCAAATGTTATCAATAGTAAGTGGGTAAGTAAATGTGAGTATACTCATGCAATGGAATATTATATGGCAATGAAAATAAACTACAGTGATAAACTTTGTTTGTTTGTTTTAACACCCTGCTGGGGGAAAGGCTGTAGGAGGGAACTGATAATTTAATCAACTTGTAAAATGCAACCAGACTTACGAGAAAGAAAAACTATGGCCAACCGAACTACGATGTACACCACAGACCAAATGATACCACTTTAAACAGATCCATATAGTCCAAGATAAAACCACAAACGCACTGATCTAACAGAATCTCTACACGGACTTGTGTTCTAAAGATAAACCTACTGAAGATTCCAGCAACTCCCTGACTTGCAAATTCTAGCCAATCCCTGCCAAAAAAACAATGACCAACTCCAGCCTCCAAACCTTAGAAAATCCCTCCCATAACTCCCCTTTTGAAAGGCCCAGTGACTCTCTATTCTGTCCTGCTGCAGCAAGTTAATAAATCTAACATTGTTTGACTACAGGTCTGGCCCTAGGGGTCTTTGGGGCCAGGTTTTCTCCATAGCTACACACGTATGCACAAGATGAACGGCAAAAATAAAACACTGAGTGACAGGTGCATGTCCAAGGAGAATACTACAGTATGGCTCAAATAATTTAAAAATCAAAGAGGCAAAATTAAGCTACATATTTTTAATGAAACATTTATATGGTTAAACCAAAACACAAACAAACAGAAAAGGAAATAACATAATATTCCAAAAGTAAGAGAAGCGTAGTGAGACCAGGGAGAGACATACACTATCTGCTTAGGTACTTGTTAAGTATTGCCAATGTTCTATTTTCTTATAATGTGGGCAAATAGGTATTTATTTCACTATTTTTATGCACTACAAATGCATATTTTAAATTGTTCTGTACATACAATATGACTCGTGATTTAAAAAAATTAGATATCCAAAAGAGAAAATAGGGCCTGACTTTGGTTAAATGGTTTGCCCAAGCTAGCACAGCTAATTAGAACATAAAACTTTTGATGACAGAGATGCGTGCATTGCCATATTCCCAATGTCCAGAACAGAATATTTCACGAAGCAGATCCACAACAAGTGTCTGTTGAATAAATGAGGAAGCTGGGACCTCAGTAGTCATCTATTCTTTCCTCTTACGACACCCTAATTCATTAAGCAGAAAGCCCCAAGCCTTCAAGGACCTTTCCATTTAAATGTGAAACCGATATACTACAATTCTCTATTTCAAGAATTTCATGGGCCAAATCTAGCCCAATCCTATTTTTATAAATAAAGCTTTATTGGAATACAACTATATCCACTTGTTTATTTATTGTCTGTGGCTGCTTTTATGTGACAAAATCAGAGTTGAGTAATTGAGAAAGATATCATCTGGCCAACAAAGCCCAAAATATTTTCTATCTGGCCCTTTACAAAAAAATTTTGTCAAGTCCTGCTCTATTTCACTATCAATGCCAACTCAATCCTCCTCTCAAAGCTAGTCTGTGGCTTGCTTCACAGCCCTGGCAACTTCCTTAACCTCTCAAAGTTTTAATTTCCTCATTGTGCATGTTGTTCATCATCCCAGGAGAGTGGTGCAGATTCATCATTCATAATGCCTGGAAGGAAACAAGCACCGCTCACAAGTGTTGCTAATTTCCACCCCTAATTTCTCTGATGCTGTTTGGAAAGGATTCTTCTCTCTCACTGCTTCTTTATTTCTCTCTCCCTTGTTCTTTATTACCAAGGAAATCTCTGCATAGAGAGGATGTTGTTTTCCTTTTCTTTTTTCCAAAAGCCCATCTGCTCTCTTGCCACCTAATTCCCACCTCAAGTCATCACCCTCTGTTTGTGACATCATAAGTGGTTGCTACAGAAACAGATGAGCTAGAAACTAGGTTGATTTAAAGTGTTTTGCAGACACTTCCTTTAAGAAATATCCTTGGAAACAAAGAATAGAGAGGAAGGAGAAGCAGGAAACAAATGAGAGGCAGGAAGTACAAAATTGCATGTTTATAAATGTTGTGGAGGAATATGGCAACAGTGAACAATGCCAGAGTGGCAGCCGTAGAAGCTGCAGTCTTCCGTTTGTTCACAGGACAGCTCATATCCCTGAAAGTCCCAGTATAAGCTCGCACCATCATCCTACACAAGAGAGCTTCTTCTCACAGGACTGCATCATCCTGGCAGGAGACAATCTCCCCCTCTAAGGGAAAAACAGGAAGAGAGCATCCAGATCAAGTATGCAAGTGAGATGAGGAAGGAGGACATGCAGTACCTTGACCCCGTGGAGATTCACAAAGTAGAGCTCAGACTCTAAGGAAAACAAGAATCAGGACACAATAGAAAATGTGGTGTTGTCATCTCTGGATCCTCTGACCCACTTTCTCCTTCCCATGAATGTGCTCCCCAGCTTCACAGATAAAATCGTGTTAATAGGAAGAGCATCCTGGCCTGCAGAAAACCGGGGACCCACCGATCCCCAAATCCTCCAAAGCGGGATAACCTCCACTGCAACTGACCTGTGGGTTTCTCGGAGGAAGAGACAGACACTCAAATTACTAAGTGGCAGCGCAGGCATGAGAACCAGGCAGTTGGGCTCCAGAGCCCACTCTTTTCATCCCCACATTTGACTGCTTGTGCCTATCCACCCACGGCAGAAATGGGTGCAGTTCTTTAGAATAATCTGTGTGAAAGAAAAAGAGGAAGAAGCTTACAAAGATGAATCAGGCACAACTCAAAGTTCTAAGGAATTATTTGGGGTCTCTGGAGGAGCCCTTCACTCCAAGATGAGTTGGGATTTATTTCAATTCAGAAATAAGCAGTTGAATCTATTAAGGGATTGCTTCCACAATCTCTTAGTATCCTCAGGATATTTCTCTCCTGGAATTTCTTCTAAACTCTTTACACTAATATAATGGGACCCTTTCAGGCGCCCTCCGTGGGTCTATCCTTGGTAGACAAGCTAGGTATAAAGAAATAAGTAAGGTATAGAAGGAAATTAAATTTTAGCCTAAGCAAAAATTAGATACATTTGGGTTCATTCGAACAACATAAGATAGTGCTTTAGTCTCTGCCGAAAGATGTCTTTAACTTAGTGAATTAAATATAGATATGGTTTTATTCTGGGAGCTTTATGCTGAGACAGAATGTTTGGTGCTTGGTACTTCCTGCCTACTGGCATTATCTGAGACTACAAAGGGGAAAGGTTATATTTTCCTCTTTGACAAGTACCACGCTGGAGATGAAGGCTAGCTATAGTATTCCCATGTGAAATGAGAAAGAAAGAGGTAGAGCGCTAATTCTTTTACTGACCATCTGTTGCATGCCTGGCACTGTGCTTTGTGTGCACCGATGATTTTAAACTTTACCATAGTCATATGAGAAAATATTACTGGTGTCATTTTACAGATGAAGACACTGAGGCTCAAAGAGGTTGCCAAACAGTCAACATTTTTACAATTCTACCAGTTACTGTGAGGGAAAGCCCAGTGCAGATCAGAGTGACTCCAAACCCTGTGCCTGGGGCTATAGCTCTTGACATTATCTGGGTAGCTCATCAATCCACTTGCGTCTCACCCTATACCCCTCAATTCAAAAGGCTGCGGGTTAACCTGAGTGATAAAATAGCATTGTATAATATGGGCAACTACACTCCAGCTCGCAATAGACAGGGAGGGTGGAATGAGAGAACATGTATTTAACCAGCTCCCTTTCTTATGCGCTGTTAGGAAAATATACCTTATCTCATTAATGTTCACCATGACCTTATGAAGGTGGTGATATTATCCCCATTTTACAGGTGAGGAACCTGAAGCTCAGAAAGTTTAATCCACTTCCCAAAATTCGGGCAGAACCTCCAGGATTCCAACATAAGCCTGATAACAAACCCATGCTTTCCAACTCTATGAAAATGCCTTTTTTGCTGGAAAACATGCACTTGAAAACACGGCTTTTAATGGAATTCACAAAAAGAAAAGATGCAGCCTGAATATTAGATCTCACTTCTTACTCTGCTGGTTTCTGAGCTGGGTGCTCAGGATCAAAGGGGCCTCCCACGGGGGAAGCGGGGGAAGCGATCTCTCAGAAAGCCAGCCATTGTTCTGTGTGGGGGCTCCAATTCATTCTTGAGTGAAGGGCTCCTCTTGGGCTAAGAACCGGACATGCCTCCCAGGGCATCTTCAATAAAATCAAGCCAGGTCCTTAAAAGACGGCTGTGCAAAGAGACTCACCATGTAAGAAGGGGTCATGGAACTTCTCTGATTGGGTCCTGCTCCCTAAATTGCACCCTCCCTCTGGGTATCAAACATGAATTCATTGTGCAGCCATAACCAGGCTGGCCCTGGGGGACACCACGCCCTCCTTTTATGTGGACACATTCCCAGCTCCTGTCTTCACTCCTCTGGC
Organism: Daubentonia madagascariensis; assembly: GCA_023783475.1. Taxonomy (NCBI): domain Eukaryota; kingdom Metazoa; phylum Chordata; class Mammalia; order Primates; family Daubentoniidae; genus Daubentonia; species Daubentonia madagascariensis. The sequence goes on from JAKFHU010000144.1 coordinate 16,895,986, forward strand.
ATAGCTAAGACCAGACTGGCACTCTGAAGCAAGATTTTACTAGCCAGAAAAAATAACTAAATGGAGCTAGATGAATTAAGTAACATGCAGAGAACCAACCTGGTTTAGGCATGGCAACTCCTCTTCTTCAGCCAAAGTCCCCTCTCAGAGGAGGAGGGCATTTCCCTGAATAGCTCCCACACATCCCATCTCTACCCAGGAGAGGTCTGATCCTTCTGCTAGAATCCCCAAATACCCTTGGGCATATGCAAACCTCAAAGATGGACACAGTATAAGCACCAGGAGGGCGGAAATAATATCTGTATATTCAGATAGCCTCAATAGGCATAATGCACTGACAGTAGGGGCCTGGGGGCTTATGACTCTGACATCACTTCTCTCATTTAGCAGGGCTCACCATCTAACCTGTGTGTGGTGCCCTCCAACTCTGTTTTTTTGTTGTTGTTTTTTTTTTCTCTGTCACCCAGGCTGGAGTACAGTGATACGATCACAGCTCACTGCAACCTCGAACCCCTGGGCTCAAGTGATTTTCCCGCCTCAGCCTCCCAAGTAGCTGGGACTACAGATGCAAGCCATCACTTTCGGCTAATTTTAATTTTTTTTTTAAGAGACCATGTATCCTATGTTGCCCAGGCTGGTCTTGAACTCCTGGCCTCAAGGTATCCTCCCGCCTGGGACTCCCAAATGCTGGGATAACAGGCGTAAACCACTGCAACCATCCCCCCAAATCTGTCTTTTAATTCTTTGATCCTCAGCTCTAAAAATGCTAAATGCCTGCTCCCACTTAATGAACAATACAGGGTTGAGAAAGCCTAGCTCATTCTGACCGGTTCTGGGCTCTGAACTAAAGATAATCTTGCTTCATTAAAAACCCCATCAGCTTTATCTTTAAAGTTATTCCAAGGAAAGTGCTTGAGCATTTCATAATTAACATGTGGCAGCAGGTACTATGAACAAAGCAGGCACAATTATAATAACTAGAAGTCAATAATTCATAAACGACAATGTATTATTAATCAATTATTGGGGCCTCAACAACATTTAATGAGATTAAGCTGATTGCCTGGCTGAACTGTTGGATACATATTGATTTAATCAAAGTGTTTTAATTAAACTATGTAAGTTGCCCACCAAATCATTACATCACAGCTTCCTTCAAAGGAGGACAGTTTCTATTTGCTTTTCTCTTCCTTGTGAACTAGAAATTGTTATTGATAGAAAAGAAATTAAGATAAGGATTCTTGCTGTTCATAACAACTTAAGAAATTGCCATGCCATCTGGCTGCATTTCTTTTCAATCATAAGGAATAAATGTTGTTCACAGAAGTGTACTTAGAGTGCAATTTGGTATGTAGGAAATCTATGTTTTTTCCAAAGAGTTCAGAATCTTAGTAAACAAGGCTACATTATATACTTAAACAAAGAAGATAGTAGATTACAATCCTTCATTTTAAAGACTGAGAAACTGAGCCTCAGAGAAATTTAAAAAGCCCTGCAAAATATTGAGATAAACCACGATTCAAATATAGGTATCCCTCTCCCCTTTCCCAGCCTAAATTTTTCCCAAAACCTCAAATTAAGCTTTAATCTGCTGAAAACCAGAGAAGCATAATCATTTTACTCTATGAATTTTCAGTAGTATCTTCCAGAAGCTGAAAGCTGCTTCCCCAGCAGCTGAAAGTTTTCGGAATCACTCATCATTTACAATGATGCATAAATCCTTGTCTTTTGACGTGCAGGTCCTCCTTTCACTTGTCATGTTGCTAATGATGGCAGTTATTTTTGTTGAACATTGAACAAAATGTTTTTTTGCTCAGTGTTTCAGCCCGATGATCCTGCCTGAGGGGAGACAGTGACAGCTCTGTTGAAGCATCCTGGGGTACAGAGGGCCCTGCCGATCTTTCTAATTAGCGTTTTACCCTGTCAGTTTCATGAATAGCCACTTCCTAATGGGATGTGCATCACTACATGTTGAGAATGCCCTTGCCCTATAAAATTCTGGGATGTCAAAATCCACAGCTGCCACCTGGACTCGATGCTCAATGAGCCACAGAAAATCAGCTGCAGGAAAGCCACACGCAGGACACTGGGGTAACACCAATTCCCTCTGAGCGGTGGCATGCAAGCTCTTAATGTGATCATCTGTTGTCACAGAAAGGCAACACTGCACATACTAGCTTGGGGGAAGAACTCGATCACTAGATCATTATTACCAAGGTGGTTTATGGACATACATTTTAATTATCACATTTTGGGCAGTTAATTTGCCCAGTGACTCAGATCCTAACCTGTGTTCCTGAATCTCTCTTGCAAGAGAAATCAGTAGAGTGAGCTCCCAGCTACGGCCTCAAGAGGCTCCCGTTTACAAAAGCCAAACAACTTTCTTTCTACAACTTTGTTTGGGAGAATGGCAGTAGGAAAACCACCTCAAACGAATCAGAAATTGCCATATCATTCGCATCAGTTTTCCTCCGCTAAATCCAATTGCTGCTTTCAAGAAGGAAAGAGAAGTGCAGTACATTTCAATCTCGGCGTTCTGTACTCAGGCTTGCAACGTGACTGCGTGTGTTTTGTTTTGGGGTGGGAGGAGGTCTCTGCAGACATAACCACTCATCGCTCATCTCTAACAGAGTGGAATGAAGGATTCCACTAGGTCATGATCAGTCATTATGGAAAAATAGCTAGGATCCATCTCTAGGTTCTACTGCATCATTCTATCCTGGTTTTTTGAAAGCATGGGAAATATTGACCAGCTGTGTTGAGAATCATTCACTGTCCCAATTACCGTAAATACACCTGCCCTGCAAGTTGCAATTTAGAAACTCCACTTTGGGACCAAGAGAATCTCCACCAGCTGCAAAGGAACAAGCTCCTTCCACAGATGGAGGTACCTCAAGAAAGCCTCATAGATCAGAACAACTGGGTGGAATGGATTAAATAACTTGTCTTTTTGAGGTTTCTGGTGTTGATGTTGGACACAAGAGACCAAAACCAGACAGAGAACGTGCCTCTGGGTAAATCAGTCATCTTACAGGAAAAAAAACAAAAAAACACTCTTCTGCTGATATTCATGATGTCAGAGAAAATTCAGGCAGGAAGCCCTGGAAAAAAACTGGTCCTTGGTTAGAATCTTAATTCGGAAATTCCAAAATACTTCTTCACTAAAATTCTTACTGTTTGCTAAGGAAAAAAATTATTCTAAGAATCATAAAAGAAAGGGTGTTCTTTTCAGCAGGAACAATGTCAATTCTAAATATAGAATAGCAGATATACTATTTCAAATTACAAGCAGACTTTTAAATTCATACCATTCATTATAATAAACAAAAAATTGACTTTCATTTTCCTTTCTAATGGAAAGAAGTAGCCTGTAAAATGGAAATATCAAGGGGTAAGAACCTCCATTTCTTGCAGAATAATAGACTAAAAACTTTCAACAATCTTCCAAATAAAACAACAAAAATCCTAACATAAAATATTTTTTCAAAAATCATTTTTAATGCATTGCTGAATTGGTCTGAAAGAATAAATCTGTAGGTGTCAAAAACAAAGTAAAACCATAAGAAACCTTGGAAGATAAGCAAACATCAAAGCATGTTTTTCCCCCTAAGGGTTCCAAGCCAAGCCCTGGAGACCTTGAGCTTCTGCTTTGAAAGCTGCAAGGGACACAGGGAACTAGGAGTGAAGCAAGGAACCCACCCATAACAGGGCATCCAGCAGGAAACCCTTGCATAAAGCTGAGACCCCAAAAGTCTTCACTCTCAATTCACAGAAAGGGAGAGCAAGAACCAATTTTTATCTCACATTTTCCCTAAGAATGTATAATGATAAACAAATCCTCACATACATTTGAATTTATGATCCATGCATGGTCCCAAGAATCCAAGGTAAAGGAATATGGTTATCCTAATTTGCTAACACTCTCAAGTGACTAACAGAAACAAATATACCAAAAAAAAAAAAAAGAAGAAGAAGAAGAAACAAATACAAATGCTTTTTCCAGGCTAACCGTTCAGCCCCAGGGTCCAGGCCCTCATGGCCCCGTGCTCCAGTGGACCCAGGATCAAGGCCTGTCCCAGTAGACGCAGCCCCTGTGAACCAAGTTTCAAGCCAGTCCCCTGAGATTTAGTTGACAGATCCACCCCAGGGGACCTCTGCCTCAGCCTGGCCCCTGTAGACCCAGGATCCACGCCTGCCCCAGTAGACCCTAGCTTCAGGCTCACCCCAGTGGATCCAGGCTCCAGATCTGCCCACCTGCTGACCCAGGAACCAGGCACCAGCCCAAGGACTCCAGCAGGAGGTCTGCCTGTATATCATGCCAGACAGCCCACAAAGAATCTCTGGATCAATGAAATTAAGAGTTTATTTTTCAAAAAGGTAAACCAAACCGACAAAACTTTACCTAAACTAAGTAAGAAAAGAAGAGAGAAGATTCAAATAAAATGATAAATGAAACAAGCATAACAACTGATACTGTGGAAATACAAAGTATCATAAGAGGCTACTGTGCCAACAAATTGGATAATCTAAAAGAAATGGGTAAACTCCTAGAAATGCACAACCTACCAAGGCTGAATCATGAAGAAATAGAAAATATGAACAGATTAATAACAAGTAAGGGAATTAAATCAGTAATCAAAACTCCCAACAAAGAAAAGCTCAGGACCTGATGGCTTCAGGTGAATTCTGCAAAATATCTAAAGAATTAGTTCCAGTCTTTCTCAAACTCTTCCAAACAATTGAAGAGGAAGTAACACTTCCTAATTAATTTCATAAGGCCAGCATTACCCTAATGCCAAAGCCAGACAAGAACACTACAAGGAAAAAATATTACAGGCCAATATCTTTGATGAACATACATGCAAAAATTCTCAAGAAAATACTAGCAAACAAAATTCAAGAGCACATTAAATGGGTCATACACCATGATCATGTGGGATTTATTCCTAGGCTGCAAGGATGGTTCAACATAAGTAAATGTCCTACAATAAATGTGATACATGACATTAACAGAATGAAGGGTAAAAATTATGTGATCATTACAATGTGATCACTTGTAGAAAAAGCATTTGACAAAATTCAACATTCTCTCATAATAAAAACTCTCAACAAATTCAGTATAGAAAAAATGTTTTGCAACATAATAAAGGTCAATATGACAAGCTCACAGCTAACTACATACTTATAGGTAAAAAGCTAAAAGCTTTTCCCCAAGATCAGGAACAACACAAGGATGCCAACTCTCATCACTTTGATTCAATATAGTACTAGAAGTCCTAGCCAGAGCAATTAGGCAAGAAAAAGAAATAAAATGCATCCAAATTGGAAAGGAAAAAGTAAAACTGTCTCTGCAGATGACATGATCCTATATATAGAAAACCCTAAAGACTGCACCAAAAATATAACCGTTAGAACTAATAAACCAATTCAGTAAAGTTGCTGGATACAAAATTAACATACAAAAATCAGTAGCATCTCTACACCAACAATGAACTATTTGAAAAACAAATCAAGACAACAATGTCATTTACAATAACATCAAAAACATACTTTAAAATAAATTTAACCAAGGAAGTGAAAGATCTGTACACTGAAAACTATCGGTGAAATTAATTGAAGAAGACACAAATAAATGAAAAGGTATCCCATGTTTATGGATTTAAAAATTTAATATTGTTAAAATGCCCATATAATCCAGAGCAATTTACAGATTCAATGAAATCCTTATCAAAATTCCAATGACATTTTTCAAAGAAATAGAAAAGATAATTCTAAAATTTATATGAAACCACAAAAGATTCTAAATAGCCAAAGCAATCTTGAGCAAAAAGAAAAAGCTGGATGCATCACACTACCTGATTTCAAGATAAACTACAAAGCTATATCAATCAAAACAGCATGGTTCTGGCATAAAAACAGACTTATACACCAATGAAACAGAATAGAGAGCCCATAAATAAATCCAGGTATTTAAGGCCAACTGTTTTTTGAAAAAGGTGCAAAGAATACACAATAGGGAAAGGACAATCTCTTCCAGAAATGGTAGTGAGAAAACTGGATATCCACATGCAGAAGAATGAAATTGGACCCTTATCTCACCCCATACACAAAAATCAATACAAAGTGCATTAAAGACTTAAACATAAGACCTAAAACCATAAAACTCCAAGAAGAAATACCATAGACTGGGTGGCTTAAACACAGAGATTTATTTTCTCATTTCTAGAGGCTGGAAGTCTGAGATCAGGGTACCAGCATGGTTGGGTTTTGGTGAGGGCTCTCTTCTTGGCTTACTGATAAACCACCTTCTCTCTGTCCTCACATGAGAGAGAGAAGAAGGAATCTCTCTGGTGTCTCTTCTTATAAGGACACTAATCCTATCAGGGTTATACCCTTATGACCTCATTTACCCTTAATTACTTCCTTATTCCAAATATAATCACATTGAGGGTTAGGGCTTCAGTGAATGGGCACGGGGAGAATTCATCTAAATTCACACATATGAATATTATAGAACAATAAAAAAATAAATGATTCAAATGTCAACTCAAACACGTCAACATGGTTCAATCTCAAAAATATGTTTAACAAAATAAGCATTATATATACACACATATACATACAATTATATAGTATGTTTCTGTTTATGTAAAGACCCACATAGGCAAACTCAACAGTAGGCTGTCAGAGATATGTAAATATGTGATTTAAAAATATAAAGAAAAGCAAAAGATCATTTAACACAGAATTCAGGATGGTAGTTATTCTGAGGCAGTAATAGTGAAAGCCATTGGGAAAACTGTTATGGGGGGTAAAATATGGGTAATGTTGTATTTCTTAAATTGAGTAGTGTATACATAGATGCCCATTTTCTTGTTGTTCCTTTATCTAGACCTATATGTTACATGAATTCTAAGTATTATTTTAAAAATAAAGCTCTATCTGTTTAGAGAAGAGCTAAATTCTGATTTCTGCCTCCACAATTAATAGCTATGCGACCACATACAAGTCACCTTTTGCTCACTGGGTCATACTTCCATCATCTGTAAAATGGGGATTTTTTTTCCCCTAACACATTACTCTCACAAGTGTAAAAGAAGACTGTTACATTACACTCAACGAAAATAAAGCAAAAAGTTAACAAATTTAAAAAGAAGTGACAAACTAGGAGAAAGCATCTATCAATAACCGAAAAATATTTGCTAAATGAATGAATTAGTGTTTAATAAAGAAGAATATTCCTAATATACAAAAAGTTCCTTATAAATCATTTAGAGAAAGACAGATCATCTAATTACATAACAGTCAAATTAGACAAATGATTTTTTAAATAAGCAATTTAAAAGGAAGACATATAAATAACAAACATTTTAAAATATGGGCCCCCTAAGTCATGCCCAAAGAAATTCAAATTAAAATAACACTGAAATGATAGCAGTTTAAGAGGGAGGTGTTAAGATTTTTAAAAACTAGTAAGTATAAAAATGTAAAAGACAAATAAATCCATTGATGATGGGGGAAAATAATCTCCCATACTCTTTGTGGGGATGTAAAGTGGTAGCACAGAATTTGGTGAGGCTTTCAATTCTCAGAATTCACAGGGAAAAGATTTGGACTTCCACAGGAAATAATTATCAGAAAGGCTAATTTAATTCCATTTTACCTAAATTTCACGGCTCTGTACAAATGTGTTCACATGTTTGTGTGTGAGTGAGTGTGTATATGCATGTGTGTGCATTTGAATACTAAAGGACAAACATAAAACTATCAGCAGCAATTGTCTGAGGAGGAATAAGGAGTTATTTTCACATTTTTTACTCTACGCATTTTTTAAACAAGAATGACATGTTGGCACTTTGTAGTTCAATTTTTTAATTTTAGATATGAAATATAAATACAGTTGGAGACACTCAGGAAATAATATAACAGACACTCATGTTTAAAAGTTGTTAACATCTTGCCACATTTTCTTTAAAACTCTTTTTCTTTAAGAAATACAAACTCCCCCCAATAGATTTAAAACCCATTTCCCTTTGCCCTTCTGCTTCGTATTTCCTCAGCTGAAATCAGTATCTTGAATCTGGTCTGTTAGCTTTTTTCCTGCATGTCTTTCTACTTTGTCTACACACATAAATATCCATGAACAATGAATGGTATTGTTTTGTTACCCGAAAACCATATAATTTAATGGGAATTTTAATAATGAACTCATGGTCATGTTGTGAAGCTTCTGTGAGATACATATGTGTATCAGAGCATCATCTGGTTAGCACAGCCATGTGTTGATAGGTATGAAAGATAAATGAGGAGATTTGGTTAGGTTTTTATGCCTTAGGTGCAGGGACCCTGAGAGAGAAAAGCATCTAGACCATGGAGGCATGAGGTTGCCATCTGATCCCCAACCAGCTGTGAAGGAGTAGCTGTTCTCACTGGAAATTTGGGGAGACTCATACTATTTGGGGTAATGTAGATGTGTGGCACAGTTTTAGAGAATGCCATTCCCTTACCTTTACATGGAATCTAGCAACTCTCTGAAAACCCAGCAATGACAGTGGTCCTTTCACAGCTGCAAGGACAGCAGACAACTACCAAGAGAAGTCCAAACATCAGGGGAAGAATAGAGTGGCCCATACGTGGGCTGTGGCCATTGGCTGCTTTATGAGCACATTGGTGGCTACCTTTGGAGACCCCAAGAAATCCCAAGGAAAGAGGTAGTTTTTCAAGAGAGGTTAAAGGTCCTGCATTGTGGGTGCAAGCAAGAAGAAGTACAGGGATTTCATTTGTTTGTTCAATAAATATTTATCGTGCACCTGCTTTGTGCAGAGATTGTGTTAGGTCCCTAAAGATACAATGGTGAAAAAATGCAGTATCCAGTCTGTGCTTTCATGGAACTCAGTCTTAAGGGCAAGGAAGAAAAGATAAAAAGGTCATGCTACAAAGAGATTTTAGGTGGGGGAACAACATTAGATATGGTGATCCAGGAGGGCCTCCTTGACCTGAGCTGGGAGAATACAAGACAAAGAGAAATTAACCATGCAAAGCTATGGAAAACAAGTGTTGGACTGAGAGAGAACAGCAAATGCAGAGACCCAGGGGAGGCGGTTAGGTTGTTGTGTTCAAAAAATAGAAAGAGGTTAGTGTGGTTGAAGAGTATTGAGTGACAGAGGGGTAAGATACAGGTGGGAAAGACATGCAGAGTAGTCTTGTTGAGGCAGTAAAATTTATATTTTACTAAAATTACAAGGGTTATTAATGTCAACATGATGACATGGGTACTCAATACAATGGAGAAGCCTAGAACATACTACTTGTAGTATAAACAATTATTCTTATATTTGGGTGATTGTATCTTAAAGGTAAAGTATTTTCCTTCATTACTACACAGCTGAAAGAGGTGGTAGAGTACAGGAGTTAGGGTCATGGGGTTTAGGATTCAGACAGTTTTGGTATAAATCCATACTCTAGATCATATTTATTACATGACTTTCTCAGGGCCTCAATTTCATCATCTGAACATGAAGAAAATAAATGTAAATTTTTTCTTACCTCACAGGGCTGTTGTGTGGAATAATTAGTCATAGGTAAATATTTTATAAACAGTTAATTACTTTAAAATATGTAAATCATTATATCACATGAACAAATTTATAGACTAGAACGTTCTGGGATTGATTCTGATGAAAGACATTACATGTTTCTGCTACAATCACTGCACATCGTCAATTCTAGTATCCTTGCTAATTGAGAAAATTATTTAGGCAATACAAAATTTGTTTCATTTTCCTCTAAAATAGATTATATTTCAAAGCATATTGGCTTTATAATTATGTTTCGCCTGAGTTCTTATAAAATTTGCAGGCCTCTGAAAATGTATATTTCCAAAACTGAACTCATTACCCCTCCACAACAGTTTATTCTCTTTCTCATATATTTCTTTGTTGGCATTAAACTATCCACCTGCCAACCAAAGTAGAGATATTGCAACTCCTTACCCTTCATCCCTACACTCAACCAATCACCAAGACGTCTGACTTCTTAGACACAGCTCCTAAATTTACACCTTTCCTCCAATTTCCTTAGACCTTTGAAACCTCATCACCCACATAGATGACCAACCATTGCAAATATTTCTTAAACACTCACTATGTGGTAGGCACTATTCTTAGCTCTTTATAATCTTCAGATTGCTACATGAAAAATGGATGGAGAAACTATGGCATAAAGTGTTTAAGCATCTTTTCCAAGATTGTAAAGTTAATAAATGGCAGAGCCAAGTCTCAAACCCCAGCGAGTCTGAATCTAGGGTCTAAATGCTTAAGAGTTCCTCCACCCTGGACTCCACGTCACCACCACTCTCCTCACTACAGACCTACTGCCACAAACCTTCCTCTAAAACAAATCTGAGCTTGTCATTACTCTGCTTTTAATAACATCCTATTAGCTCATCATTGCCTCCAAGAGAAACTTCCTACCATGGAAAAGAAAGCCATTCATCATTTAGCCCAGCTTACTTTTCTCACTTTATCTTCTGTCCCCATAGTCAATCCGCCATCCTGTAGTCCCGGCACCCTGAGATTTTCACAGCACCGTGTCCAAGCCTCCTTGCCTCTGCAATGCAATTTTTCTACTTGAAAAAAGAAAAACCACTGTCTTTCCAATGTTCTCTCATAATGAGGGAGTCTTTGACTTCAAGATGGCAGAACAAAATGGCATATTGCAGCTGGGTTCTATATTCATAAGAAGTAGTCAAGTATCATTACTCCTATAAAGGTTACAACTTTCGAACCCCAATCTAACCAAACTCTGTAGGGGGAACATTACATTCTATGATGTGAGTACAAGCAGATAACAGAAGGAGTTTACCATCTTTCCCACCGCCCTTAGGTTGGTGCATTCTGTGGTTGGAAGGTATGGACTTGCCAATTGAGTGAAAGCCAGACTGGGAACAAATAGAGGAGATATTTATACCAGTCTAAATGTCATGATTTAGAGGGTTTGTGTTCTTATAGTTTGGATTACTAGGTTTGCAGATTGAACAAAGCTGTGCAGAAAGACGAGAAAACGAGTTATAGTGAGCTTTGGTAGTTTTAGTCCCTCTTTGTTTTCATTGCAAAAACGTTTGTTGTTCTTCAAATAGTTTTGGTTCCCCTAAGGTTCTGCAAAAAGCTTGTAGTATAGACCACATGCAACAGGGCTAATTCGGTGACCTTGGTGCTAATCCCTTTGATTTTAACATGCAAATAAATTCTCTCTTCTCTGTGCCTCCACTGAACTTAGTTTAGCCCCTGTTCTACTAAAACTTTCTGTATTCTAATGACCTATTTACATGACTTTCACACACACACACATTCCCTGTAGATTGTGAGTGCCTCAATGACAAAGATTAAACAATATTTATCTTTGTATTCCTAATATCTGCCATGGTTCCTAGCCCTGGTTGCCTGAAGAGATGGAAATCCCAAAGCAAGAAAAGGGCACAGTTCAGTTTCTCTAATTCTAACTCCTTTTATTAAAGATTTCCATGGAGAGAAGACATTATGCTCTTGTAGTTAATTTTTTTAGCTCTAATATTTGTCAGAAGCAGCACTTTACAGAAACAAAGAAAATCCTTAACCAGGGGACAAGAGTCTGTGGTCTAGAGCTACCTCTGCCGCCAACTAGCCAGGTTACCTAGATGGGTTAGTTCATGTCCCTGAGCCCAGTCCCCTACTAGCAATGGAAAAATCTGGACTCTATAGTCTTTACAGATTGTTAATTTCTAAAGTTCAGTGATCCCATATGATACTTGGCCCCACATGCCTCTGGAAAGTAAAAACACAGAAATTTCGAGAATGAGAGGGTTTCACTCCACTTGAGTTTCTGTTTTACTTGGACCAACCACTGTTGTCACTTCTAGCTCTCCCCAGTGGAAAGCTCCGTTCTTCATACCTGATCAGGTGTCTCAAAAAGAGACAAAGGCCAGAGAGAATGGAAAATGATTTGCAAAGAAGCCAAAAGGGGAATTCTGTAACTGTGTATTTTTCCACTCTGTTCTAATTTAAAACCACTTACAAGTGACAACTCCCAACCCCAGGCAGGTGACTGTGGTAGCTCATTACACCCTGGGGACCCCATGTAAATCTTTTTTCTGAGAACAGCTATTGTCTTCCAAGGAAAAGCTTTTAGCATAATGGCAGGCTGAATAGAACATTGCTTTTGTAAGAATGTTTTTAAGAAAAAGAAAAAGAGAGAGGTATTATTTAACAACTGCAAATGCAGCCTCCTGCCTCCCCCCACCTCAGGCTCCCTGGAAAGAACAGTGTGTGAGCCACAGGAGACTGTGGTAGGGAAGTGAGATTATCTCACCTTCAGAGACTATAAAGGTTATGCTCTGCTCTTTTAGGTTATAATAAGTGCAGGGTGGAGGTATCTCAGATTGTAAAAATAGCAGATCCACCCCTTCTCAACCACCTCTGTTGTTTCTTAGCTTCTCACCAGTCAGTGAGTCAGTCAGTGACTATTCCCTTGGAGAATGAGCATTTCTAATAAGAGAATGACATTTTCCCTCAGAAAATTCCCACAGATTGGTTCCTCCTCTCAGATCACTCATGAGGACAGTCAACACAATGTTGTCATAGGATCTGAACATATTGATGTCCAATTTGGCAATAAAGCTCCTAAGAAAAATAAACCATCCAATAGAGATGTAGCTCCCCAAACTAAAATGGGACCCAACTTTCTCTGGGCTAATATGGTAATTTAGAATATGAGGTTATGGGGGAAAAGTAGAGAAAATGGAAAGTTAGCAAAATGATGGCAGTCTCCAATAAGCAGCGTGTTTTGACACTGTGTATCTGTGTATTTCCGGGTATTTTCCAGTAAGGGCAAAACCTAAAGGGCGTGAGGGATATCTGGGAATGTGTACAGTGGGTTCCCATTTGCAAAATGGAGATAAAGACAAGTATAGGAAGGCTGAGTGGTCATGAGTAAGAGTAGCTTCCCCACAAAGGCAGCACATTCTGTGTGAGGAGAAACAGAAAGCAGGCATGGTTTGAGAAATGGCTGAGTCTGGAAAAATGTAGAATCACTCTCCTCTCCAGGTTTAGATAAATAATGACCCCCAAAACTCTTTACTCTCTATTGCTCTCTAGTTCTGCTTAAATTCAGCATCTTTTCTCAGTTCAAATGCAAGAAAGCAGATACCACACCACCTACCTACCCACACCCACAGACATACACATCCCCTTCCTGAAGAGTACAAAACTAAAGATAGATAACTTCTCAACGCTACCTGGAAGTTGCATATTCAAAGATCTGCTAATTAAAGTACCTACTAACATATAATGTGTTAAAGGATTTAACTAGGCTAAGGATAATTATACCAGAACACCACTAACCAATGGAGAATAGTAAGGACTGAACTGAGACCTTTTTTCCTCCTGCCCAAATTCCTTTCTGAGTTTCCTGGTAAGTCACACTAGCAAATAATAAAATCTCAGTAAATGGGTTTTTATTAATCCTGTGTAATGTGGCTTACTTTCCAACCTGATTCTGGTATAGCATCACATGACCCCCTTATCTTAATTAAGTCAAGCATTCCTTTCTACTGACTCCAGGTCTTTAGAGAAAACTTAACTCTTTCAATTAATTGCCAACCAAAGAATCCCTAAAACCTACCTATGACTTGTAAACCCCCACTTCGAAATGTCCTGACTTTTCTGGCAGAGCCAATGTATTCCTTCCATGTATTGACTTATGGTTTTACCTGTAATTTCTGTCTCCATATATGTATAAAACCAAACTGTAACCTGGCTGCCTCCAGCACATTTTCTCAAGACCTCTTGAGATCATGTTCACTGGGCCACAGTCACACATATTTGGCTTAGAATAAACCTCTTTAAATTATTACACAGAGTTTGGATTTTTTTTCCATTACCACTAGTCTCAGAAAGCAATGGAAACAATTTCCTAGGTTGACCTTGCCTACCAAGCCTATCCCCAAACCTGCTCATTGGGTGCCTTCTGTTCCAACTACTGGAGCCTTTGTTTCATTCTCTGGGATTCTATTTACTCCTCCTCACTCACTCTCTGCTATGCAAATCCCAAATGTCCTGGGCTCCTTTGACATCCTGAATCCTACTAGTTAAGAAGGTCTGGGACTTCCTGATTTCCCAATGCCTCATCCATCACTAAAAGACTCTGATGCTAGATTGGGCTGTGGATCCTTTTGTAACAGTTCTCTTCAATCAACAATATCCCCTCAAGCCTGTCTCTTCTATAACGGCTTCAGTGACAAACTCTCCGAGAATTTCCTTGTTCACTGTCCCACTGAAAATGGCAGAGAGTGACTTTGCTCTTGAAGATATGCCAGCATTTTGGTTCTGAGGGCTCAAATCCCAAAGCGTAAATATGAGTCTTCTTTATTGGGAGCATCGCGAGAAGGCACTGTCCTCAGTTTTCCAAAGAGCAATAAAGTATACAGCTGGCAAATCTGATGACTACTGAACTGAAAATATATTTATCAAGAAAGTAAAGCTAAATGTTTCCAGGAAAATAACTTTCTTAAAAGAAAATGCTTTTGAAAAATAAATCACATGAAAGAAATGCTTCTGGGGGACTCTCTGGAGCCCAGACCCTGGGACAGACTAAAAGTAACCAATAAATTGTCTTCAATAATCTCCAGGTCTGGGACTTTAGACAAGACCACAAGGGGAACCAGTCTTGGGGGAGTTCCCGGGGTTCCATAGCCGTGCTCTTATTTCTTGGGTTTCTAAAATAAGGCTAAAGTGATAATCCTGCACTGAAGAAAGTCTTTCAGCGTACAAATACCTCCTTATGAGGGTTGAGTGGCAGCCACTGAACCAGAAACTAGCCAAATCACAGCTGAATACAATCCCACACCAAAGGTGACCTAGTCTCTGGGAGGAAGGATGCAGATAAAACAATTTAATCTCACCTGGAGGGAGGCCTAGAGGCAGAAGAATCTTGAGCTGCTGGTTCATTTACTGTTTTCTCCTCCTAAATCAATACATCACACTCTGTGGTTCAAAGGAAGTTAAGTGGTTTCATTTCTGATTTACAGGCATGGCTAATTGCACTTTTGAGGGCAGGTGGTATTTATATTGTCCTTTTTTTCTTTTAGAAACACAGCAATGGCACATGTTCTTACATATACTGCAACCTGCCCTATGCATTATTTACTATATAGCTCAGCTGAAACTGTGCCCCCAGCACAGAAGTTCAGTCCATGCAATCTCAGCTCTGTGCTGGAGTCTGAGGAGTCTAAGGAAAGGCCTTCTAGCCAAAGAATGTTCTCTCTCCCTTCCTGCCACAGTGCCTGAAACATTCACCATGAAAATGTTTCTATTGGGTTAGGAAAGGAAAATAAAATTCATTGGGCGCTGGAAGAGAGTAAAACTTTTATCTGTGGTCAATTTAGCATGAGTTGATAAATTTGAGGCTAGTTTTAAATAATTTGAGGGTGTAGAACAGGGAAGAGAAGAAGCTCTGGCTCCCAGAGTGAAGGCAGAATGTTGACACTGAACATGTGTTATGACGATGGAGCCAGCACATTTGTTGTGTGCATGGACTCTGGAATCAGAATAACAAGGTTGGAAATCTGGCACCACCACTGATCATGGTATTTAACCTCTCTGAGCCCCATTTATCCCATCTGTAAAATGGGGGGGTCCTGAAATTAATCCTCATGATGAAAGATACCAGTCAGCTACATAATCTATACAAATAAGATTTGCAGTGAGCAGGAAAAATAGGTTGGAACTCTTCCTGCATAATTTGGAAAGAAAGGATGGTAGCATGGGAAGGGCACAAGGCTTTGCCACTTTTTAGCCATATTACAACCTTAGATCATTCCCAGGACTAGCTACAAAACTTGCAGGGCCCAGTGCAAAATGAAAATGTGGAGCCTCTTGTTCAAGACTTTTTTAAAAAAATAATTTCAAAAAGGTGACAGAGAGCATTAAACAAAGTGTATGGTCCTTCTAAGCAGGCAACATGTACAGGTGACATGCCTACAAAGACAGCCCTAATGAGTCCTTTTGTTACCTACAGCTTGGCCACTTCTCCTCAAGACTACATCAGAAGAACAAGAATAAGTGGTCTGAGGGGAAGGAAAGAGAAGTTTTATTACTTTGCTGGCAAAGGAGGAGAATGGAGACCCCTGTCTGAAAGGCCATCATCCCAATAGTAAGCAGAAATACACAGCTTTTAAATGGTGGGTTCTCAGCTTCAGGTGATGACTGTTCAACTACAGTTGATGATCCTGATCGTCCCATCTCCGCTGAAGACAATCTCCTGACCTCCACCCAGGACCTCCCTCTATCAGGTCTGGGCTGAGCCATCTCCTGTAGCACAAAGAACAAAATACTTACCCTGCCCTCCCAACCACTGGCCTGAGGAAGGGATGCAGGCTTTGGTTCTCAAAAAGGAGTGGAGGATGTTTTAAAGAGACAGAAAATATTTTTGCCATTTTTTTTTCCAGACCATTCCCTCTGTTACACTTTCACCCAGGTCAGAGTCCTGGTTTCCTCGGGATCTAGCTCAGTGATTGTCACTTGCAAGCAACAAAAAGAAAACAAATAGTATCCATCTGACCGTCACAAGAACCCTCCCTATTCTTGCCCACAGTACCTCTCGAGATGAACAAGAGCCCACATACTAGCATGTGTTTAAGACAAAAAAACTGGAATGATACATGCAAGTATACATTTGTTATAACTAATCTTACCGAACAAGCAGAAACTAGCCTCTTTTGATTCATAAAAGGGCACAGTAAGAGGTCTTTTCTCTCTCTTTCTTCTTTTAACTGAGCTATGTCTTGGAATGCCAAATTATTTAGGGGCTTTTGCCATGTTTCAAGTCCTCTTCTTAAAGTAAGAATAATCTCTGTAGTTATAATATCAACAAAAGCACCAATGTCATCATAAACAAAAATGCAAAAACAGAGGCACCTTTATGTCATAATGATACATTGGGGCTACACTCAGCTCCCCTTTAGAAACAGAACCTGCAAAGCAGACTTACACATATCCCCTTTCTTAAATAAACAATTGTTCAAGGAAGGTTGCCCTGGCAAGATTATTGTCTCTAGCTCCCAAGCATTGCTTATCTGCCACGTGGAGGACTCTGTGACTATTACAGAAATTGCTCTTAAATGCATAAAAAACATAAAAGAATTTTTTGGAAGATCCCTTATTATTCATTAAAGCATTTTAGGGCCTCATTAATTCAGATGGGATAATCAGTTGTTGATTAGCCAGGTTGTTAAGCATCCATTGTCAGATGCCGATAGGGTGTGAGAAAT
Organism: Daubentonia madagascariensis; assembly: GCA_023783475.1. Lineage (NCBI taxonomy): Eukaryota > Metazoa > Chordata > Mammalia > Primates > Daubentoniidae > Daubentonia > Daubentonia madagascariensis. The sequence continues at coordinate 16,913,288 of JAKFHU010000144.1, forward strand.
GACATTTTCCAATGAGGTCAGTACTTCATCAGATAAGGCTGTATCTTCTAGGGATAAATTCGCTGGGTCCCCAGTCTTTTCTTTAATCTCCTAAACTTCTCTTTATTGCAAAACATTCCTCATTCTATTTGTTTTCTCTTGCCTAGCTAAGGTCTGAAACTGTCAAAAGCCATTTTCAAAAGCTAGTTGGTAATAGGTCAGTCACACTTACGCACTTATTCTCAGGACTCTAACATTAAAAAGGCATGTGGGCTGGGGGGTCTGTATCTGTGTGCTTATGTATGTGTCTGTGTGTGTGTTTGTGTGTGTGTGTGTGTGCATGGATCTGGCTTTGGTTTTGTTTCACAGTTCTTATCTAAATAGAGCCTCCTCTATACCCTCTGCCTTTCAGATCCAAGTGGTATTCAGGTTATCAAGCGGATGCTTCAGCCAGGGCTCAAAGACTCCACTTCCTTCTTTCCAAACCTTGACTAAGAGTAGCATAGCAACAGTGAGCATGGTGAGAAAAGTTCCTGGGTTAGGACTTGGAAAATGTGTTTCAGACTCCTGGTTCTGTTTTAGGAGAGGAAATGACCACCACTAGAAACTGCTCTCTATTCCAGCAAGTCATTTCACCTCCCTGACAATTTGCAATTTATTTTCTCTCCCTTTAACAGAGAGACATTCATATTTACCTTTTGTGTCATACCAAGAAGAGTTGGGGGTATATTTCTATAAAGGCAGACAAGTCCCCACCCCTTTCTGGAGCTTCTGGTCCAAAAGGGACAGAATGCTTCCAACACTGTAGAAGACACCTTTAATCAAATATCCCAAGAAGAGGGTCCTCGTTTTACTCACGGAACTGCTCTAGATGGTCATTGCTGTTTGACTCAGGCATGGCTGTGATGGTTAACAATGGACACGGATTCCCACCCAACGTCTGGCAGAGAACCTCCTGCCGAAAGTAGACTTGCTTAGGGTTGACGCTCTTTTCCAGGATGTCAAGGTGAGTCTGGAGCAGAAATAAAGCAGGCATGTGTGTTATTAATATTTTTGATAATAAATAATAGAAAGCAGCAACAACAGATTACATTTGTATAACTCCTTATAGTTTAGAAGTATTTTTGTTAATTTAGTCTGCCCTATATATTGGGCATTGAGTGATTAAAAGGGGGCTACCCCTGCTATCTAGGAAAAGTTCAGTGAGGCTGAACAGGAAGCACCATTCCTGTATGTTTCGGAATAATAGAAGATCTGTTTTCAAGTTGCACTGAAAGCAAGAGGACAGGGCCGTGAAGCACTCTTCCTATCACTGTGGCACAGGAAGGATGCGGTTACCATGAAGACAGAGCACACACAGAGCAATGGGGAGCATGAGAGAGAAAACTTCAGTAGCACATAGTATCACAGGACCAAGCAATAAAGGACAGTTGTGAGTGTATTGGAAAAGGATAGAAAATAACTGATCCAGAAGGATTGCTAAGCTAAAAGAACAAATAATTAGTAGGAATTGATTTTTCCTACCATAACTCCCCATTTAAATACTCACTTAAAATACAGAATAGTACAAAAATGAAATAAACATTAAAACTAGGACGTCTGGTTAACAATTTTTAAGACTTCTCAAGAAATTTTCACTGACAAAAACAGTGGGATTAGTCATAAAGAGGCCAAGAGATTTTCCCCCCACCCACACTGCCTACCCTGACAGCAGAGACTTCAGTAACCAGAGAGGGAATAGCTGTCCCTCCACAGCACAAGAACTTCACTGCACAGAAATTATCTTCCCAGCTGAAGATCTAAAATTTTCACCACAATCAAGTAGGTATTAATAGGACCAACAAGAAACTACCCACCTTGTTTCCTAACAAAAAACAAGCCTGCTAGATAAATGAAACAAACAAAAACACATGAATCTTATGAGAATATTTATAAAATAGTCACAAATATAAGAAATACATGAAAAGGAGAGTAGTGCCCTCAAAAGGTAGAGGAAGTATTTACACCTGGAAAGGATTTACTACCGATGTGGTAGGCAGAATAGTGGCTCCCCCAAAGATGTCCACATTCTCACCTTCAGAACTTGTGACAGGTTGCTTAACATGGAGAAAGGGACTTTGCACACACATTTAAGGTCTACTTGAGAAGGGGAGATTATCCTGAATTATCCAGTTGGGACCAATCCATGCACAAGTGATTAAAAACAGAGAACCTTGCCTGGCAGTGTAGAACCATTGCTGGCAGCATAAGAATGTCAGCCTGACATTGATGGCTTTGAAGATGGAGGGAGACACCACCAGCCAAGGAATGCAGGGGGCCGCTAGAAGCTCAAAAAGGTAAAAAAAAAAAAAAAAAAAAAAAAAAGTTCTGTCCCCAGAGCCTCCAGAAGAAACACAGCCCAAACACCTCGGTCTTTACCCAATGAGACCCGTGTCAAACTTCCATAAGAGAAAAAAATTTTATTGTTGAAGCCACTAAGTTTGTGAAAATTTGTTACAGCAGCAATAGATAAATAGTAAAACAAGAAACAAGAATTTCCTAAACTAAGTAAAAAATCTTATCATCTGAATAGAAATAGACTAAATCTTTTGCTACTCTACTGAGATAATTGAGTTGCAAGGAAAAATTTTTAAAAGTTCAAAGGAATTAACAGATGATTCTGTGGCCTTTCTTCTGGCCTCAGGGACATCTGAAAATTGGACCTTGCATCATATCTTCCTTACACCTGAGGACCAAGATCATCTACCCCACACAGCTTAATGTCTACATTAACATGACTTTACTATTCCCCCACTTTCATCAGCATAACCTTGCTAATCCAGGAAACTCTTGCCCAGGAAAATAGAAATTAGAAATAAATTTATTGTTCATTCCAGGAATATCCCATCAACTCTTTTAACAAAAAGCATCAACTGATCTTTGATCCAAGACTCTTTGAACCCCTCTCCTCAAAATCCTTCCCTTGCAGTGTTCGCCAATCTTAAACTATTACATAATGATCTTTACCCAGTCCTAATCAAGACACCCCATTAAAATACTTGCCTTTAAAGCAGGATTTAAAGTCTCAATAAATATCCCCACTTTGCCCTTTGCCCTTTGAGACACTATCAAGATCCTGTCCCATTCTTTCTCCCTTGTCAAGTATATTTGTTCCCTACTGTTGTTATAACAAATTACCACAAAAGTGGTAAGGTTAAGACAACAAAAATTTATTTTGCAGTTCTTAAGGTCAGCAGTTCAACGTAGGCCTCACTGGGCAAAACTCAAGGTGTCATAGAGCTACTCTCATTCTGGAGGCTCTAGAGAATTCATTTCTAGAGGTCCAGCTTCAAGAGGTCACCTGCATTCCTTGGCTAATGGTGTCTCCCTCCACCTTCAAAGACAGAAATTGCATCACTCCAACATCTGCTTCCATCACATCACATCTCTTTCTCCAGCTGACTCTCTTCTCTCCTCCTTTCCCTTATAAGGTCACTTGTGATTACACCAGGCCCAACCTGATAATCCAGGAGAATCTCCCCATCTCAAAATCCCTGGTCACATCTGCAAAGTCCCTTTACCACGTGAAGTAAGATCTTCACAGGTTCCAGGGATTAGGATGTGGACCTCTTTGGAGGGCCATTATTCTGCCTACCACACCAATGTAAGCAATAAACTCCACTCTGTCTTAGAAACAGGTTGTTCTGATGATATTCCAGAGAGCCAGCATTTGACACAATACTAAGTAAAGGAATTGTAAGGAGCATATCTATCCAAGATTAAAGATAAATGAGAATTCAGCTGAGGCCCATGTATCTGACCAAACCTTTGCATTTCATGGTTATGATTGTTCATTAAGTAATGAGTGTCAGGTACTGATAAGATGCACCTGCATTGGAGATTGGGAGGTAGTCATATGACCCCTGAGGAGGCAAGGTGACTAATTAATGGTACATACACAAGCACACACACAACAGAGGGACCCAGGCAACAAGCTAAGTATGAAGGCTGAGGAACCCCAGGGCTCATGGCTTTCCTAGGCTGAGATGGTCCAGGCTCACTCAACCTGATCTCTCATGACCACACAATTCCATAATGAGTAGTGACTGGAACAAGGGAAGCTGTGACTGGAAGTCCAGAGACCTTCACTAACCCCTTTCTATGCATGCTCTGTTGTTGTCGGCTCTGCATCCTTTGTTAAGGATGAATAAATTTGGTTCTGGGTAAAGGCTAATCTTGTGTGCTTAATTGCCAATCTAAACCCAACACCACTGCTGTCCTAGTTGAGTAAAAAGAATGAAGCTTTCACCCTATAATCAAGATTAATTTTAAAAGTGTGTGTGTCTGTGTGTGTGTGTCTGTGTGTGTGTAAATAAATCTATTGTACATATACCTATATACAAAAAATCATTCTTGGCTGTTACTTCCTTTTGCAACACTAGATGCCAGAGGAAACTGCATAGAGTTTGAAAGTAGAAAGGATTATAATCTAATAAACCAATATCCAGCCAAGCTTTGGCTCATGAACAAATGTAGCATACATGTTCAGAAATGCAAGAGCTCAGAAAGCATATCACCTTATCTTTATTGAAAATAATGACTTGAAAACATACTTCAACTGTTCCAAAATGAAACTAAAAAACAATATAAAAGGACCACAATGAAGTCCAGTTACATAAGGCTTAAGTCTAAATTACCATTAAAAATATTGTTACTATGTAATAAAAGCATAAAAATAATTCTTTAGAGAGAAAATACACATTATCAAACTTTGCTGTCATTATCAGTCTCTAAAATGAAATTAAAAAGAGATGTGTGATGGAGGAATAAAGTGAAACAAAATATTAACAGCTTCAACTTACATAGATATACTAATATCATTTAATTCTTGAAAATGAAAAGGCAGTACTCAGCACTGTGTCTAATTCTGGCTCTCTGGAATATCACCAGAACAACCTGTTTCTAAGACAGAGTGGAGTTTACTGCTTACATTGGTGTGGTGGGCAGAATAATGGCCCTCCAAAGAGGTCCACATCCTAATCCCTGGAACCTGTGAAGATCTTACTTCACCTGGTAAAGGGACTTTGCAGATGTGACCAGGGATTTTCAGATGGGGAGATTCTCCTGGATTATCCGATTGGGCCTGGTGTCATCACAAGGGTCCTTATAAGGGAAAGGATGAGAGAAGAGAGTCAGAGCCAGAGAGAGGGATGTGATGTGATGGAAGCAGATGTTGGAGTGATGCAATTTCTGTCTTTGCAGGTGGAGGGAAGCAACTGGAGCCAGGGAATGCAGGTGACCTGGGCTCACCTTTTGGCTGTGGATTCTGGGAAAGTTACATAAATCCTTTACTAAACTCTTTTGTAACTCAGTTTTCTCATCTTTAAAATGCATATAAACATACCATTACCTACCTCATGCAGTGGTTGTTATAATTTAGTTACATAACGTATGTGAAGAGCATTTGTCATGTAGGAAACAATTAATGTTAGCTATTATTGATGGAGAAATATAAGTTCAAATATGTTATTTTTAAGAACTAAAAGCACTAGTAGAATTATAAACACTGAGAGGGGAAAACCAAAGGAAACATGGTCCACATTGCCTAGGAAAAAGAAAGGAAACAAACAGAAATGAAGCATAGAAAATAGCATAAAATCAAAATGACAGAAGTAACAGCAAAAACTGTTATAAGTAAAAACAGGTAATCAGCCTTATTAAGTGACAAAAACTTTCAGATTACTTTTTAAAAATACCACTGTACGTTGTATATAAGAGGTACTTTTAAAGAGAGAAAAAGAAAAAAAAATGATGTGTATGAGAAACACTCCTAAATTATCTCTTTATTTTGTTTGTCTTTACTAAAACATTTTAAAGGAGAAATATTGAAACTAAAAGGATGAGCAAACATAAATTAAGGTAGGTATGGCAATAGTAATATACGACAAAGTGATATTCAAGATCAAGTGCATTAAATGGGATTTTAAAATCTTATTTTGATAAAGGGCACAATTCACAATGAACATATAAAACTCATAAATCTTGAGAATCAAATAACATGGAATTGAAATATATAACACAAAAACAGCAGAAGGAGGGAAAAATGTACTAAGAGTGGGAGACTTTTAAGACAGCACCTCAGTCTTAGATAAATCAAGTGCACAAAAATAATGATATAGAGCATTTGTACAATATTATTTTTGTAGATATATGTCAAACTTTATCTTTACAGAGAACAACCTTTCATTTTTTTTTCAAACCTCCATGGAACTGTAACAATAATTAATCGTATACAAAGCTATCAAAAACTCACTAAAATTTTCCAGAAAAAAGCACTAACCACCTTTTCTGGCAACAATTAAATGAAATTAGACTTAACTAAAAATGGTTTTCAAAACAGCAAAAATAATACAACCATTAGGGAATAGAAAACATCCTCTTAAAAGAAGATGACCAAAGAAATTTATAGGTTAAAAAAATCAGTGTTAAATTATTAATTAAAGCCCTGATGTAAGAAGTAGTTATCTAGGTATCCCAGGAGAGATGGTACAGAACAGGAATGGAAATGTCCCCATTAGAACGTCAGCCACGTTTCTCAGTCATCCTGCAAAAGGAAAATTATAGCACCACAGTTAAGAGGATATGGATAGGGCTAGATTTAGATTACACTCTCTGTGATCATCAACAAACTATTTTTAGCACTTTTATACACATTTGGGTGAAGGCTGCTCTCAGTATTCTTTATTATTGAAATCCGGACTGAGTGGACCCTGCTTCACAATTACTATCAACATTCCAAGGCTCCAAAACTAGGAAAGGAAACTGCTGCAGCATCTCCTAAAGTGTATTCTGTAGGATATTAATGAGCACTGGGGTGTGAACAGAAAGCTGGAGGAGGCAGGAAATTCATAACCAAAGCACTTGGAAAATGGTGAGATAAATAAAATGAAAATATTTTATTGGCTGCAGGACTTCTCAGATTCTTTAGTATTTCAATATGCATTGGGAACTCTTAGAAGAAAAACTAGCACAAGTGCTTCATAAATTTATATAACCATTAAACTCTTTTTTTCTAAAGATCTCAAGAGACTGGAGTGTTACAGAATATGCTTTGGGAAACACTGTCTTGCCAAATTGTTTCAACGAGGTTTCTCTTCTTTTTTTCTCAGCAAAGCCATTTGTTTTAAATTTTATTATGTCCGCAAGGGTCCTTACCATGGGGGGCAAGTGGTGGTTGTAGAGAGCATTCTCAAGAATGAATCCTTCCCAAGAAGAGCCCAGAAATAAACTCATATATCTACAGTCAATTGGTTTTTCACAAAGATGCCAAAAATACACAATGGAGAAAGGACAGTCTCTTCAATAAAGGGTGTTGGGAAAACTGAATATCCATATACAGAAGAATGAGAATGGACCCTTTATACAAGAATCAACTCAAAATAGATTAAAATCTTAAACATTAGACTAGAAACTGTAAAGCTACAAGAAGAAAACGTAGGGAAAAATCTTCTTGACACTGGTCTGGGCAGTGATTTCTTGGATATGGCCCCAAAAGCACAGGCAAAGAAAGCAACAATACACAAATGAGATTTCATCAAACTAAAAATCTTGTGCACCACAGTAACGATAGAGCAAAGAGACAACCCACATATTTGGAGAAAACATTTGCAAATTATACACAGATAAGGGGGTAGTATCAAAAATGTACAAAGGAACACAAACTACTCAATAATAAGAAAACAAATAAACCTATTAAAAAACAGGCAAAGGACTTGAACAGACATTTCTCAAAAGAAGACATACAAATGGCCAACAGATATATGAAAAAGTGCTCAACATCTCTAATAATCAGAGAAAGGCAAATTAAAATGATAAAGAAATATCACCTCACACATGTTACATTGGCTATTACCAAAAAGATAAAAAGTGCTGGTGAGGGTTTGGAGAAAAGGGAACCCCTCCACACCTTTTGTAGGAATGTAAATTAGTGCAGCTATTCTGGAAAACAGTATGGAGGTTCCTCAAAAATCTAAAAACAGAATTGCCATAAAATCCAGCCACCCCACATCTAGGTATACATCCAAAAAAATTGAAACCAGTATGTCAAAGAGATGTCTGTATATTCATGTTCATCGCAGCATTATTCACAATAGCCAAGATATGGAAACAACCATAGAAGTGTCCATCAATGGATGAATAGATTTTAAAAATTGGTATGCATACACAATGGAATACTATTCAGCCTTTAAAAAGCAGAAAATTCTGTATTTGCAACCACATGGATGAACCTAGAGGATATATGCCAAGTAAAATAAGCCAGGCACAGAGAGAGAAATACTGCATGATCTCACTTATATGTGGAATCTAAAACAGTTGAACTCATAGAAATAGAGAATGGTGGTCACTAGAAGCTGGCAGGGGGTTGAGGGTTGGACAGGGAAAGGGGAGACATTGGTCAAAGGGTACAAAGTTTCAATTAGACAGAAGGCATGAGTTCTAGTGATTTATTACATGGTGTGGTAACTAGAGTCAATAATAATATATTAAGCATGTCAAAATAGCTAAAACAATAGATTTTGAGTGTTCTCACCACAGATAAGTATGTGGGGTGATGGATATGTTAACTAGCCTGATTTGACGATTTCACAAGGTACACATGTATTGAAACATCACTTTGTACCCCATAAATATATACAAGTATTATTTGTCAATTAAAAATAAAATAAAATTGTTAAAAATAAACTAAAATTAAATAAATGTTATCTATAAAAAAAGAAAGAAAAAGGGAAAAAGGGAACTAATGAATTAGAAAAAAAAAAAGAAAAGCAGTGACCATAATTCTGTGATGTTACAAATAGGCCATAGCTCTATGGTGCCTGATACCAAACTTTTAAAAAATAATAAAATCTGGACTTTATAAATTAGACATGCAGAAGCATGTTTGGCAGCAGGTGTGTTTATAGAAAGCATCAAGCACAGTTAGCTATGAGAGAAAAAAGTCAAAGAGGCTTCGTAGAGCCCATGAACATTGTCCTTCAAAACAATGCTCCCTAGCAGCAAATGTGGGAGAAAGCAAAGCTTGAAAGTTTTCTTCTCCTATGAGTTCTCTCTTAATTTTTTATTATAATTACATTTTTCATGATTAATAATGTTACAACTCAACAGATGTCTAATATTCTTTTAGCTTAAGCTCATATTCTGTGAACTGCAATTTTCCATCTCTCTGCGCCCCTCAATGAAATCTCTGTCTGTCATTGGATCTGCACCAAAGGTACAGCAAATATAGAACACTTCCACTTTTAGGGGATTATTTTGGCTTCGGTCAGACAGAAGACTGCTAGCAGTAAACCAATTAGAAATTTCTGTTGGATTTCCTTTTGCAAAATTGGCTTTGTCCTGTTCTCCTAAAAATGATCTCCAGGTGAATGCTCCCATCTCGGGTCCAGAAAGGCTATGCCTAATTGGAGATTGTTGGGGTCATTGATGAGAGAAGAAGGGCCTCTGAATGTCAACTGACTATAATTGCAGCCCTGTGGAAGCCACAGGGGTGGGTTTCTTTATGAAAATGTGAATGAGTTCAAGACTATTGTGGAGACCCCCAGAGAGGTTGACTTCTTGAAAGAAAACTCTGCCTGTGAAAGATATCAAGCTGATAACCTCAGCCTATGGCCTCATCCTGTGTCTCTCCGCAGGTGTCCTTGTCTCCCTCTCCATTATCAACTCCTCCCTTAAAACTTCCATAAAACACTGGCCTTGACCTCAGCAAGTTACCCTGCTGATGGCTACTGATAAAGTGAGAAGCACCGTGCACTCAAAAATCATTCCTTTCTTTTTTTTTTTTTTTTAATTTATTTTTTTAATTTCAGAATATCATGGGGGTACAACATTTTGGCCATACACATTGCCCCTGTTCTGCCCGTGTCAGAGCCACAATCGTGGTCATCTCCCAAACTGTGCTCCCCACATCCATTCAGTGAGAGTTTTTCCCATCCCTTCCACCCCCCTCCCGCCCGCCCGCCCTCAGGTGAATGTTATTGCCCTGTGTGATGTAAGTGTTCATCAGTTAGTGCCAGTTTGATGGTGAGTACCAGTGGTGCTTGTTTTTCCAATCCTGTGACACTTTGCTTGGAAGAATGGGTTCTAGCTCCAACCAGGATAATACCAGATGTGTTAATTCACTGTTGTTCCTTATTGCTGAGTAATACTCCATGGTATACATATACCACATTTTATTGATCCACTCGTGTATTGATGGGCACCTGGGTTGTTTCCACAACTTTGCAATTGTGAATTGTGCTGCTATGAACATTCGAGAGCAGATGTCTTTATTATAAAATGTCTTTTTTTCTTTTGGATAAATACCCAGTAGTGGGATTGCTGGATCAAATGGTAATTCTACTTTTAATTCTTTGAGGTATCTCCATATTCTTTTCCATAGAGGTTGTACTAATTTGCAGTCCCACCAGCAGTGTATGAGTGTTCCTATCAAAGCAATCACAGCAGCAACAAAAATAAATACATGGGACCTGATCAAATTGAAAAGCTTCTGCACAACCAAGGAAACGATCACTAGAGTGAACAGACAACCTACAGAATGGGAGAAAATATTTGCATGCTACACCTCTGATAAAGGGCTGATCACCAGAATCTATACAGAACTTAGGAAAATCAACAAGAAAAAATCAAACAACCCTATTAAAAAGTGGGCAAAGGACATGAACAGAAACTTTTCAAAAGAAGACAGAATAATGGCCAGCAAACATATAAAAAAGTGCTCAACTTCTCTAATCATCAGGGAAATGCAAATCAAAACCACAATGAGATATCACGTAACTCCAGTGAGATTGGCTCATATCAAATCATTCCTTTCTTATTGTCATCCCCTAAACTGCTGCACTCCCTGTTCCCCTTGTTTAGATGAAAGCCCACTCCTAAGGAGATGGCCTATTTTATTGGCCTACTGCCTAGATCTCAGTTGTCACCTAAATACACTCATCAGAGAATCGAAGACTTCTCATCACAAGAGAACAAATAACACTGTTAAGCTAAATAAAAGCTACAGAACATGCTTAAAGCACACTCTGATTAGCTTTCTCAAATTGTCCCCGTCTGCCAATATCACTCTCCCTAAGTTAAAGGGACTTAACTTTAAGAAGGAGAGAAATGGTTAGTCTCTAGGTACCTACTCACAGATTTGCCAGTTATAAAGAAAAGATGGTTTTAATATTCTTTTTCCATTAAAAATAAACAAAGTTGTATCACTGATGATTTGGAAAAGAGAGTAAAGAATAAAATCATCATAATTGATCACCCTAAGAAAACCATTAGTAGTAGCCTTTGTTTTGGGTTTGTTTTCTTTTTTTTGGGTGGGGTCTTTTATTTGGATTTTTTTACATAATTTTAATTTTAGTATAAATTATGAAATGGGTATCTTCCAATCAGTCCAACAGGAAAATAATTACACATCATCATAAAAAAGAATAAGTGCTCTAATGGTTACCATCTGGTATTGCTTACTGGACGTAGACGCTTTTCTAATACTTTCCATGTAGCAATCATTTAATCTCCATGATAGCCTGAGTAGTAACTGCTTTTATGTTCCATTTTTACAGATGAGAAGGCTGAGGCTGAGAGAAGTTAAATAGCTTGGTCATGGCTATGTAGCAAAGACACTCAGCTCCTGGCCTCAAATCCAGGCCTGTCTGACCTCAAAACCTTGTTCTGCCATTGTGCTCAAGACCCTGGAATTCAGGCGTCCTTTTGCTCAAAGACGTCACCATTCACACACATCTTGGCTCTTTCAGAATGGCCCTTCATATTCACCTCCTCAACCCCAAGACCCTTTATTTGTGCCTGTCTTTTTTTGGGCCCATACAAGGAGAGGTCTCTGTCTATTGATTACCTGACAGCACTGATTTATGACTTTCTCATTGCATCTTTGATCTACTACCACATGTAAGTCAACATTTCCCACTTGACACTTTTTAAACTCTTCATTTATTCTGAGCCCTTTATAAGGTATTGTTCATATGGCATTCTAATTTTCTCTCTCTCTCTCCCTCCCCACCACCCCACCTTTCTTTCCCTACATTACACTGCATTTCTCATCCCTGAGGATAATGGTATTAGCATCTTTCACAGTGGGTATATGTGTCTGGTGAAACATTCTACTCTACCCTTTAAAAGCCTTAAGCTTTCCCAATATATAAATCCTACTTATGACCACTTTTCTTGTCTCTTGCCAACTCACACAGTTATAAGTTCTCAGTGAGATACTATTTCCTTACTTCCTTAAATATCCATAAGAAACTCTTTTGGGGCCCCATTTCAACCTATATTATTGGCTACCTAGGGATAATTCATAACATAATCCCAATACTTTAATAAGTATTACTAACATTATTTTTTCTGGTATCTTGATATGGCCGATTAAAATATAACTCCTTTTGTTTGCTACAGAATTACAACAATAGTGTGTTTCTTTCTTTTAGCTTTATTTTAATGCTATAATTTGAACAATTATCCAACAGTGTTGCTGGCAAGCATCTGGAAGATATCACTTTGAAAGAACCAAACACTAATTCTCTTATTATAAGAGAATAATAAAATTTTAAACTTGCAAAATCATATTCATGTTGAAAAACATCCAACATACAAGTCCCTTGCTATAAAAATGTCTGTAATTGTTAAACATAATCTATATTATCAGAGACTTTCAAATTATGAATTCAACATGGAAATGTATTTCCACCCCTCAACATAACCCCCAAGTAACATACAGTTAATTCTGCCCTTGGGGTATCATTCTCATTTAATTCATCACTGATCTGTTGGAAGAAAAAGTGTTTCTCCTTAGGACATGTCCAAAAATAAAAATGACTGTTATGCATTACAGAACATACTCATTCTGTCCATGATGGAAGGAAGAGATTTTTAAGAAAAGTCACAGAGTCAATCATTGTCTTAGAGAGAGGACAAAGACCATGAGTTATTGGTAATGTAAAACCTAAAAATGGGAATATACATTTTTCACTTTCAAGTGACAAATTGTCTTTCTAACCCTGTTCTACTCATTTAGGAGAAATAAGAAGTTATTTCTTATCCCTCTTTCTCATTAACTTTCCTCAAACTTCCCTAGTGGAAGAGATTTGCAGTCAATAGGTTAACGAGTAACAATAATAGGTGATAATTATTACTTATTATTAATAGTAACAGTAAATAAGACTATAATTATTAGTCACAGTAATTTATGTTGTTAATGGTACCAAGCCAAGGAGTATCAGTTAAAAAAGCCTTTGCTCTCCCTCTCAGTGACAATAAAGTGACCTGGGGTTCTCTTTTTTGTATTTTTGCCTCCCTTAAAGATGAAATTATCCTCCCATTGACCCCAACAGCTTCTAATTTATTTATCAATTGTAAACTTTAACCCTAAGCTCTGGTCTGACACAGTCTCCAGAAGGTAAGTGGGCCCAGAGGCACAAGGTAAGCACCCAGGAGCAGTCAAGGCCTTCTTGAAAAGCTTGCAGACTTTAAATCAGCTCGTAGGCACCTAGTGAGACTCCATCAGAGCATCTTGGGATAAGAATCGGACCGTGTTTGGTAAGAAACATCTTCCTTCAGCTGAACCACATCCATAGCTCTCAGCATTACAGACATAAATCATGGGTTGGTGACTTGAACTCAACCATTAGAGATGTCTGTATCATCACACAAAGATGACTACGTATACTTATAAAACCAAACTGCATTTTTTAGTAGCTATTGTATGTTGTAGCAAATGAGGACACTTTTCTGACCCCAGAGCAGAAATTCTTCTGATTTTTTTTCTACACTTTTACTAAAGTGGAGTAGGAAGGCCACCAGAATAGACATCGAAGGCCAGGGTTCTGTTCCCTACTTGGCTGCTAGTGAGATGTGGCACTTCTAGGCTTTGGGTTTTACATCTATAAATGATACACGTGAATTAGACAGCTTCCCAAACCCCTTTGAGTTTTAATGTTTTATACTAACTGCCACCAAGAACCTCATCAGGGTTCAAGATATGCTAACAAATGAAAAGAACAGTGTCCTAGACCCACAGTTCCTTCTTTCCCCATTGGGAAAGGCAAACACATATTCCAAAAAGAATCCACTTCCCCGGTAGACTTTCCCCCTCAGTGTTTACAGGCAACTGTAGAAACAGCTGTTGAAAGGGATCATGAATCTTGCCTGTTCTGTGTCCCTAAAGGCAACAAAACACGTTTTATAACAAACATGGCTTGTTACAACATAGCTTGTGAGGCACATTTCTTGGATTAACTTCTTGAGCTCTCTAAGTGTGATACACAAATAATACTAGTTGTGTATCTTTTGCAATCTGGAAAACAGTAAAAAATCTCTGTTTAGGCAAGACAGCATATGGAGAGAGGGACAGATGCACTTTCATGATGCGGTTAGCCAAGTTTAAGATATGCCTTCTCAATGAGAAAAATTTTCATTTATACCTGAACATTCCTTTTATAGGAAGAGATGTTCTTGATTATTATCTTTTCCAACTCTTTATCACTGCCTTAAAATGAAAATGCCCATCCTTCAGGCTAAGTGATATATACACTCATATGCACACATATTATTATAAATATGCTGATAACATTTTACATTAACACAGAGGATGAAAGTGCTTTGTAGAAGATATTATAACTCATTAATCCTCAGAATATCCATGAAATAGCTACAGGTAAGGGATAGTTTGCCCACTTTTTCAAATGAAAGAAAACTGCATGGTTTAAGCAGTCAGTTTGCTGAAAACTGTTTCATGAACCTTTTGCAGGGCCTTACGGAAGACAGTAATGCTAAATGGGAGTCTGGACTGGCTTCTGCTACACTCCCCTCATAAAATGACTGTGGCTCTCCTTTGCAGCAATCCAGTGTTCTATTCTTCCACTTTTCTTGTCCACCCTGGATCCTTCTAGCAGCCTCTAGCCCACGGTCATGGCAAACCTTGCAGATGCTGAAGTGGCTGTTTGCTCACAGCCTCAGGGAGGCTTCCAAGCTCCACCTTCCTGCCTTCTACTCCATTCCTCTTAATGAGCCAGTGTTCTTCAGATTTGCATCTCAGCTTACTTGTGTGGTTTTGCTCCAATTCAACTCCAATCTCACTACTTCATGCTTGACTTGAGGACTTTTTAAAGACAGAGCCCCTAAGAATGGTCCCCACCTCCCACACTCAACCTTCAGACCACTTGGGCTTTCAGAATGTCACCTGTCATGACTCAGCCTTGTGCTCTGTCCAGGAAAGGAGATGGGACACATATAAAGCCACTAAGTCAGTGACAACAAAACCTCAGGAAGGCAGTATCTTGTCCCCACCCACCCACAATGTCAGGCCCTCCTGAATGTTCTTAAAACAAAAAACCTCAGAGAGCCCCTTCGATCCTGCTGGAGGGATGCTGTAAAGAGGAAGTTACCATGAGGGCTGTGTAGGTGTAGGGATAGTGGTAGGCCAGGTAGCAGACGTCCTCATTATGCGGGAAGGTGACAGCAAAGGTGAGGTTATAATAACACTTCCCAGATGCTCCACCTGCGGCAGCTGTACTCTGGCGATAATGATTTCTAAAGAAAGGACAAGAGAAGAGAATGAGAGAGAGGCGGGGGCGGGGGGTGTCACTTAGGGTCCTCTGGATTCTACAAATCTCATGTGTTATTTACTGCACTGGCAAAACGGCCTTCACTGGAAACACTTTTGTGGGTGGAATTTAGAAAACAGAGAAATGTACAAATGAACTTACTGCTGGGTCATGAGTCAGTTCAGCAGCATGTAGCCTAGCCCATCTGCCTCCCAATTGTGGCATATATGCTACAGGCCTTTCCTTGCTATGTCTGAAAGTGAAGGCTATACAGTCATTGAACTAGAAAATAGAGGAAGATGTGAACAATTCTGTTTTTCCTGGAACGTCGTTGTAGACATACACTTCATTCCCCAAATTTGGGTTCCCCCAATCCCAAATTTGTGGTTCTCCCCAGACCACATAGGGTACAGCTCCTTCTTCTCCCCTCCACCTGGCAAGTGGATTTATTAGCAACCACTACTATAAATGTCATCTCATGTTATTATTGCAGCAAACCATTGTGTGAATAAAGAAAAAAAAGCTTAGAAAAATTGATTTTTCAAAATTCTCAAGGCTAGTAAGTGGTCGATGCAGGATTCGAACCCAGATCTCTCTGACTGCAAAGACTTTGTTCTTTCCACTATACAATACTTTCTTCCCAAAGGATTATATTTGTCACCCCAAATATGGTTCAGCTTCTTAAAGCTTGAGAGTACACATTTTCCTTTGTCAAAGATGAAGAATCAGTTTTGATACTTCAGAGAACAGTATCAAAGTAAATTGCACCCAGAAGTACATTTCGAGCAATATTTTCCCCACACGCTACCAACTGATGCGGAGACAGCTGTGCAGGCTTTCCTGCGAAATGTTATCATCAAGGCTGCATTATAGTGCAAAATGCACCCGGACACCAAAAGACGTAATTCCACCTTTGAACAACTCACAACGTTGGTTTACTAGTACAGTGTGCTTTGGGTTTTATTGGGGAAGAGGAAAGGGGGAAGCAAGAAATAGTAGGTAATTATTCTTGAGTGTTCTTGCAAAATATAAAAAACATGGGTTATTCTTTTCTGCCTCTTTGCTAGCCTTTATGCCACACCTGACCTAAGCAAAAAAGCAAGCATGTAAGAAAGGAAGAAACAGGAAATCTGGTATCTCATTTCTTGTGGTCTTGTGGGTTTTCAATATTTATAAAACTAGGGGTGGAAGTAAGAGAAGCTGGTAGCCCACTGGCTATAGCCTCAGCTTCTATCAACACAGCAGCCTGGAGCGTTGGTCATGGTAGGAAAAGGAGGGTACCTCATGACACCATAAGCCTCAAGTGACTGTCCCACCCAGCTTTTCAGCATTGCATTAATAGAACCCATTTACTTTGTGCCAACAGAAATAAAAATTTCAAAAGCATGTCTTCCTTCATGGTGTGACCTAGATCTTGATGCCTAACAGGGTCTACTCTTTCCAGATTTCCCCAAATTTCTGAAGTTTCTCCAAAAGCTACGACTCTGGTTATTAGAAAGTATGTAAAGAAGCAGATGGTGGCTCAGAAAGCATGCAAATCACATATGCTCTTCCTTTTATTTGCTTTCTGATTTCACTTGTAAAGGCTCCCCTGCAAACACAAATTCAGTTAACACCTGGCTGAACAACAGGTGCTAGTCAATGACACCTCCTTACAATGGAAGAGCCAATGAAAATGAAGTGAATCAGGAACAACCAATCAAAATGTGGACGAGTGTTTCACCTGTAAGCATACCGCTGTGAGGGCATACACGCACGCACACACACATATTCATTTATGTTAAGACAGGTGGAAGCACATATCTAGGGCCTCACTAGATGATCCTAAGGGCCGGGGATGGGGGTGGTCTTATTTGGCATGGGCCTTGCTTCTTTTTTGGTTTCCCACTGCACTGGTAAGTATGCTGAAGTCACATCACAGGTATGTTTACCCTATGCAAACTCAACCTTACCCCACTCGACTACAGGAAAGAGCAAGAAAGAGAGACAAATGAAATCCACATATTTATCCCTCTACTCTTTCCCCCATTCAGACCAAACCTGGACTCCAAGGGAAGAACAGCCACAGTGAACTGGAAAGAGAAATAAAATGGGCTAATTCTTAGCTCTCGAGCTTTTACGGGCAAGGTCCTAGTGATTTAAGGGACGTGTAAGGAATTCAAGTGATAGTTTTGACTCTTTAAAATCTGTCTTCTCACATCCCCAACACACACACCCCTAACAGGCTGCCCCCTGTAGCCCAGGGATGTTAGAGTCTCCCGACCAAGACGAAAGGCTGACGAGCCAGCCTTCTCCAGAATGGCTGCAGACTGCTGGAATTTAAAAAAAAACTGGATGTCACTTTATTTAAAATGAATTTCAGCTAAAGGAGATTGAGTTACAGTCCTAGCCTGGGTTCTGAAGTCTGGCTGAACCTGAAGCAATGTCAGGCTTCCCCATTGGAGTCTCCTGGCAGCCTTATTGTAGCAGGAGCCCTCCAGGAGATGAGTCTACTTCCAGGAAAACCTTCTCTTCAGAGGCCTTTAAAGTTTCCTAAGACGATCATCTTCAAAGTGAAATACTTGACTAGCTGTAAATCAGTTTGTCCATAATAGAGTGAGATCTCTTCAAAAAGTTATTTTTGTTTTCCCAATTATGATGTGAACATATTGAGGGATGTCTGTAAGGCAGTAACATTCAGCTTTCATATTTTAAATGGTTCCCATGTTCCTCCTTTGTATGGAAATCTCTTACCCTCTTCCTTATTTAGCTAACTCTTCTTCATCCTTCAAGATTCAACTCAAGTGTTTCCTCTTTCAGGAAGCCTTCCCTGATATGCCCCCTTTACCTGGCTGTTATCCTCACTGCCAACACTTCATGGCAAGGATCATGCATATTCATTTGTGTACCTTTACACTTGCCACAGTGTCTGGACATAGCAGCTGTTCACTTAAAGTTTGTAGAACAAAGGGACTTCAGACTGCAGAATTAGGATGCTTAACATATTTTATTTTTAATCCTAATGGCATCCTTTCAAGGTAAATATTAATAATACTTATCATACATATTCTACAGACAGGGAAATTAAACCTCACAGATGTTAAGTGTCTTGAGAAATTTCACACAAGCATGGTAAACAGGATTAAACCCCAGGTGTGGGTCTAGCCCCTAAACTAAGATTTTTTTTCATTATATCACCTGCTTCTTAGGAATGGATAAAAGGACAAGAGGTCTTGTGGCCCAATTAAGCAAGTGGGAATCTGAAGTTTGGATCTTCATAAATCAGGGCTGCCTATGCACTTAGGGTCTAAAATAACAGAAGGAATATAAAATCATCCAGATGAGAGCTAGTAAAAATGATCCATATTCTGTGATTATTTGTGTCACCGGTATTTGATGCCACTAAGAAGATGTTTTTGCTAATTATTAATAATAATTGCTAGCATTCATTGAACACCTACTATGCACCAGACACTGTTCTAAGCTTTCCAGGGATTTTGTCTCATATCATTTAATCTTCAGAACAGTTCTATCAGATAGATACCATTATTATTCCCATTTTACAAATAAAGAATCTGAGGTTAAGAGAAGTTGGTATAATTTGCCCAGGTCATGCCATTAATGAGTGGTGGAAGTTTGATTCAAAGAACTTTCTCTGCTCAATCTGCTCTTCCAGATGGAGAAATCGTCTGGCAAAAATCAGGTGTGCTCTTGAGGATTTGCTGGATCCTAGATAGGTCATCTTGGGTCAAAGATGACCTGGGCTGGATAGATCTAGCCACTGCAGTTAAAAGCCTTCCCCATTGCTTTTTCATTCCCTGAAATATTTATCTTCAGATGGATCTGTACTTTTATAATCATAAAGCATTCAATGAAGCAAGGAGCAAAGTATACAAATGCATAGTTACGAACCCAACCTATTTCCATTTTAGTTAAAAATATGCTAGGAAGTCATTTTTTTTCTGTGGGTGCATGAAATAAGCAAATGTCATGATAGAGGGTGAATTAGATAATCTTACAATGACGAAGGCTCTGTTTAACAAGGGTGCATCATTTCACTTAACAGGATCTAATAAGGCAGAGCAGCCAAGTTGCCAGGCTTCCCTGTGTCTGCAGCGATTCTAATATTCTATATAACACCAAATCTCTCTCCTGAGATCCCTTGGAAGGATGCATGATGGCAGAGCTCTTGTATGACATTCATCTTCATGAGTGAGCTGTTCCATCTCCTCTCACAAGCGGAGATAAATGTCAGAAGAGATCAGCCGTTGTGTGTTACATGGCCACTCTGAGCGTGCAGCTTCCCTCCCTCTGCCCTTCAGCACCAAAATTACTTTAGACTAGAGCTCAGAGAGAATTCAAAAAGGTGTGAGGCTGTGTACATTAGAGGGAGAAGCAGACTACAGGGAATTAAATAAAAGAGAAACTAAAAGGGTCTTTGCTTACTTTTATGAGACTCATGGAAAAATGAATCTGCACATTTATGTTCCTCCGTCTCGAGGGTCATTTTTTATTTTCTTGCCTAGTGGTCTTTAAGGTGGAGGGGAGAGGAACGGTGGAGCGGAAGGGGTAGGAGGTGCTCCAGGGGAGGGGCAGGATAATCAACTGACCACAGGGAGAAAATATTAGAATTTCTCCTTAAATGTATTATCTAGGTAGTAAGAAAGAAATTAAGCTGTCTGACATTTAATATGGGGATTGGTACAGCTGCCCCAATGCAGTCCCCATGAATATAATGTGACAAGTAATTACAAAATAGTCTAGATTTTGGTGCAGCAATCTTAACCCTTCATCCCTGTACATTCTACAGCTACAGTTTTTCTATGTCCGCTAGTGAAGCATCCATTCCTGCATAGAAGATCTCCTGAGGGAGAAGTGGGAATAGTTAACCCCCTTCCTCTTTCTTTTGCTTTTAGCTTCTGGTAAGGTATTTAAGTTTGCAGAAGCTTACATTGGTTGATTTACAGATTATATTATCTAAATTAAACTAAACCTCTCAAAATAGCCAATTAGTTTTTTTTAAAATTCTGCTTAGAAAGCATCAATGGATGATAATATGAAATTACAAGCAAAATGATCAAAATCTTTTGATCATTTGAATGGATATGGCCTACCTCTTAACTGTAATACCAGATCTTTCTCAAGAATTCTCATCGTGTGTGACTGGAGCTATACATAGTATAAAGATGCAACAATTAGGTAGACATTTGAAACTATTATTTGTTTCATTTTTTTCATCATTTAAAATTCTTCAATCTTTGCACTCTTTCTAATATACATAATATATTAACACAACAATACATATATAATTTTTAAAAAATAGCTTATGAACTAATCTAGTAAGCACACCCATAAATATATCTTACTGAGAGTGGTGCACTATCAAAATAGTTTGGAGACTACTTTCCACCTGACGATCGGTCAGCCGACCTTCTTAACTGCTCATCAGTGCTACCAGCTTCTGAAGGAAATGCAAATCTCATGCCTTCTGAGTGTCTTCCTCCTTTCTCTCCTCTTTACATATATTCAGGTACCATGGCTCACAGTTCTCCCCACAATGAGCACCCTGGCCTCCCCTTAAAACACAGCACTAAATCTGGGAATGTAACAGAATAATAGAAATAGAACTTCTGAGTTTCTAATGACATATTGGAGGCAAGGATATAAGGAGGTATCAAATTAATACACCAGAGAGAACAAAGGCATGGATAAAGCAAAGAAATCTTATCAAGCAGAACAACTTAAAGATTGGGATGGGGAAATAAGGAGAAAGATATTGTGTAATCCAAGGCATTTTACAATAGGGAGAGGTATTCTGATTTGTGGGTGAATAGAGGTTACACATATCTATCCTGTTGTTAGATCACATTATTGGAAATATGTTAACATAATGCAGTGAATAATTATAAAACAAACTACATTACAAACCAGCAATCTTATCCATTCATCTCTGTTGTATTCATGGCTGGGATATGAAAAATGAATTACATTATACTGTCATGGTTTTCATCTCGCCCCTCTGTTGCTCTTTAATCACATAACAATTGTTTTGTTAATGAATCTCAAAGCTATTAACATTGGCTGCCTTAGGCCAAGGCTGTGCTTTGGAAGCGTGGCTCCCTTTTCCTTCTTTTGGCAGACACTTGGCCCCTTGAGCCTTCTCCTTATTCCCAAATTCCCAGAGGAGCATCCTCTGGGGAAAGCTGTATATATCCCACTGGGAAAGGATGCAAAACGTTATGTTTGTCCAATCTCTCACTAAGTTCCAAATCCAAGCTGGCTCTAAGCTGAATCTTTCACATTTATTGAGGGTAACTACTTCCAGAGGAAACTAAAAGTTATTTTTGACACACCAAAATCCCAATTTAGGTTTTCATATTTTTTCTTGCAGTTGTGGAATCTATCACCTTGAGGTGATTTTTAATCTAAATCTCTTTGAACCATGAAAAAGTCCTGAGAGTCTCCAGATAAGTGTGCCAGAGAGTAATTGTCATTTAGGTGAATGCGAAACCAACAAAGTTGTAATATTTTGCTATTCTTCTAAAGAATATCAGAAAATACTATTCAAATTCACACCCTAATACATCAAGGACCAAAGACTTCCAACTCTTTTATTACAGACTGTTAGCCCAGATCTGTGTTTCATAGACTTTCATTATCTCTATGGTGATTTTTGTCTTTGTATCTGATAGAGCAACAAGATTCTTGACCTTTCCTATCTATCAATACTCCTATCCTCATAGTCTCAAAAGCCAAGAGGCATGAGGGTATATACCCTCTTTCTTTTTAATAGTGATAACTATCCTAAACTCTAGAATGTCTGGTAATAGGTTTATCAGGGGCCTTTTGTAATCTCAAAAAGAAATAAGACTTACTTTATAAACAAATATACCAAGAGTTTGTACTAGCCTATCAGTTATTATAGGAAACTAGCAATGAACTAATAATTAATTATATAAATTCTACCTCTCCTAGCAATTCCTATCCTTTTTTAACTTATGGATTTAAATTTTATTTTCCATCTAAAGAAAATGTACACACAAGCAATTCCCAGGTCTGGAATCCATTTCTTTCATCACTATATGTAGATAATTTAAATTTCATTCATTACAACTTTGCAGGAGAAATTGATGAAACTGGCTACTGATCAAGGATTGAAGATGAATTTTAAAACCCCTCCCTCTTTTATCTTTTTCCAAAAAATCATCTTGCTGTGGAGGAAAAGTTACTTAACTGTATTTGTCACATATTCACTCTCCTAAACATCAGAAAACTGGAGCACAGAGTGGATAGAAATCAGACAGAATATCTCAGACTTTTTGTTCACTGGGTCCAGTGGAAACAGATAAAGAACTAAAGCTTGTTATACTAATCACAGGTTGAGTCTGCAACTTCAGACTTGAACAACTAATATCTAACAAAAAGGTCTAAAAGTTTTAATGTGCTTGAAGATAAACCATCTTTCAGCAAATCAAAAGATATTTTGGGGGGTCTTCTCTGGGTGCCAATGAACATACTTATACCTCTGAAGGGTGAAGAATTTACCATTAGGACAGAGGGACAAGAATAGCAGACAAGCATAGATTCCTGATGTGTATGAGATCAATATGGAAAAGCAGGAAATTGAGAGGGAACAACAGGGCAGAGAAAAGAAACTAACAGCACTCTAACTTACCTGTAATAACAGATTTCATGGCCTGTCCGTATCCAGGCGGGTCTGCCAAGAAGAGCCTCCTTCACGGAATACAGGGTTGGCTGCATCCCTGCACAAAACAGAAGAGGGAATTAATCCATGAGGGAAAGAGAAAATGGAAAGAGAGTTGTAGTGGGCTGAATAATGCCCCCCTAGATATCCAGGTCTGAACCCCTGGAAACTGTGAATGCTAACCACATGTGGCCAAAGAGACTTTGCAGATGTGACTAAGTTAAGGATCTGAAAATGAGGAGATTATCCTGGGAAGCCCTAAATGCAATCCCAGATGTCCTTATAAGAGGGAGGCAGAGAGAGGTTTGACTATAGAAGAGACACAAGGTAACTGAAGCAGAGAGAGATTTGAAGATGCTATGCTGTTTGCTTTGAAGATGGAGGAAGGGACCATCCACCAAGGTATTCAGGGAATGCTGCACTAGAAGCTGGAAAAAGAAAGGTAATACATTCTCCCCTAGATTCTCCACAGGGAACATGGCCCTGCCAACACCTTGACTTCAGCCCAGTGAAACTGAGTTTGGACTTCCAGACTCCAGAACTGTAAGAGAATAAATTCAATTCGTTCTAAATCACCAGGTTTGTGACAATTTGTTACAGCAGCTGTACAAAGTGAATTCAGAGTCAAGGTTCCTATTTTCTCTCTCTACACCAACAAGGATCTGTTTAGTCACTACAAGTAAAGGCAGTATCCTGTGCTTGGACCTAGACACCTGGGAATATTTATTCCTTATTCAAAGCCACCCAGTAAATTAGTATATAATCCAGCAATAGTACACAGTATTTTCCATTCCTAGAAATATTCAAAATAAATATGGGTTGCTAGTCAGTCTTTGTCTCTTGAATGTCTCCTCAGAAATGGCCATGGGTATTCAAGAGAATTTAAACTTTGTCTAGAGTTTTCTGAGGGTGTAGTCAGTGTTGTCCAGTTGGGTTTTGCTGTTCTCCCTGTCTTATGACAAGCAGGTCAAAATATTTGCTCCTGTGGGATTGAGGAGACAGAGAGAAGGAATAAATGAAAGGGCTCTCCAACCTCAAAATGTTCAAGGTGGAGCAAGGGAATGGGAAAGTGGTGGGATGTTATGTGTGCTACTCACATTGTGTAGCCACGGTTAAGATGCGGTGGGTTCACCAGCTTCCCCTCCATAGTAGCAGCGTGCCATTGGTGGCCACTGCCTTGCCACACCTGGCAACCAAAGTGTGCCAGCCCAACTTGAAACCCTCTAGGAACCCAAGCAGGGCTCTGGTAATAATCCAAACAGTCAAGAAGTGATATCATTCCTGGTATTCTCCAGAAAGCCCCTGTCCCCCCGGGGTGCCTACCATAATTAAACTGGCTATTGGGCTTCTCACAGTTGATGACGTTGAAGCGGTAAGGGATGGCTGCACGCATACCGCTCACCTCAAAGTAGAACCACTGCTGGTGCTGGGTGCTGTTCACATCAGCGTTGACCAACAGGTCGTACTCAAACCTGCAGAGTCAGAAGCAATATTGGAGGGTCATCTGGAAAGTCTTTAAGGTAACTTCCAACACTGAGAATCTACATATCTCAGGTTCTGGTTTACAGATCTAAGACCCAGGATCTCAGTTGGCTGGTAAATTATAGTTATTGTCTTTATTTCTCAATATTGGGCACAGGCCTTGGAAATTCATGGGAGTAGGAGAGTTTCTTAGTATTAGAAGAGTCAGTTACACAACTGTAGCGTGTCTTTTTATTAAACTATAATAAGTTTTTTATCCAGATAGAAAAATGCAAGTGTGCTATATCCCAGAGAAAATTCAATCACATCTGGTTTAGATCTGCCATTACTATTTGATGCTAGACATTACTTTTGAGCCTCAGTTTCCTCATATGGAAAATGGAAATCATATCTAAACTTACAATGCTGTTTGTAAAAACTAAATAGTATAGTAAATGTAAATCCGTCAGCAGAGCAACAAACACGAATTAGGTTAGCAATGCAGGGGTTGTTTCATTTTCATTGAGATATAACTTACGTGCCGTAAAGTGCACATTCATGCTCTCCCACTCTGGACCCCAATAGTGGTGCTGTATGGTGAGATTCATGAAAGGATAGAGCTTGGTATAAGACATACGAGAGTAGCTATCTGACGGAGTCCACCCTTCATACTGTTGCTGTATGCACCCGCACTCTAACCACTGAGCTCACTGCACTGAGCATATGAATGAAGCATAACCCACTGAGTATCACTCATAAGAACAATTCTGCAAAGTCTATGACCTTCAAATTATCTGCTATTCCCACAGTGCTCTCTCCAAAAAGTGATCATAAAAATTTCTTACTTATAAGTAAATTTGTTTACCATAATTTGACTCGTTACCCTGACCACAACTGATTAGTTTGGATTCTACACTCTGGTCAAAGGCAGATGTATAGAGAAAGAGACCTGAGCCAGGCCAGCGGCTTAGGTACACCCTAGACTGCTAACTGTCCCACTAGGAGATTCTTAATCTGGTCTTCTCTCCTGGATCCTTCAGACATGATATCTGGAGAGAAGGAAAAATAAAAGCAGGAGCTTCAGGAAGAAGTAGAAGCCAAGCTGACAAAAGAAAGAAAAGAAGCTTAGAAGAAACCTTGACATGATTGTCTTTCTCTTCTTCAGCCCAAGTAGTTCAATTTGTCTATGTTTTATATGTTGGGCTTCCTTAAAATATTTAATGTACCAAAAAAAGGATCATCCTATACCTCCCCAAAAAAGAAAAAGTTTTAAAATGTCTCCTCAGGTAGATATAAAACAGATCTGAGCTATAGTAAGTTCTGAGCTCTAGTCATGGTGTACGTGCATCCCTGAGTAAGAACTTATGTTGACTGGGTGCTTACCATGTTCCAGGTACTGTTTAAGAGCTTTATGTGTATTGTTGAACTCTCATAGAATCCCTGTCCTCATTTTGTGAGTGAGGAAAGAAAGGTATGCAGTGAGTTAAGAAACTTGCTCAGTCTTCTGTTTAGAAAGAGGTGAAGTAGCCCTGGCAGTCTGATTCCAGCACCTGTGACCATTACACCCTTAACTGTTTTGGACTGTTATTTCACAAGTGCACCAATAGGAAATGGATTATACGAGGGCTGTCCGGAAAGCATCCAGCCATGGATACAATGGATACATGGATACAATGGCTGGATACTTTCTGGACAGCCCTCCTATGTCTTGCCTTTTTGTATATGGAAAATAGAGTCCACACTGCTATAGTAGAAAGAATTATAATGTAGTGAGAACACCAGTCTCTTTGGCCACTGAAAAAAGAATTAAAACTTATTTGTGTTTTTATTATTTCCTTCCTTTGAGTTTGTGCAGCTCTAGGTTTACCTTGCTTACGAAATCCTTTCCTATTAATCACTCGTTTGTAGGTTCTGCCAGAGAGGCAGAGTACCGCACATTCCCTTGAATATCCCTCTCTATGGGGAGCCCATGATTTTTGCTACGTAAGTTCAGAGATGTGGGAGCAACAGACATACAGAGGTGCAGGAAAAACAACCGCATGTACCCTTCCATGTCAACAGAACATGCTTTGGCACCAATTGAAGTGTAAATATCCAGGTCAAAGTACTCTCACACCCAGATATGGACTTATTATTCAGAACATAAGGCATATTCGCAGCAGTTCACCTATAATGAACAGTTCACTCTGCTGTGATAGCTGCTGAGTCTCTTTCCTAGTGGTGTGCTGGTAAATGTTTAACACCCAACTCTCTGAAAGAAAAAACCTCCATTTGTAGTGTTGCCAAATGTTATAGTGTAAATTCTCCCACCATGGTTGATTTCAAGCTACCAATGTGGGGTCATTGAACATAGAATGGGGAAGAGATGGTCACAACCTGCTCTCACAAGCTGCCAGGAGCTAGCCTTGTGGCTTCCCTTACTTACTCACGCACTTGGATGGCTTTGCGAAGATTTCCTGACTCGAATTGGGAGAAGAACCTTAAGCAACTAGAAGGTGTATCTTGCAAAGGCCTGTAAGGAAATAGAGAACTCGTGAACACACGCATTATTGCTATTCTTGAACGCTGTTTGATATTTCTTAAAGATAAGCTTTCTCTTACAGATCTTTAACCTGAATCTTCATCGTGCTGTTTTTAAGAGTAGGAATGGATTACTATCACAACATGAAACACTCCTATTCTCTTGCCATTAACAGAATTCTCCATGCACCCCATTCCATGGATGCACAAGACCACCTACCAAGGCTCATCTAAACTGAAGATGACTTCATTTATAACATCACTTGGCTGGATAAGCCTCCGGACATCCTCTAATATCTTGATCCTGAAAAGAAAAATTGAGAACATTTTAAGGGTCAGCCTTCACTCCCTTTCCCTCTCATACTATGGTCACCTAGGAAGGGCCTTGGGGGTCATCAGAGAAATATGATAGCAGAGAGAAGTTTAATAACTCCCCAACCTTCAGCTCAAAGGGTGAAAAAAGCACTGCCCTCCTTTCTTCTCTTCTTTATCAAGAAATAAAACTACACTGAGAAGTATGAATGTAGGAAGCAGTGATGTTAGAGTTCAGCTAGAGGATTCTTGATTTGAAGACGAGTTTTGTCAAGAGCACTTGGGCTAAGGAACTTTGGAACTTTTCTGGCTATGTGAATAAGAGGGTCCTTTGCACTGAGACAGCTCTGAGGGAGACTTTAGGACTATCAACTGCTAGCCTCCCCAAGGTTTGAGAGGCTCCAATAAGCCTTTGTAACCTTGTGCCATTTATATTCCTCAGGCTGTGTCTGTTCCAGAAAGCTGAGGTCAATCTTCTGTCTAAGAAACACCAATATCTGGGAGATTTAAGTAAGAGGAAGGAAGAAAGCTCAGGAGGTCTTTCAGAATACCTTCCTGAATTTCCAATCCAGTTCATTGGGGTGGGGTGGGCTGGGAGAAGGGGCAGGGGGAGGTGGACATGAGGCCTGGACTCAGAAGGAAGTTGTCCCGTGCAGGAGTAAGATGGTACTGACCAGCCCCTGTGGTGTGTTTCTCAAAAAACATGAGCATGGCAGAAAATGTGCAGGGGTAGAGTCAGAGATATCAACCAGGAGCTCAAATGGGAGCAGTTCTTGGGATCCACCATCAAGAGAACAATTTATTGAGTACATAGAAAATAAGTTAATGAAACTTTCTGGTCTGCACACTGCTCCATTGACTTAATACACGCATACTTATTTTTCCAAGGAAAATAATTTTTTCCTCGGCTTTAGCAGTTTTCATTTTAATCTTTCTATGTTGAGCCAAAGACAAAGCTCCCCTTCCTGCATTCTGGGAATAATCTATCATCCAGTGTTTCTGCCCTGGAGAATGTATCTTTTCTATCTCCTCCTCAGTAATGCGGCAAAACTATTCTCCAAACCAAGCCAGGATCTATAAGTTTGGGGCTGTGGAATGAAGGCACACCATCTCCTCTCTATTAGCAAGAGATCCGCTACCAATGTGAAGTAAACAAGGAAAGAGATCTCAAATAATCAGTTCTTGATTTTTCTGAAAACTTTCCTTTAAGGAAAGATTCCAGTATTTGCAGAAACTAGATAATCTCTCCCTGTTGTAATGGTTTGCAATATACATGGGGTAAGGGGTCGCATTAGAATCATATAAGGAATTATTTGTCATGCATGCGTACCACTACCTCTCACTTGATTCTGAAATGACCTTGTAGAAGGGCAAGTGTGCGTGTTTGGCAAAAGTTTTCCAGCAGGCTTTAACATGTTCCTGAATAATGCTCACTTTACTATAGATGGAAAAGAAGAGAAAAAATACAGCTTTCAAGTAAGTAGCACCATCACCTTTGGACTCCACATTTGCGTTCCAACATGGACTGGGCAGAGGGAGGTGGACAGTGTCCCCAGAGATCGGGAAATGCCATCATCTTGAAGTCCACCACTGATATGGTTCTTCTGGCTTTGGCCATATAAAGATAAGGATTATGGAAAGGTATATGCTTCGGATGTGTCTGCAGAAGCTTATCTATTACTTCGACTGTTTCTCTGGGCCTAGTGGAATTGGACAAGAAGGCACTTGTCCTTGAGCAGAAAATTGCATCTATGTCCCAGGTATCATCTTTCAGGGAAGCCTGAATGTTAGGGATTTCATTTCCAGAAGAATCTTTCCCAAGACCATTGGATTGTACATTTTGGTATGGGTTCATTACAGGCCTTTTTTTGGAGGACAGATGCACAGCAGACCTCCCCATCTTCACCATGTGCAGAAGGGAAGTCTGGACTGTGTCTTCTCTTTCTTGCCCCCCGGAGCTTTGGTCTTTATTCAAGTAATGCTGCTTCAAGGAAGCAACAGTCGGAATGTGGTGGTGATTGGCACACTGAATCTCTTCAAAGTTCAAATTGTCTTCCAATTTGGACTCCAGTTCCTTCAGGTTTAAAATGGAAAAGAGTGTATTAGTGTTTCCTTCCAGGTAGAGAATACAATTTAATCCCTGCCCTTACTTTCTGGGCTCAGAGCTAAGCATAAATCTTGTGAATTAGGAAGCTTTTTCCAAGGTCAACCAAGAAAGACTGATCTTCAAGAGTCAAATAAATGACAGAATCATAGTAACTCATGTTTGGAAGGGGCTTTTGACTCTAAACCGTATATGAATGTCTTCTGTAACACCCCCCACTAAATAATAATCAGGTTGAACAACTTCATTTATGAGGGCCTCACTTCACCCCACAGTAGTGTCTTTCATTTGAGGATAATTCTGATTACTTTTAAAAATTCTTACTTATGCTGAACTGAAATTTCCCTCCCTGAAACTGTTGCTACTAATCCCCTTCTGCCTTCTGAAATGAAATACAATATATTAACTCCCTTTTGTACATGTGACTTAGCTTATACCCTTAGATGTAGCCAATTCATGATTTATTAAGAGCTATAAGAAAATAATAGAGATCAAAAAGCAAGTCTAAAATATTGATGGCAGCAACAGCAGCAGCAGCAACTAGACTCTGCATTAACATCACCAGGTCTAAGGTTCCCAGTTTGTTTCTATTAACAAAAAAAACCTCTGGAATCAGGATGGCCACCTTCAAAAAACCATCTAAGACAATTTCCCCACTTTGGCATGAAAGCAATTAAATCATCATGAATTTTCATTTGCTTTTTCAGTACATAGGGGCAGGGCACCTTGCCCACCAGATAATAGGTAGTGATGTGTACCTTCAGTCTACAGTCATGCATCACTTAACAAAGGGGAAACATTCTGAGAAATGCATCATTAGGCAATTTTTCATTGTGCAAACATCATAGAGTGTACTTACATAAACCTAGATGGTATAGCCTGCTACACACCTAGGCTATATGGTATAGCATAGCTTATTGCTCCTAGGCTACAAACCTATACAGCATGTTACTGTGCCGAATACTGTAGGCAATTATAACACACTGGTGAGTACTTGTGTATCCACATATACCAAAATGTAGAAAAGGTACAGTAAATGTATGGTATTATAGTTGTATGGAACCACCATCATATATGTGGTCCATTGTTGGCCAAATGTCATTATGCAACACATGACTGTATTTCTATCCTAGGTGTAGAACCAAATTGTAGAACCTTTGCGTGCATCTTAGCTTGGCCACCTTTTTCACATTTTTGTTTAGCATTTTGCTTTTCTCTCAAAAATATCCCAGAAGGAGATTGCTAATGATAAGCATCATCAGCTTTCCATCTGGACATCTCTGTTTGGCCTCCCAGGTTCTGCAAAGAACCCATCATGCATCTCCAAAGAGCAGAACCAAAGCATATGACCTACCTCAAAGCTACAGGAGAGCTCACGACACATTGCCTCATATTGCATCAGTTCCTCTTCAGGTCGGTCAAGACCAGGTTTGGAACTCAGCTTGTGCATGTCTGTTTCCAAGTCATCATCCTACAGTGGAATATTCATAGAACAGGTTACAATCAGAAAGTCCAACCTGAGAAGCATCAAGACAAGATACAAGTGTGCTTCTTCAGAATCTTAGGACATGGTTTCTTTGCTTGCAAATAAAGAATTTGATATGCTGAGTTGCATTTTTAAATTAAAAAGAAAGAAAATGTACAACTTTTGTCAGCATTTATGTGAGTATTTATCAGGCTCATCAGAAATAATAATGTATATAAAATGAGATGAACTATATAAACAATAAAGCACAATATAAAAGAAATTCTCATCACCTACTATCATCAACATCATTGTAATTACTGTTCCTATTTATTAGGTCCTTCAATCTTTTCACAAATATTTAATAAGCACCTACTGTGAGCAGGTGCTCTACTAGGTACTAAAGTTCAGTAAAAACAGGATAGGCAAAAGTCCCTGCTCCCACGGAATTTGCCTTCTAGTGAGAGAAGAAAAACAGTAAATAAGAAAGTAAACAAATGAGTAAGGTAGTTTCCAACAGAAAAAAATGTCCTAGAAATGATGAAAGAAAGTAAAGTGTTTGTGCCTGAGTCTGGGGAATGGGAATCTGTTTGAATTGGGGCATCTGAGAAGGCCCCCTTAGAAAGTAACATTTTAACTCAAACCTAAGTGATGAAAAGAGCCAACTATGCAAAGACCTGGAAAGGGATTACTAGCAGGAGGAAAACCTTAAATTTGCTCACCTAAAAAAGGTGACTGAAGTGTAGAGAACAAGAGGAAGATTGGAGGACATGAGATTTGAGAGGTAAGTAGGACAGAAATTGCATCAATCCTTACAGGATGTGGGGAGGAGTTGGAGCTCTCCTGTTATAACTTTATGCCTTTGTACATTTAAAAGTTAACCAAGTCACCACCGGTCTTCTCTTCATTGGGTTGAATAATCCCAGACATTTCATTTTTTTCTTCTAGATAGATCATCATTTCGTAGTAATTTAATGGTGATAGTGACTCTCCTCTGAACACCTGTGTGTTTTCCAAGGATTATAGGGCTTTGTAGAGAAAAGACACCAGGAATCAACCAGTCCAGTGTCTTCATCTTTCCATACCCTGGATTAAGTGTCCCCAATAAAATAGGAGAGAAAAATATACTATATGTTTTAGAAGTATACTTGGTTAGTTAAGGAAAAACCTGGCAGTCCTAAAGGCCTAAATCAAATAAATGTGGAAAATAAATGCTTATATACATGATCCAGGGAAAAAAGAAAATGCAATCTTCCATCCATCTTTCACAATGTTCCTCCAAACTTTCAATTAAAAGAAAAGTAATTCCCATGAGTTTCATATAATGATATTTTCAGGTTTAATACATACCATGCCCAGACTCCACAGCCACCACTCTGATCCTCTCCAGCATCATCTATCAGTTCCTGCTAGCCTCCATCCCTCCCACTGCACCCTCAGCCATGGCCCAGGGTGGCACCAATGGAAACACAACCTGCCAGGCCACTGGGAAGAGCGTTCCCACTGGCAAGTAAGGTTGTGCTTCAACTGGTATGTCTGGAGCAAGGGGAGTCATGCAACCCATGGCTACAACCTAAGTCATTCCACATGTGATGAGGTGACCCACTTAGCCTTAAAGCAGGGGTTACTTAACTATGGCCCACCACTTGTTTTTGCAAACAAAGTATTATTGGAACAGAGCCACACCCCTTCATTTAGGTATTGTCAATGGCTGCTTTCTCAGTACAAAAGCAAAGTTGTATCATTGTGACAGAGGTCGTTCCTGGCCTTCAAAGTTCTGCAGCTTGGTCTCTGAATCTCCAGGCACTCAGCCAGTTCTCACCTCTTTCTGTATTTCTTATAAATACAATTTACACTTATCTAGGGATGGACCTGCTCCTGCGTCCTCACAGCAACCCAGATAATCATTTACCATTTAGGATTCAAGTACCCACTTAATCCAGATGCTTTCTGGCTCTTGCTCTTTGGATTGGACCTTTTGGGTAGCATCTTTTACTTGCCTCCTACTTGAGTTCACCACCTCTTTGAAGGTGTGATTTGAACTCTAAGAGGGAAAATCCCCAAATTCACTAGACTGTGAACTCTTTGAAGATAAAAATTGTTTGTTTTTGTATCATATTACCATCCCCAAGAATTTAGCAGGCTGCATACAGATCATATCCAAGAAAATACCTGAAAGAAATAAAAAATTAAAAAGAAAGGAAAGAAGGGAGGAAAGGAAGGGAGGAAGAAAAGGAGAGCTTGAATTCACTCTGTGTATCCCCCTGTTCTTCAGTGTTTGTCCAAATCTAATGCTTGTGTATATGATGGGGAAAAAAAAACATGGCCAACATCTAGTCTGTATCTGTCATGAGCTCCTCTTTTCCTATATTGACCTTGACAGTTTTCATTTACAGAATAATACCAAACTTCCCACCCTCAAGACCCTTTACAGGTAAAATATCCTTTTAATCATTCTTCCTTAAGAGGCTGGTCCCAATTATTAGCTAAGATTTTCAAATGAGAAAGCCACAGGTTAAAGGCCTAGATCAGTTCTGTGACCAGAAATAAAATACTCCTGGCTTCTTGGTCATGTCTCCAGCAGCAAATGCTGCCGGGTTCACCAGGGAAAAGCCAGTTTGCTGGAGCACCACTTGCCTTGCTCTTGTAGAACCCCAGAATCAAGCTCTGATTCTGAGTTTCCTCTATTTCTCCACAAGTCTTGCTTACAGACTGACTTCTCATCTTCCTGCCTTGGCTTCAAGGCTTCTGATGAATACTTTCACAGACCCTCACTAATTTGTCTTGTGCTTCTTTCCCAGTTGGGTTTGTTTATTTGTTTAGTTTCCATTCCATGCCACCCCTCCATCCTCTGTGGAGGGAGGACCTGGGTCCTCCCTCTCATGCTGTGTGAGGTCCCGTGGTGGCATGCACCTTGTCCCTTCCCATCAGATACATGTGGCGACTAACATTCTGCATCAGTTATCAATGAGAAAGCAAGAAGGGGAGGGAGAGTGGCATTGACAAATGACTGTAGCAGCACAGTAATATTCAAATAATTCAGCATGTACTCCATAGGCCTGCACCACCAAGCCACAGCAAAGAACCAGTTTGCTACTGATGACTTCAGAAATGATTCTATTCATCAACAAAAGCCAGAGAACACCGACTGTCAATAGCAGTCTAAACCTACAGATGTAGCTAAGAGGTAGTCTCCATATGATTGCTACTACCATCAACAAGGTGAGTGATTATCATGATGGAGGATTCAAAGTCTCTTTCTCTCTAAGTAGATAAGGAAGGAAGGAAGGAAGATAGAATTCTTAAATTTGAATTTTAACCCCAAGAATTTCATAAAAAGTAATATTTACCTCTGAGTCTTATTTTACAAATGACAAAATTAAGAAACTATAACTTGAACGAACTTGTCCAAGTCCATATCCACCAACAGAAATGGAGACAGAATTATAACTCATAGACAAATTATTATTCTAGAATAGTGGTTCTCAACTGGGAACAGTTCTGGCAATTCCTAGAGACATTTTTGGCTCATGCCTAGGGGACAAAGGGTGAGTGCTATTGATATCTAGTGGGTAGAGGACAGGGATGCTGCTAAATATCCTACATCTCACAGGACAGCTGCCCGCAACCAAGAAGTATCCAGTCTAAATGCCAATAGTTCCAAGGTTTCAAAATCTTGTTGTAGAAAAGCACTCAGCAAACTACATCTCATTGCTTGTTTTTGTACACAAAGTTTTACTGAAATACAGTTATGCCCATTTGTTTGTATAATATCTATAGCTGCTCTTGTGCTACAACAGCAAAGTTGAGTAGCTGTGACAAAGAATGTATGGTCCACAGAGCCTAAAATAATTACTATCTGATTTTTCATAGAAAGTTTGCTGACCTCTGTTCTATAGGATAGGCCATTATGGGATAGGAACCAAGAAGCATCACTTCCTTGCTGGCCAGTTTATGCACCATGCAACATAAGGGCGAACAATTCACACAGACTCTGAAGTAAATGGAATCATGCAATGCAGCAGCCCTGTGCAAAATGGGTAGATAAGAAAAGTGATCATTAGAGTGAATAGACAACCTACAGAATGGGAGAAAATATTTGCATACTATGCATCCAATAAAGGGCTGATAACTAGAATCTATAAAGAACTCAAGCAAATCAGCAAGAAAAAAATCAAACAACCCCATTAAAAAGTGGGCAAAAGACATGAACAGAAACTTTTCAAAAGAAGATAGACTAATGGCCCACAAACATGAAGAAATGTTCAACATCTCTAATCATCAGGGAAATGCAAATCAAAACCACAATGAGATATCACTTAACGCCAGTGAGAATGGCTTATATCAAAAAGTCCCAAAACAACAAATGTTGGCATGGATGCGGAGAGATAGGAACACTCATACACTGCTAGTGGGACTGCAAATTAGTACAACCTCTATGGAAAGTAATATGGAGATACCTTAAAGAACTAAAAGTAGAACTACCATTTGATCCAGCAATCCCACTACTGGGTATCTACCCAAAGGAAAAAAAGACATTCTATAAAAGAGATACCTGCACTCAAATGTTCATAGCAGCACAGTTCACAATTGCAAAGGTGTGGAAACAACCCAAGTGCCCATCAATACATGAGTGGATTAATAAAATGTGGTATATGTATGCCATGGAGTACTACTCAGCCATAAAAAATGGTGAACTAACACTGCTTGCATTATCCTGGATCGAGCTGGAGCCCATTCTTCTAAGTGAAGTATCACAAAAATGGAAAAACAAGCACCACATGTACTTACCATTAAATTGGAACTAATCAGTCAACACTTATGTGCACATACGGAAATAACACTCATCGGAAACCAAGCAAGTGGGTGGGGGGAGGGGATGGGTAAATTCCCACCAAATGGGTACAGTTCACACTCTCTGGGGAATGGACACACTTATAACTTTGACTCAAGTGGTACAAAAGCAATTTATGTAACCAAAACATTTGTATTCTGAAATACATATGTTCTGAAATAATAAAGAATATTCTGAAATAATTTCTGATAATATTCTGAAATAATATTCTGAAATAATATTCTGAAATAATATTCTGAAATAATATTCTGAATTAATATTCTGAAATAATAATTTCATAATATTCTGAAATAATATTCTGAAATAATAAAGAAAAAAAGGAAAAAGAAGGGTGACTTATGAAGAGAGGCAAGATCTGCTAGAAAGTTTCCTGAAAAATCTTTCTACAGTTTCACGTGCACTTATTAAATATACCAACCCTAAGCATTCGGTGTCTACCTAAGGCTCATCCTGGTGGTGGAGTATTAGCGTCTTAATGATGGATAGCCTCTGATTTAACAATGAGACATTGTACTAGACCTACCAAGAGGAAAACGACAACTTGGAAATCAATAACAGCAGCTGTCATTTACTGAGCATCACTGTCACTGCAGTGGCAGCACTAAAGTAAGTCCTTAAAATTTACACTGGGCTTAAGCAAACACAGGAAGTGACATTTTTCTTTGCATGATGTGAATATGGAGATCGTTAGAGGCAAGGGCTCATGTACCTACTTCTTCCTTCATATCTTCAGAATTTGAGCCTCTGTCCACCTCTTCATCACCATCATCTTCAAAATCCTCTGGATGGAGAGAAAGAGGTGAAATAAATGAGGCTTTCCCTTTGCGTGGGATTTAGACTCGCACCACACGGTGATTAGTTTTTCTTCCCCTCACCAATAAGGGGCCCATTATCACATGCACAATATTGCAACACACGCTAATGCTCCTTGGTGCGTGTAAATGGCATGTGCATGGATATGCAGAAGCACCATATCGTGATGCCTCAACAGTTGTTCCTCACTGAACACAAAGGAAGTGCAGAATAAAATGACACACAAACACCACTCTGGATTCTCCCACTCAAGTTAGAGGTGTTTATGCAACTAACATTGCTGAAATTTAGAGATCACATACACACAAAACTTTTATAACTTTTTATAAAAGTCCACAGAAAGCATCCGGTGCCACTGTGGCAAAACCATGCCTATAGAAAATTTATTCCATGGCAGGAAGACAGTGCTGAAAAGCACTAGAATTATTTGACAGTAAGATCTTCCTGGAGATTAAGTAATCTTACTTTCAAATATTCCAATATGACTAGCCTGGGTTGTAAATAACAAGAGTTTTATTTCAATTTCATCCTTAGGGCAAATTAATTCCACAATCAGTCAGTACAGTGGAGAGACTCAATCATGGGATTGTGAATAGAATATTTTTTTTAATTAGCTGAGATGACTGTATAGGTAATTGATAGCTACCAGGCAAAGTGGCAACAGTTAATAATTAAGAACAAAATAAGTGAGCTTGGTATTTGTTCACCCTGTTTATGAAAAAATTGCATTTTCATATATATCTCTAATTAGCTTTTTAGATGATCATGGCTGACTTGTAAAAACAACTAATTCTATTTTCATCCACGTTCCTTGGAAATAGTGGCAAAATATAAACACTCATCTTAAAGGTCATAGTTACCCACTTATTTTACCTTCAGTTAGGTCACATGGAGGTTCAGAGGTGATGGTCCCAGGGACCGTGAAGGCATAGGCACTGCTGGCTGTGACCAAAGGAAGTGGGCTCTTAGGGTAGCATCGCCTCAGGATCTGAAGCACCTCGGAGATGATGGGCTCCATGCTCTTGTCATCCAGGCAGTTCTGAGTAAAGGGAACATTGTATCAGACACTGACATCCAGGTACAGTCCCCTTGCTGTAACAGTATTTCAAGTAATGAATTATACACAGCCTAAATACACAGTAAACAGCCTTAATGTAGAATGTCAAATTTGAACATTCTAATGTAGAATTTTGTCTAAAATTTTTATTTCTCTTGCACAGTTCATATGTTATTGGAATGAAGTTAGTCTGAATACAGACTTCAAATTCTTTCAAGGGATGCTGCGCCTAAGGCAAGACATTGTCCAGGATAGCTGGCGGAAGAGGAGGTGAGCATCTTCTTTCAGCCATCCTTGTGCCATTGTGAATTACTGCCTAAGTTAGGGAGTGAGTAGCTGCATTGAATTGATGGGAGTCTTGCTTTTCTCTTTCAGCTGTTTTCTGAAGAGAAAAATATAAAAGCAAAAGATGAAATATGAAATCAGAAGAAAAGCCTAAGTGAATCCCAAGTACCTAAATTAAATAACATGCCTCTTCCCAAAGCCCAGAGTGTTGATCCCTCTTGGTACCTTCCCAAAGCAAAGAAAAATTGGGTTTGAAGATGTAACATTTTGATACTGATGGAACATGACAATATCCTTCTTTTCAGACACTGTGAAAAATGTAAAAACAAGTTCAGTAAATTGAGAGAGAGAGACAGTCGGGTATACTTCGATATCTCTTTGGCAAAAACACAGCCATTTTCTTCAGTATGTTCGTAAATGTTTTGTCTACTGACTTGGTACAAAAAGTTGACTAGTGTGAGCCTCCAGTTTGAAATTTCTACAGGGTGCAGCAAGCCCTGAGGCCACCAAGGCATAGAAGTAGATGTGGCAGATGCTAGGTACCCACCACAGGGCAGCGCGAATGTCTGTGATGCTGCCATCCTGTGCAACCTCCAGGCACACATTACAGGTAGCTCCACATGAAAGAACATGGAGAAAAGCACATTTTAATAAAAAGGTGGCCAACAATTCAAGCTACCCAAATGACTCCAAAATATAAGTAAGCCAACTTTCAAAATAGAAATGTCTTAATACAATCAAGAATGTTCTCTCCTCTTCTGTGCACTCAAATGGTACCAGGATGGTGTCCTGGATCAACAGCCCCTGCGCACACAGCGGTAAACACACTTAGTGGAAAATGAATTCGTTGAGGCTATTTCGTTCCTTGGCCTGGTCAAATGGCCTCAAGTGTTTAGTGAAAAGTATTAATATTGGAGAAAAAAAAAAGAAAGAAAACAGTGTAGAAGAAGAAGAGAAAGGTGAGAGAGACAGCTGATCAGAGGTAGTGTTCTGAGCGCCAGTCTTGGGAGAAACAGAGCCACGTCCAGGCCAGGGAACGCAGTCAAAAACGCCAACGTTTTGGAATCCGGATATATCTGTGATTGTCTTTGGTGAGGATAGAGATGATCATGTTTTTTACTTTGGTGGGATGGTACAGGTGAAAAGCGTGTGAGTAGAAGGACGGAGCTAAACCTAAGTTTTCTGAAAGGTTGGGCTACACCATGAACTGAATTTGGGGGATGGGACAGATATTAAAATCTATAGAAACCAAGGCATTCAGGATATATGCTGTCTGCTACACTCTGGGGAAAATTTCTATGAATTTAAAGATGATCCCCGGTTCCAAGATAATAGAAATTCTTAGGTCTATTTGTCAACATTTCCCTCACGCTAATAGATAGATTCTGTGCAAGGCTGGGACTAAAGTGAGGTAAATGAGGTGCCCAGGAGGCAAAATTTAAGGAGACCCTTGCTCTCTGTCTCCTACAAGTGCAGGGTTGGCATTTGTGCCATGTATCATAAAATGACAAGACTCCGAGAAATAGGATCCCTGTGCACAAATGTCTCAGAATTGGGGGCAAAGGTGAGATTTTCAGATTCCCTTTTCCCATCATTCCCAATAAGACACCTGCTACTTGGAAGGGGTGATGAAATAGGAAAATGCATAAAACATGTAATGCTTTGTCACAGTTAACATCTTTGAATTAGCTTTGGAATAATAAATATCTCACTTCCGTGATACACAGACAAGGTAGAGTAATAGCAAACTGCTCAGGTCCTGGAGCCAGATGACTTAAATTCAAATCCTGGGCCAACGATCACTCACTGCATAACCCTGGCAGGCCGTGCCACAGTTTCCTCATCTGTAAAGTGGAGATAATGACAGAACCTCTTTCATAAGGTTGTGTGTGAATTAAATGCATTAAAGTAAGCAAAGCGCCTAATAGTACTTGGTGTTAGCTAGTGGGATGTCAGAAGGCATCATTAGCTTCATAAAATCTCCTAAGAATCTGCAAGCAGATCCTAGGTGTCACTGCTACTCAGGGAAGAGCCCCAGTAATAATTCTCATGATAACAAAGCAAAACATTTTAGTGGAAAAGGATCCCAACTAAGAGTCTGAAGTCCTGGGTTTATGTTCCAGCCCTGCTTCTAACTAGCCAAAGCCGCCAGCGTCTCCCACCTGAACTCCTACAAACAGTCGAACCCCTCCCCTAACTCTCCCTCCTTCCCCTCACGTCCTCTGATAATCTCCTCTCCAAATGGCAGCCAGAATCCTCCTTTACACGCATAAATCAGTTTAATGAGTACAGAGTTTCAGTTTTTCAAGATGAAAAGAGTTCTGGAGATGGATGGGTGGTGGTGGCGTTTGCACAACCACATACTTAACACTACCGCACTGTACACTTAAAAACAGTTAAGATGGTGAATTCAGTTATTTGTTACCACAATGAATTTCAAATTTTTCAAAAATAAAAAAAAATGAAAAGCATAAATCATAGCAGGTCACTCCCCTGCTTCAAACCTGATGAAATAAAATCTGAATTTCTTTTCATGGCCTAGAAAGTTCTGTATGATCTGGCCCTCCCTTATCTCTCTAATTCATGCCTTCCCCCTTCATGCCTGCTTAAAATCTGATGGAAATCAAAGGCAAGGTTCTTATCATGATTCAAGAAGCTCTAAATACTCTGTCCCTGCCTATGTTTCCAACTCCATCTCACACTGTCCCTCCCCCACTCACCATGCTCTGCCACGCCGGCTTCTCTGTTTCTCAAGCTCAGCCCCCCCCACCCTACCCCGCTACCTGAAGGCCTTTGCATTAGCTTTCTTTTACCGTCCCTGAATCCTCGTATGCAGACCTTCCTGTCACTGGTTCTTTCCAGTCATTCAGATCTCAGGTCAGAAAACTATTCTTCCACCCCAGCCTAGTGGAGCCCATCTCTCCCTTCTCTGTCTCCAGTGGCTCTTTAAACATAGATGGCAAATTCTAAGGCCCAGAGCAGATGCAGTGTAGCTTCAGTTTAGGAAAGTCTCACATGCATATGCCCTTGGTTTGGCACCTTCCGGTTTATTCTCACCCAGGTCTTTCCTTCTGTCTGACTTTCAAATTATCGTAGTTGTGCCACTAGTTCTACGCTGCTTCTGTCTCCCTCTGTACCTCATGGCCACCTCCTTATTCTTCCCTGAACAGTGTGAAAACCAAGCATTTCTCTTCAAGCTTTTCAACATGTTCCCCTAGCCTGACTCAAATGCGACTGCCTTCTTGGAGCTTTCTCCGTCGGCCAAGACCAAGACGGGCTCTCCTTCCTCTGCATGGTTTTGCCAATGGTGCTGTTATAATACGTCCCACTCACTGCCTGTACTGCCATTATCCATATCCCACCTGCCCCTGAAGGATGGTAAGTTTCCTGAGGAAGAGGGTACTCTATCATCTTCATTTTTGAACCCCCTATCAGCGGTCCCCAACCTTTTTGGCACCAGGGACCAGTTTCATGGAAGACAGTTTTTCCATGGACCGGGGGTGGGGAGGGAGATGGCCAGCGATGTGGAGTGCCTGTAAATACAGATAAAGCTTTGCTTGCTCACTGGCAGCACACCTCCTGCTGTGCATCCCTGGTTCCTAACAGGCCTGGGGGTTGGGGGCTGCAGCCCTACATAATCTAGCCCCAAACATGATGACCATTCACAAAGCATAACTCAGAAAGCATTTATTGAATAAACAAAATGATCTCAGACCAATCTGACCTACAGGGTGTCTGGTTCCTGATCACAACTTGGAAACATTCCCTTTAGGATTCAGTCCTTCCTTCCACAGATCCACAATGCTGCAGTCATTGGTCCTGTTGGGCAGAGAGGATCCTGATGAAGTGAGACTTGGCCTGATACCCTTTCTGAGAAAATGGTCACCACTGTGAATTTTAAAAGGCTACATCCCTGCTTATTCTAGTGGTTCTCAAAGGGAGGTATCCAGACAAGTAGCATCAGTATCACCTGAGAACTTGTTAGAAATGCAGAATCTTGCACCTCACCTCGGACCATCTGAATTAGAAACCCTAGGGGAAGGGTCTAGCAATCTGTGTTTTGTCGAGCTATCTAGGTCATTCTGATGCATGCTAAGTTTGAAAAACACCAATTTTAGCACCTTTTTAGGTGGCTTAAGCTGTTGTAGCACCAAAGAGTAGTCCTTTTATCTGATTATTTTATACAGGTTTGTCCTTCTGTGATTAACGATTTCTCTAAATTAACAACCGTCTCATACTGTTTCAGGGGATCCTTATATGAGTTCTTGTTTTCAACCTTACATTCAAATTATCATCCTTCCTCCTCCCTCATCCAAAGCTCTGACAAGGTTGCATTACACTATATATAGCCTCCTCACTGCATTACAGGCCATCTCAGCCTCTGAACTTTTAGGAGATGTTTAGAGGATCTGTTCTGGAATGTGTGACCCAGGAAACAAAGAGGTGGGGTCACCAGGAAAAAGAGACAATGCAAGCAGTGGCCTCCTCAGAAAGGCAAAAAAGAACAATATGATGGGTAAAGGCTGCAGGAAGGACTCA
Source organism: Daubentonia madagascariensis (assembly GCA_023783475.1). Taxonomy (NCBI): domain Eukaryota; kingdom Metazoa; phylum Chordata; class Mammalia; order Primates; family Daubentoniidae; genus Daubentonia; species Daubentonia madagascariensis. The sequence continues at coordinate 16,955,946 of JAKFHU010000144.1, forward strand.
AAATAGTCATTTCTCAGTCAAGCTCATGCCCAATAGGTTTGTAATTACATCACAAATACCAGTAAAAATAGTACAAGATAGTGGTTTTCAAAGTGTGATTCCCCAACCAGCAGTATCAACATCACTTAGGAACTTGTCAGAAAAACAAATTCTCAGGCTCCACCCCAGACCCAGGATCAGAAACTCTGAGAATGGGGTCCAGCAAGCTCTGTTTTAATGGGCCCTCCAGGTGACTCTGACACGCGCTCAACTTGAAGAACTGCTGGTGCAGTGGACAAAAGCACGGGCTCTCAAATGAGACTACCAGATTCAAACCCTCCAACACTTACCAGCTTTGTGAACTTGGGCAAATCACTTCACATTTTTGTGCCTTGGGTTCTTCATCTGTAAAATGAGCATAATAATAGGGCCTACCTCAAAAGCTTTTTAAAATGCCAGAATTGGACAGTCTGTGTGCTAAGCCTGTGTGCAAACTTTCCTCTCCTTCCTCCTCCTCTTCTTCCTCCTCCTCCTCCTCCTCCTCCTCCTCCACCTCTTCCTCTTCTCTTTCTTCTCTTTCTTCTGCTGCTGCAGCAGCAGCAGTAGCACAATTTGCAAAGTAGCGACTGAAATAACATCCCCAAATCCACGGTAGGAGAAGAGGGGTGACAGGCAGCTTAAACTCCAGCACAGCTGCAAGGGCCTCTGTGCTCACAGCACCCAGCCCAGGTCTGGGAGGCTACTCAACACTGGCTACGATTCTGCCAGGGCAGAGTAATGGGCCATTTGGTTTCTAAGCCAGGCCAGCATCTTTCACCTGAAAGGATCATTTTTCCAAAAACATGAGAATGTCAAATGTCAGACTTTGCACGTAAACTTAATAACACCTCTGGGAGAACACACTATCTAAAAAACTAAAAGTAAAAAGTGGGGTAGGGGTTGCAGTGAGGAATCCAACCCCTTCAAGTTACCCTCCATACATTCTGTACACTCTTCCAGGTGACAGCGTTAGTGTCTCAGGGCCTATTAACTCAGCACTGTCCCACAGACCCCTCCTGAGCTTCTTTTTCATATAATCCCAATAGAGATTATAACATGGGCTGGAGAAACATTGCTACAAAGTGCAGATCCTGCCTCCACTCACTTCTGCTTCTGTTCCCAACAGTAATTGGAGGCTTGGAGCTTTTAGTTAAGCTGCTTAATTGAGCAGTTGAGGTCTTCATTGATCTGCTGAGGAACTGCTTCTAAGACCCTGCACACAGGCTCGCCGCTGCTCATGTGCCTGGGCTTCACCTGGTATTTCCTCCACCATCTTCCTATCGTACACATGTGCCTCCACGACCACCACCTTCTTCCTTTATTGTTCTTTCCATTGTTTTGTAGCACAGAACAGAGACACGGCCCATCACGCAGAGGGCAGAGGAACTGAGTGAAGCGCACAGATGGGAATGGACGTCTGTTAGGCATCGGCAATGCAGGAGGGTATTTCACAAGGACTGGGAGAGATTTGGGGGACCACAGGCTTTCAAAGCACGGGGAGGCTTGGAAAAATTCAAAGCACTGCTTCATCCCAAGAAATAGAATGTAAAATAAGCTATTCATGACTGACAAGCTTTGAAAGCTGTAATGGTAGAGAGAAACCCAGAGATGATATCAGATAGAAAATTAGATACTGGTCTGCAGCACAGTATTTTGTTATTGTTTAGGAGAAAAAAGCCATTTTTTAATGAGAAAAGTCTGTATCTGTAGATACCATGGTTGGAAAACAACACTGTCATTGGCTGCTTCATTACCTCACATGTACTCAGATAGAGAAAAACTGGAGGGCGTCCAGAGCAGAGCAATGAGACTGATAACAGGGGTGCAGGGACTGGCTATTAGGGCGACAAGAGGAACACAGTGCGTGTGAATCATAGCTGCCTTGGCCCCACGAGAAGGTGGGTGAGCAGATGATGGATATTTGGAATACTCATATCACCAATAGAGAGGGTATATGTATCCTCAAACTATGGTGTTTAAATTGGCCTTAAGCAAGTGAAATTAAGGAACGTGTTACTTGGGTTGAAATCCAGGAAACCCTAGACCACATATGCCACTGGGGTGCAGATAAGTAGCAACCCTTAGAGGCGTTACCCACTCTGCCTGGGATGTTCTTGCCCTTAAACTTGTCAAGGCCAGTGCCTCCAATAATTCAGGCCTCAGCTCAGATGTCACCTGCTCATAGAGGACTTGACCCCTCTAAAAGAACACCTCCTCCCTCTACCTATGGGAACCACTGCAGACCTATGCCCTTGCTTTACTGATTTCACACAGCAATATGGAATTATCTTCCTCACTGTATTCTCTGCTTACTTAGTGTCTGACTCTCCTGCTAGTATGTTTGCCCCATAAGATCAATATGTCTTGTCTGTCATATTCACCACTAGATCCCCAGGGCTAATTACTCCAATAACTGCTCACACTCAAAAGGCGATTAAATTATGGCAAGCACTCTTCTAAGCACATGACATGTCTACATTAACTTACTTTGTCCACACAACAACCTAGATGTTATTATTTCCACTTTTTTTTGAAAAAGAAACTCGAGGCTTGGTGACTTTTCCAAATTTTCACAGTTATAGGTGCTCGAGCTTGGGATTTGAACCCAGGTACTCTAGCAGGAGTCAATACTCTTTTTTTGTAATATTTTTTTTCTGAGACAGGGTCTTACTCTGTCTCCCAGGTTAAAAGGCAGCAGGGGCATCATCATAGCTCACTGTAACCTCAAACTCCTGGGCTCAAGCGATCCCCCAACCTCAGCTTCCCAAAGTGTGAGCCACCATGCCAAGCCAAATCAACACTCCTAGCTACGACACCATACTGTACCTCTGGTAGTGTGTACTCAATAAATATATATTGAATAAATGAATGAATCAATGCATGAGTGAATGAATGAATGAATGAGGATTTGAATCCAGAACTTCTGCCCATAGCAAGCCACAAGAAATATATTGAGGTTTTGCCAGCTGTTTGGGATGATTCCAGAATCATCCAGATGTTATCCAACCATAGAGAAAATCCAATGCCAACTACCTGTGCAGTGCTGAAGAGGATCTCCATACCCTGGGCTGCCAGGAAGGCCTCCCTGCCAGACCGGAGAGTGACAATGTGCTTGAGGCAGAGCAGGAAGCCCCAGCGGATCAGCACGTAGGTGTTGTCTGTGTCGCGGCTGTGCCAGTCCTGGTGCAGCCGGAGCAAGCTGGTGACGTAGCCTCTGTTCACCGCCCTGCGGCTGTTGGACTCTGAAAACAAAGGGAAAAGGCAATGTCAATCACAGGCTCTCCAGGGCCGCACCTGCTCAAGAATGTCCCAGTATACCTCTCACAAGATACTTAGTAATTATAAAGGGAATAATAATAACTTTTCGGTGTGGAAAACTGGCATATGTCACCTTGGCCAAGTGATCAAAATCAGCATCACCAGTAATGGGACCAACAGTCATCATGTGCCCCTGATATGATGCACTGAGAAAGACACAGTATCACTTCTAGGGTATTCCTACCAAAAATGCATCACCAAAATTTGATCATCAGCAAATCCAAAATGAGGAACATGCTACAAAATATCAGACCTATACTCCTCAAAAATGTCAAGGTCATGAAGGGCAAAAAAAAAAAAAAAAAAAAATCACTGAAGAACCAAGGCTAACAGAGACTGAAGAGATGTGGCGGCTCAGTACAATGTGTAATTATAACTATAATTTAGAGCACAGGCCAGAAAACAGTTTTTTCTTTTGCTATAAGAGGCATTAGTGGGGCAATTGGTCAAGTTTGAATAAGGTCTGTAGATTAGCTAATAGTTTTATATCAATGTTTATTCTCAGATTTTGATAAACTTATGGTTATGTAAGAGAATATCCTTGTTTTTAGGATATTCACAATTGGAGAATGTGAAACGGTATACCTTATTCTCAGAAAAAAAAAAATAATAATGTGGGGGGACGATGAGACACAGAGAGAGAGAGAGAGAGATTTCCATCAGATTTCCAGTCTTTCTTCCTGAATCTCAGTGGACTAGGATATCGTCACTTGGATTAAGCAAACCGTAAGGTTAGGCGGGGAGGGGGAGACTCTCAGGGAGATACAATATCCAAAAAGCTGTCATGCGTAAGAGATGCACTGGGCGTTCTTCCTAAAGAGAGTGGAAGCTAGTTAATGGTTAATCAAGGTGTCACAAATCCCTTTAATATAGTTGTCTCAGCGCCCATTTTTAGGCCTGACTTAAGTTGCGTGACACCCAGTTGTACCCCATCACCTCTGACTGGGTGAAAACTTGCCCTCCCCCTGTGGTCAGTTGAGCTACGGCCCGCTTGTTCCTCATCCCACTGACCCAAAACACAACACATCGCACACCTGCCGGCCGCCATAGAACCTAATGGCCAACATCAGAGTGGCGTGAATAAGACGCCCTCTTCACGCACGTTTCCTTTAAACTACCCAATACTAGCCCCGGCAGGAAAGCCTAAGGATAATGCAGTGGACATTAATAAAGCCCTATTCCCACAGGTCCTCCCTCCCCCCCCCGTTGGTTGGTTGAGCTCCCCACTGCCACCAGACTCCCCACTGGCTCTTGTGGGCCCCCTGTTATTCCCGTGGGTCTGTAACTAATAAAATGCTCCTGCAATTTCATGTGTTTTGCTGAGCTGCCTCCTCTGTGCCTCACCTGACCAACACACTTGAACGTGACTTTACCCCCAGCCAGGGCTCTCCTGGAGAGTGGCTGTCTTGTCTTCTGGCCACTCTCAGGAGAGAGAGACCACAAGACTAAACGAGAAAGAGATCACAACACAAGGGTTTGGCTCAGTCTGGGAAAGGAATTCCTCAGCTTTGAGCCTATTCAACAAGAGGATGAACTCTATGTGGTCGTGAGCAACAGGGCACTGAAAATTTCCAGGCAAATTCTGGACATCCACCCAAGGATTTAGAATGGGCTTTCTCACATCTGATAGGAGTTGTAACAGAGTGCTTTTAGGGTTCCCTTCCCCTCAACAAGATTTCTCAGTGTTTGTTCAATAGTCCTGGTTGAGGTTTCCCATAAGACCCTATCTTATAGATCTAATTTTCTCAAGATATGGCTTAAATTCTCTTTGAAGAAACACAGCAAGAAGAATAGTCCAAGATACTGCTCTCAACAGTTAATATATGCTACTTTTTTATTAAACTCCTTGGGCTGCAGGTTTGGTGGAAAAATGTGTACAGGTCAGACCTACCCAGTAACGCCTAGTCATCTCAGCCCCTGTGGACTAGGTGCGTCACAGGGCTCTAACCGGCTGACTCTCACCCACCAACGCCCAAATCTTGCAGCCCTGCTCTCTCACTACTGCATTATTCCATTATCCAAACCACTCACAATGGTTTACGAGACAATACATGCTTCTGGCCAAGTGAGTGCGAGGGAGAACCCCTGAGCTGTAATCAGATAATCAAAATTTCAACTCAAAGTCAGATTTTTCCCTAAGACCATGTAAGTGCATATGAGTGCAGAAAATAACACGGAAATTCAATGCTTTGTTCCGGAGGTGGTTTTCTCATAATATTAATGAAACTCTTTTTTTTTCCCCCCTGCTTGTTTGTCAAATTCTGAATTGTCAGGCTTGACTAAGCCCCACTGAGATTTTGGGCCCATTTGTGCAGTTGGTTTTATTTTTTTTTTCACAATATTTCATTCAGCCACAACCCTGAACTGAGAGCAATGAGCTTTATTCACCCAGTGATGTGTTTGCAGAGGGTTTAAATCGCCTTCATTACCTCCTTTAATGAATTATTCTTTTGTATCAAAAATATTTCTCTCCTTGGCAGGTCTTGGCCACAAAGCACTAGAGTTCTTTACTGCTTAAACAAGGTTCCAGCCTATCCAATATCTGATGTTTAAAAGAAAATTAAGGATTAAGTAGGAGATATAAAGGACAGTATCGCCTGCTAAAAAAGACGCAAGAATGGCAAGCAAAGTACACAGGGGCCCATGGGCAGCACAAGCTTAAGGACTTTTGTTGTTTATCTGTTTTAAGAGCATTAGAGTGATAATGTGTTATCCTAATGACCTTCATCCATTACTCTTTTTTTGCGGAGGAGGGGGATAATGAAAAAAAATCTTTAATTGTCTGAGAGAAAAATCCCTTATCAAATCCCAATGATTTTATTCATGATTTCCTGCTAATCCCCAGCAAGCTGTCATGTTTACTAACATTTAAAATAGCTCAACCTCCTTCCCCTCGACCCTACGTGTGTCAACCTTTCTCTGAGAATGGCTTGGGAAGTTGTGCAAAAGTCAATACATATCTCAAACCCGGCGAGAGGAGATTCATCAAGCAGATGTGGGGAAGAGTCGAGGAAGGGATGAGGGTCTCTGGGATCCGAACTGAGAGGAGTTCCAGGAGATCTGAGAGGGAAACACCGCTTCTCAGAGCGAGGGCAGACAGGCAGGAGGAATGTGGGTTTTCAAATGCTGCCCTGCATGGGCTCGGAGTCTGGGGGTGGGAGGGGTCCCCGGGTCCCCCACCTTCTTCAGAACAGACCAGCTCTGCTTTACTGTTTACTTAAACAGCTTCCTCCTAATATCTTCTTGGAGGAAAAACAAAAATTCTGCTGCTTAATTTTTTTTAAGTTTTCTAACTAGATTAGTGTCTCTTGACCTGGTTGGAAGATGGGGGTTGGAAGGGACAGAGAGGAGGTCTCAGGGTCTTTGATTTTAACACCTCACCCCCCACATCCCCCAAAGGCATCCTCCTGCTTCCATGGACCTCCTTGCTTCACCTGTCTTGTGATCGATGGGTTTTCCTTTGGCAAATCCATGAACAACAGGGAATTTGTCTTTGTCCTCATCTCCAATTCACCCTCTTATATTCTACTATTTCCACGTATCTCTCCAGGTTATATCCTCCCAGGGCCTTACTCATCATTAATTCTCAGTCTGAAATGTGATCTAGTGATATCCTTTTTTTTACCCCAACTATTTCTTAACTAAGGTTCAAATGTTTTTCATTAGTACCTACCCCATCCATGCAGATTTTTGCACAGGTAAAAAGAAAAAAAAAAACTGGAAGGGAATGTGGCAAAATACCAATAGTACTTAAGTGGGGGAGGGCAAGGGAGGCCAGGATTGATGATTCTATTTGCATATTTAGACTTTTCTGTAGTTTTTATTCCTAATCAGGGATGAGGAACCTCTGGCCTTGGGGCCATATGTGACCTTCTGGATCCTTGAGTGCGGCCTTTTGACTGAATCCAAATTTTATAGAGCAAATCCTTTGAATAAAGGGATTTGTTCTTTGAAGTTTGGATTCAGTTGAGGGGCCACACTTGGGGATCTGGAGGGCCACATGTGGCCTTGAAGCCACAGGTTCCCCACCTCTGCCTCTGAGTGATACTCTACAATAAACTTTGATAATCAGGAAGAAAAAAATATATATATATGTATAACACTTTGACTAGAGTTACAAACTTGTGATCCATGGACCATTGGCCATGCCATGTTGTCAGTGCTTGTGTGTAGGGCAAACAGTCCATAGGTTGCCATAGCAACCCATTCACCTTTTTGTCTAACCCCATACCCTCCAAAAGTGAATCACCTGCCTAGCCCCCAAAGGCATTGGAGATCACAACCATCTTAATAAATGTGTTTGTCTTCTAAACAGGAAAGCCTAGAAACATTCAAGACTCAATGAATTGAATTTCTCCTGGGGAATTTAGCATTCCATGAGAGGCTGGTAGGGGGAACTGCTTGGTGTCCTGGGTTATTATACCTGCAAGCAGCCCACTACTCTGACCTTCTAATTTGGCAACACTAAAGGAAGTTGCCACTACTGCTCTTTATTTCCCATATCTGAAAGTTGCATCACCCCTTCTGGAGTAAAGTGATAACCTTAAGCAGAAGAAATGAGGGAACCTGCAGCAAAGTAATGGACCAGACACTTTAACAGCCACAGCTCTAGGAATGAGAGATACAAATCAGTGTAGACCTCTAAACTCCTACACCCTTCACTGCCTGCTGGTTGTGATCTATGGGCAGACCCTTCAGCTTTCTTTCACTGTCTTTCCGGAGTCCTTGCACATGGCCAGGAGCTCCACCACTTTCTAGCTGTACAACCTTGAGCATGTTATTTCTCAAGCTCTATCACTGTCTTTATCTGAGAAACAAAACTGATAATAATCTCTTCTTTGTGAGATTGTTGAGAGAATTAAATGAGATAATACGTATAGAGTAGATGGCCCAATGCCTGGCACACAGTAAGTGCAATACCCGTTGCACATTATAACTATCGTCATCATTATGATCAGCATGATTTATTTAGTATTCCAACATCCCCTCTATTATTATGGACAACAAAGTGCCAAATGCTTAGGATATGAACGTATTCCTTTTGACAGCTTCATACAAGAACAGAAGTGTCAGGGTCCCTGAAGTTCTTGGTTTGTATTTTGGCTCACCATTTACTAGCTATATAACTTTTGTTAAGTTACTTAATTCTATTGTTTGAATGTGTCCCCTCTAAAATTCAGGTGTTTCCAATGTGATAGTATTAAGACGTAGGGCCTCTAAGAGATAATTAAGCCTTGAAAGCTCCTCCCTTATGAATGGAATTAAGGCCCTTATAATAGAGGCTTCACATGGCATCCTGCTAGCTGGCTCTTTCATCTTCTACCATGTGAGGACGCAGCAAAAAGGACCTCACCAGATGCTGGTGCCCTAATCTCGGGCTTCTCAGCCTCCAGAACTATGAAAAAATAAATTTCTGTTGTTTATAAATTACCCAGTCTCAGGTATTTTGTTATAGCAGCAAAAAATGAAGTAAGACACATGGCCTTTCTAAACTGAATTTTCATCATCTGTAAATATTAAAGTAATATCAGAAAGATAAAGATAGTTGAAGCATCTTCCTTACAAGTCCATTATAAGAATGGAATACATAGCACAACACCAGACATAAAGTATGTGCTCAATAAATGATAATTCTCTTCACTACAAAGATGACGTCCAAACTTCACATACTTTTCACCAGGGAGAATAGCCCAAGGAAAAGTTTTGAAATAAGTAAAATTTATAACTAGTGTTCTTTAATCCCCATGGAATGCAGTTGACTTCTCACCAGCCTATCTATACTGAGACACCCTCATACACACATGCTAAGATACATCTATACATGTGCTGAGACACCCCTATACACATAATGAGACACCCCCATACACATACACTGAGGATCACACCCCATTTTATCCCAAGTGCCTTTCCAGGCCATGTCCATAATATAAACCTTATAATTCCCCTCTCTAGCAAAATTAACATGTATTGGGTCCCATTACCCTAAAGCCTTTTTAGAAGACTGGCTAATTCTCTAAGATCTATTTGATTGATAATGGTCACGTGTTTAATAGGCCCATACTTTTGCTAAGACATGCATGAGTAAGAGTACATACAAGGGTTTGAGGCTGTCCTTCATTCCTGAGAACAGAAATCATCTCCAGCGACACAGTGCACTGTGACGTATACTATCTCAAGCTACTCTTGTCCAGGCGGATTAAATAGCTCTATTGTTTGTGTCAGAGACTTCCTGAAAACCCATTCATCTGAACTATTCACAATTCAGCTAGTCCTTTTCAGGATAGAAGCCCCCTTCTCAGAACAGGAGACCATTCAACTGGGCTTACTGAATTCCCGTTTACTCTCCATGGTTTGCTTCCAAACTCTCTCTTCATTACAAACATGATCCCACATTGAAAGACCTACTTCAGATCACAGCACTCAAGAATTCCCACTTCTGAGGCACTAAGACGACTCAGGATAATGGTATCCTAACAACAGTACACTTGGTTTTGCAACAGATTATTTTGGGGGTCTTTTCAGGGAGTCAATTTAGAAGATATTATATTTCTGGACAAAGTAACCTTTACCAAGCCCTCTAAATCATATTACATGAGATCATATTACATGAGAGGCCTACTCTGCCATCGTAACTCTAGTTACAAATATTTATTTACCGAATATTTCGTACGTGCTCAGCACTAAGCTAATCATTTTACACAGATCATCTCATTCATCTTATGGCAATTATTTGAGATAAGCATTACTTTCCTTCTTTTAAAAACAAAGACACAGGCTGAGAGAAGTTAAACAACTTATTTAAGTCCACAGAGCTTATAAATGGCATATTTAGGATTCAAATGGTATCCCTCCAGTTGACTTCAAAGCTAACATCTGATACATCCCATGTTGCTTTGCTATCCTCAAAGTGCTCTCTCTCTAGTTTTTTTTTTTTTTTTTTTTTAGAGACACTGTCTTGCTCTGTCACCCAGGCTGGAGTGCAGTGGCACAATCATACGATCATGGCTCACTGTAACCTTAAACTCCTGGGCTCAAGTGATCCTCCCACCTCAGCTTCCCAAGTAGCTGAGACTACAGGTGCACACCACCACACCCAGCTAATTTTTTAAATTTTTGTAGCAACAGGGTCTTGCTATGTCACCCAGGCTGATCTCTAACTCCTGGCCTCAAGCAATCCTCCTGCCTCAGCCTCCCAAAGTGCTGGTATTAGAGGTGTGAGCCACCGAGCCCAGCCAATGCTCTTTTTTTTAAATTTTATTTTGAATTGACAAATAATAATTGTATATGTTTATGGGCTATAATGCAGTGTTTTAATGCCTGTTAATATCGTGGAATCAGCAATCAACCTAATTAACATATCCATCATCTGACATGGCCAGTTAGCATAGTTCACAGTTTCTTTGCATCCAGATAAAGACCTTTAAAACTCTTACCACTAAAACCAGCCCCTTGAGGAAGGCTTCTGAAAAGCTAAATGGAGATGAAGCCAGGAGAACACTTGAAGCCTGAGGCCCTTGAAAGCTTTTAGCCAATCCTCCCTCTCCATCTTCTCTGCTCCCTCCCAGTCCCCTAAATCATGGTGAGAGCTAATTTTTAATAGGAAACTCCTAAGATCTAAAGGTTCAAATAAATGGCCTATAGTTCTTCAGGTCACTGGGGGGAGATGCTTGGGAGCCCCCCTAACCTGTAGCCAGTGATGTGGTAAGGCCAGCCTTCCCAGTCAGGCCCAGACATGTGTGCGGTGCCGCTGAGGAGAGAGGGAGTCAGCTCTCACTGTCCTCCTGCCCTGGCCCTGGCAGCTGCAGCAGTGGCTGGCAAGGAGAGGCAGTGAGAGTTATACTAAAACATAACTAAGCTTAACGCCATCGTAATGCAAATTATACTCGATTATTGTTAGCTCAAATAAGAACAATGACATTGCATTAGCTTACAGGTATTTTTTCCCTTTGTAAAATAGATACATTTCAATAAACTTGGCTATAAAGGAAATTTTGGTTTCAAACAAATCTTATTTTCCTATTGACTATCTTTGTAAAATTAAAGATGCTTTTCCTAAGCTCCAGAAACAGTAGCTGAGACAAGTAGGAGACATATACTTCATGTTTGAAATCTAGACTCACCTACTTTTTTTTTAACATCAACTCCTTCCAATAACTTTCCATAGACATATTCCCAAAACATAGAAATTTCTCCACTCTCAAGAAAGCATCAGAATCCACACCTTCCTCTTCCTCCACACATCTGCTCTTCCTACCAGCCCTAGAGCGTATGCTGTCTAATGAAGGACATTGGGCTGCGACACTGCACTTATTAAGAAAAGGGGCCACTCACCTCACAACTCTTTGAATTCAATATTCTACATTGCATATGATGAACCAATCTCATATTATACTTTATCAATTCAAAGGTACTTATTTATTCACATTTTAGCATTTTCAAAATTAAGGTGCTTCTTACCAATGATAGTGTTTCCATTGTAACTGACAGCAATTTTTCATTCAGTGGCACATAAAAAATGGTGCACCTCACAGTCAGTGATATCTTAGATTTGAGGAAATATGATCGATTTTTCAATGCTGCCAGTTTGAAAATTCTCTAAAATGAGTTTTTTTCCAGCAAGAGTTAGCCACTTGGGAGGTTTGCTTCTTATATGCAAGTAAACAGAAAGGACTTTGTCCTGAAAGCCAGATTCTGCTATGGATAAGCAGATAGTAAATTATAAACTAAAACCATGCTCATATACCCAAAACCCAAGGTGCCACCATCAATCTACTCAGCAAACATTTCTTTAGCAACAACAATGTGCCAGGATGTGCCACGCACTGTTGTTGACAGTAAGGATACAGCAGAAAATGAAATAGACAAAGTCTCACCTCTTTTGGGGCTTGCATCCCCCAGGGGTGCTGTGGGGAAGCAGATACAAAATAGCTACACACATAAAGAAAAATAAATAAGGTAATTTCAGAAAGTGATGAGGGCCACAGTGAAAATAAAATAGTGATGCTAGAGTGACTAAGTGGGGCAGCCACTTTAGATTGGGTGATCAGAGAAGACCCTTTGAGGAGGGGTATTTGAGCTGAGACGTGAGATATAGGAAGGAGTCAGGATGCAGAGATCTGGGGATAGGAAATTCTTACAATCTTAAGGGCACAGCAAGTGGATAAAGCAAAAACTTGGTGAGTGCAAATAACAAAAAGCCCAGGAGCTAATGCCAGGTGAAGGAAGTGAGGGGAGAGCGCAAGAGGCAATTGGAAAAGTGAGCAGGGATCAGAGCGTGTAACCCCCACCACTTTGAGATCCATCCCAAAAGGTTGTACAAAAGTGGGGAATCTGTCAGGCCAAGACATTCTTACTCTCTTTTTTGCTGTTTTTGGCTTTTCTGCAAGAAAGCCTTTGGAATGATAGTCTTTGACTAGAAATTTGTGTAGTTTTCCTATCCATCCAGAGTTTTATTTTGAGTCTAGACTCTAGGTAGGGAGAAGCACTTGCTAAGTGCCCCCAAGACAAGCTACTATCATCCTTTCTGGGTCCCTGTAGAAAAGCTCTGGCCCAGTTTGACTTTGCTGTTTTCACTGTTAACTCATCAGAGGATGACACTTAAAGAAGAAAGCTAGGATTTATACCAAGAAGGAGAAAAATAGAGACCTTCCCCACCTTCCTTTCTCCCCCAACTGATATATGAGGCACCTGTCAGTCTGTGGCACTGCCTGCATCTGGTCAGAGTACAGACAAGCAATATGGATGGCAGGAAAACAAATCTGCACAGTGTTGCAAGCATTGTATATGAATAATCGATTCATGCTGCATTATCCCTTCAGACTCTGAGTGTACAAGGAGACAAAGAGCAAAAGCTTCTGCACCCCTGAGCCTGCTCCCCTGAAGCCTAATGTCAGCAATAGCATGTCACTGTGAAATCACAGAACCTGGAGCCACATGCATATTCCTTTTAACTGAACTCATCATTCTTGATATTTCCATCCTCTCTCCTACTGCCTGGGCTACACCAGCAATCGATAGCCTTCTGTGTGGCCCCTATATCTCCATTCTCTTCTCCACTGTGCAACATACCCTACTCAAAAACTAAATGTAGTGGCTCCAGGGACATCCAGAAGGTCTGGGAGTGCCAAGCAGGGTCTAGTGTTCTCTGTGTCTCACCGTCTGTGGGCAGTGGTTGCCACACTATGTGCCCCTTGGACCAGGGGAAGGGGCTAAGGAAGAGGCTGGGCAGGGTCTCCAGCTGCCACTGTCACCAGAGCAGCCTCACTGGCATCTGTTTGTATGCAGCGGCTCTGCAAAGGATTTCATTCAAAAATAAAAAATAAACTTATTTTTTAAAAAAAATTTGAAACCCTCTAATAGTGAAATGAAGGGATGTATCTTAGTCCAAGTACATATTACAGTCTTGGGCAAGTCAGCTGACCTCTTGGAGCCTCAGTGTCCTTTCTATAGAAAGCTATTTTCTCAACCTCACACTATTGACATTTTGGGCTGGATGTTATTTGTTGTGGGGGCCATCCTGTGCATTGTAGGATGTTTAGCAGCAACCTGGCCTCTACTTGTTAGATGCCAGGAGCAGCCCCATCCCCATAAATGTGACAACCAAAAAGGTCTCCAGTTCTTGCTAATTGTTCTCTCTGGGACAAAATCACTCACGTTGAGAACCATTGCCATGGAATAGCTAAACATTTACCTGTCTTACAGGATTATGGCAAAGATTAAGTGAGATCATCTATGAAAAGGTGCTTTGTAAACTGCTATTATTAGAGTCTGTAGGAAACACCTGATGTACATCTTGACATAAATAAATAATTGTACAATCAAGCCTGAATGTGATGATGAAGCCACTGTGTACCATCAGAGTCACAAGATGTTTATCTTTTTGTCCACCTCTTTAAATCTTTGTGATACTTTATCTTTGTCAACTCATAGCTAGTCATCAATTATGCCAGGATGATACAACTTCTGACATCTGAAACTTAGCAACCCTGGATATTACCCCTTTTTCCCTAGAGTGAAAAAAAAAAAACAAGTGCATAGGATCAACTGAACAGGGCTGGATCTGCATGCATTCATTCACTTATTTATTCCTCTGTTCCTTTACATAACTTGCTCTGAGTGTCCGCTGTATAAAACATATTAGTGTTGTGGCTTAAGAAATAAGGATGAAGGGGACACAGTCCCCAGGTCTGAGGCTCACACAATCTAAAGTAGGGGTCAGCAGATTGCCCACAGCCTGTTTTCATAAAGTTTTATTGGAACACAGCCGCACTCATTCTTTTATGTGTTGTCTATAGCTGTTTTTGTCCTATAAGGGCAGACTTGAGTAGTTGTGGTCCCCAAACCCCAAAATATTTACTGTCTGACCCTTTTACAGAAAAAGCCTCTAGAAGAGGATAGACACTGAAAACTCCCAGGTATCATTCAACAATCAGGGGAGATCTTGGGAGACAAACTTACATTTCAACTGGCTTTATACCCTTATATCATCAATTCCTGAAACTTCCAGGATTTTCCAAGTGGCAACAATAATAAGAGTTGAACTTTATAGAGACTAACTAAGGTCCAGCCCTATATTCCCACTCCATGTGCATCACCTTGTTTAAATCTTACTAATTATCTTCAGAGGTATCATTTTTCCTGCTTTACAGATAAGGAAAGAACCATATTCTAATGAGCATAGAATCATTAAGGAATGTGCCCATGGTGGCCACAGTTTGACTCCACACAGTGTCATGAGAGCCTGCATCATGACACTGTGCAAACACTGTTCACCACCATGGCTTACTCTTTCAGAGTAATAGGCTTGAGCTTTCAGAAAATACACACCACCTTCATACATGACCCTGAGCCTCCTAGAACACGTTTACACTATTGTCAAAGGAGCACAGTGGCCCAAACCTAAAGGCAGGTAATCAGGCCAGAGGGAAAGCCCTTGAGACAGAACTAGGTCTTAACAGGATAACCTGGGTAAAAGACAGCATCCTGCATGTGTGTAAGAACCAGTATTTGTTGAAATTGCACTGCAATGATATTTGATGTAGCTAACAGGTATGTGTCAGGCAAGAAAAACTCAACATCACCATCCTCAGCTCTGTTGGAGCCACAGTGGAAGCCTTGGAACATCTTGGTCATCTTGGGACGGTTGTTCACCATCCTGCCCATCCTCCTCACCAGTATAATCCCAACTGGAAGCTAACCCTCTTCACTGAATTGGGTTCAGTTCAATTGTTTGATAAGGTCTATTACTCCCAAGAGACTCAAATTTTACCTGGGTAGGGCTCAAGGATGAGTACTCCACTGTGGACCTTTCTCTAGGTCAAACCTCACTAGCTCTTCCTTATTGTCACTACATCGTAAAATCTAGCACACTTTTCAAACCTCCTAAAGTTTCAGCCCATTTTTAAATTGTGATCTCAAACAACAGACGGAGCTCTGGAAGTGTCCCATGAGCATGCTGATTTCAGAAATTTTCAAACCTGATTTCTTCAAGCCCCTCAGGAACTTCTGTGGGAGTTTCTCAGTGTCAATCAAGAGCCAGAGAAAAGGTGGGGGGCACGGGAAAGGCCATGATGTCATTAACTGGGGTCTGCTGCCTCTGCCCCCATTTTATCTGCTTCATGCATATAACTTCTTCATAAGAGTTTATATGTTAAGAAAGGGTTCTGCTACTAAAGAATTCCCAAACCCTTCATCTAGGGTAGCCCTCCCATTTTTGAAAAACCAAATGTAGTCAAGTACAATGGCAAAGAATTAGTTGAAGGTCCCACAGCCAATCAACGGCTGAATTGAACCTAGAGTCCAGCTTTCCTAACTCCATATGGAAAGTGAGAATGATCTTTGAAATGTGAAGTTTTCCTGCTTTGGAAATGATCACAATGGAGTTCAAATTTTAGCTCTCTGCTTACCATTTGTGTGATCTTGGGCAAGTCATTAACCTCCCCTAATTCCACCTTTCTTGAATATAAAACGGGGATAATAATATCACAGCGTCCTGTGAGAATTTATGAGACACTGTGTGTAAGGTGCCTGGCAAGTGCTGGTGCTCCATAATTAATAGTTGTGATCATTATTCATTGCAGGAACTCTAACACTCTAATAAAAGGTCATTCCCTCCCCACTCCCCACTGTCCTTCCCACTCTCAAATGGGATGAGGGCTGCTGGAGAAGGTTGGGGAGAAAGAAAGATATTGTCCCTGAGCGGTGTCTTCCTGGCCACGCAAGGAAGATAGCAGGTTATCGGAGAGGGAGAGGGAGATGGGACACGTAACTACAAGATTTGCTGCGATTAACCAGAGGGAGCCCTCGAAACAGCAGCTCGGGGAGCTCCCGCCCTCCGTAAGTCCCGCTCGCTCGATCATGCTCACATCGCTGGGAATGCAACAAATTCATCCGCTGTTCTAACCCCGGGCTGCACTCATCCTGCCTCCTCCCAGCGCCCTTAAATAATGGCTAAGCAAATGCCTCTGAGACCATCTTCAGCTAATTTCCTTCAAGACATGCAAGCTGCTAACGCTGGGAAGCACAGATAGTGTGGAATAGCAAATATGGCCAAAATTAGATTAAAATAACCTCCTGATAAACAAATTACTACTCATCGAAAATAAATATTGGGCTAGCGCGGGGAAAATAACTAAAAGAACAGCACCACCACATGGCAGGAAGAGGAACTACATGTGCTGCTGTCTGGTTCAGCCCCAAACAGCCCACCCAAACGCGCTGCGTCTGACAGTCCAAGGGGGCAGGGAAGGGGCGACGGAGCACAAGTAGTATCCTTTTAGCTTAAACTTCTTGAACTCTTTAACGTACTTATGCAAAAGACATAAATACTTAGCAGAGAGGACTGAACCTGGAGCCAAGAAAAAAAAGCCACGTGCCAAGTTGGACATGGCACGGCATAACAGGAGTCATAATCCTTCAAGTCCCGCTTCCTTCCTCTCTCTCGCCATCATTCATCAGCCTCGCCTGGAGCTCAGCCTCCCCGCTCTGGCCCTCACACAGCCCTGCTGATGTGCTGGGCACCTCCACAGTGTCCCATTCAGATACTTATATGGAGTGGACAGTGTAATGTTCTCTTCTAACCTGAATGACAGATGCTCCCTTCCAGAATAATCCGTCTACTACTTGAAAGTATTTATTTGGCTTTCTTTCAGTGTTTGGTCATATCTTCTTTGGGCTAAATAAACCTACTGTCATTAATCTTCTCGGCACAGCAAAGGGCTCAGATCCCAAGGGTCTGGTGACTGGCAGGTAAGCGCTGCAGCCTTTTAGCGGTGTGAATTACATAAGCTTTCCAAACTTCAGTTCCGACCCCTGTAAAATGGGGATTATGATACCTCCTTGATAGGCTAACTGTATATATAGTGCCTGACATACTAAGAACTCGATAAATGGTAGATATTTGTGTTGTCATTTCAAACCAACAGCATGATGGATGTAGCTTGCTATGCTGCATTCAAATATAGTTGATCACAGCGGTCCATCTCAGTGTGACAAATGCAAAAATCTATCAATATTATTTGAGGCAGATTTTTAGCTCATCACAGAAATATATTGCATGCTTCTCCAGAAGTTACAGTAGAAGAAGAGACATCAGCTCTATAATCACACCAAAATTTGATTCCTTCTGGGAATGGGAATTAGCCTGGACTCTTCAACAAGGCATAGTGAAAGCAAATGTACATGGCTTAAATCAGGAAACTGAAATCCTTTCATAGTCAACATGAATGTATTAGTTGCTCTTCTGGGTGTAGCCCAACATGAGGTATGGAGGATACAGCAGAGATCTCAGCCCCTGTGGAACTACATCCAATAGGAGAAATACACATATATACATACATACATGAAAAGAATACATGATTCGTTGATTACAGTATGGCTAGTTCTCTGAAGTATAAATATAGGGTTTTATGACAAGGTTAAACAGGGAACCTAATGCTGGGCAGAGGTGAGAGTTGGGCAGTGTTCAGAGAAAACCTGAGAGAGATTTTTGTGCTGAGACCTAAAGAGGGGCCTGTGTTAGCTGGGCATGAAACGTTCAAAGTCTCAGAGGTCTGGGCAGGTCATTCCCTCTCTCTGGTCCTTAGTTTCCTCTTGTGAAAATGAGGGGTTTGGATCAGATCAATGGTTTTCTGGGTTCTCAGGAGCCCTGTGTTCCTCTGAATGTGTCTGAGAGACCACCTTGGGGGAAAACTGATGGAAGCTGGACAGACACAGCCATGAGCTCTCCATGCAAAAATGCATATGTTAATTAGCTCAATGTAGTCATTTCACAATGTATACATACTGCAAAACATCATGTTATACCTCATAAATATATGCATTTTAATTTTTCAATTAAAACATAAATAAGAGGGCTGGGCACAGTGGCTCACGCCTGTAATCCCAGCACTATGGGAGGCCAAAGTGGGAGAATTGCTGGAGGCTAGGAGTTCGAGACCAGCCTGGGCAACATAGCCAGACCCTGTCTCTACAAAAAAATAAAAATAAAAAAATTAGCTGGGCATGATGGCACATGCCTGTAGTCCTAGGTACTCGGGAGACTGAGGCAGGAGGATTGCTTGAACCCAGGAGTTCGAGGCTTAGTGAGCTAAGATGGCACCACTGCACTCCAGCCTGGGCAACAGAGCAAGACCCTGTATCAAAAACAAATTAATAAGAATTAATTTTAGAAAACAAATATCTGAATATTACTGCACTAAGTAACCTTGGAGGTGTTTTCCAGCTCTCATAGTCTGACTCCATGGCCCTCATCTGGAAACTAAGGGAGAAAACACACTATGTGGGCAGAACCTCAGGAGCACCATGCTTGTCAAGACACAGCCCGAAGCCCGAAGGGCAGATTGCAAGCTGGGTGGAAACAGAACATACATGGAAGTCCAGAGAAGGCTGCTGTGATCTGCTGGTACTTGTACGTAGGGAATGACAGTGCCTATCATCCTAAAACATATATTGCCACTCTGAGGACTCCTCGTAGTTCCCAGAATTCTTACAAAGGCCTCAGTATGGTGCGTTTCAAACGGCCTCTTCTTTGACATTTTGCAGTAGAACAGCCACCTGGCTCTCACGCATCCTCTGTTCTCTGCTCTGCTGATTGCCAGGCCGCAGCAATAACCACTGAGACCATGAAGCTGTCTGTTCATGATCAGGCTCCCGGCACTCAGGAGAGTCTCCCTCCCTATATTCCTATAGTGACAGGCTGAGGGCCTGTCCCCGTGAGCCAGCCAGCCAGAGCATTAACTAGGAAGATCTGTGAAAAGTCTCGCCTTCCTGCCAAACTTCCCATTAGCTCTCTTGGATCTTCCCCCCTCCTTTCTTCTCTGTCTCCCTTCCTTTGCTAATTCACTTTCCTGTTCCCAGCACCTTCCCCATGCCCCGACTTCCGCAAACTTTCAGCCTCCTCTAAAAGCTGATTCTTAAGTTGAAGAGTGGTTTGAAGCAGACCCATCATTCCCTTATGAAGTTTTAGGGCCTGAAACAGAAGGTGTTTTCTCATTGCAAGAATATGACCTTTAAATCTGGGCTAAGATTTAACCTTGCTGAGGCAAGATTAACACCAAGACAGTATTTGGAGATTCCTCCCCGGAGCCAGTACGAATCAGGCACAATCCCACTGCCCCCGGCTGACTCAAGCGCCACTTCCAAGGTTGCAATTTTTCGAAAATGCATTTATGCGTAATGCTCATGGAAGGGAAGACAGGGAGTAAAGAGAAAGAGGGAGAGGTGGATGGGGCAGTGAGAAAAGGAGAAGGGGGTAAAAGAGAAAGAGACAGAGACAGAGGTAGAGGGAGAGAGGAGAGGGAGAAGGGCAGAGTGGAGGCAGGTAGCAAGAAAGACAGCGACAAAGGACAACATGTCATTTTGATTTATCAGAGAAAACAAAATGCCTGCAATATTAAGTAGCACTATTTCTTAATCAAAGCTTTATTAAATTTCAGTAATAAAAAGCTAAGTGTTTTTTGGATAGGATAAAGCACAAAAGGGCAAAGCTTTTAATACAGGAAAATGCAGGGGAGGATTTGTGCATGTGTGAGTGGAGAGGAGGGGACTGACCCAGGAAAGGCATGGGATTTGGATTAGACCACTCCAGCTCACAGAGATACAAAAAGGACCCGTGAATGAGCAATGCGTTTTGATTTGTAGCATCTCAAATTGCTGAGACAATTGGGAAAGAGACCTAGGAATTCCAAACTTATTTTGCCTGCTATTGCCCAGGAAGGAAAAGAGATTAGAGATCTGTTTCAGTTCATTCCTGTCTTCCTACCGTCCACATATCCCACGTTGACTTTTCATGCAGTAGCGACTTGATAAAGAGAGAGCTGAGGCAAAATAATGACATCTTCCTTACGCAGCCCCGAACCCTTCCCCTTCCTTTTTGCTGATCCTGTGGGTGGGCTCCAGGTCTCCCTGGGTTTTCCTGTTACTGGGGGGGATTGCCTCCAGCCAGCCACACTTGATAGAGCCTTGGTGACCTCAGATTCCCAACCGTACTGGAGTATTTACTGCCACAGGAACACTGACTGCCCCCAAGGTACTTGATTTTTAGTTCTGGCTTTATTTAGACTAGGGAATGTTCTTTTGTGATGCAATTACAGAGATCTGCTACAATGGCCAACTTTCATACTAACTGACAAGCAAACATCAAGGCCAAAATAATCACCAAAGGGGTGTGCCTTTAGGAGCTAAAAGTTCACATAAACATTCCCAGATATCAGTGCCAGATGGTGAGGTTTAGAATTTTAGACAGAAACTGACTTCCTGCATTTAAGCTCACTGATATGAACTCGCTCTGGGATCCAAATCGACAGACATTCCATGTCAGGTCTTAACTATGCATGACATATAGAAAATATAAAGCAACTGGACAATTCTATGACAGTCACATACCCTGCAGCAAGCCCAGCCTCACTGGAGTGGTACCATCTATACTTAGACCCTCCGTGCCATGCAATACTTTGATTAGGCTGGTAGACTAAGGATGGCAACAGCCTGATATACCATGACTGCTCCTCCCCAAATCCAAGACAGACTTGGCTATTTAAATGCAGTCCTCTCTCGTGCTGAGCTCAAACATGATCTCGGAATTCTACTACACACGGGGCTTGTCATTTGTAATAGAACCTATTTTCCCCTGCTTGTTCTCCAGATCCTCTAGAACCTGTTCCTCTTCCAGGTAATTTGTGAATGCTCATAGTGATGTTCTGCTTTCAGTGTTCTTACTTCTTATGAACCCATGTGAATGATGCTGATGCTGAAGAATTTAAGATCAATTATGCAAGAAGTACATTTCTATGAAATACCAATAAAGGCATTTCGAGGGATCTCTTGAAACTTTGAGTGGGCTTCAGCTCACATGTGTGCCCAAATGTACATCCGTGATTCTCAGCAAAAAGCAATTTTGACCCCTCACTCCCACCCCGGGGGGATGGCACTGTCTGAAGATAATTTTGTTTGCTACAACTGGGAGTGATACTGGCATCTGGTGGGTAAAAGCCAGGGATTTGGCATAAAAAAGACCCTAACAACAAAGAATTATCCAAAATGCCAGTGGTACCAAGATTGAGAATCCCTCATATACATTAAGGCTGAGTATTTAGTGGTAGAAAGAATGTTAGCGAACCTCTCATCTAACTCTCTCAAGTCATAAATAAAAAACCTAAGACCCAGACAAAGACCTGTATAGACAGCTCAGCCGAATTAGCAAATAATCCCATACATCCTTCTAATGGGATGTTAAAACCTGTTTTATCTGTGGAGGACAGCAAACTATCAGTTCCCTAACAGTTGATTAGTCTAAGCACATGGAGATTAGAATGACAAATGTTAAAATCATTGGTTCTATACATGGATCATTGGATGCAGGTAGCAGGAGGCAGTATTGCCATTTTTGGACATGTGAATATCACAAATAAGTCATCCTTTTAAAATTTTAATCAACAAGTATTTATTTCAGGCTCTTTATTGTGCTGAGGCAAGTAGTACAATGATCGATAAAGAGAACCCTTCCTCTCAAAAGCTTGCAGTCAGCTGAGAGAGATGGACAACAACAATTTCAATACAGTGTGATCAATGCTGAGATGCGAGAACCTACAGGAACATAGAGCAGGGGCATCTGATCCAGTCGTGGCAGTCAGGGAAAGTATTGTCAGAGGAGGTGATGTCTGACTTGAGCTCTGAAGGGAGAGTGGAAGTTAGAAACACTAAAAGCTGAGCCCCCAGCATAGCCAGAGTGTTAAAAACCTAGCTTAATGGTCTGAGCCTGAATCAAGCCATTTTTGCACTGGCTACTGGTTTCTCATGTTTCTTATTGATATAGTTAGTAACTGGCATGTGACCACTTTCAGGTTTTTACACATGGTGGGTACATTTTATATCAAGACATTTAACTCTAAGCTTAAGGGCTGAGGAGAGTGTGTGTGTAGACAGTAAGTCGGCCTTGCTGAGCTCTCAGGGCTCCCATGAAACATCAAGTTCCCCATGGCTGATGCTGAGCTGGGGTGATTCGGGAGAAAACTACTTTCCCAAGGCATGGCATTCACAGGCTGGCCTGCCAGGCCGTCTGCCAGCACCTTTACTTCCTGCAATTCAACACTCGCTCACCTGGCTGCATCAAACTCTGGGCATTTGAGAGCCTCAAAGTGAGCAGGGAAGGAATGAGAATAAAATGCCAAACCTGAAGCTCATCCAGTCTGAAGAATGAACAGTGCTCTCCCTAGAACCCGCGGGTAACACTTTCCCATGCCCTCCTATCTCAAGGGCTTCATAACCTCTGGCTCTTCACTCCCCAAACTGTTATCACTCACCCCCTGCACTCTACTTGCAGGGGATAGACTTGTGTCTTGTATCAAGTTCCAATAAACCGAATGAATTCAAGCTTCAGTTTTTCTTTAGTCTATAAAAGGAAGCATCATCCTGTGAGTTGGCTCTTTCTCTGTGTTTATGGTTGACAGAGATGTACGGATGGGTGGAGAGGGCATTTTTATTTTTATTTATTTATTTATAAGTTTTATTAAAGTTCACCTATTACCCACAAGCCTCAGGCTCCCTATAGAGAAACAAATATCACAATTGAAGCAGCTGGTTTCCAAGGTGCCAAATTAAAATAGATGAAGAGCTATGGGGTGGGGGGGAAATAAAAACATTAAGCTAAGACTTCTTCCCTCCCAAGTGCATTGTGCCCACTACTATATTGCACACACAAAATTGACTCCCGATGTAATTAGGCCAGAGCTACTAGACCAAAAAAAAAAAAATCTTCGAATTATTCAGCCCCCCAGAGCTATTCTTTTGCAATCACTCAAGTAACTGAGAAAAGAGCCAACTTTTTAATATAAATTTGTTATCAGCATCTACATTGTCCAAGCAATTCTCAACACTCTACATGGCCGAGAATATAGAGTCATGAGCTGAGTTGAGTTGAGAGCCAAATGTTAGAATACTGCTTCCTACCCAGCCATAGCCTTTTCTTCCACTGGACAACCCCACTGGAACCTGGATGTTTGTGCCAACAATCCTTTTGGGCTGCTGGCCCTGTTGGAAGGAGCTGGATAGTACCCCAGGGCTGTAGTAGACAACATACCCCCTTTAGGTCAGTTATCTTGGCGGCATCACGTATGGACATGTCCACATGAAGAGATACATGAAGAGATATTTACTTTCTCTTTGCAGTCATGTACTTGGAACAGCCATAATATTCTCCATCTCACCCCAAAAATCCAGGACATGGCTCTGTTGCCTTACAGGTCAAATATGAGCCACGGGAACAGGAGAGTACCTTTCACTAAAATCGGAGGGGAAAGAAATAAACACTCTTCAAAAGAGGTGCTTACTGGATTTCAGCAATGCTGCCAAAACTTCAGTGGCTACCCTGGGGAGAGAGAAAGAAAAGTGAAAAGTCAATGTTCAGTGGTTTTTTTGTCAGCCCACGGATCCCATAGCCATTGCTGCCACCTAACAAACCTATGATTAACCAGGTAGCAGGCTTCTATTGATCACCCGCTGACCATTAAAGAGGCATAAATGTAGAAATCCGTACTGAGTGAAGGGTCTGCCTTGCAAATGGGTCTCAGAGGGTCCCCTCTGCTGCTGAATATCTTTTCCTCTTCTCCTCTCGCCTCCCACTTTCCACCAACTTGCTTGCACAGAGCAGCTCGTTTTCCATACCAGCCAGAGCTCTTGTCAGTCTCTTAATTTGTACCTGGAAACATGTGGGGATGCTGAAAGATGGGCAGGGAGGGAGTGGGACTTGGAGGCTCAGTGAATGCCGCAGTGCAGTGCAGACTTCTTGAAACACTGATGCCTCTGGGGACGCCGTGGAGAACGCACTCAGACATTGGAAAGAGAGGCTGTTTCCTTAGGATGGAAAATGGTATGTTGAGATTTTCCTTCCAAATTCATTGCTTTCTGCCATGCAGGAATTTCACAGTCTTTGCAGTGAAAGGATGCATATGAGAATGAAAATGTTTTGGCCCACATATTAGTGATCTTTCAATCTGTTTCCTGAGTCTGGGAAGGTCGCACAAAGACCCACCCACTGGGCAGAGGAAAACTTCACTGGTATTGAAAGCAAGTATGGTATGGGTATGGGAAGGAAAATCATGTTTGCTTTTCTAAAGAATAGAAGTATTCTAAATGGCCCTAGTAACTCACCCGTAAGGCACATGAAGCAAGTTCTGTTCCCACCACCTCTCTGAGGATTGAGGAACCAGGCCAAAGAGGCTGGATCACCCTTCCGAGATGATATACATAGACAGCGAGCAGAGCTGGGACCCCAAATCTAGGAATCTCTCTGCCCACCTCTGCTTCCTCCCCATCTGTTGTTTTCCAGAATTTCTCTTTTGCTGGCCCTGCCCTGGCCTCTGCCTGGTCAATGAAGAATGGTTCTCTTTATAATAGATTAGCTAATAGTGAGCAACAGAGCCAGCGAAAAGGGAAAATAAATGAATAATAAACATAAAATAAAATACAATAGGAATGCAGCACTTGCATATCATTGCTCCCAAGAACCTACAAGGGAGCCCTGCAACAGCAAAGGCCTGAAATTCACAGGCCCCAGTGCAAACCCATAGCTAGATGACACCCCAGCTCAGCATGACCAAAACAACCAAAGGGCAGTCAGAAAGAAGGCAAGGACAGCGTGCACGATGGATTACTTCATTTATCCTTCAGAACCATTTTCCTTTTGGCTAATCAACTTTCAGTTTCTTCAACCCTACTCTTTTGTAACCCCACAGAGTTTTGGCAACAGTGGATTGAAGAAGGAACACGTTGAAGGTGTTGCTGGGAATCCATGGTAGTGTGGAAAATCTAGGAGCCACAGTACATAGGGCTCAGCTTGGGCTGAGGCAAAAAGAAAATCAGTATTTTGGGGAAAAGCAGAGTAGCCAAATTAATTTCATCAAAAGGGGTTAGCAGAGAAGAATGAAACCATAGAAACTGGAAAAGAATGAAGATGTTCCAACAAGGCATCTAACACAGTCCTGGCTCGCAGGCCGGGTCTATAAGGGCAGCAACCTTGCATTTCTGATTTGCATGGCACTTTTGCTTTGGGGATTTCACAGATGAGGCAATGGGCCATTAGATAATAGTTTTATTGGAGACATAGTGGTGGGGAGGGACAGGCAGCAGGCAGGCTGGTTAGGAGAATGAGAAGTGATAAATGCTCCAATTAAAAGAGTGGCCTGGAAAAAGAAGGGGTGGGCTAGAGGGAAGTTTAGGGCCTTGCCACTCAAAGTGTAGGTCTCTGACCAGGAGCTTCTCATTTCCTGAGAGCTAAATAGAAATGCAGAATCTCAACCCCCATCCCTGACCTGCTGAGTCAATCTCTATTCTAACAGACAATTCATATGCACAGTAAAGTCTGGGAGTAATTGGTTTAGAGGGCAGCATCATTGTGGCTTTGTTACTCTGTGGAGGCTGAGAGGGAGATTCAAGGGGATTCCCAGACCTCAATAATTCTCTAGAAAATACCTAATAACATGTCAACATAACAAATAAATATGAATCCGAACAATGACATTATATGGCAGGAAACACATGGTAAGCGTCTCATTAGTCAGAGAATTGAGGCAGATTCCTGAGAGACCAGAAAAGATTTATTTCTTTATAGGTCCTAAGTGGAGGATCAATGTTTAGTGCAGCAAGGGGCACATTTAGGTCAATGCTAGAGATAGGATTTGAGGCCATAGTCCAGTATTCTGAGGAGTTCAGATTCAATTCTGTAGGTAATGAGAAGCCATTTTTTTTTTAATCAAGGTAATATGGTGTCAAAAATGGAAGAGCGA
Organism: Daubentonia madagascariensis; assembly: GCA_023783475.1. Classification (NCBI taxonomy): domain Eukaryota; kingdom Metazoa; phylum Chordata; class Mammalia; order Primates; family Daubentoniidae; genus Daubentonia; species Daubentonia madagascariensis. The sequence continues at coordinate 16,982,561 of JAKFHU010000144.1, forward strand.
GAGGGAGGCTGTGAGCAAAGAATTAACAAGATCTGATGGAAGGTTAGTTACGGAGGGCAAAGGAAAGGGAAGAGTCAGCAATGGCCTGAAATATTTAGGCTGGGGAAATGGGGGAATAAGGAAGCCATTAATAGACTAAGGGGGGAAGTTGCAGTGTTTAGGGAAAATAATGATTTTGATTTAGGACATACTGAGTTCAAGATGATGGGGACAAGGCTCGTTGAAACTGTTCAGAATGTTGCTGGAAGCATACGTAGAGAATTCTGGAGCACATCCAGAGTTGGAAATATATGTTTATGAATTACTACAGTAGCAACAATAGTTGTAGCCATGGGAGCAGGTGATATCTGTGAGAAAATTCAATCAAGAGCAGAATAGAGTGCTGACCCAGGAAAGCATCTACACTAGAGAGCAGGAAACCCCTAAAGGAGCCAAAGGACATAAAGTTGAGGAAATAGAAGGAGACCTGGGGGTGTTCAGCTTTGGGACTGAAAGTCACCAGGCTGTCTAGGCACAGTGTTTTTCAAACTGCAAGTTGTGACCAATAGTTATTGTAAAATCAATTTCATAGGTATTGACTATATTTTTTAATAAAACAGAAAAAACTGGAATGGAATCGAAAATATCAGAGCCATCCCCCATAGCAAAGGTTACCAGTGAGCTGAGAAACTTTGATTTCAAAGCACATACATACATATGTGTGCCTACTAGGAATGTGGTATATAATAAATACTTTCCTTTATTGAAAAAAAAAGAGGTTGTTTATGATGTAGTGTTCATATAAGATCTGAACAAGGACAAACATCTGGAATCAACTAATGAGTAAACTGAAAGCATTTGATCTGCCACATGGTGCCTGGGTCACTCATGTGAATGTCACCATGGGCTCTTTATTGCTGGTCTATTCAGTGCATAAATGTCTGTAGTGCTGACCCATTGTCTGAGCATTGCTGCTCTGCTGCTTTCCCATTCCTGCAGAGTAGCACTAAGAAAGAAGTAAAACCGAGGCCACTACTCTGTCAACCAATGGCTAAACCTACAAAAAGCAAAAGTTTAAGCTGCTAAACTTCTTAAATGAATAAGAAAGCGTTCACTTATTTCCACTCCAAGAAACTGAGCTGACCGTATTAAGTGAGTGAACTGGGGCCCCAAAGATTGTGCCTTTGGAGTACTGGACTGCCTCCGGCTGGACTTGGGTGTCTGGCATCCACGGTTCTAGTAGCTCCACTGATTTTATAGAAGACTTTTTGGGAGGGCACTGTTTTCTTAAAGTTTAAGGTCACACCATCATCCCACATTATTTGAGCCTCCCAGTGGGGCATCCATGTGAGATAGAAAATGTCTTCCATCTGACTTCCCTGTGTTTATATCAATGAAAGAGTCATTTTAGAAATTTTTGTAGAATATCTTGCTCCAAAAGAGTTACAACAACAGCTAAAAGCAAAGTTGAATGGCCCCCATTCTATCTGTTTTCACATTGTAGGATAACTCTGTCAAGATTCTAGAGGTCATAGGTCACTTCTACTCTCCTCCCCAGAAAAAGCTTAGCTTAAACTATTGGCAAGTTTGTAAATATCCTCTTGTTAGGAATTTAGCAAAAAAACCACAGAATTGCAACAATTAAATTTACTTCTTCAAGTTGAAGTAAATTTTAAGAGCCATTACAACAGTGTCTTTAATAATTATCACCATTATTTAGGGAGCCCCTATAAATGCCAAGCACCATGCTAAGTGTCCTATATACATCATTATATATCACATTTGATCTTCAGAGGAATACTAGAGGGTGAAATTATTAGTCCTGTTTTACAAACAGCAACAATGAAGTTTAAAAAGGGTAAATAACCTGCCCAAGGTACAGCAGCTAGCAAGAGGCAGCACTGAGTTACAAGCCTACCTCTGTCTGACTCTAAATCTAGTGCTTTTAGTTCCTTCTCTCTATTTTTAACATAATTCTAGAAGTAGTCTAAAATATCTCACAGTGCAATTTCTTTATCTTTCAAATAAGGACTATACACTTCAAGAGGATAGGTGACTAGTACATGGTCTTAGGATTAATACATCACAGAGCCAATGGAGCAAACAATTGTCCAACTTGAGTTCACTGGTTTGACCTGGATTCAACATGGCACAGTTTGGCTGCAGCTTGAGTAGATTTAGACATTCAGTGGTGTTCATGGAGACAAAGACAAAGAACTTAATCAGAAGCAAGTCACAGACATCTTTGAATGCCAGGACTGAGTTGTTAAATTAGGAAATAAAGGGCTTGGGTTTGGAGCTTAGAGCAGCCACTTTTGTGGCCTTGAGTTCCAGATTTACTTGATCTCTCCAAATCTCATAAGTCCCTCATCTACAAAGTGTGCATAATAAGATCTAACTGATGGGATGGTGTGATGAGTGAGATAAAGTAAAAATTAAATTAAAGTAAAAGGCTACTACAGTCCTTGAAACATAACATTAAGTTGCGTGGCACCACTGGATCATGGAAGGTAGAACGAGTACCAAGTAAGGAAGTGGGCTTATCTCTGAATGTGTGTTGGCAGGCGGTGAGCCTACAGGGTCGCCATTTGCCAGCCAGGAAAGGTCCCTGGAGAAAAATGAGCTCCTACCCTGGGTACATGGAGGAAAAAAAAAGATCGCACCATCTCTTGGAAGTCAAATATCTCGTAGCCCAGATGGCCTAGATACAGCAAATATCACCAATGTTAATTATCTATTGTTGTGTTAATAAATTACCACAAACTTAGCAGCTTAAAATAACACTCATTTATTTTCTCACAGTTTAAGTGAGACAGGAATCCCACAGTTTAGGCAGATCCTTTGCTTAGAGTCTCACAAGGCTGCAATCAAGGTGTCAGCCAGGGTCAAGTCTTCATCTGGAGGCTCAACTGGGAAAGGATTTGCTTCCCAACTCAAACACGGTGTTGGCAGGATCCATTTCCTTGTTTTGGTGAGGCTGAGGACACTACCTTCTTGCTGTCTGTTGGCTGAAGACCACTCCCAGTCCCTAGAGGCTACCTGCAGTTTTTAGAAGCCACCTGCTATTCCTTGCAATATAGATTTCCCCAACATGACTGCTTATTTCTCAACAAGGAGGGTTTCTCTAGTGAGTATGTATACAAGACAAAGTCTTATTAACATAACATAATCATGGGGTAATATGCCTTCACCTTTGCCATAGTCTATGGGTTAAGAGCAAGTCACAGCTCTTGCAACACTCAAAGGGAGGAGATTACACATAAACACCAGGAAGTGGGAGTCATGGAGCCCATGTTAGAGTCTGTCCCCTACCCAAAGCTTCTTGCAATCTTTAGCATTCTGATACCAGGATCCTAAGATTCCCCTCACCAAGGCATGACCCCCCCCAGAGAGGGGAACTACTACTCTCCCAGAAGTTGAACATGCACCCTTCACACTATATGCCCTTACCACCTAGATCTCACTACTCTTTCAAACATCCCATTTTAACTTCTAGAGTGCTCTTAAATGGTCCATTCTTCTTGATCTCTGCTGTCATCACCATAGTCTAAGCATCTCAGAGTCTGGTACTTTACCAAGAAATGTAATTTCTAGAGTTATGAGTCCTTGGTTGAAATATACATTTTAATTTCCTGTATAATAAATTCATATTAACTACCTAATCATTCTAGGTATATTAGAAAATATAGTTAAGCAAAAACAGAATGGAATAAATTTAAATCACCCAAATATCTCTCACTTAACTACTGCTATAGTCCCAGAACTAATCCATCCACGTCCACTCTAGGTCCCCTTCAAACCATTCTTCAGGCTGCAACTAAAGTGATCTTCCTACAAGAACATCTGATTAGGGCACCCTAACATTGCCACCCCCACACCCACTCTTGCTATTGGATAAAAACACAAATCTGGAACATGGACCAGGAGGCCCTGCTGAGTCTAGTGGCTGCCACCCTCTCCAGCTTTCCCTCACACTGCTGTCTCTTACCCTCTGTACTTGTGCTTCTTGGCCTTTTGCCAAGCCCTAGAACACGTACCCATCACTTGTCCTTTGTCCTTGCTAATGCTGCAGCCTAAAATGCTCTGGACTCCCCACCTTCTTACCTGTAGTTCATAACTCATCCTTTCCATCTGAACTTAGGAAACACTTCCTTGACCCCCAGTCCTTTGTTAGGCAAATTGATCCTTTTTTTCCCCCCTTCACATTGCACAATTCAGTTTGTAATTATTCACTCAGCTGTGTGATTATTTTATTAATGTCTGTCTTCCTTACAAGCTCCAGAAAACAGGAAATATATTTTGTTTTGCATTATTTTATCCCTACCCACTTGATACTATTTAAACACAGAACACCATTGAATATTTGCTGAACCTTTTCCAAAAGCTAAGCACTAATCTAAGAGTTTTATATACATTGCTCATTCAATAGATATTTACTTGACTATGTATCAGAATGAATTGATAAACCAAAGATTCTTGCACTCAAAGAATATTCTCAATATTCTCAAATATAAGGTGAAGGAAATAGTTAATAGATAATAGTACTTTTAAAGTACACTAAAGTATCATTCTATAATGGGATAATGCTGTGAAAACAAGAAAAAGTAAGACCATGATAAAGAGATCAGCTGTACAGGGAATGGTTGCAAGTTTGAAAAGGTTGGCTGGAGTGGGCTTCATTGAGAAGGCAACATCTGAAAGAGAATGTGAGGGAGGGGAGAAGGTTGCCATGCAGATATCAGGAGGAAGCATGTCCTGAGCTGAGGGCACAGTCAGGGCAGACACTCTAAGGTGACAATAGGCCTGATCTGTTTAAGGAACAGAGAGTTGGACAGGCCTGCTGGAGCCAAGAGGAGGGCAGGAGAGAAGGAACTGAGGTGAAGAGTAGCAGGGGACCATTCATGTAGTGCCTTGTAGGCACTGTAAGGGGTTTTAGCTCCATTCTAAGAGGAGGATTCACTGCAGGATTTTGAACAATGATCTAGCATGTTTTAAGGAGATTTCTCTGGCTACTTCACTTTAAAAAAAAAAAAGGACTCCAGGAAGACAAGAGTAGAACCCAGAGACCAGTAGAAAGCTATGTGGTTTCCACACACAGCATCAAGTAAAAAGGATTATACACAAGGACCAAGTGGGATTTAGACCAGGAATTCAGGGTTGGTTTGACATCTGAAATCAATTAATGTAATAATTTATCATAATGATAGAATAAAAGATTTAAAAAACACATGATAATCTAAATACACACAGAAAAAGCATTTGATAAAATCCATCACACTTTCACTATAAAATCATTCAACAAGCTGGAATAAAGGGGAACTTCCTTGACCTGATAAAGGGGCCTACAAAATGCCCATAGCTAATATATTTAATGAGGAAAGACTGAATGCTTTTCCCCTAAGATCAAGAATAAGATAAGACATATATTCTGCACCTCTGTTCAACATTGTGTTGGAGGTTATAGCCAGGGCATTTAGGAATGAATGAATGAATAAATAAATGGCATGCAGATTGGAAAAGAAGAAGTAAAACTATTTCTATTTGCAGATAGTATGATCTTGGATACAGAAAATCTTAAAGAATCCACTAAAAACTATTAAAACTAATAAACAAGTTTTGCAATGTGGCAATGACAAAAGATCAATATACAAAAATCAATTATATTACTATATGTCAGCAATGAACAATTCAAAAGTGAAATTTTTTTAAAATCCCACTTACCATAGCAGCAAAAAGAATATAATTCCTGGTAATAAATTTAATGAAAGACATACAGGCTTTTACACTGAAAACTAGAGAACACTATTGGAAAAAAATTTTTAAAGGTCTAAATAAATAGAAACCACCCAAATGTCATCTCTCATCTAACTACTGCAATAGCTCCAGAACTAATGCAACCCTATCCACTGTAGGCCCCCCTCAAACTGTTCTCCAGGGTGTAATTAGAGTGATCTTCTCAACATAACATGGATATGTTTTGAATTTAGAGCTAACAGGATTTCTTGACAGATTGCTGTGAAAAGTAACATTAGCTCAGTTACTTCTCATGACAATCTTCATTTTACAGATGAAGAGACTAAGAAAGGTAAGTTAACCCGCCTGAGGTAGCCACAGTTAGTAAGCAGCAGAGCTGGAACTTGGTCTCACATGTGTCTGACCCCAATGTCAGGTACTTAACCCCTGCTGTCCAGCATGACATTGAGCACTGGGGCCAGTGAGCTTCTTTAGGGAGATTTCAGAAAGAAGGAAGAGGGTAGCTCTAGAATTTAACCCTAGAGCCGCACTAGGCAGTGGGACGTGGGGGCAGAAAACAGAAAGTGAAAAAAAAAAAAAGGAGTTAGCCAAATAACAGGTGGATAAAGCAGGAGGACCTTTACAAGGGATTGAACATGTTGCCTACAGAGCACAGATGCCCAGAATACCATCTGGTATAGTCCCGGCCTCCTGCCTGGCTTGAGAGGGAAGAGCAGGATGGATAAAATCTCACACTCTCAGACACACACACACACACACATACACATGGCTAGATGACCGACAAAATTGGATAACACATGGATCTTGCTAATCACCATTTTCAAGGGAGAAAGGAGAAAACAGACATGGAAACAGAGTTGGCGCCTGCATGGTGAAAGGAAAGAAAAACCATGAACACATGGTGCAAAGGTTGAACCAGATCCTGTGCCCAGCATGGAACTTGTCCATTTTTCTCTGGGAAAAAAAAAGAAAAAGAACCCCCACACCCAAGCCTATCCAGACACTGTCAAAGACAGATATGGGGGCCATCATAAATCATGGGAAATTTTTGTAAGAGGAATTGAAACTCAGACCTCAGACTGGTTTGGTTAGTAACACTCAGCAGGGAGCATGACTGAGGGTGGCTACTGCCTGAGACAGGACCACGAACACAGCATTGCAATCGAGGCTAGGGGGACCCCACCTGCTTGGCTTGTCCTAAGCAGAGACTATGCAAAGGAGAATGATTGTGAAGTACTTCCAGATCCACAGGCAACAGAAACAGGACAAAGACTCACACAGAAGCTTTTGGGAACCCCTGCCACCAGGAAGGAAAAAGCTAATGTCCATGGGGAAGGTACAGACCAGGATTGCCATAAGTTGTCACAAATAGAAGAGTCTCTTTCTACAGAGAGGTATGACTCTCAAGTTAACACTTAAAGCAAAGCAAATGTTACCCTTGAACTTCTGTAAACTATTCATAATGTACATGGGTTCAATACTATAATCCTACACTATAATATGTATATGTGAAGATATAATGAGTAAAGTACATAATTAAGCATATATATGCAAAATGGAATTTTACAGAATGTTTGCTAGATGACTGTAATAGTAGAATAGTTGCTATACCGCGCTTTTAGTTGAATTTTTGTAAGTAAAATGTATGTATGCTACAATCCACTCTTGAAAGATCTGGAAGCATAAAAGGAAAGATGTGATATCCTATCTTAATGCACAGCACCGTGCAGGTAACCAACAGACATTTTCTGACTCAATGCATGAAGAAAAATGCATCTCATTTTGCTCCAGCTAAAGGGCAAAGCAAAGACAAACCTGATCGTTATTTGGTCTGTTTGATTGAGGTGTAACAGGGCCCGATGCAAGGTACCAAGGCTCAGCACCTGGCAGCACTAGTGCCACCAGAACTTCAAAAGGTTGTCATTCATACAAAGACAAATATTGCATGATTCATTCCACTTATATGAGCTGCCTACAATAGACAAATGCATAGAGATAGAAAGTAGTTTAAAGGTTACCAGGGGCAGCAGAGAAGGGAAATGGGGAGTTATTTCTTAATGATTAAGGAGTTTGGTTTGGGGTAATGAAAGTGTTTTGAAAATAGATAGTGATGATGATTCTACAACATTGTAAAATGTAATTAATGCCACTGAATTATTCACTTAAAAAGGGTTAAAATGGTTAATATTATGTTATGTGCATTTTACCACAATCAAAAACAATACCCAAAAAAAGTTGTCATTGGATCTGATGATTAATTAGTCATCCCTCTTCCCACAAAACGCTTAGGTCTCTAGGAAAGGGTAAAGAGTGTGGCAAAGACCTACAAAGTGCTTTCTCACTTGGCAGGACATAAAATAGCAGCAGAAAAGTTCACCAATCACTGAGACCAGTGATTTTCAAGCTTGAGCGTGCACTTTGCAGCAGACTCCCCAGAAGAGCTTATTAAAACATGGAGTTCTGGGCCCTAGTCCCAGAGTTTCTGACTCAGGAAGTCTAGGGTGGGGCCTAAGAAATTGCACTTCTAACAACTTCCCAGGTGATGCTGATGCTGCTGGTCTGGGAACCTCACTTGTGAAACACTGACCTAGGCAGGGGGTGCTCAACATCAGCAGACGTGGCCAAGGGACTTTCCAAATAAGAAGAGAGGGGAGTACTCCAAAGCCATTTTTCTTTCAGTTCAAATGCTCAAAATCCTCAATGATGCCTCTGTAGTTCCGTGATTGCTGGAACTCCAAGCAAAGATTTCATAAACATCCCTCTTTTTTAACTAAAATTAAGGTGTATCAACTAAAAAGAGCCCCTTGAGTTTTGGGGGACTCTTTCCAAACTAGGGTCAGAGGTTCCAAACAGCAGGGATAACTATGCATTTGTGTTGATCTCAAAGCCTTACAATGATTTGGTACTCATTCCTTGACTGACAAGATTTATGTCTGTGATTCTCAGCATCCTTGGAGTGTTTAGCTCTTTTAGAAATCAGGATCTTCATTAAAATTCAGATGATAGGGGAGACGTGAAGAAAAAATGCCAATCCCGCTTCTTTAAGAGATGGGGCTTATTACCAATAAAGTCCAATATTGGCCATAATCTCTTAGGAAACTTCCCAACACACTGTGCTACCTGAAATTTCCATCAATGCACCACGGTCTGGCATTTCTCCATGAGTTTAAACAGGAAGGGAAGGATTTCATTCTCTAGAAATCCTTCCCTCCCTTTGTCTTTTTCCATCTTGCAAACTCCTCCTCTCCCACCCACACACCTTACAACATCCAGCTGAAATTCTTGCTCCCCCATTTTCTAAGTTCTAGGCTCCATAAAGTTCTCATTCCTCTGAGTTCTCATCACACTTTCTAACTTCCTTTATTATAGCATTTTTACAGTAACACAGAAATTATTTGTTTATATATCTGATTGCACATGAGGCTAGAAGCTCTTTGAGGACAGAGACTATATCATAATCTTTAAAATCTGAGCATTTATGGTAGTACCTGCTACATATTAATTTTAAAATAAATGTTTGGTGGGTAAATAAATTAATAAATGGGTAGGTTGCAACAGTCTTTTGGTAAACTTAAATATACCTCAATGTTAACCCCATACTACTTCTAGAAATCACATAGAATAAGTGTTGCAAGGAGCAGCCTTTATTTTTTAAGGAAAAAAAGAAAGTTCCAGGAGAAAACTCTTAAAACTCAACAATAAGAAAATAAATAACTTTATTAAAAATGATCCCAAGACCCTAACAGACACCTTATCAAGAAGACATAGAGATGACAAGCATGTGATGATATACATCTTATGTCATCAGAGAAATGCACATTAAAACAACAGTGAGATACCAATACATAGCTACTAGAATAATCAAAATCCAGAACACTGCCAACACCAACTGACGGTGAGGATGTGGAGCAACAGAAACTCTCATTCACTGCTGGTGGCAAATGTAAAATGGTAACAACCGCTTTGGAAGACAGTCTGACAGTTTCTTACAATATTAAACAAATACTTACCATACAATCCAACAATTGTGCTCCTTGGTATTTACCCAAATAAGTTGGAAACTTATGTCTACACAAAAACCTGTACACAGATGTTTATAGCAAATGTATTTATAATTGCAAGAACTTGGAAGCATCTAAAATTTCCTTCAGGTGGTGAATGGATAAATAAACTTTGGCACATCCAGACAATGGAATATTATTCAGCGCTAAAAGGAAATGAGCTATCATGCCATGAAAAGACATGGAAAGCATAGTGCTAAGTGAAAGCAGCCAATCTAAAAAGGCTACATACTGTATTATTCCAACTATATGACATTTTGGAAAAGGCAAATCTACGGAGACGGTAAAAAGACCAGTGGTCATCAGGCGTTGAAGGAAGGGAGGGATGAATAGGTGGAGCACAGAGGATTTTTTGGGCATTGAAACTATTCTGTATGATACTATAATGGTTTGAATCCACCATTATAGTATCAGGTTATTATAAATTTGTCTAAACCCATGGATTGTACAACACCAAGAGTGAACCCAAATGTGAACTATGGACTTTGGGTGATAATGAAGTACTGATGTAGATTCATTAATGGTAACAAACGTGCCACTGTTGTGGAGGATGTTGATAATGGGGGAGGTTGAGCGTGTGTCGGGGTAGAGGGTCTATAGGAAATCTATCTTCTGCTTAATTTTGCTGTGAGTTTAAAATTGCTCTAAAAAATAAAGTCTGTCAAAAATAATAATAAATACAAATAAAAGAATACCAGGAGTGAGTTGGAATGGTGTGAGGAAGGGAAGGGGCCAATGCAGGTCCTGAGTTGGCAAGAGAACCTGCCTCAGGGCAGGTTGCTTGGCTCCACTGAGAACTGGAGCACAGAATGAGGATTCCTCTAAGTGGGTCAACGAGCTTAGAGCTCTTCCTAGTGAAGCATCCAGAGCAACAAGCAGAGTCCACCTGCTTTTTTCAGGATCCCTATAGAGATCTTGGCCATTTTCCCAGACTCTTCATCCACCGTAAGTCTCAATCTTCATCCAGGAGTGCCGTGAAAAGGCTGATGGCTTGCCAAGGGTGCAAGATGAAGAAATTTTTCTTCTCTTTTTACAGTTTTGTTGCTTTTCCATTTTGAATTATTGACTCATCACATCTATTGGATCCCAAGCAAGTCTTTGCATAAATGAAGAATGAATGCATGAATGGGTGACATGAGACATGGGGGCTTCTCATTCAAAGTAAACTAATGCCATGAATTCATGTCCATTCCTCACAAAACTCCATTAATTTCAGAATGGAAATACAAAAATGAGTAACCCAATAACAGTGGAGGTAGTGGGAGGAGGAGGTCATCAGCTAACCAAATACAACAACATATTTTTGGAAGACAAGAAATAGAGGAAGTCTATTGACAAGTTAAACAGAAGTAAAGGAAGCCACAGTCCAGAAATAGCTGTGGTGGGGCAGCAAAAGATGCTGAAGCCCAGGTATGGGTCAATCTATCAACCAGAAACCCAGGAAGTCTGTGAGTCAAAATTCTATCCAGCCATCCACCCCTCATGTGAAACACCACAGTTTCTTATACTTGAGAAATACACAAATATAAAGAAAAACAATATTCAGGTTGCCGGTTTCTGAAACAATGACCTGAGAAACCAGCCTTAGGAAAATACTTTCAGCTATACATTATCATTGAAAAGTTTTGTATATATCTTTGGTAAGATAGGGCATTTGTGACTCTCTTTAAAGTACAATGTAACATTTTTTTAATCATTATCAAGCTCTCAGATTCTTGAGAATGTGTTGATCCTAGAGTGACAAAAACAAATCCATACCAGGAAGCATTTCCTGACCCTCACATTCAGATGTGAGCTCCTCGCTTTTGAATTCCCCTAAGCATCTGGAGACTTTTATGGTGGTTATTGAGTAGTAATTTGTGCCCTTGCCTCAGCCCCCTTATGCAATCATAAGCTTCTCCAGGGCAGGGATGTACCCTGATAACCCTAGCAGCACTTAGCACCAAGCCTTTGTACATGACAAACCTCCAGGGATCTTATCTGATCCATATCAAAATTGTCCACAATTTCCAAGTGTGTAGGGTGGAGGGCAATTTTTCTAGTATGGCATGCCAGCCCATTACTTAGATTCTCAGAAACATGGTGGGAAATAAGAATGTTAAACATTTGCTATTTTAAGGGTTGTAAAATGTTACCCCCAACATAATAAAATGCTCTGGCCTGTTTTGACAGTGGATTGGTAGTCAGTGGAATCCACCGGGTATTTGCAATGTGGCAGGTGCTACGCCAAGGACCTTACTTACTCACTTCAATTTTCTTACAACAGATATGAGGCTGTTCCCATTTTACTGTGAAGAAACTAAGACTCAGATGAGATGAACTAACTTTTTCAGTGCAGGTCTTCTGATTCCAAACCCAGGTCTTCTGATTCCTAGTATAGTGCTATTTCTACAGCACAATGACTTTCTTACAAGAAATTGATTAAGAAAGTAAAAATAGAAAATAAGGGAGAGGAAAGAAAATAGGGTCACATGACAGGGCCCCTGTGCGTAACGCAGGGTTTAGTCTTTGCTGAACATTCTTAATTGGGTTAAAGTGATGGACTCAAATTGGCCTTCTTTGTTTGCCAGCACCTCCCCCTACATGTGCCCAGACCTGTCTGTCCTTGTGTGAGTTGCCTATAAAGGCCTTTAGAAGAAAAGGAACTTCTAACTCCTTTGAACCCATGCAGTCTACTGAAGTCACTGATATAACAGGTTCAAAGTTACTGAAGCTCCACATAAATGAGTTTTGGCAATGAAAAGGATGTCCTTGGTTCCCAAGGGGGCCTGAGAGTGGGACACATTCTCAATTTTCAGATAGGAATCTTGATACTGTGAACTAAAAATAAAATCCTAAGACCCCTGCTAACTGAATGGACACCTCTCAGTGAAGGAGACTCCAGAAATACCTTAAAACTGAGTTCCCAGCTATGACGGGATGGGAGAGATAAAGCACAATTACATGCATATGATTTCCTTCATAAATATTCATGACTCCTATAACTTGTTGAATATGTATATTTGACTGCCCCGGTCAGTATAAAATCTTATTCTGTTTGTCTGTCCTTTGAAGCACGTGTGCCTGGCTTCTGGCCAGGGCTCTGCTTCCCAGCCTGTTGGAACAGTCGCCCAACAGGCTGCTACCCTTTATGAGAAAAAAAACTCTCCTTTTTCCAGAGTATAAACCTCGTTAATTTTTTTTTTTTTTGGTTACCAATGCTCTTTAATGCTGCATCATTCCAATGCTCTCCCCTCTCCTCCCTCCAGCCACCAGGTTTCTCTGGTGGTACCTGATATACACCATGGGGGTAGAAGCGAATACTATCTGCCATCACCCAATCTCTGGACAAAGCTTTCTCAGTGAAGACAACATGGACCACATGTTGAGAAGGAAAGGATCTGTCAACCCGATGAGTCACGATGTTATGGATAACATCATCTCCGGGGGCTAAAAGATTTCTAAAAGGCATTTTCCACTTAAGGCAGCTCCTACTCTGCTGTCAAATGTCTCAGACATGGCTGTAGGATGCTGTACATACTTGTTAGTTATATCCAGATTGAAAGACCAGAATGATGATGGTCAAATGACATCCTTAATCAACATCCTACCCAAGGTTGCTTTCCTTGAGCACAAGAAACTTCTTTCTCTAAATAAGGGTGCAGAGACAAAGAAGAAGGGAGAAGATTTGAAAAATGTCACAATATCCTACATAGAATTCCCGATTATCTTTCCTGGGTCTTGATTGACCCATAGACAAGTCTACAGTAGGTCTAGGATATGGTAGCCTGGACTATTCCTATATATTATTAAATTTATATTAACCAAGCAGAGTATGATGATAAAACAGATATAAATTTTCATATTATATAATTATAAGTATTTATGCATGCTATATTATTTAATATATACTTTAATAAACTTATGATTGTTACTATTAGTACAATTATACTTTTTATACTATTATTATATGCCTTGCACTTTTAATATATGAAAGAGTTTGGATGGGAGCTTGAATAAGAAGACTATTTTTCCAATTTCAAAAATCCATAATTCTTTGAGGCAACGGGAGCAAATGAAAAAAATTGGTGGCTGTTACTCTAGAAAAATAATATAATGGAACTAAAAAGCTCTGTAAAATAAACTCTTTTAAACAATGAAGCATGGGAAATATCTCAGCCTCCAGTGTCCAAAATCTTTGATAATTTTAAGTCACTGAAGATACCATAGATGACATAAATGAGGTGCTAAAGATTAAGTGGAGTGGTAAAGGATCTTTTTTCTTGTAATTTTTTGAAATGAAGGGAGGAAGTTCATTAAAAAAATTTTTTTAATCTCTGATCCATCAATTTAATGATGCTAGTTCTTTTTCTTTTCATCTACATATATGTGTTATCACCTAAAATACATCCAGGCCAAAATAAGGCTTTAAAAATGAAAAAGTAAAAAATTAAATTGTTCTAATTTTTAAAAATTAAATTAACAAATCTTCTAAAACACAGCATCTGGACCTTCAAACAACTGAGTCAACAAACTGAGATATGTGTATAACAATTAAAAGCACTTGTATGGGAATTGGATTTACAGAATAATCTTCTGTTGGGAATCAATTTAATCCCCAATGATAAACACAAAAGTATCTTGGCTCTTGCAAACAGGATAGTTGTGTAAACTCCCAGACATGTTAGAAACACCCATGTTTATTTTCACCACCCCATTAATAGGATTAAATGGGTATAAAGACTAAATAGCTTTACTAGGGTGGGTTTTGTACATTTACAGAGTATTTGTTGATAAATAAAATTAGATTCAAATAATATAAATTACGAGAAATAATTTTTGTTTTAAACACTAGGCAAATTTTACCAACTTTTCTAGGGAGGACAGAACTTTTTATGTTGCCAAAATCCTGCCTGTAAATTCATTAGTCAGATTTACTCTATTCAAGCCACGTAGCTAGAAGGAGAGTTCATCCAAGATGAAGTAAGTCACCTGATGAGTAATGTCACAATTTCCCTAGCAGTACAGTTCTTTCATGAATGAAAGAACAAAGTACTTGGTCTCCTAAAAAATGGGAAGTTAGCATTTTTGATACACAGGGACCAGATGATGACTACCAAGCACATGGTTATTAATTAGCACATGGTTATTAATTAATTCCTCTGTTAGCATGTCTTTTGACAACTATCAACCAATTATATTCTGTCATGGCCAAATAGCCAAATGTCTTGAGAGCTTAAAGTCGTCTTTTAAGGCAACAGACACAGAGAACCTGTAGTTCTAGATCAGCAGGTCCAAAAGTATGTTCTGCTGAATACAAATACCAGAAGACATTCCATGTTCAGATAAGTGTAGGAACCACTTCACACAATGTTCTCCCATACTGAAATGATTGAAGAAATTATAATACATCTGCACAATATATCTATGCAACTTTTATAAAGAATGAGGTAGGGCTATATATCTTGTTGAATGGAAATAAACAACTTGCATACCACTAAATAAAATGTCAATGTTAAGAATAAAAAGTAAACAAAAAAGTATGGGTATACAATGATAAATGTATGAACACACACACAAATATGTGCATACTTTTGGTATTAAAAAGTATTAAAAAGATTAGAAAGGTACACCACAAACTGTTTTTGGCAGCAATCTCCATGGCTAGAATTGGCATAAAGGAAGAACAATTCATCTTTTTTTCTAGAAACTTCTACATTATTTTAATTTCTTATCACGTTGATGTAGGTATTAGTATGCTCTGGCAACCATAATAAAATATCAAGATTGGGTGGATTAAGCAATCGAAATTTACTTTCTCACAGTTCTGGAGGCTATAAGTCCCAGATCAGGGCCTGGCAGGGTCAATTTCTGTTGAGGGCTTTCTCCCTGGTTTGCAGATGCCACCTTCTTCCTATATTCTTACATGGCTTTCCCTCAGTGCATACATGCAGAAAGGCCACCAGTCCTGTATGATTAAGACCTCACCCTTATGACCTCATTTAAGCTTAATTACCTCCTAAAGACCTTATCTCCTAATACAATCACATTGAGGGTTAGAGAATCAACATATGAATTTTAGGTGGACACAATTCCGTCCATAACCTTCTGCCCCTGGCTCCCCAAACTTCAAGTCCTTCTCTCATGCAAAATACATTCATAAAGCCTTAACTCATTTTAGCATCAGCACTAAAATCTAAAGTCCAAAGTCTTATCTAAATATTGTCTAAATCAGGTATGGTTGAGACTCCAAATACAATTCATTCTGAGGCAAAAATCCCTCTCCAACTATGAATCCGTGAGACCAGGCAACTTATGTGCTTTCAAAATATAATGGTAGGACAGGCATAAGACAAACATTCCCATTCCACAAAGGAGAAATCAGAAAAAAGAAAGGGGTGACAAGTCCCAAGCATGTCCAAAACCTAGCAAGGCAAATTCCATTAGATATTAAGGCTCAATGCTCCACCACCCCCACGGCTCTGCCCCATAGGGGTCCTGCTCCCAAGGCTCAGAAGGAGGTGGCCTGGCCTGTTGAAATCAGGGCAACGACCTCACAACCTTGTGCTTTGAATCCTGGCCTGTATACTCTGAGCCTATGGGGGGAGTAGCAGTCCTGATCATCTCTGAATCATCTTTGAGGTCATTCCTCCTTTTGTTAAAGAATAACCAATATTTTCAGCCAAATAGCTCTGTTGTTCTGTCCTGTTCTTTCCTCAGTCTGGGGGTGGGGGTAAAGAAAGAGAGAGCTCTTCCTCTTCTTCTAAGACCACCGGTCATATAAGATCAGGATCCCACCATTATGACCTCATTTAGCCTTAATTACCTCCTAAAGATCCTATTTCCAAATAACATTGGGGGATAGGGCTTCAACATATGTGTTTTGGAGGGACACAGCTCAGTCCATGGCAACACGGTTCTTTAGCAAACATTGTTATCAGCCTGCCCAGCACTTAATTCCACGTAACTCCTTCTAAACAGAAACTCAATTTTGTGCAGGTATCTATCCATTACATGTGTATCCAGATACTTAAAGGAGAGCTCATCCATCCTCCTTGCTGTTGATTAATTTAGGAATAAGGCTAATACCCAATTCTGGCCAAAGATGTATGAGAGACAGTCTATTGAGGGATTCCAGGACAAATCTCCTGTCACCTAAGAAAGAGCTCTAGGAACAAATGGTCACTCCTCTTCTTAAGGATCCTACCATTCTAGAGTTGAGGCCTAGACCTCCTACAGCCATCCTTCTACCAACCTGAGGATGAAGTCAACACTGCGTGTGGCAGAGACACAGGTGGAAAAAGCCTGGGCCCTTGATGCCATCATGGAGCCACTGAATCAACCAACCCTGAAGTCCATCCTGCATCTGAACTCAGTTACATGAGATAATAAGATTTCTTGTTGCTCAAATCATTTAGGTCAGAGAGTATGCTATGTACAGCCAAAGTCATCATAAATGATACAATTTCCCAGAAATATTTAAAATGGATCTTGTTAAAGACTTTTTAAAATCACTCTTTTAAAATTTTGCAACATATATTAATGTGTTAAAAAATTTATGGTATTTGAAGGAGAG
Source organism: Daubentonia madagascariensis (assembly GCA_023783475.1). Taxonomy (NCBI): domain Eukaryota; kingdom Metazoa; phylum Chordata; class Mammalia; order Primates; family Daubentoniidae; genus Daubentonia; species Daubentonia madagascariensis. The sequence continues at coordinate 16,999,910 of JAKFHU010000144.1, forward strand.
CTCCCCAAATTTATTTCATCAGAGAATCCTTTTATTTTCTCTTCAGTAAGTCTTATTATCCTTAACAAGAGAGGACAGTTGCCGAAAGACACCCCCAGGGCATAACTGTGATAGACTTAGAAATATGGGCAAATGGTAGAGCCTGAGTTGAAGGAAAAACAGAAAAAATTCCCCAAGGGAGGAAATGCCTGAGGGACTTTAAAAATCTTGAATAGCCAATATCAACTTTTTTAGCTATACTGTCATGTGGTTTAATTACCATCACAACCACCTTTTGCCCCAAGTCTTCAGTAAAACTTGCCAGGTGGACATTATTGGTGAACACTGAGAGTGAAGGGATGCTGGATTTCCCATCAGATTTGGAGTCAAATTTCACTTCAATCTGAAGATACAGGATCCCAGCAAGACAGATGATTTGCAGATTTTCAAGAAGGTGTAATACATATACAATTGTTTTAATTTTCTAGCCCTTATTTCGGTAGGGAATTATGTTTGGGTGTTTTTCATTTCCTGAGTGTGATGAACTAAACAATGTTAAATTGTATTAAGTGCAAATAAAAACTACCAAACCTTATGAAAAATAGAACTACAACATGACCTCACCTTCAGAGTGGTCACAGTAAAGGGCACACTTGTACGTGTGTGTCTAATTTGGTCCAAGATGACCACAAGCAAATTCAACGAATAAGAGCTCCAAAACACCCTACACACATCCCCTTCACCTAGGTACCCTCCAACTAGCAGCTATTATCACTGTGATTTTACAAGTATTTGTGAGATGTTATGATTAACATCTGTCTTTCCTATTAATCTATAAAACCCATAAGGACAGAGACCATATCTATTTCTATATGCCCACATAGTACTCAGCCTATAGTAAGCTCTCAATAAATGTATAATGAAAGAATGAATACATGAGTGAATGAGGCATTTTAAAACCCTCATAGATCAATTGAAGAAGTAAATCACTCATGCTTAGTGACTGTAATAAAAGAATAAATTGAAACCCATCATAAAATAGTGTCTACAAGTGGAAGAGAACTTCTCAAAGACAGAATATTTGTATCAGGTTCTACAAAAAGACCTAAATGACAAACTGTAGAAATATGTATCTTTCCTTATATGTGTCTGTTGCCCAAGACCTTGCTAGCTTGTTCCTTGCATGTCCAGTTTGATGGGGTTGGGACCATGATTAAATCACCATAGTGTAAATTTCAGGGCTCAGGCACTCCCGTTGGAAAGGAGGGCTGACTGTTCTGTGCCTGAATCCTGGCCCATCTTCCCCTCATCCTAACGACCCAACACAGGATCAGGAATTCATTCCATGATTCATCTTGTCTGCTGGGTATCACCAAGGTTACCACAGGTTAATTAGTGCTTCAGGAAGTTAGTTCTTCCAGTACACAGGGACACAAACAGAGAGAGCACTGATTTCCAGAATGTTCTACTTCTGAAATAAACATTACAAAAATCCTAAAGTACAGTAAATTGAACAGTCTTCTGGGTCAGATACTGAAGACAATGCTATGAGCTAGCAGGGCAAGGGGGGAGCAAAAGGAAAAATGTGGGAGATAAGATTCCAAGACCACAGCCATTAACATAGACATTGCACCCTATTAGTACATATCACTCTTTCTTTGTGAAGCACAGACCCAGACAGTTTGACAAATGAGTAGGATAATGGAGAACACTGAGGAAGATGATTAAGGGAGTGAAATAATTGATAGACGAGGAGAGAGGTTTTTGAAAAATCTAATTATGAGGCGACCCAGCCAAACGATGAGTTCTCTGAGAAAGTGCAGATGTACTTCTGGTTTGCGCTCACAAGCAAACCCCAGAACAGGATAAAAACAAAATGAATTGTTCCAACAGGATATGAGTAGGAGTAAAAGGAAGAAATAAAAAAATGGTAAAGTCAAGAGCCAGTATCAGGACAGGATTCCTCACAGGAGAATGTGTTGCTCTATAAAGATTCTACCTCACACCTGGCAGGTCACATTCCCAGACAGAGGACTTGGAAGTGGACCCCGATTACTCTCTGCTACGCCCTTGGCCTGACGGACTGGCCAGAAAAGGTCTGTCATTTGCAATTAGTGTGATTGTTTAATACAAATAGCTTTTGTGTTTACGCATGGGATTATAGTTAGAATAAACATAGAAAATATTCCAAAATTAAAAGGTTCTGAACAGCCTTGACAATTTGGCTAAAGGAGTGACTTGCACCAGGGGAAACCTTGACATAGCGCTTCAGATACCAATCTCTACACACTGGTCTTCGCTGCGTTAAAAAAACACGATCTCTTATTCCAATGTCCAACCCCTTCTTCATGTTGTCAAGGTTTTCCAAAGCCCTGAATGACAGACTCACAAATCCAGTCCCCGACTCCATGCCTGCGAGTAAGCCTCAAGCACCCCAAGCCTGGCATTAAGCAAAAGCTACTGAAAATGAAGAGGTGGTTCCAACTCAAATGGACTGCAGAGTCAAGATCAGAAAAAGATGCATTGTGTCCCAGAGTGACATCTTCAGTTTGCCACCTTCTAATTTGAAAAAAATGGCTAAATGGGCTCCATTATATCATTTCAGTCTCCAGTGAAATGAAAAATTCTTGACCCAAGAGACCATACTCTCCCATTTCTATAACCGTGTTCTTTGGCCTCCATTTTTGTGCTCATACCCTATCAAGTCCATTAGTATTTCAACTGGTTCTTTCCTCTCTTGGAAAAAGAATGCTTTGGGGAAGCTGAGCAATGATAAGGGACAAATTCACCTTCCTTTCAGTGACATCACTAAATAGAGCCAAGGAACGTATCCCCATCTGGGGTAAAGAGGGTTCAACACCCATCACAGTAGCTGGTATGATCAGATTTTCCAATAAATCAAGGTGATACTGTTTCTGCATTCATAATTATTTATCTTTCTAAAAAATACCACATTAGATTTTTTAAGGTAAAAAAATGTTTTAACCTAAAGAGAATGTGAAAAAATTAATTGCAAAATTAAAATCTGTTTGTGGTGTTTATCACACCAGCTTTCAATAGAGAGAGATGAACGGAATGGATGGATAATGGACAGGTTGCTAAGTAAGAATATTCTAGATGTGTGTGTATATATGTACTTATATATATTACTGATCATACTATACACAGTTTTATCACCTGTATCTGCATTTTTCACCTCATAATATATTTTCAGCATTGTCCTATGCATTGCAAATTTTTTCCTAAAATATGATTTTTAATGACTGCATAGTATTTGATGTTATATATACACCATTATTTCATCAACACTCTATCATTCAATTTTTAAGTTATTTCTAATCTCTTATTATTAGAAACAATGTTGTCACAAATATCCATGTATATCAGTCTCTGATTATTTTTTTAAAAAGTGTTTTAAAAGTAAAATTCCTAGGTCAAAGGAATTAAACTTTTAATTCACATTGACAACTTCAGTGTATGAACACACCTGTTTAACCACACACTCCCATCAAAACTCAGCTTATCATTTTTTTAGAATAGCCCATGTGATAGACAAGATGTATGTGTGTGTATGACACATATGTGCACACATTTCATTGTTGCTTTAATTTTTAGACTAAACTATGTAAATTAAACTTATAAAATTTACATTTTACTATTTATTTATACATTATTTATTGAAAACATATTGATATCTGTAATATATTTATATAAATATGTAATAAAATTATTATATATAAAATTATATATAATATTAAAATTATATATGCTTTATTATATAATTATAAAATAGTTTTATATATTTATACATTATAAATGTACAATATTTACATTTTATTATAAATAAAATAAATTACTTCCCTAATGTTAGGTAATAATGGAGGTAAGGTTTCCCAACAAATATAAACTTTAAAAGTAACATAGAAAAGTTTATAGCAGAGGCAGGCAGTGATCTTTAAAAAAGAGAACATTTTCTAGTCCAACAAGATTTGTATATAAATGGATTGAATATATTAATAAATCTAGAAAAAGATTGGTCCCACTGGAATCAGAGAAAAAGCAGAATTGCGTGAACAAACATTGAAACATTCCCTAGAAGCACTGTGCAAAGGTAAGACAAACCTGGACCAAAGATGAGGCCCACTCATTCCTGTGACAGATACATCTTTATTGCAGAGGTGGCTACCAAGTCAGGTGTTTTATAATTTTATTATGATTTGAAGTAAAATCCCTTTTTCCAATATTATTTTCTAATTGATTATTTGGGGTAAGTGGGAATACAATCAATATTCATCTATTCATCTTATTGCTTAAAACATCTCTGAACTTATTAATCTTAATAGCTTATCCAGTAAACATGTATACTCTGGAGTTTCCAGGTAGATAATACTGTCATCTGCAAATGATTATTTGCCTCTTCATTTCCAATAATTTTAAATTCCTCATTTATGATGCTATGTGGGATAAAACTTTATATTTAGTGTTCAATATCAGTGGTGACAGTAGGGACTTGTGTACAGAATAACATGTGAGTGATCTACATGTGTTTGAAAAAAAAAAGTGAATCTCTGCTTTGTAAGTGGAAAACTGTCTACATAATTTTTATCCTAACCTTGTTGATTGTATTTTTCAAATCCTTGTATCCTATCTTATTTTGTGTCTGTTTGATGTTGTATTTTAAAATCTATTTCAATAGGCATATTCTTCTGGTAAGTCTATTAGTTTTAGCTTTATATTCTTTGCAGCTATATTGTAAGGTACAGAAAAATTAATCATTATTATATTTTCTTGATGTATTCTTATTTTCAATATAAATTATTCCTTCATCCCTTTAATGCTTTTTGCCCTGATTTCTATTTTATCTGATACTAATATCATTTCCGTCTATTGTTTTGTGGCTGCTGTTGATGCTGTTGCTGTTCCTGCGGTCATTAGAGTTTCCTTGACCTATCCGTTTCCATGTCTTTATTTTCAAGTTTCTGGTGTCATTTTGTTTTCAGAATGTTTCCTGTAAATATTATATAGCTGGTTTTCTAAAAAATAATCTGTTGTAATTGTTAAGTTTAACCCATTCACGTTTGTTGTGATATGTTTGAACTTCAGCTATCTTTTGTGTTTTTGACTTCCAGTGCATTCTTTCTAAGTCTTTTATTTTCTTTCCTGCCTTTTGATTGATTAAAATTTCTTTGCTTCATTTTTTTCACTCTAGATTTAAAAGTAGTCTTTTAAAATATTTTCTAGTGGTTATCTTGAATATTAAATACACATAATTAAATCCTAACAATGTATTCAGTTGGAATTTTACTTAGAGAAACATTTTTTCTTTTCAATTTTTGTTTGTGTTTTTGCTCTTGCTGGGATGAGGGACAAGAAATTGAACAGGGAAGTCAGTTAATGATTTTGTCTATTTCCTTTTTTTCTATATTTTCCAAAAGATATTTGCATTTTTGAATGATGGAAATACAAGTCCATGGTTATAAATTCAGATAAAATTTAAACTTATGTGGGAAACAGCAATTAATGCCATGCTTCTATATATATTCAACTTTTGCCCCCCAAAAGCAAACTCTTCAAATTTGCTCTTTATTCTAGTATTTATTTCTATCCTTATAAATAATATGCTGATATTACTACTTCTTGACTTATGAAATTTGGACAATGCTTATGGGCTTCTTGTTTTGGTTGATGGCCCTGGATTGGCCTCCCAAAAGCCATCAGTAACCTCTCCATCTTGCCTTCCTCAACTATGAAGAATGAAAAACTAGAATATCTTTTGAGACTCCCTTGAATTTAGGTGTGGCCACATGACACATTTCTGGCCAATGAGATATAGGCAGATGTCCCCAGGGAGCTTATTCCTTCCTATATAAAAAAGACAAACTCTCACTAGTAGAAAGCCATTTACAAAATGTAAATTTACAATATTTACATTTTATTATAAATAAAATAAATTACTTCCCCAATATTAGGTGATAATGGAGGTAAGGTTTCCCAACATATATAAACTTTAACACAGAAAAGTTTACAGCAGAGACAGGGAAAGTGATTTTTAAAAAAGAGAATGTTTTCTAGCCCAACTATTACAGATTTGAATATAAATGGATACATATTCCTATCTGGACTGTGGAAGCAGCACATGAAGGCACAGTAACTGCATGCTAAGGATGGAGGAGGAAGACTAAAAGAGCCTGATCCCTGATGCTGTGGGTTTGCTATTCTACTAGTCCCAGGATGCTTGACACGGTATTTCTGAGGCCACTGTATTAGGGTTTTCTGTCATTTACAACTGTTGCATTTAGTTAAGAAAGACTGATTATTCTTAGATAACATAATCTCTGGCCTTCTTATCAATTATCGTCATTCTAGTTGCATTAATTTCTGACTCTTTTTTTCTGCATTCAAGGTTATCATTACAAGCCTTTGCCCTAAGTCGCGAATTATCTTTTCTGTTGTGTCTATTCTGTTTCTATTCTGTTAATTTCATTTAAAAGCAGAATTTGTGTTCCCAATTTCTTTTCTTCTTCAGTCTTCTTCCTTTTCAGCTCATTCTGTAGTTTTAGCATCTTATCTTTGGTCTCTTGAGTCACTGAATTCACGATCTCATTAAATTTTTCTACACTACAAAGCAGTTGGAGGAAATTTTCACTCATTTCTTGGGTAATACTTTCCCCAGCTTAAATTCTTCATCTCTCTTTTGTATGCCTGCTTGTTTATATCTTTTAGAGGGTTTTCCCCCCACCCCGTTACTTTCTATATTAACTAGCATAGTTCTTTCTATGTATTTTATTCGTTCTACGTACATGTGGTTGAATTATCCATTAGTCAATTCCCATGTGATTTAATACCTGATAAGCATCCCCTCAGATGTTCAGTTGGAGGTGTGTGGGTATTGTAAGTTATATCTGTTTTTATGCAGCCTGTAGGAAGAGGAGGAGGGAGCCCCGGTGGGCCTGGAGCTGGTTGTGCGGCACTTACCTAGGTAGAATTACCAACATTTTAGAAAGTCAACTGAAGACACAGCTATACCAAACAAACAAAATATATATATAAGTTATACAAATATGTGTTATTACTTTAAATAAAAATATGAGGAATAGATGATTATGGGAAATAATATATTATTCCTTATTATTTACTTTTCTGTTATATAAATGCTAATATTTAAACAAAAAGTAAGACTAAAGGTAGCAATTAGTAGTAATTAATAGTCTAAACAAGTGATGTGATATTTTTATAATATATCTTTCTGCTCTTTGATAAAGCAACTTATTTAAATCTTTTAAAACTATCGTATGGTAAAGAGTTATAATATATAAGCATTGTGCTATATTAATGTATATTCTTAAGATACATAAGACTTTTTAAAAAGAGAACATAAGAATAATAGGACTAATTAAACATATATTACCTATATGTAATAAAAAATAACAATCATAAGTTCTTTTCGTTTCATGATACAGTCAGATAAGCTTAATCTTTCTATTTACTTCTGTAGTGATACTTCTCTGAAATGTGTGCACCCTTTAGGGCATCCTTTTTTTCTTTTATGTAGTGGCAAAACTGAATATGGTCAAATGTGAAATCATGTTGTCTTGCAGCTCATCAAGCCTACATTACACTGGTTGCTGGTGTCAGTCTGACATGGTGATGTCAAGGTGATGTATGTTCTCTCCACAAAAGTATTTGAGCATGGAATACTTAATATTTACTTACTTGGAAAAGCAAGTTTTTAGACATGCAGGAATTAGTTTCCAAAAATGCTTATCTACTTTGTTGTATCTATAGGTTTATCATGGTAGACCAGCTCACTGTCTGTCCATTGGGTCCTTTGCATCTTTAAATTGGTACAAAAGTTCTCCATGTCTAAAATGGCCATTATTTTAAAACACTCCAACATTAAACCTATCTCAGGAAAAATGGTTTTAAAGCACAGAAGTAATGTGAACTTACGAAATCAAAATTGTATTCCAAATAAGTTATAGTTTTAGTAAAGACGTTGAGAAAATCTTGTTTAATTTGACTGCCTTTTTCTACTGACATTTTTTGACTGAAGCAGTCTTATTTCCAAAAGTCAAGTCTTTTTTTTCTCCCCCATATAAGTGTTTGTCACAACCTAGAATGATTCAAGTGCAGTCAGTACATCCTTTCCTCGGATCCATAATGTCTCTTCAAAGATCACCAAACAGCTTTGGAGAAACAGCATATATAGTAAGTCTCTGCTTTACAGTAACCCTTTTCCCCATTCTCATCCGCAACGTATTTCCAAATTAGACAAAGAGATTCTTCTTGTCTCATACTTTGAAAACATTTTACAGCAGGCCAAAGTTTAAACATCTTTTTTATGGCCAGCAACAACATATAAAGATATACCATCTTGTAGGCACGGGTCAAAAATATTATTAATTGCTTCTGCATGTTTTAAGGAAACTTAAAAGTGATCAAGAACTTTTATTATGGAAGCCTCAGTACCACAAAAGAGCAAATCGCACCCTTTTTCAGCAGTGCTAGCTAATAAGTAGGAGCTAAACACTTAGTACACACGGTCATAAAGTGGCATAAAGGACATTGGAAACTGAGAAGGGGAAGGGTGGGAGGGGAGCGAGGGGTAAAAACTTACCTATTGGGTACAACATACACTATTCCAGGGACAGGCACACGAAAAGCCCTATCTTCAGCATTATATGATCCATCCATGTGACGAAAATACTTGCACCCCCTTAATATTTTGAAAATAAAATAATTTTTAAAAAGAAAGAACTACCAATTGGTAGTAAAAAGCAAAGCAAAACCGGTTCAATTTGCAAAAATAAATAAGTAAATGTCTGCCGTGATATTCAAAGGCATTTCATATACTCATAAATGTACTAATTTAAGATTCTGGTTTTCAAAAATGTGACAATTCAATTAATAAGTATTATAAAACATTTGGTAAATTAAAAAAAAAATTTCCCCTTTTTTTCAAGATAGGGTATTTTTATTGCAAACTCTGAATCAGGAAATGTAATTTTACTCAGTTTCACAGAACATCAAAGAAACAATATGATCAATGCCCCGTGCCCAGGCTAATTCAGCAGCCATTCTTTTCAACTGAGCATTGATATCTTTGGGGAGAAGAAAAAATTTTAACTTATTTTAGAAGTACTTGCCTGTCTCACCCTAGACTTGTGAGATTCAGTTTTCATATGTGCTTTCACATGTCCTTCTCTGGCAGTCCCGATCCCAAATTCTTTTCTGCATATTGTGCAGTACACTCGGTTTTTGTTATTTACCTCCTTAAACCAGTTGTACGTGTCCTTCCATCTGTCATTAACATTACCCAGCCATTTAGACTTCCTGTTCAGTGACGCTGGCGTTGGTATTGTGACCATTCTCATTTTTGTTATCTGAACTCTTAGAAAACCTGGTCACAATATCCACAATGTTTAAAATTAAACGAACAAAGATAGACTGCAAATGTTCACCATTATTATGCACTTAAGTTGTGCACTTAAATTACATCACTCAGAGCGGTGCAACAATGGATAGTACATTACTGTGAACCACAAGTCACGTTGCCAACATCAGCGGTCAGAGGGCACAATGGCAACCACGGAAGGTATCCCTTTATCCATCTATGCCATATCCATTTGACATTAAACACAATATTGCTTTCAGCCCCTATTTTGGGGGTTACCATAGGAGTTTTGTACTTTTCCCCAAACTTTCCATACCTATCATTAAAAACCAAGGCTTTTCACATCTCACGGACGGGTTGCTCAGGACACAAGATTTTCAGTGCTTTTTGCTTTCATTTGAAAAAGAAAGCATAGATCTTCCACTTAAAAAAAATCTTGTAAAGAAATAAGACTTTAAAAATGTAAAGCAATGTCTTTCCTTCGCTCATACCCTTTCTTATGGCTGATCTTATGTGAGACCTTGTTAACTGATGTGTGGACGTGGGCATGTGTGGTTTTCATTGAGAAGTGTGAATTTGCAGCACAGTTTTGATGATTTTTCCTACAAACAAAAAGGAAAATGCAGACACAAGTCCTTTAGCTATGTTTGATATAGCATTAGTATCAATAATAGACTTGTGATCCTCAAATTATTTTTGGAAATAAATGTAGCCTGGGGCTGGATGAATTGAAAAACCAGTGTGCACTGTATAATAGGAAAAGCATGGGATTTAGAGTCAGAGTCTCTGATTTGAACCTCATTCTCATGACCCTGGACATGTTGCCAAACATCTCTCAGGCTCTGCTTCCTCATTTGTAAAACAGTGGTATAAATGCCAACTTCATGGTGATGTGCAAATTAAATAAGATAATGTACACGAAAACATCTGACCCAATTGATGTCCCATTTTATAAGTATTGATGATTCAAATTCTTGAAAGTAATGATACCCTCTGTGAGATTAATTTACGAGGGGCTTTTGTGACAGCCGAGGGCTTTATTGCAGATTGGCTTGACAATGAAATACCACTCCCAAGACAAACATTTTGACAGGTCCATAGCAGGTTTGCCCTCACATTTAACTACACTTGAAATGGTCCCTTGAGAGGCCTGGAGCACCCACAGCAAAAAAGAGCTCTTTACTCTTTACACTGTCATTAATTTCTCCATTGTTCACTTTTACTGATCATGATATGAGGTCCAGAAATTTGTGTTGGAATACATATTTTCAAACCCATCTTGGGAGATAGCAAATGTACTCTCTTACAAATGTCTGAATGGACAATTGTCCAAGGCCTGGACACACATAAACCAGTTCTAGCCAGGAAGTCCCACCCTACATGAACTACTTAAAGGGTAATTTTCAGGGGCAGAAGCTGACCTTGAAAGACAAAAGACATTTTATTTTAGAATCCCCTTTAACTATGTTGCCCCTCCTCCCATAGATATGGAAGGGTAAAGTTGACAGGGGGTAATATGTAACAGAGTGGTCACCCCTCCTCCCGTGGATATGGAAGAGAAACATTGAGAGTAGGGAATATGTAACAGAAGGAATGGCCTGGGGGGGAAAAAAGTAGCAAAAATATTTTCTGTCTCTTTAAAGCATCCTCCACTCCTTTTTTGAGAACTAAAACCTGCATCCCTGCCTCAGGCCAGTGATTGGGAGCCGAGGGGTAAGTCCTTTGTTATTTGTGCTAAAGGAGATGACAAAGGGAGGTCCTGGGTGGAGGTCAGGAGATTGTCTTCAGTAGATGGTCAGAATCATCAACTGTAGTTGAACAGTAATTGCCTGAAGCTGAGAACCCATCCTTTAAAAGCTCTGTATGTCTACTTATGGGGGGGACGATGGCATTTCAGACAGAAGTCTCCATCCTCCCCCTTTGCCGGCAAAGTACTAAAAATTCTCTTTCCTTCCTCACCCCCAGAAAAAAAAAAAGATTTTCACATTCCCTTTTTAAGCTTTTTGCCCCTTTGAAACAAAAAATATAAGTACAGATTGTGTATAAAATTCCATGGAAAAATCAAAGGCCTCTTACCAATTTCCTTCCAGAATACACTCTCAGATTTCTGCTTTGAAAAACAGAATCATTATTGACCCAATGACTAATTGTTCAATGAACTCATTTCAGCCTCCACCAGCAACTCTAATCAGAAACAGAATACCTATAGGATGCTACTTGGAGTGAACATTATTTATCCCCACTGCAAACAAAATTTAAAAAGTCAATATTTGGGTTCTCCAAACAACAGAAAAAAAATAGCAAATTGAATTTTTAAAAGCTATTTTCTCTGCGTTTCTCGGAAATAACATCTCTATAAACTAGAAGACATAATAACACTTTTACTTTCTGTCTTAAAAAATGTACACCAGCTTGTGGATGTGGCAATCTGGGGCTGTAATACCCATGGCTACCAAGAGATGGCAGTGGGGTACACATGTGCTCAGAATTAATGGATCGCTGCCATCTGGAACTGATTTTCATGTTTCTCTGCCTCATTGCCTCTTGATCTTATTTCAGAATGATCATTTTCTGCTTTCCCTCTTACCCTTTTATATTTTAATCCTGCAACTGAAATGTTTAATTCCATAACGGCATCATCTAATTGGGGGGCCTTGATATTAACTCTGAAAACCATTTTTGGGGGATTCATGTGGCCTGAAACATGGCATGTAAAATGTGATTTTATTATGTGTGATGATGATTACTATGATTAGGGTAGGCCATTTCTACAAACAAGTTATTTCAACCTCAAGGCAACAGAGGTGTGAGGCTGGCTCTTTCTTCTTCAGAGTCCTTGGGCTCTAGTAAAACTGTTCACTGCACATGTTTTATTTATTTATTCTGGTCATTTAATCATTTCTGTTTTTAAATTTGAGGAAAGAAGTCATCATGCTACAGCATGGCATCTTGAAAGTAGATTTGCTTAGGATATCAGGAGACCTGGAACTTTATCCGAGCCCTTCTACTCACTGCTTGTGTAGATTATAGGAAATCACCTATTTTAGACTCAGTGTCTCTATTTATCAAGTGAGGGTATTGGATTGAGTACCCTCTTATTTCCTATCTGCACAAAACATTTAAAGAGTCTATGGAATTTAAGAACTCATTGCTATGTCACAGAGTCTGTCTTATTTACCCTTTAAAAAGTCTTGTAGAAATACTCAAACTGCAAAAAAATTAGCAGTGATGAGAAACAGGAATGGAACATCTCAAAGTAAAATATTTAGAAGAATCTCTGACAGATAGGACAGAGGCCCTAGTCTCTGACAGATAGGACAGAGGCTCATTTCCCAGAGAAATGAGAACTCAAGGGGGAAACAACATGGGAATTTTTTGGACAAGCACAAGTTCGATCACCTTCCTCCTTAGCACACCCGCACATGAGGAGGCCTCAAGGTTTGCTCTTGATCACGCACACCTGAGAATTAGCCATGATGGGGTACATTGTATCAGTGATACTTAAATAAAATAACAAAATCTGTTGCTATGAATATAGACCTGTTCCACTACACTCCTTCTCCATGTTGCCAGATGTGAACTGCTAAAATAGTAACTATTAGGGTTTCTTTTTCGCTTCCTTTAATCTGACCCTGGGGATTTTCCTAGGAAATATTTGAGTGGAGACCTATACCAAACTCCAACATAATCCAATGTTACTGTTAGAGTTTACAAACTAGTAATACTAGGAGAGAACAGATCTGCCCTATAAGGCTAAATAGCAAAGAAAACTATTCTTCAGTTCAAAAGAAGGAAGTAATCAATTTTCTGAATATTCAAGAGGTACCTCCCTGTGAAGCAGAGTAAATGTAAGAAAAAGGAAATGAATTCTAGAAAAACAAAATGAATTCTAAAATACCAGATTTGCATTCTCAAGAATATTCTAGAGGACATTTGTCCTCTATAACACTTGAGCAAACTGTTATGAGGCCATAAACCTAAGAATATAAAGAATTAAATATATGTATATAAGAAATACATAGTTATGAGTTGATACTTTGTTGGAGGCAGTGAACAGCAGACAGGATGTAGCAGAAAATTGAGTTATTCAGGTTGTCAACAAAAGCAAGGCATTTCCCTAGAATTCAAACAAACTAAGATGAAAAAGAGAAAGGAGGGCAGGGATTGGTTCTTGTCTTTCTCTCCCATTACCACCCATCTTAAACTTTACCTTATATTAATATCCAACTAATTATTTGCCCCACCCAAACCAGTCTGTTTCTTGCTCCTATGCATTTTCTAATGCTTTTTCTTCTGCCCAGAAAACCCTCCCCTGCTTTATTCCCTCCAGTTCCCATCCCCAACACTGATGGGTTAAATCCACCTCATCTGTCAAAACTTCTCTTCAGTTCCTTTTCCGATGAATGAATGCACGATCTGATCAGTGGTGGTGGTGGTGGTAGTTACAATGCCTGTGTCTGTAGTCAGACAATCAAATGAAATAGATTTTAGTCTAGAGAGTACTGAATTTATTTTCATTTAGTTTTAATTTTTATAACTATAAAAGTAATGTCTAAGGATAATAGGAAAAAATTTAAAGTTAAATATTTAACTAGAGTCCTGCCACCCAAAATAACTAGAGTTATTGGTATCCTTCTTTAAAGATTTTACTGTGCATGTTCTTCATGCAAAGAGAAACTTTTTTGTTTTTTTAACTGATACATTGAGCCATAATTGGCATGCAATAAATTATACACATTTGATAAGATTTGACAGGCATGCACACCTTTGAAACATCACCACAATCCAGATAATGAACACATCCACATCCTCCCCAAATTTTCCTAATGCTTCTTTGTAATCCCTCCCTCTGGCTCCATCTTTTCCTCCAACCCCCATCTCCAAATAGCCATTCATCTGCTTTCTGTCACTATAGTTTATTTTACATTTCCTAGAATTTAATATAAATGTAATCATACAGTATGTACTTTTTTGTCTGGTTTCTTTCACTCAGCATTATTATTTTGAGATTTATTCATGTTGAAGCACTTATCAATAATTTGTCCTTTGTGTTGCTGAGCAGTATTCTATTGTTTGGAAATATTACAGTTCATCTGTTCATCAGTTGATAGATATTAGGATTGTTTCCAGTTTTGGGCTATTACAAATAAAGTTGCTATGAACATTTGAGAACAAGTCTTTGTAAAGATATATGCTTTCATTTCTGTATAAATACCTAGAAAACAAATGGCTGAATGATATGGTAGATGAGTGTTTAATTTTTAGGAAACTGCCAGACTCTTTTCCAAAATGGTTGTATCATTTTTACATTTCCACCAGCAAAGTGTGAGAGTCCCAGTCCCCCTTTGCCAACTCTTGCGATGGGCAGTCTTTTTAATTTTAACCATTCTAATAGATATATAGTGGTATCACATTGCAGTTTTAAGATGCACTTCCCTAATGAATTATGATGTTGAACATATTTTGTATGAATATTTGCCATCTGCATATCTTCTTTGGTGACATATCTGTTAAAATCTTTTGTCCATTTTTAATTGGATTGTTCATTTTTTATTATTTATTTTTAAGTGTTCTTTTTATATATAGGATAAAACTCCTTTATGAGATATATGATTGACAAATATTGTCTCTCAGCCTGTGGAACATATCTTCATTCCCTTTAGTGCTTTTTGAGGTGCAGGAGTTTTTAATATTGATAAAGTCCAATTTACCAAATTGTTATTCTACGGATTGTGCTTTTAATGTTGCATCTAAAGAATTTTTGCCTACCAAAGATGACAAAGGTTTTCCTCTGTGTTTTCTGCCAGAAATTTTATAGCTGTAGGTTGCACATTTAGGTCTATTATCCATTTTGTGTTAATCTTTGTTTATGATATAAAGTATAAGCTGAAATCCATCATTTGTATATGGATATCCAGTTTTTCAAACACCATTTATTGAACAGACTATTATTTCCCCATGGAATTTGCCTATGCCAAAAATCAATTGTCCATATTCTGTTCCATTAATCTATTTGTCAATCTTGACATCAGTACCACACTGTCTTCATTACTGTAACTTTATAATAAGTCTTGAAATAAAGTATTGTTAGTCCTCCAAATTTGTTTTTTTTTTTTTTTTCAAAATTGCTTTGGCTATTCTAGGTCCTCTACATTTCCATATGAATTTTAGAATCAATTTGTCAGTTTCTACAAAAAAACAAAAAGCCTTCTTGATTTTGACTGGGATGCCATGAATCTATAGATCAGTTTAAGGAAAATTGACGTTTTAACAATATTGAGTCTTCTGATCCATGAATTTTATTTATCTCTCTATTTATTTAGGTATTCTTTAATTTGTTTCAGCATGGTTTGTAGTTTGCAATGTACTGGTCTTATTCATCTTTTATCAGATTTATCCCTAAGTAATCATATTTTCATTGCTATTGTAAATTGTATTTTTAAAAATTTTAGTTTATGATGATTTCTTGTACTATGGAGAAATATAATTTATTTTTGTATATTTGCCTTGCATCCTGAAACCTTGGTAAGCTCACTTATTAGTTCTTGTAGCTTTTTGGTCTATAGATTCCATCAGAACTTCTATTAATACATAGACAATCATGTGCAAAAAGAGTTTTACTTCTTCCTTACCCAGATGGATGTCTTGTATTTCTTTTTCTTGCCTTATTTCACCAACTAGAATCTCCAGTATAATGTTAAATAGAAGCAATGAGAGTGGACATTTTAGTCTTGTTTCTGATCTTACTGGGGAAGCATTCAGTCTTTTACCATGAAGTGTGATGTTTCTTGACAGTTTTCATAGATGTTATTTATTGAGAAAGTTCCCTTCTGTTTCTTATATCTTGAGTTTTATCAGGAAATAGTAGATTTTGTCAAATGCTTTTTCTGGGTCTATTGATATAATCATATGTTGTTGGATTTTTTATTTTTATGTGATAAATTATCTTTAATAATTTTTACATGTTAAAACAATCTTGCATTCCTGGGATAAATCCTTGGGTTAAGGATATTTACATCTCTGTTCATAAGAGATATTGGTTGGTAGTTTTCTTTCCTTATAAAGTATTTTCCTGTTTTTGGTATCAGGATAATGCTGACTTCATAGAATAAGTTAGGAAGTATTCGCTCTTCTTAAATTTTTTGCAAGAGTGTGTGTACAATTGCTATTATTGATTTTTAAATGTTTGGTAGAATTCACTAGGGAAGCCATCTAAACCTAGACTTTTCTTTGTGGGGATAATTTAACCA
Organism: Daubentonia madagascariensis; assembly: GCA_023783475.1. Taxonomy (NCBI): domain Eukaryota; kingdom Metazoa; phylum Chordata; class Mammalia; order Primates; family Daubentoniidae; genus Daubentonia; species Daubentonia madagascariensis. The sequence continues at coordinate 17,016,533 of JAKFHU010000144.1, forward strand.
TGCATTCAGTTCATTTAATAAATATAAGCCCATTTAGGTTATCTCTTTCTTCTTGAGTGAGCTTTGATAGTTATGTCTGTCAAGGAATTTTTCCATTTCATCTAAGTTGTCAAATTTATTGGCACAAAGCTGTTAGTAATATTTCCTTATTATCCTTTGCATACCTATAGAACATGTAGTAATTTTGCCTTCATTCCTGATACTGGTAATTTGTGTCTTCTCATTTTTTCTGATCAGTCAGGAGAGGGGTTTTATCAATTTTATTGATCTCAAAGAATCAGCCTTTGATTACACTGCTTTTTCATTTGTTTTGCTCTTTGCTATTTCATTGATTTCTATTCTGATTTTTCTTATTTCCTTTTCACTATTTTTTTTCTTTTTTCCTAGTTTTCTAAGGTGAAAGCTGAGGTCACTGATTAAAATATTTCTTCTTCTTTTCTAATATATGTCTATTGTTCTATAAATTTTTCCTAAGTATGTGGCATCCCAGAGGTTTCAAGATGCTATATTCATTTGCATTCAGTTAAAAATATTTTCTAGTTTATCTTTTGATTTCTTCTTTGACTTATGGTTTCTTTAGAAGCGCATTATTTAATTTTCAACATTTTGAGACTCTTTCAGAAACCTTTCTGTTGTTGATTTATAATTGAATTCCCTTGTGGTCAGATAACATACTTTATATCACTTGAATTCTTACAAATTTATAATGACTGCTTTTGTGGTCCATAACATTGTCTATCTCAGTAAATATTCCATGTGCAGTTGGAAAGAATGTATATTCTGTCCATTGGTGAGTAAAGTATCCTACAAATGTCAATTAACTCATATTGGTTGATAGTGTTATTCAAATTTTCTATATTCTTACTGATTTTCTCTCTACTTATTCTATCAATTATTGAGAGACAGTTATTAAAATCTCCAACTATAATCATGAATGTGTCTATTTCTCCTCGTAGTTATACCAGTTTTTACTTCAATTATTTTGAAGCTCTGTTATTAGGTGCATAAATATTCAGGGTTTTTATTTCCTCCTGATAAATTGACCCATTATCATTATGAAATTACTTTTTTTTATTCCTGGCAATATTCTATGCTCTGAAATCTGCTTTATCTAGATATTAGTAAAAGCTCTCTAACTTTCTTTTGATTAATATTCGTTTGGTATATCTTTTTCATCCTTTTGCTTTTAACCTACTTGTGTCTTTAAAGTGTGTTTTGAACACAGTCCTGGGGGAAGGGTTCAAAACAGCTGACTAGAGGCACCCAGCACTTGCCTCCTCCACAAAGAAGGCCTGAAACAGCCAGGAGATGATCACATGTCAAACAGGGCATCTAAGAGAGAGCACTGGATTTTAGCAGGGAGGCGACAGGGAACCTCTGAGGCATGAAAGAAGAGGGAAGCAAAGCATCTGGCCCAGTCAGGATCAGGACCAGCTTGAAGTTAGGAGATACACCCCAGTGCAGAGAAAAAGTAAGTAAAAGATCCTCAGAAGTTCACAGTCATACCCCAAACTGCTGTGATCCTAGCCACGGGAGAGCCCCTCAGCCCTCATAGGCCCTGAGGACAGGGAGCTGCCTGGAGTCCAAGTGACAGAATTGTTCCAGAGAGGTAGTTCACACTGGGTCCCACACACCCTGGAAATCCAAGCAGCTGCAGCACAAAGCTCCCACCAGACTACATCCTGCCCTGTGACCCAACAGCCCCTGCATCTCCACATCTCTAGAGCCCCACTGACATCCCCCCATGTCCATCCAGAGTGCTACAGCGTCCAGACTCCAGCTGGACCCAGCTTTGCAGCCAGGCATCCAGCACTTTAGCCCACACAGTATCCTACACCCCCGGGGAATGGGCAATGCAGTGTACCAGTGAGGCCGCCCCTGGGACAAAGGGGCCAAAGCATTTACTCCCCAGAGCCTGAAAGCTGCCTGCCTGGTGCTGCTGCCACTGACAGCAACACCACTCCCACCCCCCACCCCCCCAAGCCCCTGCAAGCAGCAGGGCTGCTATGCACCTGCATGTGCCTTCAGGGAGCTTAGGGACCAGCCCACTTGGGCACCTAAACAGGCTTAGGAACAAGCCTGCCCTGCCTGCTGCCACCTCTACCCAAGTGCACCATCAGGGGACCTGGAGATTGATCATCCCTGACCACCACAGCTGGTACTTGCGCACATCAACAGGGGGCCTGAAGATGGGCCCTCCCCACCCAGCATCACCCCCATCAGTGCCCCTGTGTGTCATTGGGGGGCATGGGGAGTGATCCATCCCACCCATTACAGCTTGCACTGGAGAGATAGACTCCAACCCAATAATATTAGGGGACTTTAATACCCCATTATCAGCATTGGACAGATCAGCTAGATGGAAAATCAACAAAGAAACATAGATTTACACTGCTCTTTAGACCAAATGGATATAATAGACATTTACAGAACATTTTACCCAACAGCTGCAGAATGCACATTCTTTTCATCAGCACATATAACATTCTCCAGGATAGACAATATGTTAGGACACAAAACAAGTCTCAATAAATTTTTTAAAAAATCAAAATCATATCATGTATCTTCTCAGATCACAATGGAATAAAACTAGAAATCAATAACAAAAGGAACTTCGGAAACTGTATAAGTGCATGAAAATTAAACAACATGCTCCTGGATGGCCGTTAGGTCAATGAAGAAACTAAGAAGAAAATAAAAAATTTTTTTGAAATAAATGAAAATAGAAACACAACATACCAAAACCTATGGGATACAGTAAAAGAAATGCTAAGAGGGAAGTTTATAGTAATAAATGCCTACATCAAAAAAGTAGAAAGATTTCAAATAAAAAACCTAATGACGCACCTCAAGGAACTAGAAAAATAAGAACAAACCAAACCCAAAATTAGTAGAAAGAAAGAAAGAATAAAGATCAGAGCAGAACTAAACAGAGACTAAAAAAAATACAAAGAATCAATAAAATGAAAAGTTAGTTTTTTGAAAGGTAAAATCAACAAACTGCTAGCTAGAGCAACCAAGAAAAAAAGAGAGAAGATCCAAATAAATAAAATCAGAAACTATAAAGGATACATTACAACTGATACCACAGAAGTACAAAAGATCATCAGAGACTATTATGAACAACTATATGCTAACAAACTGGGTAACCTGAAGGAAATGGATAAATTCCTGGACACATCCAACCTACCAAGATTGAACCAGGAAGAAAGAGCAAACCTGAACATAACAATATGAATAACAAGATTGAATCAGTAACAAAAAGTATCCTAATAAAGAAAAGCCTGGGACCAGATGGCTTTACTGCTGAATTTTACCAAACTTATAAAGAAGAACTAACATCAATTCTTCATAACCTATTCCAAAAATTTGAAGAAGAGGGAATTCATCCTAACTCATTTTACAAGGCCAATATTACTCTGACACTGAAACCAGAGAAGAACACACACACACAAAGAAAACTACAGGCCAATATTTCTGATGAACACAGACCAAAAAATCCTCAACAAAATACTAGCAAACGGAATCCAACAATATATCAAAAAGATAATACACCATGATCAAGAAGGATTTATCCCAGGGATGTAAGGATGATTCAACACATGCAAATCAATAAATATGATACATCACATCAACAGAATAAAGGAAAAAAAACATATGATCATCTCAATAGATGCACAAAAATCATTCAATAAAATTCAACATTCTTTTATGATAAAAACTCTCAATAAATTTGACATAGAAGAAATATGTCTCAACATAATAAAAGCCATAAATGACAAACCCACAACTAATATTATACTGAATGGGAAAAAGCTGAAAGCCTTTCCTCAAAGATCTGGAACAAGACAAGGATGCCCACTTGCACCACTTCTATTCAACATAGTACTGGAGGTCCTAGCCAGAGCATTCAGGCAAGAGAAAGAAATAAAAGGCATTCAAATTGGAACAAAGGAAGTCAAATTGTCCCTCTTTGCAGATGACATAATCTTACATACAGAAAAACCTACAGACTTCACCAAAAAAACTCTTAGAACTAATAAACAAACTCAGTAAAGTTGCAGGATACAAAATCAAATACAAATATCACTAGCATTTCTATACACTAATAACAAACTAGCTAAAAAAGAAATCAAGAAAACAATCCCACTTACAATAGCTACAAAAAAAATAATAAAATACCTAGAAACAAATTTAACCAAGGAGGTGAAAGACCTCTAAAAGGAAAACCACAAACTGATGAAAGAAATTGAAAAGGACATACACAAGTGGAAAGACATTCCATGCTCATGGATCAGAAAAATGAATATTGTAAAAATGACCATACTACCGAAAGCAATCTATGGATTGAATTCAATCCCTATCAAAATACCAATGAAATTCTTTACAGAAATAGAAAAAAACAATCCTAAAATTCCTATAGAACCAAAAAAAGACCCTAAATAACTAAAGCAATCCTGAGCAAAATGATCAAAGCTGAAGGTGTCACACTCTCTGACTTCAAAATATACCACAAAGCTATAGTAACCAAATCAGCATGGTACTAACATAAAAACAGACACATAGACAAATGGAACAGAATAGAGAACCCAGAAATAAACCCACATGCTTACAGCCATTTGATTTTTGACAATGGCACCAGAACATACATTGGAGAAAGGAACCCTCTTCAATAAATGGTACTGGGAGACACTGGACATTCATATGCAGAAGAATGAAATTAGATACCTATCTCTCACCATATACAAAAATCAACTCAAAATGGATTAAATACTTAAATGTAGACCCAAAACTATAAAACTACTAGAAGAAAACATAGGGGAAATGCTTTAGGATATTGGTCTAGGCAAAGATTTTATGGCTAAGACCACAAAAACACAGGCAACAAAAAAAATAGACAAGTAGAATTATATTAAACTAAAAATCTTCTGCACAGCAAAGGAAACAAACAACAGAATGAAGAGACCACCTGTAGAATGGGAGAAAATATTTGCAAACTACTCATCCAACAAAGGACTAATATCCAGAATATACAAGCAACTCAACTCAACAGTAAAAAATAAATAAACAAACAAATAAATAAATAAATAAATAAATCCATCAAAAAGTGAGCAAAGACCTCTGATGAAACCTATGTTGGTAGGAACATCTGAAAGTGTTGATGAATGCCAATGGTTACTATGGGGGAAAATGAAAAAAAAAAGAAAAAAAAGCAGGCAAAAGATCTGAATAGAAATTTCTCAAATGAAGACATACTAGGGAAAAACAGGTATATGAAAAAATGCTCAATATCACTAACCATCAAGAGAATGCAAATCAAAACCCAGTTAGAGATATTTTCTTGCCCCAGTTAGAATGGCTATCAAAAAGACAACAAATAACAGATGCTGGACAGGATGTGGAGAAAAGGGAACTCTTATACACTAACGGTGAGAATGTAAATTAGTATAGCCATTATGGAAAACAATATGGAGGTTTCTCAAAAAACTAAAAATAGAACTACCATACAATCCAGAATTTCACTATTGGCTATTTATCCAAAAGAAAGGAAACCAGTACATCAAAGGGATACCTACACCCCCATGTTATTGCAGCCCTATTCACAATAGCCAAGATATGGAATCAATCTACATGTCCATCAATAATGAATAGATAGAGAAAATGTGATGTGTATATATATACAATGGAATGGTATTCAGCTATAAAAAAAGAATGAAATCCTGTCATTTGCAGCAACATGGAGGGAACTGAAGGTCATTATGTTAAGTGAAATAAACCAGGCACAGGAAGACAAGTATTGCATGTTCTCACCATATGTGGGAGCTAAAAAAGTTGATCTCATGGAGGTAGAGAGTAGAATGATAAGTTACCAGAGAGGCTGGGAGAGGGGCAGAAGAAGAGAGATTGGTTAATGGTACAAAAATACAGTTAGATAGAAGGAATAAGTTTTAGCATTCAATAGTACAGTAGGATGACTATAGTTAACAATGATATATTATATATTTCAAAATAGCTAGAAGAGAAGATTTGACATGTTCCCAAAGCAAAGAAATGATAAATGTTCGAGGTGAGGGATACTGCAAATATCCTGATGTGATCATTACACATTGTATGTATGTAACAAAATATCACATGTACCCCATGTCAGGTAGAGGGAGAAAAAGAATAGAGACAAAGGCGGCTTGGTGGGCAAGACAGGTTTTAATGATGAAACCTGAGGAGAGCCTTTGTCTGAAACAGACAAAGACCCTGGCTCTTACAGGTGAGGGGTTTCAAGGGCTTTCGGTGGGGACTCTCAAGGGGGCGGGGCTTTTGAGAGGAGCTGGTTGCAGTTTGTGAGCATGGGGGGGGGGGATTTTCCGTAGGGAGGAGGGTGTGAGGGGGTTACATTCTTGACAAAGGGAGGGGGAGTTCTTCCTGGAGCAGCCGCCAGTCTCTGCTGGCTCCATCCCAGCCTTGTAACTCAGAGTTATCTTTACAACCTCCGGAGCCTCTGGGGGCTCCCATCTGACCTCCTCATCCACTCCACTCCCCTCTACCCATTCCTCAAATCCCACCCTGAGCAAGCCCAACACCCCATAAATATGTACAATTATGTATCAGTTTAAAAAATGGTAAAGTGTGTTTGTTATATGCAGCATATAGTTGAGTTTTGCTCATTTATCAATATGATCATCTTTGCCCTTTAAATGGAGTACTTGGACCATTTACATCTTGTTGGTGCGGTTAGATTGAAGTCTATCGTCTTGCTATTTGTTGTCTATTTGTAACACCTGTTCCCTAACCACCTTTTCCTCTTTTCTTACCTTCTTTTGGATGAAGTGAATGTTTTTATTCCATTTTATCATCTTGTTGACTTGTTAGCTGTAACTCTTTACTTAACCATTTTAGTGGTTGCTTTAGTACACAATTTTAACTTATCATAATCTACCTTTAATTATTATTATACCATTTCATATATAAGACAATTACAATCAAATACTTTCATTTCTCTCCTCCTGATTTCTGTGCTCTTGTTCTCATATATTTTAACTTTACAAGGAATATAAACTCCAGATTACGTTGTGATTATTTTTACTTAAACCCTTAACTATCTTTTAAAGAGACTAAAATAACAAGCTAAAAATTAAATATATTTACTCATGTCCTTACTATTTCTGGTGCGCCTTGGTCTTTTGAGAAGATATTTCTTTCCACCTGGTATCATTTTCCCTTTGCCTTTCTTTTAATATTTTTTGTCATGAGAGTCTGCTGTTGATGATTTCTTTTAGCTTTTGTGTGTTTGAAAAGTCTTTATTTCATCATCTTTTTTTGAAATCTATTTTCATTGAGTATAGAATTCCATACTTTAAAGATCCTGCTCCAGCATTTTTTCACTTGCATTGTTTCCAAAGAGAACTCTGTTAGATTCTAATTTTTGTTCTTGTGTACATAATGCATCTTTTTTTTCTTTCCTGGATGCTTTTAAGATTTTTTTCTTTGTCATTGGTTTTAAGCAATTTGATTATGATTTTCCTTGAAGCAGTTTTTTTCATGTTTATTGTGCTTGTGGTTTGTTGAGATCCCTGCATCTCTAATTTTATAATTTTCATCATATTTTAAAGATTTAAGCCATTACTTCTTCAAATCTTTTTTTCTGTCCCCACCTCTTTCCAGGTACTCCAATTATATATACATATTAGGCTGCTTGAAGTTGTCCCATGGTTCACTGGTGCTCTCTACTTCTTGAACATCTTTGTGTGTTTCATTTTGGAAAGTTTCTGTTGCTGTATCTTCAAGTTACTCTTTTTTTCCTGCCGTGTCTAATTTTCCTTAATTCAATCAAGTGTATTTACCTCTTACACACTGTAGACTTTATCTCTAGTAGCTCAGTTTGGGTCTTTTTATATCTTCTGTGTCTTTACTTAATTTTTGAACATATGGAATATAGTTTCAATGTTCTTGCCTGATAATTCTAACATCTATCTCAGTTCTGGACTGGTTTTGGTTGAATGAATTATCTCTTCATTACTGGTAGCATGTTCTTATTTTTTCTGTATGCCTAATAATTTCTAAATGGATTTTATACATTGTGACAGCTACCTTGTTGAGTGCCGAATATTTTTGTATTCCTATAAATATTCTGATGTTTTGACCCAGAATGCAGTTAAGTTACTTGGAAACAGTTTTATCCTTCTAGGTCTTGATTTTAACATTTGTTAGGCAGGACCAGAGTAGCACTCAGTCTAGAGCTAACTACAGTTGCCTCTTTGTATTCTGGGGCTCCACATGCATGGATTCAACCAACAACAGATTAAAAATATTTAGGAAAAAAAATGCTTCTTGTACAGCCTGCAGACCTGTGAGCTAAATAAACCTCTCTTCTTTATAAATTACCCAGCCTCAGGCATTTCTTTATAGCAGTGCAAAATAGACTAACACAGGGAGCCTCTAAAGATCTCCAGAGTTCTCTGCGCATCTCTCTTCTTTTTATTATTCCATCCTGTGAATTCCATGCACCTTGATCTCTCCAAACCTTCAGTCCTGTCTCCTCAACCTTATTTTCCTTAACTCAGGGAGTCTGCTGGGCTGCACCTGGGTTCATGCTCCCTGCACAGCAATCTCGAAACTCTCTTAAGACAATGAGCTGGGGCAATTTATGGGTTCATCTCTCAGGGATCACTGTCTTTTATTGCATAATGTCCATATCTTTAAAAAACAGGGGGATGAGGGGCAAAAACTGTTGGTTACAATAAATACTATTACGGTGACAGGCACACGAAAAGCCCTGACTTAAGTATTACACAAAGTTTTCATGTAACAAAAGCATTTTTACCCCTTAATATTTTGAAATTAAATAAATAATATTGTTCCATATGTTTTATCTGTAGTTTGGGTTTTTTTAGGAGGGAAGATAAATCTGACTCCAGTTCTTCTATCTTGGTCAGAAGCAGAAGTTGTGTGTGTATTTTTTACATAGTCGATACCACATTGAATTTTGAACCTTACTTTTTCTAGTCAATATTTTATCATAAACTATTATTTCCCAAGACAAGCATCATTCTTAATCTATTTTTTTTGTTACTACATAATATTAGGATGTATAAATATATCAATTTTACCAAGCATTCCCTATTATTGAATTTTTCTGATTATATTTCCAATTATAAATAACACTACGATTGATACTTTTGTGCACAAATCTCCATCTACATTTCACAATGATTCTCTAAGACAGATTTCAAGAAGGAAAAAAATTTGGTTAAGGAATAGCTTTTAAGGAATAACTTTTAAAAAAAAATCTTGATCTACATCACCCCATTGTTTCCATGAAGGTTTTATCAATCTGTAATACATTCCCAGCAGCATATGTGTCCATTTTGTTGAATCCTCACCAACAATAAATATTATCATTTTAAAAAATCTTTGCTGTTCTGATTTGTGAAATTGGTCTTGATCTAAATTGAATTGGTCTTGATCTAAATTGTGTTTCTTGGATTATTGGATAGTTGAATATTTTTATGAGTTTATCAGTTTTTTAAATTTCCTCTTTGTGAATTATATATTCCCATTCTTTTATTGTCTGCTAAGATATTAGAGTGTTTCAAATCGATTTGGATGAACTCCCTGCTCTCCCTCTCTTGCCTTATATTCCAACAATACATAAACTCATCAGAGTGTGTGTGTGTGTGTCTATGTGTTTGCTGTTGTCTTTGCACTTGCTTCCGCCTCTGCCGAGAAGGTTCTCCTCTTATGACATTAACATCCAGGAAACTCCTTCCCTTTCAGACCAAAAGCTGCCTTCCTGGTGAATTCCTCCTTGCCAGTTTCTAAGTAGACTTAGACCATCCTTCTTGAATATCCCACCATTATAGCATTTTTCTTATTCATCTACACGCCAATGTGTGTGTGTGTCTATAAGCCCCTTGAGGGCAATGACTGTGTTTTTCATCTCAAAGCCTGCACATTCCTGTTAATAGTAAAAGCCCCAAAATACTACTGAATGAATAAATGGATCATTAAAAAAGTACAACTCAGGCAACTCAGTGTTCATTCATCTAATTGGCATTTATTGAATACCTACTATGTACTATCTGAAAGAATTTCAGACCTAATTTATAATAATTCACTCTTTTTATATGACCATCTACTGTTCTCTAGCCATTTTTCTCATTAGCTCTGTTGAATACGACTAATGATCACACAGAGATCTAATATTAAAATAGCACTATAATTGAACTTAGAAAGAAAGCCTCCAATCTGTCCTCATCCTGCAATCTCTGCCTAAACTCTGAAAAGCAGCTCGCTTTCCATGGCTATACATCTGTGTAATGGCTTCCTTTTGACCCTTTCCTTCCCAGCTAATTGAGTTGGCTTGGCTCTGTGAAATAAGTGCATACTCCCAGACGCTGCACCCACTCACAGCCCCACAGGAAAAGCTGACTGTGTTTTCTACCCCCATCTGTTTTATAATTTGTGGTGTCTAAGTGTGGAATCAATCCCTGAAGAACTTGGTCTTGGTCTGTGAGAAATATCAGTTCCCTCAAAGCAAAGGTCACAGGAGTCTCTCCTGATAAGAAAGAGTCTTTCTTTACCCCGCCCCCCAATTTCTCAAACTCCCTCTCCTATATATTTGTGGGTGGTTACAGTATTGTGAGGAAGGTATGATTAAGAGGAAGATAAAATTTCTTTGCAAAACCTCCTCGCTGAGTCAGGCTGGGCTAAAAGATTAACTTCCAAGGTAAGTGGAAGTTCCTAAGAGTCTACTTCTACTCTCCATAGGAAAAATGCGGAAATCTACGGAGAGGTGTGAGCAATACAAGTTTCAGCAGATAGAGATGGAAATGGAGCTTCTGTAGAGGACTCTTACCAGGGGAAAGTGGTACATGTAAGGCCTTCCCAGGATATGCAGGACCCAGGAAGTTTTGTTTTGTTTTGCTTTTTGGAGCCCTGTCTATATAAACAATTTGATTCATCCAGTATCAGCATGTCCGACCATTCTGACTCCCCCACCTTATGTCATCCTGAGGAATAAATATTGCACCAGAAGAGGGGAAGATCTGCTTGCCAGGCCAACATGCCTGAATCGAGGACTGGATTTCAGGATGACCCCACATGCATGAGTTCCAGACCTCCCCCTCTTCAAGGCACCTGGTCCACCTCATTAAGGTGACAGGGGGTCAGAGAGCATCCCAAAGGGGAGACACAGGAACTCGAACCCCTACCCAAATGGCACTACCAGACCGAGCCCTTCTCAGGCACAGAGGGGTACTTTGTACAATTCAAGGAAGACATTCCAAAGTACAGGACCTCCTGAAGCCCAGGCGCAAAGCAGAGGGCCTGCCTTCTCAGCTCTAAGGGCATTTCTGAGAAAGGCATTATATAAACATGTCCACAAGATAGGAAGCTAGCCCATTCACAAGCCCAAGACAGGGTTGGCATGTAGGACATTCCTACAACACTGCATTGCTATTGTTGGCATAGACTGACAGCAACTTGAGGACAGGGTCCACTTTCTGTTGTTTTCAAATCCCCAATGCATAACACTGAGACAGGCACACAGAATGTTGTCAAATAAAAGTCCTAATTCAAGGCATATTTGTTTTGCATTATGCAGAACAGCATCTTAGACTAATGAATAGTGTCCTGAAATTAGGGTAGAAGACTTGGATCAGCCTCTCTGGGTTTCAGTGACCTCGTTTTAAGATGAAGGAAATGAACAAGAAGGTGCTTTAGGACCTTCCAGCTTTAGAACCTATGTCTTGAATGTCTACAACTGGCCCTAATCAGGGAGAGATCACCGTGGCTTCTTAAGAAGATGAAAGGGCTTTAACCCCATAAACCTAGTTGCCAAGGTTTAATTCATGTAGGAAACTATTCATTCCACCATCAGCTACAGGCTTGGAGTCAGGTTGCAGATGCAGTAATCACTCTGTAAGTAAGTTGAGCCCATGGTACACACCCCCAATATCAGCACTTGTGAGGCTGGGGTGGAATGTTTTTGTTCCTGTTCCAAGGTATGTGAGTCCAAGTGCTCTGGAACACACAGCTTCTGAACCCCCAATGTAAGCCCATGCCCTGGAGACCACAGTGTCTGATTATGTTGAATGGAGAGTCACAAAACCCTTAATGGGGGTTGGGGGGAAATGAAAACCCAAGGGGAATTCAGTAGCTATTTTGAGAAATAGAAAAATCTGTTTCTCATCACTTGGATTACCATTGTCTCAGTGACAAAGTAGCTGAGTCGCCCAGGAACCCATTAGCTTTGGCTGAATATCCACTCATCTCTCAGCTACTGCCATCAGATAAAGTGGAATGGCGTGATGGTTGGAGGAAGTCCAGGAGACCTGGCTTTGGGAAAAGACAGTGATTTGGGGACAGGGAGAGGAGGAGCAGGACAATTTTCCAAGCTCATGAATTGAAGAAGAAATCACCATAAGGAGCTGCCAACGAAGCAAGGCCCAGTAATCCTGCAGTCAGGCAAAGCTCAAATGCCAGACAGGCCCTGGCACATCAGACCTTTGAAACGAGAAGATAACCTAACACTAGTCTAAGCACAAGGAGCTACTAGGACAGCCAACAGGAGACTAAGCTGAAAAATTTGCTTATGAAGCTTGCTGAAGACCAAACACATCCATCTCCTCCTGTTACCAAGGTGTTTAAGTCCAGGAGTTCTGGAGCACACAGCCGCTGACCCCCCACAGTCTCACAGCAACTCAGGGCCCAGGGACCTTGGGCCTAAAGAGATCACTCATAATGTGACATCCCTGCCGAAAACCTGAGAGGGCAGTGAGTGGGTGAGGACACTAAAGATGCTATCCTCTGTGAGGGTGAGACCAGTGTGGTCCTGAACAGCACACATCCAGACTTCCTGTGTTCCTGGGGAAGCTCCAGAGAGCAAGAAGGTGAGGGATGAAGGAAGGAACCATCTCTCAGTCTGTGGGCAGTCCTGAGCCCTCAAAGGGTGATGCAATGGTCAGAGAACACAACAGGGTTCAAGAACCAGCCTCTGCTAGGAAGACCCTACCCATTTCTGATTGACTTAGCCAAGGCAAGACAGCAGAGTTTAAAGTCCTGGGACATACACTGGTGATAACATCTGATTACCCAGCATCAAAGATTGGGTTAAATATTACAGAGTGAGGATCCAACATGATCAGAGGGGACGTGGCTAGGCTCCGGGAAAGGTCAAGTGACTGGCCATTGGAAATGGTCACTGCTATTACCAAAACCCTCAGGCCCATCCTGAAAATGAGGGAACAAAGGGACAGCTCCTAGCAGAAAGTGTTGAGATATGGAGTAAACACAAGCTTTTCTAAGGTCACAAGATGAGTCAGTCACAGACAAGTAATCTGTCTTTGCCTCAATAAATTTTCCTACTTAGTGAGTTTGGGCAGCTCAAAGACAGCTTTAGTGCAAATAAACAAGCTTGTCCACAGTTGAACACGCTAGCAAGAGGTAGCACACTCTGGCCCAGTGTCATTTCCTCCTCCCTGTTTCTATAAAAAGCACCCCCAGAAATTTTAAGCCGCAGCAGAATCAATTAACAGACCAAATACTGGAAGCCTATTTCAAATAGAAGGCAAAGATTTAATGTGAATGCTGCCCCCCGCATGCCCCTCAAATTCAGCTCTTTCCCTTCTGCCATTCTCTGTTCCCCAGACAACTCTAAATAATTCAAAAGACTCTGAACCTTTCCTTCCCTCCAGTGAGTGAAACTTTGCTCCCTCTCAAGCTGATGACCGCTGCTTCTCAGTCTCTCAGAATGAGCTGTCTCCCGGAAGGCACCTCAGTCCCTCATGTGGTAGAGCTCTTGGTAGACCTGCCCCAGGACTTTCCAGACGTGTCTGAACATGGCAGACCCCTACCTGTGGAGCCAGCCTGGGATCAAGGTGAGAAAAAGATAACAAATATGAAGTACCTAGTGTAGTACCTACTCAGTACATGTTGGATTTTATTCATTACTACATAGACAATTTACCAAAAAACTTGTTTAATTAATGTATTTCTTTTTGATTTAATTAAGAGCCTACCATCATGTAGGCAGGCACTGGGCTAGGCCCAATGGAGAACAGCAAGATAAATATAATTTGATTTCTACCTTTAGGAAGTATGGAATTTAGGGAGGAGGCACACAGGCCAACATAGTACAGAGTGAAATAAATGCATATCAAAGGAAACATGGACAAAGTTCTGGAGGATCATTGAGGAGAGAAGATTCCTTCTCTCTGGTGAGATGGAGCAGGTGGCACCAGGTAGAGTGTGAGGGCTGGGTGGGACTTCACAGCAATGCCATTCCCTAGGAAGGGAAGGACCTGGGGCAGAATAGGGCGAGCTATACTCAGGGATAGTTGGCTGGAAAGACAGGTAAGAGGAGGAATGAGAAATGAGGCTGGAAAGGGAAGCTGAGGCACATTCTTGAGGGCTTTGAAGTCAAGGAAGACCAGTTAGAGGGCTACAGTAGCAGTCCACATTGGACCATAACTGCTCAGCTAGAGTGGTGGCCGTGAGCAGCAAAAAGAAGGAAGCAGGCACAAGCCAATGCAGGTGTGTGCAGCGTGGTGGGTATTTGGGAAGTGGAGGAGGCCCAAAATAGCTGCCTCCACTGGGGTGAGGGCTGACACAAGGCCACAGAGGGTTAGTGACATTGCTCTACATGTCCCTTCTCTCTAGTAGGTGTGGGGTTGGAGCTTTGTCATAAATCTTGCCCTGAGTACTATCTGGAGACAGGGCTTCATTGGAAGACAGCTGCACATCTAATTTTAGGTTCATGCTGGAGAAGTAGGGCAGGTTTAATCTCCACAGGAGGGACGAGTCATAGTGACAAAACACGGGGCATCTGCTCCCACAAAGGCATCCTGGAATAACTCTCCACAGCTTGCTAGAGTTTGGAGGATGACACCCAGTAGGTCTACCCTGTCCCCTGACATGTACTTCATCCCCTTCCAGCAAGACCCCCTGAAACCCACAGGTTCAGGCGTCTACGTGGAGTTGAGCAGAATTCATTTGGGTACACATCTTAGTTGCTGTTTTCGGGACAGAGTTTAGGAGAGAAGATAGGAACGGGCAGGAAGTGTCCATCTCCACATTCTTCTCTAGCCTCTGCACCCTGATCTGTGGCAGGCACCAGATATATCCAACAGTATTCATATGAATAACAATTAACAGCGTAATAGCCTGTCAAAGCTCACAAGGTTTTTACACATTATTTTTTAATGCCCATAACAAATCTAGGAGGTAAGACTTGATAGTCACGGCTTTAAGAAATTTCAAAGTTCTGTCAAGAAAAGTTAAATGACTCGCCAGAGAATCATCTAGAAAGAGGGTTATAGTGCAGGTCTTCCAATTTCAGCGCCTTTATTCTTATCCTGCTGCTGAAGAGTGAGGGTAAGGTAGAAAACAAGGTAGCTCTGGGAAAGAATTCAAAAGCAGAGGGAAAAGATATTTAGCCTTTGAGAGGAAATAGCCATCCCGTCAAGGAGAAAGACTCCCCTATCATTAAGCAAATTATTCCGTGGATATGAGCCATTTAGATGGTAAAAGAAATTTAAGCAAACTTTAACTGCTTATGATTGTCTTACATATGGTGGTTGTAGAAATAAAACGCTGGTAATAGGCTGTGTAAGACACTCCAGTGGTGGCTTAAGAGCTGAGGCTCAGGGATCAGACAGGGTTTAAATCCCAGCTCTTTCACTTAAAACCCAACGTGTTACTTAACTTCTCCCAGTTCCAATTTCTCTTCCTGTAAAACTGGGGACAATAACAGCACCTGCCTGGCAGAGGAGAGGAGAGGCTCAGAGGAGATAATGCATCCTAAGAGCTTAGCACAGTGCGGGGCACCTAAAAAACACCATGGCAAGGACAGCTCTATTGTAATGGTTGGAGAAAAAGCCTCTCTTCTACAGAGGTTTGGTTTCAATTTGGCATTTGGCTGAAGAAGGGGAACCATCTTGCCCAAAATGTACAGGACAAACCAGACATGCAGAAATACGCCTGAGGTCCCTGAAAGGCTCTTTTACTGATTAGAAGCACCCCACTCTCGTTAATCTCGTTAATCGTACTACTTTCCCATTTTCCTCTGGCACCCTGAGCAGATCTGTGCCTGAATTCAACTTTTTTTGTAAGGAGGAAAAGAAAGTAATAAAGATAGCAACTAGTATGAGTCTCCGAGAAGGAGCCTTCTCTGTTTTGTTGCTTGACCTGAATCAGGAAGACAATAAAAGCTATTAGGACCCCAGAAGGAAGGGGGCTAGTGCCTTGATACCCAGAGTTGTCTGGAAAGGGCTTCCTAGGGCAGCCTGCCAAACAACATGGCACTCAACTGGCAAGGAAGAGATGACTGAGTGAGATTCGTATGTGGATGGGCCCAGCAGACGTCACACACATTTTCATACAATGTAGGGGAAGCGACCAGATAGTCCTGAGCTTTTGAACAGCTGAATTAGGACAGCATCAGATTAGAAGAGGCCTTGTGAATAGGGCAGAAAGATAAAGTTCATGGATTGGTAACCAAAGGACACATTGAGACTGCAGATGTCAGCAGCAAAGGCCTGCACACATGATAAAAATGAGACATGTCCAAGTCATACACATCCAAGTGGACACAAGACACGCGAGGACAAACTGTGCTTGTCCATTGACACCTTGGCACTGCCACAGCTTCTCAGAACCTAGGTGCCCCAGGAAGAGAGGGAGATGAGTGGAAACCCTGAATGAATCGAAGAATCACTAATTTGACTTAGATTCCTGATAAAACACTGATTTGTATTTTTTGCTATCTACCATAAATGGAAGTTTAAGACAGAAAAAAATATAATTACAAAAAAAATGAATAACGTTGGTTTTTTTTTTGGTCCCTGAGTTTCTGACTCTGAAGTCTTACACCTGCTAGATGAAGGTCCCTTGGTAGGATTTAACTGAATTCCACTTTGCAATGAATTCGCACTGCAGAGGAGAGGTTTCCGAAATGAGATATATAGAACACTGACCCACACCAAAAAAGGTAGTCTCCTGAAAAAAAAATAGTTCTCTAGCCAAATCAGTTTTGGAACAGAATGTACTACATAATCCTGATATCTGGATATCCCATAACCCTGAGTATCTTAGATATTCTCAATACGTGTTGGCTTTTCAAAGACTCTGAAAAGTCTTATAGGAAAGAAACCTATCTAAATTTGTTCAACCCAGTATTTCCCAATTTATTTGATGAGAGATTTTTTTTTCACTGAAATATAATATATTTCACTCTAGCAAATGCTGGTGTAGAGAGCTGCAGGTGGGAATAGAT
Organism: Daubentonia madagascariensis; assembly: GCA_023783475.1. NCBI lineage: Eukaryota > Metazoa > Chordata > Mammalia > Primates > Daubentoniidae > Daubentonia > Daubentonia madagascariensis. The sequence continues at coordinate 17,033,799 of JAKFHU010000144.1, forward strand.
GATAATGGCATAACTGTGGTGACCCAAGAGAAAAATAATCAGGTGGAACATGAGCCTAAGATTGATGTTAGGATGCAGAAAATATCACGGCTGGGCATGGAAATGCTACTTGCCAAATGACCCCATATATCTTGGAAATTGTCTGAATTTCTTCTAATATTCTTTCAAGGTCCTAGCTGAGTCACTCCCATAAATGATGGATCTTAATGGTTCTGCATATCTCTAAAGCCTTCATGTCTAACCATCTCCCTTTTTAACTTGGTGATTCACTTCACTTCAGCAAGCACAAGCAGAGAGAATAGGCTGAGTTTCATTTTCCAATCTTAAAAATACATCTCAAGACCAGCACACAACCATGATGGACTATTATAAGGCCCAGATCTCACATCAGAAATTTAACTGGCTGACTCTTTAAAGAACCAGTCATTTCTAGACTGTCTTTTGAGAACTATACTCATTAACAGTAGATTTGCTGGGAGTAAAAAGTATACACCTGAAGGCTTCAAGCAAACAAACATGGGGTTTTGACTATGAAAACTGGATTCAAATCTCAACTGTACCATTTCCTAGCACCATGACCTTGGGTAAGGCTCTCTCCACATTTTAGCTTCCTCTTCTGCAAATAAGGATACTAATAAACCCATTCAGCGTTGTTGTGAGGATTACAGGAAATGACTCATGGGTGGGGAGAGATATAAACTGAGAAGGGATAAAGTCATTGTACCATATCTCCAAGGGGAAAATTGTCACTAAACTGAACTGGAAACATCATGAAAACATACGTGGGGCTGTCTCCATCTCTCCACCTGTTACAAAGAAGGCAGAATAACCATGAAAGTACTCCATACCTGATTGTTCGGGTACGCTTTCGGGTATAAGGAGTAAGGATCTCAAAAATCAGTTCCATTGCTCCATTAATTCCCAGCATGGCTCCCGTGGTGACTGAGAAAGACAAAAAGCACAGGAGTTATGGTCACAAGTGGATGGGTTAAGGTTCAGTACAACTTAGACTGGCTTCTTTAAAACTATAAGGGGCAACTTAATAAACAAGATAATTCCCTTTCTTTTCCACCCTGGTTGCAAGTTCCCTCACAACTTCCACACTTGTATCTCCCATAACTGAGGCAATGACTTGACTATGCCTCCTTTAGAATGTCAAAGGAAGAATCCATTCTTCCTGCTCAGAGGTAACTAGCCTGGAAAATTTTTGCCTTTTTGCCCAATTGGATGGTTATAAAAACATACTCATAGATCTGAATGATAGAAAGAAATTCAAAAGGGGTATCTGATCATATCAATAAAGTCTCTGGATGTCATTCTCATATCCAAGGAGGGCCCAGCCTCTCTGCAATATCCCCAATACCCTTCTCCACTCAGATCACTTTGGGAAGAGCTCTGGTCATGTCAAAAAGAGAGAGGAACACACAGGACATAACATGGGGCCAGTCTAGCAGGGGGCAACGTTTCGGCGGGAGAAGGAAAGAGGGTTGTATCTTCCAAGTTGTAAGTCTCCTCCCTTTCCTCCAATGCACTCGTGTTTTTAAGACAAAGACCTAGGAATGCCTTGTGCTTTGGGCCAGCCTCGTTCTGAGAAAAGTGTGTGGGAACAAGAGGTCTCAGAGAAGCAAAGACAGAGAATCAAGGGTAGCTTATCCTGGCGAGCTCCAAGCCTCAGGAAAGGAGGCTAAATGGAAATCTGGATGCTCTGACCTCATTCATCCCAGTACAGTCTATCACACAGAGACTGAGGCTGATGTCTTAGCTACGGCAAAGAATGTATGCTCCTGGAACATCCTCTATGCATCTGTTCCTCCTGAGGCGACTACAGGCAGTAATAGACTGGATCAAAATTCAGGGATTTGGCATCCTAATGCTGCCCATCAATCTTCTACTCTTACGGCTACTAACTCAGTCCTTACTTCTAAATTGGGAAAACACACTAGAGCAAACTCTTGGCAAATAATTCAGTAAAACTCTTGTATTGAGTTAGGGAGGGGATAGTTTTAAGAGCACTGATTCTACCATGGAAGACTTTAGGCCTGGAAGTAGGAGAAGATAACAATAAGAAATCCTCACTGAGTTTGCCCTTGCTGGATGCCTGTCCAAGGTTAGGTCTCTGGCAGCTCTATACCTACCCTCATTGGCTATCTGAGAGCTTCCGAAGGGTTCATTGGCTACCAGAGACTCATTATGGTCCCAGCCAACTCCTGAAGATAAAAGCTGTTTAGAAAGCTTGCTGGAACATTCAACAGTGGCTAGTAGTTCACTGATGAGATAGTAACCCACAGGCTTTTTGAACTCGGCTTGCCTCTCATCAGTAGTTAATGTATAGAGGTTGACAGCATAATTTTAAAAAATATTTTATGAAACAGTGAGTTGGTACAATAAATGTAGGCTTAGAATATGAGACAAATGGCCACCTCCTCACACCCACAAGCAAATCCCAGGATTTCTCAGAGCTCCAGCTGAAGGAATTTTTCTAAATCTCCATAACCACTATATATCATAAGGAAGGCAAGTTATTCAGCCTAATTATTCTTTAGGAAACCATGAGATACTTCAAATCTTGTGCTGCTGGCAAGCTCCTAACGGGGGCGGCACACCTTCTGTCTACTCATTAATGAGAGGTGTCCTTTATACAAAGCCTCACCTTCTCTTTTCCTTTATGAGAGACGGGTTTGTACACAACCATTTAGCCTCTACCAAACACTCTCTGATTTTCTGGTCAATATATATGAAATGGGTGAGTGGAGGCTCTGTCAGTGAGCAAGAAGTTAAAAATCTCTCCCATTATTCTTAAGAAAGATTTCTTTTTAAGGGTCCTCCATGTTTATGAATAGAATTAACCAATGAAAATCAGATTATTTTAGTACTTCTTAGAATAATTAGAAAAAAAAGTTATCTATTTACTTCCCATATTTAGTATCCTTTATTTCAAAGACAAGGAAAGTGCAGGAGGAATGACCATAGAACTCAGTCAGCCAACTGTCCTATTATCCTCATCCAGCTGTAGGATGGTCCTCAATTCAAGTACCTATCCCAGTCCTCAAAACGTATTGAATAGGGTTTAAGAGGTATTTAGTTAATAGCCTAGATGGGCCCATCTATTGATTTTGCCTATAGAAAGATTAGCCAAGCCGGATCAAGCACAGACCTATAGGACGCGAGAAGAAGCCTGGAGCCAGGAAGCTAGAGACCACTCGACATTGATCTCAGATTTAGCTTCAAAACTGTGAGAATAATGCGTGTTTAGCCCGACGTGGCTTGTATGGCAGCCCCAGCAGACATCATATATTACTACTTTAAGTATGAGCAACAGGTTAAGTACTCATGTTACATGACTCATAAGAAATAGAATCAGAGTCACACTCAGGTCCTCCTGGCTCTAAGCCCACGTTCTTTCCCCTACAGAGTGTATTACATCTAAATAATTGTCACTTGCATCCCACAGGAAGGGAGCTCACGAAGGAGAAATGAAAGTCTGTGTTCATTACATGTGAGATAGGAGGTATAGAATCTAATCTATTAATAAAAAATGTCTCCATATGGAGCAGAATTAACATGAGTTTTGGAGGTAGAAATTCAGCCCTCATGACTTTTTATCTGCATGAATTCAAGCAATTACTTCACTCTTCTAAGCTTATTTTTCTAAGCTGTAAAATTGTGGGTCTAAATACAGAATTGTTATGATAATTAGAAATAATCCAAATTAGGAGATAGCAAATAAGTATCAACCCACGTGCTATGATGTACCTAGGAGTTACCTGGAGGACCCTGTTGAGAAGGATCATGAGATTTAAAAAAAATTGGTAAAGAATTGTAATTGTAATCAATGAGTAACTTCAGGAATATAGTAGAGAGGTTTGTGATGGTAGGGTCATTCTTGACAAATGTCACACACACAACTCTGTGCCTTGAATATGATAAGGACGGAATAAAGTCTGCCCTTCGCTGTCGTAGATCGTTTGCACTGTGTAGTACCAATAGAAAAGTTTAGAATGCTGTAACATGTGACTCCCAAGGAAAAACAATATCAAAGTCTATCTCCAGGAACCGGCTTGACACTTCCACCTGGCTAAGGGGGAGAAGAATAAATAACTTCTCACCTCCACCGCCTCCAGATTGTCCTTTCTATATCTTGTCTGGACCACATACATCCCCCACCTGCGTCCTCCTTCCAACCAGACCCCCCATGGTTTCCAGGTGTCCCAGCCCAGGTCTGGAAGCCAACCCAGGGAGCTGCAGTAGAGTCACTTACCACTGGCAGCAAACACACGCAGGGCCCAGAGACAGTGGAGGAGCTTCTGGCTATCACACAGGTTTTTCCTGGCCAGAATCAATGTCACATCAAGTGCTTCCAATTCCAGTGCTTTCTGGCCAAACTTTTTATCTGAGAACACAAATCAATCTATCTCAGTTGTGTTGCACATTGATTCTGAGGATTGTAAAATGTGTGGAATAGAAGAAGGGGAAGATGGTGGAGGGAGGAGGATAATCATAGCCAAAGACACTTTTGAGGCGTATTTAGTAAAAAAAAAAAAAAAAAAAAAAAAAAAAAAAAGCTGCTAAATATGTCTCCACTGGAACCAAATGAATCAGAAGAGCTAATTCAGGCTACACATATTTACATGAAGGCTGGTGGGTTGTATGACTCTCAAGCCCCTATATTTAGGTTGTCCTCATACATGAACTACAGTTTAGTTGGGAATAAAGTTCTTCCTTTAAGAAAATTCTAGAATTAAGAATACTTAAGTAACATGACATACAAATGCAGTGTGTGAATTTTGATTGGATCCTGCTTTGAAAATGTCTGTAAAAGACAATTGGGAACACTTGGAGAAATTGGAACGACTATAAATTATGCATGTATTTTTAAATTTTATTAGATTTGTAATAATGAAAACATCTCTTTGCAAAGAAATTCACTTAAAAGGATTTAGGTGTAAAATGTTATCTGTAATTTTTTAAATATTTTAAACAAAAATAAATAGGTGAAAGAAATATGGCAAAATGTTAACAATGGTTAGATCTAAGTTATAGGAATATAAAAGAATTTTTATAATAAAAAGTCAAAACATATTTTAAGAAAATAAAATTTTCTCCTCTAATATCTCTAAATCATTGCTCCAAATTACCTGACATGTAGTGTTACAGATAAGTCATTATTATCTTAATAATTAGAAAATAAACATAAAAAACAGGGACAAAACACCATTTATTCTGTGTTCCTTGTTCCCACTATGATACCAGGTGACTGTGCTACCTGTCACATATGTTTGTGTCCTTTCCAGAGTATGATACCTGAGTCATCATGTTTGTTTTTGCAGGAATACGTTACTATCAGATTTATCACAGGTAGAAGTAAATAAAAGAGAGACAATATCCTAAACCCGGTTTACCAATATTTACCTCAGAACCAAAGGACACCAGCAAGGAGACTGTGACTGACCCTACATGACCCATTCCCTTCATGAGAAAAGAGATGTTGATTTTGTCTGGGACGTGCTCATGCCGATGGTGGCTCCTCTGTCATTATCTGTGGAATGTTGAATGGACTCAAAGTGGAGATCCAGACATTGAAAGGAAAGAGTGCTCCAGAGCCCCTGGGCCCTTGGCTGCAGCTGCTAGCATGAGACATCAAAGGTCCACTTTTCAGAGGACCCGAGCTTCTCAATTGCAACCTATATAAGACTCAGCACACAATGGGAGCTAAAATGTTATGACCAGTTTGCGAGATTTGCATGAGCTCCAAGTGTTCAGGTTTTTAAACTGTGCTCCAAGAAGTTCTAGGGTGCTAGGGAGGTGTTTCAGGGTCTTCCACTGGGAGAGAGAAATGACTCTTGAGCCTAAGTGGAAAGAACTCTAGGCCCTCCCCCATATTCCTTTCAACTTGGGATGCTCCACTTCTGAGTGACTTATTGAAGTGGATTGAACAGTGGCCCCCCAAAATCCATGTCCACCCAGAACCTCAGAATGTTATCTTATTTGGAAATATGGTCCCTACAGATTAATTACTTAACATTAAGTCATACAGATTAGAGTGGGCCCTAAATCCTATGATCAATGTCCTTATACAAAGAGGAGGGGATACAGAGGAGAACACCATGTGAAGATGGAGGCAGAGACTGGAGTGATGCAGCTACAAGCCCAGAAACACTAAGGGCTGCTGGCAGCCACCAGCAGCTAGGAAGGAGGCATGGAACTGATTCTCCCTCAGAGCCTCCAGAAGGAACCAACCCTGCCGGCACCTTGATTTTGAACTTCTGACCTCCAAAATGGTGAGAGAATAAATTCCTATTGTGTTAAGTCAGCCACTTTGTGACGATTTGCTATGACAGCTCTAGAAAACTAATGCACTTGTATAATGGACTTTCACATCAGATGCAATTGTGGACATGTACCATTTATTTTAAAAATGATTAAAAACTGCATTGGAGTATCTCCCCTCTTTCCCCCAATGTGGCGCAAAACCCACGTAGCCCATGCCTACTCTGGGCTCTTCCCTAAGCACCATACCTTGGATTAGGTGACGTCTAGGTCAACGAAATTACTTTCCTATAGGGCTGGTCCTGCCATCACCACCAAGGTGTCTAGAACTTTTCTGCCACTTCCTCCTTGTACTTCCCCACCAGAACTTCCCAAGTTGTTAGCATTATAATAACCCTAGAAGTGCCTTTTCAGTCATCTTGGGTCTTGGGGTGTAGGTACCTCTTAGGCCAACTTTGGCCAGCAGCCGGAAGAGAGGCAGGAGGATGTCATAGTCTGGAGGAGCTGTCCTCGCTGTGTCCACCAGGGTCTGCAGAAGGGCCTCACTGCCACCCTTGCTGATCATGTAGTGGATCCTCCTGTCTGTGCCTGAGGGGGAACCCAGAGGAAAGATGAGCCACAAGTAATATCCCTCATTTTCTTTACAGCAAAAGATAGACCTCACAGCTAGAGACACAGTAAGGATTGTTTCATTTCACCCCAGAAACCAAAATTGTATAGTTCTTGAAGCAACCTGGGTTAAAGTTGCGCTATTAGGTAAAGGAAGAGGGTGTGAAATGGGAAAATAATGGAATATTTAAGAACCTGGGTGTATTTGCCTGCAGCAGCTATAATAAATAGAGCCTAGAATCTACTTAGCTGAGAATCTGTTCAATATTCACTGCATGTGTATGTATGTGTGTGTACACGTATGTAAATATGTATACAGGCTTATGTATGCTTAATAGAAGAGGGAATATCAATATCCCTTTGCTATAGGTTTGGATCATCTGTAACAGGGTTTGGGATGATAGCCTCATCTGGAATAATTTTGTTGATGGTATAATGATTTTCTCATGCTGAAATCTCCCATTCAGAAACCGATGAGAGAAAAATATGGAAACTATTGAAGTATATCCTTGAGAAACAAACATGCAACCATCCTGTCTAGGGAATTTTGGAGAGGATCTAGGCTATGATGAACTATTGATCTTTCTACCTAAGAACAATTTTGAACGGGGATCTCCCTTACCTTTCCCCAAGACAAAAGCAGTCATTACATTTCAACTTGGCCCTGGGTGATTCTCTATGCACCAGGCATGGTTGGCCTAACCAAGGTGGCCAGCACGTTGAACATTATCAACAAAGACCCTCTGATTTTTCATCCTCATAAAAAGTAGTACTCGCTACAAAAGGAGCAATTATCACCACCTGTGTCGGAGGGAGAACTCCAAGGTTGCATTCTGAGAATTTCAGACACCTCTGGACAAATTGAAGACAGCACTATCCCAGAAGACAAGTGGCTTCACCTGCAAGGGTGAACTCACTCAAAAGACTACGGGGAAGTCACCCTGCTAGTAGAGGGCAGCATAGCCTATGGAAAGACCCCTTCCTCTTGAAACTGTACCCTTGAGGCTCCATGGCTTTGGAGTATCATTTATTTTTGGCATTGCCTATTTGGTGTTAATATTTCTTTCTAATATAATGTGGCCAGCATACATAGAAATGCAAATTGAGTGAATGTTGGGGTGTCCAACAACCTCAGCAGGAACTTGATGCTCCAGGTAACTCCGCTGATTCCAGTGTAGTCAATTCTGTCATCTTATCTTCACAACCTTGATGCTTACCATGCCTCCAGCTCCTGCCTCATATTCCTGTCTCCACCTGACATATGTAAGGGAGCTGCCAACACCTGGCTCTCTTAAATGGGCCACAATGGAAGGGACTAGAGGGAGGAGAGGGGTAGAACCACTGAGGGGTAGCTGTCTCTCAGGAGAGAGCTCAGAGGTGGGTGGGCATGAGACCCTGGGAGTCCTTAGCCTCATAGATGAGAAACCATAGAATAACCATGCAGAGTCTAATTTCCTCCTTAGTTTGGGCCACTATAGGGTGGGTGACAAGACTGAAAAACCCAAGTACAATCAGTCCAGTTTATTCTGGGTCTTATTAACCTTAAAGAAAAAAGACAGGCTAATGATTCTGTCTGTCACAGGAAACATAGAGCAAACCCCCAGGCCACAGAGGTTCCTGGGAAAGACTGCAGCCAGTACGCTCCACATCCACCAAGTGCAAGGATGAGGTCATAGACTACTCACCAACAGAAAGCAGGTCTCCGAGGACTTTGAGGATGGTCAGGATGGATTGTCTGTCGGAGGAGCTCTGCAATGAGAACAGAAGCAGCAATATTTAAGAAGCAATTCAAGAGGAAGGAGGCGGCATGGTCAGGGATACACATGGAAATGGCAGGGCTGTACTTCTTCCCATGGAGAAGGACTTACTGCAGCAAAAGGATGTATGACACAGCTCACTCAATAAGGGGCCCTGGGGCTGTTCCTCCATACGCAGTCTTCAGACCCCTCTTTGGGGACCCGTCTTATAGTAACATCAGCAAGATGAACACAAGAATAAGCAATGATAATTTACACAGAAAACAAGCATGGGGAAAGGGGGCTTTGTGGGCCAGGGTAGCACAGATCTGTTATTTCAGTAGGCTTGGGTTATTTTTAAATGCAGGGAAGTGGTATGAAACAGAAGTCCACTAAAATGTGCTGATGAAAAGACTTCCTGGACCAACAAGAATGAATTCTTATTTTTCTCAAGAGAAGCCCAGGGTAGTACCAAATCATGCTATGGCGATGCTCTAGGGGATTTTGGCAATGCCTGACACTTCACCCCTTGTTACACAGAAGAGAACCCTGAGTTCTGAGACAGGGAGGACTTGCTGAGTCCCCCGAGGTAATCCATATGGCAAAGCCCAAAGTACAACCCAGGCCGGACTCCTGAAAATCAGGCCAGTGCTCTTTGTACTGAAAGATATTAGGAGTCAGGGGCTAGGGGAGACATTACGTAAGGCAAAGCCTCAATCTTTCCATTAGTAAGACTCATACGCTTCATCTGCTTCAAAAACCTCAATAATTCCCCATCATATAGGATAAGGTCACAGCTCATCAATAGGATTTCCAAAACTCTTCATGATCTCGTCCTGCTTATGTCTCCAGCTTCATTATTCATTACAACATCCCTACCCAAAATATATGCTTCAGCAATATGGAAATACTTATAGTTTCCTGCTCAAACATGCCACTTCTTGCCTCTGGAGCTTTGATCATACTATTCCCTCTTCCTGCAGCACTGTTCCCTACCTCTGAGCCTGGCCAATGCCAGCTCATCCTTTAAGTGCACTCTGGCTCCCACAGATGGCCACCTCATCCACAGGCTGGGTCTGGAGTCCCTTCTGTCTACACATCACTCTGGGCTCAGCTCTAACAGTGTACTTACTGTGGCATTGGTATCATGCTACAATCTCACTGGCTGTTTCAGAGGTGTGCAATAAATATTTGTTGAGTAGAACCAAACTGAGCCAAAAAGAATTCCAAAGGGGCCATGAAGGCCAACATCACACCTCAAGACAGAAGAGTATTTATGCTTTCTTCAGTCTCAGTTTTAAGACCTTCCAGGAAGTCAGACTTCAAAACCGCAGCCAGGGCCACTTGCCTCAGCATAAAATTTAAGAAACATCAAAAAACAGCAGTAACCAAGACAAATAATATCTTTATGCTATATTTTTACATATTAAAATTAATGCAAAATAATTCATGATGAAGAAAAGCTTAACTCTCCGACTCCTATTCTGGGTGGAATGAGACTTTTAGGGATCCCTAAGTGCCTAATATCTGCAGTTACCCAGGAAAAAGACTTGGGTTTATTCTGACATCTTCTCCACTGGGAGCTTTGGCCTAATAAGGGCAGTCTCGGCAGACGCTTTCTAATGCCTCTCGTCACAGCCATGCTGAATGTTAAGAGACGGCAGCATTCTCCAAATCCCCAAGTCTACACCACCCTCCAGTAGCCGCCATGTATACATGTACCCAATGTTGGTGCATCCCCCTCCTTAGTCTATGAACAGCTAGAAATTGGAACCAAGGAGCAGCCCAGCAACTGATCTATCATTCTGAGGAATTTGCAGGCCCCCAGCCCTTTGAGAGTGGACCCAAAGATAGCTTACAGTAGAAAAGGAAGTATCTAGGAGAGTTTCCCTGATCGACACTGACATTTCTGGACCAACCCCCTGCACATCGTTGCCTTTCCATGAAGAAGAGGAGGGTAAAAAGCTTTTTATAAGTCTGTGCCAATGTTGGGTAACTACTGAAATGCTGGAGTCATTAGTTAATTCTGAATAATGAGCAAGGAAAAGGAAAATAAGAGAGGAAATGGAGAGATGAGAAGAAGAGGAAAGGAGAAAGGTAAATAAGAAAAATTAGTAAGGTAGAAACTGATTAAAGGGAATGAATAAGAGACCCAGACAGAATTTGCTTTCATTCGGCGGTTCACACATTCACCCCACAGACGTTCACTGGGAGTCATCTACGCTCCAGTCACCCAGCGGGGCACTGCGGGTGCAAAGGGATCACAACACAGTCTTCCCTCGTGGAGCTCCAGGCTGAGGGGAGCAGCTGGCAGCCACTGAGGACCCGAGATGGGAGACGGGCAAGGCTGTGACAAAGGTCAACGTCGGTGCTGAGAGAATCCTGGGAGGGAAAATTGAACCCTGCCAGGTCCACGAGTGATGAACCTGAGACACCAAGTAAGAAGGGGAAAGAGGTGTTCCCGCTACGCGGTAGCCCTGTGTGCTCAGAGCGTGGCAGATCGTGGTGAGGCTGGGGGAGCAATCTGCATCCACTATGACCAGATCGAATAAGCAGATGGGAAGGGAATCCTGAATTCTTTGTGGGCAAGAACTAGGTCTTACTCATCTCTCTATTTCCACCCCATAAGGTGTAATAGATAATCTATATGTTTTATTAAATTAATTTCTCCAGTTCAGGAATGGCCTGCTTTATTACAATGCCCACTAATACTCCCTGAGAACAAGCATTGTCTTATATGCTTCTGCTGTGTCTGCCAGCAGGGATACAGAACTGGGCATATGGTATATATTAAATCACCACCCCTAAGTTGGTTTGACCTGTGGCCAGCACTGTATGCTGCACACACATCAGCCATTCATCTGTGGTTGCCTCCAAGAAAATCCTATTTGCTTCAAATGTGGGGCAGCGAATACTGATGGAAGATGTGGGTCTCTCTCCCCTGCCCAGGGAATGGGCCATGGTTCATCTCTTCTAAATCTTTTTCTTTTTTGTGTGATTGGTTTAGAGGTGGGTATGAACTCAGAGCAGGAAAAGAAAACCTGAGTGGAACTCTCTTGAAGAATTCTGGAAAACGTTTTTCTCCAGGATTAAAAAAAAAAAGAATATTAGAAACAAGACAAAACAAAAATCTTTCCTGTGTTTGGACATTATAGTATGAAGACATGATCCTGAGTCCTAGGTGATTGGTAAGCCACCAAATCAACTCTATGGAACCACCTACCTGTGGACTTTCAGACAAGTGAAACAATAGATATCCTCACTTGTAAAAATGACTTTTAGTTGGGTAGATTTTTACCGAATACAGATATGACAGAGAAAAGAAGAAAATTTTACACCTCTACATGCCCTTTTTCCAAGAACTGTAGTCTTAATAAATGAGAAAGAAGTTGATTTCATAAACAAATCATAGGGCCAGTGCACCTAGCAAATCCTGGCTGTCCCATAGAAACTAAGAGACATATCATCACGCAGATGTTGAGTTCACAATGCTTTCACTCAGCTCTGAGCCAGAATGGATCAGCACAATATTGTTTTTCTTTAAGTAAAAATTATGGCTATCAATGGAGAAAAAAATGCCCCACAAAATCTCAACTGGCATTAATTTATGCACTGCTCTATTTACCAATAAATATTTTACACAATTTAGAAGAATAACACCAAGCCGTTATCTCACCCACAGTAATAATAAATGAGCAATTAAAGAAGGCAGGATGTGATGTGCCTTGATTTTCCTTTAATGATCCTTTTAAATGAATCATTGAGTAATCCCCTGTTGTTTAAGACTTTCCTATGAAAAATGGATCTGCCAAGCTTTCAGGGAGATGCAGGCAGTTGGAAGAACAAACTGTCTTTCACAGTCTGTGGGGTTTTGAACTGCAATTTTCTCAAATACTGTTTTTGATTTGTTGCTCCTTGCTCTAAAATCTTCTATGTCTCCCTGCTGCCTTCCTCCTCCTGACTCCTCACCAAGCTATGAAAATTATCACTCTACCTTTGGAGGCTCATATCCATCTACTCCCCCCACCCCAATACTGAGCATGCTGACCACACAGCATCAGTTACTATGCCCCAAGAGCATCCTGGGCACCTGTGCCTTCAAGGCTTGACTCCTGCTGACATATGCTTGAGTACCATTGCTCCTCCTTCTCATAGCATATTTCGATTCCCAGCTACCATTCTCTTTTTATATAGTTTTCCTAGCTAGCCTGCCTTCCTGGCACCCATCACCCACAATTGCCACACATATTTGTATAGGTTGGGTACTGTACAACTCCAGGGGGGCGTCATTCACTAAGACTATGGCATGACTGATGCCCCCTCAAGTAATGGCAATCTGGTGGCCTGGTCTCTCCAAGGACAGAATTATTTGTTCTACATTTGTTTTCCAACAATACTTTGTATATACCTTTTATTAGAATTCTTACTAGATCCTGGTTAATTTCTTACTTCCCTCTTCTAGTTGTCTATTGTGGGATAACAAACAACCCCAAAATTTAATGGCTTAGAACAAGAGCCTTTTTATGGTATCTCTTGATTCTGTGGGCAGGGAATTTGGGCAGGGCTTGGCTGGGAGATTCTTCTGCTTTCTGTGGTGTCACTGAGGTCACAGAGTGGCACTCAGCTAGCAGATGCACTAGACTGGAGGGTCTGTGATGCTTTCACACACATGTCGGGCACCTTGGTAGGGATGACAGGAGCACTGGGCTCACCTTGGACGGTTGACCAGAATGCCCACATATGGCCTTTTCAGCATGGCCGTTTTAAGGTACTTCTCACATGGCAGCTGGCTTCCCCAGAACAAGCATTCCAAGAGAGCTGAGTGGAAGTTGCAAGATTTATTTTGTCTTAGCCCCAGAAGGCCAAATATCACTTCTGCTGCATTCTATTCATTAATCAAGTCACTGATGCTAGCCCAGATTCAAAGGAATTCATAGCCAATTTTAGTCTTCCACATTCCCCTTAGACTGTGAGCTCTTCTAGAGCAAGAATTTAGACATGTTCCTCTTGACATCCCCAGATCCTAGCATGGGGCCTTGCACAGAGTAGGCATTCAGGAAACTCTGGAATGAGACAAGATGGAATGGTAAGGCATGGGATGAGAGGGAATGGAAATTTAATATGCAATCTGCCAGAGCCTTGCCATCCTGTTCTCCTTGAGGCCAGGATTTACCTTAAAGCCTGTCCCAGTGAGAACATTGTTACAGAGGTTTACAAGGTGCGCAGCTCAATTTTTCTGTCAATCTAGCAACTAAGCAAACAAATACAAAATGATCACTATGTGTCAGGCACTGTGTTGAAAAATAGGGATGATGAATATCATCACAGTCTTAAAATGGAGAAAAAAGAAGCATCCTGTGCCCCTCCCCTCCATTTTCTCCACAAGTCCAGCCCTGGTTTTACTGGATGGGGGAAAACCCATCCATCCCCGTTCCACTTTGAGCGGCACCCCTGATATCACAGACGTAGAGGGTTATGCCCTGCCACTCTGTTCCCACAGACTGAAAGAACAAGCCCACGGAATTCTAATTTTTGGTCTCTGAAGAATAAGACAGAATCTCTTCCAAACTCATGAGCCCAGAGCATAGGACACAGCTCACAGCCCAGAAGAACCATATTGCCAAAAATAAATTTGTTCTTCCAGTCATGCAGTTTGAACACTCACTAGAGATGATCTGCTGGTTAAATAAAAAGCATTATTAAATTTGAACTTGGTAATGAATGACTGAAGGGAGCACTAATCATGAACTTCAAAGACTAAAAACGTATCATACTACCAACATCAATGACTAAAAACATATCATAATGCCAAAAACAGTGACCAGCCACTCTCTGTATTCACACAAGAGGAAACAGGCAGAAACTACATTATTAGAAATTTAGTCTAGGTAGAAGGAAAAAGTTTCCTGCCAAGGTTGAAATGAGTTCATAAGAGAGAAGTATTTTAAAAGAGTATGCACTGAAATAACTATGAATGACATGAAACGACATTTGTTTCCATATGACGGGGGTTGGGGTGGAAATAGTGAGGGCATATAACAAAGAAGTTTGCCACAATCACAGAAGCTGGGTGATGGGTAATGTGGTTTTATAACAAAATGTTATAAGAAATAAAATAAAACAAAATAAAATAAATAGTATTTCATATTTTCTGGCTAGAGTGTTTCAGATGAAACCTTGAAAATGAACAACCTCACTAGGATCTCTCCTCATATTTCCCTGGCCCCAGAGTTTGACAAATGTCCCAATCATATATTGGGTTTTATATGATTAATTGTTAAGTATATCAATGATCTGCCTCCTAGGTAAAAAGGTGTTGATGGTCCAGCACAGGGTAAAGATGGAATGTGGTCCACTTGCCATACATTTGGCAGATATTTGTTGAGCACTTACTCTGTACCAGGCACTGTGTGCTACAAATACCATGGGTACCATTAATATATACTGTCCCTATTCTCATGGAGCTTCCAGGTTAGTTGGAAGGCATATGTTGTGCAAAAAGTCACCCAAACAAATGTAAAGTTGCGACTGGGAAAAAGAGCCCAGGTTTATTGTGCCATGGGAGCATAAAATGGTTATTTGACATGAATCAGAAAAGGGTTCGTTCCTTAAGGAGTAACGCTTATGCTGACAGCTGAAGGTAAGCAAGAATTAACTAGCAGAAGATGGGAAGGAAGAACACTCAGGGCAAAACAGAGGGAAAGAAGGGTAGTGTGCCAAGTCCCATGGCTAGGAGAAGCACGGCAAAATTGAGGGACATAAAGAAGGCTACAGAGGCCGAGGCAGAGAGAGAGGGAGAAGAAAAGTGGTTAAAAGGATGTACGTTAAATTCGGATAGACTTTAGGCTAGTTTTCATAACCTCTGTAAGACCCAATTTTCTTACCACATTATTTGACAAATAATTTTACCTAACTCACGGATACAGTTAAGTTAGAAATACCATAACAAATGTAAAAATACTTAGCTCACTGCCTGGGTTATAATAAATGCTACATAAAATGTCAGTAAATAAATAGATGCCATGGCCATGCCAGACAAAAGGTGAACAATCTAAAAATAAGAGATGCTTCTTACTGGATCAATTTTTCCACCCGGGTCACAATGTTCCCAATTTAGCAGAATACTTTTAAGGAAAGGGGGAATAATAAACAAAACATCTGAAGAGGGTAAGGTTGCATCCTCTGGGCAGAAACAATCTGGAATCCTGTACTTTGTCAACAACGCCCAGCACACTTGTTGCTACTCGGTAAATGGTAAAGTCTCCCATCCAGTCATAATAATAATGACAGCAATCAACAGCATCACATTGCTGAAAGGTTCTCTGATTTCTTTTAAATGATGTTCTTTGGAAAGCAGGCTCCGTCTCTATTTCTAGGAAGGCTGTGAAGTCTTTCCAAAGCGCAGTTGACAAATTACAGCACAAAACTTGCAGGTTAGAATTAAGGATTACTGAAAAGAAATGCCAAACAGTTTTCAGCTTTTCTGAATGGATTCGAAACACAGCAAGTAAATAACCCTTCCAGGTGTCTTCCACCCCAGGCTCAGCACCAACGTTGAGGAAGTGAGTTGCTGCCTTCTTGCTTCAACCAGCAGCTGCCCTGATCCCCTCTGAATCCACCACCTCCAAAACATACATGGACAACTAAAAGCATCCAGGACAGGGAAGCTCATCCCTGCCTCCACAAGGCCACTGAAACAACCTGTTCTCAGGCACCTTCATGTCAAAACACTGGGAAGATGACATTTTTCGGGTCCTCTACCTAGTTTACTCTTAGTGCGCTGGTCTAAAGCAGAATCATGAAGCAGAAAAGCTTTGACCCTGCTGTGTTCACATCTCCCATTTAAGGGACTCCTCTGTAAAGCTGCTTTCAGAGATATTCTGTACAATTTGAGGGTCAAGAAATAGGCATCAGGTCACTGGGATACCAGCATCTGAAGCCCTAAGTCTTCATATAAGAGTATTGACTACACTAAGGCAGCCATGCTGTAAGGAAGTCCAGGCCATATGGGAATACCCATGTGGTGCTCTGGTAGACAGTCAGTTAAGCTCTCAACTGAACAAGGATCAGTTAGCATCAACTGTCAACCACTAGAGTGAGCAATCTTGGATGTCTAGACCAGTTGGAGCTTCGGATAACTGCAGCCCCCACCAATTTCTGACTGCAACCACTCAAGAGACAACACTGCCCTGCTGAGTCCTTTACAAATGCCTGGCCTACCAAATAGTGAGAAGAAACAAATGATGGTTTTAAGCTAATAAGATTGGGACAATTTCTTACCCAGCAACGGTGAATAGAATGCAAACCAATCTCAACAGTAGATCAATAAAAAGCATTGAGAATTTGATTTCTAAATACTAAATTTGGAATGCATGACAGTGAAAAAACAAAAGATCTATACCGAGCATTTAAACTGCAAAATTTCACAAAGATTTTACCAAGTTTCTCTCTTACTCAGTTATTGAATTTTGTAAAAAAAAAATAACATGATACAGAGTGGAGAAACATCAGACTTGGAGGTAAACCTAATTTTAATCCTAATTTTTCCACTATGACTTTAGATAAGTCATTTACCTTCTCTGGACCCCACTTGCTTTCTTCATGCTTCAACTAAGGAAATAAGAAAAGATGATTTCTCAGGCCCTTTCCAGTTCCATGACACAGTGATGTTCTATGATGTCAGACTAGGATCAATAGAAGATCCTCATGCTAAGAGGCCAACTTTCCATTTCTGGTGGTGTGGCTGTGGAGCATGTCAGACTCTGAAGATGAGGAACAGGAGAGAAAGTGATAGTATCTGTTCAGTTCCTGGAAAATTGCCATGAGTCTCAGAGGAAAGGTGTGCCCTCAGAGAGCTCAGGTAGAGCATGAAGCTCTTCTAAAGGTAGCCCTCAGGCTCCAGGTTAGATAGAATGAGACACGTAAATGAGGCCAGTGTGGACCTCAGTTCAAGATCCCTGCCCTCTCTCCACCCACATCTCTGCTGACCTTTGTTAACTTATGACAGCACCCCAGATCTAGTAAATGAGCCTGTTTGGCTAAAGAAAAAGAGATTTAAAAAAGGGAATGTGGATGAGTTAGCATAACTTATATGGAAACTTCCTGCCTCCATTAATAAAATAAGGCCCAAACACTGTAAGGTTGGATTGGGGTGGAGGAAATAGGATATTACCACACAGCAAGGGGCAGCTGCATTTCAGAGATTGATTCTTTGCTCCTGGGGACTCACTTTCCTCCCAAGCTACTCAGACACTGTGTTATAGAACCAAGACATAAACTTCACAAATGTCTCCAGAATTCAAACTTTTACCATTACATGACAGTAACTGGTAAATAGACAAGTAAGTTTGTAAGGTATATGGGTTAGTTAAGATAATGTTACTCACTATAACAACCCCAAAAAATGTATGAATGGTCCAATCACAAAAAAGAGTTTTTTAAAATTTGCATAATGTCCAAAAGAGATATTCTTGATTGGTAGGCAGAGCTTCTATAACTGGTGATTCAGGAACCCAGGTTCCTTCTAGCCTGTGGCTCTTCTTTTCTCATGTGCCTTCCAAGGTCAACATGTTCATCTGCCTCTAAGCTAACAGAAAGAAAATACAGAGGATCTCTCACAGGAGGTTTTTATGGGTCAGGCCTAGAAGTGATACATATCATTTCCAACCACAATTCACTGACCAAAATTCAGTCATATGTTCACACATAACTACAGGGAAGGACAGAATATGTAGCCCAGCTGCTGTGTTCCAAGAAGAGAGAATGGGTTTGGTAGATAGCTAGCTTGGCTCTGTTGTAGTATAGTTTCCTTCTCTTCCACTTAGGGTTTCCCAAGAGGTATGATTTCCCATATGCTCTTGGCTGGCTTTCTTTTGGTGGATGCCATCTTTCTCTTGCCACCTGTCTATACTCATCAAACTATAGGCCAAAGTAAGCAAGATCAGGAGACACTGGATTTCCTATCCTGCAATGTAAAGAAATTTTCCAAGTTCTAATTTCCCATATAAGGACTCACCTCATTCCCGAAAAATTGACGCTGGTATCGATTACACCTTTCAGGAGGAGCTAAACCTTCAACTTCAATAATAAACACAACATTATATATGGAAAAAACTTAAACAGTAACAAGAAGTAGTCGGTATATCACACAACCTGTGGCCCAGGATGAAACCACAAAACCCTTATACTTATGAGTGAGTTACTTCGTAAACGTAACCATCAACAGCTACGGTCAAATATGCTAAGGGTCAGACATTAAGAATTCCTTTCATTTTTCCCTTGTTTGAAGGCCAGATAACCAGGGAGAATCTCAGAAAAGTACTTGTCAATACTCAGCTTTACATTTCTGTGAAAAGAGATTACCCATCCTGTCTGGATAGCATGGCCTCTTCATCTCATGTGACACATCTCAGAAGTATTTCAAGCCACATCATGATTTTGTTGGACCAGCTGGTCCATACCAAGCCCCTCTAAGGAAACTCAACTGTGATTTTCATCCTAACAATTCTCATCTTCAAAGCAAAATATTTCCCACCAAATATATCCAGGAATCTCAGTGCTATGTGGCCAACTGCAATGAAAATTTGTTGCAAGGTTTGTTATATTAATTATAACAGCAGTGCAACAGCCAAACAGAAAACAGTTTGGAAGTAAGTTAGGTATCCTATTTATTTTTCCTAATGCTCAATAACTTCATTTCCAGATCCAAAGACTAAAGAATTAGTTAAACATATTTTTCATCTATATCTTTATTACAGGCCCTGTTGCCCTCTTGTTCAGTGAATGAAGATGTTCAAAATTTAGTCATCACTAGGTAACATATATGGTTACAGGTATTTTGTAAAACATTCTCCCAGAAAAGTCTTCTCCCTCACCAACAAGAACTTGGGTTTAAAGCATTGTTAAATTCATATAGACTCTACCATCTATTTATGAAATTCTGGATACATCTTCGGAAATGTGAACATTCCCATCCAGGAGACACAAAGGCCCACAGATATAACCCTAAAACACTGTGCCTGCTTCAAGTGGATTCCTATTGGTTGTTGATAATTTCACACCAAATTCTTCAAGCACCCAGATTATATTTCATGAAGTAAAGGGAGCAGGTGAGATGCTTTTAGATGAAGATAATGCTGAATACAAACTGATGATATTTTGGTTTTTTCATAATTCACACCTGAAAAACCAGAGGATTCCAGAAAATCAATGTCAGCTGCTGGATTATAAAATTAATGAGTTAAGAGGTTAAATAAATTGGAAAAATAATAGAAAAAAAGTGCTTCAAAGGGTGAATGTGGTAGTTCCACTATGAATAAAGGCTTCAAGGACCAAATATTATAACAGGAGAGTGGAAAGAAAATAGTCTACTAAAAGATTCGGTAACCAAGCCCTGAAGGTTGGGCAATTAGCCGGTTAAGTTACAATTTTAATAGTCCAGAAAAGTGTCTGCAGCTGTGTAGGATCACGTAGCCCATAAACAGGACATCAGGCATCTCTTCTCTAATTGCCAGGGCTGAATTCCAAGAACTAAGGAGATACTCAATAAGCTCTTAATTCAATGCTTCCACTTAAGGAGTACAAATTTGTTTCATTTCTCCTTTCTGGAATTCAGCTTTATGTTGAATTATCAAGTAAATGCCATGATGATAGAAGTTGCTTTTGACTTTGATCCTTTCAATGAATCTGAGAGACATAACCAGAACACCAATTCTCAGAGATCCAGTGGCATCTCCCTGCCTAGGTAAATGAAAATTACTAGTTGAAAGTCAGTAAGAAATGCAGTCGTGAAGAGTCATGACTTCCCTCGTAAGCAGTAATTTGACAGAGTATCCATTTATCTGTCCTTTTATACATCCATTCAATCAATTGTTTATTAAAACCATACAATACTCATTAATACATTGAGCCATGGATGAAAGGGACACAAAGGATGCCACCAATATGGGAGTTCTCAATCCAGCTGCAAAACAAGCTGAAAAGGATACAGAAATACTGACAAGCTATCACAGTCAAGTACAAACTGAATTCAACGTATGAGAATGGTTAATGGGAGTTGCCAGAGGGATAGGAGATGCTGAAGGCTCCATCATGGAAATAGGTGTAATAGAGATGACAGCGAGGAACTAGAAGGATCTTTCCAAATAGAGACAACAGTTATTTTAGTTAGCCATGGCTGTCCCAACTCAGGGTGGAAATGCTTCCAAAAATCTTATCAATTATTTCTAACTTTATCTTAAGTTTTGGCTCCCATCTTCTTGAAGGACATCAACCAACCATTTAAATAAAGCACAGATCCACCATGATTGAAAAACAATCATAAGATAAGATAAACAAAAGCAGAGAGCCATCAATCAATCAGAGATGCTGCACTTTGAGGAATGTTTGACCAAATTAGTGCTAAAGCCTTTTATTAAGTCCTCCACAAAATAAAGTCTACTGTTTTAACATCGATCAGTTTTATGCCCATTTACCAAGAGTAATTATAATTGTGCCCTACCATTATGCAGACTGTTGTAAGTGACTTTATACATAATTACATAATTAGGTTAAGCATTACGACCCTCTTCTGTTTTCCAGTCTCCATGGTCAATTATCAAGCAGTTGATAATGAATGACCACTCTAACCATTGACTCTTAAGAAATATATTCAAAATTTGGTGTTTGAGCCATATGATCAGGAGTGTGGACACTCCTTGTGAGGAACATACTGATTTCCTTAAAACCACCTGATGGGTCAGTGTCAGAAACACGGACCAAGTCCATTAAGAAAATGGAAGAGAAATTTGCACAGAGAAAGAAAACAAATTCTTGAAAAATTTTAGGTAAACTTTTTAATTTAGAATAATTTTAGATTGATCAAAAAGTTGCAAAGATAGTACAAAGAGTTCCTGTATACCGGTCACCCTTTTTGCCTATTGTTAACATCTTACAATAGCATGGTACATTTGTCAAAACTAAGAAACTGCCATTGGTACATTTTGGTTAACTAAACTTTAGACTTTCTTGGATTTCACTAGCTATTCCACTAATGTCCTTGTTCTGTCCCAATATCCCATCCAGTGCACCATGTTGCATTTAGATGTCTGCCTTCCCAGTCTCCTCCGACCTGTGACATTTTCTCAGTCTTTCTTTTTTTTTCCCCCACAACCTCGACGGCATTGAGGAGTAGTGAAAAGGACTCCTGTAGAATGGCCCCCAATTGGGTTTGTCTGATTTTTTTCCTCATCATCAGACTGGGGTTGTAAGACTTCAAAGGTCCTTTCATCACATATCTGGGTACATGGTAAGCACATGACATCACTGGTGATGTCATTACTTGGTTTATCACTTGAGTAAAGCGATGTTTGGCATGCTTCTCCACCGTGAAGTTACTATTTTCCCTTTCCATACTCTGTCTTTTGGAAGCAAGTCACTAAGTCTAGACTACACTTGGGGAAAAGGAATAGGATTAAGCTCCCTGTCTTGGAGGGGTAGTATCTACATATATTCTTTAAATCCATGAAGTCTGAGGGAGAACAACATTTAGTTCGTTCAGCTTTCATGGGAATATCTACATTCTCCTCCATCCTATTTTTCATAACCACGTGCCCATTACTTCACTTGGAACAGGACCCTCCACAACACTCAATCTGTCAGAACCTCCTGCGACTGTGTCAGGAAATGGACAATATCATGTTGCTCCAATGACTGTTTTGCCATCAGCAGTGGATTCTGGCTGCTGAGAGGTGAAGGGGAAGGAACTTGGAGACAGTTCCTTGGAGAGAGAACTCGCATTCAAACTCAAATGTGTGCAGTAATTAGGTATGATGAGCTGTAATTTTCCAACTTCCTTTTGCAAAGCAAATTACTTTTTGAGTTGAAATGTTCTCTGGCTTTCCTTCCCTTAAGTTTGGCCTTGTATGAAAGTCCTCCTTTTCAAAAAGCCAAATTTGTTTCATTTTATCCTATAACTAATTTAACACTAATTACACAATGACTACATTAGGCTTCACTGGACTATAACACACTGTGGAACGAAAACTCATCTGTCAACCTGAAAAGTGTAAGTAAGCCTAAGAGCGTGTTCGAAAATTAACCTCTGAGAGGCTGCCCTTGAGCATTAGGCTGGTTGAGACAGGGATGCAGAACGCTGTGCGTTCTGGCTGTCAATACAGCAGACACTTTTAGAAACGTGGATTCCCCTTGGAATCCATGAGAATTCTCCAAATGGATCGGAATCTCAGACTTTAGTTCTGTAATACAACTATTGTCAGATACATGAGTCACCCTTACAATATGCAAATGAGGAATTTTCTAATCTTTTTGTTTGTTTTTTAAAATATGTCTAGGAACAAGGAACTCAGCATCACCCAAAGCAGCTTGCACCGCTGTTTGAAACTCTAATCTTAAAGAAGGTCCTCGTCAGAGGTGGCTATTTCTTTGTCATTTACACATGTACACGTTTGCCTAATCTCTATTTAAAGGGAATAATTAAATTTATTTTTAAAATAACCCACATTCATGTATAATTTTTTGCATTGAAAAACATCTGAGAAAGTAGATGTTAATGGTTGTTATTCCTGAGCAGCGGCATTACAAATAACTTTGTTTTACTCAATTTTCTAATTGTTCTAAAATGACCATAGCCTTCCTCTAAAATAGAAAATGGTAAAAGCAAACGAGAACATAAAGGGGAGGGAAGCAGGTAGTGGGAAATGCACGAGCCCAGAAATTCCTAGTATCCTTGGGGTAGGAACGCACTTACACTGAAGAGACACCTCTACGGTGATTAATATTCTTGCCTTCTATTTTACTCATTTTTGCACTGATTCAACAAATATTTATTGAGACCCAAAAACAAGCCAAGAGTTCCGCTAGGCACTAGGAATACACAATTAGTGATATACAATTTGTGCCCATGGCACAGCAGTAGAGACAGACATGAAAACAGGTAAGTGCAGGCTGTTCTAGAGTGAAGGTTCACAGCCACTGCATCCAGTTGTGCTGTTTGTGCTCTGCTCGGTGGTGCCAGGTCGAAGATAGCACACCTGCCATCACAGTCAGCATTGATTTGCACACTTACTACAACAATTTTCCAGCATTTGACAAAGTGTCTCCAGGAGGTTACACCGTTTCCTCACTGACGCAGAGGTACATAATAGGTTAAAGGCTGTCCTAAAGACAGGCTCACTGAGTACTATGGGAATATTAGGGAAGAGTCACTTAGCTTTGCTTCAGGGGCAAGAAGTTTGTGATATTATGATATTTTATATATATACTTTTTATATTTTATATATATATATATATGTTTTTGTCCATGGTTCCTGACTCATAACTTCCACAGTGTCTGTTACAATAAACAGAATCCCTCTCTCTGACCTTCTCCTGTCCTCCTTTCACCTGCCCAAGGCAGGACTCTAATCTGATTGTGGGTCCTAAGTCCCTCGTTCCAGACAGAGTCCTGCCCCATACCCTGGAGGAAGGAATGCTACACAGAGAGGCCAGGAAGAATCTGATCAGACAGCCCTGGCTGGGTTTAGATAATGCCCTTTTTGTCCCATCACATTTCAACACGGTTGTCCATGCTTCAGTCATGCTTGTCCAGTGAAGTCTCCATAAAAGGCCCAAGAGGACAGAGTTCAGGGAGCTTCCAGAGAGCTGCACACATGGAGGCTGACAGGAAAGTGAATGAGAACCCACCCACATGCCGGGAGGGCGGCGCGCCCCAACTCCGCAGAGACAGAGGCTCCTGTGCTCAGGACCACTCCAGACCCTGCCTCATTTATCTCTTCCATTGGTTGTTTATTTGTATTCTTTAAAATATCCTTTGTAATGAATCTCTAAACATGTTTCCCTGAGCTCTGTGAACCGCTCTAGCAAATTAATTGAACCCAAAGAGGGAGAACCCCAACTTGAAGCCGGCTGGTCAGAAGTTCCAGAGGCCTGGACTTGTGGCTGATGTCAGCGGAGGAGGGACAGTCTTAAGGACTGAGCCCTCAACCTGTGGGATCTGATGCTATTTCCAGGTAGATAGTGTCAGAAGTAAATTGGAGAACACCCAGTTAGTGTCTGCTGCAGAATGATTGCTTGCTTGGTGGTAGGGAGACACATCCCCCTCTTTGGTCACAGACATCTTCTGTGTTGATTGCTGGTGTTGTTGAGTGACAGAATAGGAAAAAGCACACTGAGTGTTGCTTTTTACACTCACAGAAGGTAATGCAGAGAACAGGCTGGGGAGAGAATGCTGAAACTTTGCCCTAAAGCCAAGAGGTGTTCATTTATCAAACAAGCAAGGCAAAAGAGCAATGCAACTTGCCTGAGAGCCCCAAGTACATGCAGGGGAAAAGCAAAAGACGATCTGGGAAAGCAGGCCTTGCTGGGGAGTTTAGGTTTCATCCTGTAGGCAATGGAGAGCCTCTGAATTTAAGGCCTTTTTTCTTGTGCTCAATATGTTGAGTGAAAAATGAGTAATTGAATAAATGAATGGATGAATGAGTGAATAAATGAATGTGTAAATAAATGAATGAAAACCTAATTGGTTTATTAATAGTTAATGGATGTTTAGAACTGATGCTGTGAACAGATTATGGACAAATTCTTCTCTTCCCTGACTTTCTCCAGTCATTACCCAAATCCTTCCACTTTTGCCCATTATGGGGGGCCATCCACAGGCACAGTATTAAAAAGTATGTATGGCAAACTCTGCACCCACCAGGACCCCACAACCAGGAGACACTTGCAGTCTGCACAGGTGTACTGGACTTTTGTGTGCCAGTATGTATCCACGTACAAATATGCAAATGCATACACACACAGGCACAGACATGCAAATGCACACACACACACACACTACTTTTCTGAGATATGCTCTTCCCTTTCCCTACCACCTGGCCACTGTGGGTGCAGCCATATTTACACAGCTTTAACCTCCCCACTGGCCCCAACTGACGTGTCCAGGGGTGGGCAGCTCATTCAAGATGGGCCAGTCAGTCCACTTCTCAGCACTATTGAAGCTGGTGCCCCTCTCTGGGTGCCTTGACTGTATCATGTTAAACTCAGGAACTGTTGGCAGCATGAGGCAGGATGTGCAGGGAGTTGACAGGGGAGCCAGAAGAAGGCCATCTATAGCAAAATGAAAAGTGAACTAAGGTATACAGAAAAGCAAAGACAAAAAAAAAACTGCATGAGTCCTACCTGGACTTAAGCGGTTCATTCAGGAGAAACGGACCCACTTTAGCGTCTGGTGAGAAAACTTTGTATCTCTATATAATAAATTCCTTTTTATATGTAAACTGGAGTTAAGTTTATTTTACTAAACCCAAAGTGTGGTTTAAGCTGGGTTTGCTGGGATCCAGAAATGCACATCAGTTACTTGCAACCAAATGAACCCTAATCATGCCAATGGTGAGGTGGCACCTAGAGAAAAGAAAAAGGACTTTGGACACTGTGGGTTTGGATTATGTTTTCGCCACCTACTGGATATACACCCCTTCATGTGCCCTCTCAGAGACTCTCTGAGTTTCACGCAGTACTCCTCCCACAATCTTGTTGTGGGAACAATAATAGAAATCATGACTATAAAGTCCCTGGTATCCTGCCTGGCAAATAGTGGATGCTAAATAAATGGGAGTTGCTATTAATACTACTATGCCTACATTAAAAGACCCTCTTTAACACAGTTGCTTAATTCTGAGTACATAAGAAATTGACAGGCTTATGGTTATTTACGAGCACAAGTTTGCTTTCTAGTCCCACCCTCTCCCCGCAAAAAAAGCTCTGCTAGGCCTCCTTATCCTTGCTGGACCGCACTGTGAACAGAATCCAAGAGAAGAACTCCCACTTCCTGCCCCATCACCTCCCTTAATGTCCAAGCCTCCAGGAAAGCATTGTCATTCTTTATGGCTATGACAAAAGTTAGACACTGGGTTTTAGATTTTAGCAAGTATATTTTTAACCCTTGCACTGGCACTCCAATGCTGAACGTCAACAGGCACTCCTAGAGCAACCAAATAAAGGATATTTAAGATGCTACTTCTCGCTGCCTTTGTTTTTGAAGCGTAATTATAATGTAGTCATTGGTGCTGATTTGTAGAGGGCCAACAGTGTGCATGGTGCTAGGTCCTCAAGACCTTTTGTGGCTGGACACAAATGGAACTGAGCCCACCCAGGAAAAGTTGAGAGCCACCTTCTGAAAGAATTCCTGAGAATTTCTAGAAGAAAGATTACATTGACACCCCGGAGAATGATAATAATGTCAATGTGACAAGAAATTCAGAGATGACTGTTTAGTATGACACCACAAACACTGGAAGAGGCACACACTTCTCAATGTAAGAAGAAGATACCAAATTAAGACCAGCAGAGCATGTCTTGGCTATTCTTGTGCTGAAAGCTCACCCACGGAGATATACAACAACTTTCTAAAGTACAGATTCCCCAGGCCCATCCAGGACCACAGAATCAGAAGGCCCTAGGGTTGAATTTCAGGCATATGAACATTTTAAAGCCCCATGACATTCTTTGTTTTTGTTTTTTTCTACGAACCTAGATAAAGGAAAAAATGAAGGAAGAGGTGTCCCGTTTAATAGTCAAGAAGGAAACTTTAGATTGAAACAAAGTAAACAAGAGTTTTGAATACCTCTTGTGTCCCATGTGAAGTGTTAATAATTGCACAGTATACAATGTTTGATACGCACTAAAACATATTCTGAGCTTTGGTTTCCTCTTCTGTAAAATAGAGAGACTGCCTACTTTGGAGGCTTTAGTAAGAATTAAATGAGGTGATTGCATAAAGTATCTAGCTCATAGAAGTTACAAAACTTGCCCAACAAAACAAAGTTAGTCACAGGGAAAACTGGAAATCATAGCCAGGTCAATCTGATGCCAAATAAACCTTACTTCATGCTTTATTCCCTACATGTTCAGACTCCCATTGGGAAAAAAAAGGTCCTCAAATAATGAGAAAGAAAGGAAAACAAAGTCAGTCACTACAGCAGAGACTGCTGGTTTCTCCCCTTCTTCCTTAATAACAGACCAATTTTAGTAGGGATTCCCAGCAGTCACCCTGGAATCTAGGGTGTTCTCAAGGAAGACAACCACACATCACAACATTAGGAGTGAGTGTGGGCCCCAGGACTACTTACCTCCAGACTTCCTTATGTAAGAAAGAATAAAACAGGGACTTTAGTTTTGCATTATCCACAGCCAAATTTCATTCTAATCAATACAGTCACACAGAGAAAGTCTTCAACAAGACTGTGATGATGACAATTGATAAATCGTTAAGCAAATGGTCCAAGAAACACAAAAACCTCTAAGAAAGTATTTCTGAGGCCAGATGAAAAAAGATGACTGGTTGCAAACTATATTAAGGTTCTCTAGGGAGTCTGAACCAATAGGAAATCAGAACCAATATATACACATATATGTGTGTGTGTACATATATTAACAGATAGATAGATGGGGTGGGAGGAGAGAGAGAGATTTATTATGGAATCTGGCTCATGCGATCATGGAGTCCCACAATCTGTCATCTGGTAGCTGGAGAACCTGGAAAGCCATTGGTGTAATTCGGTCCACATCCAAAGTTCTGAGAACCAGGGGAGCTGATGGTGAAACTCCCAGCTAAATCTGAAGGCCTGTGTACTTGAGGAAGGAGGGAGCTCTGCTGGTGTAAGTTCCAGAATCTGAAGTCCAGACAACCTGGTGCTCCAACGTCCCAGCTCAAGAAGAGAGAATAAATTCATCATTCTTTTGCATTTTTGTTCTATTCGGGCCTTCAGCAGACTGGATGATACACACCCACATAGGTGCAGGTATATCTTCTTTATTCAGTCTACTGATTCAAATGCTAATCTTTCCTAGAAACACCCTCACAGGCACACTCAGAAATAATGCTTTACCTGCTATCTGGACTTCCCTTAGCCCAGTCAAGTTGACACATAAATTAACCATATCAACGAACTGATTGGAAAACACAAACAAATGACCCTTGGGCATTAGCACTAGAACTAAGATTCAAATCCAGCTTTGACATTTACTAGCTGTATAATCTTAAGTAAGTTATTTTAATCTTTCTGAGCCTCACTTTTTTGTTGTTATTAGTTGGTTTGTTTTATTTTGTTTTAGCTGGAATAAACTAGAATAATACTCAAAAAACAGAGATAAAATGAAGCTTAAATTAAATGAGAGAGGAAATGCAAATAACCTAGTATAATGACAATAAATTCTAGGTTCCCTGCTTGTTTTAGTGGTATATTAAATTCTATTACTCTCATTTATTTATTTCCCTTCCTATAAAAGAATTTTAGGTAGAAAAGTGACATGATCTGACTTAAACACCAACCTTATTACCATGTAGAGAATGAATTTGAAGATATATTCAAGTAAGAGATGATTGTGGCTTAGACTAAAATTGTAGTAAAAGAGATAGAATTGAGTGGATCTGGGATGTATTCTGAATGTGGAGTCCACAGGGTTTATTGACTGCTTAGATCAGAAAAGTAAAATAATCAAAGAAAAGTCCTAAAAAACTGATTTAAGCAACTGGTGGATGTTGATGCCATTAACTAGGAAGATAAGGAAAATGGGTAGAAAATCAGGTGCTTAGTTTCAGACATAGCAATCTGGATGCCTATAAGATATTCAAGTGAAGATGTCAAATTGTCAGAGGCATACGTGTAGGATGACATAACTAAAATATTTTGAGAGAGAAATGGGTGCTACTAATAATCATAACAGGACAGCAGGTGTAAAGCAAAGCTGTCCCAGAAAACTGGAATGTTTTGTTATCCTAGATAGATGAGTCTAGAGTTTTATGGAAAAGCCAGGACTACAGGAGTAGCTGGGGCATCACTGTTCATGACATATATGACATATACATGGTATGTGACTGAGGAAGATGCCCCAGGAAGTGTATACAGAGAAGAAAAGAGAAAGGAACCAAAGACATAGACTTGAACTTTCCAGCATTGATAAGTCAGGCAGAAAATGAGGAGCCGGTAAGAAGATTGAGGAGAGCAGTAGTCCTCACCCGAGGGCACCATACGTTGGAAGGTGACTAAGTGGCATCTGGGTATAAGTATAAATAATTCTGAGCATATCACTACCTCCAGCCTTTACAAAATCACAATAGGTGTCACTCAAAGGTCCTTCATTGCAAACAACACTGATCACGATGATGTTTCTGATAAGTTCTTCCAAGCTACAGAGAACAGAGGAATTTTTTTTTTAAAGTGAACAAATGAAAGAAATATCCAACAAAGTAAAGATTCGCGAGGAAGTGCACATCCGTGCTATGTTTATACTCTAGCACAACCTAGTGGCCCTGTGTTTAACAGGCAGGTCTAGACTAGGATAGAGGGGACGCACGCCACTGTTAAAAGTCCATCTTCACAGTCTCAGTCCACCACTGTGACTTCATGGTGCTCACCTGGATCCTGGGATTAGCAGCAAGATGAATGTCAGAATGCCACTCAGAGAAGGGCTCAAACATCCTTCGGGAAAGATATTTTTAGGAAAACAAAAGTAGTCTCATGTGTCATTTTGAAATGGCAGTAGTTATTTTTTAGCAGTCAAGACACTAACTCAGGTCTTCCTCGCTTGATGTGCCAGGCAGGTGTTTATCCACAACCCAGTGGTGAGCTGTTAACTCTAAAGCAGCCACAGTTTTTTCTAAGCTTTTCACATTACAGTATATCATGGAGCTCAATAAAGATACTCCAACAAAAAAGCTCAATTCATTGAAAGCTCAGGCCACTCTGAATCTCATCAGAACTGGGTCCCACATGAATTCACTCAGAAATAGACTTGTTTAAGGACCTTAGCATTGGTATGCTCTGGTATACCAATACCGAGGTATGACAGAATACAAATTGGCACGCACTTACACAGTTCTGAAGTGGGCAAGCATGGTGTGAGTTGTCATTTGCACTAAGCTCAGCCAGCACACGGTTATTTTACTGACCACCTTGCAGTATGTGGTATCCTTAAGCCAGGAAGGTCTACAGCTTCAACGAGATTCAGATGCATGAAGCTGACTGTGACATAAGTGAAAAGACCCTTCCTGGAATCTCCCAAACTTCTCTTTGTTTTATAGGCCAAGCTCTTGGAAAGGAACTCTCATCATGGAAGTAAGATATCTATATCATATGGAGGTCAAGTTAACATTTGGGCCACAATGAGCTTAGTTCGTATTGCTTTTCACAAATGCAGGTCTCCGGGAATTCCATTAAATCAACAACAGAGTGTATCTCCAGCAGATGCGCACCCACAGGCACACTGGGGGAGAAGATGGAGGCCACCTCCCACAGGTGCAACTAGAAATGACACCTCCGACCTCTTTCTTCTGGACCCCTGCCAAGGCAGAGTGCAACTTACTTCCCCTGAGAGTCCAAGGCTGAAGACACAGAGCCACTATCAAATAACCAGCTGCAGATCTTAAATATAACATCATCTTAATATTTCAAATGGAAAAATGGCATACATGTTCTATATAAAGAGTTCCTTAATTGGATTGTTCAACAAGACTAGAAACAACTATTGGATTCCCATTTCAGCCAAGATTGTAAATAATTTCAATTTGTTAAGCCTCAGTTATTAACAAATATAGTCCTTGCAATGTCAGTGTTGTTAACGCACATATTTTATTTCAAGTGTAGTTAATGATTTACGTGTAGAATGCTCTTAATTGTTGTTTGGCTTTACAATAATTCTCAGCAATTTCAAAGAACCAATGTAACACAAAGCACCTTATAAACATATATTACCAGTCTTTCCTTCCGGGCATGAAAAATGAGAAACACTGTAAAGTTGGGTCATTTTTCTAAGACTCTCCAGCAAGTTTGAAAAAAGGCTGGAAAACTCAAAATTGCCTAGTATAATAAAATGGCACTATTGAGAAGAGATATTCCCACTTGTTCACGTCACATAGTGAGCGTCTGTCATGGACTAGCAACTGTGTTAGGTGTGGCAGGACATTAAAAGATGAAGAAGAAAGTTTCCTGGACTTTTAAGAGCTTAAAACCTAGGGTGGGGCACAGTAATGCAGGTACTCAAATATCTAGACTCCAAGGCAGCCTTTGGCTAGCCCTGTAAAACAGGTGTGAGGTACTATACGCCATGAACAGAAATTGGAAAACCTGCAAGGCATCTCTGAGGCAACAGCTAGGAGCTGGGACATGAAGCCCAAAATCCGCCTGGCTCCATTGCTGGCAGACTCACCACTTATTAACAGGGACACCATTTCCTCCTTTTAGATTGTTTCTTGATTTTTCCAAGGGGAGACACGTTTTTGAAGTATGAGAACAAAAGATAGTGTTTTAAAAATATGATCCTGATATTTTAAGGGAGAATTTCCTAAAGTTAAAATTCCCTTACCCAAAAGAAATAAACAGGCAATTTACAAAAGCAGAAATGCAAATGGCTAATAGGCTTATTTTAAAAAGCGTTCAATCACATTAGTAATCAGAGAAATGCAAATTAAAATGAATTACCATCTTTCCTCTCTCAAATGGGCAAAGATTTAAAAGCATGATAAAATCCAGCCCTGGTGAAGGCGAAAGGAAATGGGCATTTTCCTACACTGCTGAAAAGAGTGTAAATTGCTACAACTTTACTGGATGGGCAATTTAGACATACTTAATCAAAAGCCTTTAAAATGTACAGACTCTTTGACCCTACAATTTTACTGCAATTATTCCCAAGGGATGAAGATAAATATCTATTTGCAAGGATCTCCATCACTTTATCACTGTTGCTAGTCGTGAAAAACTGAAAACACTCTAAATGTCTAATATTAAGTAAATTGCTGTAATACAATGGAATAATGTTCAATCACTGACAATGATGTTGTTGCAGGAAATTTTTATTAACGTGAAAAGATATTCATGTTGTAACATTAAATGTACAAAATTCATTTGTAGCATGTATATATATGGATAAATGCAAAGAACAAGATCTGGAATGATATAAACACCCACGTATTGCATTATCAGCCTTTCTGTCAATGGGCAGTCTCCATTTGCCAGCAGACATGAAGGTGAATTTCTTTACTTGACAATTCAGTGCATGCCTTTTGCTTTTACATAAGTGCCTTCCCCAACCTGATTTCCCAGGAAACTTCTACGGGTCTTCAAAATGACATTCAAATGTCGTTTCTTCTCTAAATATCTCTCTCACCCCCTTATCAAAGATAGCAAGCCAAGGGAAGCAGGCATGAGGCTTCAGATTCAACAACAGTTGCTCCTTGCCTACTGTATGTCAGTCTCTGTGCTTGGTAAGGCAAAAGGTCTTCCAATCCCTACCTCCTGCCCTGATGGCTTTCAAAAGAGAAATACCTGGGTAAGTCATTCAGACAGCTCAGTTCACTCCTTATGTCTCTCTCCTGGGAGAATAAAAGATAGGCCTGTCACAGACACTAATTATGGCGCAGAGTTTTCATAGCTTGTCTGTGTTGGGAAAACTCAGAGTTTGTTTACTAAGCAAACCTCTGCTGGAGGAGAAAGAGAGGAAGGGATGGTCCTTGATGCAGTAACAACTATTTCTTCTTGCTCTTCCCCATCCATCCTGTCCCTGCCAGGCTCGTTCAGAAACAGTTTGCAGAATCGCACACTGTTGTGAGTACCAGGAATCCTACACATCCTATAGTTCTAACTTCTCACTTTGAACATGAGAATTCCAGGTCCATAAAAAAAGTGAAATGATTAACCTTAGGTCCCACAGCTAGTTCTTGAGCAACCTGGTGGGCCAAGTCTACTACAGTTGACCCTTGAACAGCATAGGCTTGAAACGTGCGGGTTCACTTACACGTGGATTTTCTTCCACCTCTGCGGAAACAGGAAAAACAACTCCTCCTCTCCCTCCTCCTCCTCAACCTACTCAACATCAAGATAATGAGGGTGAAGACCTTTATGATGATCCACTTACACTTAATGAATAGTAAATATATTTCTCTTCCTTATGATTTTCTTAATAACATTTTCTTTTCTCTAGCTTTCCTTAGTACAAGAATACAGTGCATAATACATATAACATGTAAAATATATGTTAATTGACTGTTTATGTTATCAGTAAGGCTTTCAGTCAACAGTAGGCTAAAAGAAGTTAAGTTTTGGGAAATCAGAAAGTTATATTCGGATTTTCGACAGCACCGGAGTTGGTTCTCCTAACCCCCACGTTGTTCAAGGGTCAACTCTAACTCTCTCCCAAGTGCTATTTGCTATTATCAGAAGTAGATTTACCATGACTCTTATGCAGCTTAAGCTTTGGAATCCCTCACTGTATGGGATTCTTTCAAAATCTGAGTGGACTCTTAGCCATGTGTTTACATAAGCATATGTTCTAGTATAATTTGCAGGAGGTAGGTATTTTAACCACAATTAAGACCCCTGTTTGGGTGACATTGGAGTTGAGGATCTATTTATCCTGGGGGTAGTGGGATTTATTTCTATGATTTGCAGTAACTTTTGTGCATAGGTAAGTGACTGCTAGCCAAATGGTTGTAGCAATGGCTCCCAAGTGCGTTCCTACCTGTGCAGACTCAACCAGAATCATGACACAAAGGTCCCATCATGATGGACACGTTGTCTGCAGCATCTAGCACTGGATGTGAGTCATGGAGGAGAAACAAGGCATGCAATGGACAGAGCCAGAAGTCGTTCTGTGAAATGTTCTTTCAAAACTTACAGCTCTTTAAGCTTGATAGAGGTTTTCTCAAATTTGATAATAATTCTAAATGTTTACCTGATATTACCCAAAAAACAAATTGTGGAGCTGAAAGAAATTTTTCTTTAATTATCAATAGTAAAAAATAAATTTTGATCAACCATGCTAAAGAAGAGGTTGAATCATTCTTATATTCTCTATAGAAATGGTGTTATATAAAATTTCATATGAATAGGGCAATCAAAGAAAACTCAGCCACAAAAGATACAAAAAAAAAAAAAAGATTAAAAAGAAATGCCAGGAAGTCAATTTTAAAATACATTATTTTTTTGATTTTGTGAAACTTGGTATTTGTCAGCTTTTTAAAAATCATTACTTTGTAAAGTTTTCTTATTCTAGATAAATATCCCCATTCATACTTAATTTTGTACATGTAGTTTTGTACTCTTTTCCTTAAAGAGAGATCCATAGTTGTATAAGCTTCAGGCCCCACAGAACCTGGGTCCCCTCGATTGCCATTATTATAATACTGTATTTTATATTAACAGCAACATTTAATGAGTACCTACTCATTATACCAAGGAGCTGTAGTAGATATATGCTCTCTTTCGTTTTATTTTATCCTTTCAGGCAACCAATATCCATTTTATAGCCAGAGATCTTTAATCAAAAAAGAGACGGATCCTAAATATGATGTTCTCACTTCAACATTCTCTCCCCTCCTTGTTAGCTAAAGATCTCAGAGTATTTTCCAATCATTTCTCTGAACCTCCATGTATTCCCATTTTACAGGAAGGAAAACTTAAGCACATAGATGTATCTACATAAAGAAAATTAATGGTGAGCTTTGAGTCCCTGACTTCCTAAGTTAAGGGTATATCAATGCCTTAAGGGACTACAGGAAGTATTTATAGGGTCCACTCTGACCTCTTACACCCTGGAGCACTAAATCATTCTTCAAAGGTGAGGCTAGCTTATGTTTTCATGTCTTTAAGCAATAAAACTATCTATAGCTGTATCTATATATTATAAAAATTTTTAAGAGAAAATCCCCATCCCCTTAAACAGAAGACTGCCAAAATCATCTCACCTTTCTTGGTGAGAATGCACACTCATTTTTATGAAAATTAATATTATGTTCAACGTATAAACGTAAATCTCTGCTGAGGCAGAGTTGCCATTCCCTGCTTTTGTCAAAGGAGCTACCTCTACAGTCTTTCCCTTGCTTTAATCTGCTGGTCCCAGAGAGATAATTGGCTTGCAAATCAGATCAAAATCTTGCTTAATTGTTTGTAAAATAGGGGTGCAGCAGCCCTGATTATAGTAGGGTGGGGCTCTCCTTAAGTGGTGTACAGATTTTACAGCAGGGCATCCATTTGGGTTCTCCGCATGCATTAATTGGTCATTGTCTTGGTTCTCAATTCTATTTCAAGAGAGCAGATCTTCCAAGAGAAGTGAATTATAAAAAGTGAGGTACTACTCCATGAGACGCTAGAGTGGGAACCCATGTGGAAGCATAAGACTCTGGGAAAGCCCTGACAGGGCAAAACAGCACCAGTTTGCTCCTAGAAATTCCCGTTTCCCAGGCCATGAAGAAGACGTGAACCAAATACTTTCCGTCCCTCCTCATGAGCCCTACACAGCAGCAGAAGAGGACAGAATGCTGTTGTTAAATGTGAGTAGTAAAGCAATGGTTCCTCTTCCCGTCCCCACTGAGGAATTCTAGAGTGTGGCTTGCATTCTGAAGAGCTTCCTAAATGCTTACAAGAAAGTGATTCTGAGAAGCTCAACATTTTGTTAGGAGTGTAACAGAGGGAATGGCCTGCCTGGAAAAAAACCACAAAAATATTTTCTGTCTCTTTAAAACATCCTCCAGTTCTTTTTGAAAATTAAAGCCTGCATCCCTGCCTCAGGCTAGTGGTTGGGAGGGCAGGGTAAGTCTTTTGTTCTTTGTGCTACAGGAGATGGCTCAGCCCTGACCTGGTGGAGGGAGGTCCTGGGTGGAGGTCTCGGGATTGCCTTCAGAGGGGATGGGACAGGGATGGGACAGAGATGGGACCACCAGGATCATCAACTGTAGTTGAACAGCAATTGCCTGAAGCTGAGAACCCACCCTTTCTCTGTATTTCTGCTTATTACTAGGACAATGGCATTTCAGACTGGAGTCTCCATCCTCCTCATCTGCCAGCAAATTAATAAAACTCTTTCGGTCTCCTCAAACCACTTGTTCTCGTTATTCTGATGAGACCTTGAGGACAAGTGCCGAGCTTGCGGTAACACTAGCACGTTCACAAACACTATCTCCTTTCATCTTCTCAACAGGTAGATATTTTCCCCATTTTACGGATGAGGTTTAAAGAAGCTAGGCAACTTGCCTAAGAGCACATAATTTGCTTGTAGTATTACTAGGATTGGAATTCACTCTCTCTGGGGCTAAAGCCAATGTCTGGCCACTATAGATGAAAACTAAACTCTCTAGCCATGCTGTGGAAGAAACAAAAACAGAATAGAAATCATGGGGGACCAAAGTTGTTTGCAAAATTCTCCTATTTCACCTTGCCCTGTGGTCCTCCGTGCACTTGTAAACCATAGGATGCCACATCCATCTTTGTTTCTGGCAAGCCTGGATCTTGGCGTGCATACACACGCTTGCTGAAAGATTTTGGGGCCTGAATGCTTCCCACAGTGTGTTCTGTTTTTAATCAACTCTAATTGGTCTCCTTCACCCCTTTGTGAGTTATAATACTCTTCGCCTCCAGGCATGTGTCACTCACATAATTCAACAATTCCGCTAGCCTCAGGAATACATCAAAGCAAATAGCATCTATCATTGCCAGTTGGTTCTCAGGGCTCAACTGCACACCACCAGCAAAAAGTGAAGGTGAGTGAGTGGCTCTGGAGAGAAAATGTTTGTCCTGAGATCCACTAGCCTGATCCCTCTATGAGCAACCCTAAGAATTAGAAAGTACAGTGTCTCTATCTTTCTCAGAGAAAGTATTATTTGGACAAAATTACACTGTGCTATCTGGTATTATGCCATTTTAAATTTCAGCCTAAATCAGTAAAATGGTTAAAGGGCTGACTGAATAGAGCAGGGTTCTCAACCTTAGCACTGTTGACATTTTGGACTGGATAATTTTTTACTGGGGCTGTGGGGGGTGTTCTATGCAGTACAGGGCAATTAGCAGATGAGGGTTGTGGGATGTTTAGCCAGTAGCATCCCACCCCCCAATTATGACAACAAAAATTATCTCTAGACATTGCCAAATATCCCCTGGGGGCAAAATTGCCCTTGGTTGACAACCACTGGAACCACATGAAAAGGGAATGCATTCTCCCAAAATCAGATGGAGGTTTCCTACCTCTCTGATTATTACTCAAAGTAGAGTCAAAGACCTTCTGCATTTTATCAACCTTCCTTCTTCAGGCACCCTTAGCATATCATGCATGAAAATCGCTTTGACCATAGGTTCCATGGGTGCATCCAAATGCATTTTGTTCTAAGTAATGGGGCATTTGGCTTTCCTGAAAACAATTCTGTGAATCAAATCTCACAAAGACCAAGCACATGTAATGTAAGCCCCACATTCATCACCCTGTTATCTCTATATATCCAAGCACTTGACAAATACAACAGAGCACTAGATTATAATACACCAGAGAAGTTGCCCACACATCAGCCTGAACACACATATATTTGCACATTTTTATTCATAAAAATTTTGTCCCTGTGCCATTTTGCAGAATTAAATAACAACATGGGGAGAAAAACATTTGGAGGCAAAAATAAAAGTGATTTTTCAGATGAAATTTGAAGAGATGTAGGGCTTAGTGAGCAGGTCACTCTAGAAATACTAGTGTAACCCCAGATACTCCATGTGACTTGTAAGACATACCAAATAAAACGGTATACCTAAAACTAACTCACTTTCACAGACCTTGTTGAATTGGCCCCAAAGACTGTATACCAAGAAAAGATACAAAGAGCCATTAAAAGGAAAAGAGATTGGGTTACAAAAGCATGAGAGACACTTGCTTATTTAATTGAACCTGAGCTTTAAAACTGAGGGATCCATTAATCACATAGAGGCTGTGTTCAAAGCTGCATAGGACCTGGAACATAGTAAGTGCTCAATAAAGGCCTCTGCCTCCTCCTGCTCTCCTCTTCCCTCTTATCTTCTTGCACCTCCTCCTCTTCCTCCTTACCTTCTTCTTTCCCTATGACTAGGTAATAGTTGTCATTATCATCATTATATATTGACATAAATTGGTTTTATGATCCAGGCCAAGAGGTCTCATGGTCTGAATTCCTCAGGAATATTCAGAATACAGATCTAACTAAATGAAGGGTGGTGGCCCCACTAATGTGAGCATATATCTTTACTAGCTCCAAGTAAGGCAATTGGTGTACGTCCTGCTAATTTACTTATGGGGGGAAATCGGTACTGACATAGAATTCAGTCGTCCTCTGGTTACCTAGCGTAGGTGATTTCAGCAGGATATGCCGACAGCCCTAACACTGGGGAATTAAAGGATGCCAAGACTGGGATGAAGTATCTATTACCATCGCTGAATAAAGAATCAGGAACAGTAGCCCTAGTAAAGTTGAGAATATAGCTGAAGTCCTAGAGAAGACTCAAAGCTGATTGTGATCAACACATGCAGAAGCGATGATTCTGGAAGCAAGTCGCAGGTTTGGGCAACTCAATGCAGGGTCTGATATCTTCCAGGAAGATCATAGGGAGGAGAATTTTCTAGGCTTCTCCTATGAATGCCTAAATGTCCTAGGATAAGTAGGCTAACCCCTGGTTAGCACAGAAAAGGCATCTGAATAAGAAATTGGTGGTCTCAGCATGAGAGGATCACAGAATAGGTGCCTTCAGATCAGCCACTACAGAGGAGGGGAAGCTAGGACATACGGCAGAGCTAAACTAGGTTACCCAAGGAGGGAGTGTCTATCTTCTATGAAAGGCCCCTTCTTCCAGGGATATTGAAACACTGAATTCTTTTTGCTAGTCATCATGGCTACATTTCCGATATGGCATGCTCATAATATTAGGAACCCCCTCCAATAAACTTATATCTTCAAGTTTCTGGCTAGTACTCAATCTAATAGATGCATGACCTAACAAAATTATAACTCATATCTTTCCCCAACACTCCTCTCACACAAGGAAAGAATCATGAACAATATAATTTTACCCTAAAGACTATCTAATCCAGTATTTTCTTGAAAGGTCAGAAACCTCCTACTGATAGTATTCGACCTGGATTTAGGTGCCACAGGAGACATAGCATTAAATATCACTGAATTATATAGAGAAAAATGTTTATTCTCAGTAAAGTGTTTATTCTTCTTTTGGGAAATGTCTGTTCAAGTCTGTTATTAGTCTATTTCCAATACCTCTCCCATATTTGCTAATCTTTTTAGAAAACAGAAAGCAGACCTGAGGCTCAGAGATTCCATAGGCAATAGTACCTAGCTGAAGTTTAATAACATTATGTTGTTTATATTACATTTATTTTTGTGGCTACTTCCTATGTGTACTGCTATAGGTGGCTATAAATAAAGTTTCACCTTAAATAAAGTTTCACCTTAAATAAAGTTTCACCTTAAATAAAGTTAATGAATAAATTTACTGAAAAAAATAGTGTTAAGTAAACAATAGCATAGTTGATTCAAAAATATGAAAAAAAAATCATGAAAGTGGCTAAAGGTTAGGAAAAACTGATCTCATCCCTACCATTTATTTTACAGATGAGGAAATTTTGACCCAAAGGGTTATGTGGCTTGCCCAAGGTCACGTAGCCAAGTAGTAGCAAAGTCAGGATGTGTAGCTCTCATTATGCGCAGTCTTATCAGCAATCATGTGTAGTGGATACTTTGGGTGTTCCTACAACATCTCCCCTTCAGCACTAAGGCAGTCATCCTCCAATCGGGGGGAATATTAGTGACTGCCAGCTCCCAGCAGTGTCCTTCTCTGGGAATTGCTATCAGGTAAAAAGTCTCCATAGTCATGTGATATTGTCATATAATAAGAAATATATATTTGAACTTCATTCCCAGTTCCTCACACAGAAATCCTAAAACCCTTATAATTTCCTAAGTGATAGTGGTGATAGGAACATCTTTTGTTAAAATATTTGGTCCTAAGTCCCTGGTTCCTGACACAAGAGCTTCTAAGGCCCTTGGAATCTCCAGAGCTCTAAGCATGTCTTCTTGTATGCCAATGACATGACCAGTGACTGGGGGCCTCTAGATAGCTTCAGGATGGGGACTGGTTGCCAAAAAGACCAAGGCGTGGCTGGAGGATTGGAACTTTCAGCCCCACCTACCAACCTCCAGGTAGAGGAAAGGGGCTGGAGATTGAGTCCATCACCAATGGCCAATGATTTAATCAATCATGCCTACATAGTAGAGCCTACACAAAAACCCTAAATGATGGGGTTCAGAGAGCTTCCAGGTTGTTGAACACATCCACATGCTGGGACGGTGGTGCACTCTAATTTCCTGGGACAGATGTTCTTGTGCCCAGGACCCTTCCAGCCCTCACCATATGTACCTCTCCATCTGGCTATCCATTTGTATCCTTTATAATAAACTGGTAAATGTAAGTTCTGTGAGATGCTCTAGAAAATTATTAAACCTGAAGAAGAGGTGGTGGGAAACCCCTGAATTAATAGTCAATTGATCCCAGTACTCTGAAACTTGTGATTGGCATCTGAGTGGTGGCAGTCTTATGGGATTGAGCCCCTAACTTGTGGGATCTGATGCTAACTCCAGTAGTGTATAATTTAATTAAACTGTGGGACACCCAGCTGGTATCCAGAAAATTGGAGAATTGGTTGTTGGTGTGAGGAAAAATTTCACATATTTGGTGCCAAAAGTGTTGTGTGGATAGAAACAGATCACAGTGGCCATACCCCATATCTGGAAGCAGCTCTCACTCAATCACTGGTCAATGATGCAGAGGAGAAAGTGTACAGCCTTGACCCCCTTGCTGCAGGATGAGACAATTGCTGATCTCCCTGTGGGATCAGCTAGAGCCTGTGTTGTGACTACATTGCCATCCAGTTCCCTCTGCCCAGTCCTACTGCCTTCATCACCCCATGTGTGGATCCAGGCATTCCCAATAAGCTTCCTGCATGCAAATCTTTGTCTCAGAATATGTCTCCAAGGGAACTTGTAAAACATGTTTCCTCTCTATTTCAAAGGAAAATATGAATTACTTATCAGAATACCATATCATTAAAGAGAACAAGGCAAATGCAAGTACATATTAATGTTTTAATTATCTGTTACCAAATTAGAATTTTATAACTCACTGCCAAAGGCTACTATGAAACTTACACAGAAAGAAACCAAATGGAGTACAATATATGCGTTTTAGGGAATTTTTTGTCAAAAATGAATCATCAGGCTATAAATGAGAGCTTAAACTTCAACTTCAGTGTCAATTGAAGATTCAACTCTAGTTTTCCAAGTGACAACTGCAAATTTAGAGATTCAGATACGTGAATATATGTCCACGTCACACAGTGGTTCGTATCTTCCAATATTATTTTAAAGAGTATACCATTTTAAAAGAACTTCAGGCATAATTCCAAAGATAAAAAGTGGATTAGAACATAATAAGAATGTTTCCTCACCTAACAAATTCAACAAACACTTAATAAAGTCCTGCTAAATATTTCAGGGAATATAGACTTGAGTGAGATACTGTTGCTATTATCAAGGAAGGAAGAGTCTATTGAAGGGTTGAAATTCTGTCATTATCTGTTTAAATATTGTTGCTGCCTCATTCTCTCCTCTCCTTCCGGGACTCCAATTAGATGTATGTTAGACCTTTCCAGTGTATCCTCTATGTCTCTTATATGCCCTTCAGCATGTTCAATTCTTTTGACTTTCTGTGTTTCATTCTGAATAGTTTCTTACAACCTGATTTTCAGTTCTTTTTTTAGTTAAGTGTAATCTGCAGTTAAGCCTATCTATTGAGTTGAGTTTGAGTTCTTTCATTTTTCAGTTCAAGAGATTCTACTCGGTTCTTTTTCAAATCTACTGTATCACTTTTTATAGTTTATTGTTCACTGCCAAAATTTTCAAACTTGGCTTTTGTCTCTTTGACCATAGTAACCAAAGCTCTCTTACATTCTGTGTCTGGTAATTCCAGTTTCTGGAGTAGTAGTGGATCTAATTCTATCATCTGTTATTTCTTCTGGTGTTTACTCATATTGGCTCATCTCCCCTTATACCTGGTTTTTAAATTATTTGTAGAATTAACATAAGGTGTGATGTGATATTTTCTTCCACTGATGAAGATTTTAATTTGCAGCTACTAGGTGCTTAGCATATGTAGGAATCTGAGACCACCTTTTCAAGTCTTAAGATTTTCTGGGCCACCCAGATGAGTTGAATAATGGCTCTGTGTGAAGACTAGCTTATGTATGCTTGATTTTTACTTCTAGGGAGCAGTCTTTCAGGTCTCAGCCCTAAAGCAGGGAGTGGTTTACTAAGGTCTCCATTCTTGGCAAGCCCTATATTCCAACTCTTGCTCTCCCAGATGTGCAAGTCCACCAAATGAACAACTCAACCTTTGCAGCCACACCTTGGGAAACAGTAAATGCCTCCAAGGCTGCTATAGTTTGAATGTGTCCCCCAAAAAGCATGCATTAGAAACTTAATCCCCAATGCAACAGTGTTAAGAGGTGGGACCTTTAAGAGGTAATTAGGCCATAAGGGCTCTGCCTGCATTACCAGGGAAGTGAGATTATTATAGAAGGACGAGTTTGACATCCTCTTGCTCTATTTCACTCTCTCTTTTTTGCCTTTCCACCATGTGATGCCTTCCACCATGTCATGATGCAGCAAGGAGGCCCTTTCCAGATGCCAGCCCCTTGATCTTGTACTTCCCATCTTCCAGAACCATGAGCCAATAAATTTCTGTTCTTTATAAGTTACCCAGTCTGTGATATTCTGTTATAGCAGCACAAAATGGACTAGGACAAAGGCAAAAGTGCCACAGTTTTGCTCTTCTTTCTGGGTTTCTCACCTCTTCTGACCCCAATCCATTTTAAGCTCATTATCTCATTAGAACATTGATTTTTTTACAAAAAGTTTTATATTTTATCCATATTTTTAAATTATCTCCAGTTCAAGGATTGGTCTGAATCATCCAATCTACCATTACCCAGGAGCAAAGGTTCATGAAAGGTTAGAGATCATATGAGATCCCCTGTTTCCAAAAATACACTGGGTATGTTGTTACCTCTTCATTTTTAATAATATTTGATAATA
This sequence comes from Daubentonia madagascariensis, assembly GCA_023783475.1. NCBI lineage: Eukaryota > Metazoa > Chordata > Mammalia > Primates > Daubentoniidae > Daubentonia > Daubentonia madagascariensis. The sequence continues at coordinate 17,077,350 of JAKFHU010000144.1, forward strand.
ATTTGTTCATATAGCTACTCAAGCAATCACATAGCATGGGTTCTCAATCAAACTGTAGACAAATATGAGACTTAAAAGCTTGGTTTAAGTGCATACATATGCTTACCTAGGGAGAGGGTCCACAATTTTCAGTAGATTCTCAAATATTTATCTAGTTCCTCTTCATTTCTGGGAGGGCAAGAACTGTGTCATATTTATTTTGGGGTTCCTAATGTCTAATAAATGCTTGTTGAATAGATGAAGAACAACTATATTTACAACCAAGCAAAGCATAGATGATTTAAGAGAGGCACAGATGCTTGGGTGCTACCTTGGAAAAGGAGACATACCATCCACTTGGGTTATCAGAAAAGACTTTTTTTTAAAAAAGAACATTTCAGTTGATCATCAAGGGTACTAATTATTTTCAAAAGTGTAGATAAAGTATGAAAGACATTCAAGACCAAGTTGGGATGTGGAGATAAAAGAATATTGTGTTCAGTTCAGAGGCATGACAGATATACCACAATTAGAAAAAACTGTAAGATTTGTTTAACTAGAACTTGCTCCATTATTCTGATCTTTAGAGCTTCATTCCCTGAGACAAAACTGAAGTGAAGACATAGAGAAAGTTAAACCCTATGGAGTAGCTTATTACCCTGAAATTGTTCATGAGTTTCTGTGTGTATTTATCTGGGGAAAGTATCTTTAGCTTTCAAAAGGAATCTGTGATACCCCTCCTCCTGGAGAAAAAAAGAATTAAAAGCTTAAGACTCACTGCCTTGTAGTTTAAAAAAAAAAAGAGGGAGAGACCATGTATGAATTGACAGAGGTGAGCAGGCACAGCCAGACATGTTACAGCTGCTGGGTCTTCAGATCTGCCCCCAGAGCTTTGGAATAACGATGCTACTGTCTTCTCAGCTGGTCAGCACAGAATAGAGTGGTCACAGACCAGAGGGGACCAGGAGTGACCACAGCATTCTGATCTCTTTCTTCCTGATGTCAGACATTAGCATTTGGAAGAATTTCAATAGGAGAGTGTCTACTGACAAAAATCTAAGAAACTGGCCACCCACTACCTAGTACAGCATCTTGCACAGGGAGGCATTCAATAAATATATAAACAATAACAAGAGAGTCACAACATACCAAGGAAACAGATGATGCTGCTGGGCAAATCTCCTAGCACTGAGGTCTGAAAACCATCAAGACAGAGGAGATACTAACCCAGGGAATTTAAGTCAAACAGAAAGTCAGTGGCAGTGCCCAAAATCAACTTTGGTCTCTTGAAGCCCAGCCAAGAAACCTATATATGTTCATTTTAAATAAATGTTTACATCAAATTTAAAACTTCCAAATGTTATCATACAGATCTCTATTGGGTGGTAAAGAAATGGGACCTTCCAATAAAAGAAATTTTAAGGCTATAAATTTGTTAACTGTTGGCACAAGCTAGTGAAGCGTAGTATGGCAGAGAAGCTCTATGAAAGCAACAAGATTTAAGAAAGAGGGAATGGCATGGTGTGAAATTCAAACATCATTAAATAGAAGAGTTAAATCATGGGGGAAAACTCTTGCAGCCACAACTAATCCATGAAAGAAAAGTTTGATAAAGTTGACTATTAAAATGTAACATATGTAACATCAAAAAATAAAAATAAAGAACATACACAAAGTCAAGCTCAAGTGAAACACTAGAAGAAAAAATACTTCTATTTATTTAAATTAGGGTACATCCATATACTAAACAACTATATAACTGTCACAAAAGACTAAGCTGGGTCTATATGTGCCAGCATGAAAAATGTTCAAATACATTGATACACAGGAAAATCAAATTGAATAAGTTTGTTAAAATGATAAAGATATAGAGTTATAAAACACACTCATTGCTATATGTACACAAACTACCATAACTACCCCACAGGATTGTTGTGAGGATTACAGGAAAGCAGATGTGGAAAATGCTTAGGATACTTCCTGGCACATAGTAAGTGCTCAACAAATGTGAGGGTCTCATAGCAAAAACACTCCTTGAATTTTAATACCTATATTCCTTCAAATATTATCATCATCTTAGTCTCTTCTCGCTCCAAAATTCTAGCTGTCATTTGGGGCTTCTTTTTCCTTTAGAACGTATAATATATAATTTATAATTTAATAACGAAAGTCAAGAAGAAAGAGGGATTTGCTTATAGCCTCTTCTCAATCTAGCTATTGTGAAAAGTAGAAGATGTCTGCGTTGTCCTCAGGGCTACTTGGCTTAACTCTGTCTTTAGAGGGCTGGGACAAGAATGCTCTGGGGTCAGAAATGTAGGCGCTGAGCTCGCCCTGATTGGTGGGATCTAGAGGTGACAGATAATAACACACATTGTTTTAGTGGGTAGATGGGGGCAAAGGGTGAGGACAGTGTTCATTACTGACTGTTTATTGGATAAGCTGCTTTCCCCCAAGCCCCCTAGGAAAAGTTTCATCAGATACCCTGACTGTGAAATCTGACCCTGCCATTAATCTGAAACCTGAAGCGAAATCTGTCCTTATCACCCTATGGCCTCTGGATCAGAATCAGAACAGCTCTCTTCAACCTCTAGGAAGGACCTTTTTCTAGACCTCCACTTCAGTTGCTTACATTTTTCCTCCGAATCAAGTCAGGACCAGAATTCACATCAACTCAAAGCCTACAGACTGGTTGTGGACTTGCTAGCTGGTGGCATTAACCAAGCAGAGGAATGACCCTGGACTTCCAAGAGAACTCACTTCAAATCCACTCACATCAGAACAGTTTCAACATGCTGAGGCCAGTTTCCAGACCCAGAGAAAGTCAACCCTCACCAACTGGCAGTGACATAACATGGCATTGGTCTAAATCCCAATGTGCTCCATGGATTCCTAATATTCCTATGAGATACTAGCAGGTTTTTGCCTCAAAAAAAAATTATCTCATTTCCAAGATGAGTTAGAAACGCTATATGTTATATGCCCAACTTATTAATATATCATGCATACTCATTTTATTAGTCAAGCAACAAACATTTATTGAGTACCTACTATGTCCCAGACAGTGCTTTAGTTAGTAGGGATAAAAAGTGAACAGACAAGATTCCGATCCTGATGGGAAAAAAGAGCACAAAAAGAAGTATCAGGGAATACCCAGAGAGTTAAACGAGAGAGGTGGGGTATGCAGTGACTGGATAGCTAACTGGTTTGAACATCTATCTTGTGCTGCTAGTGCTGTTGAACACAGACAATATCTGCAGAACATCACTCACCACACTGATAAATAGCACCGAGATGACCCGAAAGCCCACCCCCAGAGGGCTGACGGATACAAGCACTATCCCCACTGATATCCAGAGAAGCAGTGTCCGCAGCAGGACACTCAGGAGATGACGTTCTGAACTGTGCACTTCCGGTTCTGCAAGACTTGGACCCAGAGGCATGATCTGATCTGCTGCTTTTGCAAGAAGGGCAGTCTAGGAGGTAGAACATCCACAGCAGAGAGCTAAGTTCCCACTTGGCAGTTTGCAGCAGCAATTGTCCCCCTGTTGCTCCATCACTGTCCTTCCACCCTGTCCCCCACCTTACACCAGGCTTGTGGCCCAAAGGCCTGCAGGCCAGGGATCAGCAAACTATGACCCATGGGCCAAATCTAGCCTACTGCCTGTTTCCGTAAATAAAGTTTCACTGGAACACAGCCATGCCTATTCATTTGCATATTGTCTACAGCAACAGCGGCAGGGTTGAGTAGTCGCAACAGGGATCCTATGGCCTGTAAAACCTAAAAAGCTTGCTGTCTGGCCCTTCACACAAAGAGTTTGCTGATCCCTGTGGCTTCTTGGTCAATCCTCCCAGCCTGTGGGGACAGCTACCATCCTCACAGGATATGCCAGGTGAGGGTCTCCATCTTCCCGAGCAGATACCTACACTCGGAAAAATCTATTCAGAATCTTCTCAACAGCCCTCCTTTTCCCTAGAAAGTTAATACACTTGGTGAGGGCACTGCTGCTGGCATGAGATTCCCGCCACTCAAATTCCAGCTATGCCTCTTGCTTGCTTTGTGGTCATGGGAAATTCATTAACCTCTCCAATCTTCCGTTTTAGAGCTTTAAAATGGGAATAATAATATTATCTGCTTCATAGGATTGATGCAAAGATTAAATGAGATGATGTATATGACTTTGCACAGCTCCTGACTTGCAGAAACTATTTAATAAACGTCAGTTATTATTTTAACTATTATTATGAAAGGGACCAAGCAGGGGGAACTGAACACATGAAACATAAATGCTACAAAGTCCCTCGATACAAAGCATCTCAAACCACTTCCAACTAACAAATATGTGTTAAACAAGCTTTGGCAAGGATGTGGGGCGTCCAGAGCATTCACAAGGTAATAGTGTCTATGTGGCTGATAGGTGTTTATTTTGGAGCAACCATTTTTGAAAACCACTTGTTATCTACTAAAGCTGACATATATGTACCTATGACCCCACAACTCCAGTCTTAAATATATATTCAACAAACAGGCACACGTGTTCACAAAGACCTGTACTAGCATGTTCATAGCAGCACTACTTTGTTTTAGCCCCAAACTGGAAACTACCCCAAATATCACCATTTCTAGAATGGTTAAAGACCAGGAGGTATTGTACATTCGCACAATGGTATGCTGTTCAGCAACGAGGATGAACCACCTGCAACAACATGGAGGAACCTCACAATGTTCAGCAGAAGAAGCCAGATGCAAAAGAGGACTTGCTGTAGGATTCTATTTACGTGAAGCATGAAATATGCAGAACTAACCTGTGGTGTTAGGAATCAGGGCAGTGGGTACGTTGAGGGAGCAGTGACTGGTGGTGGGCGTGAGGGGTCCTGGGGTACTGAGAGTTTACTGTTACTTCATCTGGGGGCTGGTCACACAGATATATTCAGTTTGTGGAAAATAATCAAAAAATAAAAATAAAAAAGGAGAGAAGAAAGAATCGAAGCAGGGAGGGAATGAGGCATATCGAGCACATACTCTGAACCGTGCTGTTTTTTACCACATCCTCTCTTATATTCATTCTTTTATTCCTAGTGTCTCTGCTCTCCACCGCCCCCTTGTCTCATGTCACCCTTTTCTCTAATAAGAACCTGGTTGCGGATCTATCGCTTTGAAGGAACCATGCAGTATTTGCTCGGTGAAAAGGCGCAGGTCCCGCAAACCCTCCACTTCCTGCATTTCAGGTCTGGCAAAAGGATACGGAGGTCACACCCAAGAGGATGCATTTCCGTGCACCCATTTCTGAAATATGAAGAGGCGCCAGTCTGTTTGATTCATAGCTGCCTGTCTCACAATCACAGAGACTGTCATTGGTAGCCCAGACCAAGTTCTCTTCCTTGTTAGCACACTTCCCCAACGCCCAGGGCTTGAACTGAGACCGTGTTTGGCTCTCATAAGAGCGGTTCCAGTTTTAGAAACGGAGTAAATTGTGGAGTAAATGTTGCCAGGTTACAGATTTCTGCTGTGGGCGTGGGTCTCTCTGTTGGCCCTTTGCCTCAGCATGTCACCAGCACCGCCAAATTTCCAGCTACACCTCAAAGCAGCACTGGCCCCCTATCCCTCAGGCCCTGTACTCTGGAAGTGGGTGTTCAGGGAGACAGATCCAAAATCTGGGCTCAGGAGGTGGAAATACCAACTGCTTTCAATTCCCAAGTGAGGATGGGACTTTTTGACTCAATTAGGTTTGTTTTAATTCGGCCACGCTGTCAGAGCTGCTTTGATGAGAGAACGTTTGAATGCTGCCCCTAAAATAACTTGTATCTCTTCCAAATTAAACAAATAACAGCAAAAAATCAAGTGTTTTAGAGCAATTCTCCTCCTCCAATCCCTGAGCTTCAACTCGTCCCAGCCCTTCCCCCTGGGGTGAGGTTAGGGCTGGAGAAAGGCTCAAGGTGGGGTAAGATGCAGGGATGAGGTAAGTGCCCCAGAGGGCTGAAGGTGAGGCTGAGAGTCAGGGACAGGCATAGGTAGAGGTCCAGGGACAAAAGCCTGGTCAGGAATGGCAGGTGAGGACACATCACATTACTTGATCAGAAAAAAACAGGCTACAGTCATGGCAAATGTCCCCAGTCCAGAAAGCTGTCCGATGACACCTTGGCTGCATATCCTGAGCCCTAGCACCCATATGCAGGGCTAGGCAGCTGCTCCCAAGGGCGTGGTTGGACCTGAATCTTGACACTCGAGACCCTTGGGCATTTGGGCAAACTTCCATCTCCATCTTCTTTCTTCGCCTTCATGAACTTCCTGTTCCAAACAAACTCAACGCCATGGCAAATCTTGAATACTCTCTCACTTTCCTGACAGGGGGAAGATCGCTGGGCACCCTCCTCACCCTGGCAACTGCACCTCCCCCTGCTGAAATCTGACTCATTTCCAAGGCCTTCCATAACTCTCCAGCCAGGAGGGGTTTCTGCTGCCAACTACCAAAGAATCTTCTTTTGATGCTTACCATTACCATGGAATTCATCACATGCAAACTTGCTTTACAAATATTTTAATCTTCCTTCCTTTTCTCTTTAACATTGCATTTTTGTGAGGGTAGGGACTGTGTCTAATTACAGTCATTGATCCTATTTATTGGGCACGTACCACTATGCTTACCCCATTAATATGAATTTTTTCTAAATTTATAATAAGCCTATGGGTAGGTATTATAATTCTCATTTAACAGATGAAGAAATTTCAGTAAAGAGAGATTCAATAGTTTTTCCTGAGTCACCCAAGTTTTGAGTGGCTGAGCCAAGACCCAAAGACTTTGCTGTTCCCAGCATATCATTCTACTCAATAGTCATCTCTGAATCTCTTTTAGCACATGGAAAGCTATGGATGGATGGATGGATATTGAAAATATCCAATTGACCCAAATCCAAAGAGTTACTCTCCTTTATCAGGAGTTCCCTATCCCTACATTGAATTAGGATGTGGAATATGATTTTAGTTCTAAATAAGCTTTCCTCTATTGGAGAGGAATTCATATTCCCCCCAACCCTCAGGTTTAGTCAGATTAAGGTAATGACCTCAAAGCAAGGGATAAGGGGGCATTCTCTAAGGTCACTGAAGCAATGTAGACCAGTGGAAAGACTTTAGAGTAACAGGACCTGCTTCATAGCCCTCCTCTCAGGATTTACTAAGTCTCTGTCCTTGAACCTTGAGCATCTTAACCTTCACTTCACCCTTGGTGTCCTCATCTCTAAGGCAGGACAGCAGCCTCAGCTCCCTCACAGGTGGCAGAGAGGGGGAAGTTGGGTAATGGAGGTGAAAGCTTGGCACAAGGTAGACCCTTAATAATTGTTCATTTTCTCCAATCTCTAAATCCAAGGAAATTAAGGAACTCTGAAAGCAACAAGGTCTTGAAAAACAAAACACCAAAAAAAGGCTTCTCCCCACTTGCAGCTCAGCATAGGCCTACGCACCTAGGCACTGACCGATGCTATCTCTTGACAATTTTACAAGTTTTTTTTTTTTTTTTTTTTCCTTCTAATGAAGCTTGAAATGAAGACAGATTTCAGTTTGTTTCCATGTTTATGCTGTGGTTGAGGTAGGAGTCTCCAACAAACTCAGAAAGCCTCAAACTTCACCAAAGAGAAATCCTAGGCAGCTTTGGAAAGTCCACACAGTGTTTGCTGTCTAAAATGAAAATTCCTCCCTTGATTTGCCCAAACCCTTCTGTTTTAGTCCAAGGGGAAAGCTCAGCTTTCGCTCCACCTGGCCCTACAGATACAACGGATGGATATTCCCATGTCCTCCATGGAGAATTCTGCAAGGGAAACTTTCAAACACATGTTTTAGAAGCAAAAGTCCCAAGTGCTATGAATGAAACATATCAGTCATCATTTTTCCACCCTTCTCCCTTTGCAGCCCAGGGGCTGAAATCACCTGTTGTCTTGGAAATAATCCTTGGAGGATCAAGTCCAAGAGGAAAAGTGGCCTGGTCACCCCAGTCCAGGTTACCTGAGCTCCATATTAACTCGAGACAGGAAGCCCCACGTCCTGCAGCCTCATTTGCCATCCATAATAGATGATGTTCCTGGAGCCCAGGTTGAGAAAAGGAGTTAGCTATGCACACTTTGGCAAAGATGCAGACCTGGGATTCGGTCTGAGCAGCTATAACATAAAATAACAAAGTACGAGTGCAGACAGCAAAAATGTGCCCATATCACAGCTCAGAGTGTGCCAAAGCTGACCAAATAATTACACATTTTTCATGTTTCAGTGAGGTACTTAACTGGCATTTTGTGGGACACCACTGGGTGAGGGCTCACGGCGTCAGAGCTGGCTAGGAGCCCACACCCTGCAACCCTGGCAGTTCCCCATCTTCTCCATTAGCTCGACCCACATGGAGAGACGACAGTAGGACAAATGAGACACCTTCTTTTTTTTCCATGTATTTTGGAGCTCACCCAGGAAAAAAGCAGGGCAGGTTGATGAAAAGTGTAGGCAAGTGTTCCCAGCCTCTCCACTGTGTGCTCGACTAGGGAAATCATAAAACCACAGGCATTTGAACAGCCTTTTATAGTTTACAGGCGCTTTTCAAATATATTCTCTTAATCCTCACACAAAGTGCTAAGGAACGTATTTTTATGGCCCTCCTTTTACAGATATATAAATGGAGGCTCAGAGAGGTCGAGGGACTTGTCTAAGGATAAACAGCCCGTAAGTGCCGGAAACGGGGCTGGATCCAGTCCTTTCTGCCTCTCACACCTGTGCAGTGGGCTGCCTCCTCCTTCACCCAGGCACTCATGAGTCAGTCTGATTTTCTGCCTCAAATCCAAGCTGTAAAGGCCAGGAAGTTGGAAAATGTCTGGGTAGAAATCTGATTCTCATACCTTTAGGACGGAGATAAAGCTGTGTTTAAATTAAGGGAGGAAAACCACTTCCCCCGGTCCCATTTGTTCAGGAAAAGGTAATAGGCAGAAAACTGGTATTTCTTAGTGACCTGGTTTATTTTATGCCCCCAAAGAGGCAGAAGTGGTGATGTTCTCGAGCAGGGGGACGTCTACAGTCATGTCAGGGGGTTATTTTGTTATACTCATGCTTGCTCTTTCTGGTCCTCTGTTCTCTTTCTTCCGTCCCTTGGCAATGTTCTGGGGCACTCCCAGAAGACATGGGAACTGAGACCTAAGCTCACATTCCATTCAAACCTGTCCACTGTCTTCCTCAAAGGCTTGGGAAGCAATACAAAGCCTTCTGTCTGTCACCTTTGTGCACAAGGAGAGAGGGACTGGTTTGAAGTGGTAAGAACCTTGGTATCCTTCATTGAGAGTGTTTCAGCTAACCCCTTCTCAGAAACAACGTGGGCTCACCTGGCTTAAGTCCATAGCAAGGCGTCGGGGTTGGGGGGGTAACAGGGCATCAGATCTATTATGAAAGAAAGATTATTCCATGGAATACGTGCTCTGGGTTCTCTTTTTTAAAAGTATTTCAGAGTTCTGATATCTACTTTTGGAGACAAGAACAGGGCTCATGAAGGCATTTTGTGGGGGCCAAGCCAGGAATCCAAGTCAATTCTACAAGCAAATTCTGATCAACCAGAGTATTCACAGGAAACGTGTTCCTATTAATTTAATATTCTGGTTAATTGGGAACGAATAGGGTCTAGTGAGCATAATTAAATCCTTCTTTGATAATTGAGAATCTTGTAGTGCCCTGGAGTGATCATTCTAAACATTAATTACAAATTCTTATTGGTGGGAATACAGAGGATTGAGCCCAACCTGAAGTGCCTTCCAGGCTCACTACAGGACATTTGTTTTTGCTGAATCCCTAATACCAAGTTATTATTTTCTCCTTTTCCCAGAAAGCTTGTGCAAGGAAAATTCTGTTTATGAGAGGCTCTCAGTTGTTTGAATCACAGTTAATCAAGATTTCCATCTAACTGTTCAGAAATTAGAAGAACCCTCAGAATGTTGACTTGTTACACCTGATTATTAAATCAAACCCAGCCAGATAAAAATTTTTAGATTTATCTTACAAATTTGTTTTAAGGTCCACTGCCACCCCCAACACCCCTGGCCAGATACATTCTTGCCATGTGTGCATCACTAAGTCAACTGGATAATGAAGTTCTTTAGTGCTAGTCTTAGCTCCCCTATTAAGTAGTCATATGACATCAAGGAACCTATTTGACTTCTGAGACTCAGTTTCCTTAGCTGTACACCTCAAGGTTGGATTTGTCAGTTTTTAAACTTTTTAGGGATACAGATCTCCTAAAGAATCAGAGGAAAACTAAGAAAACTTTTCATAGCAAGGGAAAAGAAACATAAGTAGAAAATGTTTACATTCTAAATGGGGGAACAGAGCCATGGACACCCTGAAGCCCATGGTCTTGTGACCCCCATCAGTGAACTTCAAGTTTAAGATCCTTGGGTAGAAGACCCCCTGGGCCTCTTTGAATGCTGGCATCCTCTGAATCCAGCTAAATGCATGCATCTTCCCAAGTATAGAGCAGAGGTTCTCAACTTTCACTGCACATTGAGACTGCCCTGGGAAGTTTTCAAAATCCAGTTCCCAAGTTGCTCCCCCGACTAATTAAATCCAAATCTTTGGAGGTGGGTCCCAGGTGTCAGTAGTTTTTAACACTCTCCAGATGATTCCAATGTGCAGACAAATTTGCAAACCACTGTTCTAGAACAAGGATTCTCAAAATTAGGAGTGAATAGAATCACCCAGGTGGAAGGCAGATTCCTAGGATCTTGCTCCTAGTAATTCAGATGCCTTCTGGCCAGATCCTGCCTGGGAATATGCCTTGTTAGCTGGTATCCCAGGCCATTCTGATGAAGAACACAATTTGGGAGCCTAGTCATACAGCCATTTAGCAGGAGAAACCCAGAGGAGACCTCTCCCCGGCTTCCCCTGTCATCCCAGACAGCTCTACATGCTCTCAGCAGGTCTCCAGCTTTGCGCAGGGATAGCTTTAACAGGTCTCCTTCATTTGCCAGACAGGTTTTTTTCTTCCATCTTTCCTATCTGTAGCAAACCCGGATCTTTTAGCCAGAGCTTCTGATCCCACCAGGTTCAATAATTTAAGCAGAACAATCATCAACATCATGGTGTTTAATATTTAAACACCATAGCATCACTTAGGTCAGCTTCAAGATGAGAGCTGAGTCCTGTACTGTTTCGGGTTAGCGAACCCAGCCGCCGGCTGCCGGAGGGGACTGTGTGTGCACGGCTCCAAGGCAGGCCGGCCAGGCACAGACCCAGCCTGTGAGCTTTCTGCACCCACCCTACCCTTTCCTACCTGAAGCGTGCGCAGCAGGACCTGCAGCCCACTGGCTTTTTGTTCGGCCATGTCCTCCTGGGGTCCCAGGGAACCGCTGCCTGCAGCCAGCTCCGAGTTGGAGAGGTGGCGGCTGCCAAGCTGACCTCGCTGCCCGCCTCGCGGGAGACGGCTGCACAGAGGCCTCAGCTGCACATGCTGCTGAGTGTGAAGTCACCGCGGTGCAACCCTAGACCTCGGCACAGGCATGAATGCCCCCCGACTCCCACTGTGGGGATTAGGCGAGCCCCGGCTGTGGGGAGGGCTGAGCATTTGGGCGCAGGGGTGGGGAGGGCACTGGCGTGAGTCACTCACCCACCTCCAGGCCCATGCAGGAGCCGGGCGAAGGAGAAGCCACCCTGGACAACTGACAGGCATTCCCAGCTGACCTGGTCAGACTCCCTGCAGAGGCTCGCTCAGCTCCCCGCTGCCCCCCCACCCCTTTATTTTGGTCTGTTGCCGCCTCCCGGGTAACAGGAGACCCAAGAGTGCTTGCACAACTGTGGCAGTTCAGGGCATAGAAGCCCAGGGCCCCCTGAGGTCCCAGGCTTAGGGACAGGAGCTGTGGCTGAGAAGGAAAATAACTACTCTGAACATTTTCTATGGACCAGGTCCCTTATAAAATCCTTTAATTTTCACAGTAACCCTATAAAGGTGGGTACTATTATTACCACCCCCATCCCTGCCTTACAAATGAGAAAACCAAGTCACTGAAATATTAAGCCACAAGAGCACAGAGCTTAGGAGTGCATGCCAAGCCTCAGACAGGCAAGCTGGCCCCAAAGCACAAGCACTAACCATTACACCATCCTGCCTCTGGCTGCTGCAAACACTTTGGTCAAAGTAATGGAGGGCTAACAGCCCTGTCCTCTGCCTCAGGGAGAGCAGATACCCTGGGTGAGTTTCCTCCAGATCAGTGTGGGTTCCATTATCCCTTTCTGTGTCTTCTGCTGGGGATGTGCGGGAAGAGGTTTAGCGCCTGGCTTCTCCTCTCCCCGTCAACACCTCAGTGTCATGGAGTCCTTTAGATGCTGGCTTCTCCAAGAGTGGTCGGGGAGTCACCTGGAAGCTTGTCAGGCCCCACCCCAGATCTCCTGAGTCTGAATCTACATTTTAACAGGATCCCCAAGGGGATCCATAGCCGGTTAACAAAGTGACCAGAGGATTAAAGTTTGAAAATCTCCAATGTTGACTATATTGATTACATTGCTGGGAACAGCCTGCATGTTCGACAAGTCTGACAATTTTTGACCCAATAACTAGTACTCAGCAAGCTCAAAGCACAACTTTGATGTGCGAAGTTGGAGAGCAGAGCTCAGTGGGGTTCCTGACTGACAGCACAGCTAAGTAGCAGAGCCTCAGCCACTGGGGGAGGGAGCTCCCAGCCAACACCCCCATGCAGAGTTTGGGAAGCTTTCATAAGCATCAAAAGTGTTCAGCTGGCAGCTGCCCAAGCATGTGTGCCCACTGAGGAAAAAGAGTTTGCATTTCCAGATACCGCTTGGCCTAAGTGTTCTGAAGTCCCGAGTCAGGGGTTAGGCCTGGCCAAACCCTCAATGCAAGAGTGAATTCATGTGGTTCCTGCCCTCAAGAAACTTCCACTCTTAATGACTTTAAATGTGAAGACCTCCCATCTTGGGAAGTGACTATAAGAGCTCACATTTACAGAGTGGGGGTGGGGGGAAGGGGGTGGACCCCCTTCTCCTCTCCCCTTCCACCACTGTCTCCCTACCCTTCCTAACACCTCTAATGACAGGAGGGTAGAAATAAAGGCTCCCCCAGGATTTCTGCCTTCTGTGGGAGGGTGAAGTTTTTTAGGGCATGTGTTCTCTGATCCTCTAAGGCAGGGGTCCCCGACCTATGGTGAGTTTTATAATTACTTCAATATATATTACAATGTAATAATAATAGAAATAAAGTGCACAATAAATGTAATGCACTTGAATCATCCCGAAACCATCTCCCCCACACCCCAGCCCCCAGGTCCGTGGAAAAATTGTCTTCCATGAAAATGGTCCCTGGTGCCAAAAAGGTTGGGGACCACTACCTGAGGTCCAGGGTGGAGAGAAGATGGAACTGTCCCATGTGATTATCTTAAAGGCAGATTATTCCATGGTCCTCAATTGTAGGATAAAGAAAAGAGAGACAGAGGGAAGGATAAATAGAACCTTTCTCCCAACATAGACCTAAAGTGTCGTTCAAAGATAAAAACACCCTTGCAATGAGAAGTCATAAAAACGACCTCTGAGGAGAGAACTAAAGGTGTTGTGGTCACACTCCCGAATGTCAGCACTGAAGTAAAATCATCTCCATTATAAACAGCATCTTGGTTCAGTCCCCTGGAACTGCATAGAGCAGAGGTGACGTAACAGCCCTGTATGGAAAGGGATCACACTCTTTTACCTAATGACATATTTCCCCCTGCAGTGCCAAGGACCTGGTCTCCAGTAGACCCCCTGTGATACGAGAAAAGGAGCAAGCTCCCTCTTTCTCTGGTGGCACACCTGCCTCACATGCCCAGCTTGGCTGTCCTCACCTGCCATACCTGGCAAACCTCCATCCTCTACAAAGGCATTGCCCACTCGTCCATGTGGATACACACAGATGCCAGACAAGGAAAAAAGTGCCGGTTTTAACCCTGACTTTCTAACAAAATGAGGGTGAAAATCTAGCTTGCTGTCAGCTCTCCACCACACCTTCAGCACTGTCCTCCCTTACACCTCAACAGAGCCTGGCAGGGACCCCAGCAACCCTGCTCCCCTGCCTAGCAGAGACCTCTTCACCCTCATGCTTAGGGAAAGCCACAGCAGTGCCCCCATCCAAACTTCCCTCTCCTGAATTCTGTCTTAGCGAGAGCCCAGTTCTGTTAGTGGACTGAAATATTAATATAAATGAGTGATAGTAGAGTACTAAGCTCTTGCCCAGTTGATATTTGGATTTTAGAAGGGACTTTCCTAAAAGGCAGGAGCTGAGAATCCTTGGAATCCCACTGGGCAATACAATATTGTACCCAAAGTAGACTGGAATAAGCACCCATTAAACCAGCTGGAGGAGCCAGGAGGGGCGGCTCAGTCCCTAGGACAAGCCAGGGAGGAGGCTGCCTTGTGAGGCAGTGAAGGGGCTTCCTACTTGTTTCATATTCTATGTTTTGAAGGAGGCATTTAGGTAAGCCAGAGAGCTGATCCAAGCGGAAGCCCAAGAGAACTCAGTCCTCTGGCTCCAAGGAAAGACATATTTAATGTAATCTAGAGATTCCTGTTGCAGTGCAGGAGTCCCCAAGACCACCTTCAGGTTCAGTGCTTTGCTAGAGTGACTCACAGAACTCAGAAACACCATTATACTTACAATTATGGTTTATTACAGTGAAAGAATACAGATCAAAGTCAGCAAAAGGAAGAGGCACATAGAGCCAAGTCCAGGAAAGACCAGGTAGGAGCTTCCGGTTGTCCCCTCCCAGTGGAGCTGTGTGGACGGCACTCCCAGCAACAAAGTGAGCAACACACACAGATTATATTGCCAACCAGGGAAGCTTACCCAAGCCTTGGTGTCCAGGGTTTGTATGGGGGTTGGTCACATAGATGTGACTGGCCTTAGTCTCCAGCCCCTCCAGAAGCCAAGCTGATCCTATGTGGCCCAAGGCCCCCACCATACAGCACACAAAGACTATCTGGCCTGGCCCAGGCCCCCAGGTAAACAAAGACACTCATCAGGCAGGACATTCCAAGGGCTTGGGGATTACTTCCCAGGAGCTGGGCAAGGGCCAACCCATTCTTTGGGCAAGATTAATTCTTTACTGCACACCTGTTCTCTTACCCCATAATCTCAAGCCCAAGACTCTCATATTTTGTAAATAAGATGGAGAAATAAGTGCAGGCCTGTATAACTGGGTGGCTTCAATAACTAGTAGAACACCAGACTCAAAGAGTGATAATTAGTAGATTGACACTTTTGTAGAGGGTTTTCTAATAGCATCTAGAGTCTTCCATCCCCTGGCTCTTTCCTATGCAACATTTTTGTCAATGACTTGGAGGAAAATAAAGGCTGCACACTTATCAAATTTTCTGATGACACTCAGTTAAGAAAGATAGAAATATGTCAGATGACAGAGCTGGAATCCAAAAAGATTTCAACAGCCTTGAGTGATGGACCAGATCCTACAGGGTGAAATGTAACAGAGCCAAGAGTGGATGCTCCCTCCCCTGGGTCCTCACTACCATCTGTCCAAAATCAAGGCTGGGAGGCTTGGCTCGACAGCACTGAATGTGGAAAAGGCTTGGGGTGCAGCCAGAGGTGAGACCAATATGAGTTGTCAGCATGGCCCCATATCCCCAAAGTGTCTTTTCAACCTAACGTCATCACCTTTAAAAGGGGGATAAACATTGTATCTGTGACGAAAATGACAGTGAGGCTGAACTGAGAGCTTTCCAATAAGGGGAAAGGCTGGAGGTGCATAGCCAATTTCTGGAAGGGAAATTCTTAATGGATTTAAAGTCATACATGACAAAAGGGATTTATTTCCTGGCAATAGAGGAGATGGTAGGTGGCAGGAGAGGAAGCCCTGCAGTGAGGATGGGAGTGCAGCCTCCAGGAGCCTTAGCTGGGCCTTGAAGGATGCAGTGACTTGCTGCACAGGAATGCAGGTACCAGAAGAGGAGGCATGAGAGCAGGGAGTTTTCCCACCACTGTACATGGGACTAGTTCTTCTGACAAGCCCCTCTCCACTCTAAACTCAGAGCAGCTAGGTTCAAACTTTTGCCCCCTTTCCTATTAGCTATGTGAATTTGGGAAAGTTACCTAAGCTCTCTATGCCTCAGTTTTCTCATCTGTTAAGTGGGGGGATGATAATGCTTACTTCACAGGGTTACTGAGAGGATTAATTGGAGTAACACAGTGTTCTTAGCACAGTGCTTGCCATCTAGTAAGCACTCAATAAATGCGGTTGTTATTAATATTATTGTGATTATTACCATTGTTACAGATTCAATAATACCTACCTCAAATAATTGGTAAGACAATTAAATGAGTAAATATGTGTGGAAGGGACAGATGTAAGATGATGAGTAGATGGGAAACTATTGAGCAGTGATGCCCTGGACTCCTCCTAAATTAGAGGGTACTAGGTGGAGGAGATGGCTTGACATCCCTATTTCTGCCCAACCGGGAAAATTTTTTGAGTTCTGGTCATTCCCAAGCATCTCCCAAATGAACTCCTGTGACAACAAGGCACGTGCACAACTGAAGGTACCACAGAGAGCCTGCAGCTGCCTGAGCTGAGGTACCAGACAAAGCAAAGAAGATGCAGATGAGAGCTCAGCCTCATTCTGGCTGGAGAGACGGAGAATGACAGCATGGCCCACCACGGCCAGTGTCGTGTGCAGAGAGCTGCAGGGAAGCCCATCCTACAGGAGGCTTGAGCTGACCAACACTGGGGACTTTGCCCTTTGAACTATCTCAGCACTTGAAGGCGGGGGATCTGAAGCAGCATAGCCGTCTCCACCACAACCAGATCTGTTGACAAGGGCAACACAGGATGCAACAGAGAGATACAGAGGGAGCATCTCCAGGCAACACCAAAATCAAGACTATTCTCCCAATTGCGCTAGTTAGGAGAAGCGATTCTCTAATGGGGAGTCCTACAGACTGAATGTTTGTGTCCCCCTAAAATCCACATGATGAAATCCTAACTCATGATGTGATGGTATTAGGAGGTGAGACCTTGAGGAGGTGATTAAGTCATTAGGGTAGAGCCCTCATGAATGGCATTAGTGCCCTTATAAAAGGGACCCCATAGAGCTGCCTTCTTCTTCTACCACCTGAGGACAAACCTAGAAGGCACCTTGTAGGAACCAGGAAAAAAGCCCTCACCATAAATCAAATCTCAGGCTTCCCAGCCTCCAGAGCTGTGAGAAATAAATTTCTTTTGATTATGAGCCACCCAGTCCAAGGTATTTTGCTATAGCAGCCCAAATGGACTGAGACAGGGAGGAGTTTAATCTACTCTATTCTCTATATAATGTGTTAAAGACAGCTATGTTTTATGCACAATGTTCTCAAATGAAGTAAAATTGGCCATTTTTCACTAAATAAACACTCAAAGGACTATTCAAATATTGTCATATCTGGACTACTCTGAATCTGACTATTCAATTCTGGGGCCCAAAGTGGACAAAATAGGTGAACAAACATCCTTGCTGAATACTACAGTGGAATGATTTCTGGCATAAATTTGGGGTCCGATAGTAATAGGAAGGCTTCCCTTGGCATTGGGAGTGCATGCCCTAATCACCACTCCCCCTGCGTAATTATCAAAGTCTTTAGTCATATCTGTCCAAGACTCAGCTCATCCCTCTGCTTTTCCTTATCTATAAATCCTGACCTATTAAATAGGGTGTCCAGGTGATAACTTATTCTCCTGCACTGTCTTGGAATATTTTCCCTTTCCTCCTGGTTGATGTGAAGCAAAATCCCAGGTCCTTCAGGAACTATGCAGAGTGGTGGAATGCAAAAGTCCTACAAGGAGGATATGCCTAGAACAGTGAGAGAAGGCATCTGTGGTAGTTACTTTATCCTCCTCTTCATATAGCTCACCTTGCAGCCACCCCCAACCACACACCAGCACCATCCAAGCCCCCTACCCCTTTGCCATCTAGTGTGCAGTGATAAGGATTATAATTAGGATGAGCTCGTACAGGAAGAAGATTGTGTAATGCTGTGCTTTCACAAGCAGTTTCTTATGAATCATATAAGCCTTGCTTTATAATGTGAACTTTTTAGACATGCTCAGGGACCACTTGGCTTGTTTATCTGTAGGTTGTCTTTTCTGTTAGAAAAAAATATTAAAGCATTTTTCAAATCTTCCCAACTTTTCACACAGGCTTTTCTTAAGTTATTTCAGAACCCCAAAGTGTTATTATTACCACAAAAGGGATCACTGGTCCCAGGAGAAAATACATATTAGTTCAATTGAATCATTTTTATCACAGAATGTTGGAAGAGTAATTGGCTCTGGAATAACCTCTATTGTTTATTTATTTCTTTACTTCATTAATTTCTGCTCTTTATTATGCCTTTCATTCTACATATTTTGGATTTAAATTGCTTATATTTTTCTAGCTTCTTAAGGTAGAAAGATCACTAATTTTAAGTCTTTCTTCTTTTCTAATGTAAACATATAAAGCTATAAATCTCCTTCTATGTACTGTGTTAGCTGGATCCCACAAATTTTCATGCGTGTGTTCATTATCATTCAACTGAAAATATTTCCTAAAATTTGGCATTGTTTCGATGTGTGTTTTTTAATATACAAATATTGGGACTTTACCAGAATTCCAATTATAAATTTAATTTCCAGTTTAATTCCATTATAGACAGAGAACATATTCTAAATATTATAAGATTTCAGTCTTTTGAAATTTTTCAGGACTAAATTTTTGACCCGGCATATAGTCTATCTTGAAGAAAATTCTAAAGTGCTTCCCTAAAAATCATATTGAAATCCTAATCCCTGACATGATGGCGTTAGGAGGTAGGGCCTTTGGGAGGTGATTAGGCCATGAATGCAGAGCCCTCATGAATTGGAGTTAATGCCCTTATAAAAGAGAGCCCAGGGGGCTTTCTATCTCCTCCTTCATGTGACAACACAGCAAGAAGACAGCTGTCCACGACCCAGGAAGAGGGCCTTCACTGGACACTGAATCTCCCAGTGCCTTGATCATCAACTTCCCAGCCTTTAGAACTGTGAGAAATAGTGTTTATTGTTTAAGCCATTAAGTCCACTGTATTTTTGTTACAGCAGCCTGAATGGACTATGACAGAGGCTGACAGTCTCATTCAGATCTTCTGTCCCCCATGATTATGGATTTGTGTCTCTCTCCCTTTAGTTCTGTCAGTTTGGGTTTCATGTATTTTTAAGCTTTGTTATTAGGCAAATATGCACTTTTGATTGGTATGTTCTCCTGATGAATTGACCCTTTTGTCGTAATGAAATATCCCTCTTTATCTGTGGTAATACTTGTGTCTCAAAGTCTATTTTGTCTGATATTAATATAGCCACTCCAGATTTATTATGCTTATGGTTTACATGGCACATTTTTTTCATCCCTTACTTTCATTCTATCTGTGTCTTACACTTAAAATCATTTCTTGTACAAGGAATATAGTGGAGTCTTACTTTTATATCCAGTCTGACCCTCTCTGCCATTTAATTTGGGTGTTTAATTTATTTACACTTAATGTGATTACTGATATGGCTGATTTTAGGTCTATCATTTTGCTATTGTTTTTCTGTTTGTCTTATCTGTTTTTAGTTCCCCTCCTCCTCCTTTTCTGCCTTTTTTTGGATTAAGCAACTATTTTTTAGTACTCTATTTTAATTCTGCCATTGGCTTTTCTGCTCTACCTCTAGGCATTATATTTTAGTGTTTGCTCACATGATTACATTATGCATCCTTCACTTATTACAGTCTAGTTGAAGTTTATATAGTACCATTTTGTGCAAAATATAATAACCACGCAACAGAATAGCATCATGTGCCTTCCTCTGCCTGTCCCTTTGATATTGTCGTTATATATAACACATCTGTTTGTTATGAACCCCACTCTATATTAATTTGATTTAAAACAGTAATATGTCTATTAAAGAAATTATGAGAAGAAAAAATATGCAGTCTTTTATATCCATTCACATAGTTACCATTCCCAATGCTTATCATTCCTTTCTGTAGATCTGAGTTTCTACCAGTAATCCTTTCCTTCAGCTTGAAAAAATTTCTTCAGCATTTCTCAAATTTTTAACCTACTGGCCACAAATACTCTCAATTTTTATTTGTTGAAAAATCTATTTGTTTTGCCATCATTTTTGAAGGATATAGATTTCTGGGATTCTGAGTTGATAGTCTTTCTTTTTTTCTTTCAGCACCTTAAAGATGTAATTCTATTACCTTCTTGACTCCACTATTTTTAAAGAGAAGTTAGTCATCATATGCATCAATGTCCAGTATGTGGTATGTCATTTTCTTCTTACTTCTTTCAAGAATTTTTCTTTCTCTTTGATTTTTGGGAGATTGACTATGTAGCACCTAAGTGTGGTTTTATTATTTATTTATCCTACTTGTGTTCAGTGAGTTCCTTGATCTGTAAATTTGTGGTTTTCATCAAATTTTGGACACTTTTAGACATTATTTTTTCAAATATTTTTTCTTCTCCATCTTTATCCTACCTTTCTTTATATCTTACATCACTTAATATGGTACCACTAGCTCTTGAGGCTCTATTTATTTGTTAAGAATTTTTTCCTCTGTTCTTCAGATTGGACCATTTCTATTAACTTTTCCAGTTCATTTATTTGTCATATCCAATGTGATATTAAGCCCATCTAGTGATTTTTTAATTTCAGATATTTTAATTTCCAATTATACAATACTCATTTGGGCTCTTTTTTATACTTTCCATTTCTCTGTTGATATTACCCATCTGTTTATTTGTTATGATCATAATTTCCTTTACATTCTTGAACATATTTAAAATTGAGGCTTTAAAATATTTCAAGTACTAATTCCAATATCTTAGAGTAAGCTAGTTTCTACTTACTGCTCTTTCTTTTGACTATGGAATACATTTTTCTGTTTCTATACATGTCTGATCATTTTTTATTGATTGCAAGGCATTATGAATGAGACATTGTAGATACTGAAGACCCTGTTATTAGAAGGGCACTTGGATACCATGCAATCCATCTTTCTACATTTACAAATTATATAAGGGAATCCATGGGGGAGAAGGACTATTTACCAAAAGCTCATAGTTAGTATAGCTAGCTGTGGCAGAAATGAAACTATAACCAAATCTCCTAACACTGAGCTCAGTGTCTTCCCAACTTTCCAACTTACTATTTTTTCAATGCTTTCCCTAAACTTATTCCATGGGAATAGTACTTTCTCCTTTTAAAGAAGGAGTGCTGATCCCTTTCCTGATATCTGTGATTAAAGATCACTCATTCATTCTTCTGGGGATGCTACTGCTGTTGCTGCTGATAATGAAATCTGAGATCACTGAACACCTACTGCTTGCCGAGTCCTATGTTTACACCACTGTGTGTCCGCTGCTATTCAGGAGTTGTACTTACTTCATCTCACACTAAACCATGGCTTCTTCTTTTGGCAGCTTAACATAATACCACTCTGGCTACTAGAAGAATTAAATATTCCTTTTTATATATCTCTAAAGCACATACATATATAACAAAGTACTCATTATAATATATTACAGTAATGAGTTTATGTGGACATCTCTGCCATTAGGCTCTAAGTCTCTCAAGGGCCAGTGGAGCCCTCTCCATCCATAACACCCAGCACAGTACCAGGCACATATGTAGGGTTTCAGTGGCCTCCAGTGAAAGGGGAAAGCCCCATGTCTGGGCTAAGGTACATGCCAGTATTGCCAGCCTTGTCAGCAAGTGGAAGCTCAGAGGTCACCATATCCTTGGCCCTAGGAGGCAGAGGGCCAACTCTACTCAGCATCCACTCGGAGCTTTAGACACCTGACAAAGATCTGCAGGGAAAGCCAAGACAATCCCTATCCTCCTACCCCGTCTGTTCTCAGCAGTGGCTGGACCTGTAGTGCTGACAGTTGTAGAATGTCCGTCAGACCCTTGCAGCGGGGCCAGCCCAGAGGCTCGTGGCTTCTGGGCCCCAAAGCTGAAGTATCAGGTCACAAACAAACTGGAACCAAGGGCTCCTCAGGTCAGGCTGCCCAGAGTGGGGTAGAGGAGGAATAGAGATACCAGCCATCAAGGCCTCCAGTCCAGAGGCTTCCTCCTGCTTCAGTGAAGGCTGGGGAGCCTGCAAGCCAGAACCACAGGAACTAAATGCCAAACTGGACAGGGACAGGGCTTCACTGGGGAGGGGCTATGAGGGCAAGGCCACGCTCTAGCAGATGACACATTCACTCAGTCATTCATTTCACAAACACATATTAATCATATTCTATAATAGGGAGTATACACAATACCATAGCATAGGAGCTAAGAGCAAACTCTCTGGAATCAGACAACTTAGTTTCACATCCAAGGTCTGCCAATTCCAGTTGCATGACTTTCAACAAGTTACATAAATTCTCTGGCCTTCAGTTTCTCACCACTAAAGCAGGAATAGAAACACAAAGGGTTGTAGAGATTAAATGAGTAATCCATTTAAGAGGTGTAGCCCAGTGTCTGGCATATAACAAGTGCTCAATAAATGTTAGTGGTTATTATTGTCAGGGCCTGAGATGGTATCAAAGAGATTAAGGTGAAAAAAAGGCAGTCCCTACCCTCAAGGAACTTTTAGGGTAGTGGGAGAGATTGACCTGCATGTAACCTTTCCCAGTATGATCTGATCCTGGCAACTTCAGTGTGGGATCCCCAAGAAGAAAGTAAATTCTCCTGCCTAGAAAAGTTGGGAAGAGTTTCCCAAAGAATGTGGTCCTTGCACTGGATCTCATAAGAATTCTAGGCTGAAGAGAGCAGAGGGGCATTCTTGGTGGAAGCTGGAGTCTGTGAAGGGCACACCCTGTGTAAGACAGTTTGGGGTATTTGGTATAACAAGGGATTGGTGTACAAGTGATAGAGAACTTGCAAGGAACCTGTGGCAGTAACTCAGGCCAAATAAAATGGTTGTATTTTCCATAATGTGGAATGGGAGCCCAATGAAAATTTGTAAGCAAGCGGGGAACATAGGTAAAGTTCATTTTCATGTTAATATTTCTTCTCTCTCCATGGAAAGTGAGCTTTCACCCTGCTCCACATGTAATACAGGATATGACATATCCATTTCCCTCTTCCCTCTTTCACACTAGGCTGTGAATAACTAACAAGGCATGATGCAATGCTTCGGCAGGAGAACTCACGGTTCACCAGGAGACAACTAATGAAATTTGGGGAATCATCCAGGGAAGGAAAGATTTTGAGATTCAAGGGGCCTCCCCAATTTCCCTCTCTCCTTTTTCCAGGTGGGTGTCTAACAAATTTATTATAATGGGAGGATATCCTTAGTTAAACAATTGATTAATAACTGCTGATGGAGCTACCTTGGGATATCCAGTACTCTGTGAACACATCAGAGACTCTGGGTTTCCTTTCTGGGACATTATGACCAATGCTTTTTCGGGGCTATCTGCCCTTGCAATAGTTCAGAGATGAACCACCATTACTCATAGTCTGCCTGTTGGGTAAGTAGGGAACAAGATCCCTGGAAAAGACAAAATTCTTTGTCCTTCTTCTTAGGCTGTATCCCCTACTTCATCCAGTGGGAGCTTTTCTTTTCTCTACCCTGTCTCCTTCCCCATACAATGTTAGCCATGAACAATGGTGACCTGTTCAGATAACTGCATTCAGTCCAGAATAACCTCAGAGAAGCATTTGAATTTTAATTCTTCTATCTTCGATCAACTCATACCAACAAAAGATATCATTTTTTATAAAAGCTCATTTTAGAAGATTGTTAAACACCTGAAAGTGGGTGGGGATATTTGAAAGATAAAGAGCACCAACCCTCGGTAACCTTGGTGTTACTTAGGATATCCTTCCAAGGGGATTTGAAAGTTGACATTATTAACTCTTTCAGGATACTTGGGAGTGGAATTCATAAGGAATGGTATGATGGACAGGGCCCCACTACCCTGTGATCCCCAGCTTCTGGCGTTCACACCTTTGTGTAATCCCTACTCTGAGTGTGGGCAGGACCTAGGACTTGCTTCTAACCAATGGAATATGGCATAGGTGATGGGATGTCACTCCTGTGATCCCTTTACATTCTATAAGACTCCATCCACCTTGCTAGTGGATTCACTCTAGAGACTATCCTTGCTGGCTCGATGAAGTAAGCAGTCAGGCAGGGAAAGCCCAAGTGGCAAGGAGCTGAGGGCTGCCTCCAGAGGACAGCCAGCAAGAAGCGAGAGCCCCCGAAGTGTGCCTCGCCACTGTGTTGCAGCTGGAGGAGGATTAAGTTGAAGCCTTGCGGAGGAAGCCATAAAGTGAACAGACCACGGAGCCCAGCTGCTCTCCCGTCTGTCTCCCCTCCTTTCCTCCCCTCTCTCGCCCCACTTCCAGCAACCTACCCATCAGCACAGGAATCCTAGGGAAATCATCCGCATGCCTGCACATCACTCACACTCGCAAATGAGGAAGCAACAAGAGAAAAACTGCAAAATCTGATCTGGCTGGTTGAAACCGATTCTCATTACAGTGATTTACACGGATAGGAGCTCAAATTTGCATACCATTAAGTGTTTAAGATTAACTTGCGCAAGGTTTATTTGATTTCAGCCTTAAATTCTCCATGGAAGCTGTGCCGCCATGGTTTTCTCCCCCAAGTAACAGAGCTTTAAAACAAAAATTAAAAGAACTGTCACGTCCAATGGATTTCTTCTAATTCACTAGTTCACTTTGGGGAAGTGGGGCCCAGTTGCACTTGGAATGCTCCTTCAACATTGAAACGGCAGCTGGTACAAAGACCAACATTCACACAGAAGCTCCCTTGAATAGGAAATAGAATTTTATAATAATAGTAAGCTCTACAGAACTCAGGGAGAGAGTTTGCAGAATACTCGTAACATCCTGCCACGACTGGCAGGATAGTGGTTTTGGGGTCTGTCATTTTCCGCAAGCAGAAAGAACTTAATAAGCACTTTAAGATGGAAAGAAACCCTGTCTCTGGGATTAAGTCACACCTGTCCACTGGACTTGCAGTGCCAAAACCTGGATGGGTGTGTCCCATCAGCCAGCCCCTATAAAATCTAATAGCAAGACTTTACATAAGGACCAGGAGTGACACAGAATATCTATTCACCCTGGAAAATGATCGGGAAAAAACAGGTTTTATGAGCTGCACTAGCACACTGAGTCTCAGTGTGATTAATCCATCTCAAGAAAATGACTTTAAAAGCCAATTAAAGGGAGCTTAGAGGAGCTATTTTGTATTGTCTCTTTATTCTGTTTCTGGCGACAATTGTACCTGTCAGTAAAGCTGTGAGAAACTATCAATTTCAGCAGCGTGAATTTTCAGAGGAAAATAAGAACCGCTGCCCTGGGAGAGATCAGTTGTTCATCTCAGAGCTGAAGTCCCCAGATGGAGACCTTCAAGTCTGTGCCTTCCAGCTAGCTCCAGGTGATGCCTTGCGGGTCCTCCCCTTGCCTTCCTGTGACCGTCTGCTCTGGAACATGGGAATATAATCATCACCACCTCTAAGCTCAGATGAAGCAAACACATTCCATCCTGGAGGAAAATCTCTGATCACAATGAAGGAGGAGCAAGAGAAGGAAAGAGGAAGAGGAAGATGAGGAAGAGGAGGAAAAGGAGAAATGCTTCCTATATACCAAATAAAATTCTTTTCCTCGTTTAAAATGGCAAGCACTTAGAAGCAAATGAGCAAGCAGAGGTTTCTTTCAAGGCAATGACTTTACCTCTGTTTAATCAACTCTGTTATATCCAATTAGGTAAGAAAACATATCAGTAGGGAAAAAAGCCCAAATTCTGTAACCCTTAATGCTCCCCCAGGAAACAGGGACTGCCACAATGCAACACTAGGAAAAGAATTAAACTGGAAAAAAAGGAAAATTTCCCACACCCAAGCCAGAGGCAGAGTCAGACTGCCCAAGGCAGAGGAGAGCAAACACTCCCAGGTTTGGACCAGGCAGACCCTTCTTGTTCCTTAGATTACTAGTGCTTGATGGTTAGCAGGTGGCTGCGAGTGGCTCAGATGTCATGCAAAAGGGAAAGGACTGGCTCGGCCTACATGGCTCAGGTTCTGTCACTTGGGTAGGGTTGCAAGTGCATTTTGATGCCTGTCGACCTCTGGTCAGGACAAACACCCATCAGTTCACCTCTCCAAGAGCTCAAGGCTATACCAAGTAGCCAGGGTCAGACAGAGGCAAAGCTGGGAAGGCAAGAGGCTAGTTCTGCAGGCCACTAAATTGTCCTTCTGGGAATGACATTTTCCAAACCAGATATGGCTCCACTGACACCATGGTCTGCTTCAGGATTCCAGGGATCTATGTAGCCCTACCAGGACTAACCAGGCCGAAAAATTAATCTATGCTGCTGCAGCCCCATTGCCCTCCCTGAGAAACATGCACTGTTTAATTGGGCCTTAAGAAGATAATGTCTTAACCTCAGTCTGCCCTTGCCAAGCTCCTCCTGCAAAGCCTCTGGCCTCAGTAAAGCCATCCCTGGGCACATTTTCCCAGTCCCTTGCCCAAAGCCACATCACAAACGCCCCCACCTCCGGCGTGCAGACACAAGTGCCCACACACACTGCATCTTCTGTGCTTCTACAAAATTCCATCAGGAATTGGCTAAAACATCAACTCCTTCACAAAGCATCCCCAGAGGCCTCCTCCAGGGATGAATCTCATTTCCCCTACGCAGATTCAGAGGTGTGCCTTGTCTCCATTATGTAGTTTATCACAAGCTCCCCCGCCAGACTGTACCAAGCTTAGCACCCCAGACCAGATCATGGTCACCTGCGTGACCCCAGTGCCCCACACAGGGCCTGGGACACTGGAGATGTTCAGGAAATGTATGTAGAATAGAGGGGGAAAAGGAGGAAAGGAAGGAGGGAGAGAGGAAGAGAAGGAGGAAGGCTTACTTTAATTGAAGGTTGGCTGGTCACCTTAGGTTGTGAGAGATAGATGAAGGAAAAAGTAAAGAAAGAAACCAACATTTATTAAATGTACATATGTGCCTGACATTGTTTTGTTGTAAGCGCTTTTATTTCCCTTATAACATATTATACATGAAAAAAACCTGATGTTCAGAGCACTTTAGTAACTTTCCCAAGGGCTGACACACAATAAGGCTTGGAGCTATAACTCTGAATCCTGGCCCATCTGACCATGGAATGTGTACTCTTATTCTCTTGCAACATTGTCTTCCTAGGCTCATAAAATATTAGGATCAAAATGGGCCTTAGAGATAATCTAGTCTGAACTAGAGGCCCAGAGAGGTTAAGTCATTTGCCTTGGGTCATCCAGCTGGTTCATGGTAGAGCCAAGAATTTGTTTCTCCTAACTCCCATTCCAGTGCTTTTGGTATCACCCCCAGCCCCTCAGAAGAGCCATAAATATGTGTGATATTACCCTATCAAATCAGATTATTAAGAAATAGAGCATAATATTTGGGAAACAGGGTTAGCACTCCCCTCCCACCCCCAGAGCATCTGCAGGTCCATAAGTACACTCAGGAAACACGCAAAGGAGACAGTCAGCCCCAGAGACTCACAGATGCTCATCGAATTCCCTGGAAGAGGTCTGTACCTGCAGGGAGCAGGAACCCTTGGGAGAATTTCTGTAAAGCCTATCAAAATGTGCCCGCCAAATGGGAGGATTAAAGCCTGCCAGTAACAGGGATTTGGTTGCTTTCTTTGTGAAATTATTCATCCAATGGCTCTGATATGCGGGTCTTCACACCTCAGTAGCTTTACTGCCCATAAGCAACTCTCCATCATCCTGTGAGGTGGGCTGCTTTGCTGCCAGCATTTTTAGGATGGGTAAATGGACATTCTGAGAAGAAAAGTCACTTGCTTAGTTAAGGACAGTACTTAACAGCCAGCAGGGTCCACCATGACATCCTCCAAGCCACTGGGTTGATCAAGAATAGGTTACCTGGCTCACATCTTTCTCCTGGGTGGACTTTCCTTCTGACTCCTCCTGGTCTTTGTCCTTGCTACTCTTTCCGTTACAGCGTCCTCTCTCCTGCAACTTCCCTTTGCTTGTCCAACTCCTAATCAGAATGCCCTCTCAACTCCCTGTCCCCCCACACCTCTGTCCTGCTGAGAGAAGGCATCAGAGCCAAGTGAGGAGAACATTTGGCCCAGGCGCAGAAGAACTGAGCACCCCATACCTGCTTTGCCAGCCCTTTGCTGTTTTATCTCCAGCAAGTGGCTTGAGTTCTTTGCACTTCTGTTTTCCCTTTGGAAAACCATGCTGATAGTCAAGGTCTCCCTCAACTGGGACATTTTGTGATTTACTCTGGGCCACTCTGATTTGTCCACTGTCTGACCTCCAGTACTTTATAGCGTTGCTGTGCAATTTAGTAATTCATTACACACAGTCATCGTATCCAATAATTGGGGCTGCTTAAAGGCAAGAACTAAGACTAATGTTTCTGGTTTACTCTCTGCAATGGCTAACACGATGATGAAGAACCATATGGTACTCAGAAGATGTCTACAGGTTAGTTATTTGGTTGGGTTCAGCCAGGCCATACCTCAATAATAACAGCATCACTACCCTGTAGGACAGAGGAGAACAAGCATGTAGAAGTGGCGGAAATCACATCAGCCACTTCAGAATCTGAACAGGAAAGAAGCCAGGCTAGGCCCCACAAGGGCAGTACATACCCAGGTGTCCACCATGCTCAGCCCCTGCCTGGGTGTGGATGCGTGGGACCAAGAGGGGCAAGTCTACTGCCATTCAGGAAGCAATGCTGGAAGGCTGAGAAGGGTGATGGAGCAGTAGGGAAGGAAGGTCGGAAGGTGCACGACAGAAGATAATTCCAAGTCTATGGAGGTTGAAGACTGGTTCAAGAATTAACTCTGAGAACTCATCCCACCTGCCAGGTCACCCTCACTTTAGGTGACAAGACCGACTTGGAGGGATCAGAGGCTGGTTCTGTGTGAGGGAGAGTCGTGGAGGAGGTGAGACTGTTCTCTTCCTTTCTCCTAGGCAGGCACTTCTCTGTCTCACAAGTTGCTCTTATGGAAGGTCTATTAGATGATATACTTTCCCCTCTGTACTCCTTTAAAGGATGGGCTCTGGGGCTAGACGGCCTAAGTTCAGTCCTGGCTCTCCTCTGACTAACCTGACTAGCAATGTGACGTTGAGCAAGTGGCTTCATGTCTCTGAGACTTGATTTCCTCATCTGCAGAACAGGAATGATAATAGTGCCTACACTGTTGTTCTGAGAATTAAAGGAGTTAATATATTTAAAGTCCTTAGAGAAGTTTCTAATATGTAAGTGTCATGGCTGGGTTTTGGGGGGGTTTTTGGGGGTTTTTTTTGTTTGTTTTTTGGCCCAGGTTTAGCAAAATATTCCCACAACCCATCCTCTGAGGCACTTGCCTTTAAGAATTGGGTTTCCTATCTACAAAGCAAACTTTTTCTAAGACACAAATGAGTGATTTATCTGCAAGCCTTTCATATGTGTTTTTCTCTTACAATTTCTCTCACCTTTAGAATGAGAGGGAAGTTAATTTAGCTTAAAATCATTTCATTCTATAAATGGCTGTTGTTCATGATACGACCTAGGTACTGCCATGGGCTTGTATGAAGTACAGTCCTCAACCTTGGAGCATTTAGTCTTTGGGGAAGACAGACACATGGCAAAACAACATTGATACAGAATTGCAGAGCTACAAAGTATTACAGATACCACAAGGAGGAAGAGGACCTTATGTAAGACAGCCGGATGTCATCCTGTCGCAAGAAACAAAAACCCACTCACCCTAACTTGAGTAAAAGGGAATTTGTTATGACGATACTGAAGTATCTTGCAATCACCAAAGGAAAGGAGAGAGTCAAGTTTATTCATTCGTTCAACAAACATGTACTGGGGGGCTACTGTGTGTCAGGCACTAGGGATACAGCAGCAAATTATGCAGACAAAATTTCTGCCCTCTTGGAGCTGATATTCCAGTGGAAGAACACAGATAATAAACAAAATTAGTCAAATATGTGTAATGTTAGAAGGAGATAAGGAAACCCAACAGCAGGGAAGGGATATGGGAGGAGTGAGGATTAGCAGGATGGTGATTTTATACGGGATGATGATGGAAAGCCTTGCCCAGAAGGTTATATTTCAACCAAGTATTGAGGGAGGTGAGGGAATGAGCTTTACCGATCCCAGGGGAAAGAGCTTTCCAGGCAGAAGAATAATCGATGCAAAAGGCAATGCAAAGGGACAGACCAGAGGACAGTGCTTTGGGGACAGCCAGGGGACAGTGTGGCTCAGGACAGTGAGCAGGAGATAAGGCCAGAGGCAAAGGGAGGCCAGATCATATAGGGTCTCCACGGTCAGTGTAAGGACATTGGCTTTTAGTCTGAGGGAGGAGAAACACCGTGAGAAAGTTTTAAGGAGGTTTCCTGTGAGTTAGATGTGGAATGTGAGGGAAAGAAGAACCAAGGACACTCCAGACTCACGTATCCAACGTGTCCAATTGCCTTTGCATCATCTCCACTTAGATGTCAAACAGGCAGCACCAACCTACCATGGACAAAGCAAGACTTCTGGTTTTTACCCCAAACCCTCATCTTTCCATAGTCTTCTCCATCTCAAGAGATCAAACTGCATTCTCCTAATGGCTCACCTGGACTCTGCCCTTTCTCTCACACCTGCATTCAGCTCACACCCACATTTAGTTCAAATCCACCGGCAAATCTGCCTTCTCTGTCTCAAAAGGCACAAACCCAACTCTTTCTCGTCCCCTCCACTGTTACCACCTTGGCTCAAACTGCCATTGCCTCCTGCCAGGAGGATGGCAATGGCCCCTAATTAGCCTCCCTGCCTCCACTCCTGTCCCCTCTAGTTTATCCTCCACACGACAGCTCAAGTGATTCTTTTAAACTCAGATCAAGCCACGCTCTGTTTCAGTGGCTCCCCTTCCTACTCAGAGTAAAAGCTAAAGCCCCTACAATAGCTTCCCTTTGTTCTACCCCAGCAAGCACTCAGTGTAACTTTGTCCCATGAATGAACTGATGAATGGATGGATGGATGGATAACTGGAAGTGAAAATCTTGAAAACTATCAGGAGCCAAGACAATTACTCTCTCTCTCTTTCTCTGCACGCCTCTCCCTGCTGCCCAACTTTGTCTCTCTCAAAAGAGCAAACCATTATGAACCTCACTGTTCATTTTTTAACCACTTAACTGTGCCTAGGTAGGAACAAAATCATACCTTATGCAGACTCTGGGTAGAGGGTAGGGCAGGGAGGAAATGGAAAGGATCACTGAGGCAGGAGTAATAATTAAAGGCCTTGGCATAGAATTCAGTAGGAGACATTAAGCAAAAGAATCCTGAAACAAAGGAGAGGGTTCAAGGACATGCAAAGGGAGGGATTTGGAGAAGGAGAAGCATTAAGTAATTGTAGCCATAACCCAGGGTGAGCAAACCATGTGGGTAGAGGCCCAGCAGTAGCCATGCACATGGCTTGGCCAAGTATATCAAATGCCTGAACAAAACTGGAGAGGCTCTTGTCTTGTGACCAAGACATAAGGAGGTGGTTTATCCAGACACCTGGAGCAGGTGGTCCAGTCCACTCTGGATTTGGTCACAAAGGCTTAGGTTCAAGTTCTAGTTCCCCTACTTGGCAACTTGGAAATTTAGGGTAGTCACTTAGTTTATTTCCATCTTGGTATAATATTTAAATTTTACAGATACAATAGACTAAGCCACCATGTAAGGATGTTCATCCAGGTTGGGGTCTACACAAGGATTTTTGACTTAGGGAGGGAGTGAGGGCTGAAATCCTACCTGGGAATACTTTACCAGGACTTGCACATGGCAGGGTGCTGCACTGTCCAGAGAAAGGGGTCTTATGGGCTAACCACCACTCAGGGTAGTCACTTACTGGACCAAGTGATATTCTGTTTCCTCTGATAAACACACAGACTGTCTCACTGAATCACACAGATGATATACCCACACACTGCTGTTTTCATAAAATGTCAGCAACATTTGTTCACAAACCTGGTTTGCCAATTATTATAACTGTGTGATCTTTTTAAATATTATCTAAACCAATGAAATATGAGTGCAAAAAGATTTTATTTCTATGGAAACTAAGTGGAATACCAAAGAAAATCACAACAAAGGCAATAAATTTTAAAAATTGCTATCCAGTTAGGTATAGGTGAAACAACCATACATGGTTGGGGGAAATTATAATATCCAGAAGAATTTTGAGCTCCTCATTTCTTGGAAGTGTTTTAGGTTTCAATTTCACTTTGAAGAAACTAAACCTAGAAATTATAGATGATGCGTTATGCATGAAGATATTGCAAGGAAAACAAAGTACAACTTCAATCGGTGGATCCGCACTCACATAAAAGCCTACATTGAAATGTTGATAAAAGAATGTACATTTAAGTTAAAATAAAAGGGCTAAGTTATGCATTATTTTATTATCAACCCATTCAATTGATCCCCCAATTGCTGCATCTTTAAAGCTGAGTCTTCCTGGCTCTGGTTGCTTCATAAGTTTTTTTTTCAAGGTCAGATGAGAATGATGAGTGAGGAAAGCATTCTGTAAATAAGAGAAGGTTAGGCAACTTGCCTTAGAAGGGGTTGCTTGTTATCTTGTTTTGGTTTTTTTGATTCTTACTTAGTACATGCTCTTGAGATAGTAGGTGATCCATGAATTATAATAGTGGTGTGTCTCAGCACCACCAGTTTCTCCCAAGTACCCTTCCACACTGGCGCCACCATTCTGGATGTTGAATATTTCCCAATCTTCTGTTGGAGGAATTATTCATTAAGGGAATGCTAGCAACTGCTACAAATGAGAGGGGCTTAACACAGTAGAAGTTTATTTCTTGCTCCCTGTAATAATCCAATGCAACACTTTCCTGATGTGATGATTTGGGAACCCAAGTTGTACCAACCCCTAGGGTGTCAGAGTCCTCTTCAGCCAGGCTGCAGATGAGGAAAGAGAGAAGGGAGCTTCCCAAAGGGAGGCAGGCACTCGTCACTCCTGATCCTCACCATTGGTTCTGATGTGACTAGACTTGGATGCAAGTGGTTCTGGAAAGCGTAGTCCTGGGCCAGACTTCTGCCTGCCTGCAACAACTGCTAGCCATCTCAGCCTCAGAGGGCAACTTTCAAGGATGCTTGATCATTGATAAAAGGGAATGTCTCCCTCAGGGAAGTCCAGATGGGACTTGACAAAGTTTTAAGACACAAACTTGTGTCGGGCTGGACATCCCATGGACAACATGTAGATAGGTATCATTGAGAAAACCACACTCTACATCAGTGAGGCAAAAAGCTAAACTGGCTCTTCAACCCAGGCAAGAGGAATTGTTCCCTTGAATGGTGACAGTTTTTCATGCAGTGAGTCTGCTTCTACATGTTGGCTTGGTACACACAAACATCAGATCGACAAAGAAAATGTATTTTATTTCATGCATAATTGATCTGAATTTTTATCAGCCCCCATGCACTTGGTAATGAAGTTTGGAGAAGGACCATATTCAAGCATCCATGTTTCTCCCTGGCTGAATTGGCCTCCCCTCAGCTCTTGATACTTCCCTGCATCCCTCTGAGCCTTTGCCACATCCTCCACTTGCCCACGGCCATGGCTCTCTCCCAGAAGCCTCTACTCACTCATTGCCACATTGGGATCCAAAGAGGCTCAGAGGGTGCCAATACAATTACTTTCTATAACTCCAACTCTTTGCAGCACATATGGCAATTTTGGGGATCCATTTATGACACATGGGAAACTACAGCAGTTCAAGAAAGTGCTAGCTGGGCCAGCAAGTTTACTTTACAGGCTCAGACAGGGGGACTTGGGAGGCAATGTCCTTCTAGAGTACCAAACGTGACGTGCAGCAGGCATCTTCCCCACAGAATCCACTTCCTATATGAACACATGGCCCACCGGGGAGATCTAAACTCAGAGTCAAAGCCCTTGCTTCTCCTACTGCTTTCTCTCCCTCTTTCTTTCCACAATCCCCTTGGCTAGGAAGATGCATTGGCCTTCTTCCTGCAACCAGGACTGGCCCTTGCTTGTTAAAACTGCCAGTAGTATGACACTGGGACTGTTTATCAAGCAAGTGGGCTCGCTGCCTGATGCTCATAGACGCCAATACTATGGCACTGGCTTTTGAGAAAAGAAATTCTTTATTGTGAGGCCAGCCAGCAAGGTGATAGGAGATGAGGCTCAAATTTGTCTCCCTGATTTGGAATCTTATGTTGAGGTGGATTTTAGCCCTGGATCTTCCAGGCCAACAGACCCCTCGCTTTTGAAAGGGTTCTGGTGTTCAAGTAACAGTCATGTCCCGGTCCACAGAGAGGAATCATTAGTTCTGGATGTTGCTAGAGGTCAAAGCTTTTTCTATCGTGCATGTCTGGGCTACATGACTTGCAGTTTTGGCTGTTACACCTGCAAGGTAATTCAACATTTTGTTATCAAGAGAGAAGGCCCAGTTTGGGCTGGTCCTGGGGTTACAGGATGGTGTGTATTTTCTTGATTCTAAATAAAACAGAAATCTAATTTGGCAGTTGAAGCTAAGTACGTACCGCATTGCTTTAGAGGTTATCTGCTTTCCTCTGAGGCACTAAAACTTGTTGCTTCCAAGTTAGAAATCCCTGGGCAGCAAAATTTGCAGGCTATGGAAATCCACATAAAAATATTACAGAGGTGAAGTGAATGAAGTAGAGGATTTGTTGTTGAGGGACTGGTGGAAGGAAGAATTGATTTAAAATGGTGAAAACAAATTACGGCAAAGCGAAAAGCCTAGATAAGGCCGTTAGACTTGATTTCACAAACAATGTAAGACTTGGGTGTGGACAGACCTAAGGCCAATTTTTATTTTTTCTACTTGCTAGCTAGGAAAAGTCACTTAACCTTGTGAGTCTCTGATTGTCTCTGACTGCTTTAACATATCGATAATTAGGATTATTTTCCTTACAGAGCTGTAAGGATCGAATTCGCACAAAGGTGTACTATGTTGCTCCAAAAAATATGAGGAAGCTCTTCATTTACTAATATGGAAACATCTCCAAAACATATTGCTTAAGTGGAAAAAAGCAAGCTACAACTTACTGTGTGTATTAGTTTGCTAAGGCTGCCATAACAAAGTACCACAGAGTGGGTAGCTTAAACAATAAAAATTTATTTTCTAAGTTCTAGAAGCTAGCAGTCTGAGGTCAAGGTATCAGCAGGATTGGTTTCTTCTCAGGCCTCTCTCCTTGGCTTACAGATGGCCGGCTGCTGTTGTCACATGGTCTTCCCTCTGTGCTATGTCTCAATCTCCTCTTATAAGGACAGCAGTCCTATTGGATTAGGCCCACCCCTGTCATCTCGTTTTACCTAAAGTACATCTTTAAAGGCCCTATCTCCACATACAGTTACATTCTGAGGTGCTGGGGTGCCATGGCCTGAATGTCTGTGTCCCCCAAAAATTCATATGTTGAAATCCTAACCCCCAAGATGATAGTATTAGGTGGTGGGGACTTTGGGAGTTGATCAGGTCACTAGGGCTCCATGCCCTTACAAAAGAGACCCCACAGAGCTGTCCCTTGCCCCTTCCACTATGTGAGAACACAGCAAGAAGGCACCATCTGTGAACCAGAAAGTGGCCCTCACCAGACATGGAATCTGCTGAGGCCTTGATTTTGGACTTTCCAGGCTCCAGAACTATTAATAATAAATTTCTATTGTTTATAAGCTACCCAGTCTATGGTATTTTGTTATAGCAGCCCAAATGGACTAAGGCATGCTGGTTAACACTTCAGCATATGAACCTGGATGGAATAGAATTCAGTCCATAACAGTGTTTACAGAAAATATGTCCACACAAAGACCTGTACTCAAATGCTCATAGCAGCTTTATCCATAATCACCATTAACTGGGAATACACAAATGCCTACCAATTGGCAAATGGGGAAAAAAATGGTGGTGCATTCATTCATGCAGTGTGAAGGGAACAGCACAAAGACTCTTAAACTGAAAACATTTAGACAAACCCCAACTACAGAGATAAGTCTTATCTGAACTTCCTTTTAATAATTAAAGCAGGTTTTCCAAGAATTTGGCTGCCATAAATGCTGCTCTGAGAGATTTTCCTGTAAAGAAGAAGGCTGACTTTTATCACGGGGACCTAGCACTGAGACATCCTAAGGAATTGTGTAAACAAACCTAATCAAAACCTTCCACACCTTATTGCTGAAGCCCCACCCCACCACCTTAGTAAGCCAATATATAAACCCTAACCCCTAGCTGTTTAAAGAACCACTTCTTATAAAGTGCTCCCACGTGCATGTGTAATAAACCTTTTCTCCTGTTACTCTCTCTGTCAATTAATTCACAGACCCCTCCAACCTAGTTTGGTAGAGGAAAAGTTTTTCCTTCAAACAAGCAGGATACTACTAAGCAACAAAAAGACATGAACTTCTTATACACACATCTGAAAAGCATTATGGTAAGAGAAAGAAGCTAAAAAAAAGACTACATATTATATGATTCAATTTATATGGCATTATTGAAAAGGCAAAACTAGAAGAGAAAACAAACCAGCAGTTGCCAGGTGCTGGGGGTGGAGGGAGAGGCTCGGCTGCAAAAGGGATATGAGAAAACATTTTGGAGTGATGAAGCTGTTCTGTGTCACGATTGCAGCAGTGCTTGCCTGACAGCAGACATTGTTAAAGCTCATTGAGTTGTATGCTACAAAAAGGTGGATTTTATTTTGTGTAAATTATACTTCAATAAACCACATATTTTAAAGTATTATAAAATCTTCCTTTTCTGTTCAAAAATTGAGGGTTGGGAAACTATGTTGTATTTTCCTGCATGTACATAAATAAAGTCTGTATGGAAACTGAATAGTGTAGTAACAGTAGCTGCCTGGCAGTGAGGGGAGAAACTGAAATCTAAGCCTATGGAAGGCAAGGGTGAGATGAGAGGGAACTTTTATTGAATACCTCCTCATTCTTTCTGTTTTTGAACCAGGAGAATGTATTACCCACTCAAAAGATTAAGTGAAAAATGAATTAATCATCTGAATGAGCTAAGGAATGTGGAAGAACTCTGTAAACTCTAAAGCATGCAAAAGTTGTTTTTTACCTATGGGGAGGCCTTTTTTAAAATGTATGAAAATTAGAGTGGATTTTTCTTAAATAAATGTTTCTTTGCTGCTTCATATTTGCTAGGTCAGCATTTCCCAAAGTGTGATCATTTCCTCCACATGCTGCATGACAAAAATGTTCTGAGGCCAGGCAAGGTTGGGGGACATGGTTTTCTGCACCAACTTTGAGAGTTTCCCAATCACATTAGTTTATTAACTGTCCTAGGCAGTTCTATAGTAAGGAAGCCTGTTTAATTTCATTTAGCCCAAACTCCACCAAATATATTTGATCATGCAATCCTTTTTTTCATGGCACATTTCTTGGGGCTACTTTTTTCCCACAGAACTCAGTTTGAGAAAAGCAGCTCTAGGCCTGGGTTGGTGACCTTTTGAGTGGGAAGCCCAGGCCAGGGTCTACATTCTAGGTCACAGATGGTGGAAGCCCAGCTGGCTTGACTTGGGGGAGAGATTGGGGAGCAGTAGGTATGGCAGGAAGGCCACTCGAGCCCCTGGGATGGGATACCACCCCATGTAACCTGCTATCCATACAGCATTTGGCACTCACTGCTCAACTTCCTCCTTCTGCTGAGGAGCAAATCAAAAACAAAGGCTTTAGGACAAGTTCTCAGAAGTAAGGCCTTCAGAACATCGGAGGGCTGGACATGGTGGGAGCACATGATACATTGGGATTGTATCACATGCAGTGGCATTCAGGGAGGTGAGAGAGCTTTCAAGAACTGGTGTAGACAGGAGCACACGGATGGAGAGTTCTTCAGTGTGGGAAAACAAGAGGCTCCTAGGACTTCCAGCCTTCTAAAAAAGAAGAATGGTTGGGACACTTCTGTGTGAGTTGCTGTGGGTCATGTACATGGACCTCCTTCAGTGCTTCAGAGGGGCACAAGTGAAGACTAGAATTACTCTTTGGGCTCTGTGCCTTGGAATGGGAAATGGCTTAGTCCCCAAGACACTTGGATTCCTACTCTGTAAACATTAAAACTAGAGTAAGCCGAGTGGACATATCTGCTTAATGCCTCACCTAGTAAGATAATGCTGCCTAATAAGAAGGGTAGAGTCTGGGAAAGGAACAGGAGAGGGCCCTTGGGTGCTCTGAAATAGGATTTGCAATTGAAGGTTTCTGCTATACAGTGACGCTGTCAAAACTTGGGGTCTCCAGGAAAGACCAATAGAGGGAAAGCCTTGATCATCAGTAAAATTATCTCTCACTAAAGCCTGATACTTCCCACTTCTTGACCTTCCTCCCTGTCCCTGCTCAGGGCTGTTCTGAGCCTTGTAGCTAAGATAACATAGCTTGGCAGAAAAAAAATAACAAGGGTGGGAGTCATTAATATGCTCGCCAATGTCTGTTCTGCCTTAATGCACTTACAGGAAATCATACTTCCCTCTACCTTGCAGTTAGGCGAGGCCAGATGATTAGCTGTGGACAAGGAGATGTATATAGAAGTGAAAGGCAATCCTCTAGGCTTAGGCAGGGAAGTGTCTCTGTGTAGTTTCCAGTCTTTCTCTTCCCTGCCACAGTGAACATGTAGGCCTCACATTGAGATGGCAAAGCTCCAAGGTCAAAGTGACCCAACTTGCTAAAACAGCACATGAATGACAACTGCCCTGAAGAGTTACCCAGACTGCAGAGGATTTAATATGAGTAAGAAATAAACCTTTATTGTGCTAAACCTCTAAGGTTTTGGAGTGACTTGTTACTGCAGCATAACCTAGCCTGGCCTGACTGGTAAGCCAAGTTTTGAATCTGACAGGCCAGGCTAAAAGCCCTGTTCCATCCCTTACTAGTGTGAACTTAGACAAGTTGTTTAACTTCTCTGGGTCTTATTATCCTTATTTATTTAGGACAGACTAGGTGTGGCTACAGTAATAAACAATCCCCATACTTGGTTATTAGATTACAAAGGTCTATTTTTTGCTTATACCACATATTTTTACCCTACAGAAAGCCTTTACCATATTATGGTTATGTTATGATTTATTTTATTTAAAGTCCTTTAAAATTATGCCTGCCTGAAAAATAGTAACTTCTCAGTGGAAAAAAATCTGCAAACCCACTGCCTTAATCAAGTAGTCAAAGTTAACATCACCAGTGATGCAACATGGATATTAGATACCATAACATAACATGATGAGAAGGACATTTCACCTCTGTGATACTGCCTCCAAAAATTCATAACCCTAGTCTAATCATGAGAAAAACATAAATTGAAGGACGTTTTACAAAATATTTGACTCCTTAAAACTCTCATGAAAAACAATGAAAGGCTGAAATATTGTCACAGACCAAAGGGGCTGGGGAGACATGGCAACTAAATGCAATGTGGTACCAGGATTGAATCGTGGAACAGAAAAAAGACAATTAGTGGAAAAGCTGGTGAAATCCAAATAAAGTCCAGAATTTAGTGAATATTAATTGTATGTGGTTTTTCCAAATGACAACCAATTTTCCAGCACCAATTGGTCGCCCTAGTTTAGTTCAGTTCTGATGCTAACTACCAAGAGTTAGCACAAACCCCACAGGTTAAAGGCTCAGTCACAAAAGGCTGCCTCCAGTTCAGACGCCAGACACAAATGGGGTTCCCAGGGTACCCCCACTTCTACACAGCTGACTACAAATTCAGAGGTCCCCACAACCCCCTCTTCAGGTCCAATAATTCACTAGAATGTCTCAGAGAACTCAGGAGTCTTTAGCTATCATTATCAGTTTATTATAAAGCATACAGCTCAGGAACAGCCAAATGGAAGAAATACACAGGGCAAGGTATGGGACAGGGATCCAGGAATGGCTTGGGGCTTCCATGCCCTCTCTGGGCGCACCACTCCTAGCTAGCACATTGATGTTTTTCACCAACCTGGGAGCCCTCCAAATCTCATTGTTCAAGAGTTTTTATTGAAGCTTTGTTATGTAAACTTAATTGATTAAATTGTTGGCCATTGGTGATTAATCTCAACGTCCATTCCCCTTCCACTCCCTGGAGGTCAGGGAGTAGGGATGAAAGTTCCAACCCTCTAATCATATGCTTGGTTCCTCTGGCAACCAGACCCCATCCTGCAACTATCAAGTTCCCTCCCCTGCACTCCCAAGAGTTATCTCATTAGCATAAACTCAGGTATGGTCAGAAAGGGGCTTGTTATGAATAACAAAAGACAATCCTTGTACTCAGAAAATTCCAAGTGTTTTAGGAGCTCTGTGCCAACATGTATATACTTTTTATTACACCAAAGTAAAGTACCAATGTAGGTTTCCTAGATTTGACAAATGTACATGTAAGGGATATATGGGAACTCTGTTGTAGGGGCAGAAAGGGGGTGATCGCTTTCCTCCCCATCATAAAGGTCACAGTTGACAGGTTAACAGGAGTCAGGTTAACAAGAGAAAAGTAAAGCAAATTTATTTTATCATAGGTTTTTTATGATCACCCATAATAACTGTACATATTTATGGAGTATATGTGATGTTTCAATACATGCATGAATTGTGTAATAATCAAATCCGAGTAATTAGCATATTCATCACCTTAAACATTTACCATTTCTTTTTGGTGAGAACATTTAAAGACCTCTCTTCCAGCTATTTTGAAACATACAATACATTATTGTTAACTCTAGTCATCCTACTATGCAATGGACCACCAGTACTTATTCTTGTCTAACTGTAGCTTTGTACCTTTGATCAATCCCTCACCATCCTCCTACCCCCTATCCTCCCCATGCCCTGCTATTATTCTACTCTCTACTTCTATGACAACAATGTTTTTGATGCCACATATGAGCAAGATTATGGGATATTTGTCTTTCTGTGCCTGGCCTATTTCACTTAACATAATATCCTCCAGATATATCTATGTTGTTGCAAATAACAGGATTTCATTCCTTTTTACGGCTGAATAGTATTCCATTGTGTGTATATATGCTACATTTTCTTTATCCACTCATTTTTGTTGGACACTTAGGTTGATTCCATATCTTGGCTATTGTAAATAGTGCTGCAATAAACATGGGAGTGCAGATATCTCTTCTACATACTGATTTCCTTTCCTTCAAATATATACCCAGTATTGGGATTTTTGGATCATATGAGAGTTCTATTTTTAAATTTTTGAGGAACCTACATACTGTTTTCCATAGTGGTTCTACTAATTTACATTTCCACCACAAGTGTAAGGGTTCCCTTTACTCCACATCCTCACCAACACTAGTTATCTTTTGATTTTTTTGATAGTAGCCATTTTGACTGAAGTGAGGTAATAGCTCATGGAGTTTTGATTAGCATTTCCCTGATGAATAGTGATGTTGAGCATTTTTTCATATACCTTTTGGCCATTTGTATGTATTCTTTTGAAAAATGTGTTTTCAAGTCATTTGCTCATTTTTCGTTCAGGTTATTTGTTTTTTTGTGGTTCAGTTGTTTGAGTTCCCTATAGATTTTGGATATTAGCCCCTTATCAGATATATGGTATGGCCATATATTCTCCCATTCTGTAGGTTGTCTCCTTGCTCTGTTGATTGTTTCCTTTGCTGTGCAGAAGCTTTTTAATTTGATGCAATCCCATTTGTTTCCATTTGCTTTGTTGCCTGTGCTTTTGAGGTTTTATCCAAAAAATTCCTCACTTAGACTGATGTCTTGGGGCTTTTCCTCTGTATTTTCTTCTAGTAGTTTCATAGCTTGGGGTCTTACATTTAAGTTTTTAATCCATTCTGAGTTAATTTTTGTATATGATGAGAGATAAGGGTCTAATTTTATTCTTCTGCATGTGGATATCTGGTTTTTCCAGTACCATTTATTGAAGCAGTTTTCCTTTCCCCATTGTGTGTACTTGGAATCTTTGTTGAAAATCAGTTGATTGTAGATGTGTAGGTTTATTTCTGGGCTTTTTACTCTGTTTCGTTGGTCTATGTGTCTTTTTTATACAAATATCAACCTGTTTTGGTTACTATCAATTTCTAGTATGTTTTGAAGTCAAGTAATGTAATGCCTCCAGCTTTGTTCTTTTTGCTCAAAACTACTTTGGCAATTTGGAGTCTGTCGTGGTTCTGTATGAATTTTAGGATTTTTTTCTATTTCTGTGAAGAATGTCATTGGTATTTAGATAGGGATTGCATTGAATGTGTAGGTTTTGGGGAGTATTATGGACATTTTAACAATATTAATTCTTGCAATCCATGAACAGGAGATATCTTTCTATTTTTTGTGCTTTCTTCAATTTTTTTCATCAATGTTTTATAGTTTTCATTGAAGAAATCTTTTATCTCCTTGGCTAAATTTATTCCTAGGTATTTTTGTAGCTATTGTAAAAAAGAATTGCTTTCTTAATTTTTATTGAGTTAATTAGCTATTGGCAAATAGAAATGCTACTGATTTTTTTATGTTGATTTTGTATCCTACAACTTTACTGAATTTCTTTATTAATTATAATAGGTTTTTGGTGGAGTCTTTGGGGTTTTCTATATATAAGATCATGTCATCTATAAACAGGGACAATTTGAATTATTCCTTTCCAATTTGGATGTCCTTTAATTCTTTGTCTTGTCTGATTGCTCTGCTAGGACTTCTATTACTATGTTGAATAAAAGTGGTAAAAGTGGCATTCTTGTCTTGTTCCAGATCTTAGAGAGAAATCTTCCAGCTTTTCCCCAATTAGTATGTTAGCTGTGTGGTTTTTATCTATGGCCTTTATTATATTGAGGTATATTCCTTCTGTACCTAATTTGTTGAGAGTTTTTATCATGAAGGGATGTTGAATTTTATATTTGTTCATAGTCTTACATGACACTGAAGCCTTCAGTTTGAAGACCCAAAGATACAGGGAAAACTATAAATTTGTTTGCTTGGGTTCAATGAAGAATGGGCAGTCATATAGAACTGTGACTGGGTGAAAAGAATATGATCTAATGCTAATAAACTAAGTGGGGAAACTCAGCAAGACCTATCTGTTCAGATTCTTCTTGACTGTTCTGAGCAGCAGTCCTTCCTTCTGTATATGGGACAGTACCCTTTCTAGAATGGGGTCTTATGGCCTATAATCAAACAAGGTAGGTCAGAGAATTTCTTTACGGCCAGCTCTTAC
Organism: Daubentonia madagascariensis; assembly: GCA_023783475.1. Taxonomy (NCBI): domain Eukaryota; kingdom Metazoa; phylum Chordata; class Mammalia; order Primates; family Daubentoniidae; genus Daubentonia; species Daubentonia madagascariensis. The sequence continues at coordinate 17,120,532 of JAKFHU010000144.1, forward strand.
ACAGAAAGGCAGGGGAAAGTTAGAGTAATATTTTTAGGTTTTATAACTGACTTTGCGGAAAAAGGGTTCTGGTTTCTATGGCCTGCCTTGGGAAAGAAGGACTCTAATTTCTATGGCTAGCCTTGGGGGAGAATGAGGAACAAGAAGACATAGGAGGGCAGGAAAAGATCAGAGAGAAACTTTTGCTTCTGAGGCTGATTTATAGGTCTTTACTTTGGAGTATCATTTTTTGAGCCCCAACACTGCACTATCTTTGCAAATTTTCTGTAAATCTAAAATTATTTCAAAATAAAAAGGTTTTCTTATATATTAATATCTGCCCTATCTCTGTCCAAAGCCCATGTGCCACAGCAAGTGATATGTTCACTTTCCTGAATGTGGCAAACACCAGGCATTCAAGAAATGCACCTTGACCTTCTACATGACACTTTCCCATTCACACTCTTTTTGAGTCATCATAGCATCAAGTTCTGGATCCTTCTTCCCTTCTTCCTACTCCTGATGGACTGGAGCTGAAAGCTCTAAAACAGAGATCAGCAAAATATGGCCTGTGGGCAAAATCTGGCCCACAGACTATGTTTGTAAATAAAGTTTTCCTGGAACACAGCCATGCTCATTCTTTTACATATTCTCTATGGCTGTTTTCACACGATAATGGCAAAGTCAAGTAGTTGCAACAGAGACCAAATGGCCTGAAAAGCCCAAAATATTCACTATCTGCTTCTTTACAGAAAAAGTTTGCCAACCCTTGCTCTAAACTTGGAACCTTCTCTCCTCGACTAGGCATTACTCTAGGAAGCTGAGCTCTATGGTTCTCTCTGACTGCAGGCAAGAAAATGCTTCCCAAGGTCTCTCTCTTTCTCCCCCCACCCCATATATATACACACACACACAGTATGCTATAAAAATATCAAATCAGTTTGATTTGATTATCCTGAGCACCCACTTAGCATCAAGGGAGGCTTCTGAGCTGCAGGAGAGGTCTCACCAGTGGTTGGTCACAGTTTGAAAACACCTTAATGAAACAAGCTTTTAAACATTCCCGTGTGTGTGGAGTGCTTGTTTTCTTGTACGGGTGTCTGGCCTGGCCCTGTCAGATGCTTCCTGTGTTTCATGCAGATGCTTGTCAGCAGCAGGGTTTGTATTTGTTTTCCTACACAGTAGGCATCCGTGAAAGCTGCTTTGGGTTTGTTTGGTTTTTTTTTCAGTGCAGTTTTCCTTAGAAAGGCAGTTTCCCCACCAGTTTTAGGCTGCTGTCTGAACAGAGATAAGACAAAACACAGAATAATTTCTGGCCAAAAGCTCCTTGAGGAAAGGGTGTGGTTTGTTCTTTGAATCCCTCAAGTTTGTGTAATAACTGAAAAAGAGTAGGTGTTCAGTAAATGTTTGTTGAATTAGATTGAATTTTGATGAATTACTGAATCACATTTCATGCCTAAGGTAATCCACATGACCTCTTTTATCAGCTTCAGGGACAGATGTGGCTACTGGTATTTCCCTAGTTAATGCTTTAATCTCTGACAGTCTGCATAGATTTGAAGGCTGGTGTAAAAATTTACTAGCTGTGTGGCCTTAAGCTAGCTACTTAACCTCTCTGTAACTCCATTTCCTTATCTGTCAAATAGGAATGATGATGGTACCTCCCTTAAAGAATTGTGGTAAGGATTATGTATAGAGTACCTGGAATCATATCTGGCAAATATTTTTAGTAAGAAAATCAATCTCTTATCACACACTCACCTCACTGTGCATGAAACATCTAAGAAACTAGGGGCTCATCAGTCCAGAGGGGTTATTAAGTCTCATTCCAAATGCCAGGGGGACAGATGCAGGTAGTCAGTGGTCAGTGCATGAGAAGGTGTCAATTTTTGGTGGCCAGTTTTCCTATGGCTTCTGAATAGTTTCACTGTTGAAAGTTGGTTCAGCGCAAAAAGATGTGCTCTTATCCACTGTGGCAATTATGTGCTTTCTGGTTTGGGTCCTTCTAAAGACTCATATAGTCCCAGACTTATATATCTAAGATTACAGCTTTGTCAACTCACAGCTTTCAAAATTGTGCACTCAGCCATTATACTCGAAGCAACATCATCCCATCAGGGCAGCTAAGTCCAGAAGAGCTTCAGGTCTCAGTGACCCATCTTTCTGGAATGCATGTCTGGGCCCTTGTGTTAAGAACCACCAGCCTAGACTTCTCCACCTCTCATGATAAATTGCACTATGAGGATCCTGGAGTCTTTTCTTCCAATAATCTCTGTAGAAACTTTCTCAAGCCAATAGAAATGTTCTAGTATTGTAGAACCTCAACAGAGAAGAGTCATACATCTTGTTCCCTTTTTACCCTAGAGGACTCATGGTTCTCTGCCTATCCCTCTCCAGCACCAGCTCTGCTTACTGGAGGTTTTAAAAGATGTAGCCTTTATCAGGTCATGAACAATCCTATTTGCCAGCCAAATAGGGATGCTCAAAGGTTCAGGTTGGAAGCCAAGGAAAGACACCTAATTTGAGAAGTGGTTTAAACTGGTCCTTTAGGGGTATCTTCATCTTTAGTTTAAACTATTTCTAATTTATCCTCATCGGTCATTAGCTACCCTCATTTTTCTTCTGAAAAATATTGCATTTTTGATGGAGCTAGGAGGATATTTCTCCCACCTATAAGATCCTTTGTGTGAACTTGTATAGGGTCATAGGGCCAGGTCATCTGGATCTATGTATTTCCAACCCTTAGTATACTACCTGTATACTTGAATTAAATTTAAATTGTCCTGTCTCCTAAAGTGTGCCTGAAATTGACATAAAGTTCTATTCCTAGAGTGCCTAAGAACATCTCAGATTATATTATATTCAGGAATTATATATATAATATATATTCAGGAATATTATATATGCATATTATATTCAGGAAAATATATATACACACACACACATATATATACTCAGAAATATATGCAATTGCAATTAGAGCTCTGAGAAACCCACTAGTTCATTCTCTGCTTCTTGGAAAAACTTTTTTTCAAAAACTTAACATTTGTTCAGTACCAATGGTAAACAAGGCAGGCATATATCCTGCCATCAAAGAGTTCATAATTCTAGTGGGGAAAAGACAAACAAACTAATAAGTACAATCATGGGTGAAAAGAGCCATGGAAGAGCAAAATCTGAACAGTGTGCTCTAAAGGTATGTGGGAGGGGAATCTAACCCTGCCTACCTTACCCAATGTGTAAGTGCAAGAAATTTGATCCAGAGAGGGTAGATATTGAGCTACATCTTGAGGGCAAGGATTTAGCCCAAGAGGAGAAGGCAGACATTACAGACAGAGGCTACAATATGTGCAAGCGTATGCAAGATACCCATGGTGTAGACTGACCTGCAAGGAATGTGATATGGCTAGTGCAGAGCAGAAGTCAAGGCAATTGAGGTGGCAATGGCTGGAAAAGGGCTCCACATATCATGATAAGAAAGTTGAACTTCCTCCTGTAGAACACAGGTGGAAAATGTATGACCTGTAGATTTATGGTTTTTAGTTTTCACCATATTTCCAAAGCATTTTTTAAATTAGTAGATGTATCAGTTAGCTTAGGCTGAGTTGTATACAGTAACAAATGACCCACAACATCAGTGGCATTCAACAACATTGTGCTTTCTTTCTTGCGCGTGTTCTTGTCTTTTGTGGGCTGATCCCAGCTTTACTCCAGTCTGTTCACTCTGAGACAAAGGCTAAAGGAGCAAGCCCTGCCTGGGATGTGCATTTGAAGGAATTAGGAGCCCACCAAAGTGTTATGAAGATTATTTTAAACTAAAAACATCTGAATAGACAGCAGGCACAGAAAGAACCATTATCTAAACTTAAGCAGAACCTCCCAAAAATTCAGCTGCTGTTGACCCACTCCCAGGAATTTTCCTATTTGAAAAAGACAGACTGTTGGCACCAGGAAGTGTGAATTCAGAGGCCATAAACCCCCAGTATGGGGAACTTCTGGACAGACTGCCCATTCTGAAACATTCCACTCTCTGTCATTAAAAGCCTAAAAACCCCCTTTTGTTGAGTTGATATATATAAACCTTTTCTTGTGGCTTTTCCTCAGTTTTCCATTATTTGCAAGCTGTGTGTGAGAGAGAGAGAAAGAAAAAAAAATAATAAACCTTGTCTTTTCTCCTGTTAATTTACATTTTCTCAGTTGATTTGTGAGGCTCCCAACCATTTTAGACCTAGGCTGGTAGAGGAAAACTTTCCTCCCAACACATTTTTGTAACAGAGGGAAAAGAAGGATGACAGAACCATGCAATATCTCTGAAGCTTCTGCTTAGCAGTGGCACACATCAATTCTACTACATTTCATTGGCCAAAGCACATCATGTGACCAAGCCCTACACCAAGGGGCTGGGTAATACAAATCCTTTGGTCTAGTAAGAATGTGTTAATGGGAAAAAAAATCTGTAAAATATTTTACAGAGATTTATTCTGAGCCAATATGAGTGACTATGGTCTGGGAATACACAGTCTCGAGAGTTCCTAAGAAAGTACACCAGAGGCAATCGGGTTACAGTTTGGTTTTATACATTTTAGGAAGACAGGAATTACAGGTTAAATCATGAATCAATACATGGAAGGTATACATTGGTTTGGCCCAAAAAGGTGGGACATCTTGAAGCAGGAGCTTACAGGTTATAGGTGGGTTCAGAGATTCTTTGATTTATAATTGGTTAAAGAAATATAGCTTTATCTAAAGGCTTGGAGTCAGTAGAAAGGAATGTTATAAGTTAAGATAAGGAAATGTGTTAATCATAGAGAAAGCCATGTCAACAGAAAAGAAGCCAAACTCTGTAAAATAATTTAAAGAGGTTTATTCTGAGCCAAATTTGAGGACCATGGCCCGGAGCCATGCCCAAGAAACTTTGAGGAAGTGGACTCACTGTGGTTGGGGTACAGTTTGGTTTTATACGCTTCAGAGAGACAGGAATTACAGGTAAAGACGTAAATCAATACATGGAAGGCATACATAGGTCTAGCCAGAAAAGACAGGACATTTCGAAGTGGGGGACAGGTGGTATGCTTATAAGTCATAGGTGGGTTTAGGGATTCTTTAGTTGACAATTGGCTGAAAGAGTACAACTTTGTCTAAAAGACCAGAAGTCAGTGGAAAGAAATGTCTGAGTTAAGATAAGGGTCTTCTATCTTTCATGTGATGCTATACCAGAATCAGGTTGGGAAGTAAACCACATTATATTGGGTTAACAAAACCTGTTTAGTGAGATTTTATCATTTGTTGTCATGACTCACCAGGCTCCCTTAGAAAGGAATTTTTGGGTAAAAGAAAAGATCAGAGTTCAGTCCTCAGCCATAATATACTCAAAATGATCTGTTAAGCAAGTTGATGGCCTGCAGACTTGACTTAACCTATGCCTTCCATGGCCTTGGGTCTTGTTTGCAATTTAGTATCTTATTGCCACAAAGAGTCTGTTTTGTCAGTCTTATGATCTCAATTTTAACATTAATACTCGTCAGCTGTAGTGTCTAACCTCCAAAAGGGTACAAGGGGACATGTCCACCCTCCCTTCTCTTCATGGCTGGGAACTCAGTTTTAAGGTTTTTTCCTGGGGTTCCCTTGGCCAAGAGGGGGTCAGGTCAGTTCAGTTGGGACTGGAGGATTTTATTTTTAGTTTACAAAGGGATGGTGACTATTTTGAATGAATTATTGTATCTACCACAGTAGCCAATATTTCAAACTTGACACTCACAGAGAAGCCAGGATTTCCAGATTTTATTGGGAAAAAAGTTAAAATACCAGCAACATGGGTCTCTGTTTCTATATAGCAATAATCAATCAGCTGGAGCTGAGCTTCAGCCATGCCTTTTAGGCCAGGGCATGCTTTTTCCCAATTTGCCTCAGTCCCCGCCTGGCCTGCTCTGCTCACTCACCTGTCACCTGCCAGGCTCAGATTAAGCAAATGTTCACCTGTGGAACAGCCAGCCAGAGGTAACACCCAGCTAGAACCAGCCAGTTAGAGCCAACAGAAGGACAGTCTGCCAGTTGCCTGGAGTCAGTGTAGGCATCTTGGAGCCAGGAAAAAAAAACCAAAAAAACAAAAAACTGCCATTGGAAAGCCTAGTTTAAATATCTCTCTGCCCCACCCCACCCCCAGAAAAACAAAAACCTACAAGCTTCCCAGGGAACCTAAGGGGACTCTAAATGGTTCCTTCCACACAACTGATGGGGAGGGAGCCCTTCTAACAGGTGTGGTTAAAGAGCCACTTTCCTCTCTGATTCTCTTCCCACAAAACCCCCCACCTTCCTCCCCTTCCTCCCCCAACCTGCTGTTGGCCTAAATTAAGTTTTCAAAGGCTCTGTGCTGATTTTTGCTGAAGAGCATTGAATTCAATAAAACATAATTATTGATTTAATTAAAATAGTTGCTCTGTGAGGAGCGAAGCTTTTTTAATAGCCAGTAGAGATGGAAGAGCCCTCATTCATTTCCAGTGCAGCATCTGAAACAAATTGGGCTCCTTTTTTTAATAGGCCAATTCTAAAAGCGGCTTTGAAATGGATCCTCTAGCCATTCACATGCAGTATTTCAACCAGTGAATTAGGTGCTTTTCTCATTGGCTGCCTTTCAGGACTGAGGGAAAGAGGAGGCGCTTTGAGTCCAGAGCCCAGACTATGAGATGAATAATTCATGGCCTTTCTTCTGGGGGCTCTGTGCTCCTTCCTGCTTCCTTGTATATACAGTTGAAAGGAAACTAGAGGTGGGGACTGCTACGCTGCGGGGCTCCACATCATTTCTTGATCTCTGAGGAGAAGAGTTGCCCAAAAGGGCCAGCAGCCATCGGAGACAGCTACGAGCCTGGGTCCCCGCCATGAGCCTGGGTCCCCACCGTAAGACGGGGTCAGACACCTAGGGGGTGAGCACTGCAAAGAAACAGGAACAAGGAGACCAGAGGGAGAGGCTACACTCTTGGGCACACTGAAGCAGGGCCTTTAAGCGCACAATGAAGCAAGACCCCCTCCTGCACCGTCCTCCTTCCACACCTTCCTCTGCAGCAGGCGGGCCTCTGCACAGGCACACAGCACATCACTTCTATTAATGAAAGTGAATAATGATGCATCCTCGGATAAGACATTAATGAGGTGATGACATATTTTTAATTAAATGCCTTATGTAGATTATAAATCCATTCCTCCTGGAAAGATAGCGCCATATTATAAACATGAGACAAGCCAGTGTACACCTGCGTGTGCACGCGGACATACACGTGAGCACATACACACACACACACACACACACACCCTTTCCCCAGACCATAATAAGGCTCTTCAGCACCAACTGCAGCCCTGAGACAGGAGCTAAAACTGCCTTTCCTTACAGCCTGAGTTGCTCATCTCAAAATCTCTGTTAACTCTGGGCCTTGTTAAAGAAAAAATTATTCAATGACACTTGTTAAAGCATGGTAAGGAAGACTTTATTCGGGACTATTTGATAGGTACAGGGACTACTGCAATGGGATTTTTGCAGTGGGGGAGAGAGTTGAGGCTCAACTCCGAATACAGCAAGGGCAAGTGGGAATTTACAGCCAAGGAGCAGGGTGGAACCAGTGGATGGAAAATTACTATTATACAAGCGAACATCATGGGTGAGGGGGATTCTGGCTAAATAGACCTGAGGAAAGAAAAGAACTTTTATCTCAGGAATTTGAGTCCTTTCAAATTATTAGGCCCCGAGAGGCATTAAAATAAGACAGCAATCACCTGCTACTTCCCCCCTTTTGAGCTATGTATCCATCTATTGAAACTGCTTGCTATTGCCACAAGTAGCTACAAATTAACCTAATAATGCCTCACCAGACACTATATCCCACACCCTATGACTTAACAATGTATATAGCCAATCACTAATCAATATTATTTCTGTAAACCAATGAGAATTCACGGCAGAACTTTGTATCAGCCCAGTCCTTGTCCCCTCTTTGATTTTGCCTTTAAAAACCTGCCTGTAACAAAGGCCAAATGGAGCTCATGTCTAAGGTTACTAGGATCTGAGTCTTCCCAGCAGCTGTCCTTATTTTTGCTCAAGTAAACTCTTTAAATCACATTTTGTGCTTCAGTCTCTTCCTTTTAGGTCCATAGACCTAACAGGATTCTTGCTGCAGGCAGGCCAGAGTGATAGATACGGAGGAGGGTGCAGATGAGGCATCTGATCAGATACCAAGGGTGGGGGGTTTCCACTAGCAGACTCAGCAGGATTCTTGTTAAAACTGTACTAAGCAGGCCAAGGGCAGAGCCCAAGGACAAGGCCTTGTCCAAAAGAAGACACAAAGGAGCCTGGCTCAAGTTTGGTCAAGGAGAGTCTTTGTCACCAATGGGACTTGAGAGCACTCCCTGGGCACCAACAAGCCCACATTCCAACATGGAACCTTGGAGTAGGGTCAGTGATCAGCTGATGGCTTTAAGAAGTCATGGAGTAGAGGTGGCACAGGCATGGCAGCCCATTTACAGACGCCTGGTCTCCATGCTGGTCTCCATGGCAGCTGCCCCTCCCCTTCTTGCAGCTGCTCCCTACTTTAGAGGTGCCTCCTTCACTGGGCCTCCAGAGTCTTATAATGACCTCGTGGTGTCCACACTAGATGCTACCAACATGCTCTTCGATTTAAAAAAAATAATAAACTAAAACAACCATGGTATGAATCATAATAAATGACCATTTATTGAGTTGAGTACTTATATGCCAGACACTGTCCCAAGTACAGAGTATATATTATCTTTATCAATCCTCACCACAAGCCCTGTGAAGTAGATATTATATTACTATCATTATTATCATTATTATGAATACACCTATAGTATAGATAAAATAAGAATTTCAAGATCAGAAAATCGGTAACCGGCAAAGATAGAATTCCAATTCTGGTGTGTTTGGTTTCACCACACTGCTTGCTTGGGGCTTTCTAACACTAAGCCTATTAGTATGCTCACTTTGCAAATGAGGAAACTGAGGCACAGAGAGGCTAACTTGCTCAAGATGCCACAACAAGGAACTAGATGATAAGACTTAAACCTAAACCACCGGGATCCAGGTCTGAGTACACACCCGCTGCACTAAGTTGAGGGCAGGCAATCAAGTGCCTACATTTCATCCAAACCGCTGGAGGGGGACCAGAGGCCATCTGTTCTCAATTATTTTCACCACAGAAATAAACAATGGATGTCAAGGGAGAAATCAGGTTCTTAGCAGAGAAACAAGGTGTCATGTTTTTCCTACAGAGTCATAATGAGACCTAATCAGTATCGTGGGAATAAGCATTCGTTTCTGTCCATCGCCTGAACTTTACTCTGGGCCCTCTACCTTCTCTTTCATTCCAAATCTCCTTGAAAAACATGACATATTCTGCTTTCTTATAAGGAGTCACCAATTACCTCGGGGGATAAAGACTCCAATAACACAAAGGTATGTGACCTATTCTGCTTTATAAAAGGCAAACTCTTAGCCACCTACTCACACTTCATGGGAAAAGTAACCAATGAGGTAGAAGACAAACATTCTGAAAACATAATTGTGGCCAAAGGAATTATTCCAGGGCCAGGAGAAGGGAATGGTATGGAAACTTTCACCCTAGCATCACTGTAGGCTCACATCAAATGTACAGGTGCTAAACGTATAATTATTGTATGTAGGAAACCATATGCAATGTCATTTCAAGAGCAAGTGTTATTGCTTCCATAAAAAGAACTCATGTCAACAACTTCAAAGGATCCCGAGCCTTTCCTCCCTAAGCCAGTGTGTCAATATGTGGGAAAGACACCCTCAAAATGATTCCCCATTAGGGTCACAAGATAGTAAAAAGGCATGTCCCACAGAGATGGCATTGGAAGCATTTACAACTGACAAGTCCATGGAAGCCATGACAGGTGTTTATAAAAGGTGTTTGGAAATGTACTTCACAGAGAATCACTTCTTGTTTCAGGAAGTCAGCCAGGCCACAGCCTCCAAGGCAACTTTACAATATTGGTCATTTAGGCAATATATTTGGGATATTAAAAATCAATAATGCTGCCATTTTCCTTTATAAAAGATAGAAACAGCCACTGCCTGGATTTCTTGAACTTGTGCCTTGAATGGAAATTTTTAAATAAAGTGACAAGAGTAACTCTTATAAAATCAGATTGCATGAGTTTTTGTTGGTTTGCCTTACTCTTCCTCTTCTTTTCCTATAATTTTTTAGGTATTTAATAATGTTTATTCTGGGACTTTGGTGGCAGGGGATTTCATAATTGCTTGGAATTCAGAATGTATCTCAGGAAGCAGAAAGTCTGGGGGAGGGGGGCAGAATTGGATCCCTGAGCCAGGTCTCACCTCCAGACTCTTCTGCTGAGAGTATGAGTTTGTATGGACCTAAAAAGAATACCCTTGTTCCCTGCTCAAGTTCAGAACAATTGAGTGATAGGCTCAGCCAATAGGCAGAAGAAGATCAAGTATCCACCTTACTATTGAGAAATGTCATCACCAGGACTCACATCTTGTAGTCCCTCTTGAAAGCTGTGTGACCCTGGGCAAGTTACTTAATAACTGTATCTTCCTTCTCAAGGTCGTTGTGAGGACAAAACAAGAAAATGTCTGTAATATGCTTTTCACAGTTGCTAGCACCCAGTAAGTACCAAACACTTCTTAGCTCTTGTTATTGTCTTCTTGCAAATGGAGTCAACAAACACACAGTACAGTTGAATCCAAAAAAAAAGGTAGAATTCTATACATATACCTCCAAAAAGTAACACAGATTTTGAAAGTGTTGGGGTTCAGAACACAATAACCTAAAGTGTGGTGCTTTGGCATCTGAGTACTTTGAACTAAAGGAGACTGGAAGGCCTCGAAGCAACATCTCTTGCCCCTCTCTCTCCCCTGAAGTGAGTAGTAGAAACCAGAATTCCTCTTCCCCAAGGCAGGTCATAGACACTAGAACTCCTCTCCCCCAAAGCAAGCCATAAAACCTAGAGAGGTCACTCTCTCCCTTCTCCCTTCCCCTTGAAGGCCCCCATTCCACAGGGATCCTGCCCCATCCCTGGGGGACAGAAGGCTACACAGAGAGTCCAAGAAGCATCTGAACAGACAGGCCATGCTGGAGTCCTGCCTCGGTCTATTACCATTACATCATACCCTTTTGTCCAATCACATTTCCACATGGCTGTCCATTCTTCATCGAACCCAAGCATCAAAATAGACAGTTTTTTTCTGGGTTTTTGGGTCTTCATTTCTGAAGCCTCTTGCATCACATAAAGCGTTGATTAAGTAAACTTGTTACACTTTTCTTTTGTTAACATGTCTTTTGTTATAGGACATGTCTGCCATGACCCTTATGATGGGTGAGGACCTTTCCGCCCCTCCAAAAGCATTAAAATTCTAGTTTAGAAGCACAGAGATAACCACTCCTCTTTCCAAGTGAAAAAAAAAAGGAAAAAAAAGAAAAAGAAAATAAAACTTGAATCCATAATTGTTTTATGATGCTCATTTCAGTTTTATAGACACGTTGTGAGTTCTCTTTTTCAGAGTCTGGTATTGATTGTTCCTGTATTGTTAACTCATAACCAGACCATATTTGCACACATAAACTTTAAGAGAGATAATAAAGAAGAGAGACACTGTCACATACGTCTCATTTCTCCTGGTTGAGTGGAATACTTAAACACTTAAGGGATCTGTGAAGTTATGTGACCAGACACTAAACCTGGATTGTTGTGGTTTGGAGGTCACTGAACTGCAGTTAAACTACTCTGCACTGGTCAGATCACATGCGACTTATCCTAACAAGTTCTAGGGCCATATTTAAGTCCCTCCTGGTAAGTGGACACAATGTATTATGCAAATCTATAACCGTAGAAAAATCTATGGGGTTGGGTTTCCTAGGGAAAAAAGAGTCTGAGATTCTGAGATTTTCATGCTAGAGATTTTTAGGGAGGTGCTCTCAAGAACAGCACCTACGAAGGTTAAGGAAGCAAGGGCGGAAGAAAGCAAAAGGGTTAGTTGCAACAATTGCAACAGTTGAGTAACCTGTAGTTGCAACAGTGGCCTGAGCCCATGTCACAGAGAGCTCTGGAACTGGGAGGACCTTGCAGAGTTGTCCCGATTAAGACAAGAGGGCTGGGATTTTGTATCTCCGTATAGACCAGTCATTGGTTACAACCTTTGTCAGAGAGACAGCGTAACATCAGGCAGAGGGCAGCAGGACTAAGCTATGAGCCATCAATAACGAATAGCCCTGGCAGCAGGGGAATGAAATCCTCATTCCTGGATGAGGAGTTTGAGCAGTATAGCACAGTATCACCACTATGGGTTACATGACCTTAATGATACTTGCAATAGAAATAAAAACGACACTAAGTAATAAAATGAATTAGCATTTATGGACTGCCTTCTATGTACCAAGAGGTATGCTAACCCCTGTCATACATTATTTCATTTAATCATCACATAGACCCTAAAAGATAGTTATTCCAATCTTTAAATTACCAGTAAGAAATTTGAATCAGAAAGGTTAAGACATTTATTCAAATTTCCAGAGCTGGTTAATAACAGATTCTGAATTTGAATCCATCAGACCCCAGAGCCTGGGCTACTATCCTTTCAGAAATGATCATATAATTGATTTTATATATATGATTCCTGACATTGCCACTCTGCTGAGAGGACTTGTTTCCCACACGAGGAATCACCCAGAAATCTCAGGTCATTTTAAAACACCATCTAGATTGGATTCAAACCCAGGTCCATTCAACTCCAAAGTCCTTTGTGCTTCCCCCAAAGCCACACCGCCTCTTCTAAAAGACACTCATCACTCTAAAAGAACCGAATTTCAGACCCAGAAGGTGACATATGGAACAGGCCTGGTGTTACCCTAACGGCCCAGAGACATTTGTGGGAATAGCAAGAAAGATCACTGCAGGTTCCACGAGTTCCTGTGGCCCAGACTGTCAAGAACCGCTGGCCTAGAGGTTTGGAGGAACTCAAGAGAACAAAAGGGGGTGTTCCCATCCTCAAGCTGCCTGGAGAGCTAAAGCAAAGCCAGCTGGAGGCTGCAAGCAACTAGAACTCGTCTTCCATTGATCATCATTGCCACCTCTGAGCTATTGCCTAAGGGGAGAGGTATTTAAGTTTCTTACCCACTTCTTTACATTAGAGTTACATTTTCCCGTGAAATGCTCTTTATTCAAAGTCAAATCGATTCTTTTAAAAACAATAAGCTGGTTTTGTCAATGTGGATGCAAATATTAAAGGAAGATGATTTAAAAAAAAAAAAAGAAATGCATTGACCTCCTAGGACCTGGGTCTCTAAGCATGAATGGGACAATCTCCAGACCCATTTATTACCTGTCATCACAGCACTTCTTGGGGATTCACGAAGTTAAAGTCCACCTGCAATTTGGGGTCACTGAGGCTGCAGAAGAGGGTAGAGAACGGAGAGATAACAGCTCATTTTACAACAGCCCCGAAAGGGTTTCCAAAAAATCCTCCAGCCAGTTGACATGCAAGAGCTGAGTAGGTGGAGCCCCATTTATCCCTCATTTCCTGCTCTCCCCACCTTGACCTATTGTGGTTTTGGTGGAAAATCATCAATTTTAAAGGGAAGTAACCATAGTTTTGATGTTGGCTCAGTTGTATGAGCTGGGACATGTTTCTTCACCTCTCTGGGCCTAGTTTTTCACTCCTGTAAATGAGAATAGCAAAAGCAATGTTTATAAAAGTGCCTAGTAAAAGTGGGCTGGTTGGTAGTAGGCACTCAAAAACTAAATGTAACAAAACAAACAGGAGTCCTCTTCTCCCTTCCCCTTCTCTCTATTCATTTCACTCAAACGACAGTACCTACAATCAGTGCAGAAAAAGAGAGGAGCAACTTCAACACAAACCAAGCTGAAGAGTAGAAAAATTGTATTATGCAAGCCACATTTCCTGCATCAAGCAGCCCTTTCCAACCTTAGTTAAAGCCCTGGGTATTTTTCCTTTTATTTCACCTATTAAGTGATAGGCCCTGGGATGCAAAGATAAGAGAAGATATCAGCCCAGCCCTCAAGGTACTCACACAAGAACCAATGCTCATGCGTGTGTCCCCTTCAGTCATTTGATGGAACTCAGAAAGTGTCAAAGCCTTCATATGTGCATTCCCCAAGGTGCTATATATGATCATCTTTTTACTATTCCTTGAGACCAAGATAATTAGACTTTTAAAATTTTTGGTCTTCCTGTGGATACTGTATTTGCCTATCCAAAAGAGCCACATTGTCATGGAAGCCTAACTAATGTAGCAAATGAGGTCTTTAATAACTCAGTTGAAAGAATCTCTCTTGGGACTGGATTCAGTGCTTTAGCAGGCATGCGGGGAACTGCATCTGCACCCCCATTTGTGGCAAAGAACAGAGATCTGTGTTTTGTCCTAGAAGGACCTTCCACATTCAGTCTGGCTAAGGCAGAATTCAACAGTTACACTAACCACAGGTCCTACTGAGAATTTGAGGAAATTATGCTCCCATGGCCTCCAAATGAGGAAAAACCAATTAAAACATAATTCATTATTCCATTCTAAATATGGGCCAAGTTGGGTCCCCTGAAACTGGTTAACCTATTAACTACATGTACTAGAAATTTGCTCTCACATGTTCTTCAGGAAAGCTAGTCTAAGCTGGAAGTTTAGCAGACAAGGGAAATCAACAAGGGCCATTTAAAAGTCCTACAGTGGGAAAGGGTCTGTGAGTTCTGACAGATGGGGAGAAAGAAGCAAATAAAAGCAAATTATTAGACTTACATGCAAGACCCTCACTATCAGAAAACAAGAAAGAAGGAAAAAAGAGGAGAGAAAAGAAAAGAAGTATGAAGTGGAAGAAAAAAGGAGGAAGAAGGAAAAGTGGAGGAGGGGACTACACTGAGCTCCTACTATGTGTCAGGCACTGTCCTACTGCTGTACCTAGGTGATCTCATCTGTATTATTATGCCCATTTTGCAGAAAGCTGAACCCATGGAAATTAAGTAATTTCCCAAGGTCACAAAAACTAGAAAATAGCACTCCAAAGATTCACTTTGACCATTCAAGGGCAAAGCTTATTAAAGGTAGTTTTTACAGAACTTGCCACGTCTTTAGTTTGTGCTCAGAGTGGGGCTGACCCTCAGACATCTCAACTGCTTTATCCCCACCCCATATCAATTGTTCCTTAAAATCAGTAGAAGATGAGGACGCCAGGGTCCAAGATGGCAAACTAGAAGCAGCCTGCACTAGCTGCTCTCAAGGAGAAGATCAAAGGTTGAGGGTAGAGGTTCACCTGTGGATGGACTATCTCAGAGAGAGCATTGTGAATCATCAGAGCAGCAACTGGAGACACCCAATGCAGAGAGAGGCAGGGTGATCCTCTGGGTAAGATCAGAAGGTACCTGGGAGAAACGTCCCCACGTGGGGAAGGTTTGAGGGGAGATCCCCAGAGCTCTGTACTCCCCCAGCAGACACTGAAATCCAAGCTGTGAGGGAGCTCCCCCACCACAGCAGGCCTCCAAACTGATCAGGGAGCTGCTTGGAGACTGCAGCAGCATCGCACTGGAGAGTGAGCACAGTGGAGTCCTGCCAACTTCTGGTCCCAGGTCACTGCAACAGACACCAATCTGCACACTCAGCACCAGAGAGCCTGGTCTGCAGAAGGGTCAGCTCCACCGTAGCCACCTCCCCACTACCCCAGCCAGGTCAGAGCGGGAGCAGACAGGGCAGACGCTCTCACGTGCACTGTGACTGGGTGCCTTGCAACCCCAACCCCCCTCAACAGCCACCTCCCAGGGATCTGAGCAGAGCATGTGCTCACCAGCCCTCAGCATCTGCCACCACCATCTTGTCATCTTGGTAGCACCCCCACTGCCACCTGAGTAGCAATGCAGCAGCTGTCACAGTCAGACTTGGGTGGAGGGAGAGCTCCAGCCACCACGACTCCCCGGTGGGGTGCCACATGTCATCCTGGCCCCACCAGCTGTGGGTGGCCCAGCCACAGTGGCCCAAGGAGCCACCCAGTTACTGGATGCAGTTCTGCAACCTGCCCAGGCACTGGCCAAGACCCCTGAGCAGTCCAGGCAACTGCCAAGGTCCGGCACCCTGCACAGGCACCCACCAAGTTCCCATGACCCAACTTGCCACTGGCTGCTGTCCCATGACACACCTAGGCACTGCCAAGGCACTGTAACAGGTCCCAACACTGGCAGCAGTCCCGTGATGCATCCAGGTGCCCAAAGTCCCACTACCCACCCAGGTACCAGCTAAGGTAATGCCACTTGTCTCCATGGAGAGGGACTTGCCCAACCCTCTACCCAAGCTTTCAACAGTGGCCTGGGGAGCAACCCACCAATCTGAATGAATATCCCCTAGCACTGTGACAACCACAGGGGAACAGGATGACACAGGAAAACAGCTGCATTACAGGCTGTCAATGCTTCTGCCCCTCTCCTGCCCAGTCAATCCTCCAAGGTAGTACATAAAAGTGCTATCCAGGGATTTCTCCTCCTTCTCACTAAGTAGGAGAGCTCCCAGCAAAGGAGAACAGATGGACCACAAAGCTATCAGCCTGAGCTGAGAAAAGAAGTTTCAGATGAGAAGAAACCAGCAAAAGAATTCTGGCAACATGAAAAAACAAGCTAGTTCAACACCCCCAAAGGATCACAATAGATCCGTAGAAACAGACCCCAACCAAAAGGAAATTGTCAAAATGTCAGAAATGGAACTCAGAATATGGATGGTGAACAAGATGAATGGAATTAAACACAAAGTTGGAAACCAAAACAAAGAAACCAAACAAATATTTCAGGACATGAATGAAAAATATGAAAAACATACTAAAGAGATAGACAAAATAAGAAAGGATATAGCAGAACTTAAATAAATGAAAGAGTTATTTAGGGAATAACAAAATACAGTAGAAAGCTTCAACAACAGACTAGACCAAGCAGAAGAAAGAATCTCAGAGCTTGAAGACAAGGCTTTCCAATTAACCCAGTCAAAAATGCAGGAAAAAAGAATAAAGAAGAATGAATAATCACTAAGAGAAATATGGAACTATGTGAAACAAGCCAATATACAAACTATAGGTGTCCCAGAGGGAGAAGAAGAAAAAGCTTTTTGCATGGAAAACCTATTCAAGGGAATTATTGAAGAGAACATCCCTGGTATTGCCAGAGATTCAGATATTCAGATACAAGATGGTCATCAAATGCCAATAGGACATCTCCAAGACACATAATCATCAACCTGGCCAAAGTCAAAATGAAGGATAAAATTCTACAAGTTGCAAGATGAAAGCAACAACTAACCTGCAAGGAAAAACCCATCAGGCTAACAGCAGACTTTTCAGCAGAGACTTTAAAGCCAGAAGGGATTAGGGCCCCATTTTTAGTCTTCTTAAACAGAACAACTGACAGCCAAGAATTTTGTATCCTGCAAAACTAAGTTTCATAAATGATGGAGAAATAAAGACTTCCAGACAATCAAACAGTAAGGAATTTGCCAATACTAGACCTGCCCTACAGGAAATGCTCAAAAGTACATTATACATGGAACAGCACAATAAATATCAACAAGTGTAAAAACACCCAAAAGTTATAGCTCAAAGCTCTTATAAAACAATAGCACAACACGGAAAACAAAACAATAAGGTGTCATCCAGCATGATGAACAGAACAGCATCCCACATCTTGATACTAACAGTCAATGTTAATAGTCTGAATGCCCCACTTCAAAGACAAAGACTGGCTGAATAGATGGAAAAACCCAACCCAACTATCTGCTGTCTCCAGGAAAAACATCCAACCCACAAGGACTCAAACAGAATGAAGGTAAAGAGATAGAAAAAAATATTCCACACAAACAGAAACCAAAAGCAGCAGGTGTAGCCATTCTCATATCAGATATAATAGACTTTAAATCAACAATTGTAAAAAAAAAGAAAAAGACAAAGATGGTCATTATATAATGGTAAAGGGAACAAATCAACAAGAAGACATAACAATCATAAATATATATGCACCTAACACAGAAGCTGAACAGTAGCATCTAAATAGCTGGGGACTTCAAGACCCCACTGACAGAACTGGACAGATCATAGAAGTAGAAAGTGGATAAAGAAACAATGGACTTAAACAAGACTCTAGAACAAATGTACCTAACAGACATTTACAGAACATTCTACCCGAAAACTATTGAATATACATTCTTCTCATCAGCACATGAGACATTTTCCAAGATTGATCATATCTTAGGCCATAAAATGAATCTCAACAAATTCAAAGAAATAGAAATCATGCCATGTATCTTCTCAGACCACAGAGGAATAAAACTAGAAATCAATCCCAAGAGAAACACTCAATTCTACACAAAGTCATGGAAATTAAACAACCTGCTGTTGAACAATCTTTGGGTCAATGATGAAATTAAGATAGAAATCAAAAATTCCTTGAATTGAATGACAAAGGGAACACAAGCTTTCAAAAATTTATGGGATACAGTAAAAGCAGTCCTAAGGGAAAATTCATAGCCTTCAATAACTTCATCAAAAAGACAGAAAGATCACAAATTAACAATGTAATTTCACAGTTCAAGGAACTAGAAAAAGAAGAACAAACCAAACCCAAAGCCAGAAGAAGAAAAGAAATAACAAAGCTGAAAGTAGAACTAAATGAAATGGAAACCAAAAAAAAACAATATAAAGGATCAATGAAACAAAAAGTTAGTTCTTCAAAAAAATAAAGAAAATTGATAGACCCCCTAGCCAGATTAACCAGAAATAGAAGAGAAAGGTTTCAAACAAACTCAAACAGAAAGGAAAAAGGAGACAACTGATACCACAGAAATACAAAATATCATCTGTGAGTACTACAAAAAACTATTACACAAACTAGAAAACATAGAGGAAATGGATAAATTTCTGGAAACACACAACCTCCCAAGCTTTAATTAGGAAGAAATAGAAATTCTGAATAGACAAATAATGAGTAGTGAGATTGAAGCAGTAATTAGAAAATCTTCCAACTAAAAAAATCCCCGAACCAGACAGATACACAGCCAAATTCTACCAGATCTACAAAGAAGAACTGGTACCTATCTTACAGAAATTATTCCCATAACATCAAGGAGAGAACCCTCCCTAACTCATTCCCTGAAGCCAGTATCACCTTGATACCAAAGCCAGGAAAGGAAACAAAAAAAAGAAAACTACCGACCAATATCCCTTATGAACATAGATGCAAAAATTCTCAACAAAATACTAGCAAACAGAATTCAACAATACATCAAAAGGATAATTCACCATGATCAAGTGGGTTTCATCCAGCAATGCAAGGATGATTCAACATATGCAAATCAATAAATGTGATTCACCACATAAACAGAGAAAAAACAAAGACCACACAATCATCTCAATAGCTGGCAGAAAGATGATTTGATAAAATCCAGCACACTTTCATGATAAAAACCCTCAAAAAACTAGGCATAGAAGGAAAATACCTCAAAATTGTAAGAGCCATATATGACAAACCCACAGCCAACATCATACTGAATAGGGAAAAGTTAAAAGCATTCCCCCTAAGAACTGGAATAAGACAAGGGTAGCCATTGTCACCACTTCTATTCAACATAGTATTGGAAATCCTAGGCAGAGCAATCAGGCAAGAGAAAAAAATAAAGGGTATCCAAATCGGGAAAGAGGAGGTCAAACTACCCCTTTTTGCTGAGGACATATAAATCTTGCATCTGCAAAACCCTAAAGACTCCACCAACAGACTCCTAAAATTGATAAATAAATTCATCAAAGTCTAAGGTTACAAAATCAATGCACACAAATCAGTAGCATTTCTATACACTAGTAACAGTCAAGCTGAGCATCAAATTAAGGACTCAATACCATTCACAATAGCTACAAAGAAAATAAAATACTTAGGAATATACTTAACCAAGAAGGTGAAAGATGTCTACAAGGAGAACTATAAAATTACTGATGAAAGAAATCACAGATGACACAAACAAATGGAAAAACATCCCTTGCTCATGGATTGGCAGAGTCAACATTGTTAACATGTCCATACTGCCCAAGATGATTTACAGATTCAATGCAATTCCCATCAAAATACCAACATCTTATTTCACAGACCTAGAAAAAATAATCCTAGGCTTCATTTAGAACTAAAAAAGACCCCAAATAGCCAAAGCAATCCTAAGCAAAAAGAACAAATCTGGAGGCTTCACAATACCTGACTTCAAATTATACTATAAGGCTATAAAGCTGTAGTAACCAAAACAGCATGGTACTGGTATTAAAGTAGAGACATCGACCAATGGAATAGAATAGAGAACCCAGAAATAAACCATCTACCTACAACCAACTGATCTTCCACAAAGCAGACAACAATATACACTGGGGAAAGGAAACCTGATACAATAAATGATGCTGGGAAAATTGGTTAGCCACATATAGAAGAATGAAACAGGACCCCTATCTCTCATCATATACAAAAATTAATTCAAGAGGGATAAAGGACTTACATGTAAAGCATGAAACCATAAAAATTCTAGAAGAAAACATTGGAAAAACTCTTCTAGATATTGGCCTAGTCAAAGATATTTATGACTAAGACGCCAAAGGCAGATACAGCAACAACAAAAAATAAATGAATGAGACTTAATTAAATGAAAAAGCTTCTGCACAGCAAAAGAAATGATCAACAGAGTGAATAGACAACCTCCAGAATGGGAGAAAATATTCACAAACTATACATCCGAAAAAGGACTAATATCCAGAATCTACAAAGAACTCAAACAAATCAGCAAGATAAAAACAAAAAAAACCATCAAAAAGTAAGCAAAAGATATGAACAGAAGTTTATCAAAATAAAGTAGAGAAATGGCCTACAAAACATAAGAAAAAATGCTCAAATCATCAGGGAAATGAAAATTAAAACTACAACAAGATACCACCTTACCTCTATCAGAATGGCCATTATTAAAAATTCAAGAAACAATAGATGCTGGCATGGATGCATAGAAATAGGAACGCTTATACACTGTTGGTGGGACTGCAAATTCGTACAACCTCTAAGGAAAACAGTATGGAGATTCCTCAAAGAAATAAATGTAGACCTACCATTTGATCCAGCCATCCCACTGCTGGCTATCTACACAAAGGAAAAGAAGTCATTTTATCAAAAAAACATTCACACCCAAATGTTCATCGCAGCACAATTCATGATTGCAAAGATATGGGACCAACCTAAGTGCCCATCAATTCATGAGTGGATAAAGAAAATGTGGTATATATATACCAGGGAGTACTACTCAGCCATATAACGGAATGAAATAATGTCATTTGCAGCAACTTGATGGAACTGAAGACCATTATCCTAAGTGAAGTATCTTAGGAATGGAAAACCAAACATCACATGTTGTCACTAATAAGTGGGAGGTAAACGATGGGTACACATGAGCAAAAATGATATAAAGGACATTGGAAACCAAGAAGGGGGGAGGGTGCGAGGGGACGTGCAGGATAAAAACTTACCTGTTGGGTAAAATAAACACTATTCTGGTGACAGACCACCAAAAGCCCTGACTTATGCATTATATAAGGTATCTATGTAACAAAATATTTGTACCCCCTTAATATTTTGAAATAAAATAATAATATTAATAATAATAAGCCAGTAGAAGATGAAAGAATCTTTGGGATTCATCAATACAAAGGAGAACGAGATTGTCGGGTTTCCCACCAAAGGAACCTGGACTGTCTGGGCCCAGGAGTTGGACCTCAGCATGCAACCAGGCATAGCCATTGACTTACTGCAAGAAGGGGCAAAGTACAAGGGACCTGAAATCTGACCTCCAATTGGGATTCATCCACTTAACAAATATGCATAGAGCACCTACCATGTTAGACACGTTCTAGGTGCTGGTGTACAAGAAAGACAGTGCCTCATGAAACTTACCACCTAGTAGAGGTAAATAATAATATAATTGTCGTGCATACTAAGTGATACAAATAAAATAAAGCAGGATAAGAGGCTAGAAGGTAACTGGTGGGGTGGGGGCTAGTGTAAACTACTTGAGATAGACCTAGGATACCTTGGGAGGAAATATTTTGGGAGGAGAAGAAATGTATAGAGGAAATTGCTTTACACAAAGAAAATCAAGAAAGCTGGTGTTCTTGGGCATTATGAATAAGAGGGAGAGTGTTTGCACGTGAATTTGAGTCCCTGCCTCTCTCTCCAACCTGGCTAGGTAAGCATTATTTCCTCTGGGCACATAGCTAAACTATGTTTCCCAGCCTCCCTGGCAGTCAAGGAATTTCACTATAGAGTGTGTGTGATGATCACTATAATTGGGGAATGGAAAAATATTATGGAAGCCCAAGAGATGCAGGCACAGACTCTGTCTGGGGGCTCAAGGAAGCCTTCACAGAGAAGATGACATCTGATTTTGTTCTTGAAGAATAAATAAGGTTTTTTTAAGTGGAGAAGGAGAGCCAGGGCAATTCAAGGAGAGGAAATAGCATATACCATGGATCAGAAATCCATGTATTTTAAGTATCAGGGAGTCAACAAAGAACTATATCATGCATATAGTCGATATTTAATCTCCATAATGATATTGTAAGCTCCTAGAAAGCAAGAGATGCCGTCAATTTCTTTTTTATTCCTCAAGTTCTGTGCACGTGGTGGGAAGGAAGAAGAGAGAGAATGAGGAAGGGAAGGAGGGAGGGGCAGGTGGAGGGAAGGGTCCACAGCACACATGGCTCTGGGCCGTACACTCATCCTTAGTTACCCGGGGCTGGTCTCACTGCTGAGAGAGAACATTTAGGGTTCATTTGAGTGTTATTTACCTTGTGTCTATGTTCATTTCACACCATCTGACAGCTGTTTTAGGCCATTTCACCCGCCATTGGAAGCATGATCAGGCCTGAAATGCAAGCTGTAAAAAGTGCACATTACATAGTAAAGCTAGATTTAGTGCATAGTATGTTTTATTAATGTTTCAATATTTATTGTGTTTTTTAAGTTGTTATTGATTTTTATTTAAAAGGGCACTTTTATTACAAGTACGTGATGCCAGGAAAATAAAACCCTCCCCCCGCCAAAGCAAATTTGGATTAATTTGCTGTAAATGATCAGGAAAAACCCAGCTAGATTTGGCTGGTTCAGATTATGTTTCCCCAGTGATACCTCATCCACACACCTCTGCATGAATTGGAAGGGGAACAGGATAGCGTCCTTACCCGGACCAGGGTGGATGCCAATGAAACAGCATTTCTAACACTTGGTTTCATTTTTGACCATTAAACTAACAAATAAATGGCTGCAGCTTCAAGTCAGCTCATACGTGAAGGACATGAGAGACAGTCTTTGGGATACTGTAATTTTATTTCTTCACCCAGTTTGCACCTATGTGAACAGCCCAAACCTGGGATCTCACTGTGGAATTTCCTGCTACTAGCAATTGTCTTCAAGACTATCATTTGGCATATCAAATACTCTTCCCACCAACTTCTCCCCCATCTTTTTCCTGGACCCACAAAACCTTTCCTTGTAATTGAGAGAGAAAAGAGTGTTCTGCAACGTCCAGTATGGTAGCCACTAGCCACCTTCAACTCTAACTCCATTCCTGCCTGCATTTGCAGACACTTTCCTTCACACCCATTCATTTATTCAAGATGCATTGAATAGCAAGTATGTGGCACTTGTTTGCTAGGTGCTAGGGAGGCAAAAGCAAAGAAGGCTCGTTCCTTATCCTCAAGGGCATCACAGTCAAGCAGTGAGCACTAATTATAACCCTTAGTTGTTGAACAAGAATTCACAAATCAAATCATATTATTTTCCTGCCTAAATACCTTCAATAGATCACTATTTCCCAAAGGAAATGCTGAAAAATATTTGCTATAAATTATTCAATCTGTGGATACACTTTCAGAGACTAATCTTCTATACACCTTATGTATAAGGAGTAGAAAACTATCTCTGATATATTTCCCATTCCCTCAGGAATGATATCATTTCTTTTAAACTCTTATAAGTTGAAAGCTTTAAGAAATGTATTTATCTCCTTATAATCAATAGGATGCCAAAAGCCGAAACTTGGAAGGAAGAGGCATGAGATTCTTCCCAGGGAGGCCTGGGGGCCCTAGAGAAGGTCAATGCTTGGGCCACTCCCCAAGGTGGTTTGCACAAGTTAAGCCCCAGAAGGCATGTTGGGCTGTGGAGGTTCTGCCGTGAGTTTACACCCCACTGGGATACCTTCACTCAGTTGCCAGACCACCCCTGGGGCAGAGGGGAAGGAGGAGCTTACCCAAGCCCTGAGAGAATGAGGAAGGGAAGGAGGGAGGCCAAAAAATGAAAGCTCTTTAAATTTTTTGCTATGGTGATGGTGGCTGTCATTACTGCTATACATCTATGTGGACACTGGCTCTGGGCAGTCTAGAAAAATGGGCAAAGAGATGAAATGGCTGCTCTCCAGATGCAGACAGCCTCAGCAAAGCCATGCTCCATTGGCTCCAGCCCCTCTCAGCACTCTACAGTATTGCCCACCCCCAGAGGATCAACCACTCCCTGTCTCTCCCCAGTCCACTAGCTCTAGGTCTCCAGCTGGATGCTTCTTCTTCACCAGGGAGCAATATCTGGAAATAACCTGCTGGGCAGCCTCTATACCTCAAGCCACCTGAACAGGGGAGCCTGGCACCTCACCTGACCAGACCATCCCTCTATGGGTACAATATGTTTCCAGTATCCCTTGAGTCAACTCAGACCTCTCAGATGTACCTATTCTATATCTACTCTACAGCTGGAATTACATCCACCTAGAAGTCCTTTGCCTGCCCCCTGCCCTTATGTATAGGATGCCCAGGAGACCGAAGCCAGATAACAATGGATAACACTATTATCCAGATAACACTAGGCAGTAAACTGCCTAGTGGCTAAGAATGCCCCCTCTGAAACCGGGTGGCTTGGATTTGGATCATGAATGCACTCCTCACTGACTGTGGAGCCTTGACCAAGTTAATCCCTCTCCTCTCCAGTCTTCAGTTTTGTTATCAGTAAAGTGGGGACACTTACAGTACCTAGTCCATAAGACTGTTGGGAGGATTCAATGAGATAATCCAGGTAATAATCCAGACACTCAGCACCATGCCTGGCTCCTGGTCTATACTCACTAATTGTTAAGTACTTCTTTTATTACACTAGAATTCTTCACTCTGTTGGACTTGGTAATGTGGACAGCCAGACCCTGGAAGGCAGGGACCTTCTGTCTCTTTGGCTCTCCTCAATTTCTACCTTCCACAGGAGGATAGAGTAGGACAATTTGGCCCACTGCCAGAAAAGAACTAAGAGCCCCTGACTGAGACCTCAGGAAAGCTGAAATAGCAGAATGGGTCAGAAGCAGCAGCGAGAGGTGGCAGGGAGCTCCCTGTCTATTTGCAATTATCACTTATGCTGGAAGGCTCCCACTCTCATCCCAAGACAGAATCTTAGCAGCATTTCTTCATGGCAAGACCTGAGGGGCAGCACTTCTAAAACCAGGACCTTTCCTTGAATGAGTATTCTCATCATTGTCCTATTATCACATTGAGGGGTCTGAGAGCCATCGCTTCTCAGGGATGCCAAGGACGCCTGGAGTTGAGTGAAGTCACCTCTCCCGCGTGAATAGCTCTTCTCTGCAATTTAAAGTGTGGGTATCTCACAGGCATCCCTGAGTGGAATAGCTAAATAATGCTGTGACAAGAGCATAACAAAATCTTCACATCCATGGTCTGGCCCTGTCATTTGCCCTGTGTACTATCCTTAACACAAGGTAAAAGTTCTCAGGTGGCCAGAGTCAAAACCAAACCTTCCCTGGGAAATAAATTAGTCCACAGTAACTAGTAAGAGCAGAATGATTTTCCATGGAAGTTGGTCCAGAAAAGCAAGGGACCCAGAGTGACAGAAATTTCTAGGGAAGTCCTAAGGAAGTGTGAGAATTGCTAGCCAAGCCATATATTTGAGATGGAGGTCTCCTCTTTACCATACTCAACTCTCCAGATTTCACTGTCCATCAAGTTGCTTTGCCTCAGTGACGACTGGACTCAACTGATGCTCCACTGACCCCCTTTGAGCTTGTCATGACCTTGTTCCAAGGAGACCCCTGATGCAATGGACCCAAGAAGGAGTTAGTGTCTGGAGACGTGACTTGAAGTTAAAGCTCAAACTCCTTAGCCTGCATCCGAGCACATCTGCCAGTGATGGGGCACCAGCTGAGCAGGTACATTCAGCTCAGCACCCTCTGCTCCAGCCTGCCTTCTCTCTAGTCTGCAGGGATGCCATGCTTTTCCAGAGCTGAACTTGTACACATGAGACCCCTCTGCTGGAATACTCACCTGTCTCCTCCTGGACAACTCCATTTCCTTCAAGGCGAAGTCCAAAAGTCGTTACCTCTGTGAAGCCCTCCCTGACGCTCTAAGTCAGAATTAATTCTCTTTCCACTTTTCTAACACTTTTATGCAACTTAGAAAATTTTTAAAAATCATCTTTGGACTGTGAATCCCTTAAAACTTTGATGAAGGAAGTGTACCGTCCCCAGGAAAATGCTTGTAAAGCACACAATTTGTTTGTTTGTTTTGAGACAGGGTCTCACTCTGTCACCCAGGCTGGAGTGCAGTGGCACAATCATAGCTCACTGCAGCCTCAAACTCCTGGGCTCAAGGGATCCTCCTGCCTCAGCCTCCTGAGTAGCTGGGACTACAGGCACGCACCCCTGCACCTGGATAATTTTTTTATTTTCTGTAGACATGGAGTCTCACTGTGTCACCCAGGCTGATCTTGAACTCCCGGGCTCAAGGGATCCTCCTACCTCAGCCTCCCAAAGTTCTGGGATTACAGGTGTCAGCCACTGCGCCTGGCCTAAAGCACCTAATTTTAGAGCACCCTAGGATTTCCTGAGTTTATCAGAGGACCAATGACAACCTCCTCTTGTTATTCTTCTCAATAACTTGCTATCACTGACATTTATGCCAGGCAGAATATTCTGGATAATCATATCTCCCGCAAGGCAAATACACCTCAAATGCTGTCACTACAAAAGGGCGCTGAAGGGGGAAGAATCAGATGACAATGGCTCTAGGGGAGACAAGAAGTTTCTTCTTGGACCAAGTATCCCTTGGATAGTTCTTCCCTAACACCAGAAACCCTTCCTTTGGGGTCTATTTCCTGCTTTCCCCTATGGGACATTTCCCTGGCCTCCTAGACTGATTAAAAACTGCCTGTGTCCATCAGGGAGAGGGAGGACGGCTGCTGAGACAGCTATCAGGAGAAGGGCAGGGGAGCTGTTAATTATCTCCTGCCCACTTGCTTGTAGGTTTGAAAAGTTTTGAAACTTCAGAGGGCTGTATAAAAGCACACTGACTCTGTTGATGGAGATTGAGAATTAATTTGGTGATGGCTGCATCACTGTATTCCTCCGGGGCCCACATATCTGGTCAACCATCTAAATCCAGTCTGTGTAGACCAAACATCAGACACTCCCCGTGCCCCGTCTGGGAATGTGTCCTCCCTACTAGGATGCAAGTTCCATCCCCTTCTGGCTCCAGGACAGTGAATCTGACTTATGATCTTTCCATCTTTTAGGGTATGGAGATAATTTTGCTAGAAAGAGGGAAGGGACGGGTGGAGGCTGAGAAACCCCATCCATATACCATCTGGACCACCCTTGCACTAGGGCTTAACTCCCGTTTGCACACCCAGATGAGCACTGGAACTCAAACTCCGGGGAAAGATGGGATTTGCTCTCTTGTTTCAAATGCTTTGCTAGTTGTGTTTATTGGCCCGTTAATTATCTGTCTGTGTCTTTTAACGGTCTCAGTCCTGGAAAAAAGCTGCAAACAATGATTCCAATGTGACTTTTCAGGGTGATGGAAATTACAAAGTTGTCCAACCCTGGAGAGCATCAGGCAGTGTAACAAGGTTCTAATGTAAAGCACAGAGCAATTAGCAGGGAGATTTACCTTCCTGTCTTAAAAGCATTTTTATTACTTAATCAATCACAAGCAATTTCTAAACAAGGCTGGGGTTTTACAAGGAGCCATAAATCTCTCCCATTTGCTTCCAGGAGAAAGAGCAGGAAAAACAGACATGACATTCCCGAAGGGACATTTTATCAATTAAAAAAAAAATTGAGCCCAAGTCATTTGGGAAACAAAAAAGTGAACAGTAGGTAGCTGCAGGGTCCCAGAGCATCCAGGAAGGAAGAAGTTAGCTGAGGGCGGGTGTCTGGTCCTGACCACATGTACAAGCTCCATCCCATCTCTCTCCCATACGCATGGAGAAGAGGAGCAAGGAACACAATATGAAAAAAAGGTAGCCACACAGCTTTTCTGTGTTTCATTTCATGGCAGAGGGCTTCCAAGCTGTAGCCTTTCCCTGGGCCTCAGTTTCCTTATCTGCAAATTGAGATAATTCAGACTGGATGACATCCAGGTAGTTCTTAGCCCTGACAGCATATGGGAATCACCAGGGGAGCGTTTTAAAAACACCATTACCAGGTTTCGTCCCAGACCAATTAAATCACACTATCTGGGGCTGAGCCGAATGGTCTTTAATCTCATCTAGCTCCAGCTTGAACATCCAAGCAGCGAATTTTATTTTGAAAATGAAATGCTTAAATTCCTTGCAGCAGTGAGCTCAGCAATTAATGATAGAGACATTCAGCTTGTGTTCACACATTTATTCTTTCCTTCATTCAACAGGCTTTTCCTGAGCTCTCCTTAGGAAAAGCTTCCTGAGAAGCTTTATGGTGCCCATGGATGTGTGTCTCATGGCCTCAGGATTCTTCAGTGACAACTGTACCGTTAGCCTCCTTTAGATGGGCTAAGTGGCTCCCGGAGGCCTCAGTAAATAGATGTGGAGGTTGGGAACTGCTGTCCACAAACTGTCAGCACCTACCAGCTCTATTGGTTTATCATTTCCTGGTTCTCAAGGCCTCGCTGAAGAGTAGTGCAGAATATTTTTCCCCCACAGGCTTGTACTGGGCACATGCTAGGCAGAAAGGGGCACCCAGGACCTAGCCTTGGCACCCCAACTGGCTCCACCATCAGTAAGTGCTAGAGAGACCAGGTAACTGTAAGACCCAAGGAAAGAACCTGACAGAAGTAATGATGGATCTGCCTTAAACATTGTCTTGGGCCAGTGATGGACTTACCCCAAAAGTCACCACTCAAAACAGTAACATTTGGGTCTCTTCAGAGAGGTGTCCTGCAGCAAAAACTGCACTTTGCCTACCCCTTCCATTGCCCAACGTAAACTTCTTTTCTTCAGTTAAGTAAAGATTATCACTCACTTCCCAAATTTTTACCCAACAGGTTCTGGTTTGATGTCCCTTTTTCCCCTAATTTTACCTAACACCTCAGTTTTGAAGGAAAAACATATTTTTTTCTCTTGGTCCCATGGAATGAAAATCAAGTTCAAATGCTTCCATCTACATAAGGTTTCTCTTTGTTCTTCTGAATTCTTCTAGTGTTTATGTACCTCCTATATGATATATATCTCATCCTAACTCTGATTATAATGTTTGTACAATGGCATCTTTTCTGCTAGACTATTAATTGTCTAGAGCAGTAGAAAGAGCAAGTTTTTGCAGTAACATGGATCAAATCCCAGCTTCAGTCCTTACATGGCTGTGGCTTTGAGAAAGTTATTTGACCCTTCTGAGCTTCAGCTTCAAACCCTATAAAGTGAAGCTAAGAAGACCTACTTCACAATGTCGGTGTAAGAACGAAAAGAGATAGCACATATCAGGTCTCTAAGTTTACCAATGTCCAGTGTAACATGTAGTGCCCAGAACCTAACAAATACCCCCACTGCAGGCCATCAACTACAGAGCAAGTGATGGCACTCAGGTCAACAGAATGAAGGAGAGAAACCAGATTTCACTTGGATAATGTGAGCGGTGCAAGGGGAAGCCATGGTCCAGTATTGGGAGTGGGCGAGGGGAGAGGCCCTCTGCTGGGAGAGCTGCTGCCATTACTGTTGGGTGAATAGGAACATTGAAAAGGCTCCTGCCTACAATGATGACCTTCTTTACATATTTCCCACATATGACACTATTTCACACTGCTTCTTCTGGACCTTTCACCATTGCTCAGAACAGTCATGTCAACAGTACCTATTAAAAGTATAGAAAACTTTGGACACTGCTCAGGGAAAATGACCACTCCACCAGTCAGTCCTCCGGCTATGCATGCACACACACACACACACACTCATGCACATACACATGCATATACACATGCAAATGAACACATACATGCATATGCACACGGATGCACAAGCACACACAAGCACACATAGTACCTTATATTTAAGCAGCTGCTACTCTGTAGAGCCTTCCCACTCGCTGTAGATAAAACCATTTTACTGGCCTCCTTGCTCAGTATCCACCAAGATAGTAGGAGACAGAGTAATAAGAATGCCATCCTTGACCACACACTTATGTCAGCACAGAGGATGTTTAGCAGACTGTGGATTTGAGCCTAGCCCTTTCTTACTCTCAACCAGAGGTCAGCAAACTTTCTGTAAAGGGTAAATATTTCCAGTTTTGTGGGCCACTTGATCACTGCCACAACTACTCAATTCTGCTGTTGTAGTGTAAAAGCAGAAATAGCTAATGCATAAACAAAAGGGCATAGCTGTGTCCCAACAAAACTTTATTTACAACAGCAGGCCATGGGCAGTAGTTTTCTGACTCCTGATCTAAAGTCTTAATTCTTAACAACTAGGCTTTAGAACTTGCACTTGTTTTTCTTAATTCAAAATATGGTCCCTTTGAATTAATATATAGCAATTGTCCTGAATATATCTTGATACCCCTTGACCTAATAATTTTACTTCTAGGAATTTATCTTAATAATGATCAACAGTTACTGAGCATCTTATATTCAGTCTCTGTTTGACCTTCACAGTAACCCCATGATATGAGTTATATTTTTGTCTCCATTTTGAAGATGAGGAAACCGAGGCATGAAGATGCTAAGTGATTTTCCCCCTGGACACACAGTTAGTAAGTGATAAAGCCGGGTTCTGAACCAAGGCAGTGGTTTCCAACTCAAGTGAAAAAAGTATACAAAATTAGACAAATACACAAAAATTTGTGTTTTCTGCAACAAAGTTAATAACAACATAAAAAGAAACAATCTAAATATAAAAAAGTGGAGAATGGATTTAAAAAGTTATGGTACAGTAGAATATGAGGTAATTTTAAAGTGATAGGGAAGAATGTTGACTCTCTGTTTGCTCTTTCAGCCCTACCAGCCAATCTCTGGGGAGGGGAGAGGTGCTGAAGGTTGAATTGATCACCAAGGGCCAATGATGTCATCAATCATGAAGCCTCCCCAAAAGGACTGCATTCAGAGAGCTTCCAGATTGCCGAACATGTGGGGGTTCCTGGAAGGTGGCACTGCCAGAGAGGGCATTGAAGCTCCATGCCCCTTCCCACGTAACTCGTCCTATGCATTTTTCCATAGCAAAGAGAAAAAACAGTTTGTTTTTTTATTTCAGACTATCCGAGAGGGCAAAATACATGGGATGGTCTGTCTGTCTCAAATCTAAAAGAAGATCAGTGCCTACTTACAAGCCAGCCTGATTCCTTCCCCATCGCTCTTCTTCCAACTGAGCAGCGAGGGGCCCTGTCTTCCTGGCTGAGCTCGCACAGCACAGTCCTAAGCTAGATTTTGCTGCAGCAAGCCTAGGTAGGTGAGTAATGGAGTGGAGATCCACCACACCAACATTTGGTGGATTTTGCTTTAGGTATATATGCAGCCAAAATCATCAGCAACATTAATGACTCAACACCACCAATGCTTTATAAAATCGCCTCTCTGATGGGGTCACCCTCTGTGCCAGCTTTCGATTATCGACACGGGGAAGAGAAGAGGGACTGGAAAGAGCCAACAAAGAGAGCAAATTCAAAATAACAAATAAAAAACAGTCTGCAAATAATAGGCTGGGAGGATCATCTGTATTTGAATAATTGAGCTATGACCATAGGCAAGCCATTTATTTAACAGACTTTGCATGTGTAAACCAGGACTCCTATTTATTAATTTACAGCTGGAAATAAATGCACCGTCATGTGGCCCAGACATGCACATTGCTCTGAAAGAACACTGGCTGGCTCCATCAACAGCAGCTGCTGGGGGGAAAAAGTATCAAAATATTGCTTGGTGAGCATGGAGTCAGTGCAAGAGGAGCTTGTTTTATAATAAAGCAAAACTTTATTGAGCTTTATATATGTCAGGCATCATGGTGGGCAATGAAGACACAAAGATGTGATGCCCAACTTTGAAGAGTCTGCAGCCAAACAGAGAACTGAGGTTAGATGTCAATTTAATGTGATTAATATCATAACAGAGTTATTAGACACATGGGCAGGGGCCGTGGAAGCCTGGAAAAGCGTCACCTTTCTACTGGGCTTTGAAGGATCAATAGGAGTTTGTGGGGCGTTTGGGGGCAGTGTGTGGTGGGGTGGATTTCAGACAGATGAAAGAATGTGTGCAAAAACATGACAGGTGAAGCGTATGAAGGTTTACTGTGTGTGAACCGGGGTATGAAATGGTGAAGTATTAGGCTATGACAGATATGGTGGTGTTTGGATGCTAAGGGAGTTTGATATGATTACAAAGCTGATGGTGTTTAACATCAGACTTCCCTGGGGCACATTTTAAAGACTACAAATACTCAGTGTCTGCTCTGAGTCTATTGACCTAGAGCCTCAGAAGAAGGGGCCCAGGCATTTGTATTATTGAAAGGCTGCAGAGCTGATTCTGAGGTGCAGCCTGAGGAAGAGATTCAAACCCAGAAAATGATGGCAGCATATTTTCAAACCCTTGATAAACTTAATAGGGATGTTATTTTATCCCCATTTTACAGATGGAAAAACTGATGATACAGAGAAAACATCAGTTGACAGAGGTGTAGTGGGGGAACCGGGGCTGGTGAATTCATCAGGATTCTCCAGAGAAACAGAAACAATAGGAAATATACAGAGACAGACAGACAGACAGAGAATTATTTTGAAGAACTGATTCATAACAATTGTGGGAGCTGGCAGGTCCAAATTCTACAGGGCAGGCTGATGGGCTGGGCATCCAGGTAAGAGTCAATGTTGTAGCCTTTGTAGTCTGGAATTCCACGGAGTGGCCAGCCTGAACAATTCGAGGCAGTTTTCCCAATTAGAGGGTAACCTGCTTCATTCATCTAGGAACCTCAAGTCTTAATCTCTTATGCTTAAACTGCACAGGTCCACACATGTTGAGGAAACTGTTCATTCAACAGTCTACTGACTCAAGTGTAATCCATCTAATAGAAATACCACACAGCATGTCCACTGCCTTTTGACCGAAACAAGGGCTTAAAGAGTTGACACTAACATGCATCACTTCTATGGCTGAATCCTGCAACAGCTGTTATCCACACCTTTAGGTTGAGCATGAACAAGGCTTCAGCTTCTATGGCCACCTCCCTCCTTGAAACAAGCATGTTGAATCTACAGCCTTTTAAGATAGCTCCTTGACCCAGGGAGAAAGGGACTGCACAGAGAACCAACAGTCTTAATGCACACTTCACACCACCAGTGGGCCCAGGCTATGTGGGCTTTTTAAGTAAATTTGTTAAGTTATATTTCCACCTTATTGGGGCTGAGAACTCCTGGGCTGATACAATGACAATCACCGGTTACTGCCATTTCAATGCTTCATAAGAACAAATGTGCTAGTGCACAGTTCACTGATTTAACAAGGCTGAAGATTTTGATAAATGGCTCCTTTATATTTTCATCTCATAGACTTTTATATCACACAGTGAAAGACAGGAATGTGCTGCTTCATGGTGCAAAACTCGCCAGCCAAGGAGAAGCCTTCCCGCAGGTGTGCAGGAGCCAAGCTGCCTGCTGCAGCTCTGTTCACTCTCTCGCCTTGCACCGCAGAGCCTCATCCCTGCTGTAGGTATAGTGGGAGGCTGCTGCTCCCAGTGTCCTGGAGCAAGAAGGAAGCTTGCTTGTTTTATTATATTGATCTAAATCAGTGACTGTGGTCCCATCTAAATTTTATCTTATTCCACTCTTTTGATGGCAAAAAATAAAAACTCAAAGTAAATGTCATATAGACATTGAACTATTACATTGTTCAAAGGACATTTAAAGGGGCCTTAAAAACCCACTCATAATACTGTGAATTCTCTAGAGATCAAGAATGGAAAACAACTTGCCAAAGTTACCACCCAGTTCTAAAACCAGAGCCTCCAGATTCCAACCCCCTGGTCAGCTTTTTTATTCCTTCGTTCCTTCTTTACTTCCTTCCTTCCTTCCTTTCTTCTTTCCTGTTTTTTGGTCCATATTTTTATGTCAAATCATTTTAAACACACAGTGTATCAGTCATAGTTTTTAGTTGCAAACAACAAAGTCCACTTTAGCTACGTTAAGCAGAAAAAGGAATTATTAAAGGATATCAGTTAGGTCACAGGAGGATAAAGAAACAGACTAGAAGCTAAGTGTCCAGAAGCAACATTCAAAATATAAGCTGCAGGTCTGGTTTGAGGTGAAAACAGCTTCCCCTGCTGCTACTGAGCACTGAGTTCAATGAAATACCAGAATTTGACCAGATCACCTGCCCCTCCATGTCCTGAGCAACCAAACCATCTCTGAGCCAGGAACTTGACCCTACTGCCCCTGAGAAATTATCCCTGCTGTGTCTGAAATCCAGATGCACAGCAACCACCAGTGGCCAGTCCTATTTTCCTCATATTGCTCACATTAGCATTGAAATCCCACATGGCTGCATCCTAGCTGCAAGGGAGGCTAGGAATGTGAGCTCTGAATTCTATGCTTAGATTCTGGGATCTTGCAGATCCAGTCACTGAGTCAGGGGCTGGGTTCAGCTCCAGGTGAGAGAGTCTGTATTGGTCCTCAGTGCTCCTGTCTCCCATGTAATTCTTTGTCCTTCTGGTTGTGAGCTGATTATCGGTATTCAGAATGAGATTTCCATAATTAGGGTGCTTGGAGAATTGAAATGCTTTGGAGCTCACTTTTGAATTTCTTCCCTGGAAATAACCTAAGCTTCAAGAGACATAAACACTGCTGCTCCCAAATATGACCCCTCTCCTGTGTTCTGCCTTGCTAGGTTGTCTAACTTAGAATCTCGCCTCTGTCTTTGCCACTGTGGGAGAAAGCCCACACCCACAGGACAAAGTTGGCAACAGAGCAGAGGACAAATAATACAGTATTTTCTAACTAAATATTCCACTTTTGGTGCACCCTGGAATTGCCAAAGAAACACCCACTTTGTCTTTTTCACAAGAGATCTGGAAGCAACTTTATGGTATCCTTAGTTCCTCCCAGACAACACCTTAACAGTAGAGGTAAAAGCAACTGAGTGGACTTCCAGAGTAACACGGAGCCCAGGGCCTGGTTGGAGGAGAGTCTTAAATGGAACACAAAGCTTTTTATAGAATGTCTGTGAAAACTCCCTGTGTTGCCATCTGGATGCTCAAACACCAATAAAGTTCAACTTTATTCACTCCATCTTCCTTAGTCTCTCTTCTTCCATGGGCCCTTTATGCTGAGAATGTGTTGAATTGTGTCCTCAAAAGTTCATATGTTAAAGTCCTAACCCCCAGTACCTCCAAATGTGACCTTATTAGGGTTATTCCAGAGGTAATTAGTTATGTTAAGATGAGGTCATACTGGAGTAGAGTGGGCCCTAATCCAAAGTGACTGGTGTCCTTATAAAAAGGGAAATTTGAAAACAGACGTGCACAGACTACCATGTGAAGATGAAGACAGAGATGGGGGTGATGCTTCTACAAGCCACAGAATGTCATAGCTTGCCAAAAAGAAAATTAGAAGCTAGGGGGGAGAGAGGCCTAGAAGAGATTCTCTCTCACAGCCCTCAGATGGAAGCCACCCTGCTGACATCTTGATCTCAGACTTCTAGTTTCCAGAACTGTGGGACAATAAGAAAGCTATCAGGATTGTGGTACTTTGTTTTGGCAGCCCTAGCAAACTAATACATAAAGCTACAGCTTGGGCCAGTAAATCCCACCATTACTTAGACAAGTAACTGAGGAGCAGTTATTTACTTCCCCCTAAGACTACAGGGGACGTGTGGGTGGACAGCCATATAGACCTTCAGTTTAGCTAGAGTGACTAGAAGAGTCAATCAAAACACCCCAGCTTGGCCTCCAAGGTTTTCCCCTCTTCCTCCACATCATCTCTCACAGCTCCTCCCGAGACCCCACCCTCCAGCACCCCCGAACTTCTCATGGGTCCTCCAACATGCCAGCCCTGGTCATTCACGGTGCTCTGTCCTTCCACGCGCTATTGCTTCTGCTGCAGTGCCCTTTCCTGCTCAGCAGCCCTCCCCATTGTGCCTGAAAAATACCTACTCATCCGTAAAAACACAGCTCAGACGTTGCCTCCTCTGTGCAAACACCCCGATACCCTCGGCCAAAGTAAATTATTCTCTGCTGCACAGTCTCATCACAGGTGATTTATACCACTACTATCACACCTTCTACCCACCATATAATTTATCAGTTTGCGCATCTGTCTCCCCCACCAGACTAGGAACACCTGGAGGACACAGACCACATTTAAGTCATCTTCAGCCTTTCCAAGGCACCTGGATCGTGTGCCCAGGAAATCAGCCCCTCTGTAACTTCAGGCCTCGTGGCACTTATTCTAAAAGTTAAACAAAATCTTACCCAGCAAACAGATCATGAATGTCACAATCTTGTATTCCTCTGGAGATATATATACACCACACCAAAAAAATGTGTGTATATATAAACTCCTTTATAGACTTTCTTCATTTTATTCCCTCACACAAATACCGCCACCTGTTGTGATCCTAAATATTTTGCAGAACAAATATGGCGACCTCCTTCAAATACATGCTGTCAGCACCCCTACCAACTAGACTTTCTGAAATTTGTCTCATGACCCCGAGGTCCTCCTCCTCCTCCCCTGGGGAACATCCTCATGTCCCATCCTCCCTACCTGAGGGGCATGGGGCTCCTCTTCCCTGGTGGATGATAAGGTAGATGGATCATGGAAGGGGTCTTGGATTTTACTCAGGTGTTAAAGAAAGCCTGGCCTCTTAACGTGTGAGGCTACGGGCTGGCAGGCACGTTCCCCCTCCTGTCCATCAGTGCAGTTCTTATAAACAGCAAGGTCTTGTTTTTGAATTCTGAATCTGTGGTCTTTTTCCCTACAACATGTGGGCTACACATCCTGAAAGTCTAGTGAGACAATGAATGAACAAATAAATGAACAAATGAATGAGAGCTAAAACAAGGAATGCATTTGAGAGCACGAAAATTTTATAATATAGTTAATAACATAATGGATGGATCTCTTGTTTGTTCTTTTCTTCAAAATTGTTGCTTTTTCTTCCAAGTACCCCTAGTTTTCCTTTCCCCAGGCCGACCTATTTCTTCCCCGTTTTCCCCTGTTCTGCCCACTCTGCACAGTGGAAAGCAGATGCTGCCACAGCTCTCCAGCTCGCCCAGGGGAAGGAGCCCACCGACGTGGACAAAGCCAGAGCAGCCATCAAACCCGGTGACATTTTGGGAGACTCTGAATATGGTAATTACAGCGTGAAGGTAAATTTTCTCAGGGGAAGAAAATAATGGAAGGAAAATGATTGAACATTTCAACTGGAAAAGCCTGTTCACCCTGAGCTATAGGGAAGCAAGCACCCCCACAGCTTGCCTTGCCCGTGTGCCACGGGATGTTTCCCCTGAGGAAGAGCCAAATTCATCAGGGTTAACGTCTTTACTCTGGTTTCCCATACACTGTGCCTACTTGCGAGAGCAAAGGCCACGAGGAAGCCATCCTAGCCCCACTTACAGAGGCTGAAGCACAGTTTTTACCTCTGTGTCTCCTTCTCCCTCTGTCCCTTCACTGATCTTCCTTGGCTTCGTAGTTCAAAAGCTAAAGCCTCCTTTTGCAGTCCCTGCTCTGGTATAGCAGGTATTCTGCTAGGTGCTGGGGATATCGAGATGAAGTACGCACAGGCACACAAACACACACACGGTCACACACATAAACACAGTCACACACAACTACACACATGCACACACATAAAAACACCCAAGCACACAATCACGTGCATAAACGTGCACGCACAAACACACACGATCACACACATGCCCTACTCTTGAGGCGGTCAGTCGAGGAGAGGAGCTGGTGGCTGGGGAGTCAGGGAGGGCTTTGCAGAGGGCTCAGGTGCTGAGCTGAGATCTGAAGCGTGGACAGGAGGGCAGGCAGCAGAGGAGAGAGGGCTCTGAGGGAAAAAAAGAGCACGTAAAGGAGGGCTGGAGGGGTCAGAACCTGACATGTTCAGGTTACTCGATCTAGAGAATGAAGCAATCCTGCCCCCGGCTTCTCTGAGCTCGGGCCATCGCTAAAGACTCAGATGCAGCCCAGGCACTTTCCATGGGCCATTGGGGTTGAAGGAAGTGAAAT
Source organism: Daubentonia madagascariensis (assembly GCA_023783475.1). Lineage (NCBI taxonomy): Eukaryota > Metazoa > Chordata > Mammalia > Primates > Daubentoniidae > Daubentonia > Daubentonia madagascariensis. The sequence goes on from JAKFHU010000144.1 coordinate 17,159,051, forward strand.
GAATTACGGCTTTCCTATGTACTTGGAGATCCAGAATCCTGGGAGCAGAACAGCAAGGAAAATTAACATGAGTGTTTCTACGCCAAGCCCTCCTGGGTGAAGATGTAGCCCTCCCCCTATGGCAGAAACCATTCCCATGACTGTATGAGTGACTAGGACACCAGCAAATTAGTCCCTCAGAATAATAAATAAATATGCATTTCCGTTCGACCATAGCTTTGTGAGGGCAGAGACGGAACTACCTCCTCTTCCTCGTACGTCCTCTGATTCCTCTCTGCACCAGACACATCCAATGCATCTGAAGACACCCCAGATCCCTCCACCTCTCTTCTTCTGCAGGGCCACCACCCTACCCCAGGCCAGCTCTGCCCTGGATGATTGCAGTGGCTCCTGCCTGTTCTCCTCGCTCCTTCTCTTGTTCCTTCATCGTCTATCCCAACCTTTGAAAAGTGCAAGGCAGGCCATGACCCCCGGCTTTAAACTACCCAGTGGGTTCCATTTGATGCACAATGGCTAAAAGCACAGCTCCAGATCCTGAGTGCAGCTCTGATTTCAAATCTTAACTCCCCCGTGCCTCAGTTTTCTGCTCTTTAAAATGGGGTTGATAATTCTACCTATCTCATACCATTTTTGTGAGGATTGAATGAGTTACTATATGTAGCATTCACTGACACTAGGTTTTTATTAAAATAAAATCCCAATCTCTTTACCGTGGCCCCTGACTGTTTCTCTGACCTCATTCTGATCCACTAGGTAATAGCCACACTGAACTTCCTCTTGATCTTTAGATAAATCAGAGTCACTTTGAGCTCAGGGCTTTTGCCTTTGCTGTTCTCTCTTCCAGGCACCCTTTGCCCCAGATCTTCACGTGGCCCACTCCAGCTCAGCATTCAGAGACAAGCAGAAATGTCACCACCTAGTCCCCACTAGCTCTCCTCCCACCATCTCCTCCACACACGTACACACACACGTGCACACACACGCACACACACTCATGATTACCCTGTTGGTTGTCCTCATAGCGGCTATCATAATCTGTCTTTATGTCGCTTATTTATTGGTCTACTTATTTATCACTCACCTTCCCCCAACTAGAAGGAAAACTTCATAGGAATGAAAACATATAGGACAGTGTCTGGCATATAAAAGGAACTGAGAACATATGTACAGGATGAATGAACGAAAGAATTGGCATAATTAGCATCCTGCATGTGTTTACTGAACTCACTGAAGTAAGCTCTAACCACTCCTGGAAATGGAAACAAACTAAAGTTTAAGGAAACTCAGTCTCTGCCATGTGACAGATGTGAAACTCTTATGCCATGTGATCCAATTAGCATCGCTCTTGAAAGGGCATTATTTTTGGATATGATTACACCATCTGTCCTAAAAGCTTTCATGATTCATGATCAGATAAGCACTGAACCCTATTTGGCAGGTCTCATAAAGTGACTCTATCTTCTCGGCTGGGCTGTGGCCATGTGTGGGCAGTGTTTTGACATTTTCAGATGAAATATGGGCTCGAATAAAAAACACATAAAGTATTAAGAGGACTTGGGCAGGGTAGGAATACTGCACTGTGTAAACGCTCAGGGTGTAACCAAGCTAGGAAGGATAAATCCAAGTCTAGGAAAATGTGGAGGAGCATCACCCAATGGGAAACTTTGTTAAATTCTGGTTTTATCTTTCTGAAGAAATTGCTAGAGACTCTGTGGCATATAGCTGGACAAAGGCTTAGAGCACACACAACCTGCATGTTGTAGAAAGTCCTAGAAGTACATATTATGGTAGGAGTGGAGTTGGAGGAGACTACTGAACCAAGGGAAGTGACAACTACCCCCACTTTACAGAGAAGAAAAAGAAACAGAATAGCTGTTGCTTTTGTCTGCTGGGCAACCATTTCCCTTCCTTCTGATGAGAGAAACTCCATTTTCTATTCAGGAACCAACCACTCATTCCCCACTCTTGGGTGTTGTGGTTTGGGTGGAGCTCAATTCCAAGAATTAATGCATAATTTAGGTCTAGTTAATCAGAATGTTCCACCCTCTGGCCACATGATTAGCTCAGGGATAAACATGTGACCTACATCAGACAAAAGAGAGAAATTCTGAGATTTTCTTTTTCTGAAACTATTGAAAAAGAGAAGCTTTCTGTCTGTAGGGGTTGCTAAACTCTAAGGAAACACACATTTCGGGCTATTAGCAATCAATTTTCATTCTCTTATAGAAAGCCTGTCTAAGAATGTGGCCAACACAAAGGTAGGCTGAGGCTGAGAAAAGGAATTACAAGATGAACCAAGTCTCTGGCTAGAACTAACACTGGATATTTCAATTACATAAGCCCAGAATTTCTGAAACCTCTTATCATAATTAGGTCTGTGATATAATAAAATTATGTACTATATTTGGTCTTTGCCCAGGTTCCAGGCACAGAACTCCTAAAACCCTTAGGATTTCCTGAGTGATAGGAGCGTCTTGTCATTCATAATGAATCCCTTTTGATCATACCTGAGTTTATACTCATGAGTTTACTTATGCTAGGGCCCCTAGACAGCCTTGGAAATTTCAGCCTCACCGACTGACCTCTGAGAAGAGGAGGAGGGCTGGAGATTAAGCTCCATAAATCTCTCTAACATCAAAATTTGGGGAATTTCTGAGTTGGTGAACATATCAAGGTGCTGGAAGGGTGGCAGGTCCGGAAAGAGCACAGCAGCTGCACACACCAATACTTTGCCCTATGCATCTTTTCCATTTAGATGTTCCTGGGTTGTACCCTTTATAATAACTCAGCAATAATAAGTAAAGTGCTTTCCAGAGTTCTCAGTCACTCTAGCCAATTATCAAACCTGAGGAGGGGGGAGCTGTAGGAACCTCAAATTTATAGCTGGTCGGTCAAAAGTACTGGTGGCCCCTGGAACTTACAACTGGCATCTGAATTGGGGAAGTCTTGTGAGACTGAGTCCTTAACCTGTGGAGTCTACATTACCTCTGTTAGCATCAGAATTGAACTGAATTGTTGGACACCCAGTTGGTGTCAGAGAATTGAAGAATTGGTTGTTGGTATGGGAAAATGATACATATTTATTGCCAGAAGTGGTGTCAGAAGAAAATGCCATGTAAGCTCATTCCAATGGGATTTTTTACCACTTGCAACCAAGAGTCCTGACCAATTCAAGAATCCCAGGCTTAGAAAATTTCAGTAACTCATCCAGGATCACACTGCTTAAAAGCGACAGAACTGGGAACTGAACCAGATCTTTGTGACTCCCAAAACCAAATGTCTTATCTACTGAGCTGTTCTATTTCCCTGAGAGCAGCACCATGGAAGGTATTCCAACCATAGGTGGGAGGGTACACCTGACGGTTTCACAGACTCTTGAAGCTTCAAGTTTTTATCACTATAAATACCTCCCCAGAGATGACTGTAACAGAAGCAGAATCCTCCAGTGACAGCAAACCCAGCACCTACCCCCGGGTTTGTCCTGGCACTCTGAGCACCATGCACAATGTCATCTGTGAGTGTGCATTCTAAATTCAGCCCATGACATACAAGTCAATTCTATCTCCTAAACAAAGTTCAACAACACGGTAGAGGAAAATATCTCTTTAGCTTTGAGGCAAGCATGTGAGAAGGAGCTCAATGAACTGTCTAAAATGTTCGCTGTTTGCTCTTTTTATTTTCTTTCTAATTTCCTCTTATCTCTCTAAAACAGATTATAACATCCTTCTGGCAAGACCACATCTTAGATATTTTAGTGTCTCCCTCAACCTCCAACAATATGCCTTGTACATTAAAAAAACATATTGAATGCTGAGTAATTCAAGACCTTTTTCTTGTCCTGCTTTGATTCCATTATCTCTGTCTCCTTCCAAATCCAGTGCTTCAAAGTCTGATATTAGGAAGTCTTTTTCTGAGCCTTATTTAACTCTCCTAAGATACTTGTTTTCACAGATGTTTGTCACATGTGTTGTGCTGATTGGCTGTGAAATTAACCTTGTTTAATATCATCAGCTCACCCCACATTTAAAATAAAATGGCAGCTGGGAAGAAGAAAAGCAGTAAATGGAAGGGATCATAAACAGAGCTAGAAATAGAACAAATTTGGGCATCTAGGAGAGAGGAGGCCATGTAGGAGAGGAGACACATAGCCCTGGGGCTGGGCATATCCAAAGTCAATGGAAGAAGGTGAAACTTAGAACAAGGATCCACCAGGCTCTGTGGTGCAAGGGATAGCACATTGGACTTCTAGACAGAACAAGGATCGAAGTGAGGTTAAAGACAGCTCACCACCAGAAAGGCTGAGCAAAGAGGGGTACAGGATGCCTGGAACAGACAATGGGGGTGGGGATGCCTCTCATTCATCAATGACTCACGTGGACAAGACTGAGAAACTTCAATGGCACAGACTTCAGGGAGGCAGTCAGGTAGAGCAAAGAACACCATCCCTCCACACTGGTCTTCCTTCCAAAGTGCCGTGCTTTCTTCTCCAGCTTTGCACATGCTCATTTCTCTGCCAGGAATGTTCTCCCCATTCCCCATTTGGTTGGCTAGTTCTAGTCATCCTTCCAATTTTGCCTTAGATGTTATCTCCTCAGGGAGCCGCCCTACAAATCATAACGCCGTCACCTCCAGTCTTACACTGTCACATGCTATGCCACAGAGTGAAGCATTTTGCTCTATGACAGGGATCAGCCTCCCTTATATTATTCTGCACTTTAACTTTTATACAGTGTTTTCACTCCGTTATTCATGCTTTCCAGCAGTCCTCAGAGGTTGTGTCTTATCCACCCCATTCGACACCTGATATAAACTAAAGCTCAGAGAAGTTGGCAGAGTCATGCAAGGACCAGGTTTGTGATGCTCAGGGCACATAAATCCAAGTCTTCTGGTACAAGTGCAGTGTCTTCCCACTTCACCACACTGACCATAGAATTAGCTGGAAGGAGAGTTCTGTGTGTACAGCTAGGGGTTCTGTGTGCATATGGGCATGGAGTTCTGCAGGGTTCTTTGTCACAGTCTTTTGGGGAAAAAATTGGGCTTCTTGGTATTGATGGTCATTTTGAACAGAAAAGTTACTTTTATTCTATTTTGTTCACCCTTGTGCCAAATTACAACATGAGCATATGCCAGATTCTGGGGTTGATGTCCTTACACCACTGAAGGCAAAGAAAGACAAGGGTGTCCAAACAGAAGACCCCAGAACTACTCCCTGCAGACAACTTACCTGTCCTGCTTTGACAGACACAGATAGAAAGGGGCAGGATATAGACACATATCACATGTGCTCAGCCACTCGCCTCCATTCATTCACCAAAAATCCATTCAGTCTTGCTGGGTCCTAAGTTCGAGACTCTGCCTCAAAGCCTTCAAAATCTTGCTGGGAAAATAGATGAGAAAGTCCTGCTCTTTTATTAGGATTCTCCTCCTTCTGTAAATCCTTTATTTTCCTTTCTTATTTCAAATTTACTTATTTTATAGGATTTTTCCCAGCTTATATTATAATTTTTATTTCTTGGGGTGCTGATTTTTGTTTGTTGTTTGAGCAGACTCTTTCCCCTTGTGTTTGGTTTTTTTGTGTGGTTTGTCTTCTTTTATGATTATTACTGTTAGCTCATCTCCCATAAGTATCCCCTATAGGATTTTAATGTACTCTGGGTTGTAAAACATCATTACAGAGCAGCTTCAGGCTTGCTTTTGTCAGGATCCTCGAGCTTCAGTGGTCCTGGACCACTTTTATGTTAATCCCTGTCCTTTCAGGGAATTTGGACCCCACATCCAGTTTGGATACAGATCTAGAGTTTTAATTTCCCTTCAATAACTTTAATGCTGATGGGCAGAGCTTTCCTAGTCCCTGAGACCAAGGGGAACTGGGAGGCTCTGGGCTTTATGAGAGGCGGTCACTTCCCCACGCTGCTCCACAGGCCTTGGGTCCGGTCCCTGATGGCTCAATAGGAAGTAAACGCTCAGTCTCTGGGACACGGAGCCTCTCTCCAGCCCGAAACCCCAGCCAGCTGCAGCAGTGAAACCCCTTTACCATTCTTACGCCGACCACCCTCTGTGTTTATAGCACCGGGGGACCTCCCTTTTCTCTCCTTTCAAGCTTGGTCGCTTTTTATTGTTTGATTTTGTACAGAACATGTGTCTTGTAGCAAACAAAATGTCACTGTGTTGCTGGAAGCCCCAAACAGAGGCTTAGAGATCATCATAAAGAATTTTGATTTCTTCCTGAGGTAAGTAGGGGAGCCTAGAAGGTTCCACGGCGACCTCCTTCACTGATGATGCTTTAACTGGAATGTCTGCTCTGAAACCAACACCTGCCTGGAGCCCTGGAGAGAGAGGCTAGTCCTGACTCTGCTTCGAATGTGCCCTGGGACCCTGAGCAGCCGACAGGTCTCTCTAGAGCTCTGCTTCCTTCCCCTGGTGAACAGCATTCCTCCTCTGAGTGACCTGAGCAAGAGCAAGGGAGTTCAGAGAAGTCTCTGGAAATAAGGAGGAAGGCCAGATACTAAGAATGATCTAAAAAGTATTCCCCTTTATCTGCAGTTTTGCTTTCCCTAGTTTCAGTTATCAGCAGTCAACTGAGGTCCAAAAATAGCTAAGTACAGTACGGTAAGATATTTTGAGAGGGAGAGAGAGACCACATTCACATGACTTTCATTACAGTATATTGTTACATTGTTCTGTTGTATTATTACTCATTGTTGTTAATTTCTTATGGTGCCTAATTTATAAATTACACTTTATCATAGGTGTATATGTTTAGGAAAAACATAGTGTTTGTAGGGTTCAGTACTACCTGAGTTTCAAACATCCACCGAGGGTCTTGCAATGCACCCCCCATGGATAAGGGGGAACTAGTGTACAGAGACAGGGAATTGGGCACCAGAGAGAGGACCCCAGGAGAGTGACATGAGTGAGCAGGGGACTGCCCGTGACATCCAAGGTCAGCAAGGCAGAGAATTGCAACATGAGGGGAAAAGAACAAACATTTACGTGGGGACTGTGCAATGGAATACATGAAGTACCTTCTCTCTTTTAAAAAAAAAAATTAATAGACTTTATTTTTTACAGCAGCTTTAGGTTTACTGAAAAGTTGAGCCTAAAGTACAGAGAGGTCCCATATTCCCCCTTTCCCTCCCCTCACTCCAGTTTACCCTATTATTATAACAACATCTTGCTTTGGTGGGTACATTTGTGATGAATGGATACTGATAACATTATTATTAACTAATGGCCATCATTTACATCAGGGTTCACCCCATGTGTTGTACACTTGATGGACTCTGACATATGTATAATGGTGTGTGTCCATCATTACAGTGTCATACAGAATAGTTTCAGTGTCCTACTGTCTCATTTTTAAAACATATGTGTTTATAAACATAGAATTACCATATCATCCAGAAATTCTACATAAACATAGAATCACCATATCATCTACTTCTGGGTATATACCCTGAAAAATTGAAAACAGAGACTTAAACAGATATTTGCGCACCCATGTCCGTACCAGCATTAGTCACAAAAGCCAAAAGGTGGAAGCAATCCAAATGTCCATCAACAGATGAATGGATAAACAGAATGTGGTATCTCTGTGCACGTGGTAAAATGTAGTATACACATACAATGGAATATTGTTCAACCTTCAAAAGGAAGGAAATTCTGCCACATGCTACAACATGGATAAACCTTAAGGACATTATGCTGAGTGAAATAAGCCAGTCACAAAAAGCCACATTTTAGTGTATGATTCCACTCATGTGAAGTACCAAGAAGTCATATTCAGTTCAAATTCATAGAACAGAAAATTAGAACAGAGGTCACTGGGCACTGAAGAGAAGGGGCAATGGGAATTTACTGTTTAATAGGCACAGAGTTTCAATTTTGAACAATGAAAAAGTTCTGGAGATGGATGGTGGTGATGGTTTCACAACAACGTGAATGTACTTAATGCCATTGAACTGAACACTTAACAATGGTTGCAATGGTGAATTTTACGTTATGTATATTCTACAATAAAAAATAAACAGAATATATATGTATATATATATATATTAGACCTTATTTCCAAAAGGTTTTAAGGAAGCATGGTGTCTTAACACTCACAGAGGCCATATAAGGTGACTGTCATACCTGGCTTACACAGACATTCGCTAACCTCTCCAGCCAGTGCCTCCGGTGTCACCCAGAGGGACCAACTCTGCCAGCCTGTGCACATTTCACCATAGTAAGGTCTGGCCAGCCTGTCCCAACCCAGATTATGACATGGGACGGCAAACACTCACCATTCTTTACCAGAGAAAACAGAAGAGAAGGGCAAGAGGAGACACATGCTACAGTGGCCAATGCCAAGAAAGAACCATTCCTCTTATGTATCCTCGGACCACTCAGTGGTTGGGAAATCTGGTTCGAATGACTGTTTTCTTCCCTAAAAGCCCACAGCCCTACCTCTTTTTGGCTAAAATGCACAATCAACTGTTGACATTCTCCATTGGTGGCAGAACAAAGACAACACCCTTCTCCCACGTGTTTGATTTTCCAGCGTTGACAATTGGAACCGAATTGGAGGAATTATTTATCTCATTATTCATTCCTCCCTCCACCCCCAAGCATATTCTCACTCTGTTCTGCCAACCTATAATGACATTTCCATCCCGTTCCTCCTCCTGTTCTGCCTGCCCTTCCTTCCTCCCTTGCCCAACGCCCAACGCACAGGTGGAGATTAAAAGCCAGGTTTGGCGACGCTAGAAGTCATATATTGAGGTTGGAAATAGACTGATATGAGCAAGCTGCAGCAACATAACAGGGCCCTGTGCCCAAGGCCTGACAAGCCACCCACACCGTTCTTTCTGCTCCTGACAATGTGTTATGATTGCATCGCTGAGTCACCTATACCAAATGATAGTAATTCAGCTCAATCATGTAAAATATCAAAAATGCACAGCCATCTGGCCACGGGCTTACTCGCCTGTCAGGGCCACCCATTGACATACTTTTGGCAGAAAAGGTCACAGAAAGTGTGTGGGTGAAAAGGAGCCCACGGGTGGAGAGATGGCACTCAATGTCTTTAGGCCATGGGTCTACACCTTTGCGTGTGCCCCATCTTTTTTAAATAAGCATAGAAGTTGAAGGCAGATGGTCACAATAGAGGTTGTGACAAGAATCTCCCTCCACGTCTTCTCTCTATTCATTGCTGTAGAGCTCCAAAATGTGAAACAAACTTAGTCTAACTCTACCATTTTTCTCCACTGCACTTGGAAAATAGAAAAATAAAATAACAGGTAATATTGATTGGTAACAACTTTGCAATAAAACCTGTACTTTCATATATTTAATTAGAGCATAAATTAATATAATTTGGGGAAATCATTTTGGCTTTAATGTATCAAGATGTTTAAAGTTGTGCAAACCTTTTAGACCCTCTTCTAAGTCATTCTTCTTCTAAGTTTGTGTCGTAAGGAAATAATCAGAGAAAAACACAAAATTAATGTTATAAGAATGTTCACTTGGGCATTTTTATAATAGCAAAAGAGAAAGAGAGAAAGAAAGGAAGAAAGAGAGGGAGGGATGGAGGGAGGGAGGGAGAAAGGAAAGAAGGAGAAATTCAAATATCCTACAATAAAATAAATGGTTAAATAAATTACAGCCATGCAACTTACTAGAAGACAGCCATTAAGAACCACACCTTCAAAGAAAATTTAATGACGTGGGGAAATGTTTATGATATAACAGTATGTGCAGAGTAGGCCATAAAACTTGATATACAATGTGAAATGTATTATGTTGAATCATATATAATATTGCCTTTTTTATAGGTCAAAATGGTCGAATGTCCTCAATTTCAGAAGATACAAGTCAAAGAAGAAAAAAAGTACTCTAAACAAAAAATACCAATATATTAAGTTGTGGTTTGCTCTGCTGACTTTTAGTTTCTTTTAAATCTCTCTCTTTATTCCAGTGTTCTATACCAGGCCTTTTGCAATTACAATTTTAAAAAGTATAATTTAAAAAGAAGAAAAAGTAAAAGTTCATGAGGCCACCCTCAGCAGAATCCATCCCAATTCAGTCCAGGGGAGTAACATGCTAGAATCAGTTTGTACTGGTTCTAGAGCACATTGGTCCAGTTACTCAGGAGACTGAAGCAGGAGGATGGCTTGAGCTCAGGAATTTGAGCCCAGCCTAGACAACATAGCAACACCCTGTCTCAAAAAAATAAAATAAAATAATTTAAAAAAAAAAAACATATCAGGTGCTCCCCCGATTCTTCCTTCTTGGTATGAATAACATCACAACAAGTTGGTAGCTTGAAATTGATCATGGTGGGAGTATTTATACCATGGAAATTGGCAAATGCTACAAATCTGGGCCTTTTTTCCCAGCACACTAGCGCACCAGCATACCGCTGGTCCAGGGATTTTATTGGTCCAGGACAGAACCTGTCCAGCCACAGGGTAACCCCTGAATCCCTGCTGTTGAACTGATGAGTCAAACAACTCTTAATCATGTAACCCCTATACCAAAATTCCATGTTCTAAGTTCATGCTCACCAAGTCCAAGTGAACTTCTAACTCAAATAAATGACTTCCCATATATCTCTCCCATAGGGACAGGGCCATGTGATGGACAGGTCCATTAGGAGAATACATGGACAGGAGGTTACATTTCTCACTATAATTTAATAAATTAGAATTACTATATGTGGGGGAGGGGGTAGTTTGCTCCTGAGACAAATCCTAGCTCCCCATGCTGTTGAGTCAGCTCTCAGGGCCTGTGATACGAAGGGTCAGGTCCTGGGCTGTGCTGAATTCCTCTCCCTAGAAAGCTCCTTTGTCAGCTGTCAGCACAAATTACCACATGTTTTTTCTCCCTAGACATCTCCACATTTGTTACTAATAATTAATATTAACAATAGGTAGCATTATGCTAAGTGCTTGACATACATTATATCATTTAGTCCTCACAAGAAGCTCATAAGCTACGCTGTAGGAATACTAGTCATGCTTTTGGCACCCAACACCTTTGAACACCCTTCCTTTACTCAGGGTCTTCCCCACCCTCTAGAGTAAAACACTGGAACTTGATTTCCCAGCCTCCTTTGCAGCTAGGGCACAGCATGAGAGCTGATCTCTGCTAATCAGACACCCCCAAAAGATGTCCTTTGGGAATCTAGTGACCCAAAGCAGCAAGCACCATGTGAAAGCCACCGTGGAAAGGGTGGCATCAGGACATCCACATCCAATGGCAGGGATGCAGGTGACAGTGCCCAGTACCAGAGGCATCTCCACAGGAGCAGTCCTTCCATGTAACGTAGACTATGCTGCAGCCTGCATGCCTTCCAAACCCACCTCCCTGGCCCTCTTGAGAAAGCCAGGTGCTGACGAATATCCTTTAACAAACTCCTGTTAGACTTAACCTCCAGAATAAGTTTCTGTGAATCTCAAAAACGTTAAGAACCCTGACAGATTTATAGGTGAAATTATTACAATGTATAATATAGTATTATTAATATCTCTTTTTTATAAACCAGGACACAAAAGCTCAGAGAAATTAGGTTACATGTCCAAGGTCACATAATTATCAGGATTAAACCCAGGTCTCTTTGACCCCAGAACACAAGCTTTTATTTTAAAATACTGCTGCAGTTGACTATACCTCTACCCTATAGGCCAGTATTATTGCTTCCATTTTAAAGATACCTCTGAACTTCTGGGAAGTTGAACTATTTAAGATTTTCTCAAGGACACACAAGTAGTTGGTGGTAAGTGGAGCCAGGATTCAATACCAAGGCCACCCACTTCATCCCTCTGTGCTTTTCCGAGAGATGCATCATCAAGCCCTGACTCAGCACCCCACACCAGCTCAATCTGCTGCCCCTCCCCAGCAATCCCTGGACCAGTCCCTTACCCACTCCCATGTGGATGATATCACCTCTTCCTCAGCCTCTTCCCTGATCTAGAATGCTCCCCCATTCTCCCCACTGTTTACCCAAACTTGATCACCTTTTGAAGATCCACAAATTAAATGCCATTTCATGAGGCCTTTCTCACCATGCCAACTGACACAGCAACCCAATTTCCTGAACTCCTGGGAATTCACATTCTACCTGAACCACTCATTTGAGAATGTCACCCTATGCCGCCTGGCATGGTTACTAACTCTGTCTTGTCTTCTCTATCACAATGACAGCCCTTGGCAGGCAGAGGCCTGCCTCACATTGCACTTATTTAGCACTAAGCCCAGTGCTGTGCATTAAGTAGGCACTTGAGAAATATTGCTGAACAAATAAATGAATATGATAGCAGTCAACTTGCCCTCATTAAAACATGATCTCTGTGTTGTTCAGATACTGTTGTTTTAATACTGCTTGTTTAGCTCTGCCCCATTTCTCTATTAATCTCTATTAATGTAGATGTTAAAGATGGAAATTGGTGAGAACTTTATCCCCTTACTCAGTGTGGTTCTGCGGGAACCCAGCTACCATGCACACAGGCTAAGTGACATGAGTTGATCTCCCCAACAGGAAGGTTCGAGAACCACAGATCTGCCATGGTGGGGTCAGATCTGAGTCCATCAGTGCCCTCTGGCCAGCTGCACAGCCCCTCCACACACATCCTCTCCCCCAAGCCAACAGAGAGCAGTGATCGGGCCTGCTGGGCCTTGCTACTGTTTCTTTTTCTTCCCTAAAAGTGCACCACAAAGTCATCTGGCTCCTGCTCTGCTGTCTATACCATCCCCAACTCTCCCAACTGCTTTATTAATTATTGCTCACATTGTTCTATCTTTCCTCATGCAAATACCCCATACATACTGTTATGGGCTGCACGTTTGAGTCCTTCTCAAATTCATATGTTGAAGCCCTAATGCCCAATGTGACAGAAGTAAGAGATGGGGCCTTTGGGATGTGATTAGTGATGAGGGTGGAGTCATCATGATGGGATTATCAACAGTGCCCCCTTATGCTCAGGGGCACGCTCCAAGAGCCCCGGTGGATGCCTGAAGCCAAGACAGTACCCCATATATACTATGTTCTTTTGATCTGACAACCCAGACTGCTACTAAGTGACTAACAGGCAGGTGTTGTATAAAGCGTGGATAAGCTAAACAAAAGGAGGATTCACATCCCAGAGGGACAGAGTGGGATGGCACGAGATTTCATCACGCTACTCAAAATGGTATGAAATTTAAAACTTATGAATTTTTTTTCCTGGAATTTTCCACTTAATATTTTTAGACCTTGTTCAACCACTTGTAACTGAAATCACAGAAATCAAAACCACAGATAATGGAGGACTACTGTACTGCCCTTAGAAGAGCTCTCACTCTCTCTCCTCTCTCCTCTCTCTGTCATATGAGGACACAGCAAGAAAATGGTCTTCTGCAAACCAGGAAGTAGGCCCTCACCAGAACCCAACCAACCACACCCGCACCATGATCTTGGACTTCCAGATCTGTTTCTCCTCCAAACCTCCAGAACTGTGTCTGTGGTTTAAGCCACCCATTCCATGGCATTTTGTTATAGCAGCCTAAACTGACTAAGACACACACATACACACCTTGCAAAATCTTTACCCATGCTCTAGCATCATCGCCTTCTCCAGTGTACCTGTGAGAGACAGGCACCACTGTTTGCCCCACCCCCACCCATAATCCTCTGCTCCCTGGGTACCTTCCAACTAGGGCTGGCCTGTGACACAGTTCTGGCCAGTAAGATAAAGTCAGAAGTCTGCCAAGAAGGGCATCTCTTCAAGAATTTTAATTAAAAAAAAAAAATCTCTTAAACAGAAGGACTTCTTCCCCTTCACCCTTCCCAATTCCTTCTTCCTACCCAAAATGTGGGCCTGAGGACTGGAGGTCCCTCTTGCAACCATGAGGCAACAAGCATAGCACTGAGGCCTTCACATTCAGGGTGGTGAAGTAGGAAAGCTAGAACGAGTCTGGATTCCTGGGGCTGTGGAGAGCTACTCTGCCTTCCCTGTACTAACTACCGAAGACTTCTCGTGGCATGAGACAACGCAGGCTTATCCATTTAAGTCATAGTCATAGAGCTTGCTGGGTTTTGGAGCTAATCACATCCCTATTTAGTACAACAGCTTTCCAGGTGTTCTCCGAATGAGACAACCACAGAACAGTGTTACTTGCACCCCTACCTCATGAATTCATCACATAGTACTGTGAAGTATCCTGATTTGTACACCTTTCTTATTCTATCTTATGACAGCTTCAAGTTTTCTGGGGACAGAGCCTAAACCTTGTCTTAAAGTACTGGGTCTCTCCCAGGCCTTACCTAAATATATTAACAAACTAGGAACTCTATGTGTCTGCTGATCTAAGGTCAGGTGTGTCCTTTCTTTCTGGCTCAATCTTTTAACCAATGTCTCCTAATTAAAGGGAGGAACCTACCAGCCCTCCCGTCTCCATGTACGGAAGGAAGCCACGTCTTCCAAGCAATCATCAGAATATCATGTATATTTTTCCCTGCTGCAAATCTGTTATTTACATATTAAAGTGGTTATTAGAGGAGAGAATTCACTGATGCAAATTTTGACATTCAGATGTCAGCCACTCCATAAATAAGGTCAACCGTGATGAGGACACATGTTAGTCTCCAATTAGAATCTCTTAATGTCTAAATAATGCTGATGTGAGGCATCTGCCAGCCCCATCTAGACTCATAAACAGAGATACTGATGAGAGTCAACCTCGTCCAGTATTTCTCTCATTTCTTACCATTGCATGGCTCTCAACTCCTAGGAAACAAGCCTTCTGTATCTGGGAGTTGTTCTAGTCAGTTAGTGAACAAAGTGTCCAAGTCCTGGCAGCACAGATTCCCCCAGGTCTGTGACCCTTCAGAGCCAAGAGCTACTCAGAGTTGTTCTTCTTGTGGCCGCAGCTCAACTTTTCCTGAAGGAATATGGAGGCATACAAAGCCTCAGGGTATACAGAACATGTTTTCTAGACAAATCCATTTTATTCCAAGATTCAGTTTTTAAAAAAACAATAATTATAGTATTTTTTTACCCAATGATTATTTAAAACATTATTTGATGTTAAAACAGAAGTGAATATAAAATATAAAATTCACATAAACAGTTATCAAATGAAACATAAAAATATTCTAAGAAATTTCATGCTTGGGACCAACTTGACTGGGTTCTTCCCAGAGGGTGCTACCACTGAAGGCACATCGCCCATCACACATGGTCCTTCCCCTTGTCCTGCCCCTTCCACTGGGAAAAGGAAATTTTGCACGACCCATAAAAATGCCTAAAAAAAGCAAAAGGGTCTTTCCAATCAAAATTCATAAGATATTTTTAAAACACTGATAGCAATTACCCCAATGCCAAAATGATATAAACTTTACTATCACGGGTTTAAGATGTTTGCCAAAATTGCTCTTTAGTAAATCCAGTTCAAACTCTTTAGCCTGACATTTGATGCTAAGGCTCAGAGAGAAGTAGAAATGACCTCCTATCCCAAAATGTACCTTTTCTCTCTCTCTCTCTCTCCCCCGCCACCCTCCCCATGCTTTCTGCTCTAAAATGCCCTCCACGCCCAATTCTGGGACCTGGTTTATATTCTTTCACTCAATTGACATCCATCTATTGAGAGGCGACCATGAGCTGGGACTGTCCTAAGTGTGTTGCACGAGGCAGGCCAGGTGCTGCTCTCGTGGGACAGTCGTTCCACTAAGGGGTGACGAAAGAAGACATCTGGAAATGATATGTGCTGGGAAGAAAAGAAAACACGGCCTAGACCATAGAGAGTAACTTAGGCAGCTCAGGTAGTCCAGAAATGTCTCTCTAAGAGGGGGATTTAGGGTGAGACCTGCAAGAACACCTCATGCTGAAGGAAAAGCGTTTCAAGTAAAGGAAACCTGGGGTGCAGAGGCTTAGGCCAGGGACAAGCTTGGTGGGTCTGAGACTGTAAGCATGTGAGTGTGGCTGGAGCACGTCAGGTTAGAAGGAACTAGTGCAGATGAGGTTTGAGAGGCAGGCAGGGGCCGGGTGGTGCAGGATCTTGTAGTCCAGAGAAAATAATTTCGATTCTATTCTGAGTGGCAAGGGACACTATTAGAGGGTTTTAAGAAGAGAAGTGACATGACGCAGGTGAGAATCCCACATCAGCCCCTTACTAGTCCTGTGTCTTTGGGAAAATTACTTAATATCACTTATCTCACTAAGCCTTAGTTTTAGAACCTACCTCTTTCATAATAATAGAAAAATTAAACATTTCTTAAGTGGAAGCAAATTCTTTGAATCTTCAAGCCAAGAGGTTTCACCAAGCTCCAGACAAGATTATGGAACTAAGACATTTATGCATAATCTGGTAAAATTCCTGGTAAACTTCAAGGATAAAGAAAGTCCCACAAACTAACAGAGCCAAGCATTCAGCCCAAGGAGTATTTCCCCACACATTCTCTGCTCCTCTATTGACTGAATTGTGAAACCATTTGTTGTTGTTTAACTTTCCAGGTTTCCTTGACAAGTTTGATAAGCAAAGGGATAATCTATACAAAAGCCACAGCCCAGTCTCTGGCCCAACAGGCGCAGGGCAGGAAGTATTATCAGATACAGCTCCCCGATTCTGCACAGCTGGAAAGGATGGCTCCTGCCTCCCTTAGTAATCTATTTGTTTATCCTATCATCTGTGTCACCTTCTGTCTTTCTGTGTATTTCTTATCTTCCCCTAGTTGTCTGTGAATACCTTGAGAGTAAAGATCACATCATACTCATTTCTGGGCCGCCCACAAAACTAACTTCAGTGTATTCCACTGGGTAAAAAAAAAAAAAAAATTTAGTATTTATTGAACGAATCCATGGATTAAAAAAAAAAAAAAACTAACAATGGTGCTTGAAGTCCTTAACTTTTTGCTTAGGGAAAAGACAGGCACATTCACATGTCAACTAGGGGAAATTTATTTCCCTGGAAAAGAAAGCTGGTCAGAGAATTGTTTGCAAAGGCCTTCAGGGAATGAACTTTGGAGACCAGTGTCATGATTTCAAAATAAAGAACCAAAAATGAAAATTGGTAATTCCAACTTTTTTATTTGATCTGTGGCTAAATGAGGGTGTCTTCAGAGTAATGTGTTGGATGTCAGACCCAGCCCATCTCCCCCGCTCACCTCCCTCCCATAATGGGAACCACTGAGTCCAGCACCTACCCTGCAACCCAGCCACCCAGTGCTGAGTCAGCCCAACCCATACAGAGGAGACAGAAGCCATCCCAGCCCCACCAGAGATGAGACTCAGAAATAGCCTTATCACTTTTAAAAATAGAAATATACTTTGGGAGGCTGAGGTGGGAGGATTGCTTGAGGCCGGGAGTTTGAGACCAGCCTGGGCAACACAGTGAGACCCTGTCTCTACAAAAAAATAAAAAATTAGCCCAGCGTGGTGGTGCATGCCTGTAGTCCTAGCTACTTAGGAGGCTGAGGCAGGAGGATCGCTTGAGCCAGGAGTTCAGGGCTACAGTGAGCTATGATTGTGCCACTGCACTCCAGCCTGGGTGACAGAACAAGACCCTATCTCTTAAAAAAAAAAAATTAAACTTTAAAAAATAGAAATACATAAAATAAACACTAATAATAAACATATCATTCATTGAGTCTTTGCTGCATACCTATAACTGCACCAGCACTTTGATGTATTTTGTTTATTTAAGACAGTTTTTTGAGAGTGTAAGCACTTGCCCAATTTTGCACAGCAGGTGAGTAGAGCAGCTGAGGGTCCCACAAGGCTCCTGGTACTACTAAGACTCTGATGTACAACTGGGTTGAGCCTGAGTACCTGCTTTGCCAGCCCAGCTGCTGCTTTTTCTAACCCCTACCTTTTACCCCATCCATGTGCCTGAGTTTGTGCCCATTTTCCTGATTAGCTCATACACACACCAAGGTCTTGGGCCACTCCTTGGAGGCTAGAAAGCTGACTATCTCTGCCTAGCTCATAAAAATCCCTCATCCCAGGAGGCTGGACCCCATTCCTTTTGGCCTTGCCTTTGAGAATGAAGTCTGAGGGTGACACTGTATCTGAGGGTGATGGTGGTGACACTGTATCTGAGGGTGACGTTTACCCCTGAATCAGTCTTGAGTAGACCGGGGGATGACAGACTGGTTTCCCTGGTCTAGCTCTACTGCACAGGACTTTCTTCCCTACTATCTATTATCACTTCTTCCCAAAGATTCTAGCCAAGCCACAGGGCTTCCCCAACCTAAGTTGAGACTCTCTTTAGGATGTTGCAAGAGCAGGTGGCCACTAGCACCATCTGTAGTCCCAGTAGTTCTGAATGATACCTATGTACCACTTAGACTACTATAAATTGAATATTAGGGCATCCTAGTTCTCCTGTCTTATGCATCAGTGTTTTGCATGGCCAGATGTTAGGACAGATGGAAATCTGAGTAAAACATCATTCCTATTATCAAGGTCTTACAAACTTGTCCAGGAAACATGGAAAGTTAAATAGCAACAAATGGTTTAACAAGCTAGCCAATAGAGAAGTACAGAATGTGTGAGGAAATATTCCTTGGGCTGAATGCTCGGGTCTGTTGGTTTGTGGGACTTTCTTCATCCTTGAAGTTTACCAGGAATTTTACCAGATTATGCATAAATGTCTTAGTTCCATAATCTTGTCTGGAGCTTGGTGAAACCTCTTGGCTTGAAGATTCAAAGAATTTGCTTCCACTTAAGAAATGTTTTGTTTTTCTATTACTTGTTTGATGTGTAACTCTCCTTTCTGTTTCTTTTTCTCTTTGTGGAACTAATGTCGGGTCTCCCGGATCTATCCTTCAGGCCTCCTGTCTCGTTCCACGGGAGTTCCTTCTCTTTACATTTTTGTTCTGTTCAAGTTATTTCTTCTTCTTGACCTTCCAAACCACTAATACAGGTCTTACCCTCTCATTTGATTCATCTATGGAACTTTTTAGTTGGCAAACTATACTTTTTGTGTGCTAAAAAGCCTTTTCTTCTATACCTAAATCTCTTCACCTAGTACAGTAGGTTGAAAGTCATGTCCACCCAGAACCTAGGAATGTAACCGTATTTGGAAATAGGGTCTTTGCAGATGTTTAGATGAAGTCATACTGGATCAGGGTGTGCCCTAATCCAATGACTAGTGTTCTCATTAAAAAAAAAAAAAGGAGAGGATACACACATTGAAGAAGCCCATGTGACAACGGAGGCAGAGATTGAAGTTATGCATCCACAAGCCAAGGAATGCCAGGGGCCACCAGAAGCTAGAAGAGGCAAAGAAGGACTCTCCTCTAGAGCCTTTAGAGGGAGTGTGGTGATGCTGACACCTTGATTTTGGACTTCTGGCTTCCAGAACTGTGAAACAATAAATTTCTCTTGTTTTACGTCACCTTGATTGTGGTGATTTGTTACAGCGGCCATGAGAAACTGATACACTTGGTTTTCATTTATGCTGAACTTGTGTTTTCCAGCCACTCTATTTCAGGCACTTCTTCTGTATGTTTTGCAGATTCCTCCTCACCAGCTCGTGGGTTCCTTTGCATGTGTTTTTATTCTCCCTTCTTCTGCTCATTGGGGCTAAGTCAGAACTGCTGTGTGTGGTACACTGAGCAGAGGCAGCCCTGAGAGTGGTGGAAGACACAGCTGTCTCCTGTTCCTGTGTAGACAGTGGATATGCCAGCAGGTGTCTGGAAAGGCAGGCAGAGGCCAGCAATCACCCACCTTCAAGGGCAAGGAAGACCCAATGCCTGAGACCTTACCAGGAGCAAGAAGACCAGCCAGTCATCCTTGCAGAGAGGAGGGTCCCAACCACCAAAGCCCCACCTCTCTGCAGACCAGGCTCCCTCCAGAATCCACCATGCTCACAGTGGCTCCAACTCTCCAGGGTCTCCAACTCTCCTTCCCAGTCTCTCTGCCAACCTGGAAAGTAAAATCCCACCAAGTAAAGTCCCTCTCAGAAGAGCCTGGGCCCTTTCCCCCAGAACTTCCTGGGAGGTCTCTGAGTGAACATCCCCACCCACCTCCCCACACACATGCTAACTGCTCTGGAGGTCTTCATCAGGGGCTCCCTTCCTGGAGGTGAAGAGAAATCCAGCCTGAAACAGCAAAGAGGAACCTTTTCGAATGTGCTCATTCTAATATTAAGGATTAAGTGCTGGAAATTTCTGGGGCATACCCTTTTTCTCCTGGGATAACACGCGGCAGGCACGAGCCTGCAAACCCTCCTCCTCCCCCAGCAACAGTAAGAGAAGTAGCCTATGTTGTATAAATGCCTCTTGTACTCATGGTGTTTATTTCCCTTTTGTTATCCTCTAGAATTGAATAAAGCCTGTCTTCAAAGGCTACTCTCAGATGGGCCGTGGGGAGCCAGGTGGGAGGCCACAGTGCCTATCATAGAGCACCCCCAAAGGGACATCAAGGCAAGGGGAGTCAGAGTGGCCTGGCACTCCTAGCAGGCTCTACTTTAAGAGCTTTGGAAGGTCTTGGGTTTGACTTCACTAAGGAAGCAGCACCTCCTCTCTTCCCTTAGTCACTCTTTCAACAAGTAAGTGTAGAACCCCACAATCAGGGTGGCCAACCACCCTATTTTGCTAGATGTTCAGATTTTTTGCTTTTTGTTTCTGTTGAGATGAAATTTACATACCATAAAATTAACCATTTAAAAGTGAGCATTCAGTGGCCTTTAGTATATCCACAATGTTGTGCAGCCACCATTTCCATCTAGCTCCAAAATATTTTCATCACCCCAAAAGGACACCCTGTACCCCTTTATGCAGTCACTCTCCATTCTTCCTCCACCTCTTAGCCCCCAGCAGCCACCAATCTGTGTTCTGTCTCTGTGGATCTGCCTATGCTGGATATTTCATATAAATGGAATCATGCAAAATGTGACCTCTTATGTCTGGCCTCTTTGACGTAGCGTAACGTTTTTGAGGCTCATCCATGTTGTGGCATGTATCAGCCCTCCATTGCCTTTTATGGCTGAATAAGATGCTATTGTGTGGTTATACCACATTTAGTTTGTCCATTCATCCACTGATAGACTTGGGCTGTTTCCACCTTTTGGCTATTGTGAATAGCGCTGCTATGAACATGAGTATACATGTATTTGTTTGAGTACCTAGGAATAAAATTGTGAGACTTTCTATCTTAAAAGCAGGAAAGTCCCAGGCAAGCCAGGACAAGTCAGTCATCTACCTTCAACGTAGCAAGCATTAGGACACAAGGCGCTGGTATACAAAAAGAAGCGACGAGTGTGCAAGCTGGATAGAGACCCCTGAGCAGATGATCCAATTCAGGGTCAGTAGAGTTGAGGGAAAACCCAGAAGGAAGGCATCTGACCCAGGCAGGGAGTGGGTGGGAGAAGGGAGGGATCTGGTCGGGGAACTTCTTCTTTAAAGAACAAGACATAGTCCTGGCCTCAAGTTGCTTAGAGACTGGTTGGGGAGACACTCTACAGTTACAGATTAATACATGCTGAATAGAAAAAGACCCTGGTACAAGGGGAACACAGAGGTGGAAGGAGACCAGCACCACAGAGTCAGGAAGGTTTGTTGAGCAAGGGCTCCTGGGCTGAATTTTGAAGGACAAATAGAAGCCAGCCTGATGCAGATGGAGGGAGGGAACTGTGGGCAGAATGAATGGCATGCTCAAAGGCACAGAAGCTAGATAGAAAAGGTCATCCCTTACACATTCCAGGGAAATGAATGTCCCACTCCTATGGATTTAAGCAAAAGACCTTGCTGGGTAATGTGATGCCAGAAACCACCACTTCACCCACAAATTACAAAGTCCCATCAAAATGCAAAGGTTCATGAGAATGTGCTAATAGAATAATAGAATGTAAAGCTGGACTTTTGCCTAATTTAGGCAGTTCCAGAAGAACCGCTAGCCTGAGCCAAGACAGAATTTTCTGCTGGCAAAATCCTATCTGATAAGATATATTATAGATACTTTGGACACTAGCTGCTAAGGTGAGCATAATGAAGGACTGCCTGGCCATAATAACAAAAATGTCTCTCATTGTGTCTGGGCTACCCTTTGAATGACTTGCCAGGGACTGTCCTCCTTGGAAGTCCTGAGCAAAGGTGGCCTGTCAGCTGAATGTTTGCTTCTACCAGTGACATCTCCAAACTCTCTGTCTTTGGCTTCTTGGGATATAACCACTTTAGGGAGCCTGACGCAGCACAATTAAACTCAGGGCAGAGTCTTCATGAGTACCACAACCCAGGAACTGTTTAATACAGAGAGAAGGAGAATAAACCTCCAAATTGGCCACTCACCAGCTCCAAGGGGGTTGCTGCCCACCACGCCCGTCGGAAGGAGGCAGTGCTGTCTCTGTCAACTTTGCGGAAGACAGGCAGGCAAAGAGGACGGGAGGGACACGGTAGAGGCACCGCTAGTGTGCGCACTCCATCGTGTCTCCTTCACAATGTTCAAGAACAGAATTGTATTTCCCTTGGAGTCGTGAAATTCATGTGCTCTGCCCCTGGTTGGGGGGAAGATGTCTTAGCCTTGAATGTCTCTAGTTCAAAACCCACTGTTGGAATCAGTCTTCTCATTCAGCATTCCCATCAGGAGACAGCCCAGTGCAAACCCCCTCTCTTTGATCTAAAGCAGAACAAGGCTAAGGAGCTTCTTTTGAAAGAATCCTCCACTCTTCCCTCCCCCCTCCCCTGCCTCAACCACATCTTCACCAAAACTCCCACTCTCCTTGTGTCCCTGTCCAACCTCATTTGGGGGGTGAGGAGCTCATTAACTTCTGAACAAGTTCCGAATTCCTGTCCACAAGATACCCCTTAAAATAGGGGTTGGAAATACAAATGCCCATAGAGGTCAGGCAGCTGCCATACATGAGTGACATACACCAGCTGTAAGAGAAAGGGGTGGGGGAGGCGTGGGGGGACATTGAGAAACTGGGGGCCACCGATCCCACCTGACAGCGTCGCTTCTATTCCTCTCCAGCAGGTGGGATGGATTCGTGCAGGGATACAGACTCAAGTTGCGGGCTCTTACAATTTTTTCAAAAGAAGCCAGAAACCTACAATTTAATGTGAAATTCTTAAAGTATAAAACACTATGAGGCCAAAACAAAAAAAGGTCTGAACGTCAGACTCCATTATTGGCCCACCTGTTGGCCACCAAACCTTTTTTTTAATCTCACCATCATCAGAAAATTCAACCTGAGAATGTGGGTTTACACAGGGTTGAGCTCCTACATTTATCATTCAAAGAACACAGTCATTGCGGCAAAGATAGGAACAACCCCAAATGGAAAGACCATTTTAAAATAATGTGTGGGAGAAAAGTCAGGCCAATATCAGGTATGACCACTACTTCTGACATTTCACATGCCTCCATTTCAAATGAATTATAAGATAACTTTTGATCCCAAAACACGTACTCCTTTCTCAGTCAAAAATACGTGGAATGGGGCAGAATTGCTGGGTGAGACAGCACTTTGAAATTTGCAGCCTCACATAAATGTGAGGTGTTATTATTAAGATGTATCTGCTGCATCTATGGTTGGCTCTGACTTTGCTACAAGGTAAGTAGTCACAATTCTAGATAACTCTGACCCCCTACACATGTGTACATGAAACCAAAATTTCAAATTTTTCCAAATTTCCTGATGCTTTTCACCTGAGCACCCGAACAAGTCATTGAATTTTTCCTGACTCCACCATTTACAAACTTTGTGGTTGCAATCTTGGGGAAGTCAAATTCTGTGTGCCTCAGTTGTCCCATCTGAAAAATGGGTATAATAATAAGATATACCCCATAAAATTGTCATAAGCAGTAGAAGAGTTAAAACACTTAAAATGCTTAGTACAGAGCCTTGGTCACAAAAAGAGTGCTACAGAAGGGTTGTGCTTGGTGTTTTGGGTTTTGTTGCTGTCCTCATTACTTTTTGAAATCAAGTACACACGGCTTTAGTCACCATGACAAGAAAGAGCCATCCTGAAACGTGTTTCTATGCAGTTTAGAATGCACACCATAATAAAATAACTAATGCCAATGGGAACAGCACTCATTATACAGTGAGAAGAGTGTTGAATATCAAAAGACCTCCTGTTGACACTCAGCTCTGCCTTGTGTTGGCTGCAGCTACATCTTTCTCAGGGGTAAA
This sequence comes from Daubentonia madagascariensis, assembly GCA_023783475.1. Classification (NCBI taxonomy): domain Eukaryota; kingdom Metazoa; phylum Chordata; class Mammalia; order Primates; family Daubentoniidae; genus Daubentonia; species Daubentonia madagascariensis. The sequence continues at coordinate 17,183,147 of JAKFHU010000144.1, forward strand.
AGACTGGTGAATATCAGGCATTCTGGGGGCTCTCATGAACTGCTGATGGGCTCCAGCCATTCCGGAAAGCAAATTTGGAGAGTTCCATAAAACTCTGCACTTATGTGACCCTGAGAGTGAGTACATGAAACCAAAATTTCAAATTTTTCCAAATGTCCAGATACTTTTCCCCTGAGCACCCAAACTGGTGACTGAATTTTTCCTGGCACCTTGCATGCCTCACCATAGTCCCTGCCCTGATTAACATGTCCTGACCCTATAACCTGGCAATCCCACTCCCAGATGCATATTTCAGAGAAGGAATCACACATACCCTTAAAGGACATACCCCATTCTTCAGAACCACACAAATCCTTGTCCATTAGGACCAAGGAAGTTCATCATGGCATTGGGGAAGCAAGGAGTTAGAAGCAAAGTATATGCCTATCACCAAGCAATTCAATATGTAAAATGTACCAAATGCATATTAAGGAATTGTATGTAGCATTTGGAAACATCAAATAGATGTATGTATAACAACATGGATAGAGCTTAAAAATATAGCATTTAGTGAGAAGAAAACATAAACAAAATATGACTTTTAGCATAACATTTTAGGTAAACTAACAATATCAACAAAATCATGTAAATTAGCAAAGCACCACTACATAGTTTACAAGGATAGAAGCACATTAAGGACATTCCAAATATATAAAAGTGAGTGCCTATGGTGCATGATAGGTGTAGGGTATAGGGATAAAGTGGGGGGAATAAAATAAAATAAGACAAGAGAAGGGCCTCACAAAGACCAAAGGCAATAAAGGGCTGCTAACTGGGAGGGTTGGATTAACTCAACCCTCCACACGTGAGCACCATCAAGAATCCCATAAAGCAGGCCTGACATTATGGCAGGTCCCTGCAGTGGAAGGCAATGATACAAACACTTGCAAATCTGATTAACAACACAAAGCAATAGACAAGTAAGGGCTGAGTTAGTTCTACAGACAAATGCTTTCCAAGTTAGGAGGAGAGGATTTAGAACAGACAGAGCTCATGTCAGAAGAGTATCCTAGAGCTAGTCCTTAAAGAACAAGTAGGATTTGCACCACTAAATCATCAGATAAATAATCATGATGCCAATGATAATAATAATAGTCATTGAGCCCCTACTAAACATTACCAAGCTCTTTATACATATGGTCTCAGTTAAGCCTCCTGACACTATTGCAAGGGAGAGATTGTTATTCTCATTTTACACAGGAGAAAACTGAGGCTTGGGGATGTGAATGGGTAGCTTGCCATAGGTCCCATAGCCAGTACATGGCAGAAGTGAGATTCATGCCTTTAAATCTCTGACTTCAAAGGCAGGCTTTGCACAATGCACTCACATGCACGACGTTCAGGGTGAATGGACACGGCATAAATCAAAGCCCAAAGGCTAAGCTTGTGGAGCAGTGGACAGACCACTTGGACTCCCAAGGACAGGGGTATGAAAGAAGCAGGAAGGCCTTGAATGTCAGCCTAGGGATTGACGGCTTGGTCTTCTCTAATAATGCCTCCAAATTTTTTTGATCATACACCTTTGTCATTTTTCCAAAACTGAGCATGCCCTCCAATATATCAATTGTTTATTTTCTACATGTATGAGTTTATTAATATACCATGCATTTTATAAAGCACATATCAAAAGTAAACCTTTTATAGAGACAAGACAGAAATCTAATTCAAAGTTCTGTTCTTATCACCTTGCACACCATTGTCTTACGAGCACTGCTCTGCATGCACCCTGCCCAGATGCTTCCCTCCCAGACTCGCTATTTTCTCTTCCTTCAAATGCTGAGGGTGATCTCTGACATGTACGTGAACTCAATGCCAGCTGAAATCAGTAGCGAGGACTCAGGAAGTTGGTTTCTCTGGCCTTCTCAGTCTGGTCCCTTTCTTCCTTCCTCTGAGAACCCCTCCTGGGCTGCAGTCCTGCTGCTGCTCAGCAAAGGCCTCCCACCATTCTCGCAGCCCAGGGGACATGGATGCACCAAACCCCTGCGGGCTGGAAGAGATGTCCCCAGAAGTTGGACCATGTTCTCCCTGTTGCTGTGGAAATGGGAAAGTCAGCAGTTGTTTCCTTCCACGGGCAACCCTGTAAACAGTAACCAAACAGCCTTGCCAGTCTCAAAGCCCATTTGCAAAGGGCACAGCCTACGCCTCGTGGACAGGCACTGGGACTCCGGGCCCATTCATTCCTCTCATATCACATTAGCAATGCCTGGATTAGGTTCGATAATCCTGATGCTGCCACATAGCAGGTGGATTTGTTTATAGAGAGTCATGTCCTAGCCACGAGGGAATTTGAAACAGAGTAACTTCCCACTGTTCTGGAGCCTGCATGAAATACCCCTGCCACGAGGCTGAGCAGATACCAAATGCCCAGCACTTCCCAGCTTCCAATCACTGCACCCACTTCTGAGTTGTTGCTTACCCCCAGCCACAACTGTAAGGAAGGCCTTGACCTCTGAATCCATTGAAGGTTCGTGGGCAGCACTTACTGAGTAATAGAATTGAGCTAGCCTGAGGTTTAAGTGTAGACCATTTTAGGGTACATTTCTGACTTTGCCACTTAATATCCCTACTATCTTGCTAGGGCTGACATAACAAGGTATCACAAACTGGGTAACTTGAAGCAACAGAAATTTGTTCTGTCATAGTTCTGGAGGCTAGCAGTCTGAAATCAAGGTGTTGGTAGGACTACCTCCCTCCAAAGCCTCTAGGGGAGATCTGTCCGTGTGTCTTCCAGCTTCTGGTAGCCCCAGGGATTCCTTAGTTTGTGGCAACATTACTCCAATCCCTGTCCCTGTCTTCATGCGGTTGTCTTCTCTCTGTCTCTGTGTCCAGATCTCCCTCTTCTTATAAGGACACCAGTCATGTTGGATTTTGAGCCCACTCTATTCCGGTATAAACTCATCTTAACTAATTACATCTGCAATGACCCTATTTCCAAATAAGGTCACATTCTGAGGTCTGGGGGGTATGGGGGCTAGTGTTTCAACATACCTTTTGAGGGGAGACTATTCAACCCGTGATACTAGCTGTGTGACTTTGGTAAAGTTGATTAACCTCTCTAACCTTCCTCATCTGAAAGCAACAGAACTGTGACCTACTTCATGTGGCTGCTGTGAAGCCAGATGAGATTCATGGAGAGAGCCCCTACTCCTGGCAGACGTTCAGTAAACATTAATTTCTCTTTGCTTTCTGTTCATGGCTTCCCACTTCCCCTCCTGACCTGCCTCTTTGCACTTTCGGGAAACATTTGCCCCCTATTCAGGTGCCAACTATCTGCCTCCAGAACCACAGATCCAGCCATAGGCATAAAGCAATCACAGCCATAAAGGAGAGCAGGCAGGGAATGGGTGCAGGAAGTGACCTGGATGTGAATCTGGTCTGGGAATGGATGGGCTTGGTTGGGGTAGTATCAAAATTCATAAGGGTCAGTAGACAATTTGGTAATCTTCCAATTAAACATTAAAATGCCTATGCTTTTTGGGCAAGAAGTCTACTTCTGGATATTCATCCTAAACATTTGGTCTGTGTGCCAAATGATACATGAAAGGGATATTCTTTGCAGCATTGTTTGTCAAAGCAACAGTTGAAAACAGCCTACACTTTGTGGCACTCCCACGGAATGAAATACTATGTTGTCATTAAAAATAATGCAGCAGCTCTCTGTATGATGATATGAAGTGATCTCCAAGATTTAATTTTAAGTGTAAAAACGAGGTTCAGGAAGGGAGGGATGAATCAGCAGAGCACAGAGGATTTTTCAGGTGGTGAATCTACTCTGTGAGATGCCATAATGGTGGATGCATGTTATTATACATTTGTCCTAGCCCATAGAATGTGCGCCAAGAATGAAGCCTTACGTAAATTCCGGACTTTGAGTAATAGTGATGAGTCCACGTAGATTCATCAATTGTGGCAAAACCCTCCTCTGGTGGAGGACGTTGATAATGGGGAGGCTGTGCATGTATGAGGAAAGGGCATATATGGAAAATCTCTATACCTTCTGCTCCATTTTGCTGCAAACCTACAACTGCTGTAAAAAATAAAGTCTATTTTATAAAAAGCAAGATTCAGAATAATGTTCTTTCATAACTACCATGGTGGGGAGGAGAGAAAGTACATGCACGTGTACATGTATCGGTATACATGTACACACACGTACACATGTAATATTTCCAGAAAGATATATTAAAAATAATAATAGTGGTTGCCTCAAAAAAGAAATTTGCCAACTGGGGCAAAAAACAAAGGGAGACATACTTTTCATCCAATTTCAGACATACATTTCATCCAATCAAACGTCTAATAATTGGCAGCGTCTTCACCGGATTCCTCTTATATAACAACATCCCACCCACAACCACCCTCTGTGCCTTTTGAATTAGGTAATATAACTACAAATTACTAATACCATTCAATAAATAAGTCAAATTTTTAAATAATAATAATAACAGATTTGAAAGTCTGGAGACCAATTAGGCTTCACCTAAACTGATGATGAACCCCAGAGAGGGTTCCAATCAGGTGTGGGGAGGGGAGAGTGTCAAGGAGCTGAACAAGTATAGTCCAGCAGGTATGTCTTCATTTAGGGTCAGATGCTAACCATAGCTGGGAAAACAAAGATCAGTGTCTGGCCCTCAAGAAGACGATATGGTGAAAACTACATAGGTGGTTGGTGGTACAGCCATGCGAGCTGGCTGCAGAGATGGGGGTTCAGGGAGGAAAGGGGAGAGAGACAGAAGAATGGACCAGGGACCCATCTCACACTTGGGGCGCACACACCTTAGCACCTGCTGGGAAAGACAAGGTGGTAGAGCAAGTTTCCCCTCCTTCCCCTCAACAAAGCCAGGAAAGAAATAAGGAATCCCAGGGCTGACAACCAAGGCACCACCCAGTCCATGCACATTCACATCCTCTTCCTCTGCCTCATCCAATCTCACCCAGGGAGCGTCTCGTTCCCTGAGGTTCCTGCTAGGTGACTGGATAATTTGATAAACTAATTAAGACACACAGCCAGGCATTATTTCATGAACACCTCATGGGGGCACATAGGATATTTCCTCTTGAATCAACTTGACATTGCGGTATTAATAGCTGCTAATTGTTTAATTTGTTCATCCTTCCCAGGGGCAATTGCATTTTAACTGGCACTTCAGACACTCAAAGGAATGCGTGTCTATAGGAAATTATTTCAGGACTGTGACAGCACAGTGAGAGCTATTTGGGACTGGAGGCCTGCCCCATACCCTTCAAATCCTGTGACAAAGGCAAAAACCAAACTCACCCACCTTTTGTTCCAAGCCATCCCTGAAATAAGACTGAGGACCACTTTAAGGGAACAAAAGGACACTCGGAGTGGAGCCTGCCAGTGACTGCTCTACACTCCGTGGCTAAACAAAGGGCTAGTGTCACTTGAATGTCTCAACAAAGTGCAATCGACTTGGGCTCTGTCAATCATACATATTCCACTGGCATAATTTAGCTGCTAAAATATGTCAAGCCTGTAAAGAAATAATTGCTGGGTCCCCAGAGAATCCACACTCAACACAAGGCATTACAAGTAGGCCCAGGAGCGTCCCTTTCTTCCCCTGACTGTGAAACTTCAAGAACTTCTCCAGCCCAACACACAAAAAGAATTATTAACTAGTTTTCAGGGACAGAGACCCTTCTTTTGTGTTGCCACAGACAACAAAGAAGTCAGCCTGTCTGGTCCACCCTCACAAAAAAAAGCCAGTCAGTGCAATTTACCAACCATTCGGTAGGGCTTACCAATTCTCTTGAGACTGGCTTCTTTTAGTATGCGATGTACGGAAACTCCATGAGCCTCTCAATTGCTCTCATGCAATTATTATATTGATTTGGTGAGGCATTAGCTTCATGTTTAAGATGGTTTATGGTTTTTAATTTGCAATTAAATCAAATGATGCCTCTTTGCTAAAATGGCTGACACGTGTTTATATTCTGCAGCAAGCAACGAAGGCAACTTTTATTTTGTATCCTAAACATTCAGGCTGGGGAGCTTGAAATTTCAAGCAACTGCCTTGCTATTAAACCTAGTAAAAAAAAAATCAAACTACATACTCATCCATTGTAAGAATGGTCCAAGTAATAATTGCTGCTTTACAGTGATAATCTAATGGAGTCACCAAGCAAGCAACATTGGAAGGATAAGATCTGAAAGGGTAGCAAGAATAATTGGTGATTTTATCTTGTCTTCCTTCCTAAATGATCTCCAAGCACTTGATCCTGTTTCTTTCCAACCTCTGATGTGGCTGCTCTGCACCTATGTTTTGTTGTTGCATTTCTGTTTCTACATAAATCTCAGAATCCTTCTTTCTCCAAGAACAGGCAAGATGGTAGCTCAAACAAGAGTGGGCATCTCAGGAATGCATCCCATGATCCCAGCATCAGAGCTGACAGCAGAAGTCACTAAGCCCCTCATGTGGTTTCAGCACAAATGTTGGCCCTCATGGGAGGACTCAGAAATAATCTCAAAGGCTTTTCCATCCCTGTGTACCCATCAACTCACCACATGACAGTTGACACATAAATGCCAGCTGCAGAAAATAATGCCTGTTTTTTGAACATTTATCCCAACATTCAACAACTCAGTAAAGGAGGATTGAGCCTGCCACAGAGATGGAGGATGGAGGGGTAGAAGACAGGAGTGTCACAGGAGATAAAGGAGGAGAGTGTTTCAAGAACACCCAATGCTGCTAAGAGGTGAAGGAAGAGGAGGACAGCATGGAAGGTAGGAAAGGAATGGTTTCAGACATCAGGTGGCACTCAAGTGACCTCAGTGACAACTGTTTTGATGGGGGTGGGAGCCAGCATGCAGCATTTAGAGGAATGAAGAGCTGTCACTTTGCAAGTCAGATGATTCCCTGCTCTGCACACTCCAGCAACCATGGTTGTGACTACAAGAGGAAGATCCCTCAGTGCGAGTACCTCCTCATAGCAGTATTCCAAAAGATGCTTTTAATTTGCCACTTACTAAACTATTAAATTAAACATTGATTTACACAAAAAAGTACAAATAATATAGAGCTATAACTACCATATGAGTTTGGAATTAACTACCCCCTCCCTGTTCCTTGGGTATTGATAAAATCCAGACAGAAGTAGCCCAGAAAGCATCTCTGTGCTGGCCCTGGTCTGGCTTTCCTGCTTCCTTTGTAGCCTGATGGCTTCATCATCCCTGTCCCATTTCCAAGTCCTACGCCAGTCCGAGATCCTTGTTGATCCATGACAATCTATATTAGACTAGCCACTTGCCCACATCAGAGCCAAACCAGCATTTACTGAAAGTTCTGTCTGTACACCTGTTTCTACATTGCCTCATGATCATGCAGAGATTTCAGTAGCGGCAGGGTTTAGCTCTGTCTTCTCCCATGCAAGTGCAGAAGCAACTAGAAGTGGAAGTTCTGCAAACACACCCCAGAAAAAGTCTGTGGAAGAGACCTAGAGATTCTATCTCCAGTTGTGGTGGGTGAGTAGTTAAGACCTCCCTGGTTGTGGAGGGAAAAGAAATCTTGAGTACTGAATTGTCACCTGAAAGCTCCTCCCTCTATTACTCTGAATTTGACCTTATTTGGAAATAAGATCTTCACAACGTTAATCAAAATGAGGTCATTAGAGTGGCTGTAATCCAATGTGACTGGTGCTCTTATAAAAAGGGGGAATTTGGACACAGGGACAGAGGGAAAATACTGTGGAGACACAGGGAGAAGCTGGCCATGGGACTGGAGCTATGCACCTACAAGCCAAGGAATGCCAAGGATTGCCAGCAAATGCCAGAAGCTGCAAGAGGCAAGAAAGGATTCTCCGCTAGAGCCATCAGAGGGAACACAGCCCTGCCAACAGCTGGATCTCAGACATCTGGCCTCCAGAATTGTGAGACAATAAATTTTTGTTATTTTAAGCCACCTAGTTTTGGGTACTTTTTAATGGCAGCCCTAGGAAACTAATACACTATCACATTAATCGTATGCATTCATTGTATGTCTCATACCAATTTCTGAAAAATTTAAATGTGAAAGAAATCTCCATTTTATGAGTGAATAACCATGACAGACAGATCAAAAAAACATTTTTTAGGGCAATGGTGGGAATGTTAAGAACAGAAGAAAAGGACATAACAAAAAGAATCCAGGTGTAAAATTAGAAACAAAATATATAAGATTCTTTGCAGTTTCCTAAAAGGGTATAAATTTCATCCTGGGCTTCCTAGTGGCCAATTTAAAGAACAAAATTCCGTCGGTTACATAATGCAATGTCCACACAGAAGATGAAAAACCAGTTAGGAGAGAGAAGCAAAGCTATTTCTGGTACTGAAGCCTAAAAGAAAGGTAATTAAGAGAACTGTCTGATTATTGAATTGTATCTTTAGCAATATCAACCATCCCATATATACATTGTTTAATTCTGAATTATATATGGCTGTGTATCATAACATTCTTCATTTTCAACCATTGACCACACAGGATGCTAAAATTTTTTATTTTCAAAGCTAAAAAGATGTCATTGATTCACAGCTGTCTAATGACGAGGCTTAATCCAGAGATAAAATCTAGATTGTTTTATGCAGTGGTTCCCAAATGCTCATCCACAGACGAGATGTGTCAGGATCACCTGCAGATTGCCTTTAAAAAGATACAGATGCCTGAACTGCATCCCAGAGGAATCTGATTGATTGGATAATTCTGGATGAATGCTAGAAGAGAACCACTCATCTAGAGGATGATAAAGTGCATATCCTCGGGCAAGCCTCCTGATATATAGGTATCATTTCTCTCAGTACAGCTTTGAAGAACTCTTGGACAGAAAAGAAGTCTAAGTGAGACCTCCAGTCAGTTATTGGTTTCCTCAGTGTGCCAGTGTAGAGACCCACTAAACTCATTGCTATGGTCTGAATGTGTCCCCCCAAATTCACATGTTGGAAGCTTGATCCTTAGTACAGCAATGTTGTGAGGTGGGGACCTCGGGGAATTGAAGTGATTGGTGTGATTTGCTATGGTTTAGATATGGTTGATTTGTCCCCACCAAAGCTCATGCTGAAATTTGATCCCCAGTGTGGCGGTGTTGCGGCGGGGAGGTCTACTGGGAAGTGTTTGGGTTATGGGGTAGATCCCTCATGAATGCTTTGGTATGGTTCTCAGTCTCATGAGAATGGATTAGTTCTCACAGGAATGGATTAGTTCCTGTGAGAGTGGGTTGTTATAATGCCAGGACATCCCTCAGGTGTCCCTCTTCTCTGCACAAGTCCACTTCCCCTTTGACCTTCTCTGCCATGTTGTGATGCAGCACGAAAGCCCTGTCCATAAGCCAGGGCCATGCCCTTGAACTTCTCAATCTGCAGAACTGTGAGCTAAATAAACCTCTTTTCTTTATAAATTGCCCAGTCTCAGGTATTGTGTTATAACAGCACAAATGGACTAAGACATTTATCACCTCAAAAAGATCATGATCTGGAGCAAAACTGACTCTCACGTGTCCCTCTGTGTGGCTAGGTGACTGGAATAGTGTGCAGCTGTGGGCTTTGTCTGATCCCATCCGTTATAACCTCCATTCATTAGCCACGTGGCCCTTAGCTGGGTCAGGGGATGTCTCTAGGCTTCACTTGGCCTAAAGAAATGGGGGTGACAAGGGCAGTCTCATAAATTTGTTGCAATGATTGAATAAGAAAGTACATATGAAACTGCTAGCAAAATGCCTATGTGGCAGAAACATCTAATAAAGGAAATTTTTGTTGTTTATTATTCATTTAGGAGATACCATTTTCTGAGACTATGCCCCACCTGCCTGGCTGGCATTGCCAAACAGCAAAATAAACCATTGAGATGCTGATCACAGACCAAAATGGACCACAAATGTGCAACATTATGAGAGAAACCCAGAAAGTGGGCCCTCCCTGGCTACCTCTGGCCCCTTGGTGAGGATGTCCTCTACACAGCCTAACTGGGAAATGGAGGCTCAGGTGTGCACAATGCTGCGTGTCACTGAGCAGAGACTATTGTTACAGGAATGAGGAGGGCTGTGGAAGCAAATGACTCAAAACCTATAAAAATAAACCCAACTTCACATGTAGCCCCTAAATGCAATGAGGACCCAGGAGGCCTCCCGGTGAATGGTTCGTGTTCTTTTTATTTAGTGAAGGTCTTTTAAATCCTTTATTGGTTAATCCTCCAATTGGCTGGATAGCTCCTTCCTGTAGGATCATAAAGCTAGGTGCAATCTTGAATGGGTTATTTTGGGGCCTTATTTTCTACCTCCAAATGCTTGTTTATCTAAACCCAAGTGCCCAAGGTACTCAAAGTGTACATGCAGGGCAGCTCATTTCTACACCTTCCAAAACTGTGAGCTCATGGCAGGGGGTGGGGAAAGAAGGGGAGCAGAGGGAGAGGAGGATGCCAACGAAGCCCAGAGGTAGGGTGGTGGAGGGGCTGTGTAATTGGCAGTAAGCTCATTTAGGGACCCTTGGGAGGCAATGTAGCTGCTGTCAATATCAGTTTCATCTCTGCCAGATCTATTTGATGGTCTATGATGCAGCCATTTACAAATGGCTATGGAGAGTTTATAATAACGTAGGAAATGTTTGTTTTACACTGCCCTGTATATTTAGTATGGCAATAACGGCTATACTTGACTGAGCACAAATTCTCTGCTCCTTATTTTATATATGTATTATCTCATTAAAACAATACCCTACAGGGTAGGTTTTATTATCCTGGCCTGAAAGATGGGGAAGCTGAGACTCAGAGAAGTTAAGCCACTTGTCCAAGATCACCCAGCTACTGTGTGAGAGAGCTAGGTTTTAAATCCTGGCCTGTTTGTCCCCAAAGCCTGCACTCTCCTTCTACAACGTGGAACAACCAGCTAGGACCAACACAAAAGATTCAAAGGAAATTGACCAGCCTGTCATTACATCTGGATCCTGGGAGTTTGGGCATTTTTTAAAAACTGTTTTGCATTTTTCCAGAAGGACCACAAATTTCTTTCATAATGAAGAACATTAAGGCTGTTTTTGTAAATTCCCTTCCCATGTGACATCCCAGCAAGCACAGGAGGCCTCACGTGGACTTAGTGGGGGCCCTGCTTCCTGCCTGGTGTCTCTGCCTGAGATCCTGGCATCCCCGCTCTGTGGTCCGCTGACAGCTGCTCTGCTTACCGCGCGATAGGACCTGAGTTGTGCAGACTTTCCTTTGCTCTATGGCTGTGCCTGAGCTCCAGCCAAGCCAGCTCCCAGGGGTGGGAAAGGATGCTGGCCAGGCCTGTAACTCCTGCTGCCCCACGGCTCCTTAAAGACAGTTAGTTTCCTGTGGCTGCTATAACAAAGTTACCACAAACTGGGTGGCTTAAAACAACTGAAATTTGTTCTCTCACAGTTCTGGGGGCCAGAAGTGCAAACTCAAGGTGTTGCCAGGGCTATGCGCCCCCCAGTGTCTAGGGGAGAATCCGTTCTTTGCCTCTTCCAGTTTCTGGATTGAGGCATCGCCTGGCTTGTGGCTGCATCGCTCCAAGCTCTGCCTCTGTCTTCACATGGCCTCTTCTCTCTTGTTTTTATCTCCTCTTCTATACTTTGCAAGGATAACTGCCGTTGAATTACAAGTGCCTACGTGAATAATCCAAAATGAGCTCACCTCAAGATCCTTAACTTATTTACATCTGCAAAGCCCCGTTTTCTGAATAAGGCCACATTTGCAGGTTCCAGGATTAGGAGGTAAACATATCTTTTTGGGAGCCACCATTTAGCCACTACAGAAACCATCCCTCTTGCTAGGCCAAGGCTCATGACAGGAGACAATGGGGGCAGAAGTTGTGTTTATGTCTTGTGACATCAGTGGTCCCAAGTTGCAGCATCAGGTGTTGAGCTACCCACACCAACCAAAGAAAACTCCACCGGCCAGATGGAAAATGGTAGAATTGTCAGCTCTTCTCTCTCCATCTCCTCCCTATTGCAAGAACCATCTCCTGCACAGCAGACAATGATTGATTTTAAGATGAAGCAGTGTCCCTTTAATTTCCTGAGGCCCAAAATCTTGAAATTTCTCTTTAATTGTATGGTAACCATTAGGGGCTTTGTCGAGGAAGGATGACAAGAGTAATCACCCGAAAACAGATTTCTAGGTAATTTATACTTAGTCAATCCAAGCCTAATTCCTGGATGACCTATACTGTGCCTAAGGAGCCTGAAATAATCATGTATTTACCCTTTACCCTGAAATTAGATGATACTTACTATGCAATTACCCAGCCACTAAGTGACAATTACCATGTAATTAAATGGTCAGTGGTTACCATATTATTAAATAGCATTGACATGATATTCGTTCCACAGAACCTTGTACTGTGGCCACAGAATTAAACTCCCTACCAAGAAATTATAGCCGTTCCTGGAAAGATCTGCTCTTTGCCTGGATGTTTTTCTAGATGGCAAAACTCCCAGTGCTATGTGCCTCAGAGGGAGACAGGAAACAGCCAACACTGGGCACAGATATAATATGGCCTCCTGCGCATGGGCCTCTTGCCAGACCAGGGAAGCCCCCCTTCAGCCCAGCTTCGGTGCTAGGGTAACTGGGAAAACTCCTCCATCCTTCTCCAAGAACATGGTGCAGAGGAGTGGTAGACATCATGTTCTTTTTGTTCTAGATGTGGTGCCTACTGGGGGCAGAGGATGCTGGGAGAGCTTGGAGCCCTAAAGACAGGCAGAGTTCTATTTCAGCCTGTAAGAAACAGTCACTAAATCTTTGATACAAGCATAAGCTGCCACTTAAATTCCATAAGGACAGGCAGGACCTTTATCTGCCTTGTTTATTGCCTTATCATCAACACCATCCTCAGCACACCGTAGATGCACAATAAATATTAGTTGAATGAATTGAACTGATTGGCTAGTTAATTGCTATGCATCTACTACATGACAGCCACCATGTGTTGAAACCTTTTAAGGAAACTGAGGTCCACATGGAGTCTCAGAGACGCTGAGTCAATTGCCCTTGGAACTTCCATGATTACCCATTTAAATATAAAAGTATTATATGCTGTGTGCTCTTTAGATGTTAGTGCTGTGAAAGCAAAAATGCCTTCTACATTGACGTTCTTATTTTACTGGGCACCAATGAATGTATGCTGTGTGCTAGAAATAGACTAAAAAGTATTCTGTTCTTATAGAAGTTAAGTGTGTTTGTGCAAATTTTTAAAAAAATCCTTTCTATATAAACCAGTTTGTTAGGTTTTCTATTGGAGTAGGTAGTAACTCTGTAACTCCCTTTCCTGTCAAAATCTCTCCTACCAAGATGGTGTTCCACTGGGCTAGCTCAGCCTGAGTAGGAGAGAGTAAACAGATTTACTGGTCATCTGTCTACTTTGGTTTAGTACAATGGGTGGTAGAATATTACTTACCAGAAAACGTGTATGTCACATCTCTGGGGAAAAAAAAGAAAAACCATAGTAGTTCAATTCCCAATGTATGCCTTTGATTTTTTTTTTTTTTTTTGTAAGTAAAAATAAGAATACGTACTGACTTTTCACTTAGCTATTCTGGCTTCAAAGGATGAGCTACAAGTGATGTGTTTTCCTGTACTGATGTGTCACTTATTAAATACTTTTTTAAAGTGAGTAAAATTTGAGGTGTTTTGCAAGAACCATCCAAAAAAAAAAGAAAGAAAGACTTTGGAAAGCTAATGGCTCCTCCAAGATGAATCGCTTTTGGGTCTAAGATTTATTTATATAAAGAAACATATAATAGTTTAGGTAAATTTTTATTCACATCTACTAGATGAAGAAAGTGAGGCTCAGAGAGATTGAGAAACTAGTCCAAAGTCACACCGCTGGGAAATTGCTTAGGGTTGAACTTGAACTCAGAAGCCATTTGTCTACCTGGTGTAGCTGGGGAGAGACAGACTGCCTGCCTCAGGCTCTCACACATTCACCACTAAAATGTTGTGTCTTTGGGTCAGCATTTTTTCCAGATGTTGCTGTTAAAATGTAATATCTCATTAGTACTCTGTAATACCCTAGATCAAATTACCTAGCCTCCAAACACAGATTCAGAGGGGAAAAAAAATGAGACCGGACAGGAATGGATAGAATTTGAGGTTGTATAGTGGAAAATAGGTCTCATCTTGAAAGTCAACTCTGATCAACTGATAGTAGCTGCCTGGAGCACTACACTGTGAAGCCTTCTGAGGCTGCATGCGGGCTCGGTGGTATAAGTATCACAGTTGATTAGTGATGCCTGCCATGGACACTGCTGAGGGCATAGCAGCACAGGAGCCAGGTATTTACCATCTCTGATATACATTGTAGGATTCCACAAAACAAGGTTTGGAAATTGTTAGGGCTGGAAAGAAGACAGTGAATGAGGCTGGAAAACCAATTAATAAAGTAAGCAACCAAAGACATTCTTTTCCTCAATTGCAAATGCTTGAAGGAAAAAATGGAAAATGAGATCTCAGTAATATAAAAACTACAAATCAGGAAACCTTGCTTCTAGTCTCACTCTGTGGTTAATTAACTTTAAGTTGTTAATTGACACCATCACTTCCCTTCTCTGGATCTCAGTTTCCTCATCTGTAAAATGAAGGTACTTGAGTAGCAAATGCCCAAACTACTTTCATATCCAGGATTTCTATAAGTCTGTAGTGCTTGGTCCTGAACTGAGTAAAGAGAAAGGAAAATGACAGGTGGGAGAGAAGTGGGGAAAAGCTAACATGCTTTTCTAATTCTCTGTTGGATGGGTATGAGACACAGAAGTGGACATCCAATACTTTTGTTTTGGCCATGTTGAGTCTTAGACATCAATTCAACATCCAAGTAGAAACGTCAAGTAGACAACTGAATATTTAAGTCTAGAGCTCAAGGGAGATGCCTGGGAAGAAAAACTAGACTTGAGAGTTGTCGATAAACAGATGGAACTGGATAAGATCTCCTGGGGAAAGGATGTAACTAGACAAGAAGAGAGGGCCAAAGGGTGTTCCAACATTTAGAATTTGGGTAGAAAAGGGGGTCCAGCAAAGACTGAGAAGGAATGTCCAGTGAGATAGGGAGAAAACTATGTGACTGTCACAGAAGCATAGGGAAGAAAGGCTTTCAAGGAAAGAGTTGTCAGCTGGGTCCAATGCTGAGAAATGGATTTACATGAGGAAAGGGAATTAGCTTTGGAAAGTTATATCATCGGTGACCTTGATGAAAACTGTTCAAGGGAGTGATAAGGACAAAACCTGATTGGAGTGAGAAGAGGAGCTACTGGGAGATGAGGAGGTGGGGACAGCAAGTATTTGGGGTCACATGACCCTCAACTCATCATTGGTTTATAATGTTTTGTGAGAAGGTATGTGAAGGTTCTATCATAGTGCTAGATAAAGTAGGTGCTCAAAAATATAAATTGCTGTTGCTATCGTCCACCTGCATTTAATCCAGCTGCCATTTTCCACAGAGATGCCTTTCTGACAGGGCAGATTCTTGTACTAAAGGTTTTTTATCTTGACCTTGGGCCTTGGGGAGCCT
This sequence comes from Daubentonia madagascariensis, assembly GCA_023783475.1. Taxonomy (NCBI): domain Eukaryota; kingdom Metazoa; phylum Chordata; class Mammalia; order Primates; family Daubentoniidae; genus Daubentonia; species Daubentonia madagascariensis. The sequence continues at coordinate 17,198,687 of JAKFHU010000144.1, forward strand.
CATAGAACTGCAAGTCTTGCTTCTCACCCTCTCACCTCCCATGGTCCTACCCAATAAATGTTTCATCCAGCAGGCTGCCACCGAGGCCAGAATGATGCCTCATTCAAGGAGAGGAAATTGATCATGTGCAAACGACTTCTAAAGAAGTCCTGCCAGGGAGGGTATGTGAGAGGCCCATAAATAATGCAATGAGGACAGTCATCTTCAGCCATGAATTCTACTGACCCTCAGCAGGAACTGCATAGTCAATATTCTAGTGCCACCAAACAGGTGTGGTACTGGTCATTCATTTATCTTACCTTCCTGCTGCAGAGACACTAGACTATCCATGATAACTGGTGAGGCTCACACTCGCCAATCCAATTTATCCATTAATTTATTCAACACATATTTATGAGCACCCATTTGCAGAGAACTATGCTCCATGCTGCAGGATATGCAATGAAGTATATGACATTTATGCAAAATTAATAAACAAATATTCATTGAGCATCTACTATGTGCCAGCGCTCTAGGCTCTGGGGTTCAGCAATGAACAAGACAAGCCAAATTCTCAGCCCTTATAGAGCTTACATTCTAGGGGTCCTGGGCTTAGCAGTCTTATAAATCAGGTCTGGGAAAGGAAAACAACTAAGGTAAAGAATAAAATCCCCATAGACCAGAGAAAATAGTTAAATGTCTGCCATTAGGTCCAAGTGGTATGGGCATTAGGAACTATCCAAGGCTCAAACCCAGTTCTGGAAGATGTCCTTAAAAAGCTGGCACTGGAACAGTGCCATAGAAGAGCAGAAGATTTTGGCCAAGGAGGACAAGTGAAGAGACTTTCCAGGAGGGCAGATTCAAAAGAGCGAAAATATCAAGGTAGAGATGAACAAGGATGTCCAAGACACATGGAAGAGAAAGACCAGAGAGACAGATTGAGGAACAATTATGGAGGACCTTCAAGCCAGCCTAGGGAGTTTGAAATTTGTCCGTGGGGACACATGAAGGGACACGATGGGAGCAGTAGGTGAGGAAGATCTCAAGTTACCATGTACAGAGAGACAAGAGAAGGTGAAAGCAAAGGGCTCCTCTGTCCTGAGTCCCAACTCTACACCAGGGCCTTACATCCAGGACCTTAAATTTTTTACATAATTTTTTATTTGGAAATAATCACAAACTTACAGAAAATTTGCAATTATATTTTTTTCCTAAACCATTTGAGAATAAGTTGCTGATTGGAATCCCCATTGCCTCCAAATTCTCTTATGTTGAATTTCCTACACAAAAGGACATTCTCCCACATAGCCATAATACAATTATCAAAATCAGGAACTTAACATTGATCATTACCACCATTTGGTCTTCAGACCAAATTCAAGTTTCATCAGTTGTCCCAACGAGATCCTTTAGCATAAAATGGTCCACTTCAGAATTACGCATTATGTTTAGCTACCATGCCTCTTTAGGCTCCTTGACCATTCTGGAACAGTTCCTCAGTCTTTACAGGGCCCCATTTGAATCACTCCACAATCTTGCTACATAGATGCTGTTATTATCTCACTGTGCAGAAGAAGAAACTAAGGCTCCCAGAAATTAAGTGATCAGCAAGGTTGTCCTGGTGTCTGAGCTCCAAAGCACATGTGGTTCCAAAGCCTGGCATCTGACATGAAGAGGTGAGCAGTTAGGACTCATTCTAGTGACAGCAGTGTGAGATGCGTAAAGAACCAGTCCAAGGTTGTGACAATAGAAATGGAGAGAGGAAAGTGGATATGAGGGACCACACCAAAGAAAGTCAACCAGTGATTGGTTTTTTTGATTGACTCACTGACAGCAAAGGTTAAAAGGTGGCTGAGGTTGTGAACGTATGTGGACTGTCAAGGATTGGGTGAGTGGGAATAATAGAAAGTAAGCTCTTATCCAGGCTGTAGAGATCTCCCCTTGACATGAGGCTTCCATGAGCTATTGGAACAGAACTCTCCCATAGGGAAAGAAGCACTGTGGGAAGATCTTCATCTTGGAGGCAAGTGGAACCCCATGTTGAAAACTGAGGCCAATACTATAAGGCCATTTTATCTGATTTCTGACAGAGAACCTTTTTGAAAATGTCCTCTACAGATAATTTCTTTTAAAAATGCAATTACCATTTGAGGAGTAATCCATTAAATATGTGTAAACTTATTTTGCATTCATTTATGTTATCAGTTGCCTACATGATAGGAAGAACTCAAAAAACTGTGAGAGACCAGACGTGGTGGCTCATGCCTGTAATCCCAACACTTTGGGAGGCCAAGGTGGGAGGATCACTTGAGCTCAGGAGTTTGAGACCAGCCTGAGCAACATAGTAAGATCTTGTCTCTATAAAAAATACAAAAACTTGCCAGGCACAGTGGCGCAAGCCTGTAGTCCCAGCTACTCGGGAAGCCAAGGCAGGAGGATTGCTTGAGCCCAGGAGTTTGAGGTTACAATGAGCTATGATGATGCCACTGCACTCTAACCTAGACCCCACTTCAAAAAAAATAATAATAATGAAAGCCCCAGTCTCTGAGTAGATTATGGAAAGTGGACCCTGAAACCTAGAGGAAGGAATTTTACAAGGAAGAAAGAGGCACCAGGTAAAGACACCCATCTTCCCAGGGTGGCCAAGACAGAGAAGCAAGCAACATGAGTGGAGCCTCTACTATATGCCTGGCATAGTGGTCCAGGTTTTGCTTTATCTGTCATCTGTCAACCCTCATGAGGTCAGCAGTACTGTTCACATTTTAAAGATGAATAAAATAGGGCACAAAGAGGTTAAAAAGACGGTCCAAGTTCATCTTTGGCACGTGGTTGTGATGGAGCTAGGATTCCGACCCAGGTCTCTTCAATCCCAAGGTCCAGACTGTCTACCAGGCTACTTGCCTCCAGGACCCCTGGAGATTCAGCACTGTTGGGTAGATTGGGCTTACAGCTGAACTTGACCACCAGAGGCCACAAGTGTTCAACTATGGCTTGTGCTTCCACTTAGAAGTATGCATGGCTGGTGTGGGGGGACATTGGTGGAGCAGGGGCGTGAGCCGCAGGCAGCCTGCTGATCTCAAGCCATCTCTCTTCCTGCCCTCCAGGAGCTTGCGGATTGGCCTGGAGCAAATGGCAGGAGCTTCCCACTTCCTGGTTCTCCCCATACACATGTTGAATGTGTGAGATGGCGCCACACATCAACAGGTGCTGGAAGAAATGAAGACATGCACTCAGAGGTAGCAGAACCCGGGCAAACCCTGTCAGCCATATAGGTTCGGCTCTTCATGAGGCCTTCTGAGCCTAAAACCAAGAATGTATTGAATCAAACAGCCACCTGCATTTTAATTAAATGACAGGCCTCTCTCCTAGGGATCTGAGTTATTTCTGTGAGAATTTGCCTTTGGACAAGGTCCACCTCCCACTGCTCCTATTTGCCACACCCTCTTCTTTATGAGGTCAGCTTCCCTCAGAGGGCCTGCGACATTGTGTACCATCAGGCATGACGGAGCAAAATAGAAAAACCAAGGTCACCTTGGGCTCTATTCTTCCTCTCTCAAATGTGATGGCAGTAAAGACACTAACACATAGTTTTATTTTAAGAATTAAATGAGATATGACCTACTAAGTGTTTAGTACAGAGCCTGGCACTAAGTAAGTGCTCAATAAATTTTAGCTACTGTCAAATAAAAAACAGCTCCGGACTTAGGTAAAGAGAGACTTTATTTGAAAGGATTATTGCAAGAGGGAGATCTGCAAACGCCTCAAGGGCTAGGAAGGAAGGGGGGCTTTTTTAAAAAAATAATGAGGAGTCAACAAGATTAAGAACCCAGTGTGCAGAAGTGGGATGAGCAGGATGAACAAGTGGGAGTATCCTGATCTGACAGTAGATCAGAGACAAAAAGGGAGGGGGAGGGAGGTTCTGTAATCTCCACTGTTTTCCAGGATCACAGGGCTAGGTGAACTTCAACCTTGTCGCTACAATGAAAGCTTGTTTAATCTCTGTGAGTTTGTTTCTTCCTCTGTAAAATGGGCACAGTAACAGCTACCTCCCAGGACTGTTGTGCAGATTAAATGAGACAAGAGATGCCAAAGGCCAACCAACCACCTGGCACACGGTGAAACTAAATATTGTTCCTTTTTGTAACATTGCATGTCTACTATGTCTCAAGCACTGTGCTCAGCGCTGTAAGGAATGGAAAAATATCAGAAAGATGTTGAGATGCTGAAGTAGAAAAGGCTTGAAGTAATTGAGCATCTAGGATTAGGCCCCAATAAGTGGTAATAGAGACAAGAACCAACGTTAAACTCTTGCCTCCCAGCTGGTCTTGGACCAACAGTACAGCTGCAGAATTTACCGTCCTTCCCAAACCTACCAGCCAGTCAGAGACGCCATTCCTGGGGTTCCTTCCTCCAGCCCTGCTGGATGCAAATATGTTCATAACGTCTGCAGACTTCTTGAGAACACAGGTGGCTTCTACCCCTTCCCCATTGCCCTTTTCTAGGCAGTGAGAGGAAGACAAATTTGATTATCTTTCTCCATCAACCCTGGGCTTCACAATCCTCAGCTGCAGGCAGTCTGAAATGAACATAGCATGGTGTGTGGGAGATTCCCCAGCAGCTGCATTAGTCTTCCTAGACACAGAACACTGGCACTACACTGACTTCTGTTCTAGAGGTTGAGTACACACTGGAGTCCCCTTTTTCTGCAGACGGTGGTGGCTGCGCAGGGTGGTACTCATGTGCTCCTCCATGTGAACCCAGCTGAGGACCAGTGACCTCAGAAATCCCCTCTGAAACCCTCAGTCAGCTGGCTGTCTCTTTCTGAGACAAGGTAGAGCTTGCCTTGGGAATGCTGGTATAAATATAGTCTTCTCAGAGCAGCCAGCCTGAGCCATGCCAACCGACTTTCCATGACCACCTGCTCTTCACATGCTACTTGGTTTCACTCCTCGGAGCTGCTCAGCCACCTGGGGCTCAGTATTCAAGGGCTCTGGGAAGCAGTGCCAACTTGTATTTTGATGGTTTTCTTCCTGCCATCTTGGTACCACAGATACCACCTCTAAGGAGCCCCTACTTTCCAAGTGCTAAGAAAATGCAGGTGGACCTGACCCAGGTTTTGCTGTACACACCTTTGTGTGTCACATTTGAAGAGCCTCAGCTCCCATTAGGCCTGAAATACTTAAGCCCAAAGCTTTTTTCTTGGAAGTCATAGGAAAATATGCTTTTTGGATGCTTTCCTGATGCCTCTTACCATGGAAAATGGGACTTAAAAACAGAAAAAGGCAACTCATATAAAAAGACCCATTTTCTTGCAGGTGGTCTCTATAACTTGATGAAGGTCTCTGGATCTGATCTTGGCTTCTCTCAACCTTGATCAGGGCTCCTCACCCCAGCTCAGGGCACAGGGCAAACACTGCATTGGCCCAGGTGACATTTAATCTCACCTCTTTTGGTGGGACATTAGTGTGGAGTGTCTTCATGGCTTGCTGGAGCCCAGAACCTGCAAAACAACAGCCTACAAGCCACATTTGACCTGTAGATGCAATTATTGGGTCAACACATGATGGCTTGCACATTTTAATTTTGTTGATTTTTTTTAAACCTGTAGATTTCACCTAAAAATGTCAAGACTTCTGGCTTTCCTTAAAGAAAAAAAAAATCAGATGTGAGAACTCTTGGCCCACATTTCCACATGGCAAAACTGACGAGAGCCAAGCTACAGCTGCTCCCTTTGGTCAGGGCCTTCCCTCCAGTTCCCCACCATCCCTGGCTCTCATCCACTTAGTGATCAAAGGTACTGAGTGCCTGCAACAGGCCAGACTGCTCCAGGTCCTGCTGATACAGTAGTGAGCAAGGGAGAGGCGTGCCCCACGGTCCCAGAAGGTGCATGCTGACATCCCCATTGTTTCCCAGCACAGAGGTAGGTGGCAGTTGACATTTATCGTCACACTTGTGCTGTTGTTTTCCTTTTAGTCTAGAGAAGAGGACAGTATTGCCCCACACCAGCCCCACATCACTCTTGTGCATTACCAATGGGCCCCTGTAGATATGTGAATTGTAACATCAACTCTAACCTCTCCATTATCTGTCCAACCACTAATGCAAAAATGCTGGAAGTATAGAAATGTGATATGGATTTTTGTATTTTCAGTGCTTATGTCAGCATCTGCCATAAAGTATAGTCTTAGTAAATAGACATATAGATATAGAAAGATGTACGTGAAAGAGTTGGTGAAATCAAAAGCATTAAAAGGATAGCTCGGAGTATGTATAGGGGATCTTGGTTCAACTATTTAATAGATGGGCTTGAACTGCAGTTACCTTGACATGTTCCCATGTCTGACCAAATATAGCTACCAAAGCTGTTTCCTCTCTGACGCCTTTCTCAATTTTCAGTCCACCCCTGATACGCCACTTGGACCATGGCTACCACAGGACTTAGGTCTGGAAAATAGGATGTGAGGAACTGTTGCTGAGCAATGATCAGCAGCAGATGTGGAGTAAGAAATTTTAAATCAGACAAATGCCATGATGCAAACCAGGTAATCCCTAGATGCCAGGACAATAGACCATTGTGGCACCTTTTCCACCAATAGTTAGATTGGTACATATCTCTCCAACAGGACAGAAGCCTAGTTATCCTAGATGGCAAATTTTAATGGTCATGACCAAAAGATAATGACTCGGAGCAGAGGAGTAAACACTGAGCACGAGTCAGGCCCCTGCATCCTCAGCTCCAACAATGTACAGGAGTTGGGACTTCCAGGGGCTGTGATTGGCACATCAACTCTGCAGGTGGAGCAAGGTGGGAGCAGAAGGTGCTGCCTCGCCTCCTTCATCCTGTCCCTGCAAGGCAGTGATGCTCTTCAGGGCACTGGAGGCTCCCAAATGTTCTAGACAGATGACCTCACTCAGCTCAAGATGGACCTGCTTAGCTTCCTGGATAAGTTATTTAGCGCCAGGTCGGAGAACTCTGGTCTGAAAGAATAGTAAGAAAGATCCAATATCAATAAAATGGCCACTTGTAAAGACATCCAGTCACCTGTATGAGTCATTCTGCATTCCATCTTACTTCTTAACACCAGAGGGAGGGGCAAGGATAGGGCAGAGGGGAAAACAACCAGCACTGGCTAAATATTTGCTGTGTGCTAAACCCTTTGAGTGCGTGCCTCATTAACCCTCCCTCCAAACCAATGAAGAAGATTTTTTCTCACTCTCCATTTCAGACAAGAGGAAATCAAGACTTGGAACTCACCCCAGGTCACACAGCCCGTGAGGGGGAGAGATTTGAATCCAGGTTGATTGAATTCCAGAGGTTAAGTTCTTCCCCACCAGGCTAGCCCCAGACACGACAATGTCTAAACCCTGAACAGTGCCAGCAAATATTTTGGTGGGTGGAGTTTGCAAACATTAGTCAAAATTAGGCTTAAAATGTCTCTGTGAATTCACACTTTCTTGTGATCCCTGGCCCTCCCCTAACTCCCATCATAACAGATGGAGAAGGGATAAAATCTCCTTAGAGCTTTCCAAGGAAATCCAAAAGCTGCTGCCTTCTCCTGGGCCCTCTTAATGCCCCCTAATCCCAGGAGATAATCGGAGCACCAGAGGATGAAATGTTGAATTCTAAGGGGGCAGTGCCAAGCAGCCAGAGCTGAGGAAGGCCATGGAGGCTCTTGGCCCTGGAGGCAATTAACCAAGGCAGGATCAGCAAGCTCAGGGAATGGGGAGGAGGGGGGGCTGCTTAACAGGCCCTGGCCTCCCTGCACACTCTCACCCCTCCCTGCCAGTCCCATGGCTTAAAATACCAGCTGACCACTGGCAGTTCTGTACTTCAGACCCACATGCCCAGAGTAGGCACTCCACTGGCATCTCAGATGGATATGTTTCCTAAACAGAATTCTTAAACTCTCCCACCCAAACCTGTCCCTGCTCCCCAAGTCCCCCCGACCCCATCAGTAAATAGCACTACCATCCACCCAGGTACTTATGGAAAATTTCAAATACATGTAAAATAGACAGAATAGTACACTGAACCTCCATGTGCTCATGACCCAACTTCAACAGTTATCAACTCATGGCCACTTTTATTTTGTCTGGACCCCCATCTCCTTCCTTCCTCCTGGATTAATTTGAAGCAAACCCTACATCTCACAAAGTTTGGTCTGTGGACTCCTAGCAGTCTCTGAGACCCTTTCAGGGAAGCTTCTGGGTCAAATCTATTTTTATCATAATTACTAAGACATTATTTCCCTCTTTCACTATGTCAACACTGGCACTAATGGTGCAAAAGAGATGGCAGGTAAACAGCTGGTGCTTTAACTCTGACTGGCATGGCAACATTGTAATCTTTACTACCACTCACTCACATTAAAATAAACACCAGTTGCACTTAAGATGTCCTTGATAAAGCAGTAATAATTATTAATTTTATTAAATCTCATTTTTTGGGTACACATCTTAATACTGTGTGTAACAAAATGAAAGTATACATAAAGTGCTTTATGCTGCACACCAAAGTATAATAGTTGCCTCCAGGAAAAGCACTTGTACAAACGTTTGAACGATAAGCTAAACTAGCTGCTTTTTTCATGGAACATCATTTTTACTCGAAAGTTTGAATAACAAATAAATTGTCATTATCCAGACTCAGATATTTGCCATACATATTCTCAAAAATGAATAAAGAAAGCCAGTCATTTCAAGGAAAACAGCTGACAGCATTTGTTGCAAATGACACAATTCAAACTTTAAAACAAAAATTAGAATTTTGGGGAAATCATATCTGCCACCATGAGTTTGACATCCTCCCAATACTTAAAACTTTTCTGGTGATATCAGTGTGATATTGATGAGTGTAATTTTTTTAATATCATATAATGAAATGAATATTTGGAAGATCTGAATACATGATAAACTAATATTTACAAATGACCAATGACTAATAATACAAAATCATGCATGGGTAAAAGATTCATTTAAAGCACAAGATAGACCAATGGGTTACAATGTAACAGAGTACAAAAAGTTCATTGATATGATTACAAATAGAAACTACCACTTATCAAGTTTTGATGTAATAGCAAAGAATAATAATCACAGTTATATGAAAAAAAAACTATTAAAATATCCCTGCCTTTATCCACTATGTATTTGTGCAAGGACAAATATATTTCACATGCTCCAACCAAAAGAGCGTATTGCAACAGATTAAATTCAGAAGCAGATATGCGAATCCAGCCATCTTCTATCAAGCCAGAATACCAAAGAGATTTGCAAAAATGTAAAACAATGACACTCTTCTTACCAATTTCTTTGAAAACCTAATTTTTTTAAGAAGATGTCATTTGGGCCTGGTGCAGTGGTTCACGCCTGTAATCCTAGCACTCCGGGAGGCCAAGGCAGGAGGATCACTTGAGCTCAGGAGTTTGAGACCAGCCTGAACAAGAGTGAGACCCCATCTCTACAAAAAAATTGAAAAATTATCCAGATGTGGTGACACACACCTGTAGTCCCAGCTACTCAGGAGGCCAAGGCAGGAGAATCGCTTGAGCCCAGGAGTTTGAAGTTGCAGTGAGTTATGATGATGCCACTGCACTCCAGCCTAGGTGATAGAGCGAGACCTTGTTTCCAAACAAACCAAAAAAAAGGTCATTTGTTATAAATAAATGTTTCAAATAAATGTTATGAAGTATTTAAATTTTTCAGTTTTAATTTCTAATATCAACAGCTTAACTCATTTAAAAATATCCTTTGGGGTCATCAATAATTTTTAAGTATATAGATGTCTCAAGACTAAAACATTTGAGAAGTGCTGCTTTATATTATCAATATGTCAGTTTATATCTCTTAAAAATAAGGAGTCTTGTTTTTAACATAATCACAATCTCACTCTTAAAAGTAACAGCTGGCAGCAAAGCTGTTGAGCAGAATTTAGAATTGAAACAGAATCCACAACTTACAAAATGTACCCTGACTCACAAACAGATAATCTGTGCTAGACTAAGCCATCGTAGACTATCTCAAGTGAAAATTCTTTTCACACTGGTTCATTCAAACCCACATGTTCCATGGAAGTCCAGACAAACTGACCTTACAGACAAACTAACAGGTCTGTATACAAATACATAAGTTCTAAAGATCAGACCCCCCATGATTGCAGCAACTTCAAGATAACACAATTCTGGTCAATTTCTGCCAAGATCATCTATTACTAACTCTAGCCCCCAAAATCTTATAAGTACCCATTCCCTAACTCCTCTCTTTTGAGATACTCCACAGTTCCCTGTGGTGTGCAGGCTCATAATAATAAACCTAACTTTTTTTTTTAACTATAGCTGTGTTCTGGTATGATCTATATCTGACAGGAACTGACAATCCTAAATCCAAGCCATCATCTTCCGCCCAAAGCACCGCAACAGCTTCCTGCCTATTCCCCTTAGTCTGCTTACTATTGCTGCATAACAAATTATCCCAACACTTACAAGCTTAGAACAATCATTTCAATTTGCTCATGATTCTGCAGATCAGGAATTTGTAAAGGACATAACAAGGGCATCTGTGTCTTCTCCCTGAAGTCTGGGCATCAGCTGGAAAGACTCAAAGGCTGAGCGTGTCTTGATGGAGGGAAGCCGGAATCATCGAAAAGTTTGTGCACTCACATGTCTGGCACCTTGGCTGGGAGAATTCAAAGTCTGGGGCTGCCAACTGGAGAAGCTACATGGGGCTCCTCCCTGTGTCTTGGGTTCCTCACAGCATGGTGGCCTGGGGAGAAGGGAAGGTCAGATTTCTTTCACAGCGTCTCAGGGTTCGGAGCGCAAGTTCCAGCTAACATGGCAGAAACTGCCATTGCCTTTTATAACCTCACCTTGGGAGTCACACAGCGTCACTCCTACACATTCTTTCCTTCAAGCAAATCGAAAGGCTGCCTAAGTTCAAGGGAAGGTCATTAGACTTCATCTCTTGATAGAACCCTTGAAGTTCCAAGAAGAACATATGGGATGGAAGATATTCTTTGTGGCCACCTTTGGAAAATATAATTTGTCCCACTCCTTTTTAGTTTTTGTTTCTCTATAGACCACCTTGCATTTAGTAGGCAATGTGATATTTCTAAAATGAACCAAGTCACGTCACACCCTTGCTGGAAATCCTTCAAAGGCTTCTCATCATACCTGAGGAAAATCCAGGCAATTTTACTATGGCCCAGAGAGCCCTGTGTATTCGTTTACCTTCCTACGTATCTGCCACTGTCCTGCTCATCCCCTCCCTCCAGCTGCGATGTTTCTCCCTGGCTCTTCAGAAACCTAGTTCTTTCTTATCCTTCAAGGTTCAGCTTCAATGGAACATCCTCAGAGAGGCCTTCCCTAATGATGCCCTGAAAAGTAGCCCCAGAACCCAGAGTTAAATTAAGTGATTGATTGATTGATTGATTGAGGGCAATATACATAGCAGAGGTATAGCTGCTGCAGAATTCAGAATTCTCTCAGCAGCTTTCAAAATTTGCTCTGTAAAATGTTAGTGTAGCCAGATGTTCAATAGACATTATTTAAAAATATGACTCCATAGCAAATATCCTTATAAAAACTTGAGTAAAGCTAAGTTGCAGAGTTTTCTTTATTGCATGACCACTCCTAGCCTATAATATGTTAATTGCATCATAGTTCTCCATGAGAAGAATGTAGCAGGCAGTGGTTCTCAACTTATGCAACTCAGAACCCTTTTTTCATGTAGTACATCCTAGCTCCACTTTGCAAAACTCTTCTCCAAACGGTTATCTACCTGCATCCCTGACCTATGTCCTCCAAGGTGAGTTACAAATAACAGGAAACCTGTGGAAGGCCCAGCTCTCCCAGGAATGGCCTGATTGGCTGGAACTGAGGTCATACTTTTGACTAATGCTCCTGATTGGCTATCAGTAACACCCCACTCATTGTAAGAGTGTCCAGCAGATATATGAGCCTCTCATCTAGATATATGAATTATATTCTTTAGAGCAGTGAGTCACTGAGACCAGGGACTGCTGAGGACTGCATTTTTTTATTGGGCCAAGAACCTCAGAGGCTGGCTCTGGGCCTGCTCCCATATAGGAGAAGCATGTCTACAGCTTCCCAGAAGCAGGCTGGCTGGCCCTGGGGAATGGGTTCACCAAGGGGCTATAACCTGGAGAGCTCAAAGGAGGTGATTTTCCTCTGATGTGCCTAACACTCAGTTCCCAGAATATCTCTCTGAGACTATCGGGGGGAAATAAGATTGCATTTTTAGTAACTGCCCATCAAGGATAATGCTTGCTGGAAATTCTTTGGGGGTTGGTTTTATCAGAAAAGCAAAACAAAATATTGTTATAATTTAACTAAAGCTGGCCATCTCTCCCATGCACCCAACATATATTAACAATTGCCAAAGGAACTTAAGTTTGGTAAAAATCCTTCAGTCCTAAGGGTGAAATTGCCGCACCCTCATAGTAGCAATGACAGCTCACAGACTGAGCCATTGCTGTGTGCTGGACACTGTGGTAAGCACATCATGGGCAGTTTCTTTTCACAGCCATCCTGTGAGACAGGTACTACATACTGTCCCCATTCCACAGGTGAGGAAACTGAGACACCAAGAGGTTACTGACTCGTCCAATAATTCACAAATAATAAGCAGAAGAGCAATTCTATACTTTGAATACAGGTATAGCTGACCTCAAAATCCAAGCTTTTAACCCACTGTATGACTTTTTACTAGTATAACAACTCAGCAAAGCTGTTGGCTAGTCCCACCTGCTTAGGGACACAGGCTCTAAGACAATGCTTCTTAACCTCTTCTGTGCACACGAATCACTGGGGGATCTTATTAAAATGCAAATTCTGATTCAGTCTAGGGTAGGAGCTGACATTCCACATTTCTAATGAGTTCCCAGATGATGCTGGCTGCTGGCTTCCCCACCACACTTTGAGGCTCTAAGACAGTGGTTATCAAATTTCACTGCATTACAATCACCTGGGGAGCTTTTAAAACTCCTAATGCCCAGGCTTCACCCAACACTAAATAAATCAAAATCTCTGGAGGTGGGCCCCAGGCATCAGTATGTTTTTAAGCTCCCAGGTAATTTCCATGTGCAGCCCAGTCTGCAAACACTGTTCTAAGGGTCATGAGATGCCCTGAGAATAATTAGGAGGGAGAAGTCAGGTACCCATTTACTGATAAGATGAGTGAATTTCATAATGATGCCATCCTTGTTGGAAGTTTCAAAAAAACCATTACTCACCCTAATAACCCTTGACAGCCTGTAAAATGATGGTGGCCCAGCTCCCTCTCAAGGTAACCATCTGGCATGATCCCAGTGTCAAATGATCTGGCTTGTCCCCTCTCCTTCTCCCCCTCCCCCACACATACACACATACTCTGCTCACCGCGCTCACCTCCCTAGATCCCATCATGTTTTGACTTGAACTTGGACAAGGCCATTCCCTTCCTGGTCTCCTACCCCACCCACAAAGGCTCAGAACACCAAGCTGCTTTCCCTAACACCCACCCCACTCATCGGATGGAAAGTGCGAACATAAACACCCTGGTGTTATTGAAGCAATGAAGGCTGCACCAGCTGTCTGTTTCTCTTGACTCAAACCAAAATACTCACAACTGACAAATGAAAGAAAAGGAAGAGAGGGAAAGTGTGTCAGAGTTGAAGGCTTTAAAAAAAAGAATTAGGGCAAAGAAAAGATGCCAAAACAGCCTTACGACATGGATTTGGCCTGTGTTTCCCAAAAGCCTACTCCTTCCACATGTGTTTGCTTCCACCCGCTGCAAGGTGCCCCGTGCGCACTCATCGGAGGAATTTTCTCTTGCCTTTCCCCTGCCTTTGTCCCTCATTCTTCCCTCCACTAGTTGCTTTTATCTCAACATCCCCTTTTCCTCTGGGAAGGCAAGGAAAATAAATTAATCTTTTTATCTCCAAGGCTTACATAGATGTTCCTCTCTGTAAACGCCTGCAGGGCAGTGGAGATGAGGTCATAAATATGCTGGCTTAGAGAGAACAGGTCGCCACAGGTAATGTCTATTCAAATCAGGAAAAACTACCAGAACCATTATTTAGAAATGCCCAGTGACACATCTCAACAGAAACAATGCTACCAGAAGAAAAAACCACAAAGGAGGTACATAGATGCATTCCAGACAATGATTTCATAAACAAATCAAACTATTCTAAGTTATTCTAAGACATGAATAACTCTCTCTGGTAAACCAGATTGAGTCCACCATGCTCTGCAGCAAAGTTCCCCACACCACAAGAAGGAGGTCTCCCAACTTGGCCAAGTGGCATATCCTATCACCCAGGAGCTGACTAAGTTACATGAGTCCCTTAGGGTGACCAGCTTGTCCAATTTTCCTGGGACTTCCCTGATTTTAGCACTGAAAGTCCTGTATACCAAGAACCCCCTCACCCCTCAGTCCCGGGTAAAGCAGGACAGATGGTCACTGTGGTCTGTTCCTAGGTCCTGGCCAGCTATGACAAGCCTCTCTTCCTGGGAGCAGGCCCCTCAATCCTCCTTCCCAGTTGCAGCCCCTACAAATAAACCAGGGAGAAGGCCAAAGTTTCCCTCAGCTTCCTTGATACCCAGACTAACTGTTTTAAAATGAGTGATTTGCATTCATCAAAGTAAGACAGTACTGCAACTTCTCTGTGATGCTGATTGAACGGTTACCTTTGTGCCATTTTGAATATTTAGCTTTAAATAATATATAGTCAAGACTGCACCTTGCAACGGGTAGGGTCAGGCAATGCATTTCTTTTTATTCACAATATCTAGTGAATAAACACTCTGCTAGGCTTGAGCAGATCTCTGCCAAGACCAGATGCCCCAAGAGCTGCCCTCCAAGAGCAGCAGAGGCAGACAGACATCCATGATGGATGCCCAGGCACCTTCAGGCAAAAACAAGCAGAAAACAATCTCATGGGCAATTCTGTCCACATTTCTCATTCATACCAGTTGCTCTTGTCCTTTTACTTCACCCAACTTTTTCACTCCTGACTTCAGATTCCTCCAGGAGTTTCACCTGTGTACTGATGTGACCCCTCACCTGGCCAGGCCTTACATCTATCAGACCCACTTGTGAGCCTGAATGAACCACTCCGAGGTTGGGAAAGACTGGGCCACTTTTATCTGGAGGGGAGAGGAGGCAGAGCAAGCTTATGAAAAAGATTAAAACTGGGGTAACAAATTTATAATACTTTAATCACAAAGAAAGTATCATGTGTACAACCTCCTTTGGGGATCATATCAAAAGTCTAAATGTGAAACCCTTTGTGACAATGGCCAGGACCAGATAGCCCTCTGCCTTCTCCCCACCCCCCAGCTCCCTCCCTGAACTCTCAGGGGTCTCAGCTCAGCCCACAGGGTTCGTTTGGGGCTTCACTACTCTTGGACTGGCACTGACAGCCCAATACCACCTGCCTCTCCTCAGGGTACAAATGGCCCCAGGAGATTTCAGACATGTAAAAAATAGGAGAGACCTGTAACCTATGGGAGACTTCTGATGAGAGGGGAAAGTCTGGGGTGACACTGACCTCAGCCCTCTCAAAATTAGTAGGGAACAAAAGCCGGAGGCAGCTGAGACAAAACAGCCCAAGGGTAATGAAGTGTCCTGAAGGTCACCCCTGTGTGTGGCCATCACACAAGGCTCTGAAAGGCAAGAGTGGAAAACCAAGTGCAGTGCAGAGAGGAAGGGTGAGGCTTGTGTTTTCACGGACACCTCCTCCAGGGTCTGGGGGGTGATTATTCCTCAAGGTCACAGCTACTGGGAGCTCAGGGACTCAAGGGAGTCGCAGTTCTAGGCCCTTAAAGGGGTGGCTCTGCCCTCCCCAGCATTGTTTCTATGCCACAGAAGATAATGTGGCCAAAAGCACTGATGCCAAGGCCATAAATTGTGAGAAAAGCAGAATGGTACACTAGCTACTCTACATTTCACCAGTTCCATCTCCAACACAACCCCTCGAATCATCCACTTAGCTGCACTGAACTGGACTCACAAACGTGGTCTGCTCCCTCATACTCCTGAGCATGCTGTCATTGATAAAATAATGATAGTTATCACTACCAGTTAATGGCAAAGCTGGGATTTGAACCAGGCTGGTCTGATTTGTAAGCTACATCTGTGTTCTCTCTCCCCTTCCCCACACTGTCTAGCTCCCTCTAACTCCTCCTGCAGTGATCCTCATATCCTTCTAGGTCTAGGAGCAGCTCCCTGACCCTCTCCAGCCTGGATTATTGCCTCTCCTTGGCACTGTCTCTTCACTGTGCGCTCATTTCTCTCCCAGGCTTATCACACTGCAGTGTAATCACAGGTTAACCCCCTACAACCCAGCTAGTGAGGACCCTAGGGAGCTGGAACATGCCTTAGTCATCCTCATGTGCCAATGCAACAGGTGCCTAGTAAATCCGGATGGTCCAAAGTGAGCCCTGTGAGGTCAGGACTATGTACATATTAGTGGCCCTTGCATCCCCTGTGCAGAAGACACAGCACATAATAGGTGCTCACCAAATATTTGTCCAATGCTTATCAATTGATTGAATAAATGATGAACATTCAATTCCATTTGGAACTTTATAATGCAAAATCTAAATATTCTTATTAATCATGGAAACACATCTTAAAGTTTCTTTTACTTCTTTACTCTCTCTTTCTCCATTTCTCTGATCTATACAAAAATTTAAAAAAGAAAAAGATTGGATCAAAGATTAACTCCAAGGGACCATGACAAAGCAGACTCATCTCATGGCACTGTCTGAATTGCCCCTAGAAATCTGAGTCCCCACCCTAATTTGGCCACCCTTTAAGACAATGCAAATTCAGATACACTTCATGGTTCACTCTTCCTGATTTATTATGCAGTGGGTCTTCATGACTGGGGCAAAATGACTCAACTAAATAGAAATATTTCAAGCACCTACTGCAAACAGAACAATGTGCAAGGTACTTTATAAAAATATAAATAAGACCAATAGCTGCTTTCAAGGACTTTACAACTAGAAGGTAAGACAAGACATGTCCACTAGTAACTATGACCCATGGAAAACAGGTTCCATGGCAGAGGACCAGAGCGCTATGGGAGGACACAGACACCTGAGCAGCTCCTTCTGGCTGGGCAGAGGAATGCTTGGATGGTAGAAGTTCTTGAACTGGACCACCCGCTACAGGAGGAGGATTTTGACAGACAGGAGTGGGAGGGAGGCATTCACTCCATGAGAGAAGAACAAGAGAGTAATTATAAAGGGAACAGAGGTAGGGGGTACAGGAGACTTTTCTGGATACTATGTGTGCAGAGTGAGGGGGTGTGGAAAGGTAAGTCCTGGAGAGCTGAGATGAACCAAAGACTGTAGAATTGGAGGCCAGGCTGGGAATACAATCACGGTATTGCACAGACCATGGAGGAACACTGAATGTTTGAAGAGTTTCTAGGGATGTTTGTACAAAGGGGAAATTCTGTTGCTTTTTTCCTGTGGTGCAGTCACTCGGCTCAGTGACAACCCAGAGACAAGAAAGGCCCTATTACCACTTGCCCAGGTTCATATGTGCTGGCCCAGAGGTCCAGCAGGATCTGACACTTGATGCTGCTCAGCGGCGAGCATCCCAAAAGGGAGGATTGGCCTTACAGGGCCTGGGTGTCTTTTAAATGTTACATAAAAGCTCTTATTTCCTTCCTCCAATTTCCTTCCTCCTCTGTGCAGTCTTTCCAGCCCCACACGTGAGCGTGGTTGAAGAGGAAGCAGGGCGTGCTATGACGGGTCCTGGCTGTGGTTTGCCCTTCTCATATCGGTTCCCAGGTCAGCCCGCAAGTACACAAGCTCTGGCGGAGGGAACAACAGCTGCTGCCTGCCTACTTGAGACCTGCATTGCTGTTCTGTGCTCAGTAAAGCTTTCGAGCACCCTTAGAAAGGAGGAAATGCGAAAACAACTTGTGCTGTGAGAGGGGCTCAGCTTGAACTGAAGCTCTGTTCACTTGGGCTTCCAACAGGACTTGGAACGTCTGCACCACCGGTGGAGGAGGCATCTCCAGACCTCAGCCTCAGAGGAGGCAGCGAGCAGGCACACAGGCGGTGTCAAGGGCAAAGGCAGAGAGAAACCATTCAAAATATTCCTCAGAGCCAGTCACACCAAAGGTCCTATGGCCCAGCGCCCCTGTTGAAGCCTGAGTCATGGAACATGAACAATAAAGGAGTATGCAAAGCAGGGAGAAAAATTTATTTTATGAAAGTGAAAAGCAGCAGCAGAGAGGGCTCTTTTAGTGTGAACAGTGACAAGGCTCATCCCTTCAGAGAGCATCAGCAGGAGAGGAGGAAAATGCTAGATGTCTCCAGTAATTGATAAACAACTTCCAAAGTCAAACGTGAACAATGAAGCACTCCTTTGGCCACTTGGAAGGAATCCAAACGGGCCTGAATTCCAGTGAGCAGAGGAAGGCAATCTGGGGGAACACTGTTTTATAATGTAAGTGTGACCCCCACATTTAACCCTAGGTTGGGATGCCCTGGGAAAGTTCTTGCGGCTGACATTTGATCCCATTTTTTCAACAAGTGCACATCTCTCCCCTGCCCTCTGCAGCCCCTTCTGTCCCCAACCCCATTCATTCTGAATGGCACTCCCTCCCGAAAAAATCTGAAAGAAAGCTTACCTCTTACATAACTTTTAAAAATGTGCTTTACGTCTTGCTTTAGCATGATAAGCTCTAGCACAAGTAAGAATATCTGAAGTGAAGGGTTCAATTGAAATCATTCACTTTAGTACTCAAAGTTTTTTCCTCCCTAATTCCTGATTCTCTCTCTTAGAGATTTCTGAAGATTATCCTTTCATTTCTCCGAGCAGTGGTATTATTCGGCATCCTTCTCGCTTTTCCTGTCTCTTGTCACTAAAACTTTCCATCGGTTTTATGAGTCTTGTGATTAATGATGATTAAAGAGGATAGTTTTATCAAATATGAGCAGCCTGGCCCATTTGGATTTAATGCCCAGAATTCTAGGAAGGGTTTTCTACTGGTGACCACCAGGGATACTATCCATGATCACTAATCTTTGTGACTTCTGTTGGCCCCAGGAGATCACAAAGATCACCTTGGTAATTAACCACAACAGTAAGAGCGAGCTCTCTGTGCGCGTGGCAGGGAGACCAGAAGACTGCATTAGGGGGATGCACAGATCTCTGCAATATGGTGTCCTGAGGATATTCATAGCATCAAGGCAGTAAATTTTTCATCTTCTCAGATGCTATTACTCCAGGGAGGTCAATGAGATTAAAAAGTGCAGGCTCTGCCCCACCTTAGCAACTCATCCCCTCCTTGTGATTTGCTCAGCTCTGCAGGACGTTTGTTGTTCATGTGCCTGCCATACACTCAGAGCTTGAGGCCCAGAAAGAGGAAGGGTTTGTCCAAGTTCATACAGCCCATCAGGGCAGAGCCTGGAGGACAACACACTTCCCTCTACATCCTCCAGCATCCTCCTTACTGGTCTAGATTGCAAGCTCCTTAAGGACATGTATACGTTCACTAATGCCATGAACATATATTCCATGAGCACCTACTTTGTGCCAGGTGCTGTGCTGGATGCTAGGGAAGCAAGAAGGGCAGAGCCCTGCCCTCACACAACTGACATTATAGTGGAGGATTGGGACCAAAAAGAGCACATAAATAATTACAAAGCATAGTGCTATGATGGAAATTATCTAGGGGATTAGCTGGAGGAGGGCCACATGAAGCAAGGCCCACTTTGGAAAGATGGGTGCAGAGGTGACAATTAAGCTGAAACTTACACTACGAGAAGGAGCCACCCATTTGAAGAATTGATGAACGAGCCTTCCAGGAAGAGGAGAGAGCATGAGAAAACCTGAGCTGGGAAAGGGTTAGGGTGCTGCATTCCCAGACTGGCCAGTGAGGCCCGAGCACGGGCAGCAAAGGCAAGGATAGCAGAGAGAGACAGGTCAGGACCAGCCTGTGCAGGCTGTGATAAGTGAGTTGAATTTTATTATAAATGCAATGGGAAGCCATGAAAAGGTTTAGCAGAAGAGTGATCATATCTACTACGTATGTATCTCATATTACATATATCATATATAACTGCAGACTGTAGGAGGGTAGAAATGAGGAGAGCAGTGGCTTTGCAGGACTCCTCCAGAGGTTGTCCTGGACAGAGGTAGGGGTATAGATGGGGCACAGTGGCTGGGATTGAGCCATGCAGCAAACTGGAGGGTAGACTGTAGTGAGGCAAGAAGAGGAGCCACAGCAACCCAAATATTCTTGGCTCAAATGGCTGGGTGGATGGTGGTACCATTTACAGAGTGAGAGACAGAGCGTGGAGACAGGCTTTAAGGAAACCAAGATATAGACACTCCGGGTTGCATATGCATGATAGTTGAATGAAAATCTCAAGGGACCAAGTTAGGATCTGAGTCTGGGGCTCAGAGGAGAGATCTGGCTAGAGATACATTTTGGGGACTCTTCATCTGAAGATGACATCTAGGTGTAGAGGAGGAGAGGAAAGAGTGAGGAGAGGGAAAACAGGAGCCCAGGACCATGCCCCAGGAAATTCCCAAACTTCAGAGGTCAGGTAGAGAAAACAGTAAGGGTGACAGAGTGGGAGCAGCCAGTGAGGAGGCAGAAAACCAAGGTAGAACACAAGCCAGGAGGGCAGAATGTTCCAAGAAGGAGGGCATGGCCAGCCGTGGTTGGGTGCAGTGGGAGACAGGAGATGTGGGTTACTGGAGACCGACAGACATTTTAGGGGCATGGTAAAGGCAGAAGCCAGAGTAGAGCTGTTGGTGAGTGGAGACTACATGAGTAGAGAAGTTTTTCAAGAGGTTTGGTTATGCCGGGGAGCAGAGAAATGGAGCGCCAACTGGAGGAGAACATGGCATCCATGAGGCTATTTTGAGATCAGGACCCCAGAGCATGTGTGCATGTTGGGAGAGTGAGTGTGCAGAAGGAGATGAATGGTGGAAGAGAGGAAGGAGCAACAGGAGGAGTGAGGTCCTTGGGAAGCAGGGAGAGAAAGAGGCCCACAGCCCTCGGGGGGGACTGTCCTTTGGGAGGAGGGACCTTCCTTCATTGTAACCACCTGAGAGAGTGAGGGGCTCAGGCCCAACACAGACAGCACTCAGGCTAGCAGGGAAGAGAGAGGGCAGCTCACATCTGAGCCTCTGTGCTCTCCAGGACGTACAAATGGGGCTCGCTGGGGGAGAAGGGCAGTGGCAGAGGGAGCTGGGACAGCTCGAGAAGAGCATGTGAAGTGCGATGCTCCTCTCAGGACAGAGAAGCCACTTTAAGGTTTTGTATTTAAAGTGAATCCAGGCAGCCCTGTGATGTGACTTCCTCTGGCCATGCCCAGCAGCTCGCTGTGGGACTGTGATGGTTATTTTATGTCAAATAAATATGACTGGGCCACAGAGTCCAGATATTTGGTCAAACATTATTCCAGATGTTTCCGTGAGGGTGTTTTTTGGGATGAGATTAACGTTTAAGATGGTGCACTTTGAGTAAAGCAGATTGCCCTCCCTGGGTCATCTAATCAGTTGAAGGCTTGGATAGAATGAAGACCGACCTCCCCAAGCAAAAAGGAATTCTGCCAGCAGACGACCCTGGGACTTAAACTGCAACATCGGCTCTTCCTAGGCCTCCTGGTGGCCTACCCTGAAGATTTTGGACTTCCCACTCTCCATAATCACCGGAGCCAATTCCTTAAAATCTCTGTATCTCTGGAGAATCCTGACTCATACAGGCACCAAGAGATACCTGGAGACTGATCCAGAGTTGGGAGTGAGGGGCTGGGGAGAAAAGGAGAACTCGAAGCAAACGACTAATGTAGACACTCCTCTTTAGCTCTCTGAGCCCTGCCCCACCCTTGTTCATGGGATATGCTCTCTGGAGTCACAAGAACCATGAGTTGCTGTAAGAAGAACACTGGACTGGAAACGCCAAAGCCAGTGGTGTGGTGACTGGGCAGAGTGGCTCACGCCTGTAATCTTAGCACTCTGGGAGGCTGAGGCAGGAGGATCGCTTGAGCCCAGGAGTCGGAGCTTGCAGTGAGCGGCAACAATGCCACTGCACTCTACCCAGGGAGACAAAGTGAGACTCTGTCTCCAAAAAAAAAAAAAAAAGCCAGTGTGGAATCATCTCCTGGTACTGAGTGGAGAATGGACCAATTTCTCCCCACCAATCATGTTCCTTCTACCATGAAGGACTTTCTCCTTTGTCCTCAGGAGATATCTTCCCGATCTCTGGTTCGTCCTGGTCTAGGGGTTTTGTGGTCTCTGGAAAAGACAAGGATATAAAATGGTTAAAAACAACCACCTCTGGGCCAGATGCAGTGGTGCACGCCTGTAGTCTCAGCTACTTGGGAGGCTGAGGTGGCAGAATCACTGCAGCCCAGGAGTTGCAGGTTACAGTGAGCTGTGATTAGACCACTGCACTCCAGCCTGGGTGACTGAGCAAGACCCTGTGTCAAAACACACACACACACCTGTAAGGACCATTTGAATTTGAATGAGATCCATATTCAAGAAGCCACAAATTTAGCCTTTTAACATTATCTGAAGGTGGAGCTATGCACAGCATAACTAAAGGGTTGAAGAAGGATGACCAGTGAGAACATTAAATGACCTTAAAATCCTTAAAATTACCAAATCACAAAATCTGCTCTGTGCCTATTCCAATCACTTCCTACTCACCTTGTTGATGAAGGAGAGATCCCCTGCCCTCAACAGTATGAGGTGGCCGAACACACAACACCCAACCCCGGGCAGATGAGAACGGCAGCAATGTGTTAGTCATATATACTCACAGCTGGGGGAAGGAGGATACCGCACAGGGCAGGGACACACAGCTTCGTGCTGGAAAACAGAGTGAACAACCAGGGTCCGTGGGAGGCAGCCCTTACAGTGACAAGAGGGTGAGGTGACCATTGGTTCTCACAGGAGGATGCAATTGTTTTGTTTGAACAACTCCTTGAGTTGGCTGGAGGTGAATCTGGTAGGTGGGGTGCAGCTGCTCTGGTTAATAGGGGAATTATCTGGGTGGGGAAGCTTTTCCTTTGTGCAGGGGGCGTATTTGTTGAAAGCAGAGGAACTCTACAGTGAGGCCTTTGGGGCCCTATGAGGCTCAAAGATGTCAAGACAGCTCTTGAAATTTTATGTCTTACAATTACAGAGCTCTGAATTCATATTTTTTAATGTTATGATTATCTTGTGAAGAGCACATTTATAATAAAATATTTTGAATGTGCTAAAGGAATTAATATGGAAAATGTACATTTTTTAAAAAAATATACCCTAGTTTCTTTTTAAAAAAAAAATTCTGTCCATATGTTTTAGTCAGCTTGGGCTGCCATAACAAAATACCATAACTGGGCGGCTTAAACAACAGAAATTTATTTTCTCACAGTTCTGGAGGTTGGAAGTCCAAAATCAGGATGCCAGCATGGTCCAGATCTGGTGAGGGCCCTCTTCCTGGCTTGCTGTGTCCACACATGGGGGGAGAGGTAGTCTGGTCTCTTCTTATAAGGACAATAATTGCATGGTGAAAGCTCCACCCTCATGGCCTCATCTACACCTAATTACTTCCCCAAAACCCCATCTCCAAAACCCATCACACTGGGGGTCAGTGCTTCTGCATATGAATTTGGGGAGGGCACAGTTCAACCCATAGCACCTTACAGTGGGATGCTACTTAACGGAAAGGAACCAACGACTGATACACACAACTGTGTGGGTGAATCTCAAAAGCATTCTGCTAATTAAAAGAAGCCAGACCAAGACTATAAACTTTGTAATTCCATTTATACAACATTCCATAAAAGGTAAAACTATTGAGACAGAAAGCCAGTCAGTAGTTGCCAGGGCTTGTGTGTTGGGCGAGGGAATTTACCACAAAGGGGCATGAGGAAATTTTCTGGAGTGATGGAATTGTTCTATACCTGGACCTTGGTCATGGTTATACCCTGTAGGCATTTGTCAAAACTTATCTAACTGTACACTTTAAAAGGGTGAATTTTATTACATGTGATTTATTCCTCAATAAACCTGACAAGCAAAAAATAATCACCTTCCACTTGGATAATGCTTTATAGTTAACCAGGCACCTTTCTCATCCATTATGTTGTTGATTTTCACAACAACTTGGTAAAGTAGGCAAAGAGGTTTTAGTATCTACATAGGAAATAGGGTATTTGGAAGTTAGTGACTACTGAGCTCATTCAGCCTGAAGAAGAACCACGTCTTCTGAGTCCTAAACAAAAGGACTCTCTGCCCAGAAAATGTACTTGGGCAGCAATGTCAAGACAGCCCCCGTCACCCACTCCGGGCTGTGCCCTGTGACACGTGCTTCCCATTCATTCTTTCCTTTTCCTCTGACAACTAAGCTATAATGAAAGTATCATTATCCCACTTTACCAATTAGAAGAGAGAAGGGTTAATTATTTGCTCTGAGGTCAAATGGCAAGAGAGTGAGTGACAGCATCATGATATGAACCCAGGTCTGAATAGGTGAACAAACCTGTGCTTACCACTAAGCCCTGTGCTTCTCAAAACTTAAATTTAATTCTAAATAAGAGCCCCCAAAATACAAATCTAGAACAATCACAGGGAAATGAAACAATTATGAGCACCTTCAAGCGTGTGGAGCGAGCAAAACAGTCCTAACCAGCCATTTAGGTATCTTTTTCGCCCATCACCCTTTAAAAGTCTTCAAATTCCACAGACACTTCCTGAAAGACTCTGCATCCAGCAAATCAGCTTCCTTGATGCCCTGCCCACCTCGCCAAGACCTTCTGTTCTGCCAACTGTGTTGCCCAAAGCACAGTCCTGAACTGACTGCAATTTGACCAGCAGAATCAAAACGTGAGAATGCCAGACAGGACCAAGAGGTGCTTCAGAACAGCACAGGGACCCAACAGTGTGCACCAAATGTCCTTCTGCAACTGTCCCAAGTAGCCCCAGGGGCCAGGGGGCAGCCTCTCACTTCCCCTACTGGTGGGGCCATCTGTAAGAACCTTTTCACTGGAAGAAGCAGGTCGTGATTTGCCCTGTTGTCTGGGCAATTGCAAGCTTTCCCCACGTCTCTATGGTACCCCCAAGTCCTGAACATGAAGTTAGCAGATTGTGCTTTGCAGGTGGAGAATCCAGGGCAAAGGAGAGAAGTTTCCCTTTCCTCTCCCGTGCCTGATTTCCTGCAGCAGGAGGAAAGCAAAAGGGAGGGAAAGAAATTTTTTTAGTTTCTTCTATGTGCCAAGAACTGTGCTATGAACTTCATCTGTCATACGTAGAATAGTTACCATCTATGGAACACGTTCTATATGCCAGGAATTGTGCTATGTGTTTTTCCGTATATTACCTCATTTAATCCACTCAACAACCTATTTGATAAGTACCATTACTGTCTCCACTTTACAGATATGGAAATTGAAGTTTATAACATTTGAGCAATGTACTAAAGGTTACACAGCTACCCCATGAGAGGGAGATTCAAACCCAGGGATGCAGGCCCCACAGTCTTGATTCTTGACATTGCACCACGTTACCCACAACGCTTGAGCCCCCATCTAGTCCTTCTATTCCCAGAAGCATCCCTAAACCTCCATTTAATATAAGAGCAGAGGTGGGTATTTTAAAGGAATTAGCATTTTTTACTGTTCTTCCCCCTAGAAACAGCCCTCTGAAGTCAACAATTATTTAACGTTTTCTGAGCTTCTACTACACTCTAATCACTGTGCTAGAAGCTTCCTGCTGTGGTTTGAATGTGTCCCCTCCAAAACTCATGTTGGAATTTAATTGCCATTGCAACAGTATTAAGAGGTGAGACCTGTGAGAGGTGATTAGGCCATGAGGGCCCCACCCTCGGTGGTGGGATTGGTGCTTTTACCAAAAGGCAAGTTCAACCTCCTCTTGCTCTCTTCCACCCTCTTTGCCTTTCTGCCACGTGATGCCTTCCACCATGTTACAATGCAATGAGAAGGTCTTCGCCAGATGCTGGCAACCTGATCTTGGACTCCAGAACTATGAGACATATGTTTCTGTTCATTATAAATTTCCCAGTCTGTGGTATTCTGTTATAGCAGCACAAAACCCAGACTAAGGCACTTCCACATTGTGTCACCCAAGAGATGATACAGAAACTCAGGGACCACAAAGGCTTGGCTGGACGCTACCCTCTCCACATTTAGCAGACATCCCTAATCAATCAGGACACTCATTTCAGTTGAGTCTAAATACAGCCTCAGAGCCCTTCTCAACACCGAGCTCTGGGAAACTACTGAAATCAGCCAGGGTTAGACCACAAGACAAAGCCTATCAGACCTTCCTGCTACAGGAGACCATAGGCAGAAATGGCATTGAGACAGCAACAAGGAATAATAGAATGGAATATTTTGAGCAGAAGAGATGGGGTCAAATCCTTGTTCTACTATTCCTGGGCATGAGCAAGTAAATTAAACTCTTTTAGCCTCCTTGTCTTCTTCATCTAAACGGAGATGATACTAAGATGTCACCTATGTCACAGATCTGTTGAACCCAGGAATTGTTGGTGAGAATGAGAAGGAAAAGGCTGCAAAACCAAAAACCTGGAGTGACGGTACTCGCAAGAGACAAGAAAATGAGAGAACACACAAGGTGGGTTTTACCTTGGCAACAGCCTAAGATTTTCTCCAAAGGAGTTGTGTTGTGAGTCAGGGTGGCTTCAAGGTCTTAATGCCCTGTGTTACACAATAGAATTTATTATGAGTAGTGGTGGTGTCCTCGTGGGTAAACATAGTGCTAAGCCATAACTCTAGAGCTACCCAGGCAGGAGAACATGGCAGAAACACGCAGGCTGAGGAGCTGGCTTCCTGGTCAACTCCAGCTGTGATCACACACAAGCTCAGTTTCATCATCTGAGAAATGAAGAAACATATCTACTTCATAGTAAAAATTAAACGAGATAGCTTCTACACACAGTGGGTTTTCAACAAAAGGTTTTCATTGGAGTATAAGACACAGGGATTGGCAGGCAGAGATGACAGCGGATGTAAGCAGGGGGTAGCAATTGTTCATCACAGTACACGGAGGAGCTGAGGACAGGCTCTTCACGTGTCTTATTCATCGATGTGATGCAGTGACAGCCAGCACATAGTAGGTGCTCATATGTATTTACGGATTAGTTGTTTGATTGATTGGGTAACAATCAGGAAAACATTGAAAGGCTTCAAGCAGAGTAGGAATGTGATCTGATTTAAATTTTTAGAACATTGTTTTACTTGCTTTGTGGAGAAAGACAGGAAGGGGGTGAGCATGGAAGCAGGAAGTCCACTTTGTTTCCCTCATCCAGGACAGAGACCATGTGGACAGGAGGTCCCAAGCCAGGTGAAAAATCTTGGCAGTGGTGCCCTGAGCAAGCCAGAAGGGTTGGAGGAATGACTGGAGAATGGGATGTTTGGAATTAATATTTCCAACAAGGTGCTTTCTCTGGTGATGACAAATCCAGGGCATAACCGAGGCAAGGGTGGCCAAGATTCACTTTAATAAAAGACTAGAAGGTGGTGATTAGAAGGTGGAGAAAATGACAGGCCAGGATGCTGGATGTATTACCCTTCACAGGCAGGGTCTTATTCCTTCTTATAGCAGAACTGCTACGTCTGCATAATTGTCCTCCTGTTACAGATGATGAAGTAGAGACTCAGAGGTTAAATGACAGGCCAAGGACAGGATAGTCACAGAGCTGGGCTTCAACCCACCCAGTGAAGTCAGATTTTAAAATGACCATAGCCTTTCTCCTGTTTGCCTGGGGCCCACTGATGTAGCTGTAATCTGCACTCCCTCAAACTTCACTATGCCCAGATCACATTTCACAGCTTGTCTTCCTCTGATTTTTTTGCTGTAGTGACTGCGCTAAAGATGCCTCATGGACTGCAAGGAAAGGGGGTGGGGGCATGGTGGGAATAGCAGAATTACAAAGATGCAAGGTCACAAGAATGACAAGTGAGGGCTACAACCCAGCAAGCTATCGCCCTTGGCCACCCGGAAAGGGGAGCTATTCTGATCTTCCAAATTGCAAGGCTGTGCCCTCTCTACCTGCCACGAGGTCCTGCAAAACAAAGCAAAACATTTAGCATTGCTGAAGTGTCCATCATTCTTCAAATACAGTGCTAAATGGTGTGTCTGGACTGTAAATACCGTACAAGCACTTTGCAAACTGGTCCATTTTTTTGGTTACCATTTCATTTCTGTCATACATCATTACCTATTCTGACCATTTAGAGCCAACTGTTTGAGAAATAAGAGCATAGCTTACAGCTTCCTGTAGCCCCTCTTGTATTGTCTGTTTTTCAGAAGATTTGCCAGGGTGACAGTGGAAAGACAGGGGCAGGTATTTATCTTCCTCAGATCTGCTCACACTCACACCAGTCCAGCCTACCTGATCAACCTTTGCCCAAGTGGAACTTTGTGGGCTTTATCTGAGCCACACTGTGGCCATTTGGCACCTCACTATGAACCAGAGATCTAAAACTTCACACCAGAAGGAGATGCAATCAGTCCCTTGGATAGCAAGCTCTGCCTAGAGACTGCTTTGTAAAATTCATCAAATGCTTCTGGGCTAGAGGGCGTAATGCCAGATAAATTGTGCCCATCTTCCCTTATATAAAGAGAATGCTGGCTGCCCCTAGCTCCATCACCGAGATTCCAGTGTAATCTGGCTGAAATGGGGAGGGGTTTCAGAGGCAATGCCCAGCTCAGGGAAAAGCCTCTGGGGAGAGGTTAATTTTTGACATAACTCAAGTTAGCATTGAAATTCCAGGTTTGGTTTCTTAACATCCTGATACCAGGAATTTCTGCTTCTGGTAAGAACTAGCACAAAGCAGACTGAACATCCTGCCAAAAACAGCTAGAGCAACTGAACAAAAGAATATAAAGTATCTGTTTGAAGGCATCAGAGAGCCACTGATGCAGCAAGGACTTGAAGGGCCAAGAGCCCAGGGGGGAGAGGTGTGCAGAGCTCAGACATCATTTGAGACCACTTCTCACGCAAGGCACTGGCCAATTCCAACTCAGTGACTGGAGACTGAAAGGCTGAACAAAACCGAGGCATATCAAAGGTTTCAAAGGACAAAAGTTGGAGTTCAGAGCCCATCCAGCAGAAAAGGCTCTAGTAAGCCACCCAGGCTTGTGTGGAGATCTCCAAAGAGCTCCCCACTAGGAGCTGGGTAAACCAGGTACAGACCAGGCTCACAGAGACTGAAGCCTGTCTTCGAGTCAGCCCAGTCCCCAAAGCACTCCATGCAGCCGCTACCAGCTAATTAGAGAGGCACATGAGGTGGAACCTTGTGTGTCCTAGGGAAGAGCTCAGACTTAAGAATTAGAAAGACCTTTATTATAAGTTCTACCGTGGACTATTGTGTGACTAGGTCCCTTAACCATTCTGCCCTTCAGTATACTTACCTTTAAAATGGAGGCTAACCAAGGCCATGTGGGAGAAGTGTCTGGTACCATGCCAAGCACCTGCTTGGTGCTCAGGAAATGGAAGCTGCAGGGAGTGGGAAGGAGCAGTATACTGTAGGTCAGGAGACCTGGGGCCAGCTCAGCTCCACCACTGCCTGGCTTTGTGAGGTTGGGCAAATCACTTGGCATCTCTGAGCTCTAGTTTGCTAATTTATTAAATCAGGAGGTTGGCTTATAACCTCTAGGGTCCCTTGTGATTTTAAATTCTCTATTTCTCTGCTATGCATCCGGAAAATTCAAAGATACATAGATAGGTAGATAGACAGATACATGTATATATACACACATATACATATATGTACATACATACAAATATACACAAATATAATTTTTATATAAGTACAAATAGTTGTGTATATTTTATATATATGTATATGTATAGTTGTGTGTATATACATATACATTTTTTTGAAGTTTTGTGTCTTCTCAAAAAGTATTTTCATTGAGGCCCTCCTTTATCAAAGGATCTCTAGCAGCAAGAGACCCTCACATAGCATGGCAGGGATGGGGGCAAGGTGGGGATATTTCTGCCTGCACTCAAGGAGCTTGTTCTCCCAGATGCAGAGCCCAGGATCAGGTAGGTTGACCAGGGCCCCCCAGGTCATTCCACTCCAGATCCGACGTCTTCCCCTGACACCAGAGCTGTCTCCTACCTTGAGCTATAGAAGGCTCAGGGGGAAAAAAGAAAGGTTGATAAGAAGATTCTAAGAGCCTCTCCAGCTTGATGTGGGTAAATGCATCTTCTGGCTGATCACTTACAACTTTCCCTTCGGCTCCCAAATCCAGCTTTTTTCTTGCAAGGTCTTCTCATCTCTCTGGATGACAATTTCTTATCAGCGTGCATGCTCTCTCTCTCTCTCCCCCCCAACATTTTTCTCGTCCATAGGAAATACTCCCCTCTGACCTCAGTCATTGGGGTTGGACTTCTCAAAGGCAGTCCTCTGTTCACTGAGTCACCTATAGGCAGCTCCAGCCACAGCCTGTTGTTCTGTAGATTCCGCAGTATAAGATAGAGAGATATCAATCCACTGTGGCTTTCAAGAACAAGAAGATGCATACCAAGACCTGTGGGTATTCCCATTAACATCTCTCCCATTGGACTTGGGATCAGAAAGCATGCCTTGTTCCTCCTCCATCATGGGCAAGGATCACAGCACAGCTCTTTACAAAGAAATTCTCCAGCTTCCGATCGCCCCTCTCCACCTTTCCAACTTTTTATGTTCTCTCTTATCCCCCTTTTAATACTGTCCAGTGAACAAAGGTTTAAGGTTACAAAACCAGTTTTCAACCATCTTATTCGTAAGTCCTCTGGCACTTCACTTTGCAGCGTGGGAGTAGTTGGCCCTTATTGTCCTAGAACTTCAATTGGAAAAAGTCAAGTGCCATTTTCATATCATTCTGAGAGAAAGAGAGTTCGTGAGCAAAAAGCACCTGCTTAGTATAAATATTAATACTTAAAGGAAAACAGCCTGGAAACTTCACTGGATAGTCATAATTACTCCCAGGGTCCTGGGCTGAAGGAAGATGGATATTTCTTCCTTGGTGTGAGGCTGTTGCCTGGCCAGCAGAAATGGGCTGTGAGGGGCATTGTAGCTGATGCTAAATCTGCACAGGAACATTTTCCACCAGCTGCCGGCTAACTTCCCTATGCGGTCAAGTTCATTATCCTCTTAAAAGCTCATTTTCTCAAGCATACTTGCTTGGCAGGCCAGAGGGTCTCTGGTTCTTTAGTCAAGGCCTGTTGCTTTCACGGGAACTTTCTTCGACAGACTACTGCTCAAGCCCAAGGCAGCCACCCTTGTACACAGTGAACAAGTGGCTGTTCTCAGTTCTTCTGGGTTCCAACAGCTTTCCAGAGGGATCTGAATGTCAGATATGCTAGGTTCAATGCTGGCTTTCCCACTCACCAGGACTGAGACCTCCAGTGAGTTATGTAACTTCTCTAGACCTCAGTTTCCTGCCCTATAAAATGGGAGTTATAACCTCTTCTTTAGAGGCTTTGGTGTGTATGTGATATGCTATTGTACACAAAGCACATAGCAAAGTGCATGAAGCATAATAGGGTCTCAGGTACTGTTAGCTCCCTTTCCTCTGGGGTATACTGTAGTCCATGATTTCAATATTGCCCTTCATTCCAGGTCTTTAACACCATGTCAGTGCCTGTAACAACAAAAAATAAGAATCCTTTCTTACAGGAGAATAATACTAATAATAGTTATCATCTGCATTCATAAGGACACAAAGCCATATAGACTGACAGGAGCCACATACAGGACTAGATCTACAAACTTTTCATTTTATAAATGAGGACACTTAGGACACAGAAAAGATACACAGGTTAGTCCACAGAACCACCTAATTGAAGATCTAGCTCAGAAAACAGGCTTTCTGCCACTTGTGCCTAACTTGGGACAGGGCATCTGATCACGCTAGTTCTGGGAGTGGCTGGGCACAGCCTGATGAACTACAGCTGGAAGGAAGGTGTGGCAAGGAAGGGACCAGAACCAAATTAACAAACTAGGGAGAGCAGCAGTGGATGATAAAAGGCCAAATATGATAATAAAATTAGACTGATCATCATTATTTGGCATTTACTATCTGCCAGCCCAGAACAACATGCATTATATATAATCACATTTAATGCTTAACAAGTCTATAAGATTATTATTGCCATTCACATTTTCAACAAAGAAAAACTGAGATTCTTGGAGATTGAGTAATCTGACCTATGTTGTATAAGTGGAAGATAGTAGAGCCAGGATTTGAACAAACACAGGCCATCTGGTTCCCAATTGCAGCATTAAGAGAGTCCAGTCTGGCAGCATTGTATCCAAAGCATTCAGAAACAAACAATTAGTCCAGGCAAAGTCATAACACTGAATGTTCAAGATGAAGTCACTAGGGCATTTCCACAGAACAGCACAGCATAGAACGTGTTCATTCATCCTTTCATCCTCTCTCTTTTTTTAATTTCTTTCTTCTATTCATATCACAAGCACTAACCCATGTCTCAGATGATACAGT
Source organism: Daubentonia madagascariensis (assembly GCA_023783475.1). Classification (NCBI taxonomy): domain Eukaryota; kingdom Metazoa; phylum Chordata; class Mammalia; order Primates; family Daubentoniidae; genus Daubentonia; species Daubentonia madagascariensis. The sequence continues at coordinate 17,231,180 of JAKFHU010000144.1, forward strand.
ATCAGGAAACTCTATCCAAGATCCTTGCTGCTCTGCCCATGAGAACACTCCATCCTCACTCCGTCCCATGAAAGTCATGGAAATGTCCAACATATTCAAGTAAAAGCTTTCGGGGATTGTTTTGGGGTGGATTTTGTCCCCCAAAGGAAGATGTGTTGAATTTCTAACCCCAGTACTTCAGAATGTGAGCTTTTTTGGAGATAGGGTCTTTGCAGATTTAACCAAGTAAAGATGAGATTGTTAGGGTGAGTCCTAATACAATATGATTGATGTTCTTATAAAAAGAGGAAACGTGGACACAGACACACACAAAGGGAAGACAATGTGAAGAGACACAGGGAGAACACCACATGAAGACAGAGGATTAGAGTGATGCATCTACAAGCCAAGTGTCTTAGTCCATTTGTGCTGCTGTAGCAAATTACCACAGACTATGTAATTTACAAAGAACAGAAATTTATTTCTCACAATTCTGGAGGCTGGGAAGTCCAAGATTGAGGCTCTGGCAACTTTGTTGTCTGGTGAGGGTCTGCTCTCTCCTTCCAAGATGGTACCTTGAACACTGCATCCTTCAGAGGAGAGAAGTACTGTGTCCTCATGTTGCAGAAGGCAGAAGGGCAGGAGGGCACAAACCCCCTCCTTCAAGCCCTTTTATAAGGCACTTAATCTCATTCATGAAAATGAGATTCACACACTCACCTCCCAAAGGCCACATCTCCCAATATTGTTGCTTTAGGGCTTAAGTTTCAACATGAATTCTGAAAGGACAAAAACATTCAAACCATAGCACCAAGGAACACCAAAGATTGCTAGAAATCCACCAGAAACTAATAAGAGGCATGGAAAGATTCCTTTATAGGTTTCAGAGGGAGCATGGCCCTGCTAACACCTTGATTTTGGACTTTCAGCCTCCATAACTGTAAGACCATAAATTTCTCTTATTTAAGACACCAGTTTGTGACACTTTGTCACCATAGTCCCAGAAAACAAATACGGAGATGCTCCACACACCACAACTTCAAAACTCAAATCTCCCCACTACCAAGCTCAAAAGCATCTATATGTATTGTTCTGGGGACTCCCAGATGGCCTTTGGCAATAAAGCTCACCCAGCCCTTCATGTCCCATTCATTTATTCATTCATTCCCCCAAATTTTTCAAGTTCCAATTCCATGCAAGACACTATGGTGAGAAGGGGGAAAAAATGGCGGTGTGATAGGGTCCTCCCACCATACCGCTCCCAGGAAAGGAGGTGAAGAACGCCAGCGGCTGCCGGCGAACACGGACCGCTCACTCCAAAAACAGCATTGCGAATGACAGAGAAACAACGCCGAACGCCCAGCCCAAGAAAACAGGTACAAAATTTTCACAAAGATCGGAGGGCGCACGGAGCACAATAGAGCCCAGAGCGCGGGAAGGACGCACTCGCCAGGTCGGCGCAGCGCGACCTGCCCCCCAAGCGGTTACGCGCCTCCCCATACACGCAGTCAGGGACAAGCCCAGAGTTGGGACAGAGCGGTTGCTTGGGCCGGCGAGCCCTGTGGAGAGGAGGAAGGTGCCAGAGCCAGACACAACTCGCAGCTGCAATATACAGAGACTGCCGAGGGCTGGGGAGGAACTGGGCGGGGACCGAGATTCAGCTTCCCGGGACAGTGCGCGGGAACCCGCAGGCCGGCACTGCGCCACTAGAAGTCAGAGGGACTGGGCCCAGGAGTTTAACGGAGAGCGGGACGCGCCCTTAGAGGTTGCTTACAACTACCGGCGGAGAAAAACTGCGCTCCCGGCGCGATCGGAGCCCAGCTGTGCGCCAGGCTGGCGGCGGCCGCCATCTTTACAGCCGCCCGCGCGGAGCCGTGAGCCGCGTCTCTAGCTCCGCCCCGCCCCGGCCCAGGGCTCATCCGCTGGGGCGAGACAGGCTTTGCCTGTGGTGGCCAGGGACAGCGGCATCCGTGGGTTCCAGGTGGGACGAGATCCCGGAACTGTAGAGGTGGGACCTTTGAGTATTGGAAACAGTTTGCAGCTCGTCCATCTGGTTCTGCTACCCCGGCTCTGGCCTCCGACAACTCCGCTCCGTGCCGGTCCTAGTGCCCGCCCCTCAGGTCCCAGCCCTCCTGTACCCAGAGATCGCTCATTTTGAAGGTTGCTGGCCATAGTGACTCATTGGTATAACTGCTGGTTCCCATGACAACCAAATACCTCAAGAGCCACAGGCTGAACCAGAGCAGCTCCCATAATCCTGCCCACTTCAATAGGGAATTTCGCGCCACCCAAGAGTGCTTCCAGCTGCCACTACTCCCCCTCCCGTGGGAACATCCCCCGGTGGAGACTGCTGGGGATAGAGACGGCCACCTGCCTCACCTTGAGGTCTAGTGGTGGAAAAGGGGTACACAATTGGAGATCCCCCTATCAACCAGTTTCACGCGGAGACACACATCAGAAGGGCAGCCACACGTGGCTAGATGAGCAACCTCTGAGCTGTGTAGAATTTTCCCAACTCAGCTCTCACACTGCAGCCAAAGGAAATTGTGTTTCTACCAGAACCTCAGGAAGAGCAGGGTCAAAGTAACCCCTGGGAGCTACAAGACCCCTCCCAAAGCACAGGGCTTTCGCATACCCCAACTGGGGAATCAGAGTCTGCTACGGACATAACAGAATACCTAGCTAATAGGGAGCGGAGGACTCATATTCTCAAGTACAATCCATTAGCTCAGAGCCCAAGCTGGGAGGTCATTCTCACCACACTCCACTGGGAAGAGGAGAAGACCACAGGTCAGAGTTAACTCAAGATCCAACAAACTTGCTAAAATACACCTAAGGCAATACAGGCCACTACTTCTCTCCCTGGCTTTGCCAAGGAAAAATAATTGTGGGCCTGGTGACAGGGCCATAAACTAGCTCTAACACCCCCAGCTCTCGACCAAGAGACCAGATGAGAAAAAACCAGCGAAAGAACTCAGGGAACATGAAAATCAGAGTGAAAAGTCACCCCCAAAAGAAATTATCAGTTCCTCAGCAATGGATACCAACCCAAATGAAATGGGTAGAATGACAGAAGAGGAATTTCGTTTATGGATTATAAGAAAGCTCAATGAAATTCAAGAGAAAATTGAATCCCAGCACAAAGAAACCACAAGAAAAATGCAAGAAATGAATGAAAAATTCTCCAAAGAAATAGAAATATTACGGAAAAATCAAATAGAAATCCTAGAAATGAAAGAAGCATTCAAGGATCTACAAAACACAGTGGAAAGCCTTAAGAATAGGCTGGACCATGCAGAGGAAAGAATTTCAGAGCTAGAAGACAGCTCCTATGCACTAAATAAATCAGCTGAAGAGAAAGAACACAAAAACAAGAGACAGGAAAAAAGCATACAAGAAATGTGGGATTATGTAAAGAGGCCAAACGTAAGGATAATAGGTATCCCTGAGGGAGAGGAAGAAAATTTGCATGGGCTGGAAAATTTATTTGAAGGAATAATAGAGGAAAATTTCCATGGCTTAGCCAGAAATCTCGACATCCAAGTACAAGAAGCACACAGGACTCCTGGGAGAGTCAACGTGAAAAGGCATTCACCACGCCACATAATTATTAGACTGACCAAAGTAAACACAAAAGAGGCACTCCTCAGAGCTGTAAGACAAAAAAAGGAGGTAACCTACAAAGGGAAACCATCAGATTAACTGCAGATTTCTCAACTGAAACCTTACAAGCCAGAAGGGAATGGGGAGACATCATCAATCTCCTAAAACAAAACAAAGGTCAACCCAGAATTCTGTATCCTGCCAAATTAAGCTTCTTATATGAGGGAGAAATAAAGACCTTTCCAGATAAGCAATCACTGATAGAATTTGCGAAATCCAGACCGGCCTTGCAAGAAATGCTTAGACCGCATTATACACTAACCAGCGCAACAGACACCCACCTATGTAAAATTATGCAAAGGCTAAAACCCCAGAAAACCAGATTCCACAATGACGCAAGAGGTAAAACAAAAGATACCACCCAACAGAATAATCAGAAATTTACCCCAAATATCAATTCTCTCAATAAATGTAAATGGCTTGAACTGCCCATTGAAGAGACATAGGCTGGCTGAATGGATTAAAAAATACAAACCAAGTATCTGTTGTCTTCAGGAAACACACCTCACACACAAAGACGCATTCAGACTCAAGGTGAAAGGATGGAATACAATTTTTCAGGCTAATGGAAACCAAAAGAAATCTGGAGTAGCCATCCTCATTTCAGATGACATCAACTTTAAAGCAATAAAAGTAAAGAAGGACAAAAATGGACACTATATAGTGGTGAAGGGAAAAATTTCACAAGAGGATTTAACAATCCTAAACATTTATGCACCCAACACAGGAGCACCAGGTACATAAAGCAAATGCTGCTAGATCTAGACAACATAATAAGCAGGAATGCCATAATTGCAGGGGACTTCAACACCCCACTGACGGAACTGGACAGATCCTCCAAACAAAAAGTAAATAGAGAAATAAAAGACCTAAACAGGACTCTAGAACATTTGGGCCTAACAGATATCTACAGAACACTCCACCCAAATAACACTGAATATACATTCTTCTCATCAGCTCGTGGAACTTTCTCTAAAATTGACACATCCTAGGCCACAAAACAGATCTAAACAAATTCAAAAAAATAGAAATCATACCATGTATCTTTTCAGACCACAGCGGAATAAAATTAGATATCAATTCCAACAGAAAATCACATCTTCCTTCAAAAACTTGGAAACTAAACAATCTATTGATGAATGAGTTTTGGGTCAAAGAGGAGATTCAAAATGAAATCAAAAGATTCTTCGATCTAAACGATAATGGGGACACAAGTTATCAAAATCTGTGGGATACAGCAAAAGCAGTCCTGAGAGGAAAATTTATCGCCCTAAATTCCCACATCCAAAAGACAGAAAAGTCACAAATCAGTAAACTAATGAATCATCTTAAGGAAATGGAAAAGGAAGAGCAAAGCAATCCTAAAACCAGCAGAAGAAAAGAAATAACCAAAATTAGAGCAGAATTAAATGAAATCGAGAACAAAAGAACAATACAGAAGATCAATGAAACGAAAAGCTGGTTCTTTGAAAAGATAAACAAAATAGACAGGCCACTTGCCAGGTTGACCAGAAGCAGAAAGGAAGGACTCTAATAAGCTCAATTAGAAATGAAAAAGGAGAAGTCACAACTGATACCATGGAAATACAAAACATCATCTTTGAATACTACAAAAATCTCTATGCCCACAAACACGAAAACGTGGAGGAAATGGACAAATTCTTAGAAACACACTACCTCCCTAGGCTCAACCAGGAAGAAACTGAATTTCTAAACAGACCAATATCAAGCACCGAAATTGAAGCAGTAATTAAAAATCTACCCACAAAAAAAAGTCCCGGACCAGATGGGTTCACACCTGAATTCTACCAAGCCTACAAAGAAGAACTGGTGCCTATACTGCAGAAATTATTTGAAAATATCCAGAAGGATGGAATCCTCCCAAACTCATTCTACGAAGCCAATATCACCTTGATACCAAAGCCAGGAAAGGACACAACAAAAAAAGAAAACTACAGACCAATATCCCTTATGAATATAGATGCAAAAATTCTCAATAAAATCCTTGCAAACCGAATTCAAATGTACATCAAAAAAATAATCCATCATGATCAGGTGGGCTTTATTCCCGAGATGCAGGGATGGTTCAACGTACACAAATCTATAAATGTAATTCACCATATAAATAAAAGCAAGAACAAGACACTATGGTGAGCGCTGAGGTCACAAATGTGGGGAAAATACACCTCTGTTGTCAAGGAGCTCACATTTGAGAGGGAGAAGCACTACTCAGAAATTAAGACAGGCAGGTATCGGCGTCCTCCACAAAGAGCGTGCCCAGATGGATAGAGTCCACTGAAAGGGAGGGCTTAGAGCCACTTGGGGCCTCCCTTCTAAGGAGCTGGGGTGTTAGGCATGGTACACCCCATGAAACAGAGGCTCAGCTAGCAGAACAAGAGTGGCCTAGAAGTCCAAATGAGACCTAGAGCTTTGGGAAGGTAGGGCTGCTAAAAATCCTCCTACCTAAAGATTGTTCTAGAGGCCAGGGCAGGGCTGACCTTATAGTGAGGAGGCAAACAGCATCAAGTTTTTGAAGAGAAAGTCTCATTGTGAAAACCAGACTAAATGTAACCCATTCTTAGTGGTTATATGAGGCAGGCATATTATAGCCATCCACCCGGCTGCTTGGACCTTTCTTCTGCAGTGGGCATATGTGGCTCTTCTCTCCCCCAGGAGACCGTGTTCCAGAGGCTGACTTGAGGCTGAAGAAAGGCTCATATACAAAAGAAGCTTGGCCAAGCTGTCTCAAATTTGTGAAGAATCCTAAAAATTTATACGATATTACCAATAAAGAGTTGCAAAGCTAAAAGGAACTTTTCTAAGGTCTCAATAACAAAAAACCAATTTGATCAATCATGCCAGAGGGAATACTGAATCATCTCTCTATGTGATTTTTATAGTGTCTCTACAACAATATCAAAAAATCATTGTCATGTGAAAAGGAAATCAAAGAACGCACAGTGAAAAACTTGTAGGGGAAAAAATATATTAAAGAAATGCACAGGCACTTAATGAAATATGTTTTCTTTCTGGACTGTGTGATGTCTGAGCTATTTGGCAGCTTTTTTTTATGAATAAACCTTTTCTTGTGTGGTTTTAGGATTACAGAAAAATTGAGCAGAAAGTATAGAGTCCTTTATACCCTACACACATATGCCCACCCCCAGTTTACTTGGCAGCTTTTGTAAATTTATAATCTGTTGTGATTCCTCAATCTAAAGAAAAATTCACTTTGTACCTAATTTTATGTTTGTAATTTTGTATCCTTACTCATAAAAAGACCCCCAAAATCTTCCAAGTTTCAGGTCCCAAAAAACCTGGACCAATCCTGTCCTTCCTGTTACTTTTTAGCTTGTTGCATTCTCACTACAATGCCATAGGGTAGATGTATTATAACCAAACTGCAAACTGAGATACAGAGAAACCGAACAATGCAGCTAGCAGCCCTGACCAATGAGTCACTGGTGACCCAGAACTAGTGCCCAGATGCTTCTAGAACAGCATTCTCCCCTTAACCCCCTCCACTGATGGGTAGCTGCCAGGTCGGTGCTTTGGGCTTCCATGGGGCTCCCCTGGCCAAGCCCTAAGCTCACCTAGCCAAGCTCATCTCTCCAGGTGGATGCATAATTTCACCTTGTCCTCTGGAAAGAGGAACAATAGCAATAACAGGCTGGTAATCCCTTAGCCACACATCTGAAATTCAAAAAATTCCAAAACCCAAAAATTTTTCAAAACTCATCAGCAGCAAAATCTGACCCAAATGGACAAAAGGTTATGGCTTATCTTTATCCAATTTTGTGTGAATATTTAGATGTTTTGCTGTTGGATTTCAAAGCTGCTCCAGACCCTAGCGGGATGTTATGTAGTAAACAGGACAGGTGCTATGGTTACTTTTCTCAAGTTTGCAGAGTTCTGAATTCTGAAATTTTGTCAAAAGCCCTGGCCCCAAGGGCTTTGACAAAAAGTTACAAATCTGCCCCTACCTTATAGGATCATCACAAGTACGAAAATGGTAATGCATATGGTGGTTGTAACTGTTACTGTCAGCAGCAGATTCTGGTGTAGAAATCACACCATCTTGACCATAAGAATGGAGAAGTAAGAAGAGGGGAAATACTCTTGTTTTAATCTGAGTAACTTGTCCACTTAAAATGTCACCTGACAGTGAAGCACACCACCTGGACAGGAGTAAGTACTGCTACTTCACACACCTGGATTCTCACGAAGCCAGTGACCTGCAAGTGTGGCAGGAATCTGAGGTCCCTTCTCAGTCTTCCGCCGATTAACCAGGCCACCCCAAAGCTCTCTGGGTTCCTGTTTCCCTTCTTTAAAGATTAGCTATTATTATGGGGAATAATAGCTAATCTCGATCTTTGTTATGGGTTGAATTGCGCACCTCCAAAATTTATATGTTGAAGTCCTAAACCCCAGTATCTCAGAATATGACCTATTTGGACATAGAATCTTTACAGAGGTAATCGACCTAAAATGAGATTGTTAGGATGGAACCTAATCCAATACAGCTGGTGTCCTTAAAACAAGGGCAAATTTGAACACAGAGACACACAGAAGAAAGAAAATCTGGAGACACAGGGAGAAGACGGCCATCTGCAAGCCAAGGAGAGGGACCTGGAACAGATCTTTCCCTCAACAAACTCTGAAGGAACTGATCCTGACAACACCTGGGTTTTGGATTTCTAGTCTCCAGAATTGTGAGATAAGAAATTTCTGTTGTTTAAGCCACTCAATCTATGGTACTTTGTTATAGCAGTCCTCGAAAACTAATACAGTCTGTATGAAAGTGATGTCTACCTTGTGCATGTGTTCCTCCACCTTTATTGTCACTCCTATGATGCAAGTCACAGGTGTGTTATAGTGTACACAATCATCTGGGTCAATCCTGCTTCAGGCTAAGCCTGCTGTTGACAGGCAGCAGATTTCATAATTCTGCACGTTCTCCTAAGAAATCAACTTTGCATAAGAGCTCTTAGTTACTTATAGCAGAACAAAAGCAGCATTAGGACATCTCTGCTCTGTTATCTGATTTTGGACATACTGTACTAACAAGTCAACGGGTTTGAATTTCACCTCCTGTTTCTGCCCATCTGTCAAGTCGACACATTTCAAATGAACTGAACGAGTACTTACCAAGCTGCTCTAATCACAATAATAACCTCAATAACCTCAATAGTTACCACTTATTGAGACCTACTCTGGGCCAGGCACTGGGCTATGCACTTTGAGATATCACATAACTTAAAGCTCACCACAGGACTAGGAAATAGGTAGTTTTATCTTCATTTTATAGATGAGGATCTCATCTGTACCACCAAGATAGGCACTGTGCACCTTGCAAAACAAGGGACTGTAGTCTCCACTCATGGGGACTTAGAAATCCTGTTGCTGATGTAGTTTAAATATACAAAACAAGGAGAGAATCACATGGCTGGATGCATATAACAGGCTGTTAAACTGAATATAGATGAGCATCAACCCTAGAACATTATGAGCTCCTCAAAGTACAAAATATGTTATTACTTAAGCTTGTAGCCCTGTGGTTGTCACAGTTCTTGGCATTTAGAAGTTTATGGAAGTTTAGGGAGGGAGGGAGGGAAAAAGAAGTTGGTTCTCCAAAAAAAAAGTGCTACTGTTCTATCTTGGCTGCAAAGGAAAGTGGTAGAGTTTGGAGCTATCAGGGCAGAGATGAGAGTAGCACATCCAGAAGTAGGGGAAAATGCAAAGGACAGAGAAGAGCAGATAAAGTCTACATCCCGGAGAAACACATAGTGAAGGACACACGGCCTACAATCGGCCCTCCATGTCCATAGGTTCTGCATCCACGATTCCACCAACCTCAGATAGAAAGTATTCTGAAAAAAAATTAAAAATAACAATACAATAATAATACAAATAAAAACAATACAGTATAACAACTATTTACATAGCATTTCATTGTATTAGGTATTATAAGTAATCTAAAGATGTTTTAAAGTATAGAGGAGGATTGCATACTTTAGGTGCAAATACTACACCATTTTATATCAGGGACTTGAGCATTCTTGGATTCTGGTATCCACGGGGGTCCAGGGATCCAAGCCCCACAGATACTGCGAGACAACTGTGCTCAGTGTGCTGGAGGGGATGCATTCCTGATCCACAGTCAAGGGCTGTTCTGCAAAAGCCCTCGCTGGGATGGGCTCACAAAACACGTTTTGAAAGCACCTCTCCCATCGGAATCTCCAGGGCTAGTGGCATGAGAAGGCAAATGCACACAGATGCATCTCTCTGAGCCCATTCCAATGTGAGGTCCCTTTTTGTAGCATGCTTCAGCAGGTCTTAAAAACACTACATACCATACACCCAGGTCCTAACCTCTCCTGCTGATTAGGGAAAGAAAAGATCAATTTATCACATACACACATGTATGTGTACTTTTTTAGAGCAGATCTGACTTATTTGACCTGATGGATTGGAATGTCTGTGATTGGTGGGGAGGTAGGCTTGCTCATGAGCAAAAAAGGGATCTAAAAGGGCCAGGAGCTATAAAATCCTCAAGCCAGGTCATCTGTCTTTGACTGCACAGGAGCTGACTCCAGTGAACTGGAAGAACACCACCGCCCAAACTCTGCAAAAAGACATCATTCTCTCAAATGTTTTCAATGGGAATTCTAGGTGCCCATGGGCCATAACTTGATTAGCTCAGTGATAACACATAGAATAACTTACTAAATCCTCTCAGAAGAGGAAATTGACTTTTTTAAAGATAAAACCTTTGCCTCTGGGAGCCCCAGCAGAGTCCGACACTAACTCTTTCTAGGCAACAAGATTCAGCCTATTTGTCATGGGCTGAATCACATTTCTAAACTCCTGAGAATCACTCCTTCCTTCCTCTGTGACAGGGACAGAGAGTGAGACATTAGATAAAGTTATCTGGACTTATTTATGTAAAAAGTCTAGAAAATCATCACCCACCCACCTTTGGCCAATGAATAAAGTCTACAGGCAAAGTGGAATAAGATAATTTGCAGCCCTAGACAGGTTTGGTGCTGATTTTTGGGTATGCCTGCCCAGCTCCACTTCCCAGCCTGCAATGCCACTTTTCCCACAGAATACACAAGCTTTCTTTCCCATTAAGCAAAGATAAAAGCACAAAGATTATTAATCACAAGAAATTCCCAGGGAACACACTAATGTCAGAGCTACACACACAAGGCTTGTTGGCAGAGCCTGTAATCTTGCTCCAGGTGCTCTGAGCTGCCATGTGCCCTGAAGGCACAGTCGCTTTCTGGGCCGTGTAATAGAATCTGCTGATCCAAAAGTCCCTGTACTATCCTCAGGGATTGTCTGGACACCCACTGGGTATTTTATTCTCAACTCTTGACTTCAAAAGTGGCTCCACGTCACCTGTCCCAGCCAAGACACATGAGATACATCACCTCCTTCCCAGTCCATGTACTTCTCAGACCCACAGAGACTAAGTTCCTTCCCCTTGCCCTGCAGAGTTCACAGTGACAGATCCCCAAAAAGTATACAACTAGAGTTCCAAGTTGTTGGGGGTGATTCTAAATGATAGTTGGGCTGGCCTAATAATGTTCTTTGCCTGAGCCTGAATTTGCTAAGGAAGATATTTTCAGCAACCAGGTATCCACTTAGCTGAGGGAAGAAGCCATGACAGGCAAGGCAACCACCTGGTTGAGGCAAACAGTCTGCCAGGCATGGGCCTGCTGGGATAAGTGGTATGTGACAATCCTTTGGAATACCAAAGGATTCAGCTGTTCACCCATGTAATACTGGGCAGTCCCCTGAAGAGCTGGAGGAACAGAGTGACACCACCACGGAGCCAACAAATAGCTGCTAAATGCATGAATGACCCTTCCACTTAAGCAGGCCAGTAATCCATGCTTTCCTGATAATTATTCTATTTTTTAAAATACTGCCCCATTTTATGCAAAATTTAGCTGAAAGTATCAAGTGGTTACTGGAGTAAGCCCTACAACGTGAAGCTTATACTGCAGTAATGGAAGATTTAGTGTGGTCGCTAAGGTCTAGTTTACCTTATCTCTAAGTGCTGCAGATTGACCCCCACATCCCCCCTCGCACTGCAAGTCAAACCCCACCCTACCACCGCCATGCACACCAAACCACCCCTACTTCTGGCACATCTTGAAACAGAACAGGTGTGATGGCTTTGTAATGTGCCCACTTGGTTAAGCTGAATTATATTTCCCAGAATTCCTTTTCTTTGTATGTTTCCTTTTAGGAAGAGCTACAGGGAAGATTCTCAGGAGAGTTAGAAGGCAGAAGGGAGGCAACAGCAGCTGTTCTGGAGCACATAGCTGTTGCTGATCTGCTGACTCACCTCTTTGGTGTGAAGCAGCAGCTGGGCTTCCAATTGCTCTCCTCTCCTCCTGGATACTCTCATCAGCAAGGTCAGAGACAACAAGAACACACATAGTGTTCAGTGTGTCCTTAAGGGGTTCCAGCCTGCATGTGATCTTCCCTTTCTGACTACCTACCTGGGGACTTCAAGCTCTAGCATTAGGCCGACAGCCTTGTAGAGACTACTTAGGCAGCATCCATAATTGCATAAGCCAATTCCCTATAAAAAATAAATTATATATTTATTCTGATACTTTAAGTAAACCCTGTCTGATACAAGTAAGGGATTTTAGAGCAAAAATCCCCTAAAGAAGGGATAGGTAGAGAGGATTACCTAAGGTATAGAAAGCACCTAGCACAGATTATGACATATAGTAAGAGCTCAGTAAACATTTTAAATGGCCAATTTTAAATGGCCAGGGTGTTTGTGAAGATGAAAATAATGTTTGTAAAAATCTTTTGAGAACTATGAAATACTATTCAAATGCTTATTTTTAGCATTACTACACTTAGTGATAGTACTTGTACTATGAGTAATGCTGATAATTAAAGACTGTTGATGTGTTTGAGGAGAAAATGTCTAAGTCTTTCAGATGAGTAACACTGCCTTTGGAATACCTACTTCTGTACCAAATAGCACCTACGTCAACCCCACCAGAGTGCTCTCCTCTGCCTGTGCTGGTTGATCAGAACTCCTTCCCCTGAAGGCTCATCCATGTTCCCAGGCCAGTCTCAGCACAGGCAGGGTTTGCATAAATTACCCCCCTCCTATTCTCCCACCCAGCAGGAATTTAAATCAAATTATATTTCCAGAACTGGGACCCAGTGGCCAGATCCCACTGTTGGGGTCCTACCTTATGAGCCAAATAATCCTGTGTCCAAACATACTCGATATTTAGTGTCCTCAAAGAGTTACAGAACCAGCACATACTTTTCCTTCCCTCCACCTTGGATGAATCCTCCCGCTTCCATTCCTTCTGTTTGGTTCTTTGCCCACCACCCTTTTCCCTCCAGATACAGCTAATTGGCTGGGCTGCTAGTACCATCCTCCCCACCCCACCAGACCTGATGTTTTGCTGCCTTCTTAGGGTGGATCTCCTGGAATGGCTGCTATTTCCCACCAAGCTCCAGAGAATGTCACTCTTTCCTGTGCAGCCACCGATGGAATGGCCTAGAACAGACTACTTCTAGAATTAAGAATGAGACGGCTCTGCCCCTTTAGAATTGTGGCCAGGTTAGGCGAGGCGTGGTGGCTCAAGCCTATAATCCCAGCACTTTAGGGGGATGAGATGGGAGGATCACTTGAGGCCCAGGAGTTCAAGACCAGCCTGGACAACATAACAAGACCCTGTCTCTACACGAAATTTTTTTAATTAGCTGGGCGTCGTGGCAAGTACCTGTATACCCAGATACTCAGCAGGCTGAGGCAGGAGGAGCATTTGAGCTCAGGAGTTGGAGGATGCAGTGAGCTATGATGATGCCATCGTACTCCAGCCTGGGTAACAGAGTGAGACCCCATTTCTAAAAAAAAAAAGAGAGAGAAAAGCAGCCAGGTTAGTCCTCCCTTGTTAACTCCTCCCCATGGCTCCAACTAGCAGACAGATCCCTAATGCCTTCGAGCCCAAGTTTATCTTAGTTGCCTTAGTTCTAGTCTCACATCATAGAAAGACCCCTGAGATAGCCCCACGGGGGCATCTGTGCTTCAAGAAAAACACTCAGTAATTGGATCTTAATTCAAACAAACCAACCGCAAAGGACACCTTTAAAATAATCAGGCACATTTTACTACAGGCAGTATATTAGATGAAATGCAGGGAGCTACCGTTAATGGTTTTGGGTGTGATCATTGCTGTTTACTGGTGAAATGGTGTGGGATTTACTTTAAAATAGTCCAGAAAAATAAGTGGGAGAAAAGACATAAAACAAGATGGGCAAGATGATGAGGATCACTGGATCTGGGTCGGGATACACAGAGATCCATAAAACTGTCCTTTATACGTTTTGTATCTTTGAAGGTTTCCATAATAAAAGTTTTATTCTTTTTTTCATTTGTGAGAAACATACAGAGACTTTCTACCTACAGAATTTCTATCCTCTCACTGCTACTAAGGATCCCAACTCCAGTCAGGAAATGAGACCACAACACAGACAGAGAAAATCTGAGCTTTCTCCACCGAAAGAAAGACGGACCCAGGAGCGAATGAACACAGAACCCTGAGGTTCTCTTTCAAAGCTTCTCTCCCGGATCCTAAAAGCTGCCATTCATTGACCAACTTTTAGTGGCTACTTCCAGGACTATCAGACCCTAAGTGGAAGTAAGGGATAGAAATAAGAATGCATGAAGCTGTTCGGAATTATTCTTTACAAATTTACTTTGTTATATCTTGAAATATAGGTGTAATATAGTAAATGTATTTAAAGTGAAAGAGTAGTTAGTGTTAGAGGAAGCAATAAAACATGCTATCAAGTTCAAATCGTACTCAAATGTTAATAAACATATAGGCAACAAAAACTACTGCCCACATTAGGTTTGACTATTAATATGAAATATAACCGCCATCTGCACTGCCAGACAGGACATTTTTCACTCTTGCAGATTATATTGTTACCCAATAAAAATGCTAGTGTATTTTGAGCCCTAATGGAGTTCTCAAGGCGTCTAAGCCAAAGTTAAGATTCCCAAGGGGAAAGCAATCCTGCAATATCTCACATCACCTTTTTTTTAGTCGATAACAAACTTCAACTTTCCTGTACTGTGCAGAAGACCCACCCTGTGCAATGGATTGTGCATGTGTGTACAGATCTTCATCTCTCTTGCTGTGAGATGACAGACCCCTCAAGATGCCATCAGGCCCTCTTGCTCAATGGTCACAGAGTCATTCAATCAACAAATATGTATTGAGTTGCTACAATGTTTCAGGCACTCCCAGAGGCGAAGGCTTCAAGGAAACGGTCTTATTCAGTGATGCAGTGATGACAGTAACATTTGAAGAGCTTTTTTAAAATGCAGTTTACAAAGTACAAAGAATGGAACTCTTACAGTCTTGAGCAAGGCTCTGAATCTGCGTCCTCATTTGAAAAGGAAGGACAATACCATCATCTAGCTGAACAGCTGCGGTTTGATTTTTTGTTTTGTTTTAATTCAAAAAATATTTGTTGAGTAACCACTTCGTGCCAGGCATTGTATTTCTATGGATGTCACAGTTGCTATAATGATCCAATGAACTGTGACAGCCCCTAGCACCCAGCTTGGCAGAGTGGAAGCTCCCTAAACCCCCATTCCCTTCCCATTCACTTATTTCATTGGATCTATCTCAGGACCTCCTCTGAGCCCACTTTCCCAGCCTGCCTCTTCCACGGTGATTCAGTCTCCCTGCTGCCTCGGGCCTCACAGCACAGGTCGGTGTGAAAAGCTCCCAACATCAGCACAGCACTCTGCTGGGCAGGGCTCGCCCCCTCTCAGCCCAGCCCTGCCAGCATGACCCAGACGGGGTGGGGTGCTGGGCCAGGACTTGGAGACAGGAGGAACAAGGCAGGTCTGTTGCATTGAATTAGATAGATGAAAACTTCTAACTGCTTCAGATGCTGCTGAATTCTTGGGAACCACTGGAATATGCAATACTTTGTGTTTTCTCAGAACGAGCAAGCAGGGCCGACCCACAAAGAAGCCTCCCTCAGATGCTGCCTGGGGGGCTGGGCAGGCTCTGAATGGCCAGGCGGGCTTTCCCACTGGAAACCAGGCTTTGCAATCCTCAGCCATTAGGAACACCGATCCCTTTTTCCCTGTCACATTGTCTCCATGTTCACTTCTGACCAAGAACCCCATTAATTTTCTGTGATGTACATTCCAAATGACATCACTTCGGTTCTTTGAAATTCAAAGTGCTGGATTAATGAACCACAAACTTCAAGCAAATTGGCTGCACAATCCATCACATTTGACCACAGTTTTGCCACTACCTCGAATTCCAAAGAAGGGCAGGAATTTCCCAGGCTGCTTTTGAAAATGAACACAGAAGCCTGAAACAGCAGCGCACACTGTGTTCATCCTCTCTACAAATGTTATGTGTCTTCTGTGTGCTAGAAATTAAATGGTCTCATTCTCTACCTGATGTTTTATTGATATAAATTTAACCTGTTCAAATGTTGTATTAAATTCCAGTCTTTTCCAGAATAATGTACATTTAATTCCTCACTCCACCAATCCATTCAAAATATCCCTCTTGGCAGCCTTTCAGAAGAGGTGTATGAATTGCAAACTCTTAGATTTTGTTGAAGTATTAAGAACACTACTTACCCACATATTCAACTGAGGCCCTTTTATTCCATTCCATTTCCCCAAACTCCTTTATATAATGTCAGAGCCACAGAAACCAGGAGCAATGACTGGGCACAGCCATTCACCTCTCCCTCCGCGGTGAAAATGGCATTAGCATTCATGAATGAAAAAGTATATATCAAACTAATTACCTCCTTTTTTACCAAAGTAAAAGACAATCTAACACCATTCTTTTGAACATAATGCCATTTATTTCACATAAAAGGGTTTTTGTGTGCTCAAAAAAGATGGTATTTAATATATGTGAATCAAAACCCAGATTAGCTAATTAACTGACGTCTGAGAATGAAATGAAGCATCAATATGCTGTGAAAATTGTCAAAAGCACAGAAGAAATGTCATGCCAGGTGAGACTAGCCCATAGGATCCAGAATTTTCTCTGCCAGTGAAACAAAGGATGCTCTTTTTTTTTTTCAAAATCACAATAGAATAAAACTTTGGCCAGCTGAAGTCATCAGAAAATGAATCATTGCTGGATAGCTAAGTTTTCCAGATAGCTCAAGGTAACTTCTTTAAATTGCAAAAGTTTTTTCTTTGTCTTGAACATTTCCGTGCCCTCTTATATACAGTGCATTCAACATTGTGTGCTCATTCAGAGTCATAACTATGAACACCAAAAATTATTTACTTAAGGACACGATGAATTGTGGCAGGTTATTTTGTCCCTTCACTAAATTGCCCCAAAATGTTGTGCTGTATGTAACTGACAGTGACATCTGGCTTGAGTTCTCTATTTCTTGACTCTCAGGTAGACTCCAGAAGGCTGAGTTTCAGAAAAGTAACATGATGCTGGGGTGGACCACCAAGGTGTCATCTTTAATCATGAAGGATTTACCTCCCCCAAACCCCCAATCCTCGGCAAGAATTGGTTAAGACATTCATTATGTAGAATTTATCCAATCTAAGAGCTCCAACCATGTTCTTTTATTGCGGGAACAGGCAAATGTGGAGGTTATTTCTTTAACAGTCACAGTCAACCATAGGGTGTAGTAGGGAAATCCAGTCCTAACTGATCTAGTCCTGAGTTACAGAGGAGGAAGGACAAAAAGGTAGATTCTTGAGAAGAGCTTGCTGGCTGTGGCAGTCAAGTGCCTCACAGGAAACTCTGGAAAACCATAGAAAAAGTCCAGGCTGACAGAGGGAATAGGAAATATCAATATCACTGAAGGGTTACCAGATAATACTTTAAGATAAATCAATCCATTAACTCAACTACTACAGTTAACATCTCTGCTTTCTAGTTTGTAAAATTTTTTGGAGCACCAACTTCCAAATGTTTATACCTATACTTCAATGTATATAAATTTGCTAAAAACTTGAAGCCACTTACAATGATTACAAACTTTTAATTTTTCCCATTTCATGTATAAATCTTTCCAAAATGTACTATGTAGTTTCTTGCCTACTTAACCAGGAGATGCAGGGTCTCAATTCCTCTTCCCTCAATGTCACAGGCATGGCTATGCACACCCAGTACTTGATCACAGAGCAATAAGTCAACATGCCTTGAGATTTCTCCCCAACCTGGGTGACCTTAGGAATAGATCCTAATGTTTCTTTATCTGCAAAATACAGAACATAATAGTACCTACCTCATCAGGTTGCTGTGATAATGAAATAAGATAATGTATATAAATAGACAAGCATAATATACTCACTAAAAGGAAAAGGAAGCTTTTTGGATTTATCCTGGATTCTGTGCCTTCTCTATTTCTTGCTTTTGCTTCTCAATTTTCTACTATTTTCTGCCTGATCACCTAGCTGTCATCCACGTTTTTTCATGTTTTCAGACTCCTATTCCTTCTAATTTTGTTTCAGATTTTCTGCAGGTTGTCAAAATGAAATGAAGCTTCTTAGACTTATGTGTAAAATAAGACAAAATAGTTCCTGAATTGGGGTCTCCTCTCTGGCCTAAAAATCCCTCATGAGAGGTTTTGTGACAGTTATTGGTACACAGTGGTTTTCTCTCATTACTCAGCAGTAGTGATTTCCAAGAGGCCGACCTTGGATATGTGGTACACAGCTGTGTCTCATGTCATTATCTCAAAATCATTCCTCATGTTATTAGTTTTATCCAAGAATTAGGACCTGGAATAAATGGATATTTATGAAACATAGAACTTTTTTCAAAGTGTTGTAGGTTAAAGAAAGTACATAATTTCATCTATGAAGATTTTTTTTAAAGTATCTGAATCTAATCGAGCCTCTAGCCCTAACTCTCTTTGTATAGAGGGAAGGAGAAACTGTAGTAGATTTAAAAAGATGTAAGAGATAGATCAACCAAATGCAATGTGGTGGCCATGTTTGAAACCTAATTTAAAGAATCTAACCAAAAGGACACCACTTGGAGATAATCGTGAACATTCAACATGGAAGAGGTATTCTATGATATTAAGAAATGATGGTTAGTTGTGTTGTGATGGTGATGTGTGGGGTTTTTTTAAATCTTTATTGGAGGTTCATACAGATGTATTCACAGGTGAATGATACGATGTTTGGAATTTCCTTTACAGTACTCCAGCCAAATAAATGTTGGGGGTGGGGGGGGTGGAGGTATGAGAGACTGTGTTAAGGGAAATAGATTTAAAAAAAAAAGTAGCAGAATTTCTATAAGTGTTGAAGGTGGAGAAGGGTACCTAGGGTTTATTATACTATTCTCTTTACCTTTTGTAAGTTTGACATTTTTCCAAATGAGTCTTCAAATTTATAGGCTGATTCATTTTCGAAACATCATCTTGGCTAACACATTAAAGCACCATTCTCCCCGGGATGGAAGGCTAACTGAAATCTCAATCAATCCAGTCAGCCATCAGTACTTATTGAGCACCTACTGTGCACCCAGCCAGGCAGTTCTGAGAAGTTGAGCTCATTAGCAACCATTCCTAACACAGCCTTTGACACTTGTATGCATTTATTTCCATTTAATCAATTTTGCAAAACCATGGCCACAATGAGATTCTCATTTGAGGTTAGCACACTTGGAAAGACAATTCAATGTGTCATTTTTACCTTGCACCTGATCTCAAGCATTTTTAATTAATATATAGCAACATATAAATGTGGCATCAATTATTATTAACAAAGTGAATGGAAATTGATACAGTGAAACAGCTCACCTCGCTCAGTCTTCTTTGGCCTTGTTCCTCTGCTCTTTTTTGTTAAGCGCTGCTAAGGCTATTTCTGGAATCCTTCATTACTTCCAAATAAAGAATCTTGGTTCTTTAATAGTTCGGCTCTAGCAAAAACAGTGTGTACCTGGAAATCAAGAGATAGGAGTTTGTGCCCCAGACTCTGCCAGCAATGAGATGTATGACTTGGGAGAGTCAGTTGCTTCCCTGCTCTGTGTCGTGGTTTCCAGATGTAGGAAATAGGGCTAACTGTACCTATCGCACATTATATAGGGGTTATACAAAATTATACCTGCCCCCATACTATAGGAACCAGGGAAAAATACACAAGATGTGTGGGAAATAAAGTTTAATAATTTGAGAGGCAGGAAATGAATAAGTTCAAGACATTCATGTCCTGAGTTCAAGCCTTCCTTGTCTTCATGAAGCAAAACTATGTCCTGACAGAAATTCTTGCTGGACCACCCTCACAGCCATTTGGAAGCTGGAGATCTTTCCATTTGCCCTTGGACTCTGAAGTGTGGGTACAGTGGCAGGATGCCCCAGAGGCCCCTAGAGTGATGTATGGATGGTCTTACCTCCAGTTAACCCCAGATGGCTAAACAGTACGACAGTATTTCTCAACCACATTCTTTAACTCATCTGCTGCACTGTAACTGCAGGTGTGCAGGAGACTGTCTCACTTAGCAGGGCATATCAGAATCTTCAGGGGTGGCATTTTTATGAGTTCCCCTTGACAGCATCTCTCTAGGACTCCTTTGCTGTGTAATACTAATACAACTACTGCAAAATATTGGAATGAGATCTGCCTTCACAGCCCTCACCAACTATATGACAGTAGTGTGTTCAAGCAACAAGCTTGAATGGTCACCCCATGACCATTCTCCATGAACAAGGAAAATGCAATGATCCAGAAAAGGAAAGCAAAAAAGAAAGAAAGAAAATGAATGTCATATCTAACACAGTCAATGTGGCATGTAGGAGAACTGGGAGGTTGTTAAGGACAAAGGTGGATGGTGGCCCTCCCTGCAGCACTGAGCTAATGAAATGGCCAGCAACCATCTCTAAAGACCTTCCCTGGAAAACTCAAGCCCTAACAGAACAGTAGGTGAGCAAGTGGCCTCAGATTTTCCAGTGCATGGGTCTGGAATTACAGTCAATGCCTTAGAGCTCACATTTGTCGGTGACCCCTGTCTTGAGTAGAGCTCCAGTTTGCCCACCACAGGGCTTCCCATTGCCCTAGCAACACCCCACCACCCCCACCAGCCCTTACTCAGCCCCCCAGATACTCTGTGCCTCCCTTCCCAGCATGCCTGACAGAGTGAGACCATTCTTTCCCACCTACATGACTCTGAATTTCCATTATTTCTAATAAACAGGAGCAAATCTTCACCCCCTCCACCTGCCCCTTGCCGTCATCATTCTGAATTAGATTTAGAAAACCACAAAGCTGGAGGATCCTCTAAGAGACCAAATGGTCCATTAGTGCCCCTTGGTTCTGGTCTGCTCAGATCCTGGGCAAAGATTTCCCCACTCCCACCTCAAATGTGACTGATTCCATTTGTTAGTAACTCCAAATGTTTCTGTTTAGCTTCTCTCCCTGTCCCTGGATTTTGGGTACACACTGAGCAGGGTTGAAAATACCTCAGTGACAGCTGCAATCTGGGCATTTGGAGAACTCTAGGTTCCACTTTGCAAGATGGGATGGCGGACGGGCCCTGAAAATAGAGCCCATCTGATGACCTGGAATGAAATGCCAATGGCAGCTGACACTTCCCCATCCCACTTGCACGGCACACTCCCAGCTCCCGGGTGGAGCAGAACAGAACTGTGCAGAGACCCAGATCCGAACTGGAGGCAGCCTCCTGTGCTGACAAGCCTGGGGTCGACTTCTGCCCAGACACTCAAATGCGCTTCACATTGGGGGAGACACACAGTGAGATATTGATCCTCAGACAGATGGCCAATAGGAGGCTTATCTGATGCAAAATACGTGTGGAGCACAGACAAGGGCTGCAGAATGCAGATCCAGAGCCTCCCCCAACACTCTAGCTCATACACCTGACCGCTCACCTGTGCACCCCTCACTTTAGGGTGAGAGCCCACGGCTGGCAGCATTAATTACAGAGGGAGCGGGAAGGCTGCTTCTGCTGTGGCCTCTTCCCTGTCCCTTTCCTGCACCAGGAGGAGCTTGGAGAATGCTTTCTTCCTGCATCAGTCCCAAAATAGATACTCTCTATACAAATGTTATAGTTTTTACCATGGCAGAATGCTAAATAGAACTTTTTCCTTTTACATGTGTTTTTGAAGTTTTTCTCCAAAGACAAAAGCCCATGGGAAAGATTTCCCCACAGTGTGCTCTGGAGAGCTGAGGACAGGGAGGGAAAGTGCCCGTTGTTGAATCCTCACACAGCCACAGCAAATAAACACTCAGACAACAACGCTGCAAAGTCAGCTCCCCTCAGGCTTCACTGAGGACAGCTTCTCCACTCCTGAGCCTCGGAATGGCCATTCCCAAATTCACCAGGAGTTGGAAAAATGCAGGAGTCACTTGGCCAGGAGGTAGAGAGAGCTTGGGCTGACTTAGTGCAGGCAGCCAGATCCCAGATCTCAGGACTCCATGGGGTTCAGAGAATGTCTGACAGGATGAAGTGTCTGTGTCGTGACAGGCACAGAGGTGTGGCCCGGGAAGAACAATTTTACAAAGCTTTTGGTGATGCCTAGGAAAAATGCTATAGTATCATCCAATTAGTAATAACATTGAATTGCTCCAAAAATACTATCATGCAAGCATTTTTGTCTGGGTGCTGTGGTGAAGACAAAGAAATAGAAGTAGAATCCACCACATTGCTGGCCAAGAAAATGGACCCATGACTAGGTAAAACCTGAATGTCAAACCATGCAGTCCTGTAAAGTCACTGGGAGGTCAGATTGGACCAGATTAGAGAAAGTACATGAAGAAGGGGAAGCTTCCAAGATAACATTTATTTATTTGCTACTACGTGCCAGGCCATACCTCCTCACAAGCCTTTGAGAAAGGTACTATGATGATCTCCATGTTACAAATGAGTAAAAGACACTTAGAAATGTTAAGTAAGTCATCAAAGGTCGGCTAGGCCATGATGAAATTCACTATCACCCAGGCCTATCTGATGCTAATGCCTGTTTTCCTAACCACTATTTTATTATTACTGGGCCCCCCATAATGTCAGCCATCCTGCAAGAGACACAGAGAGAGTGAGGGGCAGAAGGGAACAAAGGGTGGGCTATAGCAAGAAGTAAAGCTTGGGGGTGGAGGGAGAGACACACAAAGATGCTGCCCTGTCTTTAATCAAAAGCAAGAGTTTCCTTCTTCACTAAAATGATTTTCATTTTTTCCCTTGTGCTTGTCTACATGTTCAAAATTTCTCTGATGAACACGTACTAACACAAATAGCAATCAATACTGTATTAAAATGATAGGTGGGGCAGATTTGGAGAACATTTAAGCAGAAGAATCATAGTTCTTCACTTTCTGATGGGTGTATCACTTCATATTACTGAGGAGGAAGTTAAGGCATCAAAATAGTGAGCAACTCACACCATGAGAATAAGGCAAAAGTGGGTAAGAAACCGGGTCTGTGCCCACGTCTGCACCATGCCATCCTCCACTGAATTTTTCCAACAAGGGAAGCGTCAGGATGCAAGTGACAGCTTAGGAAGATTAACAGAGGGCCAGGCAGAGGGCAAAAAGGAGTTGGGAGAGGATGCCAGGAGATAGACGCCTGCAAGGAAGGTGTGGCCACAGCCAGGCTCCAGACGCGGCCTTGACCAGGAGGCTTAGTAGAAAGGAGCAGCAAAGAGAAAATGTTAGACCATACTGAAAGACAGCAGGATAGAACCTGAAGACTAGGCATGTTGAGAGCAGGAAAGAGTTAAGGGATGAGAGGTTTGTGTTCTGGAAGAGAGGCACAGTGGTGTAGGGCTGTTGGCCTCCCTGACAGGTCTGTGGCCCAGATGATGAGCTCGGCAATCCTGACTGCCAGGAGAAGACCCTGCTCCTCGCCACCTCCTCCTCTGCCTCCATGGACACAGATCAGGATGCTAAACTGGCGGTTCTCAGCCTTCTTCTCTTTAGCACTGTCCCTGACATTCATTATATGCACGCACAATGCACTGCTCAAATTTTATTGAAACCCATAAAATTTTTTGGTGAAAGTAAAATGCTTTACAATGTTTAATTGTTGCAGCTATTAATGGAAAGTTTTCACATGGGAAGTGGCATGTGTAAGATGGTCCCTGTCATTCCCCGTGTGCTATCTGTAACCCTGGCTTTTTCTCCTACTCAAAAAAAGCACATCAGAACACAAGTGAATATGTTTTCTTACAGAAATCATCCTGAATCTAATTTATTGCAAAATTCACAAGCATTGAGTCTTTTGACTGTTGTTATAAGGAATTACTTGGGAGCCCCACTCTACAACGTCAGGGCACCATGTCTCTGGGCCGCCAGCCAGACCCGTGCCTTTGGTGATCCTCCACGCCCTAGCCAGGCTCTGATCTCCTGGCCACGAGCTGACAGGTGCCTCCCCTGGACCCCACCCTGACCTCCCTGACTCCCCACCTGCTGAGAGACAGCTCCCTGACACGGTCCTCCCCGTCCCGGCCCCAGCATTCGGGGCTGCAGGAATCTGCCTTCCTGGTCAGAGTCTCCAGCTCTCTGCAACCCACTCACTGGACCTACCTGGTCCCCAACGGCTCCACACATTCCTCCTTGGACAGGGATCGTACAGCGGAACGTGTCTACGATGAGTCATGCGGATTATTCAAAATCATTGATAAAATGATAAGAAGAGAGTGTGAACGGTGAAGGAAAGACAACAGGACAGAGAAGCTAAAAAATGACTCTGGGGAGTGAAGGTTAGAGCAGTGAAACACCAGTACCTACAGAAGAATTAATACAAAGACTGTAGCCTCCTTGTCCTTTTGCCTTCTCAAAGGTCATCCCCTGCTATAGTTTGGATGTTTGGCCCCTCTAAATCTCATTTTAAAATTTGATCCCCAGTATTGGAGGTGGGGCCTAGTGAGAAGTGCTTGGGTGCTTGGGGGGGTACCCCATGAACAGCTCGGTGCCGTCCTCATGGTAAAGAACAAGTTCTCGCTCTACGAGTTCCCGAGAGAGCTGGCTCTTACAAAGAGCCTGGCACCTCCCCCGCAACTTGCTTCCTCTCTCACCATGTGATCTCCGCATGCCGGCTCCCCTTCGCCTCCCACCATGAGTGGAAGCAGCCTGAGGCCCTCACCAGAAGCAGACACTGGTTCCATGTTTCTTGTACAGCCCACAGAACCATGAGCCAAAAAAACCTCTTTTCTTTACAAATTACCCAGACTCAGATATTCTTTTATAGCAACACAGATAGACTAAGACATTCCCACTTATTTCACTCATGCCCCCCCATAACAACTTCTCATGTGGATCCCAGTCCGCCATGTTGTTCTGTTCCAGATAGTTCTACTCTCGCTTCACTTCCCTGACAGAGTGACTGGATGAACAATGCACAGCTCAATTCCCTTTGTCCAAACACAACTAATCTGCTCCCAAAGGCTGTCCCCTAACCAACAGGCCAGCAGCCCCACCACGCTGCTCCTGTCTGACAGACCCAGTCTCTTTTAGAAGCACCACAGAAGAAAATGGGATGCCAAGTAAAAGAATTCTGTTTCCAGGAAAATTGTGACTTTGAGGCTTGGAATTTGATAACCTTCAAGTAGAGATATTCCACAAAGTAGTTAGAAATAACATAACCAGAAGGAATTTAAGAGATCCCTGCCATTATTAATATTATATTTATTAATATTTTATTCTTATAGGAAGATAAACCTGGTATAAATTTATCAAAACTTTACAAGACCTTTTGATGTAATGACCATATTTTCCCAATTTAACTGACCAGCATGAATATACTTCTGGGAAAAAGAGGACAGAATATTTTAATTCAGGAAGGGTCATGGGGGAAAAAAAAGTATATGGCTACTTTACCTGTTGTCTGAGCACATTTTCCCAACCATTACACAGGGAGAAATTCCCTGGCATAATCATTATTTTCACGTCCCTCAACTGTTGAATTAACACTTCAGATTTCCACCTTCCATAGTCTTTAAAGGAGGAAGATATGTGTACTTGCCCCGTAGATTATATAATTTGTACTTGACATCAGTCTTGCTCTCTTTTCTTGTATCGATTTTTATGTCTAAGCAGATTTTCCAGACACTTTTTAAGTTGATTCTGATTTATGGGCCTCAGGCCATGAAGTCTGATGACTGAGGTGAATGAGGGACCCGATCAGATGAGGAAAAAGGGCAGATTAGAAAACTTCTCAGTTGTCTTCTGCCTAATCTGCATAAGTCCACTTGAAAAGAAAATGAACATTTGGCTGACCTAGGAAACAAGCTCATATAAAAATGAAAACATTTTTTAATGAGGGAAAAGTTATCTCTTGCCAAGTGCCCCCCCCAAATCCAACAACTGAAGATGTTTGCTTAATTGTGACACAAATGCAAATGAATTCAAAGGGAAACGGGCTCTTTACTGGACCTTAGAAATAAAATCATTCTTGTCATTTTACAGATGCATAAAGTGGGGTTGGAGAGGGAAGTCCTCTTACCCAAGGACAAGATGCTTGTGTGAGTCAGGGATTATGCAACATCCTCCCAGCCACGCTTGTTTGGCACCAACCCCACACACATACTCCCCATGACCTGTGACATAACTTGTTCATCTTTCATTTACTCAATGTTTACTAAGCACCTATTATGCACCTAGTAACCATGATGTGATTGCTACTGAGAAAGTAAAACAAATGGGGGACAGAAACACAAAAACACCAGCTCTGTGAGGACGGTGGATTTGAGCCCAGATGACCATGGCAGGGAACCCAGCTGGAAGGCTGTTGCAGTGACCTCTGAGGGCAGTGACAAGGACCCGACAACTGAGCTGATACTTACAAGGGAGAAGAGGAGATAGATTCCAGAAACATTTAGCAGGTAAAATCAGAATAATTTCTGATTGATTGGATGCATGAGATGATGCAAAGGGGAGTTCTGAACGCCTCCCAGATTCTTTTGTCTTGAGTGACCAGTAATCAAATAAAAAATAGGATATAGTGAGGAAAATATGCAAGTTATCCAGAATGCAAGTGAGAAACATAAAAGAGAGCCACACACAAATGCCCTGAGAGGGAAAAGGAAGGAGAGATTCTCTCCAGCTAGAGAAACGGGGAACACTTCCTTCACAGAAGTAATATCTGAACTGAGCCCTGAAAAACGAGTAGAATTTGAAGAGGCAGGAATGGGAAGGCAAAGCATTCTGGGTAAAGGGGTACTGTGAGCAAAGCAAGAGGAGGAGTGTTTGGGGGATGGAGAGTTGCCCCACGGGGCTAAAACAGAGGGTGGGGAGGGAATGGACTGTGGGAGGCATGGCTGAAAACGTAGCCCACTTCCCATGTCGGGCCTCGAATGCTGAAAGCAAGGGTTTGGATTTCCTCCCAGGGAGAGAGTGAGGCTTTTGAGCAGAATAGTGACGAGATCAAAGCAGAGCTTTACAAGACATTTCCCCAATTTTTTTCAGAGTTAGTGAGGCTTATATCATCTTCCTGAGCCTAATTCTACTGCTTTGGAGACTTGAAAATGAATAAAAATGAAACTAAACAAAATTCCTTCTACTTTCCTCTGGTTGGCATCTCTCCAAGAAGGGCAGATGGGAAGAGGTGGGCATGGATAATGCTTCCCCTTTTATACAGCACAGTGATCAAGCTGCCCCACAGAGCTTCAGAGGTGGGTCTCAGACCAGCTGATGGACACCAAGGATTGCTTAATGACCAGAGAAAATGTCCATCCCTAGCGGAAAGGGAGAGGTTTCCGGAGGAGCTGGGTGAGAAGCCGGCCTTCTGGAGTTCTGTTGCAGAGGAGACCTGAGGAGCAGAGAGGGCATGAGCCTGAGAGATGAACCGCCTTGCTCCTGGCAGACCTGGCGCCCTCTCAGAAAGGATCTGGCCAACAGACAGGCACCCGCGGGGCCCGAGCAGACTTCCTCCACTGTCCACAGCAACCTCACGGCGCTGAAATGGACCCAACTAGTTGGCACCGGGGTTGTGCAAGTGAGACACAGGATTATAAAGGAAAGAAATGAAGGATAGGGAACGAGAAAAGCCCAGGACTCCCGCAGGACCAAATGAAATAAGTGCTGCAGAAACAAACCCTGGAGCCAGCAGCCCGTGGTGTCCTGACATAGGCTGCACCTGCTAATCCAAAGTCTGGCATCCTTAAGGTCACAGGCCAAACGGAATTTATCCACTTATACTTTGGTCTCTCTTCTTGATCTCAGACTCCCTGAAGACAAGGACCACCGGGACTTATCTCTGGACTCTGTCTAGGTGTCAGAACCTAGCACAGGGACTGTTACATAATAGACTAGAAAACAGACAGCCTGGCTGATTCAGACAGGGAGCAGGAGGGAGCTGGGCAGGAGGGTGAGAGCCTCAAACAAGCTGTGCCAACAGATTAACGTCTGCCAGTATTGGGTAACTTTAATGAATTGTGTCTATATAAACTACTCTACTCTAAATCTAATTATATCTATGTGCACATGGGTATGATGTGTATATATACACACATATATACACAATTATATATTATATACATACACACATATATAAACAATTTCCTTCTGTTCGCTCATTAGGGATTTGTAGTTACAAAAAAGTACTTTTGGGATTTGACAAAATGATTAAATTATGCCATTTGTTACTCTTATTTTTTTTTATCCAAACTTCAATTGCTGTTTTGGAGTGATTTGTTTATTAAGCTTTATAATTTTTAATAGGAATATATGCTAAGAACCCTGGAGTGGAGATGTGGGGGATTGGCACCACCCCACTACATTCTCTCCTTGTATTCTGGGAACTGTGACCCAATTTATTTTTGTGAAAATCAGCTTGCCCTAATTTGCCTGGTAAAACTGTAAACCAGAGTGACAAGCCCTCCCCTAGCTGAGGGGTTAGGCACATCACTAAGGCCAAATAAATTAAACTAACTCTCTGGCTCTTGCTCTCACTGCCTTGCTCTCTCTCTTTTGGGACTTTGTATCTTGAGCACAGTGATGCAAGGAAAGAAAGAAATTATCAGAGATTTATTAAAAAATAATCATCTATTATTTTCACACAAAATGATGCATAATCATTTTTAGAAAACAGTAATTCCATATCAGTCCTGAACTGGAAGTAGAATTGCTAGGAGTACTGCGGATAGCCAAAACATGGCAGGGGGAAGCAGAGGGGTGCACCACTGGATATTGTAACCAAATTCCTTACCATGGAGAGATCTAAGGGCTGAGAAATACGGCCACAGCTTCCCTTCTTCCATCCTCCTCCTACCTGAAAACTTTTGATATTAATCAACAAAGGCTTAGTCACTGATTATTACATGGGGGCAGGGAAAAGATATTGAAGAAAAATAAAAGTTGGAATCCCTGCCTTTTATATTTTTTCCATACTACATGTCAGATGCTTTGTATATAGTATGGAATTTATTACAACAAATGCACCACGTAGGTGCTGTAATGCTCATTTCAGAATATAATTGGGGAAATAAGGCACAGGGGACAACAGTGTCATAATTCACTAGTTGCGCTCTGAAATAAGTGTAGCATACCATGGAAATAATTCTGGAGTGGATGGAGTTGTTTGGCCAAAGCAAGCTCCTGGGATTATTCTATAGAATATAGGTGCACACTGTTCTAAGCATTTATTTATAAAACTTAAACATATCGGAAATGATATGAATGAATGAATGAAGATTTATGATGGGAGATGCTGGGCTGGAAGACAGCTGGCTATCTGGTAGGAAATGACTAAACAACAACACCAAGTGTGCTAGGAAATTAACTACCCAATACTCAGAGATGACTATTGAAGGCGACACCATCCATCGGGCTGAATGTCGAACACATAAATCACATGAATGCCCTATAACAGTTCCACCTTGTAAGTAAAATAGCAGGATAAAGTAACTGCTGGACATGGAAATAATATATAAGCTGGTCCTCCAATGTGCCTCTTGTGAGCTGCTGACATCAGGGTCACTGAGGGATGTGTCATATTTGGGAGCTGGGCCTGAGTGAATAACAGCACAAATGCCAAGTCCATTTCCTTAAGTGGTAAGAAATGTGTAGGTCTTTTGCTTCATCAGAACTGATTCGTCCCTGCAGGAGTAGCTGTCAGGTAAGTCCTGGAGTCCTATTGTTTAATAACCCTGACTTTCCAGACTTCCCTTTATACCCATAAGCTCCTAACATCCTTCCACTAAACTCCCCCTCTGTGTAAATTAGCTAGATTCAATTTCTGTTGCTTGCAACCAAATACCCTGTCTCCTAGAGCCCCAAATGAGAACTCAATAAACAAAATGTCAGGCTATAAATGGACATGCCAGTCACATCCAGGATGCACTATGGTCTCCAGGGGCTGGAATCATTAAGCTTCCAGAACATCCTTCTTTCAGTCAACAACCATTTAATGAGCCCCCACTATGTTCAGCATCCCATGGCAACAATTTTCAGAGCAAGAGAGAATACAAAATCATTCTGTCCCATACTATCTACCCTGTTTTCAAACATTTCCTTCAATTTACAAGGCCCACAGGAACTGTTGGCTGGGTTATGTTTCAGTAAGTTTTTCTGTGATTTAGTATTAAATAATTCCCTAAAACTTGCTAAGTATGGCAACATGCTGCTTTGATTGTTGTTACCCTCTTGTTCCAAGAGTTTGGAACACATTTTCTTGGAGGCTAAGTGGAACAAACACAAGCTACCTGAGGATCTAGTGTGGGCAGGACAGAATGAAAGTGATTTCTAGTGTTAAAAAAAAAAAATGAAATATACCTTTGAGCATTTGTGTCTAACACAACTAAATGGAGCACGGTGAAAAGGAGCAGGTTTTTAACATTTTTAATGATTGTCATAATATTAGCTTTTGCTTCTTGAGTGCCCACTCAAGTACCAGCAACTATTTTAGGTTCTTTTTATTTGTTATTTCACGTAATCCTCACTGGTGAGGAAGCAACTCAGAGTGGCTAAGTGATATGCCCAGTGCCTCCCGGCTATAGAGCAGAAGCAAAGATTTAAAATCAGGATTTCAAATTCCAAAGCCTAAGGGTGTCCCCAGCCTTCCTTAATAATCTCTCTAATAATAAATTACTTTTTGAGATATGTAGTTTCTCAAAGGTGGTTTAACCCAACCCTCTCTTCTTATAAATGGGAATACTGAGGCCTGTGAGTTCTTGACTAATGTCAGAATAAGGACTGGAACTCGGGTCCCTGAACCCCAACCCACTTTTCTTTCTACAGTTCCACCCTACCAGAAACCCTCTCTAATTCCCTTGTGCTGCCTATTAGGTTGATTTCCTTCTTTTTATATGAATCCTGCAAATAACAGCCCTCATAGGAGGCACAAATTAATTCCTGTTCCCCTTTCTTTCCTCCCGTTGTTTCTCTCTTTTAAACTCCTCCTTATTTTTAACAATCTCCAAGTTCCTCCTGCCCTGTTGCCAGAGCAGCTGCCAGCCCAGGTTGTGGCAGGCTCATTTTTGCAGTGTGGAGTCATTTGGGAGTGGCCAGGGACAGCAGGGAAGGCAGGAGAGAAGCTGAACAGGGCTGGTTTCAAGGGCAAAGGAACAGCTGGCACTTCAGGGGGCCACTGCCAGCATTGAGAGGGCAAAGCAGGCCCTGGGGAGCAAGAGGGAGTATACACCCAGCAGCCCGAAAGAGCCAGAGCCTGACGAGGCTTAACTGTCCCAGTAGCACCATGTTGGGATGAACAGGTGCTCTCACAGCTGATTGGGCAGCTCAGCTTCCAGCGGGGAAGTGGGGTGGGGTACACTGAGCAGGGAATTGCAGACACACACAGGCTAAGAGACAACCAGGCCCTTGCAAAACAATTGAGAATAGCAGTTGGGGTCTAGAGCCATACCACCCTGAACTCACCTGATCTCTTCTGATCTCGGAAGCTAAGCAGGGTCGGGCCTGGTTAGTACTTGGATGGGAGAAAAGCAGCTGGGAGGGAGGTACTTATTCCTAGGAGGGTAGAAACTCTTGACCTTTAGCCTTTAGCTAAATGCAGCATGATTGGTGGCAATGCTACTCAAAGGGTGGTCCTTATACAAACAGCATCAGCATCACCCAGGAGCTTGTCAAAATGCCGATTCTCAGGCCCCACCCCAGACCTATCGAACCAGAACCTGCATTTTAATAAGATCCCAGGTGTCTCCTGTGCACATTAAAGCTTGAGAAATGCTGGTCTAGGACAGTGGTTCTCAAAGTGTGGTTTCCAGACTAGCAGGATCAGTGTCCCCTGAGAATATGTTAGAAATGCAAATTGTCAAGTCTCATTCCCAGACCTCTGGGGATGGAGCTCAGCACATGCTTTTAATGAGCTATTCAGGTGACTCTGGTGCACATTTAAGTTTGAGAAGCATTGATTTGGGGTCCCTCTTTTGTTTTTTTGGAAAGAGGTAGTTCAGAGGAATCTCAAGAAAGGCATCTGGATTTCAATGTGGAAGAAGGACCCAGAGCATTGGCTCTAGCCAGCAGTGCCTCCTGCTGTTCCAGCCTCCAGACACACTTAGCCATGGAGGTCAGACCCAGAATCCAGGCTTCCCCCACTGGCCCAGGGATTCCCAAGTTTCAGATCTGAGATGGTTGGAAGACACTGATTTAGCAGCAGCGATTGCAAATTTGTGCACCATATACAGGTAAGCCAGAACCCTGATGAAAACAGAACAGCTGGGGTCTCCCCACACTTAAGGACCAGATACCCACCAGCTAAACTTCACTCCTTGACTTTTGGAAACCCAGAATCCTCCCCCAAGATTTTGGGGTGTTCCTGAAAAGCTTGTCATTTCAGGGTCCCTTCCAGGCTCAGGGTCCCACAGCTGAACCGAGTCAGCAGATTGGTAGCCTCACCCACCCTTATGTGTGGTCCCCCTGCCCCGCAGCACCAACCTGGACGTGGGGCCCAAGCGCATTTGTGGTTTCTGTTTTAGGAAAAATCTCCCAATGGAATTTTGGAGGTAGCAGAATTTCCTGAAGGTATTGGGGAAAGGAGATGACATCACAGAAATGCAAATCATTTCCAATCTAGTAGCAGCATCTCCATTCTTAAAAGCCCCAGAACCCACCATAATGTTCTGACACCATCCCCACCCTCTGACCTTCTCTCTGCCCCTCTCTTCTCCACCCCATCACCAAATTTCTATTTATTTACAATACAGAGAAATTTGTTTCTTGATTCTCACTAAACTATGACTCCAACATCTCACCTTCTATACCAAGCAGGACTTTTTTTTTTTAAAGAGAGTCTTGCTCTGCCACCCAGGCAGGAGTGCAGTGGTGTCATCATCATAGCTCACTGCAACCTCAAATTCCTGGCCTCCAGCAATCCTCCCACCTCAGCTTCCCGAGTAGCTGGGACTACAAGTGAACCCCACCATTCCAGGCTAATATTTTTTATTTTTTGTAGAGACAGAGTCTTGCTATGTTACCCAGGCTGGTCTTGAACTCCTGGCCTCAAGCAATCCTCCCACCTCAGCTTCCCAAAGTGCTGGGATTGTGGACACAAGCCACTGTGCCCAGCTTGGATCTTTTCTTAAATAAAATATTTTCTTCCCTAAATGGAATTCCCTTGTCAACTAAAATAGACAGAGGTGGATTGGATGGGTCCTTTCTCCACTGAAGCACACAGCCCCTCCTCCTTCCTGTTCGCTCCTCTGCAGAGTCTTGATCATCCCTCCTTGTCCCACTTTCTTAATCTAACTCTGAGATAACTCCTTTCATTTATAATAACTCAGGTTATTTTCTCTCCTTCCTTTGTCTGAAACCAAACCTTCTTTCTGGGACCTCTATTTTGTACAAGGCTAACAATTACCCACATCACAGCCCAGAATTATCCACCTCTTATCTTTGGATCATTTCCAAGGCAGCTGGCAGCTTTATACAAAAGCTAAAATCTGGAGATATGTTGAATGTAAAAGCCAGGCATCCCAGAGGGAGAGGAACTCTTTCCATTCTCAACAGCAATATCTAGTTTAGGACTCTCACTATCTTTTCCTAGACTGTGGCAATAGAGTCATAAATGACTTCCCCAATTCAATCCTTTGCTGTCCACCACACCATACCCCATCACTAACAGCTCTTCCTCTTCCCCATTAATAGAGTCAGCTCCATGCTCACAAACCTTCGATGGCTCCCAGTTGCTTATAGACCAACACCAACCTTTCCCCAGCGCAAGCCTCATATTGAAATAAGAAAGGAGTGGAGGAGGGAAGATGTAATAAATCGAAGGCTGTGCAGAGAAAGAGACAAGCATTGATGTCTCAGCAGGAAAGAAGGAAGAGAGTCGGTACCCACGTAAGAAGGTGGACACAAAGTTAACCTATTAGGAGTAGGGTTAGAAACATTAGAAGTCACGTTGTCATTCACTAAGAGTGGGCTCAGAAATCAGACCTCCAAACACACTTATTATGGAAAAAGCTGGAATAAGAAAACATGTAGGGGCAGATATCAGACATGAAGTATGTAGAAAAATAAGCCAGGTGGAAGGCCAGTTTGCAAAAGCAATTAAATATGTGCTTTCTAGTGAAATTATTTCATTTTGTCTTGCTATACTTCCCTGCAAGAAAGGGCTGGATGAATGGCCAGCGCTGGGACCCTATTTGCAGAATAACTCCATACTGTTCACGTCTTTGCCTGAACACCATGTAAATATTTTATTTACTGGGTGTTTTGTGCAGTCTTTGATTTGGTCATCCATATACCTATGGCCCAGATGGAAATCCCTCCAAGGTCAGGAGCTCTGCCCTGTTGGTTAAATTGCTGTGTGTGGCCCCATTACAGCCAATGAGCTATATAGTGTCATTTTGATTTTGCTAATAAAGGTCTAGGAGTGGCTGAAACAATCTTGGGGGCTGGAAAGATGCTAGTTAAGAGCATCCCTTGGCCACCTACGGTGAGGAATAATGGTTTTTCCTGTACTCAAAGGCCAAAACCTAACTCCAGGAGAAATCTGGGAAGTTGAATATTGAAAAGCATGGATGGGAGACAGGAAACGTTATGGGCATTTGTCCCAAAGGAGGTGCAGCTATGCTGTGGTTGTTTCAAGGATTGAAAGGAGAAAAACAAATTCACAAACCTTCTCTGAGTCTCCGTCTCCTCATCTGTAAAATGAACATCAAAGTATCCACTTCTAAGGTTTGTTGGAAGAATAAAATGGGATAATAGACAAAAAAGGGTCCAATACCAGGTTTGCGGTCGAAAAAATGCTGTTTCCTGTCTTCCTTCCTTCCTTCATTCCTCATTTCCTTCCCTCATTCCAATAAAGCAGCTCCTGAAAGGCAGTACACTGGAATTGAAATAAAACCATGTTTGTCCTGGCCCAGGAGGACCTGACTCTGACAGAGATTTGGGTACTTGCAAATAATCCTATGGGAATCACCCAGGGTGCAACGAGAGATCACTAAGAAACAAATTTCATCCTCGGCTTCTGAGGGATTATTGCAAGCAGCAGTGGGGAATAAGCATATAAAGGTGACTGGCATTTCTACAGCCCGTTCATCCACCAACATTTTCAAAGTTATTCAGAAATTTTTCCAAAACCACATTTCACACCATCAACCCCCCCAAAAAAAAAACAGGCATTATACTCATCTCTCGAACTCCTGGGCTCAGGCAATTGTCCCCCCTTGGCCTCTCAAAGTGCTGGGATTAAAGGCATGAGCCACCGTGCCTGGTCATTTTACTCATCTCTGAATGATGTTACCACCACCGTCCCCGATGAGAATGACAGATCTGCTTAGCAGCCTCAGAAATACTGCAGGGAGCTAAGTTCGCAGGAAATCAGAGAGGAACAGGAGAGAAGGGACACGGTGATTTGCCTGGGATCTGGGCAGAATGTCAGAGGTGACTATTCAAATTTTGGCAATGGCTATAGTGGCATGTGCCAGAAGTCCCCAGACAAACAGGGCCCCTTGCAAGGTACCTCCATCCCCTGACTTCCAGATGCTTCTATCCTACCAGTCTGAGCTGAGATTTGAGCTGTAAGGACTGCCATGTGGACCATTTGCCTCAGTCTGCTTTTCTGTGGGTGCCTACACTGACAGGAGCCTTCTGGTGACCCCATGCAGGCAGGGAAACAACTGCGTTGACAGGAAAAACACAATGCCTGCATCTGACAAAACACAGACTCCCACAGGGTGCCTCCCGGAGCTCCTCGCTGACTCAGAGAGGAGAGAGACAAGGGACACAGTCACCTCCTGAATCACCAGTGCTGCTCCTGCCAGCTGGCACTGCTTCTGTCAGAAATGTCCTCCTCAAACCCTGGCAAGTTCTTCAGTGAGACCACAACCCGAGGGCATCAGGAGACAGTCCAGCCTTCTCCGTTCACACGTCACCATCTGCCTGCCCACAGAATGTGTTGGTGTTGACAGACACAAAATCCAACCATTTACATAACCATTCTAGGTCAGAGAAGTAATCTGGGAACTTGGCAGCTAACCTTGAAGGACACATTTCTTTATGTTGGTGTAATTAATTCCGATTAAGAAATCCACCCAAAGCAGGCTTGAAATTGCCATACCTGGGGTCCTCTAGCAATCAGAGGGTCATTTGGTAAAAGCAGTGGATGGGGTGCCCCTCCTGAATTGGGGACCCTGGTCTGTGTGCCTTCTTGTCTGATTTGCTCCAGACAGACCAAGGATCAAACGAACGTAGCCCAGCTGGCTAAACACAAACAATACCAGGGTGTGGGGATGACATAGAACCAGGAGGCCTGCACAAGGAAAACCTCAGACAAACTGGAATTTAGTTCCTTAAAAGAGATCCTTGATTGAAATGTTTTTTAACTGTCAGCTGGACTTGTGGCTTTGCATTCATTAACCTGTATACACCAAGTATTTATTGAGCACCAGAAAACACCACAGAGAGAGGGCATGGTCTGCTGGAAAAAGAACAGGATGTGAAACCTGGGGCTGACCTCCCTTGACCTCAGTTTTCTCATCAGTGAAATGGGGAATTGTACCATCCCTAGCACGTAAGGTTGCTGTCGGGATTGAACATATTGTGTAGATTGCATCTATCGGCCTTAATCTTCACTTCTCCCTCACACCTTGCCGTGTGACTTTGAAGTCATACCTACCACATATTTTTTTGCTACTCCTTGACTTCAGGTTTGGTCATGTAACTTGCTTTGACCGATTGACTGAGGTGAACATACCAATGCACCAGTTCCTAGCACAGACCATAAGAGACCTTGCATGTTTCCATTTGTTCTGATGTTCCTCTGCCTTTGCCAAGAGAGGAGCATGCCTCGTCTAGACCGCTGGTCCTAGGAGGAGGATGAGGGACACAAGGGACAGAGCCACCCCAACAACTACAGCCTGAAACAGAGCTATCCCAGCCAACTCACAGAACTACAATGAAAAGAAGAACCACCCAACCAAGCCCAGCCCAGCACAACTTAGATCAGCCAAATCAAACTGATCTGTGAAAAATAATAAATGATTGAGGCTTTTTTAAATCTACTGAGTTTTGGGGTGGTTTGTTATACAGCAATATTCTTGCAATAGCCAACCAATACACTTATATTTGTGTATACACAAGTGCAT
Source organism: Daubentonia madagascariensis (assembly GCA_023783475.1). NCBI lineage: Eukaryota > Metazoa > Chordata > Mammalia > Primates > Daubentoniidae > Daubentonia > Daubentonia madagascariensis. The sequence goes on from JAKFHU010000144.1 coordinate 17,268,350, forward strand.
GCAGATAAAGCATCTCTCCTAGGGCCCAGTATACAGTAGATGCTCAATAAATAGTGATTTCCTTCCCTCTCCCTACTCTATTCCAAGTGCTTTGCCACGTGGCTGGGAATATAGAGATAAATAAACCTCAGAACCTCAAGAAACTTTCAGGTTGGTGAAGTAAGAACTATAAGATACCTGTTCAAGTCCTAGGTCTCTCATGGAAAATTAATGGAAGCTGCGGAAAGGACAAGCAACGAGAAAATGCCTTCTCTTTCTCAATTTTTCCCTAAAATATGATAAAATAGATACTCTACCAAAACAAGAGTTTCTTTTCTACTTCCTGAGACCCCATCTGTCAGACACTTTCATGAGTCTAGAAAGGAAAACTCCTTAAAGACAGGGAGAACTTTTCTGGTCATGTCAGTTCTTTGCTTCATATCCCGTTTGTGTTAGAAACTCGTCAGGAGCCAGCCTGAAGCCAGTTTGGTGGACTCAGAGAGTGTGGCAAATCTAGGTGACTTGAGATCAAGGCAGAAAGCCTTCAAGGGAGATTAAAGGACCTTTTTTTTTTTTTATCAATGTTGAAGAAAGTAGTTCAAAAGTAGACCTATTTCTCTGAAGACAAAAGTGTACTCTCTGCAGCCACCCAGCCTCATGAAAGGAAACAGTTCTTGATAGGGACTTTGTCAGCAAGGGGAGAATCAAATCCACTAGGAGGTAAAGCACAAAGATAGTAAGGATTTTATCACCAGCCATGTAATTCCTGACATTGAATGTTCGCCCAGTCATGGTACAGCCCAACAATACCCTTCTGTGTTCTTTAATCTCTCCTGTCAGGGGAGCTTTAGAGATAGCTTCAATTCTTTGCCCCTTCAAAATGACCATTTGATGGTTTGCTGTGACAGTAGCTTTGGCCTATCAGAGAATTATTGGCTTTTGACTTGTCAGCTCGGAGGAAGCGTCTATGGGGTGCCACTGGCAGCTGGGACGGCGGGCGGACAAAGGGGCACTAAGATATGAAGCTTGAAGTCTGGGGGAAGCGGTGCTGTCCAGAATACACTCGTGCCTCACTCCAGTGAGGCTGGTCACCTCCAGGAGAGGGACCTGCTTTAGGGGCAAGGACTGGAAGAGGTGTTTGTGTGAGCAGGCTCCGTTCAGGAGAAATCTGAGCCCTGAGCAGTATTTTCCTCTCCGTCTGCTGAAAACAGGGAATCCCCTCCCAGCCGGCTGACTCCACCAGTGTGTGTTGTCCTTCTTACAGTACGGACTACAAAGCACTTTCACCCACTTTCACGCAATTAAGTCTTGCCCCTTATATCGCCTTCGTGTGATATGTGTAGGTTAGAACACATGAAATTGCAGCTAGTGGACTGTTTTTCACCTACAAAAACTACAACTTTGATATATAGGTCTATGAATTTTGGCAAATGCACAGAGTCATGGAACCACTCCCATAATCAAGATACAGAACATTTCTATAACCCCCGAAAGTTCCCTCATGTCCCTTGGTGGTCGATCCCCTCCCCACACACAGGCCCTTGCAACCACTGATCTGTATTCCATTCCTATAGATTTGCCTTTTCTAGAATTCCCTATGAATGGAATCATGCAGTATGTAGCCTTTTGAGTATGGCTTCTGTTGCTTAGCAAAATACACTCGAGATTCACTCATGCTGTTGTACGTATCAGTGGTTTCTTTCTTTTCATGGATGAGCAAAATTCCAATGTATGGATTCACCACAATTATTTTATCTGTTCACCAGTGGCTGGACATTTGGATTGCTTCCAGTTTGGGGTGATTATGAATAAAGCCACTATAAACATTTGCATACAGGTTTTTGCCTGAGTGTGTATTTTCATCTGTCTTGGGTAAATACCTAGGAGTAGGATTGCTGGGTTGTAAAATAGGTGTATTTAACTTTATAAGAAACTGCTGAACGATTTTCTGAAGTGATTGTGCCACTTTGCATTCCCAACAGCAGCCTATGAGAGCTCTACTTTCACATGCTCACCAACATTGGTATTGCCAGATTGGGGGGATAGAGAGAAGTTAGCCATTCTAATAGGTGGTATCTGATTGTGGTTTTGTGACTTTAATTTGTGTTTATATAAACACTAATAAACCACTGACACTGAGCATCTTTTCATGTGCTTATTCTACCCATATGTTGTCTTTGGTGAAGTGTCTGCTCAAGTTTTTTGTGCATTTTTAAAAATCGAGTTATTTGCTTTCTTATTGTTGAGTTGTGCAAGTTTTTTATTCCAGTTCCCTATTCACACAGTTAACAGCTGGATACTAGTCCTTTATTAGGTATGAGCTTTGCAAATATGTTCTCCCAGACTGTATGTTGTCTTTTCATTTCCTTAACAGTGTCTTTTGAAGAGTATACGTTTTTAATTTTGACGAAGTCCAATTTGTCATTTTTTCTCTTATGGTTTATGCTTTCTGTGTCCTATTTAAGAAATCTTTGCCTAACCTAAGATCACAAAGATATTCTCCTATGTTTGCTTCTAGAAGCTTTATAATTTTAGGTTTTACATTTAAGTCTATGATCCATTTTGAGTTAATTTTTGTATAAAGTGCAAGGTATGATTCAAGGTTCATTTCTTTGCATAAGGATATCCAATTCTTCCGGCATCATTTGTTGGAAAGGCCATCCCTTCTTCATTGAACTGCCTTGACACCTGTGTCAAAACCAATTGGCCACATATGTGTGGGTCTGTTTCTGAACTCTATCCTATTCCGTTGATCTATGTGTCTATCCTTTTTCCAATACCATACTTTCTTGATTACTGTAGCTGTATAGTAGTCTCAAAATCAGATAATAGGAATCCTTTGTTTCTGTTTTATTCCAAAATCATTTTGGCTATTTCATTTTCTTTGCTTTTGCATAAATCAGCCCTCAATCAATAAGCCTGTGGCTTATTTTTAAGATGAAAGAGTGAGTTACCCAACTTCACACAGTTACTATGTATCAGAACCAGCTCTGTCTCCAGTCATTTTTGTGCATCCAAGTTCACGATCTGACTGTGGGCTACCCACAGAAGACTGAGGAGGAAGAACATGTGGCAGAAGATTTGAGGCAGGTCCTGCAGAGCTCACCAAAGGTCAGGGATTCTGGCTCTCCATATGCTGGCAAGAAACCCAACTCTGTCTTCAGTCACTCAGCCCCTGCCATGCTTTAATTGGGGGAGGGGGGACAATCGGATGTTGTCTGCAATAAATCACACAGTGATAGCTCAGCCTTGGCCTCTTATGGAACCATAAGTCCCCGCTTGAACAAGCCCTGCCCTGTTGACAAGTTTATTCAAGCAAGCTTCTGTCTCGGTGGCCTGGTTAGCATTGCCATTCCACTGGGAAAGAAGCCTAGCTCTGAACCCCCTTAGCTGGCACTCTGACACCTGCCCTACCAGTTCCAGTCCCTGCCATTAAAAGGCTGTGCCTCTACCTTGTCACTGGCTGGGGCTCCAAAGTGGTGCGTGTGCAGGACCAGAGAGAGCCATGCTGCCTGCACCTCTGCTGGCTTCCATCCCTATGGCTGGCCCTACCCACTGGGCTGTTCCTCTTACCTCTACCCCCTTTCCAAACCAAGCCCAGCTTTACACATCCCCACTGGGCAGCTTCTGGAAAGTATCGCTCCCAGCTCCCCCAGTACCCCACAGCCGAGAGACAGGCTAGGGTAGCCGTTGAGAATTCCAAAGCTGGGATTTAGAACCAGAGAGGACTATGTTTGAATCTCAGGTCTGTATTTTAGGCAAGATAATTTTCCAAGTCCCCGTTTCTTTCTTTGTAAAAATGCCCCCCCCCCAGGCTGCCAGGAGAACTGAAATGAAATAAGGCATTCGAGATGCTTGGCACAGTTCCTGGCACACGCAGGGTAGTAATCAGGCCTTGCAGGGCTCCCCCAGCCCAGACCCGCTCACCTGGGTCCGTGGGCTTCCCCACCAGCCCACACCACCAAGAAGGCAACACGCCTCCCAGCAGAGCCCCTGCACTGTGTCCCCAGCTGCAGTTGCTTCTTCAGCCAGCCACAGTGGAAACAACCTTGGCAAATCCGCCATCCTGGTAACAGCAAGCCTCTCCCCTCAGGTACTTTGTGATGACTTGATTGAAGAGAAATGGACATTTATTTTTCATGATCCAGAAAACACCCTCTTGCACTTAGAGAAAAGAATTCAAGCCTAATATCTGATTCTATTGATAGTCTTGTTCACTTTTCATGGTGGATGACCAGTGAGGGTACTTGTATCCATCACTGGAGAGGAACTTAACGAATTCTTTAATTTTCTTATTTGCTGGCTTATGACAGAGCCAAATCAGAAGCCACCCTTCATTCCCAAAGACAGTACCACTGGGAATGGTGGTGGTGGAGGGTGCTGGCCCAGCCCACTCTTTGGGCTGCCCCCTGACCAGAGGGGGGCACTGATGAGAAGGCAGCCTGGGTTCTGGAGGGAAGCTGAGGTGAGCGATGCAGCACTGCACACGACAGGTCCAAGATCACACCTGCCATCTTTGTGTGTTCACACTGAGCTCTAGTCACAGGGTGACAAGCATGAGCCCTATTTGCTCAAGGAGTAAGCCCAAGGTCCTCTCTGGGCCGTCTCAGGGGGAGTGGTCATTGGAAGACCTCAGGCTCTAGAAACAAAACTGAACCCAGAAGTCACACCAGGAACAAGCCAAAGTCATCAAATGCACAAACAGCATGGACAGAAGCATAGCCCCAGGCCCACAGGTGTACCAAGCAGTGCACAAGAGACGTGCCCAGGCAGATGGGCTAAAGTTGCAGATACAGGTGTGGAGCTGCTCCCTTTCCAGGACTGTGTCCAGTGCTCTATTTGTTTCTGCCTTCTCTCCTCCTCTATCCCTCTAGCTTGACAGGCTGTTCACTCTCTTCTCCCTGTCTTATATTTCCTGGTTCATTTCCAAATATTGACAAGCCTCTTCCTTCCTTATAACAAACCTCACTTGGCACATCCAAGGGGTCAGGCAAGGACCCTAAAATCTGGTCTGGCAATGGCGAATAGCTCATACATATGCCTCGAGGCACCCAAACTTTAACCACAGCAGACACAGCATTCTTTCCTGCTGGACCAAAGACAGCGCTGTTCAGCTTAAACCCCAGATCAGAGACTGGGAAAGAGACCGGGGGAAGACCGATCTGAGTGTGTCTGGTAGTATCCCAGTTTTAAAACTGAAGGTCCCAAATCCCAAGAAACCCCTCAGTCCCAGGCACACCAGGATAATGAATCACCTTAGCAGAAAACACCAAATCCAAAGTAGGCCTTGGAAAACAAACGCCACCACGGAGTGAGCCAAGGGCAAAGGGGGAAGGAGACTGGAGGCCGGAAGCTCAGCAAGTGATTCTAGAGACTGGACGGTCATTCCTTACCTGAAGAAACCATCCTAGTCAGGACAGACTAATTGGATAACAAACAATCTTAAAATCTCTGTGGCTTGAGGTAATAACGGTTTATTTCTTGCTCACATCACAAATTAATGTGGGCTGGCAGAGAGGCCCTGCACCACATGGCAATCCAGGGATGTGGGTGCCTTCCGTGGAGTGGCTTGGCACCCCTTAGGGCAGAATGCCCCCTGGATCCTCTGTGCTCATGCCGCAGACACAGGAGGACAGGGGATAGAGAGAGCTGTGCAGGGGGGGTTAGGGCCGGGCCTGGAAATGGTTGTTCATCACTGCCTCCCACATTGCATTGGCTGAAACACAGTCACATGGCTGAATCTAACTAGAGGGGAGAGGGGAAGATGCAGCCAGCTAGCTGTCTGCCAAAGGAGAGCGAGAAGTGGGTTGTTTGCTGACTATCCAGCTCATCTCTGTGTTCAGAACCCATTGTCATTAAAGCAGGATTCTCAGAGGTCAGAGAGTCCAAATCCCTCCCTTAGCCCACAAGCCCTTCACATACCTGGGCTACAACATGGGAGTACTGTGGAGTGGCAGAAATAAAAGGAAAAGAACCCAGCAATTTTACTCCTAGGTGTATACCCAAGGGAAACGGAAGCATATGCTCAAAAGCACAAAAACTTGTACACAAATGAACATAGCAGCATGATTCACAGTGGCCAAAAAGTGAAAAACACCCAAGAGTCCACCAGTGGATGAATGGATAACCAAAACGTGGTGTATCCATGCAATGGAATATTAGCCATAAAAAGGAATGAAGTACTGATGCATGCTACAGCATGGACGAACCTTGAAAACATGCTAAGTGAAAGAAGTCAATCATAAAAAGACAAATATTATGTGATTCTGGACATGAAATGTCCAGAATAAGAAATCCATAGAGAGTTGGCTGGGAATGTGGAGTGACTGCTAATGGGTATTTGGGGTGATGAAAATGTTCTGGAATTACATCATAGTGATGGTTGCACAACCTTTGGATACACTAAAAAAACATCGAATTGTATACCTTAAAAGGGTAACTTTAATGGCACATGAATTATGTCTCAATAAAAACACAAAAGAAATAAAAGGAAGGCAAAGTTGTCATTCCATTCCCCACTCAGAACCTCCTACATCTGCCCCCCAACCTCCCTGCCATGCCCTTTGGCCCCCTTGATGGGCCCCCCGCATCCCCTTGTCCCACAGCTGGTGGGTAGCAAGGGAACACACACACACACTTAAGTTGCCGTGGTGATACATGACATGTCCAGGCTTCAGGTCTGCTCCTTTTCCCTTTTCTCCAAAGCAGCAGGTGGGTGGCTCTGCCAGGGCAGCCAGGGGCTGCAGATGGGAAGAGCACCAAAAGCATCAATTGCAAAGGGCATTTATTGATCTTCATTTCTACAGGGCACTGCCAGGGCACTGGGACTTCTAATTAAACCATGGAAACAGTAATCTAAAGGGTTTCTCTGCCATCTGGTCTTTTAATGACCCTTCAGCTCAAAATGCAAGGCTTCCAGGGAAGCTCTCTAGACTAAAATGCTACTTTTTCTTGCTGGACAGCTGCAGAAAGAAAGTTCTGAAAACACACACAATTTGAGATTTCTTTGTTTCAGGAGAGCTTCCCCTGAATAAGAATAACCCCTTCTACCTGGAGAGTTTTGTACAGTGTGCTGAGTTTGTTCACCGTCACATTGCTCCTCCTGGCAGTTGTACGAGATAGGTGTTAGTCCCATTTTACAGATGAAGCAAGTGAGGCACAAAAGATTAAGAGGTTTGCCTGGGGTCCCCAGCCCATGAAAAGTAGAACTTGGTCTGAGATAATATTGGAGTCAAAGGGATGTAAGGTTACCTAGTCCAAACCCTTGACTTCACAAACGAGGGAGATAAGGGGGTTGAGTGTCTGGTCTGAGGTCACATGCCGGACCTGGAATTTGGGTCTTCTGTATCCCAGGACACTGCTCCAATGCTGTGTGCACCACAGCATTTTAAGGGGGAATCTGTGCCAAAAGCATACAAATGAGATGAGCTCTACAGTCACCCATATTTGGAAACTCTCCTTCCTCGGAGAAGCAGCCACCCTCTCCTCTGTACCCCCAAAGCACCCGGCCCTTCCCACATTGGACTCTGTCTTTTTCCATATAAGTCATCTCCACCAAACTGGCAGCTACTTGTGGACAGAAACCCTACCTTCTTCATTTTTCCATCTCAGAATCTAAAACAATGCCCCAATATGGCTTCAAGCTGACTTCATTCATTCATTCACTCACAAACATTTACTGAGCACCTACTGTGTGCCAGGCTTTATTCTGGGGTGGCGATGCAATAGCAAACATAACAACCCAGGTATTGGCCTTCATGGACCTTGGGAGCCTATAGGATGGGGCAAACAATAAACTAGTAAGTAAAGAAATAAATAAATGTTGTAATTTCATAGTTAGCTGGTGATCAGGGCTTCACAGAGAAAAAGAAAAAGAAAATAAGCTGGGGATGGAACTGTAGAGTCTGAACTGATGGTAAGAAAGAGTCAGCCGTGCTAGAACATTGAGGGCAGAGAGAGAACTGAAAGGACACCGCTTGGGGTCTCCAAAAACACAGAAAGATGGCCAGGTGCTGGAGAAGAATGTGTAAAACAAGGTGAGAAGGTAGGCAGGGGCCAGATCGTGCAGGCCCGCGAAAGCAAAGGTGTGGAGTTGGAGATTATCTGGGCATGACAGGAAGCCACAAGAGGGTTTTAAGCAAAGGCATGGCTTGATCTGATTGACACTTTCAGAACATCCCCCTGGCTGCTGTGGAGAGAACACAGACTAGAAAGTCAAGAGAGGCGCTAGGGAGACCATTTGGGATTGCCATAGTCACAGGGTGAGAATGAGTTCTCTGCCTAAGTTTTGGTACCTTAGCCAGGTGTTTAAATTTAGCATTGCCAGTAAAGGAACCACGCACAACATCATGTGCCACCTGAAGTGAAGTGACAGGAAGGACACCAGACCACCCAGGTAGAATTTGTGCCAAAATATTTAACCTAGATTAATCATACAGAAACAATAAGACAAATACAGAGTGTTGGGCATTCTACAAAACAAATAAACCGGACTGTTAAGAAATGCCAAAGTCCTAAAAAACCAAAAAAGAAGGTCCACTCTAGAAAAAAGGTGACAAAACAGACATGACAACCACATGCAGTGTATGATCTCGAATGGATTCTGGAGTTATTGAAAATAACTATAAAGAACATTGCTGGGACTATTGGGGCAATTTAAACAGGGATTGTATATTAGATAACATCATTGTGTCAATGTTAAACTTCTTGGGTGTCATAATGAGGCTGTGGTTATGTAGAGAAACATCTTCGTTCTTCGGAGACGTGTTGAATTAGTGAGAGCTGAGACGTCAGGGTGTCTGCCACTTACTTTCAAAGCTTTCATCCACTAAAAGAGAAAGAGAGACGAAATCAATCTGGCTAAATGTTATAATTTGATGGATCCTGGTGAAGAGCAAATAGGTGTTCACCTTCCAGCTTTTCTATAGGTTTGAAATTTTTTAGAATGAAAAGTTGGGAGGTTGGAAAATAAGTTAATAAATTATCAATTGAGTCAACAACCAAGATTTGAGGAATTCCTTTCCCTAAGACCTGTATAAGCAGTTTGCTCACATTGATTCTAACGTGGACAGCGCTGGACAGAGAGGGGGCAGGACTAGAGTGAATGATCTTTCATAATCTCTTCCAAACTGCAGATATGTTTTGTTCTTTAACGAGGAAATTTCAAAAGCAGCAGGGACCACGTGCGAGAAGCGTGAGTGGCCACTGCCATCTTGTGGTTCTCAGGGCCCAGGTGAGGGTGGAAGCCAGACATTCAGGGTGGCCACAGGCTAAGGAGCCGCCCTCCACAGCCTGATGACTGACACGCTGGAGGATAAAGGTTCAAGTACTTTCGTTAACTTCCTTCCTGTATAAGTGACACTGCAGCCGCATCTCTGGATGCACCGGGTTCTTCACCTTTAGAATCACTAGGCCTAACAGGACTTTCATCGATTTTACTCTACAAAGTTAAAGCCAGCCAGCCATGTAGTGGGATTTTACTGCCATTTGCATGTAATATTGGCGTGTTGGCATTGTTTTCTTATTCATGAAGGCTTATAAAAATGATAGTGGGCACTTTTGCTACCAGCTTTTCAAGCCTCTAATTCGTTCACAAAGCTTAGAAAGCAGGTCTGGGAGGGTCACCCTCCATCGGGAGATGGTGAGAAAGAGAAGGTCATGGACTACCTTAGGAGAAGGAGGAGCCGGAAATAAAAATAGATTCTAGATTTTCTTTGCATGCAGGATGGATGTGGGGAAAGCTCTGAGGACTTTGAAGCTAGGTGGACTCAGGTTTGCATTTCAGCTTCCAGGTGCCACTTCCTGCTTGGGTCAGCCTAGACACATCACCTCCTGACGGTTCTTCATCAGAATGGTGATGATAACAAAGAGGATTGTTTTAAAGCAGTGGTTCTCAAACTGGAGCAAGCCCCAGAATGATCTGCCTGACTAAAACACAGATGGGTGGACCTCACCTCCACAGCTTCTGATTCAGCAGGTCTCAGGGGTCCGGAAAATTTGCATTTCTAATAAGTTCCCAGGCAATGTTGATGCTGCAGGTCTGAGTACCATGCTTTGAGAACTACTGTTTTAAGGATTAAATGGCATAAATACATGGTAAGCACCTGGCAGGTAGTCAGCAGTCAATAAAATGTCTCCCTGGCATCTCCCCAGACTCGTTCCTACACACCTCCTGCACCAACTTTGAGTAGACACAAGCTTTTCTAAGACTGAGGCTGTCTCTACTATAAACGTCTTGGATGCTTATCTTAGAGAGGAGATAAAGCAAAGTTCTTAAAGCAGCCCAGGGAAGAGCCCCACATGGGCCCTGAAGATTTCGGGCACAAAGGGGTACAGGGCACCACTTCTTTGCCCCACCCTGTATGGAGAGGTTTGACTGAAGGAGGAGCTGAGAAGGGGCCCGTCTTGCCCAGGCCTAAGGGTAGCACTGGTTTTGCCTACACAATATCCATTTCCCCATCTTTGGGGGATATCACCTCAATTTCCCTTTGGGGAACCCTCCCCACCAGCCCAGCCCACAGGGCTCATGTGGGCCTTCACTCCTCACTCCTGCTGCTTTGGGCTGGTGCAGTTCACGCCCTAAACAGAGGTGCGTGGTAAAGGGAGTGACGGGGGCTGAACTCCAGCCAGGCTCTGCTGGCCAAGCATGTGCTGATTAGCCCAGTGGAAAAGGCACCTTTTTGTTATTCACCTGCCCTAAAGTGTCACCTCACCACCTCTCCAGGACCGTGTCCATTTCCATCCCTGGCCACAGCAATCAAAATGAAAACCAGCAAAAATACTTGACAAAAGAGACCACTTCAACAGCAGCATACGGGAAAAGACCTGAAGGTTCAATTCCTTCATGAGCCCAGGGAGCCAACCTATTGGTACAGATACCAAAAAGAAACAGGGAAAAAAGAGCTAGGGCTGTCTTCAACCGTGTTCACGGAAATCTAGCATTCAGATCAGAGAAAGACATGGATCCAGTGTGATTTACACCAATTAGGCTGTATTGGATAATTTACTTTCTTAATAACAAATTAGCCCTATGAACAACTAAAAGCAGACAACAATCAAATGCAACCTCCAAATATAGTTCAGAAGTAAATTCTTTCTTTCAAGGTTTAATATAAAGGTTCTCAACCCTAGTGGCACATTAGATTTGACTGGGGAGCTTTTAAAAATATTAGTGCTGGAACACTGCTCCCCCTGCCCATCCCACCCCCAGATACTCTGATTTAATTGGTCTAGGGTGGGGCCCAGGTAACAGCATTTTTTTAAAGCTCCCTCGGTGATCTTAATGTGCAGCCAGAATGAAAACCACTGGTTTAATATTAAACAGACAATTTGAAAAATGCAAGCATTAGCTAAATAGTGCAAACATCACCTAAACCAGTAATTCCCAGTCCGGAATGATTATCAGAAACACCTGAGTCAGGTTTTAAAACTTAAGATCCCTGACCGGACTCTTAGTCTATTCAATCAGAACCTTCTCTGATGAGGCCCAGAACTCAGCATTTTTCTCAAGGATGCCTGCTTGATTTCAACAACCAGCCAGTGACCTACAGTAAAGTTTCTCTGCTGGGGATGCATCACAGCTTCATCTGAGCTCCACCCCTATACAAAATCTGTATGGGGGCAAGCATCAGTATTTTAGAAGTTTCCCGGATCATCCAACTGTGGTGAGAACATGCTTCACTTAGCTGGGCCACAGTCAGGGGGCGGCCAACATAGAAGTCTGCAGTTCATGGCCTCCAAAGACGATTTTGAACCCCAAGCCTGCTGTCCCTACCCAGCAGAGGCCTGAAGCACAATTCCAGTTTGCATGAAGAATATTCACAGACTGCTCCCATTGCCTGAGTATTTCATAGCAGTCTTGAATAAGTTGAATTAATAACCTGTCTTTCATCTGCCATCGTTTGGTATGAATTTTGCATTTGGCTAAATTCAGTTAGGTTCAAGCTGACACCACTCCCTCTAAGACAATGCTTCCCACTCGTGGGCATGTGTGTGTTTACAGGAGGATGTCCTCCCAATGGTCAAGGGACTCCTGGCATATCATGAGATCATTTTTACAAACATTCGGGCCTTCGGTGCTTGGAAGTTCAATCTGAAGATGAAACCACTCTTGGATTTATGCTATTAATAAAGCAAGCTTCTTTCGCTTTGCATTAGGGGAAATGCTTAGACTTTCACCTAAGCGTCTGGCTTGGTTCAGCACTGTGAAAGATTGTCCACCTCGAGAACAGGGTCAACAGGAGAACAAAAGGTTGAAGGTGAATAAGGGAGAGCCAGAGACACAGTGCTCTCAGGGTTGTGGGCCCCATGGGGTTTCAGCACCCTCCACATGGCCTGAAGTCTGCCTCATGAGTCTTAAGGGGGCCCTTCTGAGGTTCATCAAGCAGCGAATCTGACCCCTGAGCTCAGAGCATGGGGCTGTCCACCTGGGGGCCCCTGAGTCTATCATCCAGTCCTGGGAAGGGAGAGCCCCTCAGTCCACTGACATGCACACCTTGATGATATGCACACCTTGACAACAGGGGCAGCTCTGACTACACACGTCTTATGACAGAATGGCAATACCCTGGGAAGAGTGAGCAGTGTGAACGCAAGAGCCATGGAAGCTAATGCAGACCTGGGATGGGGCCACAATTCTGCATCTTTGACTCACTCCAGGGGATGCTGTTGTGCTGGTCCACGGGCCACACTTTGAGTAACTGCAGCCAGATTGGAAGCCATGAAATTATGACATGACCAGCCAGTCCAGTGGGTGACAGGGATGCAGGGACAAGGCAAGGCACTGCCAGGGTACCCAAGGCACCCCCACTTGCTCTGCCTCCTGCCCTGCAGAGAGGTGACATTTCTGAGCAGGCAGTGAAACTTAGAAGAAACAGTATAGAAGAGGTGTCCAGAGACTCACATTCTAGTCCTGATTCCTCCATTAATAAGCTCTGCGACTCTGGGCAAGTCCCCTGTCAGATGTACTGGCTGCCACAACAAGCTGTGTAGCATCCAATGGAAAAAGAGATCTGATAATGTTTGAAAATCACAAGATGGTGCACAAATGGAAAGTCAAGGAACCAAGAGCAAAAGCTCAGAGGTTGAAGGGCAAGGTGCTACCCCAGCATCCTCACTGGGACTGTTCTCATCAGCAGTCACATGGGTCCCTTAGGGCCACAGCCTCCATCAGTGATGCAGAGAAGTCCGCAGGAGGCTTCTCTCAGAGCCCCATCAACCTGGTCCTCCTGCAGCAAAAGGCTTTCGAAAGGGATATCAGGTTGCCTCTTGGGCCTTAAATTCCAAACTGCTATGTTTGACTATTCTTTTAATCCCTCAGCCCCTAAGGAGGTTATAGGGAAAGGACATGCTTTTCAATTATTGTGGGCAATGAGGCAAATATTAATTAGTGCTATCTTCATTTGATAGATAAGGAGAGGGACAGATGAGGAATAAAGTTGGGAAGTGAGTCAGGATGGAAGGGCCTTTGGGGACATAGTCCTGCTGTGGGTTTGGGAATATATGGGTATCCCAGAAATACCCAGGCACAGAATAGCCCCTGGGTGTCACTTAGGATTTCTTCACCCCTACCCCCTGCTCCCATCACCCCCCATCAGGAAGCCCACATTGAGACCTTGTTCTGTACCCAATTTTAAGTTAACCACTGGTTAAAGGTGGGGGTAGGGGTAACACAGATGATGATGAATAAAAGAAAATTAAAAACGCATTTCTTCTCTCCAGGAACTTAAAACTAAGCGTAGAGATAAATTATGGTAAAAACAAAAACCGCAGTAAAAGTCAGAATAAGCCAAATGTCAAGCAAGATTTTCAGACGCTCAGTGCGAAGAAGTTCCATAAGGACGAGATCCCGTGGCTCAGACGTAGGCGGGCGCTTCTGACCCGTGGTTGCAACAAAAGGCAAAGAAGGAAAATACTTGGTAACCACAGGAGTGGTGGCAGCTGGGATCATGGCAGTCCTGCGACAGCTGCAATTTGCTCAAGTTTCTCTAGGCGTTACAGAGCGTGGTGGGCACAGGGCTGGGGCCGCACTGGACGAGGCCAAGGCCAAGGCCAAGGCCCGCAGGAGGAGTTGGGCGATACTGCCCTCTAGAGGTCGGCCGAGAAAGTCACCGAATGCTGGAGGCTTCAAGCCCGGGCGCCGCGGCAACCTTGATGCGCTCCGAGTGCCGGCGCCCTATGGGATAAGACTTGGGCCTGTCTCCCATTTGGGGTTCAGACATGTACAGATCTTTTACTGTGCTGAGGACCCCCCTAGACGAGGCCTGACCGCAGGGCCGAGGGGGACATCAGCCCAGGTGCACAGGATGTCTGGCCGAGGGGGCCAGGCTGCGAGCAGGACCAGGACGCTGGAGCCGGCAGGGCCAGGGGCAGCGAGCCCTGTCCCCACCTGCACCCTCAGCGTCTGACAGTCCGGGGAGAAGATGGCTGGGTTCAGAGGAACCCGCAGCGCTGCCGGGAGCTCTCTGGGAAAGAGCTGGCGCTAAGAAATGCAAGCTCTGTCTCCTCCTGCCGAAGGGGAGCGGCACAGCAACCCAGGGTGGGGCCCGCGGGTCCTGCGGGAAGAGGGCAGGCAAGCAACCCCTAGGGACACACACCCATCACACGTGTATCAGGTCACTTATCCCAAAGTGAGGTGGCTACTGTTACCTTCATCCTTACAAACGAGAAAAAATTGATGATCAAAAAGACGATCAGTTTCTCATGGCCACTAATTTGTTTTTTTAATTTTATTTTTAATTCACAAATAATAATTGTATATATTTATGGGGTACAATGTGATATTTCCATACATGTATACATTATGGAATGATCAAATCAGGCCAATCAACGTATTCAGGGCCACTAATTTAATTAGTGGCAAAGCCAGGTGGTGGCTCCAGTTCTTCCCAGGGTGGAGCAGGAGGTGTCAGAACTAACATTCAGGAGTGAATATAAATAGAGAAAATAAATTATAACGATCAGAATTCTAATGAGTAAAAAAAAAGTATAGCTTAAATATGCCTGAGGTTTGAATGTGTAGCAATCTAAAGTCAAATTACCTTCATGCAGATCCATTCAGGGCATCCTAAAAATTGTAGACTCAAGGTGTCCAGGGAAGTTCCAATGCAAAACAGTCCCCAACCAGCTACCCTGTTTCTACATTAATTTCTGTTTTGTGCTGCCTTGTCTGGGTTGGAAGTTAAATGGCCATAGAAATAGTTAAATTCTTATCCCAGAGCAGGAAAGGGGAGAAGCCTTCCCCGACACCCAAATATAAAGTAAGCTCCCATTTTTCCACTGAGAGTATGTTAAATTTTTTTTAAAGTTTGGGGGTCAACTCAAATATGCAAGCTTTCTAGGGATGTGGGAGGAAGAGTCAAATGTCTACTTATAAATATATCATTTATTCACCAAGGTGCCAAATGTTCTGCAGTGACATACTTGAATATTTTACATCATGTATTATTGTAAGTGTCCATCTGTCATTCACAACTTCCTTTACAGCTACTTATATTTGGGGTTGATGGTGTCTTTCTTAGTTCCCAACTTTCTATCTGAAAGAAATGTAAAGTATAAATGTAAACAATGCAAAACCCAATACAAATTCATGCAATTTTCCAAACAATTCTTTGTATCTGTTTTTCTTAATTTTACAAAATGAGGAATTTTGAATAAATCACACATCAATATTATATATTTCTTAGAAATGTAACCCTGGAATGATGTCTCAAAAACTGTTGGGAAATTTTCATATTTCGGTAGTCTTGTTTCTTGAGAATTCTTTTATTTTCAACTATCTCATTACTTTAAAATAATAAAATCTTAGTATGGCTTATCTCTAATTACTGCAAAGATGGTTTTCAAAAAGAATATTTTTCTCAGATGTTGCGTTTTTGGTGGAAATAGACCTGACTACTTTCTAGGCTGGAGAAGTTTGTGTACTGTAATATGTTACCAACTAAACTAAACTCAAGTAAACTAAGCTCTGGTAAGAAAGTTATAGAGAGTGGTACATCCATACCATGGAATACTACTCAGCAATTTTTAAAAAAGAACAAAAAAGATTCATGCATGCAACATGAATCTCCAGAGAGAATTATACCAACTGGAAAAAAACAATCCCAAAAGGTTATATACTATATGATTCCATTTATATAATATTTTTGAAATGACAAAATTACAGAAATGGAGAACAGATTAGTGGTTGACAAGAGTTAAGAAGGGGGTTGGGGAGGGAAGGAAATATTGGAGTTGTGGCTGTAAAAGATCAGCCTGAAAGGTCCTCGTGGTGATGGAAATGTTCTGTATCTTAACTGTGTCAATGTCAAGGTCCTAGCCGTGATATTATCACGCTATAGTTTAGCAAGTTGTTACCATATGAGTAAAGTGCACACAAGATATCTCCATATGATGTCCTACAACTGCATGTGAATCTACAACTATCTCAAATTTAAAGGTTTAATTTTTTAAAAAAAGCTATAGAGACCCCATGGGTGTTTACCATGGTTGAAAAAGTTGAGATAATGAACAGTCTTTGAAAGTTTACTTAAACCACTTTGTGGTTCAAATCTAAGAAAAGGAGAACACACCCTTGAATATTCTGAATATTCTTGCATGGAAGAATTCCCCCTGTGGATGGGGAAAACTTCATATACAGCTTCATTGGCCAGGCCCTATGGTGGATCTCTCTCTCTCTTGTCCTAATACTGACTTTCAGAGACACAGATTGCATGCTACATTTTGTGGAGAAAATTGCTGCTCCAAGAAGTGAAGCAATGTCCTCCAGGTCACACAGTTAGGAACTAGAGGGTTTGGGAGTTGGATCTAGTATGTCTGAATTTATGAATGTTCAATCACCAGCTCTACTAGCATTTAAGGAACAGTCGTGATTCCCAGGAGTAGAAAACCTTTCAACTGCAAGCCACTGGCCCATAATAGCAAGAAAAGGAAAAAATAAGTGAAATCAAAGGCCACTATCGAGTAAAAAGGGATTTTTTTAATTTTTAAAAGATACAAATATTCGTGAGAACTAAATGCAATGTGTGCTCTTGGATTGTCTTCTGGACCAGGAAATATTTTTTCTTGTGAGATGAAGGACACTAGTGAAACAAGTGATGAAATTTGAATAAAGTCCACAGATTAGAAAATAGTATTGTATTGATGTTAGTTTCCTGCTTTTGATCATTGTACTGTGGTTATGTGAGAGAATTTCCTTAATTTTAGGAAATACTGAATGAAGTATTTAAAAGTAAAGAGATATGTCTGTAACTTGTTCTCAAAGATATTAGGAAAAAAATTACATATCTACATCATGATGGCAGGGGCAAAATTGGGGGACAATAGGTGAAGAATATATGGCAATTTTTGCAGTACTTTTGCAACTTTTCTGTAAGTCTGAAATTATTTCAAAAGATTTGCAATTTTTAAAACATCCTAGGAAACATCCAGAACGGTTTATCCTGGTAAATTCCAGTGATGAGCATATTCTTGCAAAGTTCTACAAAAATATTGCTGAAGTCGTTTTTAAAATTTTTTCCCCTTTTTCCCTTCTTTCCATGAAAATTAAAATTAAAGAATGATTTGGCCCCACTGAATGGGCCAGAATTCCTGAAAAACAAACACCACAAATTCTGAACTGAGACAAGCCCTGCACAGGTGTAACCTGTTCATCTGCGGGGTCTGGGTTGATTCTGGTAGAAGCCAGGGCACCTGTTAGGATCCACACCGAAGGCATTTCCAAAAGGCTCCCTTGCAGCTGAGAAACGGGATTCAGGGTAGGTGGTTTCACTCCACAGAGGCATTTACTCGCTGCCAGTACGGTAAGGTACCTCAGCATTCCTGCAGGTGTAAAAACTGACCCCCACCTGGGTCTAGAATCCAAGCAGTCACAGCAGCAACATAGTAAATATGGAGCACCCAGCACCCTGCAGTGAAAAAGCACGTGGGAGAGAAAGATCAGGGAGCTGGACTTTTGATCAAACAAGAGAGATATCTAGGACTAGCAAAACCACGTTCTGGAAACACATTTTATACAGAGAGCATGGGAAACCCACATCCAAGAGAGATTGACTGTAAACCTCTAGACATAGTAACATGTAGAATGGGATGTCTAGATCACATCCCTAGAAAACCCACAATTCAAGCAACCCCTGCCCCCCTCCCCAGGCTGAGCTCCTGCATTGATATTCTACACAAAAGCAAATCTAGCCTGCAGCCCACCCCTGGGGCTTGCAGCATGCCTCAGATCCCTGCTTCCCAACTGCATGCGTTAGAGAACGTTAGAGTCCAAGTGGCAAGGTAGTTTGTTACTGTATTAGGAGGAGTGACTTCTCTCCTCTCTCGTTCCTTACTGCCTTGCACAGTATGATAATATTTTCTTTGATTTTCTCTCTATCTCTTTGACGGCTGCATATCAACAGTCCCTGATGCACAGAGAAGACTTTTCTGAACACTCAAAAACTCCTTCATACATACACACACCCGCAGAGGACAAGGCCAACTCTCCCCATAAATTTATAAACTTGTTGCCATAGAGACAGACTCCGGGTACCCCAAGTGTGGGTCAGCAGTGCCACCTAGTGGGATATTGATTATCCTGCATCCCCCGAATGGTTAGGTTTTTTGTTTATTGTGCTTTGCTTTGTTTTGCTTTGTTTTGTTTTGTTTTTGGTAGCTATCTGGTGCACACTGTCTCTCTCTGTCAATATTCTACAGATCTGTCCACCAGTATCTAATTCATCCAAGTTCCTCCAGGCCCTTTCCTTCTGGCGTGTAGAAATAGAGTGCCCATCGGATTGGGCACTGCAGTAGGATATCACTGCAGTTCTGGATGCTGGCTTTGCTATCCTATATCTGGCTTTAAATAAGGCAGTAACTGCCGGGGTCACATGGGCATCACATATAAGGACAAACCAACACCTGATAAGTAGGAGAATAAGATGCGTCGGGGATTAGAAATAAATGAAGTTCTACTTTATCATTTTATTCATTTGTTCAGTCAGTGTAGCTTCTAGTTCACAAATTTGGATGTGCAAGAAGTAGGTTTTCTTTATTTTCTATAAGGAACTTACCCATTCCTTTGGGTAGCAGGAAGTTGATATCAGTAAATTCTGGGTCTCCTGCCCTCCTTTTATCCAAGTTCCAGAGGATGAATGTTCTGTTGTGTCTGGACAGGGTGGGTGGGAAGCATCTCGTCCTCAGGGTCTTTATCAATCCATACTCCCATCTGCTGGCAAGTCCCCCTCCCTGCTCATTTCGGGCCAGGACGCAGACAGAGCACTGCTATGCCCACCTGGTCCAACCATGGAGCATCTCCAGGCCAAAGGCAGCCCCCTACTATTCTGCCCTGCTGCCATCCCCTGAGTAATGACTGCCAGGTGGGACAAGTAAAAGAGGAAGACCTGCAGTGAATACCCCCAATAATAATGTCAACCAAGATACATCATGCTTATGGGCATGACCTATTTGAGGCTTATGGTATATAAAGGTGAAAATGCAAACTCCTTAAGTTCATAGACTCCTGGGGAGAAAGATTTGTCAACCAAGTACAGGAATACTCCCAGCAATTGCTGTAAGAGAGACACAGACCCACAATCCCTTAATCAGAACACTCGGGCCAGATGAATTTTGGAATTCTAAATATGTCATATTTTAGGAAAGATCTGGGATGTCACCCATAAGAATCACACTCATATTTCTGCAGCAAAACTTATAAGGAGGAAGGTGAAATAAAGACAGGCAACAGCCTCGTGCCAGCTGAGGCATGATTTGCCACCAAATGGGCTTTAGCACCAAAAAGGAAAAGCTTTCATCTTTCAGAACTTTTTGGAGTTAAGAATTGCAGATGAGCCTTTGCAGATGTGTGTATACAATGCAGAGAAGGAACCTTTCCTGTTGGCCCGAGGACACCAGGGGGCTTCGTAGAGGAGGTTGCGTTGAACTGAGATCTGGAAATGGGAGCTGGCGGGGCGACCCAGCACAAAGGACCCAGGCGAGATTCCGCAGAGCATGGGACGGCAGCCACAACCAGCTCAGGGTGTTGGAAATACTAAATCAGACTCTTCATCCTTTTCAACATTCCCAAGTCGGCCTCAAAACCACCCCATTGCAGGAAGCCTTCCCTGACTACCCACCCTTCCCTAAATATATATTGCATTGACATTCCAAAAAAGTTCTGTGTGTTTCCTCTCAGAACACTACAGATCTGAAATTCTATAGTACCAACAATATCTTCCCTCTTTTGAATCTTTCCTGCTTATCCTCACACCTACTCAAGGATTCTCTACTACTCCTACAACTATAACCACATCAGCAACTAACAATAATAACAGCACACATTCTTACAGAGTTTTTTATCTTGGGGGTGAAGGGTCACCTTAGTCCTGGGGAAGAGAAGGAAGGGAGGGATCTCTCAGGGGTTGCATGCTCTCACTTGTGTTTCATTTCCTTATCCTCAACTCACAGAACGAAGAGAAGCCTCCACTCTGACCAAGGAGACAGAATCTTTTTCTGTACATTAATTCTTGAATCAGTGAAATTTCCAAAGCAGTGGTGTAAATATTCAGGCAATAAACAGGGGGAACCAGATGGAGTGGTCTTCACAGTTATTTTCTCTTCTCTGTCAAAATATTTAGCTCATACATAAATCTCTTTTTAAAAAAAAAAACATTAATTTGGCATTGCATGCAAACATTCCGTGAATATTAATCATCCCCAATCACTAAACGTAGCTTCCATTTCAGCATCCCATCAGCACTTATCAAGGAAGGCTAGACCAAAACCCAGAATCAAAGACCCGGAAGGGCCTTACCCGGATGAAGGGATGAGGCCACCCTCTGCCCAGGCTAGCAGGCAAACACCTGCTCTTGTCCCCCCAGCCCTCAGAGCAATCAGCAGGCAAAGCCACCCCCTGTGTTGTAAATAGATGTTGAGGCAATTCGGAGATCCAGGAGGCATGCTGGCAGAGAGAGGATATTTCTGGAATGTGTCTATTCTCTAGGGCTGGATAAGTCAGCCTGAACTCCTCGGAATTCTATTTCCTGCAAACCATGTGAATGTAAAACCACATTATTGGTTCAGAGTTGTTCAGCGTGGGTTTTTTCTCAGTTTTTGAAGATATGCACAGCATAAAACCAAACACATATTTAATACACTGAGAACGTGTAGTGGATTTAATGAAAGAGATCAGCCCTGAGAAGAGAAATTGAGACAATACGGAGGCGGGAGGTCAATCTGCATCACTTCCCTCCCTGCCACCCAGGCTGGGGAAGGATTCTGTGGTGGCATCTACTCAACTTCACAGTCTGCCAGAGGAACTCAGCTGTGCCCACAAAGAGCTCCAGGGGCTTCCACCTGGCACTAATGGCAAAGCTTCTGAGAAATAAGGTTCAAGCTCTGTGAATTCCCTTCAGTTCAGCAAGCCCTCTTGAAGGACCATCTTCACACTCAGCCTTGTGTGAGCAGTGAGGATGAAAAACAAAATTCTCACTTGGCCACGATGGCAGAATAGACAGTTTGAGTAGGCAGAATAATGGCCCTCGAAAATGTCCACATTCTAATTCCCAGAATCTGTGGATTTATATACGGCAAAAGGGACTTTGCAGGTGTGATTAAATTAAGGGTCCTGAGTTGCAGAGATTATCCTGTATTATCCTGGTGGGCCCAGTGTAATCACAAGGGTCCTTAGAAGAGGAGCCAAGAGGATCAGAGTTAGTAGCCGTAGATGTGGCAATGGAAGCAGAAGTTAAAGGATACAAGGAAGGAGCCAGGAGCCTAGGAATGCAGGTGGTTTCTGAAACCGGAAAAGGCAGGGAAACAGATTCTCCTCTGGAGCCTCCAGAAGCCCTGCTGACACCTTGATTTTAGACTTCTGACCTCCAGAACTATAAGAGAATAAATTTGGGTTGTTTTAAGCCACTAAACGTGTGGTAATTTGTTACAGCAGCCATAGGACACTAATACCTAGTCCTAACTACCTAACAACATACTCTACCTCGACATTGGCATTGCTGTACTAGAGGTATTGGCACTGACTCAGGAAGTTCAAAGGGATGAGGGCTGATCCTTCCAGGCAGTCTATGGAAGACCTCACAGAGGAGGTGAGGAAGCCGTTCCCAAAGGTTGAGGAGTTTAGGAGTTTAGCATTCCAGGCAGTAGGAAAGGCAAAGACCGAGGCACAGAGGCAGGAAGCGCAGCACATGTTCATGCAATAGAGCGAGCATTGCATGGTCAGACCCAGGACGCTGAAAGAGGAGTCCAGAGAAACAAATTGCAGCAGGGATGGCTATGTGAACCAGGCTGTGGAAAAGAAAGTCAACCATTTTTCTCAGGAATTTGACTGAACCGTCAAGGCCCAGGGCAGTGGAGAAAGGTATCCCCACTCAGGGCAGAGACTCAGTGAGGCAGTGGCTCAGGCACAGAATTTAAGGGGGCACCCAAAACCTCAGTAATCAAGATAAATAATATTTTCATTCAATATTTAAAAATTCAAAATTAAGGCCAAAAGGTAATCAAAATATCAAAATTGTAACTAAAGACAGGATCAGTAATAGTGCCTTGCTGAGCCATGCATATTAGAGCCTGGAGCACATGGGCCATCACTTTGATCCTATCTTTAAAATGTTGGTATTTTGTTCATTGTAGATTTCGGGCATTCATTTTGATTTTATAATATTGCACAGAAATATTATTTCTCTTGATTATTGAGTGTTTTGGCACCTCCATTGCTGGACCCTCACTCACCTCACCCAAGTCCTGGCCGCACCCCTACATCCTAGAAGAACACATTTCAGTGGCTGATCCCACTCCCAACAGTCTGGGTGAGAGAGGCCAGAAATTCACAGCAGGTAGTTCCAACACCAAACAAGAAGCGGGAAGAGCAGACCTGTGCCCCATGTTTCCCTGGTGGCTGGTGAAGTCTGAGTTAGGAGGGGAAGGAAGGATGTTGGAACTGCCTGAGAAATTGATGTCTTGTTTCCGATTGGATTGGACATTTTAATACCCGAAAATGAGCCTAATGAGGCTCCAACAAGGCTGAGAAAGGATGGGTTTTGCCCGAGGTCAGTCAGAGTGTGATAGAAGGTAGTGATGGTGAAAAATAAATCAATTTCCTAATTGTTTCCTACGGAGATAGGTCTGTTTAGTAGAACAGTTTTACTGGCTTTTCTCCGTCTATCCTCCGCCCTGATTCAGTCTCTGTCCTTCTCTGCCCTTTGGGGGCCGATCCCTGCAAACTGCAACACGTGGCCTCCCAGTTGGGCCAAGCCAAGGTAAGGATGAAGTGGGCAGGAAGTAGGGGGAGGTCACACCCATCGGCTTGCATTTTCTTTATGGAGAAAGATGCAGGATCAAATGCTAAAATGGAATCAATACAGTGAAGCTTTCAAGCGGGTAGTGTAAGGAGTGGAACATCACCATTAAGACTGGAAACTGAATTTTTAGAGGCACCATTCTGTACCTTTGGATGGTTCTCTTCGTCAACTTTGAGCAGCTGAGTCAGATCATATCCATCTTCAGTGCTTTGCACTGTTCTGCTTAAGAAACAATAACTACGGATAACAATCAAAATAGTGGTTTGCAATGGCAGGAGTTCATGGAGTAGAGAAAGCATATTGTATTTGTAACAAAAGGATTAACAGTACAGGGCACATCAGGAATAATCTAATGTACAATACCACAAAGTAAAGGGACCATAAACTCATATCTTATCTTGGAACATTTTGTGGCCTGAATTGCCAGATGGGAGTTAATGACTCATAATTAATTAAAGGCCAAATCAATTGATATGTGTAATCAACAAACTTACAAGTTCCCATTTTACCACTTTGAGGCAGCATGGTGTGGTAGAAAGAGCCAGGATTCTGGATCACTTGATAACTTCCTATGTATGTGAGTTTTGGCAAATCATTTAAATTCACTGAATCTCTGTTTATGTGTAAAATGAGGATAATGCCATCTTAACCTGAGTAAAGTACCTGGCCCTAAGCTCAACAAAAGTGACCTATTATCGAAAGTCTGGGTTAACATGGCAATAACGGTAGCATCTACACAATACTGAATACTACAAATACAAAATGCATATTTTTTACCCAGAGTTATTATAAGATAACACTTATAATACTTTGGTCACCACAACATCAATTGTTTACATATTTGGAAATATTCCATAAATACAGTGGTTTGTATTGCACTGTTCTGCTTAATGCCATTGCATTAAGCCATTGCAAATGGCTTTGAATAAATCTAAGACAGGGTGTGGAAGAGACAAGTGCCCCGCAGATACCAATGCCATGGAATGATAAAGAATCAAGCACAAGGCATCCATGGAGTCACTTTACAGGTAATGCATCTTCAGGAGGAGAGATCCAAGACCGAACAGCTGAGCTGACATTCTGAGGTTACCCTGCACCCACAGAGAAATTCTGAAGCTTTTTGCAAAAAAAAGTATTAGACACCCAGACTCCCCCTTTGTTTCCCACCTTTTTAAACTCTTCGTGTACTAGACAGCCTGATCCCATGTGGGATATTAACTTTGAATTTTCACTTTTCCATGCTATCACTTTCCCATATTATCACAATAACTGAGGAGTCTGCATTTGGTGGGGCTGGAAGGGGATTAGATGGAGAAAGAGAAACCTGGAGCAGAATATGATGCTCAAGTGTCGGAATAAAATTCTTCTGTACAGTTACTCTAAGGAGCTGTTCCTATGCACTTCCAGTAACCCTAATGATCAGTTTCCACGGCATCAATCACATTGAGCAGTTACATTATTAAGAGAGCTAAAGCATTATTGATAGTCACTCTGATGATAATATGATCATATTATGGTGATAATATTAAAGCACAGCAAAACAGAAAATGGGTAGGGATTGGAGCAGAAAAGTACTACTCTGGGAGAAATAGGGTCAGTTAGCAACTGTAGCAATCTTCACAAGCTTTACGTGGCTAGGAAGAATTATAGGACTTCAACTCTGCTTACAAAGAAACACCCAATGTCACATTTTATAACCCAGTGTGCTCCTTTAATAAAACACATATTATTTAACATTGTGTCTCAACATGATTGATTCTATTACTAATAGTTAATATTCTTCTCAAGTGCTGAAGAACCAGAAAAGTCTGGAGCTGGAAATTAGAGGGTCAGACCAGCTTAATCTTCCTTTGTTCCCAAACTAGTGATAAATAGATTACCAAAAATACTCTCAGGGACTGAGACGGGCAGGCTGGACAACATAGAGGATTTACTTCAAATCCAGCTTCTATGAATCCAGATGTCCATTCACCTCCTATACAAAATGCTGCCTTAATCAACTGCTGACGTGTAAATGTCCATTCCTAGTCATATATCTCTCCCACATTTGTGTTGGGATCATGACCCAGTGAGTTGTTTGAATATCAGCCCAGCAACCTGCACAGCTGAGCTTTTATTTTTTTTCCTACTCTTTCGAGTTTTATTGAGATTTATTTTGTGACCTAGCTAGCATATGGTCTAGTTTGGTAAATATTCCAGGTGCATTTGAAACAAATTCTGTACATTTTCTTCTTGGGTGTAATATCCTATAAAAGTCAATTAGATCCTGGCAATTAATAGTATTCAAATCTTCTATATCCTTACTGATATTTTTTGTCTAATTGTTCTATCAATTACTGAGAAAGGGATGTTAAAAATATCCAACTATGACTGTGGGCTTGCCTATTTCTCCCTTTAATTTTCTCAGTTTGTGCTTGTGCTTCATGCATTTGGAAGCTCCACTAGGCACATACACAGAATGGGTATGTTTTCCTGATGCATTGGCCCATTTATTATTACAAAATGATCCTTGTTATCTCTCATAATACTCCTTGACTTGAAGTCTATTTTGTCTAATATTGTTACAGCCACACCAAGTTTCTTATACTTATTGTTTTTATGGTATATAATTTTTCATTCTTTTACTTTTAACCAATCTGTGCCTTCATATTAAAAGTGTATCCTTACAGTGAGCATAAAGATGGGTATTTTTTTATTGTCTGACAATCTCTGTCTTTTAATTGGTATGTTTTGTCCTTTTGCATTTAATACAAATATGGATGTATTGGATTTAGGGCTATCATTTAATTATTTGTTTTTTATTTGTCCTATCTCTTTTTTGATCCTCTGTTCCTCCTCTCCTACTGTCCTTTGGGTTAATCAAAAATTTTTAATACTCCATTTTGATTCCTCTATTGGCTCTTGAGCCACACTGATGTACATTTTGAGTGGTCTCACATAAAATGTAAGAGTCTCGCAATACTATAGTTCTATAAACCATGCCCAGTTCTTTGTACCACTGTTGTTATATGTTACATCTATATACATTATAAACCCCACTTATTTGAGGAATTTTGTTAAAGCAATTAAGCTTTCCTGACTAATACAGTGGCCAACTTACTCAGTTGAAGCAATGGGTTTGTTACAAGCAATGTTTGCTTTTAGAAAAAAATATGAACACTACTATCCATCCGGTTATCCAAGTTAGACATCCAGAAATCAAATAACAAGTGCTGCCGAATTTACCTCATGAACACGTGTCACCTGACTCCTCCTTTGTCCCTCGCCACAGTCCTGGTTTAGGCCCTTAGAATCTCTCACCTGAGCTTTTTCGATAGCCTCCTAACTGGTGTCCTTTGCAGACAGTGTGGCCCTCCCTCCAAGATCTATCTAAAATACAAATCTGAGTACGTCATTCCCTTCAATGGCTCCCCCATTACACGTAGAATAAATCCCAAGCCCCTTAACATATCATACAAGATCTCCTTAATCTTACCCCACCCACATCCTCAGCCTCAGGTCTCGCTATTCACTGCCTTCACTTTAGGATCTAGCATCACTCAACAGTTTGCTCTTCCCCAAATACTCCACAGCCTCCCAGCTTATGAGTCTTTCCTCTTGCCATCTTCTCTGTCTAGAACATACTTCCTCCTCACCCCCTTTTCCCCTAAAAAATCCTATTCATACCCCACTCAGGAAGCGCTCTTCCAAGAAGCCGTCACACACACTCACATGCATACACACACACACGCACAAACACACACGCACACAGAGGTCGTGTTTCTTTTTAAACTTTTTTAGGATAGAAATTTTAAACATATACAAAAGTTAAAAAAAATGCCTAATGCTGATGGCCAGGGTTATTTCACTTCTCTCTTCTCATTTATCCTCCCTACCCCTCAATTATTTTGAAGCAAATTTCAGACATTATATCATTCTATCCATAAATATTTCTGTACGTGTCTAAAAAAAATAAGGACTTTTTAAAAAACAGGGCCACAAAAATATTAACATATCCAAAATATAATCAAATATCCAATGTTTATATTTCCCTGATTGTCTCATAATTTTTAAAAACCGATATTAAAATGGCAATCCAAATAAGATGCATGCATTACAGTTGGTTAATACGGCTCTTCAGTTTCTTTTAATCTATAGATTCCTCCTCTATTTTTTTGAAATTTTTATGGATACATAAGAGTTGTACACATTTATGGGGTTCATGTGATATTTTGATATAAGCATGTAAAGTGTAATGATTATTTTGATATGAGCATATAATGTGTAATGATCAAATCTGGGTAATTGAGATATCCATCATCTCAAATATTTATCATTTCTTTGTGTTGAGAACATTCCAAATGTTCCAAACTTTCCAAATCTTCTCTTCTAGCTATTTTGAAATATACTATTGCTAACTATATTCACCCTATAGTGCTATCAAACACTAGAACTTATTCCTTTTATATAACTGCATTTTTGTATCCATTAACCAACTCCTCTTCATCCCCTGCTCCCAGCCTCTGGTAACCATCATTCTATCCACTACCTCCAGGAGATCAAACTTTTAGCTGAGCATGCAATATTTATCTTTCTATGCCTGCCTTATTTCACTTAACATAACATCCTCTAGTTCTATTCACGTTGCTGCAAATTACAGGATTTCATACATTTTTATGGCTGGATAATATTCCATTGTGTACATATACCACATTTTCTTTATCTATTCATCTGTTGATGAATACTTAGGTTAATTCTGTATCTTCTTGTGAATAGTGCTGCAATAAACATGTATCTCTTCGATATACTGATTTTTGGAAAGATCCTTTCTTTTGGATATATACCCAGCAGTGACATTGCTAGTAGTCTATTTTTAGGTTTTTGAGGAGACTCCAGACTGTTTTCCATAGTGGCTGTATTAATTTACACTCCCACCAGCAGTGTGTAAGGGTTCCCCTTTCTCCACATCCCTACCAACACTTGTCATCTTTTGATTTTTGATAGTAACCATTCTAACTGGAGTGAGGTGATATCTCATTGTGGTTTTGATTTGCATTTCCCTGATTATTAGTGATGTTGAGCATTTTTTCATATACCTGTTGACCATTTGTATGTCTTCTTTTCAGAAATATCTATTAAGGTCTATTGCCCATTTTTAAACCAGATTATTTGGTTTTTTGCTATTGAGTTGTCCTTATATATTCTGGTTATTTGGTTTTGGGAGACTTTGGGGGTTTTGGGGGGTATTTTTTGTTTGTTTGTTTGTTTGTTTTTTGTCTTTTTGAGGCAGGGTCTCACTCTATTGCCCTAGTTAGAGTGCAGTGACATCATCATAGCTCACTGCAACCTCAAACTCCTGGGTTCAAGCGATCCTCCTGCCTCAGCCTCCCGAGTAGCTGGGACTACAGATGCACGCCACCATGCCTAGCTAATTTTTCTATTTTTTGTAGAGATGGGGTCTCACTTTTGCTCAGGCTGATCTTGAACTCCTGACCTCAAGCGATCCTACCACCTCAGCCTCCCAAAGTGCTAGGATTACAGGCATAAGCCACCACACCCGGCCTATATTCTGGTTATTAATCCCTTGTCAAATGAATATTTTTGCAAATAATTCTCCCACTTTGTAGGTTGTCTCTTCACTTTGTTGATTGTGTCCTTTGCTGTGCAGAAGCTTTTTAGTTTGATGTAATCCTGGTTGTCAATTTTTGGTCTGGTTGCCTATGCTTTTGAGGTCTTAAATCAAAAAATCTTTGCCCAGATCAATGTCCTGAAGCATTTCCCCAATGTTTTCTTCTAGTAGTTTCATAGTTTCATATTTTCAAGTCTTACATTTAAGTCTTTAATCCTTTTTGAGTTGATATTTGTATATGTTGTGATTGGGGTCTAGTTTCATTCTTCTGCATATGGATATCCAGTTTTCCCAGCACCATTTATTGAAGAGATTGTCCTTCCCCCAGTGAGTATTTTTGGCACCTTTCTTAAAAATGAGTTGGCTGTAAATGTTTGGATTTATTTCTGGGTTCTCTATTCTGTTCCACTGGCCTACGTGTCTGTTTATATGCCAGTACCATATTGTTTTGGTTACTACAGCTTTGTAGTATATTTTGAAGTCAGGTGGTGTGATGCCTCTAGCTTTGTTTTTTGCTCGGGATTGTTTTGGCTTTTCAGGATCTTTTGTGGATCCATACAAATTTTAGGATTGTTGTTTTCTATTTCTGTGAAGAATGTCATTGGTATTTTGATAGGGATTGTACTGAATTTGTAGATTGCTTTGGGTAATACAGACATTTTAACAATATTAATTCTTCAATCCATGGACATGAGGTATCTTTCCTTTTTTTGTGTCCTCTTCAATTTCTTTCATCAGTGTTGTATTGTTTCCATCATAGACAGCATTCATTTCTTTGGTCCCTCTATTTATTTTTTAATGGTTTATTTGTTGAACAAATCAAATAATTTGCCCTGTAGATTTTGTCACAATCTGGATTTTGCTGATTGCATACCTATGGTGTCATTTAAACTTTCATTTGTCCCCTGTATATCTTATGAGTTGGTGGTTGGATCTATAGGTTTAATCAGACGTTGACCTGGTTTTTTGGCGAGATCTATTCATAGAGGGTGAGAACAATGAGAGATACATATTTTTTTTTCCCTAATGAACTGTTTGAGAATCCACCTGACTCTATTAGCAGGAAGTCCAACAGATCCTCGTGAGGTTTGTCCCTCTCCCCCCGTACCCAGTGTAAATTACCCAAGAACTTAAGGGCTTACTGGGCCCAAAGGGATCAAATCTGCTTCCCAATACCAGAGGAAGAGAGAGAAAAGAAGGAGAAAGCGGAGGAGGAGGAAGAGGAGGAACAGGAGGAGGCCTGTCCCATCACTTACTGTCCCTGTTGAACACTGTCCCCACATAGCCCAAGGCCCATTTGCCTCCTTCCACCTAAGACCCTGACGGCCCAAATCTGTACAAGCGAGAGTGGTGTTCTACAGTTGGACTTCAAGTTACGCCGTCCTAGTTCCTAGTCACAGCTCTGCTATTTTTCCCTAAAGCACCAAGGACATGTGAGGTGCTGACCCCACAGCCACCGCCACGTTCAGGGCCAGCCCCAAGCCTGCTCACAAACCCGAGGGTCTGGGGTGAAACTGGTCACCATCTCCCCTTCCCTCATAGTGAGTTCACACTCTGAGGCCCGTGGTGTCCTTTCTTCTCATAAGGCCTTGGTAAGGACCCCCATCCTGTGTTCCCCCAGATTTCCCTGTCTTAGAATTCCATAGAGGGGCTGGATCATCAGTCCTTTTCCTTCCACAAGGCCCTTTGGCTTCTAATGCCCGTTGGTGCATTTCCCAACTACTGCCATTGCCCCCACAGACCAGCACGGGGAGGGGAGAAGCCGCATTGAAGGGCCAAAATATCCTGTCACCCTCTGCTCCCAGGACAGGAGCATCTACGGCCCTCCTCATGCATATTGATAGGGGCTACACATCTCAAAGTGACTTTCGATATCTGCCTAGACATTGAAGATGCTGGTACAGCTTTTAAAACCCAGCTCCCCATAGTATTCCTAAACACAAATATCTACTTACATGTTGAAGGGTGGCAGAATATGCCACCTCAAAATATGCTGCTCTGGCATTGGGAGTATTTTGAGCTAAAGAAACTTAGAAAAAACAACAGAGGCAAGAAGGGAACTCTGACCCTCCCCTTCTTCTTCCTGAAAGCAGGAGATAACACCTCTATGTGGAAGACGTCCTCCCTGTACCAGAAGGAAAGTAACATTCTTATCATCAAGGACGGGAAGTTGAGACTGAGAGAATCCTGTACAAATTGATCTTGTTAAAACAATTCTTATCTTCCTTTAGCCTCCTCACACAGTTTAGTTACTTTTCCACAATTGCCCCTCTTTGGTCAACCAAAAAAAAAAAAAGCGGTTTAGATTTGACCACTTCTTTGGGTCTTTATTTCCTTATGAGGGCTGCCATGTAACATAAAAGTGATATTAAATAAATTTGTTTGCTATTCTCCTGTTAATCTGGCATGTCAGTTTAATCCTCAGGCCCAGCCAAAAAACCCTAAGAGGGTAGAGGTGAAATTTTTGCCTCCCTTACAATGTCTTCTTCCTTCCTCGATGGTGAGGACATTGGGACTGGCTTCGGGTTTGAATCCCCAGTGGCTAGAAAACACCTGGCACAGAGGAAATGCTCCACAAATGATTGTGAATGAATGAACCAACAATGAGTTAAACCTAGGCCAGGTTGTCAAGAGACAGAAGAAACAGTCTGTAGGGAGCAGAGTGAACATCTGCATGTCTTCCTGGCATCCCCTCACATAAGGGAAGAGACAGTAATCTTATGGAGTCCCACTCGATTCCAGGGCACTGACTGAGTCATGTTCACTAGAGCACAGGGTCCCCATGTGCTCACACACTGTGCACATCCATGGGACCTCCTCTTCTTCCCCTTCCTTCCAAGAAGCCAGATGTGGAACTGAGCCAGCCATCATTGTCTCTATGCCATCCCTCATGGAAAGACAAATTACTGGAGCAGAAAACAATGCCTCCCAAGTTTCCTCTCACAGAAGATGCTGCAGAAATGTCCTAGAGTCTCCAGTGCATATGATGACCAGAACAGATCTGGATGTGTCATCCTCCCCTCCATCCATCATGAATCTGAAGTTGTTTTGGTTAATCTGAGGAAGCAAGTATGAATTTCCTTCATGTGACCTGAGCCCACAGTTCCTGAGAACTGGAGCTGAGCTTCCAGATGAAGGAAAAGAAGGGCAATAGCCCCTGTTAATCCTGGTGCAGCACTTGCTATGGCACCTGGCACAGGGAAAGTGGTCAGGAAGAGCTAACTGCTTCCACTATTATCTTATACTCACAAATTGAGAAAGAGAGTACTCGCCTATGAAGGAGACCAAAAACTGAGACTCAGAAAAGTGAAGTAATTTACCCAAGGTTACACAGCCCAAAAGCATTCCTCTACAGGGTCAGATGGCTTGGAGCATCCTACTCCAATTTAGCTTATTTGAATTTCAACCTACTTGAGATTGTACAATAAAAATCTGATTTTTTAAGAGGAAAGACAGCACTCTCTGATCCATCCATCTCCAAATAGCTCAGACAGTGAACTAACTCAGCCAACCCCATGTCTCCTCACTAAAACCCACACTGAAACAACTTAATAATAAAAAGCCAAGTAGCCCAATTAAAAAATGGGCAAAGAATCCTAATAGGCATTTCTCCAAAGAGAGAGGGTGATGAAAATGTTCTAAAATTGCACAACCCTGTGAATATACTCAACACCATTTAATTGAATACTTTAAATGAGTGAGCTGTATAGTATGTGACTTATATCTCAATAAACATTTAAAAAAAAAAAAGACATACTGAAAACATTTTGGTAATCTTTTCCTGAGGAAAGAATCCACTATCATATCTCTATTTTTTGTTTTGTTTTATTCCATTGTAATTTAAATCCATCATTTATAGTCAAAACTACACATTATTTTTTAAATTTGGTATGATCTTTGAAAGACATGAGTTTGATTCCCAACTCTGCCTGTGGCCAAACCATGTGCCACTGGGCAAGTCACTTCTTGTTCTTCCCCCTGAGCCCAGGTCTCCTCAACTGCAAAATGGGAATAATTGTGCCTACCCTGCAGGGTTACCAGCACTACTTCACAGTGTGGTCCGGGCTGCACCCTCACCAAGGGCATCTGGGCCAGGGGTAAGTGGGGCCCATGAGGCTACATCTGCCCACAGCAGACATCTACTAATTCTCACAAAGGTACTGTAGGGGCTTGTGCCAGCCCTGAACACTATAAAGATTAGAAATATTATTTCTAAAGTGCTAAGCAAAATGGGGGACGGTTAACTAACAGCGAGAGATGGCTTTAGCTGCAAGTAACAGAAAATACTCAACCTGATTGATACAAAAGAGGATCCCTTGGCTCACAAAACTGCAAGTCCTGAAGGAGAAGTACCAGGAGGTCCAATAAAGGCACCTGCTCAGCTCTGCCCCTCCCTGGACTGGCTCCTTCCTCAGACAGAAAGCAAGATAGTGGCAGTGTCACCAAACCCACAAGGGGGGTTTGGCCTGATCTAATTGCTCACCACACAGAAAGCCAATTCCTGAGACAATGAGGGTTGCCAAGGCAGAACAGTAATTTATTACAGATAACATCACCTGGGAGATGGGAGAAATGCCTCAATGCCATCTCCTGACCAACTGAGGGTAGAGGTTTTTATAAGGTGTTCAGGAAGGTGGCTATGTGTATTGGGGCAGGTTGTATTGAAAGCAACGTGTGCAGGAGGTCTAATTCAGAAGTAACAGGTTGGTGATGGATGGTGAGTCTTGGCATTGTTATCCTGTGAAGAGTCTGCTGTTTCTGGGAGACAACTCAAAAAGTTAAAGGGTTAGTTAAACAGAACGATTAAAGTGTTCTGGTTACTGAGTGCTATAGGCCGGGGAATCCAAAGGATAAGGAAGCCACAGGGAAAGCACACATGGAGGGGGGTGTCATTTTGTGTTTGTTCATGGAGCCGATTAGAGCAGCACTTCTAGGCTTGACATCTGTGCATTCCAGTGTCCCTAGGATGAGAAAGCATAACTTCCTGAAGGTCCCTGCTATGCTTTGAATGAGTACCCCATAGTTCATGTGTTGGAAACTTAATCCCCAATGCAACAGTGTTGAGAGGTGGAACCTTCAGGAGATGATTAGGTCATGAGGGCTTTACCTTCATGAATAGATTAATGCTGTTATCATTGGAATGGGTTTGTTATTATAGGATCAGTGTCCTTATAAAAGATGAGTTTGGCCACCTTCCCTCTATCTCTCTCTCTCGCATGTGATGCCTTCTGCTGTGTTACAAGCCCCTCACCAGATGCGGGCTCCTCAATCTTGGACTTCGCGGCCTCCAGGACCATGAGCCAAATAAATTTCCTGTTCATTATAAATTATCCAGTCTCGGGTATTCCAATATAGCAGCACAAAACAAATTAAGATAGTCACAAAAGAGCCAGAGGCTTCCTTCATAGAAACACCCAAGTATCTTCTCATTGGCTATATTGAGCCACATCACATCCCTCTCCAGAAAGAAACTGAGGCCAGGACAGGCCATTGGCCTGGGCTGCTCATCCCTGATCCACTCACCATGGCAAGGGGAAGGGATCATCCCGATTGGCTTAGGCCATCTCACCCCAGGGCTTTGGGCAATGCAGACCACAGTGTCTGCAAAACAACAGCAAGGGGTAGAGCGGATGTTAGGAGGACAACAATGTCTACTGCAAAGGGCAACTACAGGATCTCAACCAACTAATACATTCAGGAGCCTCCTAAGGCTCATTTCCACTGGAGCAAAATAGTAGAATAATTCACCTTCTCTTCCTGAGTTGTTTTTCTATTATTTTCTTTCAATAGCCACTATGCAGATGACCATAATAATGATTTTAACCAAAAGTTATTATCTAGCTATGACACCACTCTGAAATTCATCCATTAAAGGTATCACATCTGGTCGGGCACAGTGGCTCTCTCCTATAATCCTAGTATTTTGGGAGGCCACGGGGGAGGATTGCTTGAGGCCAGGAGTTTGAGGCCAGCCTGAACAAGAGCAAGACCCCATCTCTACAAAAAATAGAAAAATCAGCCAGGTATGGTGGCATGCACCTGTAGTTCCAGCTACTAGGGAGGCTGAGGTGGGAGGATCGCTTGAATCCAGGAGTTTGAAGTTGCAGTGAGCTATGATGATGCCACTGCACTCTAGCCTGGGCAACAGAGCAAGACCCTGTCTCAAAAAAAATAAAAAAGATATCACATCTGATATCTTGAAGACTAGCTATTAAGAGAAGTAAACAGAGCAACATGCTATATTCATCTGTTCAATGAACACATTCACTCATTGCTGACTTTGTTCTCAGCCAGGTTCTAGATCCTAGAGATGCTAACATTCTTTGGAGACTCAGATAATGGGCAAACAAGTATAAAAACAAGTAGTTCATCAATGGATGAATGCATAAGCAAAATGTGGTATATGTATACAATGGAATATTACTCAGCCTTAAAAAGGAAGGAAATTCCAACACAGGCTAGAACATAAATGAACCTTGAGGACATTATGCTAACTGAAGTAATCCAGTCACAAAAGGCAAATACTGTATGACTCCACTTATATGAG
This sequence comes from Daubentonia madagascariensis, assembly GCA_023783475.1. Taxonomy (NCBI): domain Eukaryota; kingdom Metazoa; phylum Chordata; class Mammalia; order Primates; family Daubentoniidae; genus Daubentonia; species Daubentonia madagascariensis. Next base: position 17,303,772 of record JAKFHU010000144.1, read on the forward strand.
GTACCTAGAGTCGTCAAATTCATAGAGATAGAAAGTGGAATAGTGGTTGCCAGGGGCTACAGGGAGGGGGATGAAGAGTTATGTTTAATGGGTGCAAAGTTTATGTTTTATAAGATGAAAGAGCTCTGGAAATGGATGGTGTGATGGTTGCACAACAGTATGAATGTATTCAATGCCACTGTACTGTACTCTTAAAAATGGTTAAAGTGGTAAATTTTATGTTATGTGTATTTTTAACATGATTTTAAAATTGGGGAAAAATTAATTCCAGATTGTGAAAATGGGTAAGAAAGAAAGAAAATATGGTGATAATATAGCGTCATTGGGGAGGGTGACTTTAGACAGGGTGGCCTGGGAATGCATCTCCAAGAAGAGTAGACGCCTTTGGGAGGAAGGGAGGGGAGAGAGGATGCAGGGCCCCAAACGCCTTGTGAGGAGACGGCTTTTATTGCAAGAACAAGAGAGGACTCCAGCTGTCAAATCAGGCACAGATTGACTCACAGCTCGCTCAAATTACTTACCGTTCCTGAGCCTCAGTTTTCTCACCTGTCTCATGGGATTAAAAATAACTACTTCACAAGGTTATAAGAACAAAACATGAAAAAAGAATTAGAAACCATGTAACAAAATAAATATCAGCAACCTCTTCCATTTGTTTCTTTAAGAACTGAAGGCCGATGTGCTCGCCAAGGCGTTTAGGGGGAACGTGTTCTGATGTCTGCCACACTGGAGAGAGGGATGGATAGATACATAGACATGAAATGAAACAAATAGAGTAAAATGTTAGTGAAAAAATCTAGGTGATGGATAAATGTGTGTTCCCTGTGAAATTCTTTGAACTTGTAGGTATCTTTGAAATTTTTCATAGAATCTTGAGGAAAATGGGAGAGGTGCCGCTTGCGTTTTACGAAATTTGAAAGTGCTTGTCCCCTCCCTCCGCAGTGCCACACGCCCTCCTTTGTTGTCCCGTTGCCTGCAAGTCGCCTTGCAGTCCTGCCGAGAGATTCGGGCCGCGCCCAGAGGCCGTGCGCGGCTCCGGCCGCCAGAGGGCGCGCGCGCGGCATGCCGAGCGGGAGGGCGGGCTCGGGGGCTGACCCTGCCCCGCGGGCGGGACCTGGGACTCCAGGCCTCGGCAGCTCCCTGCAGAAAGCAGCTCTTCAAACCAGACAGCTGAGAATCAACGCCTGCTGTCTGGCCCCGCAGCGATTCCGATGAAGAAGAGGGTGGAAGGAAAGTAGCGTCTGCTGAGAAAGTGTCAGACAATGCTAAACGCTCTCACATCACTTATTTCATGTTTCAGTTAAGAGTCAGCCTGAAAATAGAACAGGAGTTGAAGTGCGAAGGATGTACATTTCCTTTCTGGCAGAGCATGCCCAAGAGGGGCCCCCTGGTTCTCAGAGGACAGAGCAGCTCTTTAGGGGCTAACATGCTTCCCCTACTCCATGCCCCATGAGCAAAGGGGCTCAGAGCAGCTGTGTCCCCTGGACTGAGGTGACAGCTCCTGCGGGTGTCCTGGGACCTCACCCAGCATCTTCAAGGAGCCTGCCTGCCCACGCCGCCCCCAGCAGCTTCTTCATGCGGGGCTAGAGAAGTATGTTAACCTTTGTTAAAAGACAACATCACAACAAGTTTGGGATCTAATTGGCTTTTATTTGCAATTCTAGAATCGAGGAACACCTCATTCTATAAAACAGAAGGAGTGTTCCAATGAGTGGAGCAGAGGCGGTTGGCTTAATAGGCAGAGAATGGCTGAAGAAAGCAAAAACAGGGAACAAGAAGCAGATTGGTCATTTCAAAGTTATTTTCCCGGTAGGGTTAAAACGGAGGGGACTTCCTTATTACTCAGGTTGACTCAGGCTGACTGGAATGTTTTAGGAAAACCCAACCTGTTTCAAAGTTCAGTCTGATTACACGGTACTTAGCACAAGTGACGCCATTCTGGTGTGGTCTGGTCTGCTGTGGTCTAGTGCAGGAGGCTGGTCCGAACAATGGCCTCTCATAAACTTTGTTTCACACCTGGAACCCTTTCTCAGCTCAAGCCATCCCACCGCTGCTACCAACCAAAGTATTTTCTGAGACTGTCTGGTTCCCCAGCCAGCAGAGATTCAGGCATAAATAATCAGTCACTCAGTATTTTTAAATTGTAATCATTAAAATCCACTCTATACACGAGTACTTCCCTCAAAATTTCCTTTTTTGTTTAGCCAAAGCCTAAAAGTCTCAAACGTGTCCTTAGAAAGCTCAGCCAAACCCCCCCCCCATCTCTCCACCCAACAGGCCAGCTAGAGCCACCGGCCCTCGTCCCAAAGGCCTTTTGGGACTCCCTAAATGTTGTCCTCCCCTAGAAGGGAAGCAGGAGTGTGCCCAAAAAGTCATTTCCTGACTTCAGACCTGCTAAATTGGGAGGAAGGGGTATCTGAATCCTATGAGAATTTGGATAGAAAGGATGGTATGGCCCAGATTTTGACTAGTGTTTCTTCGTTTGTTTTAAATATTTTTATTCACTAGTAATACATGTTAGGCCTAAGAAATAAGATAAGCATGAAGACAAATTCATCCATGAACCCATCCTGAGGTAAACACTCATAACATCTTGGCGTAAGCTCCACTGAAATTTCTATTTCTGTGCATCTATTGCTACACATGTCATTTTTCATTAAAGGTTATGTTGAACACACTATTTGTAACTTACTTGTATCATTTAATAAATAATCCCAAGTACCTTTCAATGATTAAAGGATAATTTTCAAGAAAAGGTAAAATCATGACTGTCCTAAAGATATAAAGTGAACACATGTTAAAAAATGTATTTAACTCATGATTAATGAAAGAACCATTAAGAGGTTACAACTAGTTCAAAGGAGGAATCAAAAAAGCACAGACATTTATAGATCAGGAATACTGAAATGGATTGCAAATGGACACAAAAGTGGCTTCTTCCACTTGGATGGAGGGGGTCAAGTGAACCTCCACTGCATGGAATTTATGTGTATGTCTGTAAAGAACAATTTCCATTGCTATCAGTTCTCTGTAATTATGGAATTATAAAATAACCCAAAAGCCATGAGAAGTGAAGATCCCCATAGAATCTGAATCAGCTAAACAGTTGGGTGTGCTCTACGCAATGCTAGTTTTCAACTGAAGCCCAAGTTTTTCCCTACACTATGTAAACAAATACACTTCTATGCTCTCTTTTTAATGGTCACATATTTTGTTATATAGATGTACTATATTTAGCAAATTGTCTATTGTCCAACTCATAGTTGTTTCTAATTTTTCATTAGTATAAACAATGTAGGGATAGTTCCTTTACTTTGTACATCTTTGAACATTATCTGATTAATTCCTTAGGATAAATTCCTAGAAATGGAAGTCCTGGGTGAATTCTCAGTCCTGGATGTACACACTTTTAAGGTGTCTGATACATATTGACAAATGGACAGCCTTTACAAGCTTCTTTCTGACCCGCTTTGAATCCTAGCCGAAATCCAAACGTTCTGAAGTCTGATTTAAGACATGAAGATTTTATACTCCTTTGGCAAGAAATTATTCCTTTCACTGAATTTCCATTCCACCTCTTTACAAAATTATTCACTAATGAAGGTAAAGATTACAGACTGTGAGCTTAGTGGAGAATTTAACATAAGCAATTTTTCCTGCAATTCCCTCTTTCCTAGCCTGCTCCTGAGATCACACTCTCAGGCCATCTCCAACACAATACAGCTCTCTCCCCACCCAGCACCCTCTCCTCAGAAGCAGAAAGAAAGGGGTCCCTCCCAGCGTCTGTATTCTGAGACCCTAAACTTTCCCGTCCCTTGTTATTCCCAGTCAGGAGTAATTTCCCAGCACTTCTTAGCAGACTGATCTAGGACATCTTATTTGATCAGTCCTACCGGGACTGTCATAAATTAATCTGATAACACCATCACATGGGGGCCTTGGAAGAATTTTACAACATGGAACTTTACCTGAACCCTGTTCTCCCAGAAAACAGAAACTGCAAAGAAATTCTACCCAACTTTTATATTCGAAATCTTCCAACATTTTTCCATTCTGAGAAACAGATTACTGCAAAGAACTACCCATCCCATGTGACTTAGGTAAGACTTGCTGTCCACTCTTCATTGTAACTCCCAAGAAACTCACAGACGACCCCCGAATTTACCTGTGACAAGGCCAGACCCAGACGCTCCCATCTCCCATTCTTTGTCTCATAAATGATTGACTGGACCATTTGTTCCCCTGAAACTAGCTAGACACAGAGACAAACATTTCTTATTCTGCTGACTAACGGAGGTTCCCCGAATACAAAAACAATCCCAACTATAAAATCACCCCATCTATAACTTGCCTACTCTTCCCTCCAAAAGTCTGAGGGAAAAACTAATACTCTAATGTTCATATCTGGGGTGTTTTCCCCATTGCAATAGCCTGAACAAAATCATTATGTATTTAGCTTTTTCAGGAGGACTTTGACACACTCCTCTTGTTTTTTGTGGGTTTTTTTTTTTCAGAATATTACAGAGGTACAAACATTTTGGCTACATGAATTGCATTTGTACAGTTTGAGTCAGTTATAGGTGCATCCATCCCCCAGATAGTGTGCATTGTACCCATTAGGTGTGCATTTACCCATCGCCCCTCCCCCCCCACCTGCTTGATTTCCATTGAGTTTTACTACCATATGTGCACATGAGTGTTGATGAGTGTTGATCATTTGGCTCCAATACGATAGTGAGTACATGTGGTGTTTGTTTTTCCATTCTTGCAATACTTCACTTAGAATAATGCTCTCCAGTTCCATCCAGGTTGTTACAAAAGGTAGTAGTTCACCATTTTTTTAATGGCTGAGCAGTACTCCATGGTATACATATACCACATTTTGTTGGTCCACTCGTGTATTGATGTGCACTTGAGTTGATTGCACATCTTTGTGATTGCGGATTGTGCTGCAATAAACATTTGAGTGCAAGTGTCTTTTTGATAAAATGACTTTTTTTCCTTTGGGTAAATACCCAATAATGGGATTGGTGGAACAAATGGTAATTCTACTTTTAGTTCTTTGAGGTATCTCCATACTACTTTCCACAGAGGTTGTACTAGTTTGCAGTCCCACCAACAGTGTATAAGTGTGCCTTTCTCTGAACCAATGCCAGCATCTTTTGTTTTGGGACTTTTTGATAAAAGCCATTCTCACTGGAGTTAGGTGACATCTCATTGTGGTTTTGATTTGCAGGATTACAGACATTGAGCATTTTTTCATATGTTTGTTGACCATTAGTCTATCTTCTTTTGAAAATTTCTGTTCATGTCCTTTGCCCACTTTCTAATGGGGTTGTTTGATTTTTTTCCTGCTGATTTGCTTGAGTTCTTTGTAGATTCTGGTTATTAGCCCTTTATTGAATGTATGGCATGCAACTATTTTCTCCCATTCCTTAGGTTGTCTATTTGCTCTATTGATTGTTTCCTTGGCTGTGCAGAAGCCTTTTAATTTAATCAGGTCCCATTTATTTATTTTTGCTGTTGCTGTGATTGTCTTTGGAGTCTTCATAAATTCGTTGCCTAGGCCAATATCTATAAGAGTTTTTCCAACATTTTCTTCTAGAATTCTTATAGTTTCATGCCTTAAGTTTAAGTCTGTTATCCATCACATACAAATTTTTGTGAGTGGTGGCTATTCAATTTTCCCAGCACCATTTATTGAATAGGGATTCTTTTCCCAGTGTATGTTTTTGTCTGATTTGTCAAAGATCAGATGGCAATATGCAGATGGTTTTTTATCTTGGTTCTTTGATCTGATCCATTGCTCTATGTCTCTGTCCTTATGCCAGTACCATGCTGTTTTGGTTACTATAGCCTTGTAGAATATTTTGAAGTCTGGTAAAGTGATGCCTCCTGACTTGTTCTTTTTACTTAAGGTTGCTTTGGCTATAGTGGGTCTTTTCTGGTTCCGTAAAAAGCATAGAATTATTTTTTCTAGATCTGTGAAAAATGATGTTAGCATTTTAATGGGTATTGCACTGAATCTGTAGATCACTTTGGGTAGTATAAGCATTTTGACAATGTTGATTCTGCTGATCCATGAGCATGATTTGTTTTTCCATTTGTTTACTTCCTCTACTATTTCCTTCCTCATTGTTTCATAGTTCTTCCTGTAAAGGTCTTTCACCTCCTTGGTTAAATATATTCCTAGGTATTTCATTTTCTTTGCTGCTATTGTGAAAGGTATTGAGTCTTTGATTTGATTCTCAGCTTGACTGTTGTTGGTGTATAGTAATGCTACTGATTTGTGTACATTGATTTTGTAACCTGAGACTTTGCTGAATTTATTTATCAAGTCTAGTAGTCTCTTGGCAGAATCTTTGGGGTTTTCTAGATATATGATCATATAATCAGCAAAGAGCAATAGTTTGACATCTTCTTCCCCATTTGGATACCCTTGATTTCCTTCTCTTGCCTGATTGCTCTGGCTAGGACTTCCAGCACTATGTTGAATAGAAGTGGTGACAGTGGGCAACCTTGTCTGGTTTCAGTTCCAAGTGGGAATGCTTTCAATTTTTCCCTATTCAATGTAGTTGGCTGTAGGTTTGTCATATATGGCTTTTATAATTTTTAGATATGTTTCATCTATGCCATCTATGCCTATTTTGTTAAGAGTTCTTATCATAACAGGGTGCTGAATTTTATCAAATGCTTTTTATGCATCTATTTAGAGGATCATATGGTCTTTGTTTTTGCTTCTATTTATATAGTGAATCACATTTATAGTTTTGCATATGTTGAAACATCCTTGCATCTCTAGGATGAAGCCCACTTGGTCATGGTGAATTATTTTTTTGATGTGAAGTTGAATTTGATTTGCTAGGATTTTATAGAGAACTTTTTCATCTATATTCATATGGGATATTGGTCTGTAGTTTTCTTTTTTTTGTTGTGTCCTTTCCTGGCTTTGGTATCAAGGTGATAATGGCTTTGAAAACAAGTTGGGGAGAATTCCTTCCTTCTGGATGTTATCAAATAATTTCTACAGTATAAGTACCAGTTCTTCTTTGTAGATCTGGTAAAATTCAGCTGTGAAACCATCTGGTCCAGGGTTTTTTTGTTGAGAGATCTTTTATTGCTGGTTCAATTTCAATACTTGATATTGTTCTGTTCAGGAGTTCTATTTCTTCTTGATTGAGCCTAGAGAGGTTGTGTGCTCCCAAGAATTTGTCCATTTCTTCCATGTCTTCAAATTTATGTGCACAGACATTTTTATAGTATTCAGAGATGATATTTTGTATTTCCATGGTATCAGTTGTAATATCACCTTTTTCATTTCTGATTGAGCTTATTAGGGTCCTTTCTTTTCTGTTTCTGGTTAATCTAGTGAGAGGTCTGTTGATTTGGTTTATCTTTTCAAAGAACCAGCTTTTTATTTCATTAATCTTCTGTGTAGTTCTTTTGTTATCAATTTCATTTAGTTCTGCTCTGACCTTAGTTGTTTCTTTTCTTCTGCTGGGTTTGGGCTTGTTTTGCTCTTCCTTTTCCAACTCCTTGAGATGATTCATTAGATTGTTGATTTGTGATCTTTCTGTCTTTTGGATGTAGGCATTTAAGGCTGTGAATATTTCCCTTAGGACTGCTTTTGCTGAATCCCACAGATTTTGATAGCTTGTGTCCCCTTTGTCATTTAGTTCAAAGAATCTTTTGATTTCCATCTTTGACCCAATAATCATTCAACAGTAGGTTGTTTAATTTCCATGACTTTGTGTAGAATTGAGTGTTTCTGTTGGGATTGATTTCTAATTTTATTCCACTGTGGTCTGAGAGGATACATGGTATAATTTCTATTTTTTTAAATTTGTTGAGACATGTTTTGTGGCCTAGGGTGTGATCAACCTTAGAGAATGTTCCATGAGCTGATAAGAAGAACCCATATTCAGTAGTTTTGGGGTAAAATGTTCTGTAAACGTCTCTTAGGCCCATTTGTTCTAGTGCCCTGTTTAACCTCGTTATTTCTTTGTTTATTTTCTGCTTGGAGGATCTGTCCCATTCTGTCAGTGGGGTGTTGAAGTCCCTGGCTATTACAATGTTGCTGTTTATCATTTTGTTTAGATCAAGTAGGGTTTGTATTATGGATCTGGGTGCACCTGTGTTAGGTGCATAAATATTTAGGATTGTTATGTCTTCTTGTTGAATTGTTCCCTTCACCATTATATAATGATGATCTTTGTCTTTCTTTATTTTTGTTGATTTGAAGTCTATGTTATCTGATATGAGAATGGTTACACCAGTTTTTTTTTGGTTTCCATTTGCATAGAATATTGTTTTCCATCCCTTCACCTTGAGTCTGAATGAGTCCTTGTGGGTTAGATGTGTTTCCTGGAGACAGCAGATACTTGGCTTGTATTTTTTAATCCATTCAGCCAGCCTATGTCTCTTGAGTGGGGAGTTCAAGCCATTCACATTTATTCAAAGAATTGATAAGTGGGGTGGATTTCCGTCCATCCTGTTGAGTAGAATTTTATTGCTTTGTTTTACCTCTTGAGCCATTGTGGTATCTGGGCTCTGACCTTTAGCTTTTGGGTGATTTTACACTGGTGAGTGTCTATTGTGCTGATCTGTGTATAATGCAGTTCTGAGTACTTCCTGCAGGGCAGGTCTGGTCTTGACAAATTCCCTCAATGTTTGCTTGTCTGAGAAAGTCTTTATTTCTCTCTCATAAACGAAATTTAGTTTTTCAGGATACAAAATTCTAGGCTAGCCATTTTCTGTTTGAGAAGACTGAGAATGGAGCCCCTATCCCTTCTCAGTTGAGAAGTCTGCAGTTAGTCTCATGGATTTTCCTTTGTAAGTTACCTGATGCTTTCACCTTACAGCTTGTAGGAGTGCCTCTTTCATGTTTACTTTGGCCAGTCTGGTGACCATGTGTTGTGGTGATTGCCTGTTTGTGATCAATCTCCCAGGAGTCCTTTGAGGTTCTTGTACATGGATATCTAGATTTGTAGCAAGGCCAGGGAAATTTTCCTCAGTTATCCCCTCAATTAGCTTTTCCAACCCTTGTGTATTTTCTTCTTTGCCCTCAGGAATGCCTATGATTCTTATGTTAGGCCTCTTTACATCATCCCATATTTCTTGTAGGCTTCAATCATTCCTCTAATTTCTCAGTTCTTTCTCTTCGATTGACTTGTTTAACTCAAAGGTGTCAAGCTCTGAGATTCTTTCTTGTGCCTGATATAGCCTCTTCTTAAGGCTTTCCACTGTGTTTTGTATTTCCTTGAATGAATTCTTCATTTCCAGAAGTTCTGTTTGATTTTTTTTTAATAATTCAATTTCTTTAGTGAATTTTTCATTCATTTCCTGCATTGTTTTTGTGGTTTCTTTGTATTGGATTTCTATTTTCTCTTGTATTTCATTATACTTCCTTACAATCCATATTCAAAATTCTTCATCTGTCATTTCAATTTTTCAATTTGGTTGGTATCCATTGGCAAAGAGTTAATTGTTTTCTTTTGGGGTTGTCTTCTTGCTCCGATTTTTCATGTTTCCAGTGTTCTTTCACTGATTCTTCTCATCTGACCTCTTGGTCAAGACCTGGGGGTGCTAGGCCTGGCTCACAGGCCTATCTCCAGGTCCCCAAAGATTGATCCCTGAGCATGCCAGGGAGAGGAGTGCTGGTCCAAGTTGCCTATGGCATTTTCTAGCAGGTTTGATGAACCCCTTGGGTTACCTCTGACCTGCTGTCTTCACCTCTTCCCAACAGTGTGTAGTGAGTTAGATCTCCCAGCTTAATCTCCAAGATGGTGAGTGGTACTTGTGAGTCCCAATCAGCCACTCCCCGTTTGCTTGAGTTGGAAGGTGCTATGCTTAGCTATAGGGTTGTTCCCCCTGTCATCAGCTGAAGTTTGTGTGGAAAAGCCAGCTGCCAAGATGGTCTTTTGTGCCTGTGGTAAGCTCTGGTCTCCCAGTTGGGACAGACAAATGCCCCAAGCTTTAGGAGGGACCTTGTAGCTCCCAGGGGGTTGCTTGATCTCTACTCCCCCGGGGTGGGGAGAAGAGCAAGACAAATCATGGCTAGATTGTGAGAGCCTGAAAGGCTTTGCAAAGCCTCAGCGGGGCTCAGAGGTTGCTTATTCGACCGCTAAGGGGAGCCGCTGGTATGAAGTTCAGGGCAACCTCTCCAAGCCAGGAAGGCTGTTGCTGAGCGAGGGGCCAAATCACTTGAGTGCTAAAGCCCCAGGCTGGGCCCTTTCTGCTCTTGTCCACTAGAGCAGTTTCTCTGTGGGGTGGGGGGAGCACCCTCAATATTCACTCCCTGGAACCCCACAGCACTCTCCCATCAGATCAGTCCCTGTGAGTTCCCTCACCACCCAAGACCAGCTCTCGAACTACCCCTCAGTCCATGTGCATGACCCACGGGACGCTGACAGGTAGGGGGATCCCAATTGTGACACACTCCTCTTAAATCAGAGTACAACAGTCTATGTCCCAGAAGCTACCAGCTGGGGGCGTGCAGATTGACACACAATAGTTTCCTAACTCCCCGGTAAGAACTGAGGTGCGTCTGCTCCCTGCTGGGGTCCTGCTGCAGGACCAATAGCCACCTCTCTGCCCGCCTCCTTTCCACAGGTTGCCAGCCTCCCTCTGAGGGAGCTCTAGGATGTGGGGGCTCTATCTGTACTAGCAGGGCCACACTGACTAACCCAGGAGGTGAAAGTTGGAAGGGAAGATGCAGCAGGGGAGGGGATGCTCCTAGAGAAGGAAATAAGGTGCTGGAGGGCCACAGAGCAGACAGAGGAGAGCTGGGGCCTGGCCAAGTTTGCTCACATGGATGCTGCCTGGCTTTAAGGGTCTGACTCTGGAAACTGGCTGAAAGAGCAGGGAGGATGAGGGGAAGACACAGGCAGAACACAGGCTACCTGGGCAGGAGGACATTTCATTCACGCATTCATTCAACAAACTTTAATTGAATGAACACAGTGGCATCGCAAGGATCTTTATGGAGTGAGTGCATGAAAGTGATGGATGGATGGATGGATGAGAGGAGAGAAGATAGAATCCCTGTACTCTCAGAACTTACCATCTAGACAGGAATATAATTCAAATGCCAAAATGCCTGTAATACAGACTGTGTATGAGGGATACCATCAAATCCTATGGAAATGAAGAAAAGAGAAAAATCACTTCTGGCAAGGCTGCAGGGCTGCCCTAGCCTTTAGGAGTCTTGGTGCAAATTAAAAGGAGCTTCCCTTGACAGGCCCAGCCCCTGGGCCTAGGGCTCGGCAAGCAAAGAGCAAACTGCTTTTAATGCCACCCCCTCCTCATTGAGGTGCCTCACCCTCTCACCTGGGCACCCCAGTGCAGGACTAGGCCTGTGTCTCTGTGGGTGGCAGCCCAGGGCCTCATGGAGGAGATGAGATTTGAGTCTGCTGGAAGGACAGGGGAGACCTTGATCAGTGAGGACATGGGGAGTGTGGCAAGGGAGCTCTTGAGAGGAGAGAGTGGGATATTCCAGGCAGAAGGACTGGAGTAAGAACATCCTGGAAGTAGGGGATAATAAAGCGACCTTACCAGAGCACAAGGACTCTACTGGAGCTGCCTCTGGAAGGTCACAGCAGGGTTACCTTCTTGGTGAGTGCTCTCGGGTCACATACCCAGGCCAGCCAGGCAGTGCAGCCTAGTGACTCAGGGAGTACGGGCCTGGGAGCTGTTAGGAGTTGAATTGTGCCTCCCACCCCAAACTCATATGTTGAAGCCCTAACCCTCAGTATCTCAGAACATGACTGTATTTGGAGGCAGGATCTTTAACGAGATAATATGGTTCAATGAGATCATAGAGTGGGGCCCTAATCCAACAGAACTGGTGTTCTTATAAGAAAGGAGGAGACACCAGGGATGCACATGCACACAGAGAAAAGCGCATGTGAAGACACAGTGGGAAGACAGCCTTCCGCAAACCAAGGAGAGAAGCTCTGAACACCGGACTTGCCCATACCTGTATCTTGAACATCCTGCCTGTGAGAAAATAAGTTTCTGTTGTCTAAGCCACCCGGTCTGTGGGACTGTGTTATGTCAGCCCTAGCACATGAATACAGGAGTCAACATCATGCTCCAAACGTACTCGCTGTGTGTCCTCAATGAATCACTCAGCCTCTCTGAGTCTGTTTCCTGACCTGATATGTAAGCAAAGGTAGAAACACATTCCACCCAGGGTAGCAACGAAGCTTAAGTGAACTTGTACATGTAAAACGGGCATCTAGCAAGTATGCAGACATTGACAGAAGAGTGTGGTTTCTAAAATGAGGTACAGGCATCTTGGGGATGAAGAGGAGAGAAAATTCAGTGGGGTAGAGGAAGAAAAGATAAGAACTTTTTTTACAGTTGTTCTTACACCCTCCTTTTACATTTTATTTTTATATATGGTTTTAATGGACATAATACATAAATGTTTATAATTTATGAAAAAGCATCATCCTTTTCATTTCTACTTTGTGCATGGTTTTAGTGCACATACTATATAAATGCAGTGCTAGATGTATATGATATATGCATGAACAGATATACATATAGTAAGGATGAGTAATTTTTGTGTTTTTGTTTTTGTTTTTGTTTTTTTGTTTGGTTGTTGGGTTTTATTTTTGAGACAGGGTCTTACTCTGTCACCCAGGCTGAAGTGCAGTGGCACAATCTTAGCTCAACGTAACCTCAAATTCCTGGGCTCAAACCATCCTCCTGCCTCAGCCTCCCACGGAGCTGTGACTACAGGTGGGCACCACCACACCTGGCTAGGATGAGTGATTTTTAAAATTTACTGATGGGAACGTGCAACCCCCAAAAAAATCTTTGGAGACCCATACAGATCATAATAACATGGTTGTCAATATTCCTTTGCATCCATCGATTTGCTGGGAGGTGATTGGAAAAGACGGAGGAATGTGACCGTGGTTACCATATAGGCCATTAGGAAATTGGAGGGCAGGTGGGGAGACAGCAGAGCATCTGTGCTCACTCTCGCCCTCTGGACGAGTTTTGAGACCTTTGAGGTGGAAGCTCAAACTGTCTTCATGAGAGTCTGTGAGATTCTGCCAATAACTGAGGGCCTTTGAACACTGGACGAGCCCCCCTGGCCCAGGCACGGGCATGCACATCATTCCACAGGCAGTCCCCTTTTGTGGTTATAATGGCAGGAAAACTGTGGATAGTGGACAAGTGGAAACCAGGACAGGACAGGAAAAAGGAGTAGACACTGTCTGGGGGTTGCCACTGGTAGACTGGCTATGTGTGAGGCTCCCTTTGAGATACATGGTGAAGACACTTGGCTGGGGCGGAGGCTCATTTCCTTATTTGGGGAGACAAGTAGCTCAGAACCTGTGATTTGGGCATAAGGGTAAGTGTGGCCTCCTTTTGCAGTCACAGGCAGGTGGAGAGATGAGGCCAGGGCTTGGAGAAGGTCAGTACTTAGATCCCACAATAAGACAGGCTGAGACAGGCCAAGGCCTCCCCACAGGAACCATGAGTAGTGGGGGAATGGGCTGCCTTGCATTTACCCCCTGGGAGGTTTTCATCCATGAAGGTAGTGCTGAGATACAGGATACAAACTTGCAGATCTGAGATCTGCAGTGCCTGGTTGTGTTTAGAAAAGAGTTTAGAAAAAAGAGCCGAGACAGACTCGGTGCAAATGTCTAGCTGTGTGGCCTTAGACAAGTCACCTGCTGTCTCTGAGCCTCAGTTGTTTCATCTGTAAAACAGGCATATTCTCTTCCTCAGGGCAAACAAGGAGGGAGGTGTATTTATCCAACAACCCCAGTCCCGCCCTGACCCCCAACACCCCCACAAACTTTCTCTGGGGAAAGACATTTGGAGAACAAAGTCTTCCAGCTCCAGGAAGGCCCCGGAGCAGAATCACCAGTCAGCTGGACATTAACCTCAGTAATGTGATTTTTCACAACATGTGGCAAGTGGGATGCAGCTGGGGAGGGGGGGAGTGGCTGCTGCAGAGGCCCTTCTTCTAGCATGTTCTCGTTTTGCAGCTGGACAACAGCTTCCCTGTGCATGCCCAGGCAGGAGCAATAGTCTCTCTCCTTTCTAGCGGAAAGGAGAATGTCCCATAATCTTAGAAAGCTATGCAAAGGACTGTCTTGGCCATTAGCAACTCCCCACCCATACCCCACAGGGGTGCCAGAGGACCCTTAATCCTGAGCACCACTGAGCACCATGGCTGGGCCAGGCAGCTCTGCTACGTCCTCCCAGAGCCAGCTGGCAGGCTCTGAGTAGACATGGGTTCTCCCAGCCTTTTCCACCATGTACCCCCACCCCACAAGGACACCAGTCCCCCTTCCTCCCTCTTCTTCCAGTTCTACCTCCCACTCCCTCTGGCTTCACAGACACAGCCAGGGCTTACTGCCTACCTACCCCCCACCAAGCCAGGCACATGCCCTGGGGTTAGGCAGAGCACTGAACAAACATCTCTCTTAAAGGGGTCATTAATCCCAAGACTTAGGCATTCTTTTCACATTTTATAGAAAAGAAAAAAGCTGCACCATTCAATTCTGTAGGGATTTACTGAGCATCTACTTTGTGCCAGGCACTGTCTAGGCACTAAGGATACAGTAAGAGACATTCCCTTACCCCTAGGAGCTCAAGGACGATGAATGACCCCTGTAACCTAAGGCAGTTTTCCAAATGTCTTGTAGTAGTCTGATGTGTACAAAAGGTAAACGCCCTGGTGTCTCCTGGTTGAAGAAGACCCCAGGGCAGTAACCACATCTCACCCCAGGACCTCAGGGAGTCCTCAAGTCACCACGCGGGGTTAACAGTGTGATCTTATAAAGTAGTAACAGCTAGTGTTTATTAAGCACTTATTATGGGCCAGGCACCCTTCTCAAAATATTAGCATTCAAGCTCTCACAACAAACCCATGAGGTAGGAACTATTATCCCCATTTTACAATGAAAAGGGGATGCAGAGAAGGAAATCACTTCTCAAAAGGGCTGACTCCAGCATCTATGACTGTGCTCCCGCCTGGCCGAGCTGCTTTGCAGAGCTCTTCGTAAGCCAGGAAGTACCGTGCACACATAGCTTATTGCATCACCATCCATTCTGATGATGGCGTAATGGTGGTGACGTAATGACTCTCAGTCTCTCTACTACCTGCAGGGAATGACTGGTTCCTCTAAGTGGTTGGGTTTTTTTAATTTAATTTTTTTTTTTCTTTTAGAGACAGGGCCTTGCTCTGTCACCCAAGCTAGAGTGCAGTGGCACAGTCATGGCTCACTGCAGCCTCAACCTCCTGGGCTCAAGCAATACTCCTGCCTCAACCTCTCTAGTACCTGGGACCACAGGTGTGTGCCACCACACTCAGCTAATTTTTTTATTTTCTGTAGAGATGGGGTCTCACTATGTTGCCCAGGCTGGCCTTGAACTCCCAGCCTCAAGTGATCTTCCAACCTCGGCCTACCAAAGTGCTGGGATTACAGGTGTGAGCCACCACGCCTGAGCCTTTTTAAAAATGTTTCACTTGCATTTTACCAGCCCTATTATAAATACTTTTTGTTTTAAGACACCTCTAATATATTTCAAGTAAATGAGGTGTTAATTTTGAAGGAATAATGCTTTCCTATGCAAGTCCTCTTTATTCAGCCACTCACAGGAGGAAGGCAGGGGAGAGAGACAGACAGACAGACAGAGACAGAGATCACAGAGGTGTGCAGACAGAAGACAGAATAAGAGATCATTTGTTAAAGACATGACCCAGGCACCCAGTAATTGTTAGAGGACATTTGAGGAGTTTTTCATACGGCCAGTCCTGGCTGTGAATCTCAGCCCTACCATATGTTAGATGACACATCAAACTACATAAATTCTCTAAACCTTGGTTTCCTTGTCTGTAAAGCAGGGGATCCCAAGGGGGTGGGGGAGGAGTTGCCCACATTAAATTGAAACAACAAGCCTTGCACAGAACCTGAAACAGAAGACAGCGTGTACAGCATTGGTCCCCTTCTGTCCCCTGAGTACAAGGGTGAAAACGCTAAGAGAGGGTGCTGGCTGGTTGGGGTCACTCAATCTGGGAAGCTTGCAGATTGGGTTCTTGGCTGCCTCTGTCTCATGGGTAGAGGGCTGAGGACTTTGAACCACGGTCAGACTACCCCGCCCGTGGGTGCTGTGCTGGGGTCAGGAAACTGTGCTCTGAAGGCACAGTTAAGTGTCATTTGCATTTCTTACAGACAGCAGATGCTCCTTTCCATCGGAAACGTTCCCACATGGCCTGGACTTGTTGCAGTTTCCAACAAGGGCTGGTCTTGAATTTTACAATTTTGCAATTAAAGGTGTCCCTTGGTCACAGCCAGAAAAGAAACTGAGATACCACTAGGCCCTGGAGGTTCCTTTGTTTTGCCCCTGACAGCAAGGAAGCCAGCCCCCTCTGGCCCGAAGGCCCTGCCAGCTCTCCCTGAGGTTTCCCCTTGGGGTCTTCCCTTAGGGGTGGCCAGCAGCCCCACCCTAAAGTCCCCAAAAAAGCTGCACTGGGGGGTTGGGAAGAAGATGTAGAGGGAGAAAGGATCAGAGGACGGGGTTAGGGCTGTCGGAATTAACCTCAGGAGGCTCTTCCTCAAGCACCTTACATCTTCATTTTTCTCCCCCCTAACCCCACGGACACCCATCTTCCATCCTTCCTCCTGTCTACTCAACCACCCAGATCAGAAGCACCTTTTCATTCCCTCTTCCCAGCTGAAAAGGTAGTGACTGGGGTGCTTTGGTATGGGCCCTCCACGGAGGGCACCTGACAGACCCTGGCCAGGAAGTCCAGCTGTTGAGCCCTCCAGCACTGTCATCTGGGAGCCTGGTCTGTGGAGACACAAGAGTGAGCATGTCTGTCCTTTTATAGGTCTCTTAAAACCACCATCTTTCTAATAGCCACTTCCAAGGTCATACAGCCACCAGGAAAGCTGACTCCACTGATTTTTACCCTTTGTGCTACTGATGTCAGAGGCACAGTGGGCAGATCAGAACACCGGAGGGTTGCTACATTCTGGCACTTCCTGCCAAAATTTGCCTCCAGTACATGGAGGGTTGTTTAGAGGTAAGCTAAAAAGGCTGTGGAAAGAACCTGGAGTCATTTGGAAGCTTGAAGACATGAGCTTGCCATGTGTGCTGACGCTGCGGGTTGCCCACTCGACATGCATTTCTCGCCCACCCTCCTTCCTCCTTTGAGTCAGAACAGGCATCTGCCCTCCTTCACTCAGCCTGGTGTTTCCGGAGGGGTTGATCTCAGCCCCAGCCCACAGGGTGAATTCTCTTAGGCCCAAGCCAGCCACGGAGTCCCATACCCTTTGTGGGTGATTAGTTTAGACATGGGCGTGTGATATATTTCTGGCCAAAAAAGACATGAGGGGAAGTGTGCTGGGGAATTCCTTGGAAAGTTTTCCTTGCCCTTTAAAAGAGACCTAAAGAAGAGATGGCCCCTCCCTACCTCAGGAATATGATGCCTGTCTTGTGACCACACAGGGACTCTAGCCCAGGAATGCACATGGAGGGAAGCAGAGACAAGAGGCTGACAGAGAAGCAGGACTGGAGCCTGGTGTCCCCCTGGGTTTGCCCACCTGTGGCCTTCCCGTGAAACTGACTGAGCTGAGGCTGGCCACGCAGGCATCCTCGTTGATACACTCTCTGTGCTTGATCAAGTCTTTCTGGGTCTCATTTTCTTTTTTTTTTTTCTTTCCTTTTTTTTTTATCTCAGAATATTACAGGGGTACAAACATTTAGGTTACATATATTGCCTTTGCACCACCTGAGTCAGAGCTACAAGCATGCCCATCCCCTAGATGGTGCGCACTGCACCCCTTAGGTGTGAATTTACCCATCCCCTCCTCCCTCCTCCCCAACACCCGATGAACGTTACTTCCATATATGCACATAAGTGTTGATCAATGAGTACCAATTTGATGGTGAGTACATGTGGTGCTTGTTTTTCCATTCTCGTGATACTTCGCTTAGAAGAATGGGCTCCAGTTCCACCCAGGATAATACAAGAGGTGTTAGTTCACCATTGTTTTTTGTGGCTGAGTAGGACTCCATGGTATACATATACCACATTTTATTAATCCACTCATGTACTGATGGGCACTTGGGTTGTTTCCACATCTTTGCAATTGTGAATTGTGCTGCTGTAAACATTTGGGTGCAAATGTCTTTATTATAGAATGTCTTATTTTCCTTTGGGTGGATGTCTGGGTCTCATTTTCTACAATGTATAAAAGTGGTTTGCTTTCCTCAAGCCACAGTGGAAAGAACACTTTCATGGTCGATAAATACGACACCCACCCAGTGGCAGCTAATAGAATTGTGACAATGCAGTTCTGCATTATTTTATATGTTTAAAAAATTCTTTTGGTTGCATGTAACTGTCACCCAACTTGAACTAAGCTTGAACACAAGTGAGAATTTATCATAAGTATATGGGCCTGCCTCAGACCACCATAAGCTTGGAGTGTGGCTGAATCTTGAGAACACACTGGAACCCAGGATCCAGATGCCATCAGGATACTCGCCTCTGTACTAGGTTATGTAGTGTCCCCAAAAGTTCATGTCCATCCAGAACCTCAGAATATGATCTTATTTGGAAATATGATCTTTATGGATGTGATTAGTTAAGTTAAAATGAGGTTATCCCAGATTATGGTGGGCCCTAATCCAATGGTTAGTGTCCTTATAAGAAGAGACACACAGAGAGGCAGAGAGGGGAAGACATAGGTGAGAACTCCATGTAACAATGGAGGTGGATGTTGAAATAAATCATCTACAGCCAAGAAATGCCAAGGATTTCTGGCAGCCACCAGAAGCTAGAAGAGTCAAAGAAGGATCCCCTCCTAGAGCCTTCAGAGAAATCATGGCCCTGCTGACATCTGGATTTCAGATGCCTAGTCTCCAGAACAAATATATTTCTGTTGTTTTAAGCCACCCAGTTTATGGTAATTTGTTACAGCCACCCTAGGAAGAAAAAAATACCCTCTGTCTCTAGTCTCTACTCCTCTTTGTTATGTTTTCTCTTTTCCCTCTGGCTACAGACCAACCCCCGTACTCCCTAAACCACAGAGCTGCCAACAATTTGTAGTTTTGACACCTGTCGATCAAGCTTCAAGAAAGAGAAGCAGTACTGTCTGCCTTCCAAATCTGATTCTCTGGGAAGGAACTTTGATTGGCCCAGCTTGACTTGCAAGCTAAATGTGGGCCAATCAACAGTGGTCAATGGCAGAGTGACACTGAACCAAGATGACAGTGCCTAAAGTAGCCACTTGGATGGGAACAGAAGACAGAGGGGAAAGTCTAGAGTAACAAGTGTCCACTGCAGTTATCCTTAATTAGTTGTTCCATAAATACTGGCTTCCCTGGACCATGTTAATCTTTTATATTTTATGTGTATCTATCAATAAACAATGGGGTAAAAATGGAGAAAGAAAACCAGATCTTAAAAAGCCAGAAATCTAAGCTGACCAATGAAAGCCTTTGGCAATTCACAATGTCAAAGAAGGGATGGAATGGACCCCAGTGTTCTTAGAAATACTAATGGCATAATTTATAAAGTAAATAATTTGTCCTTACCACATGCTGTCTACCTGGAATGGTGAGTTGAGGGAATTCAGCCCTGTGCAAAAGGGCTATCAAGAAGTAGCCAAAGAGAAGGAGAGAAAAGATGGCTGACCAAAGACACCAGCTGCCAGATCATCTCAGAAAGAAGGAAAAGTTTTAGATGAAAAAGAAAAACAAACAAACAAACAATCATTGATTGGATGTAATTCTGAGGGGAAACTGCCAGAACCTACAAGAGATTCCATGGGAAGAAGTTACAGAGAACAAGAAGGAGCAAGATATTGGCCGAGGACAACCCCCAAGAGGCTGGGAATCCAGAAAAATGGTAGGTGGGGTGGTTTCCCTCACATCTCTGACAGTCAGCAGGCTACCAAGCTGCTGGAGAGCCTTTCTACCCTCACGAACCCAAAAGATGCTGCTGCCAGTGAACTGGGAGCTTCTTGAGGAGAAAACACCAGCCTGCCAGCCCCCATGGGGTGCTTCCCATCATGACAAACCTGAGCTGAGATGGCAGGCACCGTATTGCTTCTCCACCCACCACATGCCTTTGTCGTCCCCAGGGGGCTTCAGCCCCTCAGTTCTCATCTTGCTCCTTCCTGCACAAACATTTCCCAATTCTGCCCCAGACTGTGGGAGCCACAGGGGGCCAGTGGTTCCCAGGGGATCTGCGTGAGCCCAGAGCATGGACATTCCAGGAGAGCTGCCTTCCAGAGACAGAGACAGAGACAACCCAAGTGCTAGCCTTCCTCCATGCAGACTCTTTTCCTCCCTTTCCCTTCTCCTGCCTGGGGCTGCTGAGTGAGACAACCAATCCAGGGTGCTCAGTAGCTGCTGCTTCCCCCTGTTGGTGCATACACCACACCGGGGCTTCCACCAAGAGAGGGGCTCAAATCTTTCTTCTTAAAGGCCAGAAGAGGACTGAGGGGTGCTCAGACTGTGAGCTCCCTGTTCAATGGCCCTGCCCGGTGCTGCTTGTCCTGCTGCTCCATCCCAGCAGGACACACCCTGAAGCAAAGGGAAATCAAACCTGCTTGAGCACCCCATAGGCAACTTGGGACCCATGCTTCTCCCTGGCATGGTCAGGGATTGATTTTCAGGGGCCAGGGATAGGTCTGCAAGCCAGATCCCATATCCCCAGGACTAGATCATGTTGCTCAGGAGCATGGAGGGGAGATTTGTAATCTCAGGAGGTGAGGGAGCCACGTGGGCAGAACTGAAAAGAGAGTGCAGTGTGGGTCCCAGCTGCAGCACACTCATGGAGCACCCCTGCCCGCACAGGAAGGCCATACTCTCAGCCCAGGGGGGGATCCTGGACAGGGAAGCTCCCAGTCCACAATGCCATCATTGGAGAGCTCAGCTAGTTTGGGTTCCTTCCTGCTGGCAGATGCTGGAGGGAGACCACAGAGCAGGGGAAAAGGGAGAAGAGTGAAACCCACTCCTGACAGCTAGCTTGTGAATCTCAGATGGCCCCATCTCCACAAGCAGACTTTCTGCCTCTCCTCAGAAGCTGGAAACAGACCTTTGACCCTTGCCAAAACAGCTACCTTACCAGCTTTTGTGGAGTTTGAGGGCAAGTTCACCCAACCCAGCCCCACCCAGCCTTACTCTCCCACCCATCTCTGCTGTGGTGGAAAATAAGGACTCACCTGGAAGTTCCAGGGCCCCACCCACCACCTGGGACATTTGAGTGATTCTCCCAAGGGACTAGAGCCAGTCCCACATCCCAATAGCAACACTGCAGCTTGTTTCTTCCAGCAAGCACCACATACTGACAGGGAGGCCAATTTGCACAGCTCTTTACAGCATTTACTGACTCTGTCATACAGGGTGTGGTTGATTCTTACCCACAAGCATCACCTATTGTCTCAGAGATTAAATTGGGCATGCCAATACAGTTCACACTGTTAAGAAGACCACAGGGCTGGGGAAAGAGAAAGGATTTCAAAGACTCATTTTCAAGCAGAAAATAAGTAAAAAAACACTGGACTTAAATGGAACTCTAGAGCAAATGGGCCTAACAGACATTTACAGAACATTTTACCCAAAAACTACTGAATATACATTCTTTTCATCAGCACATTGAACATTCTCCAAGTGATTATATCTTGGGCCACAAAACATATCTCCACAAATGGAAAAAAAATAGAAATCATACCATGTATCTTCTCAGGCCACAGTGGAATAAAACAAGAAATCAACTCCAACAGACACACTCAATTCTACACAAAGTCATGGAAATTAAACAACCAGCTCCTGAATGATTGTTGGGTCAATAATGAAATTAAGATGGAAATCAAAAGATTCCTCAAACTGAATGACAAAGGGGACACAAGCTATCAAAATCTATGTCATTCAGTGAAAGCAGTCCTTGGGGGAAAATTCATAGCCTTTAATGCAAAAAGACATCAAAAAGACACAAAGATCACAAATTTATAATCTAATGACACATCTCAAGGAACTAGAAAAGGAAGAGCAAACCAAGCCCAAAGCTAGCAGAAAAAAAGAAACAACTAAGGTCAGAGCAGAACTAAACAAAATGAAAAAAAAAAATACAAAGGATAAATGAAACAAAAAGTTTGTCCTTTGAAAAGATAAACAAAGTCAATAGACCCCTTGTTAGATTAACCAGGAATAGAAGAGAAAGAACCCAAATAAACTCAATCAGAAATGAAAAAGGAGATATTACAACTGATACCATAGAAATACAAAACATCATCCATGAATACTATGAAAATCTCTACATGCATAAACTAGAGAACATAGAGGCATTGGAATAATTCCTGGAAACACACAACCTCCCTAGACTCAAACAGGAAGAAATAGAACTTCTGAACAGACTAGTAACAAGCAACGAATCAAAGCAGTAATAAAAAAGCTACCAACAAACAAAGCCCCAGACCAGATGGATTCACAGCCAAATTCTACCAGACCTACAAAGAACAGCTGGTACCCATACTTTAGAAATTATTCCATAACATCAAGAAGGAGGGAGTCCTCCCCAGTTCATTCTACGAAGCCACTATCACCTTGATACCAAAGCCAGGAAAGATCACAAGGAAAAAGGAAAGCTACAGACCAATATCCCTTATGAATATAGATGCAAAAATCCTCAATAAAATACTAGCAAACTGAATTCAACAGCACATCAAAAAAAATAATCCACCATGACCAAGTGGGCTTCATCCCAGGGATGCGAGAATAGTTCAACATACAGAAGTCAATAAATGTGATTCACCACATAAATAGAAGCAAAAACAAAGACCATATGATCATCTCAATAGATGTAGAAAAAGCATTCAACAAAATCTAGCACCCTTTCATGATAAAAACCCTCAACAAACTAGGCATAGAAGGAACATATCTTAGAATTATAAAAGCCATATATGACAAACCCACAGCCAACATCATATTGAATGTGGAAAAGTTGAAAGCATTCCCCTAAGAGCTGGAACAAGACAGGGGTGCCCACTGTCACCACTCTTATTCAACATAATGCTGGAAGTCCTAGCCAGGGCAATCAGGCAAGAGAAGAATATTAAGGGTATCCAAATCAGCAAAGAGGAGGTCAAACTATTGCTTTTTGCTGACGATATAATCTTATATCTAGAAAACCCCAAAGACCCCACCAAAAGAGTCCTGGAATTGATAAATAAATTCAGCAAAGTCTCAGGTTACAAAATCAATGTACACAAATCAGTAGCATTCCTGTACACCAATAACAGTCAAGCCCAGAGTCAAATCAAAACTCAATACCATTCACAATAGCTATAAAGAAAATAAAATATCTAGGTATGTACTTAACCAAGGAGGTGAAAGATCTCTACAAGGAGAACTATGAAACTTAGGAAAGAAATCACAAATGACACAAACAAATGGAAAAACATATCATGCTCATGGATTGGTAGAATCAACATTGCTCAAATGTCCATTCTACCCAAAGTGATTTGCAGATTCAATGCAGTCCCCATCAAAATACCAACATCATATATCACAGATCTAGAAAAAATAATTCTATGCTTTGTTTGGAACCAGAAAAGAGGCCGAATAGCCAAAGACATCTTAAGCAAAAAGAACAAAACTGGTGACATCACATTACCAGACTTCAAACTATACTACAAGGCTATAGTAACCAAAACAGCACAGTATTGGTACAAAAATAGAGACACAGACCAATGGAACAGAACAGAGAACCCAGACATAAAACCATCTACCTACAACCAACTGATCTTTGACAAAGCAGACAAAAATGTACACTAGGGAAAAGAATCCCTATTCAATAAATGGTGCTGGGAAAATTGATAGTTACATGTAGAAGAATGAAACATGATCCCTACCTCTCACCACTCACAAAACTTAATTCAAGACAGATAAAAGACTTAGATCTAAGGCATGAAACCATAAGAATTCTAGAGGAAATGTAGGAAAAATTCTTCTACACATCAGCCTAGGCAAAGAATATATGAAAAAGACCCCAATGGCAAGCATGGCAACAACAAAAATTAATAAATGGGATTTGATTAAATTAAAAAGCTTCTGCACAGCTAAGGAAACCATCAACAAAGCAAATAAACAACCTACAGAATGGAACAAAATGTTCACAAGCTACACATCCAATAAAGGGCTAATAACCAGAATTTATAAAGAACTCAAGCATATCAGCAAGAATAAAAGAAACAACCCTGTTAAAAAGTGGGCAAAAGACATGAACAGATGCTTCTCAAAAGAAGAAAGACAATGGTCAAGAAACATATGAAAAAATGCTTGACATTACTAATCATCAGGGAAATGCAAATTAAAACCACAATGAGATATCACTTTACCCTAGTTAGAATGGCTTTTATTAAAAAGTCCAAAAACAATAGATGCTGGCATGGATGCCAAGAGAAAGGAACGCTTATACACTGTTGGTGAGATTGCAAATTAGAACAACCTCCATGGAAAACAGTATGGAGATTCCTCAAAGAACTAAAAGTAGACCTACCATTCAATCCAGCAATTCCACTACTGGGTATTTACGCAAAGGAAAAGAAGTCACTTTATCAAAAAGACATCTGCACTTGAATGTTTATTACTGCACAATTCATGTTTGGAAAGATGTGGAATTAACCCAAGTGCGCATCAATTCAGGAGTGGATTAATAAAACGTGGTATATGTACACCATGGAGAATTATACCATGTACACCATGGAAAATGAATTAATACCTTTTTGCAACAATCTGGATGGAACTGGAGTCCATTCTCCTAAGTGAAATGTTGCAAGAATGGAAAAACAAACACCACATGTACTCACTGTTAAATTGGAACTAACCAATCAGCACAAAAGTGCACAGAGGGAAATAAAACTCAGTGAAAATCAATCAGGGAAGAGGAGAGGAGGGGAGGGAAATAAACCAACCTAAAGAGTACTATGAACACTATTTGGGTGACAGGCACATATAGGCAGGACTCAAGCATTAAAAAAAGGATTCATGTAACCTAAAACATTTGTACCCTGTAATATTTTGAAATAAAAAGATAGTTTATTTGCTTCAGTCTTTGTTTCTTCTGTTATTTCTCTTCTCAGTTGTCATGGGGAAACCAAGGCAGCTTATTAGGAGTTTCAGCAGCAAATCACCTTTGTCTAATTTCATTTTTCCTGGCAAAGACTAAATCTGGTGATAGAAACATCCAAATTACACCCTTGTTTGTCCTAGAAATAGTCCCCTAAATCTGAATAGAAACAACTGAAGCAAGTCTCGAGATGTTGACTGATAAATAATTCTACAAGGGCAATTCCTGTGATGTGCTGAGGGATGAGAAGCTTGTAGCAACTTCTTCGCCATTCTCCTGGAGCACTGGGTCCATGAGCTATGCTCACAATGGCTCACAGAACCCTTAGACACAAATTTTGTAATTGCAACTCTAGAACCGTTATCATAAATTTTATTATCTGGCAATCCATGTCTTTTGTAAATAACTGGTGCAGAGGCTTGATTACTGAAGGGGAGGTTTGAGATAGGATGAGAACTACCTTAAGCCTTTTTGAAAAAGTCTCTCACAGTCAAGTTATTCCCCG
This sequence comes from Daubentonia madagascariensis, assembly GCA_023783475.1. Taxonomy (NCBI): domain Eukaryota; kingdom Metazoa; phylum Chordata; class Mammalia; order Primates; family Daubentoniidae; genus Daubentonia; species Daubentonia madagascariensis. Next base: position 17,329,394 of record JAKFHU010000144.1, read on the forward strand.
GGAATGTTCCTGCACTGTCAGTATGTTGTGTTAAAAAATATTCCAGGTCACTTCTTTTGGCAAAGTAAGTTCTCTTGGGGGGTTTTCTCAAGTAGCCTACAGTAATCACAAATTACAGCCTTTTCAATGGCAGACCAATGCTACAGTGTATGATGGCTTACATCAAACATAGATGCCTTCCTAGCAATAATTTCCAAGTACACTGTTATAAATGGCCAAGATAATATGTTGAAATGACAAATTTCTCCAATAAAATGCATCCTTTGTGGGCAGACAATTCATATTTATTAGTAAATAGTGTTCACTCTTTGGGCAGTTTCTCTCTAGGTCACTCCTTCAACACCAAGTTTAAGACACAAGCTGATCTAGCATCACACAGGCAATAAACTGTGAAATTTTCTTTTCTTTTCAAGAGAGAATGAGGTAAGTCTCCAAGGATCCCTGCGTCCTGTGAAGTTGGGAGAGCCCACTCTGAGAAGGTGTGTATATTGCAGAGGTCGCTTACAGGCCACATTCACTATAGCACTTCAAGGATTCTATAACAGAGTGTAGGACCTGGGTCAGAGGAGAGAAGTCCCACAGTTCATAAAACAGTACTATAGCCCAAGGTACAGATTTACTCTTAGAAGAAACCCTGGAAAGCCAAATGATAGCTTGTTGCAAGGATTTAAGGAACTAATAATCCACATGAAGTGCTTAGCACACTGCTGGCACGTAATAAGCATTCAATAGATGTTAGATAGTCTTGTTATTTGAAGTAGTGGTGGGATTTCTTAACATCCATGATAACTGTTGGGGCTTCTGTGTTAGTTTCTGTACAGCTCCATTCCATGGATGACAGTGTTCTCGGGTGGAAGCAGCAGGTATCTAACAGCCATATGGCATTCTGTGGCCAAGCACAACTCCAGCCCCATATGGTGGAGCAACTACAGCAATAAACAGTGGCTGCATTTACAAAATCCACTGGCCCTGTCCGAGAAGCCAAAAACCTGCCTGACACCCTGTCCTCAGAGTCCAAGGCCAAGGAGTGCCCCTTTCCAGCATATGATAGTGTGGTTTCATAATGGCTACCATTTTTAAACAAAAATGCAAAGGAAATTAGTATCCCTGGGAAGGCTTGAGGCACTTCCTTTATTTTTTAGTAGAGTCAGCATAGACTGTGCATGCTTCACCTCAAGAGCTATGAATCCTTGGATGGTAGTTATGGTAGCAGAAGTGACAATAGGAAGTTCCACATTATCTTTCTTTTTATTCCCCACTTCTACATCTGATATATCTAAATAAAACAGGGCATTCTGTGTAGTCTTCCTCTGTTGACCTCTTCACTGAAACAGTGTCACCTCCTTGGACTTCTAGAAGAAAGGTTGTCACTAAAGCATTGGGAAGCTTTGAGAACCCCAGGAATTCTAGGTCAGTGATTGGGCATCTGTTGATAAGCTTGGGTAGAGTCAAGTATTGCAAAATATGTGCCTCCTTCCAGAAAGGGGCTCACTAGCCCCAGACACCTGACATGGTTGCTGTCTTCTCATGCAGCCTCTGTAGATTTCCCCCAATTACACTACAATCTTTAAGCTCAAAGAATCCCAGCTCCTCCATGACTATCTTTAGGAGCCTTGAACAGATGACCTACCTCTATAAGCCTCTGTTTCTTCACCTGTGAGATGAGAATAATAATTGCATCTATTCCATAGGGTTGTTTTAAGGTGGAAAAATATATATTAAGCATTTAGCATAGCACTAGCCAGATGATAAACACCCAATAAACATATGGAAGAAATAAGAAATACCATTACCAGTGCAATCATTATAAACTGATGGGTATGTTGTACTGACCTAAGGACACCTTGTTAGGATAGATCAAGGATTTGTAACCTGAGGTTCATGGTGGCCTTAGAGAAACTTAAATTTTACACAAAATTATTTGTTTGTGGGAGTTTCTCTAGGGAGAAGGTACGGAGTTTTCACCAGATTCTCAGATTCTCTGCTTTGGAAAGGTTAAGAACCACTGAAGTCTCTATTTCTTAAAAATAAAGCCCACACCTCACTCACATTAGACTGGCTACTATCAAAAAAAAAAAAAAAACAGAAAATGACAAGTGTTGGAAGGATGTGGAGAAATGGGAACCCTTCACAGTGGGAACATGAAATGATGCAGCTACCATAGAAAACAGTACAGCAACTCCTCAAAAAATTAAAAATAAAATTATCATATGATCCAGCACTGCCACTTTTGGGTTCATACCCAAAAGAATTGAAAGCAGGGTCTCAAAGGGCTATTTGTACACACTATGTTCATAGCAACATTATTCACAATAGCTAAAAGGTGAAAGCAATCCTAGTTCATCAATGGATGAATAGATAAACAAAATATAGTATATACATACAATGAAATATTACTGCATCAGTCTGTTCAGGCTTCCATAATAAAATACTACAAATTGGGTGGAACACAAATTTATCTTCTCACAGTTGCAGAGGGTAGATGTCCAAGATCAAGTTTCTGGCTGACTCAGTTTCTGGTGAGGGCTCTCCTCCTGGCTTGCAGATGGCTGCCTTCTCACTGTGTCTTCACATGGCCTTTCTTTGGTGCATGCACATGGAGAGAGAGCGCTAGCTCTCTGATGCTCTTCTTAAAGAACACCAGTTCTATCAGATCATGGCCCCACCCTTATGGCCTCATTTAACATTAGTTAACTTCCTTACTCCAAATACTAGAAATTCTGACACATGGTACAACATGGATGAACTTTGAGGACATTCTGTTAAGTGAAATAATTTAGTCACAAAAGGACAAATACTGTACAATTCCACTTTTATGAGGTGCCTGGAGTAGTCAGAGTGGTGATGGCTGCACAACAATGGGAATGTACTTAATGCCACCAAACTGTATGCTTAAAAATGGTCAAGATGGAGAATTTCATGTTATGTGCATTTTATCACAATTAAAAATAATAAATGAATAAATAGAGCCTCCCTAGGAGTTTTATTCAACTTCTGCCCCACCCAGAGTACTGAGGAGTGGTTGAGAGCATGTACTTTGAAACAAGATAGACCTGGGTTCACCTCTGAGTTTCCCATAGACCTGCACATGAACTTGGACAAGGTAGATGTTCAATCTTCAAAAATATTTTTTGAAAGAAAATTCACATTTTATCTTTCAAGTGACTAAATCTTATTGAGCACCAGGTTCCCTATAGACTTCCTTGGGACTCTATTAACAAATGTCCAGTGGTCAGGCTGTTTTAGCAGGCCCTAAATAGATTCCCCAGCCTAAGCAAGAGTTGGTAACCTGAACTGGCCTGTGAATATTTGAGAGTGTGCACTGTCTCTGGCCAGTTCACCCCGTTGGCCAGACAGCTGTGCATGTGTGTTTCAGACAGCATTTTATTAAATACAAGGAGGCCGCGCCTCTGATTTCAGAAATAAAGAGCAATGTAATTCCATTGCTATTACATTTGTCAGGTTTGTTCCCCAAGATGGTACTTCATGGATCTAACAACTAAGAAAGACCCTAATTGGTTATTTTGATACATCTAGCCCAACTCTGCAACAGAATCAGGGCTGTCCTCACCAGGTTATTTCATATCAAAGAATAGTTAGAGTTCACCCCAATGTCACCCCATAGATTTGTTTTGTTTTTTTTTAGAGAGAGAGCGAGAGACAGGGCCTTGCTCTGTTGCCCAGGCTGGAGTGCGGTGACACGACCATAGCTCACTGCAGCTTCGAACTCCCGAGCTCAAGTGATCCCTCCACCTCCGCCTCCCGTGTAGCTGGGACTACAGGTGTGAGCCATCGTGCCTGGCTTGTCACCCCATGTTTGACATGGAAGAGCCACAGAAATCACTTCATTTTTCCTCTTGCTCTTAACAATGAGGAAACAGAGGCCTAGAGAGGATTAAGGAACTCACTTAATAGAAATAAGAAGTAGAAATGAGGACTAAACCCAGGCCTTTGGGGACTAAGCCCAGACACATTTCCACTACAACAGGCTGCCTAACAAAAGTATAGGTGCCTCATGAGTTTCTAAGTCATCTCTACTCAGGGACCAAGCCAATTTTCTCTGTAATGCTTCAGTTTTAATATATGCACTGTCAAAAAGTAAGCATGTATAAAAATGTACATTGTTAGCTACGGTAATTAAATCTTTGACTCATCTGCACATTCCACTATAGTAGCAAAGATTGCTTCATTTTGTTAACTGTCTCTTTGCTGACCCACCCCTTCCTTCCCCCAGTAGACTGTGCATTTCCTGACAACAGGCATTGTCTGGGTCCCTAACACCTTACCTGATATAAGCATGACCCTGCATAGATGGTAGTTAGATCATTGTACAAGTGAGACATGTACAATTTGTAATGACAAGCATTCATTTCATATCTTAGTCTTAGAAGAAGCAAGCCATCTGAGAAAACTTATGGCATATGCAAGGGCCCCCACACATTGCCAGAGCATACCACAATTCTGCAGATGTTTTGTTTTTATTGTTGTTTTCTGGGGGGTTTTGTTTTATTGTGTTTGTTTGGTCGGTTGGTTTTTTGCTTGATAACAAAATTCAAACCTCATATATATGTCAGGAAGCAGGGCGGCTGTTGTACTTCATTGAGACCCTTGAAAAAATAAATAAAAGGAAGCAGGGTAGAGATGAATCAAATATTTCAACATGTCCCAAATTTTAAGCATAATATTTGCTTTATTTTCAAAATTAACTTAGTTATTCATTAATCCCTTATGTATCAAGAAGCCATGTGGTCCAGTCGAGAAAAAAACAAACACCTGTAGCACAACCGAAATAATTCATATCCCTCACGTGTGTTTCTCAAAAGCCATTAAGTGGAGCTAAATACATGGTCCCGAGCAGCCCTGGTTAGAAAGCCCTTTCCTTTCCTAACCTCACGCTCTGCAGTTGCTTCAGTGCCTCCTTCTACACATTTTTCGTGCTCTTCTAGATCAAAATGGTAGAATAACACCACAAATGTATCTCCTCTCCAATCTCAAACCCATAAAGTGATACTAAATTAACTTAAAAGGTGTAAACCTCCAATAGTAAAAAGAATAGGAGGTGGGACACAGACAAGATATTTTAGCAACGTTCTGCAAGATGAGGAGCCCCTGGGAAGGAAGAGGAACTACCGGGTGGGTAAAAGAAGTCTCAACCAAGGTGTTCAGTATTACACCCCAGAAGGATGTCAGCATGGCTTGCAGAAACCCAGAGAGACTTGGGATTCAGAAATGCTTGATAGAAGTGAAATATGAGCTGAAATGGAAAATTATAGAAGATGGGCTGGGCACAGTGGCTCACATCTGTAATCCCAGCATTCTGGGAGGCTGAGGTGGGAGGATCGCTTGAGGCCAGGAGTTTGAGACCAGCCTGGGCAACATAGCAAGACCCCATCCCTACAAAAAATAAAAAATAAAAATTTTCCAGGCGTGGTGGTGCATGCCTGTAGTCCCAGCTACTCGGGAGGCTGAGGCGGGAGCACCTCTTGAGCCCAGGAGTTCAAGGTTACAGTGAGCTATGATTGTACCACTACACTCCAGCCTGAATGGCAGAATGAGATCCTGTCTCTAAAAAAAAAAAATAGAAAATTATAGAAGGTGTACATATAGAACAAGTGGACTCAGCACCACTGTCCTTTGACTACCCACTTAACACACACATGTGGGAACACAGACATCTGGAAGCAATACATATTTCCTCCAGGAAAACAATCAGATAACCTCTCTTTTAAGAAACTGAATGTTCCAGGGAAAAGAACTCTCTGTTCTGACATTTAGGGGCACAGGATAATGGACAGCAGCCCTCCCGGTCACCCTGATACAGAGCCTTCCATGTGAGAAGCTCCATCTACAAAATTCAAAAGGGTACAATCCCTATGAAGGGGAATTTAGCAAAATGGAGCAAAATTACATATGCGTTGGTTCTCTGACCAACAAGCCCACATCCACATATCTATCCAAAAGATATATTGGCAAAAATATGAAAAAGACATATGCACACGGGTATTAATGGCAACTCTACTTGCAATAGCAAAAGACTGGACCCACATGCCAATAGGAATGGGCTGAATAAACACTGGCACATAAAAACCATGGAGACCTCTGCAACTATACAAAGAAATAAGGAAGACATCTATAAACTGCTGTGAGTTCATCTCCATGAAATATTGTTAAGGGGGGCAGGAAGCAAAAAGTATGTTACCTTTTGTGTAAGAAGGGAAGAAATGTGAATATAAAACATATTCATATTTTTGAAATAGACAATGGAAGGATAAAACAAAATCATTTTTTTAAAAAATGCTCACCTAAAAACCTCAGTTAAAAGGCAGAGATCGGCAGACTGGATAAAAAAGCAAGGCCCGGCTAATGGATATGTTCTTTACAAGAAACATATTTTAACATAAAAAGAAGTTGAAAGAAAAAGGATGGGAAAAGATCTCCCACACAAACACGAAGCAGAAAAAGGCTGGTGTGACTATAAAATGGCAGGCAGAGTAAACTTCAAGAGGAGGAGTGTTGCTGAAGATCAAGAAAGGCATTTCGTTCCAACAGAAGGGTCGATTCATCAAGAAACCATAACAATCTTAACTGTGCATACACCTCATAACGTAGCTCCCAGCTACGTGAAACAAAAATCGATGGCAGCCCAGTTCCCTGTGACTTTAGGAGATAAATGTCTCATCTGTCACTTTCAGAGTGTGCCTGGTGATGACAGCTGGCTGCCCTGAGCTGACCATTAACGATAAGAAGTGTGCTACAGGATTCTCATGCTTTTATCATCGTTCCTGGCATTCAAGTACCACAGCCACTGCATAAACAAATGCCTTGCTTTCCACCTGTGCCTTATCCAAAGTAACCATGGTAAAAAGCATATTAATTTGGATGCCACTGCATGCAAGGTATTATCACACCCCGCTCCCATCACTAATGATGAGGTCCTTAAGGTGACCTTAAGAGGAGTAATCCAGCTCCAAAATTCTTTCCTAAGGGTCTGCTTTCTAGGGTCATGCCTGTTATTAACTATCTTGGTCTGAGCTTCCCAGACAGCTGAGCCTGAGACAATCCCAAGGAGCTGGAGTTGGGCAGGTGGGGAGGGCAGGAGGGAGAGCCAGTGGAAGAGGCATTGCCAGTTGGCCCCTGCCTGTTAGTGCACGGACAGGTGGGACCATCTGCGTCTCAGCACAGTCTGTCTAGGAGGGGAGAAAAGGGGAAGAATTGATCAACAGGTTCCCATCTGCACTGGTCAAAGCTTGGCCATGGGGTTGCACTTATGGGGACACACACTGGGAACCTGCAGTGTCTCCCATCTGGGCATTGGCAGGGAAACCCTCTGGGTGTGAGGGAAGAATTGCACAGCGTGAGCACGAAGAAAGGTGCCATCAAAGTGCGCCTGGGATGGTAATCAGAGCCCATGAAAAGATGCTTCTAATAGCAACAGGTAGAATAAGATGTGAGGTGGAGAATCCAGAAAGGTACATGGGAGGGATCTAATACAGGGAACCTACAAAACCTGCACCCAACAGTGCACTTCAGTGTGAAGTAGTAAATGTTTTCCGCCGAAGTCATGAACAAGACAAGGTTGCCTATGAGCACCATTTTTATCGATAATGTTGGGCTGGGGTCAGTGGCTCATGCCTGTAATTCTATCACTCTGGGAGGCTGAGGCGGGAGGATTGCTTGAGGCCAGGAGTTGGAGACCAGCCTGAGCAAGAGCAAGACCTGTCTCTACAAAAAATAGAAAAAATTAGCTGGGCATGGTGGTGCACGCCTGTAGACCCAGCTACTCGGGAGGCTGAGGCAGGAGGATCGCTTGAGCCCAGGAGTTTGAGGTTACAGTGAGCTATGATGACACCACTGCACTCTAGCCTGGGCAACAGAGCAAGACCCTGTCTCAAAAAAAAAAAGATATATACCAGAGGTCAGAAGCAGTACAATAAGGCAGGAGCAGACATAAGGACCATAAAGATTGGAAAGGAAGAAATAAAACTATTATGATTCACAGAGAATATGAACCTGTATACTTAGAAAATTTGAAAGAACCTATAGATTACTATTGGAATTAATAAATCAATTTATGAGAGACCCTGCAGATATAAGTGAGTCCAAAAGTCAGTTGCATTTTTATATAGCAGCAACAAACTAATAGAAAATGAAATTTTAAATTAAATGCCATTTACAACAGCATCAAAAATCATTGATGCTGTTGTAAATGTTTGATTTGTTGAAGTCAGACATTTCCTGGCTTTAGGGCCCATGGATATACAATGAGTAGCTCAAGGCTGATTATTTAAAAGCAAAAACAAACAAAAATACTGACATTGCAGAGAGCGATGGCAAATGGGCTCTGGAGTGTCAGGAGCGGGATTTGACATTTGAATTGCACATCGAGACCAGAAACTTACAAAGGAGTTAAGAAACTTTCCAAACTTAATGATGGAGCCAGACATGCACAGCATGAGGTACTTGGGCTCATCTTTCCTTCAACTTAGTCCTGATCATGATAGAATCTGCTCTACAACTTCGTCAGGCAAAAGGGGAAGAGCTGTTCTCAGCTGCAGGAGGAGAATATTATATGTCTTTTGAGGAATTTGGAAGCCATTTCCCTGTGGTTTGTTGGGACCTATCTGAGCACCACCACCCACTCTCCCACCCAAAGCCCTGGCGTCTTGTGTCTTGCCCCTTGCCCTCCCCTCATTTTGCCCGCAGCCCCATTCTGTTTGTTTGTCTTGTATAAGTCTTCCAGGTTGCGTGTTCCAACCCTTGGTCCCATGTTCTTTGTCACACTCTGCAAGGACATCCTCTGGGACTTCAGAAGTCTACCTTGGCCTATTAGGGCTCCAGGGCATCATATCCACAGTGCTCTTTGGTTGAAGTGACTGAGGTGAATGAGCTTTTAAAGGGAATGTTAGAACTGTTAGAAACCAGGAAGAATGTATGGGCTCTAAAATGTAAAAAGGCAAATGAAAAATCAGTATGAATGCACGTTTAAATGTCTATGAAATGTAACACTAGGCAGGTAGTCAATTGCAGCTCGACTCAGCTCTTACCTCTTTCTGTATGAATTACATTTACCATGGCAGGTGGATACATTTAACTGGGCTTTGTTGGGAGATGCAGTCTGTAAAACAAGGAGTGCCCATGGCCTTCTGTGTGTCACGTGCCCCTGCAGACTTCCCAGGGTGGGCCTGCAGGTTAGCACACCTCGTGGGAGCCTCACAGGGCGAAGATTAAATGAGAGAGCAGACATTAAACTACTTGGAAAGAACATGGTGTATCTGTGCAAATACTGATAGACTTTTTTTAAGGTTCTTTGAGGACCTCTTCTCTTGTAATTCTTTGTCTTCTCCTTTCTCAACATCAGAGAATGAGTCACGATTCTCTAGAGCCACTTCCTTCGCCGACTCCTACTCCCTCTCCCCTCCTACTCCCTCTCCTCCACTCTCAATCTGCCACCAGGGCCCTGACAAAATTCAAGTCAGGGAAGTTTTTCTTTGTCATTTTTTGCGTGTGCGCCATACAAACTTGATTTTTGCTAGGTCTCACAAATGTTGTTGTGCTGTCCTTGTCGTGGGTGTCAGCAATTGGTTAAGGAAAATGTTAGGACCAGGATGAATAGGGGCAAATGGGGACAGGTGTGTCTTCACAATGCCCTCACCTCCCACCATCATCTGTCCTGCCTGAACCCTTCCCTTTACCCCTTAGGGCATTCCTCCCATATTTAACTCCCAGTTTTTTCCATGATGGAGGGAAAAGGGAGTTCAATTCTCTCTTCCTCCCTGCGTTTTGAGTTTGAAAGCTCCTTTCAGCAAAAGCAGGAGCTTCTCTCAATTATTGTTAATTCACGGGCAGGGGATGATAATGATAATTATTCCTTTTTCCTGTAAAGTTGTTAAAATTTATTTTTTAAATGAAAACACTTTTATAGTAAAAGGGCCATTGCAGAAAATTCAATAATGATCATTATTGACCCAACTCTCTCCAGTCTTCTGATTGTGCAGTCATTAGTAGCAAAATTCGTTTAAAGTAAGGAAAGACCGCCCTTTACATCTAGGATTTCTCCTGCAAACGCTTGGGACTTTAGAATCCATATTAACAATCTCTAGCATTTTCTAGAGGACAATTTAATCAATCAAAGTTTTGCTCATGAAAAAAAAATTTCCCTGGGATATTAAAAGAACCTGAGTCAGAAGAAAGCAATGAGAGTTCTTTTGAAGAGGTAATATTTCCCCACGCTTCACATCACCTTCTGTGGAGTTACAGAAGAATGAACAGAAGTGGGAATCTTCTCCCCCACCAGTTAAACCTGTTCCTTCTCCTCTGCTCCATTTCTGAGTCTGACATTGCCCATTCATTCAATCTCTGAGTCAATTTCAATTTCTCTTTCACCCCCATTGCTCAAGCCAATGTAAGGTACCTCTTGGCTGAACCACCTCTACCCCAGCAAGCACTGTTGTTCTGACTTTTGTTATCCTTGCCCGGACTAGTTCATCAGTATATGGTTGGCCTGTCCACCTGGAGCCTCTGCCCCCGCTAGTCGTGCATTACACTCCAGAACATGAAGATTCCTAAGCCTCAGATCACATTGTTAAGACACAGGGATATTTTCTTACCCAATAGTCTACCAGATTAAAGAAGCTTCCTTCTATTAATAGTAAATTGTTTTTTAAATCAGGAATGGGTATTAATTTGATTAAATTTCTTTTTTGTGCTCTCGGAAAAGCACAAAATAAATAAATTTCTTTATCGTGTGGAATTCTTACTGGATTTACTGATATGCCATCTCACAGTAACATATTTTCCATTTTTATACCATTTTAACCCTCCTGAAATAAACCCTTCTTCATGGTGATAGTAGATAATTGTTTTAAATTAAATTCAATTTGCTAGTGTTTTGTTGGGGATTTTTCACAGCTATAATTCTCAATAATTAAGACTGTGCAATAGCAGTGATTTTCAAACAGCGAGCTGCACGGCTCTTAGTTTCCGCAGAACTGCAGAAATGTGGTTGGGGGTGCAGAGTAGGCAGTGGGGGAAGTCGTGGTGGGACGGTGGAAAAAGAGGAGAAAGCAACTTAAGTGACTACAAGCTCCCCACTGGCCTCAACCAGAGAGGCTTCATTTTCTACAGCCTCTTTTGTACACTGGGATTCCATGTGCGGTTTCTAGTATTGACATTATCTGAGTAAAATAAATTGGACGGTTTGTCATCTCTTCATATATGCCGAAACACTTTAAATAGCATGAGAAATTATCTGTTCTTTAAAATCATTTGAACTCAGATCCTTTTATGGGAGGGGCACAGGGAGAGGGTCAGTAACATTTTGATAACATTTTTAATTGACATTTTTATTGAAATTGTTGCAGATTCACATGCAGTTGTAAGAAACCATACATAGAGGTTCCTTGTACACTTTGCCCAGTTTCCCCCAATGGTAACATTTTGCAAAACTATAAAATAATATTAGAACCAGGATTTTTTTTTCTTTTTTCTTTTTAATTATTATGGGTACATAATAGTTGTTTATCTTTGTAGGGTACATGTGATATTTTGATATAGGCATACAATGTGAATTAATCAAATCAGGGTAATTGGGATATTCATCACCTCAGGTATTTATCATTTCTTTGTGTTAGGACCGTTCCAATTTCACCCTTTTAGTTATTTTTATGTAAACCCTAACTTACTGTTGATTATAGTCACTTTGTTGTGTTATCAAATATTGTTCATTCTATCTAACTATCTAACTATACTTTTGTACCCATTAACTAACCCCACTTTATCTCCCCCTCCCCACTACCCTTCCCAGCCACTGGTAACCATCATTCTACTTTCTGTCTCCATGACATCAATTGTTTTTAATATTTAGCTCCCACACGTGAGTGAGAACATGTGAGATTTGTCTTTCTGTGTTTGGCTTATTTCACTTAATATAATGTTCTCCAGGTCCATGTTGTTGCAAATGGCAGAATTTCATTCTTTTTGTGGCTATATAATTTTCCATTGTGTCTATATACCACAAGTTCTGTATCCATTCATCCATTGTTTCCAAATCTTGGCAATTGTGAATAGTGCTGCAATAAACAGGAGAGTGCAGATATCTTTTTGATATACTGATTTCCCCTCCTTTGGATATAATACCCAGAAGTGGGATTGCTGGGTCATATGGTAGTTCTATTTTCAGTTTTTTGGGGACCCTCCGTATCGTTCTTCACAGCAGTTGCACTAATTTACATTTCCCCCAACAGTGTACTAAGGTTCCCTTTCTCCACATCTTCACCAGCATTTGTTATTGCCTATCTTTTTAATAAAAGCCATTTTAACTGGGGTGAGTAGAACCAGGATATGGACATTGATACAATCCATCAACTCAGATTGATACAATCTGAAGTATTATTCAGATTTACCCAGTTTTATCCATACTCATTCGTGTATGTGTGTGTGCACACACATGTGTGTGTAAGTTCTACACAGTTTTATCACCAGTGTAAGTTCATGTATCCACCATTACAGTCAAGATACTCAACAGTTCCAACCCCACAAAAATCCCTCATGTTGCCATTTTATAATCGCTCCCACCCCCCTCCCAACACCCTCCCCATCTTCATTTCTAATCCCTGGAAACAACTAATCTGTTCTCCATTTCTAAAATTTTGTCATTTCAAAAATGTTATATAAATGGAATTATAAAGTATGTAATTGTAGGGCATGAGCTTTTGTCACTCAGCATAATTCCCTGGACATTCATTCAAGTTGTTGCACATATCAATAATTAGTTCCTTTTTATTGCTGAGTAGTTTTCCATAGTATAGATGTACCATTTGTTAAACACTTCATCTGTTGGAGGAAATCTGTGTGATTTCCAGTTTGGGGCTATTGCAAATAAAACCACTATAAACTTTATGTACAGATTTTTGTAAGAATAGAAGTTTTCATTTCTCTGGGATAAATGTCCAATAGTGCAACTGCTGGGTTGCATGGTAAGTGCATATTTCATTTTCTAAGAAAACTGCCAAATTGTTTTCCAGAGTTGTGGTACCATTTTATATTCCCACCAGTAAAGGTATGAGTGATTCAGCTTCTTCCTTTCCTTACCAACATTTGGTGTTGTCATTTTTAATTTTTTTTAAATTTTATTTATTTATTTATTTTTGAGACAGAGTCTTGCTCTGTTGCCCAGGCTGGAGTACAGTGGCAACATCGCAGCTCACTGCAACCTCAAACTCCTGGGCTCAAGGGATCCTCCCACCTCAGCCTCCCAGAGTGCTAGGATTACAGGTGTGAGCCACCGGACTGGCCATATTTTAGCCATTCGGATAGGTATACGGTAGGTCCTCCACATCCATGGGTTCCACGTTTGTGAATTTAAGAAACTGTGGATCAAAAATTTTTTTAAAAATGGCTGCATCTGTACCAAACATGTACAGACTTTTTCTTCTTCTTGTTATTCCCTAAACAATACAGTATAACAACTATTTGCATATCATTTACATTGTATTAGGTATTATAAGTAATCTATAGATGATTTAAAGTATACAGGAGGATGTGCCTAGGTTATATGCAAACACTGTGCCATTTTATATCAGGGACTTGAGCAACTGCAGAGTTTGGTATCTGCTGAGGAGGGGGTCCTGGAACCAATCCCCCATACTGAGTGATACTGAGTGACGACTATATAGTGATAACTCATTGTGGTTTTAACCTGCATTTCCCTAATGCATGTTAAAAGGCTAATGATGTTGAACATCTTTTCATATGCTTATTTCTTCATTCTATATTTTTTTCAATAAAATGTCTGTTCATGTCTTTGTCCATTTTCTAATTGGATGGTTTATTTGTTTTTGTTGTTTTTACCACTGAGCTTTGAGAGTTCTTTATATATAAGTCCCCCCCTTTATCCAAGAGAGATACATTCCAAGACTCCCAGTGGATGCCAGAAACCACAGATAGTACCAAACCCTATTTATATTATGTTTTCCAATACACACATACCTATGATAAAGTGTAATTTATCAATTAGGCACAGTAAGAGATTAACAACAATAGCTATTAATTAAGTTATTATTAGTAAAGTGTTATTAAGTAAAATAAGAATTACTTGAACACAAGCGCCGAGGTACTGCAACAGTCGATCTGAAAGTCTAAATGGCTACTAACTGACTCCCGGGTGGGTAGTGTAGACAACATGGATATGCTGGACAAAGGAATGATTTACTTCCCAGCAGGGCAGAGAGGAAAGATGCGAGATTTCATTATGCTACTTAGAACAGCATGCAGGTTAAAACTCACAGGTGGTTTATTTCTGGAATTTTTCATTTAATATTTTTGGACCATAGTTGACCGCAGGTAACTGAAACCCCCGAAAGTGAAACCATGGATAAGGAGGGGACCACTGTATATTCTAAATACTAGTCTTTTGTTGGATATGTGGCTTACAAATACTTTCTCCCAGTATGTAACTTGTCTTCATCTTCTTCACATGGACTTTCACAGAGCAAAAACTTTTTATTTTGATGAAACCTAATTTATCAATTTTTTCTTTCATGCTTTTGATATCAAATCAAAAACCTCTTTGCCTAGCACTAAATCCTGAAAATTTTTGCCTATTCTTTTCTAAAAATGTATAGTTTTATGTTTACATTTAAGTTGATGATGAATTTTGGGTTTTTTATTAATATTATTTTTAATTGACAGATCATAATTGTATGCATTTATGGAGTACAATGTGATGTTTTGATATATGTATACAATGAGCAATGATTAAATCAAGCTAATTAACATATCCATCATCTCACTTATTTTTTGTGGTGAGATAATTGAAATTTACCCTGTTAGCTATTTTGAAATATACATTATTAACAATAATCAACCTGCTGGGCAATAGATCTAAAAAACTTATTCTTCCTGGCCGATGATCCATTTTGACTTAATTTTTGGATATGGGGTGAGATTTGGATCAAGGTTGTTTTGTTTTGCTTTTTTCCCATGGATGTCCAATTACTTCAGCACCATTTGTTGAAAAGGCTGTTCTTCCTCCACTGAATTGCTTTTGTACCTTTGTCAAAACCCAGTTGAGCATATTTGTGCAGATCTATTTCTGGGTTCCCTATTCTATTACATTGATCTATGTGTCAATCCCTCTGCCAATACAACAGTCTTGATTACTGCAGCTACATAATAAGTCTTGAAATTGGATAGATTTCTCTCATTTTATTCTTCTTTTTCAAAATTAGTTTGGCTATTCTAGTTCCTTTGCCTTTCCATAAAAATTGTAGAGTAAGCTTGTCGACATCCACAAAAAACCTTGCTGAGATATTGATAAGAATTATACTATACCTATCAATCAATTTAGGGAGAATTGGCCTCTTTACTACACTGAGGCTTTCAGTAAATGAACACAATCAGCATTTTACAATTTTCAGGATACAGATCCTGTCCATGTTTTGTTAAGTGTGTATCTAAGTATTTTATTTTCTTTGGAGTGACTACAAATGGTATTAGTTTTCTAATTTCAGTTTCTGCATATTCATTGTAATTATTAAAAATGCAACTGATTTTTGTATGTGTTGATCTTGTACCTGTGACCTTGCTGAACATACTTAACAGTTCTTGGAGGGTTTTTTTTTAATTCCTTGAGATGTTTTTATGTAGAAAATCATGTTGTCTGCCAATATAGATAGTTTTATTTCTTCCTTTTTATCTATATGCCTTGTATTTATTTTTTATTGACTTTGCACAGTGGCTAGAACTTCCAATACTATGTTGAAAAAGAGTCGTAAGAGTGGACATCCTTGCCTTGTTCACAATCTTAGCAGAAAAGTAGTCAGTCTTTCACCATTAAGTACGATGTTAGCCGCAAGATTTTGTAGATGCTCTTCACCAAGTTGTGGTAATTTCCCTCTACGCCTAACTTGCTGAGAGTTTTGACCACAAATGGTGTTGGATTTTTTCAAATGCCTTTTACATGTCAATTAATATAATTTTTCTTTTTCAGCTTATTGATATGGCAGTTTACATTAATTTTTGAATGTTCAACCAACCTTGTATACATAGAATGAATCCCATTTGATCATGGTGATACTTCTTTTTATACATTGATGAATTTTATTTGTTAGTATTTTATTGAGGATTTTTGTGTCTAAGTTCATGAGAGATACTGCTCTATAGCTTTCACTTTGTGTACTATTTTAGTCTGGGTTTGGTAGCAGGGTATGCCTTAGTCTACTTTGTCCTGCTGTAACAGAATACCACAGACTACATAATCTATAATGAACAGAAATTTATCAGCTCACAGTTCTGGAGACAGGGAAGTCCAAAAACAAGGTGCTGGCATCTGGCAAGGGCCTTCTTGCAGCGTGTCATCACATGGGGGAAGGCAAGAGGGCTAGAGAGAGAAAGGGGGGCCCAAACTTACCCTTTTATAATGAACTTACTCCCAGGATAGCAAACCCACTCCCACAATAATGACATTAATCCATTCATGAGGGTTGAGCCCTCATGGCCTGATCACTTCTTAAAGGTCCCACTTCTTAATACTGCTACAATGGCAATTAAATTTCAATATAAGTTTTGGAGGGGACAGACATTCAAACCATAGCAATGTAATACTAGCCTCATAAAATAATTGTGGAAGTGTTCCTTCCTCTTCTATTTTCTGGAAGAAATTGTGTAAAATTGGTGTCAATTCTTCTTTAAATGTTTGGTAGGATTTTCCAGGGAAACTATAATATCTGGGCCTGGAGATTTTTTTTGAGGGGGGGCAGGGAGTTTTTAAACTGCTAATTTAATTTCTTCAGTGGTGATAGGACTAGTCAGATTTTCTATTTCATCTTGGTTGGGCTTTGGCAGTTTGTGGGTTTTGAAGAACTGGTCCATTTCTTAAAGTAGTCAAACTTATCACTATAAAGTTGTTTATAGAATCCTATTATCCTTGTTAAAAAAAATCTATAGGATCTGTAGTAATATCACCTATTTTACTCTTGTTATTGTTAATTTGTGTCATCTTCTTCTTTTTGTTTTTGTCAGTCTTACTGGAGGTTTATCAATTTTATCGATTTTTTTCCCCAAGAACCAGATTGTTGTTGCATTGCTTTTCTTTATTGTTTTCCTATTTTCCATTTCATTGATTTCTGCTCGTCTTTATTCCTTCCTTCTTGCTTTGGGTTTATTTTATTCTTCTTTTTCTAGTCTCTTAAGGTAGGAATTTAGGCTGTAGCTTTGAGACCCTTTCCTCATTTCTAATGTAAGCATTTAGTGCTATCAATTTCCCTCTCAGCACTGCTTTTGCTGTGGCCCACATATTTTGATAAGTTGTATTTTTGTTTTCATTCAGTTTCATGTAATTTTTAATAGTCAAAAGTGTACATTATTCATTGTCCATGATCTACTCTCATACAAATACAGAACTTCAGTTTACCAACAGTTCTGACTCATATCCTTTGTAAAACAAAACAAAACAAAAGCAAAACTGCCAGGAAACATTCTCAAACTCAAGTGTACACCTGAAAACAATTCAAAAATATCATGCCAATCTTGGAGGAAAGTCAGTAAGAACTTATGTTGGAAGAAGGGAGTACATCAGAAGATAGGGACGCTATCAGCCCAGGCCCCCAGCCATGTGTAGGTTTCCCGAAGATCCAGTCTTCTCACGTGAAGGAGAAAGTACAGGACATTTGCCAGCTGGTACGCACCAAATCAACCCTCTTTTCAATATTGAAACAAACAGCATCTCATGAAGAACTCGGCTTCTCAACCTACAACCGATTTTACAGGGAACTGGACTTCTGTGGCTTTCAAGATTGTATTGTCTTGAAAGTCATCTTGTTGAGATTGATTGTGTATGTATTTGTTAATTATTATATACTTTGAGACTTCTTTTTGGACCCATGGATTATTTAGTAGTGTGTTGCTTAATTCCCACATGTTTAGAGGTTTTCTGATTGTCTTTCTGTTATTTGTTTCTAGTTTGATTTCATCATGGTCAGAGAACATACTTATATGATTTCATAATAATTTTTTTCATTTGTTGAAGTTTGTTTTATGGCCCAAGATATGATCCCTCTTAGTGAATGTTTCAGGGGCATCTGGAAAAAAAATGTATATTCTGTTGTTGGATGGTGTGTTTTATAAATGTCAATTAGAGCCTCTTCTTTGATTGTGCTGTTCAGGTCTTCCATATCCTTGCTGATTTTCTGTCTAGTAGTACTATCTGTTGCTGAGAGGAGGATGTTGAAATCCCCAGCTATAATTGTGGATTTGTCTATTGCTCCTTTCAGCTTTAGCTTTATAGTTTTTACTTCATGTAGTTTGAGGCTCTGTTGTTTGGCGTGTACACATTAAGAATCACTGTGTCTTCCTGGCAGACTGACCCTTTTATCAATAGTGTGTTTTCTACAATCTTTGAGGTGGTTTTGATTTGTATTTTCCCAGCCGATCTCATTGAGGTTCTCAAAATATTTTGTAATATATGTTGCATATTGAGTGTGTGTGCATACATGGTGTTTTTATATTTATACAAATAAGCAATTATCCATAAACAGTATATACTTTATAGTATTACTTTGTAAGATTTTATAATGTGCATAAATGTGATCATATTCTATGTATCCATTTGCAAATTGCTCTTGTCACTCAACATCATGTTTTCAAGATGTATCCATGTTGGCAAAGAAAGTTCATTGCTTTTCGCTGCTGTGCGGTGATCCTTTGTGTAAGTAAACCTTAACAGTTTACCTACTCACATGCCCCGTTTTTCATGTGAGTTTTCATTCCATGATGGCCTGGGCAGGATCTGTAGCAGGACAATTGGCCAGACTGCTAGCCAGGAGCCCATCATGCACACTCTTCCCCTCCCTTCCAATCTTTTTACCTCTTCCCCTTTCTCTCCCCATTCCCCCACTTAAACTCCACATTTGTCCCAGAGCCTCCTCTTCTTTTCTTGACTGTATCCCTGCGATCATTCTATGCCAGGTCTTTGTTTACACCTTGGCCCACCCAGCAAGGCCCAGCACAAATGTTAGCTCCAAAACTCACCTTTCCCTCCCTGACTCTGCCATAGCATTTTATTTGAGTCTCTATTGCATTCTTTGCTTTTTTTTTTTTTTTCCTCTCACCACTGGGCATTATTTATGCTATTTTTAAGGACAAGGAGTAGGATTTATTCACCTGTGTCCCATCTGCCTCTGGATCTACTCAACTCCCAGCATTGTGCCTAGAACATGTTGCATGTTTGTAGACATTCTGAAATCAACACATTAATGAACAAAGCCTGTGGGCTTTAAACAACTCCCAGATAACATCCCCATTTGGCTCTGCGTGGACTCATTTGAGCATGGAACCAAATTCCACAGGGCCACTGTCTATTTTTCACGAGGAGCTCTTCTGGAACCAGGCCCAGGAATCCTGCAGTCCTGTCCTGGTTACCCACCGCCCCCCATAGCTTTCATGGTTGCCAGGGAGGGGGCCTAAGGGGTGAAGGCCACCCACTCTGCCACTGCCAACTGGCAAGGGTCAGACTCCTAATGGGACAAGATTTTCAGGGGTGACAAGTGAGAGATATGGAGCTCCTGCCCCTCCAGCTGGGGAGTTACCAGAGACGACATTCACAGCAATGATGACATTCACAAACAATAATTAGAATTAATGGAGCACTTATGAAAAGTATCCCAGGGACACTCCTTGGTACTTTACAAATATCCAGTTGTAATTGCAGCTGCTAATGTTTCTAGGGTTTATGAGGTCCCAGGCTGTGACCTAACTGTGCTACACAGAAATTTTTTTTTTAATTTAACCTTTTCAAGAACCCTATGAAGTAGGAATTGTTATTATGATTATGATGATGATTATTATTCCCATTTTACTGATGGGAAAACAGGTGTAAAGAGGCAAAATAACCTGCCCATGGTCATCCAGTAGGGGTAGAGCCAGGATGCACATTCAGGTTGTTCTGGTTAATTCCAAATGCCATTTCTTTCCCCCTCCCTCCCTCCCTTCCTTTCTTCCTTCCTTCTAAACATTATTTTTAAGTATACAAAGAAACCCTGAATACATTTTTCTAAAACTCCAGACCATATGGATAGAGTACAAGTCTCCTTCATGCTTCTTCTTCCTTGTGTATAGAAGTATATCATTTTATTTCATTTTTCAAGCTTCCAACTTGGTTTTTTAATTATTTTTTGAGTAAGTGATAGATTCCCAGGCTCAGAAATCAATCTATCTAATGAGGTATCCTGTGGAGTCCACCTCTGCCCCCCACTGGCCCTCCCCACTCACAGAGCCCTGCTGAATCACTTTCTGAATGTCCTCCAGAGTATCTTTATTCATCCGCGTGCATTTCTAAGAGTGCTTTCTTATTTTTCCCATGTGGGGGCTGAAAGGTAGGACACTATACACACTGTTTTGCATGTTCAACAGTTGTTTTTTAACTCTGTTTTTCCTTCTAGTTTCTGAGAAGGAAGGGAGCAGGACAGTCCCGGCCAATGTTCCCAGATGGAGGTGTGTGCTCTACGATGGCCCTTAGCTTCCTCCCTGTGGCTCATCCCAGTCTTTGGTGGCTCCTCCACTACTGGCATCTCTGGCTGGGCCTTGGACACTTTAAGCTCCTCCCAGTGTCTCTGCATGTGCCTGCTGCCCCGTACACCCAAATGATCACCATGTTGCCTTCCTGTACCACCACAGCATAGTGGTGCATGAGCATGCTCTCTATGTCAAACAAAGGTCTACATCGTGGCATTTCCAGAGGAGCAGAGGGAATGATTTGGGGAAAGGGGATTCATGAGCACTACTGGAATAGAGACCGCTGAGTGTCTGCAGCTTCTTGGGGTGGAAGGACCAGTAAGGGTCAGATGGCTTCTTCCTTGTGCAGTTCCCACACTGCCACCAGGTGAAAACACAACACCCTCCCACCTCCTGCAGCCACTGTTCTTGCCAGACCAGCCCGTCTGCTTCTTTGTGTGCCCAGGGCCCAAGCAGTGACTCACAGGTGACATTGATCCCGGCTGCTCCCTGAGGATGGCATCCATTGACATCTGGCCCCTCTCTTGGGAACCAAAGCTGACAAAGCCACCTTTTGCCACAGCTTCATCCTGGGTGGGTCCCCCCAACCAGGGTTTCCATCTTTTGGAATCTAGATCAAAAATTGAAGACTTGGTTGAATTTATCCAACGCTGAGATCAGAAACCACTACCTTCATGGTGGCCAATACAACCTCTGAAGCTACACTTGATTCATTCTAAATTCATTGGATAAATATTTATGAAGAGCCTCTAGGTCTGGAGAAGAGGCCCTGCACTTAGGGAACTTACATTCTGGAAGAGGAGACAGACAGTTAAACCTCCCTCTCCCAAATGAAATTCATATCTATGCGCATCATTGTCGATGCTGCCTCCACCAGGAACACCTGTAGTTGAACAAGTTGAGTTTATTGTCGCAATGAGGGAGGCCACACACCATGGGGGAACCGGGGGGCATCTCAGTACCAGGGTGTTAGAAAGAACCTGTTAATACAATCTGGGCTTTTGTAGGGTGGTTTTGGAGAGGGCCCAAGCAAGTGAGGGTTTGTGCTAGATAGGGTGCTATCAGAAAGCAGGGGGAAGTCTGTGATAGGGTATCGGTTTTCTTATTTTAGTCTTAACCATTCGTGGTCACAGAATGGCCTTTTCTGTGAAATTGTTTATGTTTGACAGGAGAGCACCAAGACCTAGCTGTGCACACAGGGCCAGCTCCGATATGTCAGGACTGCCTTTCTCTCTCTCTTTCTCTCTCTCTGAATGTATGTATATCTAATTTCAGGTAGAAGTAAGTGCTATGGAGATATGGAACAGGGATAGGGATTGCCAGGGATGGGGACTGAAGGTGCTTTATGGTGGTCAGGAAGGCCTATGTGGTAAGGTCACATTTGAGCAGAAACCTGTAGGAAGCAGGGGAAGGAGCCATGCAGCCATCTGGCGGAGGGCAGTGTGGTAGAGCCCGCAAAGGCAAAGGCCCAGAGCTGGAGAAGCTCAGCTTGTTCGAGGCTTCCCAAAAGGGTCAGTGGGCCTGGAGTAGAGCACATCAGGGCAGGAAGATGGGAGATAGGGTATGAGGGCTTGTCTGGGCCAGATAAGGGCAGGCCTGTGGGCCCATATGAGGACTTTGGCTTTCACTCTGAGTCAGGTAGGACTCACTGCAGGATTCCAAGGGGTGGACAGACATAAAGAGATTATGTTGTAAAAAGATCTCTCTGGCTGCTGTGTTGAGAATAAACTCTAGGGGGCCAGATGGAAGTGGGGACATGAGCTGGGAGGCTGCTACAAAGACCCAGAGGGGAGAAGACAGTAGCTTGGGCCAGCCTGAGGTGGCAGTGGAAGCGGTAAGCAGTGCCCAGACCCAACAGGGATTTCCTGATGGATTGGATGTGGGGTATGTGAGAATGACGCCAAGATTTTTTATCTGAACAAAAGGGAAGATTGAATTGTCTTCTCCTGAGATGGGGAGGCCCACAGGAAGAGCAGAGATCAGGAGCTCAGTGGGGGTATGTTAAGGGTGAGGTGCCCCTAAACATCCATGCAGAGGTATCGAATCAGCAGCTGCACCTCTGAGCTTGGAGTGCATGGAGAAATTGGGGTGGAAGTACAGATTTGGGAGTTGCCAGTGTTTATATGAACTATAGGCATGGACTGGGAATGTGGAAGTAGGTAGGGAAGAGGTCTTATCTATCTGCACTCACTTCCTGGGCACTCCAATATTTGAAAGTCTGAGAAGTGGGGAGGAATTGACAGAGGAGACTAAAAAGGAACATCCAGAGAGGTAGAAGGAGAACCAAGAGTTCAATCATCTACTAATAAATATGGATTGCATTCCACACATCATCCCAGAATTTCTAAGACTTTAGATTCTGGGCCACCAGGAATACTGGATAGGTGGCAATGCTAGGGGGGAAGCAGGTGTTGGCCAGGACTGTTGGTTGACACCAGGCATCTGTTATTCCCTGTTCCTTGTGAACAGAACCCTGACTTTGTTTGGGGAGGCAATGTACTCATATAAAGTCTACATTGTCCAGCTGCCCTTGCAGGTAGGTAGACTAAATTCTGTCCAATAAGATGTAAATGGAAGTATCGTGTGGGACTTCTGCAGTCTGTTTACCTGCAGCTAACAAGGCTGAGAGGCACACATCTCATGCTCTTCTGCTCTTATTCCTTTTGCCGTCTGGGATATGGATGTTATAGTTGGAGCTCTAGCAGCCATCTTGGACTATGGGGCAACCTTCCAAATGGAAACCAAGCATTAGGAATGAAGGAATAAAAATACAGTAGCCCATGTTTCTGACAACTGTGGATTTGCCAACCAGGGATTGCTTAACTTCAGATTTCTTTTGCATGAGCAAGAAACAAACTTCTATGTTGTGTAAGTCACAGTTAATTTTGGGATTTCTGTCATAGGCAGCAAAAGCTAAATCTAACTGATACAAGATTTATTCATAGTATTTCAAAACTGTGTAGACAACTTTTGTGCAGAACCAAGAATTCTGAGATGACTGTCATGGTCCCTGCCCTCCCAGAACTCCCTGCCCAGTGGGGTGGGCTAGCAGCTAAGCAGGTCATTACGATGCCGGCTGGTAAGGGTGGTGATGCAGCAGGGTCTACAATGAGGACTGAGGCAGGGGGCAAAGCAAGCTTCATCTCTTCTTTTCATTTTCTCCTTTCAAATCATATGTAAATTCAACAGCTCAATACATGTTCTTGGTCTGATTTTGTTCCATTGCCTAGACTGTATTTGAATTTAATATATTCCAGTATCTATTTTAAGCCTTGGAGTTGAAGATGGGAAAAATGATAATGTGGACCAGATTTTAGATGGTTGGCACTTATAATTTTACAGAAAACCTGTATGGAATAATAAGCAACAGTTATGAACTTGCTAAGTATCAATTTTGCATGTGGTGCTTCATTCAACCAACAATTATATAAATACTCTAGCATTAGAAAATTGGCAGGATGCTAAAACTACAACTGTGATCTGTGTCATTTCTTTAATGAAGCAATTACTTTGATGCCACCTTTTCCCTTTTGAAGGCACCTTAATAGTGCACTTGGCCAGCTTCTTACCTCTGGCCAATACTCTTCTTAAATATCAGAACCCTGATGTCTGATGTCTACAGATCTGGGCCAAATGGGGGCACAAATCTATATTGAGCACTTGCTAGGTGCTAGGCCTATTACATATGTTATCTTATTTCATCTTTACGATAACCCTGAAAGAAAGGTTTTAGAATCTTCCTTGTCTGAGCAGTCAACCTTCAGTCCTACGAGGCTCTTGGAAGGCAGAGCTGGGATCCAAACCCAGATCTTGGGCTGCGTGCCTCTACACCAAACTGTTTCCCAAAAATGCCTTCCCTGGTGGTGTCTTTATCATCTGGCTGTCTTTTAAGCCTGGAATCTCTTTTGTCCCATCTAAGCAACTTTATACCCAATGGGCTCTATCTTCCAGGTTTCACAGTCCCCTTTCCCAAATCCTTTGTGCAGTTCCTCCTCTGTAAATGCACCTCCCATCAGGGTGACCTCTGCTTCCTCGGAATTCTCCCCGCCCCGGCCTTTACCACAATGCACTTATCACTTTCTATACTTTATCAGGCTCATTGTATCCTTAAGTGACCTACTTGAACTATCGACTTTCAGTGGGAGGGAAAAAAGAAAGGACATTTATTGGGTACGTACTGTACTTTGTCTAGGAGTTTGTCTCCTTTAATGCCCCAGATAATCCTATGAGTTTTCACCTGCCGCTTTACAGATGAAGACACCGGACATACAGCAAGCTGAAGTGGCAGGATGAGCCGTAAACCCAGAATGCAAGGACTAGGAATTACAGAGCTCTCTCCTCCCTCCGAGACTAGCACATGGCGCAGGAGCCCAGTAAACGTTCGTGGAATGAATGAATGTATGAATGAATGAATGAACATTTGAAGTCTGGCTTCCAAAAGGAGTTTAGTGATGAATGACACAGAGAGGAGACCCGAAAAATACGGATTTCAAGTACAGGTGGGGTTTAGTGGCTGCAGAAATCCCAGTCATTGAAACAAGCCGGTAATAAAAGGGTTTCCTTAACACTTGGGCAACTAAACGTGTGGCTCCACAGAGTCCAAGGAGGCCTACAAAGCCTGTGATCCGGTGACAGAAGTAAGAGGCATATACAATCTATAAAGCTCTCTCCTTCGGAAAGCTCCGGAACGCCGCGGCGTTGTGTTCCCAAACTTGGGCCCCGGGGGGCGGGCAGGCGCCGGTCCCTTTAAGAATCTGATGGCAGTCCTTTTCCTCTCCCCGCCCCGCCCCCGGCAGGACCGGCGCGTCCTGGGTGCCCGCCCCTTTCTCCGCCTGCGGCTGCACTACGGGTTCGCCAGCCCATCCGTCATAGAGGCGCCGCCTCTGATTGGCTGTTACGCCTCGGGCCGGAAGGCGGGGCGGGAAGGCCAGAGAAACTAGTTTGTTGGCGGCGCCTCCGCGGCACCGCAGCGGGAGCGCTATTCGGACGGCGGCGGGCCGGCAGAGTGGGGCGGGCCGGCAGACTGGGGCGGCGGCGGCGGCTGGTGCTGCAGGGCTCGACCGGGCGGCAAGGGGTCTCCGAGCGCGGCGGTGGGCTCGGGCGGCAGCGCCCCGAGCGGTGAGTACCTAGGTCGGGCTGGGGGCGCCCTCGGGGCCGGCTTGCGGCCACCCGCGCTGGGGACTTGTCACCCCCCCGGGCCGCGACCGGGCGCTTGGAGCCCCCGGGAGAGTGAGCCTCCGCGGAGCCGCGTGTCCCGGGAGGAGCGCAGCGCGGCTGGGGTCCCCGGAGCCGCCCCGGCCCCCGCGGGGCTTAGGGACACTGGGCTCGGGGACAATGGTGGGAGCCTGTGGTCAGCCACCCCCCTCCCCATCCTCGGTTCCTCCCGCCTCGCCGGTGCCTGGGGACCCGGCGAGGGTATTTGCTAAGAGCTCTGGGCGAGGGAATGAATTGTTTTGCAAATGGATGTTGCGCTCGGGAGCTGCTACTCTTTCCCCTGGGAGTGGTTGATTCATTGAGTCCGCAGACTCTCTTTTTAAAAAATTACTATTGATCCTGGAAAGAGGAGGTTGGTTGTCTTTGAGGGTGTGAGCGACGAAGCTTTGCGCCCCGGCCGAGGGAAGTCCCCGCGCACCGAGGGCCAGATGGCTGCCTGCCTGATGTGGAGCGAGGGCCGAGGGATTTAACAAGGGAAATGTGCACACGAGCCGGCCCCGGAGTCTGCCGCCCCTTTGCCTCGGACCAGACCATTTACTTCCCGCCTGATAGGGCCCCTCGTTTCTGTTTAGAGAACTGTCGAGCAGCAGAGCTATGGTCACACTCCTAAAGTCATATCCACCTGCTCACTTGGGTGGCGGCCAAGCTGGCAGGTCCAGGGCAAGTCTCCAGCCTGACTGTCCTCCTCCCCCATCTTGCCCTAGTTCCAGGACCCTACCCCACGTTGTTACGCCCCCAACCTCCTTTTCTCTTTCATAGTTGGTTTAGAAGCTTTTCTTTTAGGGGATTGTGCCCCCAGGGGCACCAGACACTTTTTTGTGCTGCTGCTTCAAAGACCCCAAAGTACATTCCCACTGTTTTTGAACAAAGAAAAATCTCTATAGAGACCTGACCCGGGGGACTGTGGGTGGGAGGAAGACCCAGGCCCCTGCAGGTTTAATCTGGATGTTCTTGGTCCTGCTGCCTCCCGGTAGCTTTGACCATGGGGAAGGCTGGCTGGGCTTTGACTCTCCCTGGTAGTCAGGGCAGAGAATGCCAGGTGTCTGGACCGTTTGGTTTCACACTGGCGGTGCAGCACGGGGAGGGAGGGAAGTTGCTGGTGGCACAAGGAGAGGAGGCAAGAATCCCACGTTCTTGTCATGTATCAGACTCTGGTAACTGTGACTTGGGGCCAAGCCTTTTGGGACCCTGGGCCTCAGTTACCCCATTCATAGGTGGAACTGATATTCAGTGGGCCTAGGTGTGCTGTTAGCATTCCTGGGGTGTTGGTGAGGTTTGCATTGGGGCCTGGGGAAGAGTAGGACACAATGTCTTCCCTACCTGGTCCTTCTAAGACCAGGGGCCCTTGAGTCCACAGGCTGTGTCTGTGGATGTTGGCTGCAGCTGGATTTATGTGTGTGGAGCAGAGGGAAGAGCTGTGGGCAAGTTGAACGCTCCACATTGGAGGCAGCTTCTGCAGCCCCATGCCCCTTAATAGTGTCTTTAACCTGCCAGCACCCGGTGTGGGGAGAGGAGAGCAGGAAGAAAAAAGAGAAATTACCTGATGAAAGCAGGCTTGGTTCTTCCCATCTAGCACTGCTGTGGGGGCAGGGTAGGATGAGTGAGAGTATTATTTAGTGGGTGGTTTGTCACTGATTTATTGATTGATTCATTCATTGTTTGAACAGACTTAATTGGGCACCTGCTGTGTGTCAGGCTCTGGGTTAGGTTCTGGGGACCCTGCCTTCAGGGAGCTCCTAGACGAAGGGGTGCTGACATGTGGATTGGAGCCCTGACATATCATAGTGTGCAGAGTGCCCCTGTGATAAAGGCAGCAAGGGGAGCTGAGGGGACACAGGTGGCTAAGTCTTCCTGGAGAGAGGATGCCTCGACTAAAGATGGGAAAGGCATGCCACAGCCCAGATTCCACGCCTAGAACAGCTGCCTTTTCTCCTGCCTCCCACCCATATGTCTTCCAGAGGCCAATTCATTGCCACCTCAAGACAGGCGCAGGTTGAGGTCAGGGAGAAAGCAGGTGGGAGGTGATGGAAAGGTGTGCTCTCAGCCAGGGTGTTCTGGCCTGCACAGCCAGCAGCCTGGGGGCGTTTGCAGGAAGCTGGGTGGCGTCTGGATGCAGCCTCTCTTCTCAGAGGGTCCTAGGAGAACCCACCCCACTTGTCCCAAAGACCAGCGCATTTGTTGCCTGAGCGCTGAGTCCCTCTGTACCAGCAGGCAGTTTGGGCGTGTCCTGGCCAGGGTGGGCGAGCTGGCACAAGAAAACAGAGTGTCCAGACACAAATGAATTGACTAATTAAGATGCTGGTTTTCATCTAATGTGGTAAATTTCATAATTTAATTGCCTCAGCCAGCCAGGGCTATTGAAGCATTTTCCCAGCCAGGAAACACTTAGTTGGAACAAGCTGGGGGAGGAGGGAGGTTGTGGGGTGCGGGGAGGAGGAGGGAGAACTGAAGCATCCACAGCTTCTAGTCACAGCATCCCAGCAGGACTTATCCATCCATATCTGTGCCCAGGTGAAGGAAGTCAGCCCAGTTCCCACAGCAGGTTCCAGCCCTTTCCTGGAGCACCTCATTCCCTGAGCAGCACACAGCACTGTACCCATACGAATTCTAAAGGCACCTAAAGCTGGTATCTGTCAGCCTCAAGCTGTCACCTTGCCAGACTGCCCTGGGTCCTTCAAGAGCTGCTAGGAGCTGGGGAGTGGGTGCTGTGGGCATTAGGGGGGAAGAGGGGGAGGTCAGGGATGGGAAGGGCTCCTTATTAAGTCCCCTTAACACAAGGTCAGTAGAAAGCACATGGGCTTTGGACCTGTCTGAGGTTCCAGAGCTGTTCTAGACGGTTTGTGTGTCTGTGACCAAGTTCCTTAACCTCACTGAGCCTTATTGGCCTTTTGCAGGGATATTGTGAAGATTAACTGCCGTACTGTAGAATCCCCTAAAATGGTATCTGGCACCAGATGGCATCAGGCACCCCTTTCTCTTTGCCCTGTCATCTGGGTGCAGAATTGGGGTTGGGTGCTTGTTGCTCTGCCTCTGACTTGCAGCCCTCTCCTGGGTGCACAGCCACCACCACCCACCCTGCCCCTGCCCTCTGTGCTGCTCTTTCTTGCTGCTAAACCTTTCCTTCCAGGCCCTGTGTTAGTGCCCTATTGGATGATTAAGGGTAGGTGCGTGTGACTTATTGGCCTGTTTTTTAAAGTGGAAGCTCTGTGGTTCAAAAATCTAATTTAGTTGGGAAATTGCACCATATTTTCTGCAGATGCATAAAAATCTTCCCAGCCATTCTTTTTCCCCACAGTGGTCTCCTGCTCCTGGGTCTGGTACAGAGTCTGTATGAGGCTCACCTGGGCTACCTTGCCAGAGACGAACTCTACCTCATCACCATCCCACAGTCAGAACTCTCAGACCTGGAATGTGTTGGCAGAAAGAGCACTTAAGTGGGAGTCCTGCTCTGCCCCTGACTGGCTGTGCAGGTCCACTTACCTCTTTGGACCTTGATTTGCTCGTCTGTAAAATGGGTGGATGCTTTTCTGTGTAATCCTTCTATTAAATGTTTTACTGTAAAATCTCAACAGGTTCTTGCAAGCTCTGATGTTAAGTAGTTTTATAAATAAGGCTTGAGCTATTTGCTTAGCCCTCATGGGCAGAATGAGCTTGAGAGGCAGCTAGTAGAGTGCAGAGGAACTGAATTTGAAGTCAGGAGTGGGCTTCTGGTTCCAGTTCTGTCTCTGATGTGTGCTGTGCACTTTGGGCAAGTTACTTTCTCTCTCTGGGCTCTACCTGTAGAATGGGAGAGGTGCAGCAGGCAAGCTCCCAGTTTTCTTTCCTTTCTCAGTGAGTGGAGACTGAGTCATATTTTCCCAGTGACTTCAGAGGGAATAGGATCTCCTCCCTTGAGCCTTGCTCAGCTTCCTGACGCTGCTCACCACCTCAGAGTTTAGGGCCTTGGTAGGAAGGGGCTGGTGAAGCCAGAAGAATGGGCCAGGGGGAGCAGGCATGGACTCACAGAAGGAAGGTGGAAGGAAGGTGGCGTGTGGGTGGCTGCTCTGGTTGGTCCTGGGTAGGGAGCTGGGCAGCAGCTGTGGGAGCGCCCAGGGTGACCAGTCTCTGAAATGGATGGGGTGAGACCTCACGTGCTGGGTGTCCCCTGGGCACATAGCCAGGGCCACCTCCTGGCA
Organism: Daubentonia madagascariensis; assembly: GCA_023783475.1. Taxonomy (NCBI): domain Eukaryota; kingdom Metazoa; phylum Chordata; class Mammalia; order Primates; family Daubentoniidae; genus Daubentonia; species Daubentonia madagascariensis. Next base: position 17,359,291 of record JAKFHU010000144.1, read on the forward strand.
GAGAGATGGACCAAGAGGTCCAAGGAGCAAGGGGCATGATGTGGAGAGGAGGCGGCTGAGCACCAGGCTGTGCCAAGGAGGCACCTGCAAGACCAGTTGGATGGCTCCTCCCTGGGGAGGCGGGGGCCGTGGGAGCTGCATCTGCTGCCACCAGCCTGGGGACCACATTCACCTCGGGTGTCACTCCCCACCCACCTCTGCCAGGGCGACGCCTTCAACTGTCAGCTTTGAGGTCGAGAGTGGGATGCAGGGACAGGATGGAGACAAAAGCCTTGCTTATTTTCTGCCTGCTCCCATTGGGCTGACCACAGATCAATCTAAGCTGAACAGAATTAATTTCCTAATTAAGATAAAGAGAAGCTTTGCTGGTTCAAACCCTAAGATAAGCTGCCAGCCAGGTTTGCTGTTGGCCAGGCTGATTTGTCTGAGCGGAAGTGAGGGCCAAGAGAGGGAGGAGCTCTTTTGCTAGAAAGCCATGGCGATTCCGTCCAGTGTGCGGAGTTCAAGTTCTGCTGTGCCCAGCTTGTGAGACCTTGGCAGCAAGTCCTTTAACCCGTGAATGCCTCTGTTATTCACAGCCTCGGACACCTGCGGGAAAAAGGTGTCCAGCTCCATTCATGCAACAGACATTTATTTACGGCTTTCTGAGTGGCACGTTCTGGACTAGGGACTGGGGAAAGCAAGTCAGGGCCAAAGAGGGTCCCTCCTTGGGATCTTGGTGTCCGATGTGTGTGGCAGACAGCCACTCAGGTGGTGGTGGCACAGCACTAGGGTGCGAGTGGTGAGCGTGTCTCAAGTCTGCCCCTCTGTCCTCATGGCAGGGGTAAGGACCTGGACTGTTGTTAGTCTCCTCATTCCAGATGTGGTCATTGAACATTTTTGCCATCAATTCTCTGCCAGACTCTGGGATTCAGCAGAGAACAAGGCAAGGTCCCCCCTGCCCATCCTGAAGCCCCCATTCTGCTGGGGGAGGCAGACAACAGGGAGGCAGAATATGCAGCCGTGGAGGAAGTGGACAGGGATGTGTAAGAAGATGGGTGCAGTGAGGAAGATCCTCTGAGAAGAGGGCCGAGGAAGGCCTCTGTGGGGTGGCGCTGTGGCAAAGGCCTGAGAAGGGCATGCCAGGCGGGGCTTAGCTAGTGCGAGGGCTCCCAGTGCATGGGGAGGCTGAGGCAAATGCTGTCCTTTTAAGATTTAAAAGGATCCTTTTAGGATTTCCTTTTAGGAAAAGACAGATTTCCTTCATAAATGAAAGATACAGGAAAAATGGAGCACAGGGTGAGAGTCTGCCCCCTCCTTGGGACCGTCCACAGTTTGGTGTATACCCTTCTGGTCCCCTTTGTGTGTATAGATTTTGTTTTTACAGAATTTGGATCATACTCAATACTCTCCAACTTGTATCACTTAGCCTGTGGGTGAGCTCTTTCCCCATGACATAACATCCATGCTGTGGCCAAACCACCATTTCATCTCATTGTCTCCTAACGAGAGACTTTGGGTCGGGCCTGATTTTTCCCTATGCAATCAGTGACGTCATGTACATCCTCAGTCTTGCGTGTTTATGAGCAAGTGTGATTATTTCAAATTTTCATCGTTAAAGCCAAATGCCTTTCGCAGAAACTTACTCGGTTTACTATCCCACTAACAATAGTGTCCGAGTGCCCGTTTCGTTACATCCTCACCTGTATTTGATGTCATCCATGTTTATTATAGTTTTAGCTAATGTGATGGGGGGTTGTCATTATTCCTTAAAAAAGGTGATCTGGTTTATTTAGGCTTTCTCTTTTGGTCCTAGTCCACTTTTGTTTTTCCAGATCAAGGTTTAGCGAGTGCTGGTTCTGCCTCCTGAGCTCAGCTGGGGACTCAGCGAAGCTCTTAGCTGTGTGTACTCATCTGTGAAGCGAGGCCCTTTAATCCCTGCCCTGCCCCCTGCCAGGCTGCTGTGCACTGGGCATGGGAAAACATTCCTGAAAGTTCATTTTATGCTGAAAAGCTCTACAAACATGAGGAGGCATGGGTTTTACTAGGGAAAGCCAAATATCTGGAACATTTGACTGAATTCTAGTGTTTCTGAACAGCCAGTATATCCGGGGAAGGGCTGGGGTGACTTTGAGTAGGTGGAGTGGAGGTGGCTTTAGGTGGGAGGCATCTGTCTGACGTCCCAGAGATGCAAAGGACCTTCCCTGACCTGAGAGAGAGGTCAGGCAAGGCATGAGAGCGCCTCATGGAGGGTGGCCTGCGATGCCCTGCCTCCTGTTTCACCTGCAGGAGTAAAGGAATGAGCCAGGAGGGCAGAGAAAGTTCCCTAGCCAGTCCCCAAACAGGCCCAGGAAGGGGCATCAGCCACCAGGGACTGGGCCCCGTTTACCTGTTGGTAGAGGCCAAAGGCTGCCGCTCAGAACTTCGCCAGTTTCCATGTTTGTTACTTTGGGAGTCTGTGTCTGTTTTCCTGTAACAGGAGGCTTTAAAACAAGCAAAAGATTTACCAAAAGGGCCCTTGGACTTGGTTTAGAGACAGGAGGAGGGGAAAACTGTGGAGATTGACAGAGAGAAGGGTAGACTCTCTGGGGCAGGGACCAGGCCCACATGGTCCCCGACGGCCTCAGGCCCTGGGATGGGGGCCAGCCAGGGGCATGGGTTCAGATGCCTACGGACTGACGTCTTGGCCAGGCCGCCTGTCATTCCCTGGGTGGGCTCGCCCGCCCTTCAGGAGGAACATCCAGGTGTGGCTGCGGTCTGCTGCCCTGGGATGACTCAGAACCAAGCTCCCGAGGAGGCTCCTGTTATCCCAACCAACCGGACCTGGTTGGAACAGCCTCTGGGGCAAGTGTAGATGGGGGAAGAGGTGTAACCTAGGGGACAGTGGGACGCCCACAGGGCTTTGGTAGGGAGGCCTCCTGCCTTTGTACCTCTGGCTAGTGAGCTGGGGGAGGGCAGGGGAGGAGGCTCTCCGAAAGCAGATTTTGCATTTATTCAACAACTCCAGATTCTGGGAGGTGGGGGTTTCATTAAGGGAGTGTGGGAAGCATCTCACTCTGGCTGGTTTTGAGTGGGTCCGCCTGGGGCGGGGGTGTAGGTGGTCGGCCCTGGGTGGGCTTCTGCCCCACTGCCATCCTGAGCACAGCTTGAAGGCATTGCCCTTAGTTAGAGTGAGGTCGCCAGGTTTCCTTTCAGGCACCACCATCAGCTGGTATATCTGTTCCTGGAAGCTGCTGTTGCTATTTTTACCACTCCAACCAGGACTTTTTACTGGAAGGTACAATTACAAGCAAAATGTCAGGGTTTGGCTAGTTGGCCAAGCCCTGGGAGGCTGCCGCAGACCGAGGCAGGGGCTACTGCACAGCAGTCACTTGATGTGTAAAGCAAGACATGTTTGCACGTGGACGCACACCTACCCTGGTTGCCAGGTGGATTCCCTTGAACCACTTCCAGTGTCTGGAGTTTCCTCTAGGCAAAAAAAAGAACTTTGTGGGTTTTGCCCAGATGATTGTACCCAAACACCTCATAATTGGCTGGTCGTGCAACTGTGAAGCTGTAAGCCATGTAGTTCCTAACTGCCCAAGAAGGTGAAGCTTTATTAAATGAAATTATTGAGAACCTAGTCTATGCTACCCACTCTGCTAAGTGCCAGGATATAGAGATAAATAAGACAGTCCCTGCTTTCCAGAATCACACATTTAGTAGTCGAAGAAATGCAGAAAGTGTGAGTCGTCCCCAAACCTTTTGGATGAGCACCTGACGTGTTTTTAATATCTATGCATTATGGCTAGAGGCCAGAATTATTAGTTTCTGTTGCTGCATAACAAAGCACCACAAGCTTGGTGGCTTAAACAATACCCATTTATTAGTACACAGTTCTCTAGGCCAGAAGTCTGGTCTGGTTCTCTGCTTAGGGTCTCATGTGTCCAAAATCAAGGCGTCGGCTGGACTGAACTCCTATCTTGAGGCTGTGGGGAGTAATCTGCTTCCAAGCTCTCTCAGGTTGTTGGCAGAATCGAGTTCCTTGTGGTTGCAGGACTGAGGTCTCTGTTTCCTTGCTGTCCGCAGCCAGGTACCAGTCTCAGGCTCCTCCTCTTCAAGCCTGCAGTGGTGCCCCAGATCCCTTTTGCTTCAAATCTCTGACTTCCACTTCTGCAACCAGCAGGAGAAAATTGCTTTTAAAGGGCTCATTGATTAGGCCACACCCACCTAGATAATCTCCCTTTTTTTAAGGTCAACTGATTAGTAACGTCATTAATTACATATGTAGTGAACATTAATTACATCTACAGATGTCTTTCTCATGGAGAGTAACGTGATCACAGGAAGAAGACCACAGGTGGAGATCAGAGCCCTTTACCCCAGGGCTCATGCTGACAGGGGCTGCAACAACAGCAAAAAATGTTCATAACAGCAGCTCTCATAAGTTGAGCAAATTTTATGTGTCCCAGTGTGCTAAGCTTTTTACATGTATTCTGTCATTCAATTCTCAAGACAGTACCTTAAGGTAGGGACCGTTATCTTCACCCCCATTTTCCAGATGAGAAAACTGAGGCTCAGAGAATTTAAGGATCTTGAGCCTATCTTACAGGTAGAAATGGCAGTGCTGGGATTCGAAACCAGGGACTCTTAACACCTAACCTTGCTGTTAGACTGCTCAGTCGGCATTGTGTGATTTATGGAACACCATCCAGAACAGGGTTGAGGTTGCTTTTTCCCATCTAGCATTTAAAATGTTTAAATATGAAACATGTTGGTCATACAGCAAATAATAGGAAGACACCAGGGACTTCTCACATGGGTCTAACAGATCTCTGTATTATTTTGATTCTTATTCCAGTGGATATTGTGGTTAATCCATTTTCCATTCAGCAATTTTTATTAAGCATCTGGTAAGTCCTAGGCAGCAAAAGTGACATAGAATACTGTCCTCGAGGAGCTGCCAGTCTGGATAAGGGCACAATATGAAGTGACCTAAACGTGTGGAGACTGCTGGACGGGAGGAGAACGTTGCAGTGACACCACAAAGGCACAAAGGGTGTCAGAATGTTCATTCTAGGTGGCAAGACAAAAATTTGGTTTACTGCATATCATATCCCTTGTGCATGGCGTGGGGCCCAGCACATAGTAGGTGCTCAGACATTAGTTGTTGCATTCGTGTTTTGAGCATCTCCTATGAACAAGGCCACCTATATGCCAGACAAATGTAGAGTCCAGAGGTGGGTACCGTTGTGAAATAAGAGGGATTATGGAGGGAGAGGGTGGGACTCCGAACAGGGTGAATTAGGGGAAGAGAGGAGGGAGAGCTAGAAAGCCCAGAGTGAGCCTGAGTGAGTGGTGGGAGGGAGAGGGGCTGGGGCGGGGGGTGAAGCTGGAAAGGGGGCACAGATTGCGCAAGGATTGGGTGTCAGCGCCTCATCCAAGGCTTTTGAGCAGGAGCGGTTCACCAATCAGATGGTCAATAGCTAACCATTTGGGACCGGGGTGACAGGTGTGGGAAGAGGTGGGAGACAGTGGCTCCATCATAACCCAGCCTCAGTGGTAAGGGTGGGACTAGGAAAGAAGGCCTTGATGCAAGGGTCCCACGAAGGAAGACACACTGGAACTTGGTGGCTGAATGATATGCTAAAAATGTATACGTGAATGAGTGCCTACTTATGGGCACCCATGTATTTGCTATAAATATACATACATATGTAATTTCAAGAGACCGAGAATTATCAACTCTGAAGCCCAAGTGGAGCAGCCCACGCACGGCCCCTGTACTTTGCTGCTGGAGATCCTGCCTCTGCAAACCACTGAGGGCTGTTATTTTGGAGGAGAATGAGGTGGTCCTGTGGACAAGAGGGAGGTTTCTGACAATGGAGGGAGGAGCAGAGCGGGGCCGGGTTATTAGAGGGGAGGCAGCCAGCAGTGGGTCGGAGGGTACTGTGGCAGTGGGTTGTCATGCCTACATAGCAGTGCTAATGGGACGGGGACCCCCCCAGGCCCCCACGCTTCGTACAGAAGTTTCCTTTTCTCTGCATTCTTAAAAGAAAGCATGGTTAATGTAGAGGATAAAGAAGTTCTGCTATCCCATTATTCTCAAAGTGTGGTCGGGGGCATCCCTGAGATTCTCTCAGGGTCCACAAGGTCAAAACTATTTTCGTGGTAATACTAAAACATTACTTGCTTTTTTCACACATTCTCTCCTGTGTGCATAACTCAGTGAACCAGTGTTTTCCAAATGACTGAGGCCCGATGTTGCAAAATCATGCATGGGTAAACAGTCCATTCAAAGCTCAGGACAGGCCAGGGGATGGGAATGCCACAGAGTACAAAAGTTCATTGATACGGGCTCAGATTTTACATTGCAAGTAACCTGTAACAAACTGCCGCTTGTTGAGTCTTAGTGCAGTGCCAAAGAAGAGTATCCACAGTTATCTGAAAATAAAATTTCCTCCCTTTTCTAACTATCTAACATCTGTATAAGGCTGGATTTTCCTCATGTTCTATAATCAAAACAACACATCTCAACAGATTTAATGCAGAAGCAGATATGAGAATCCAGCCACTATTCTCAATAGACATTTTTTTGAAAAATTGACTTTTTAGCAAAAATTCTTAAAGTTTTTTTAATTGATATATAATAGTTGTACATATTTTTAGGGTTCATGTGATATTTTGACACCTGTATACAGTGTATAATGATCAAATCAGAGTAATTGGGATATCTATCACCTCAAACGTTTATTTCCTCTTGGGAAGTTGATCTATGAAAAGTAGCTGTTATTTATGTTAACGTATAATGGGTTTGCTATTGTTATTTTAAATTAACATTTCATTTTTTTCTCCATTTTAATTTTGAATATGGTACAAAAAAGCCCCTTAGGGTCTTCAGTCATTTTTAAGTTGTACAAGGATCCTGAGACCAAACAGTTTAAGACTAGCTGTACTACCCAAAGTCCCCCAAAATGGGAACTGGATGCTGGGCCCCGTGTCCAGCTCTGTACACCCATTTTCCCCCTTTAGTCCTTCAGTTATCCTTTAGGGTTAATATAATTATTTTCACACCCATTTTACAAATAAAGAAACTGAGGCACTGGGCATGTGAGTACTGGCACAGGTCTCACAACACAGAGGTGGGAGTGCCGGCACGTGGGAGGTCACGGATAGGTGTCACTGTTCTCAAGTGGGAAGGAAGGCAGGTGCCGGAGGACAGCCCAGGTCTGTGTCTGCCAGCCCTCTGCCTCTTGTGTCCTTCCTGGCGGTGCTCAGCCTGGCAGGGAGGCTCATGTCCATGCGCTGCCTCCTTTCCCGAGGCCCGGGAAGGCAGGTGTAGGTTTATTCTCCACTTGTGGTGGCGTTCTCCTGTTCAGGCGCATGCAGTAGTGGTGGCCAGGACCATGTTGCGTCTTCATAATAGCCCACATTTTGCCATTTAAGCAGGGACTTTGGAGGGAAACAGATTTGAATCTTGGCTCTAACCAAACTGAGGATGTGTGCACATTACTTATCTTCTCAGAGCTTCAGTTTGCCCCTCTGTAGAATCAGGACAATGAGACCTTCAAGAGATGTTGAAAGGACTGAGTAAAAGAATGCACGTAAAGCTCCTGCACGGAGGCCACGTAGGGCAGGGTATTTGAAAGGTACTATTGCACTGGACACAGTTAAACAGGGCCAAGGGGTGTGCAGTGAAAACTGAACCTTCCCTGCTCTCCTACCCACAGTCGCTATTATCAACCAGTTGCTTACACAGCCTGCCGAGAGAGTATGTGCATATGCCAGTGTGTGTGAATAGGTAGTGTGGTTTTTAACATTTATCAAAGACAACATCTTTTATACAGCTTTTCTCATTTTAGCACATAAAGCCAGTGCTTACTTTTTTTATACAGCTGTATAGTACTCTGCTCTGTGACCGTACTAGAGTTTACCTAACTGGGCCTCTTACTCAGGAACATTGAGGTTATTTCCAGCCTTTTGCTTTCACAGCCAAGCTGCAGTGGATAAGCTTGCCCATGTGCAGGCGTGAATGAAGGCAAATTCCTAGGAGTGGAAACGCTGGGGCAGAAGGCATGTGCACTTGTCATTTTGTAAGATGTTGCCCAAATGTTGTCCAAAGAGGTTGTACCGGCTACGCTCCCCCTTGCTCTGGTCTCAGTGGGGAGAGAAGGAGCTGTGTCTTGGGCTTTAGGAATTGAGGGACATTCTCATTTTGATGCGACACCTGAAACTGATGACCTGGAGAAAAAAACTTCTGAGAACAGGGAGAAAGAAACCCACTGCCAGTGAACGGCCATGCTCTGCTCTTGCTTTTTTTTTGTTCTATTTCTACATGTTCATTTTCCTCCAAGACTGTTGCTCCAGGTGGTTCGTTGAAAGTGATATCTAGGCCAGAGTGCTTTTAATGGCTCCATCTGTGGGACCAAAGAGGAGGAGAGACAGCCTCCCTCCAGCCCCCAGACAGGGCCAGCTGTCCTGCTGCAGAGGGAGGAGCCTTCAGGATGGGACGTTTGCTTTGAAGGGAGGCGCACTCTCTGCCCCTCTTTGTTTCTTTCTCTGCCTTGCTCTGCATAAGTGGAAGGAAACAAGTTACTTCACCAGATGGGCGAACCTGAGTGCCGAGTTCTTTGTCCTCTCTGTGGTTATAGCAGTGGTGTCCATTTCATTGGCCCTGCTCCTGTCTGCAGCAACAGCTGGGCTTGCAGATGACTCCCAGCTCTGGGGCCAGAGGCAGTTCGGGCAGCCCCCCAAGCTGAGGGGGAGCAGGATGTGGCAGGTAGAAGCCAGGCGGCACCTTCCATCTGCCCTGATGGGTTTGGAGGTGCTGTGCCATCCCTCTCTTACCTGAAGGAAGCGTCTTTGTTGCAGAGTGATTTTAAACATGGCTTAGCGGGTGGCCTACCTGGTAAATAGAACTTTTAGGACAACATGGCATCAAAAATCTATCATGCAGCCAGGTGTGATGGCTCATGCCTGTAATCCTAGCACTCAGGAGGCTGAGGCGGGAGGATCGCTTGAACTCAGGAGTTCATGATCAGCCTGAGCAAGAGCAAGACCCCATCTCTACAAAAAATAGAAAAATTAGCTGGGCGTGGTGGCACGCACCTGCAGTCCCAACTACTCGGGATGCTGAGGCAGGAGGATCGCTTGAGCCCAGGGGTTTGAGGCTGCAGTGAGCTACAATAACCCCACTGCACTCTATCCTGGGTGACAGAGTAAGACCCTGTCTCAAAAAAAAAAACAAAAAAAACAAACTATCATTCTCCTCCAAAGAATTTTTCTCAAGAGAATATAGCAATTTAACAGAAGCAGGGACATTATTTGTTCACTGGATAAAAATTCAAAAAACTGTGGGTGGATGGATTAGAAAATCATGGTGATTTTGTGTTTCACAGACATTAAGACTGACAGTTGACAACGACAGAGGCGCTAGACTAAGCTCCAGCAGGCGGGGACACGGTGGGTGGCACCAGTAGGCCCTTAACCAGTCTTTGTTCAGTAGTGAAGGAAGGATGGGGAAATGGCAACTATGTGAAAGGTTAAGATAAAAACAGTGTAAAACAGTATTCTGTAATTGCAACAATTTAAAAATGTTTATTTTTGGATAAAAGTTGAAAACAATAAGCCAAAGTGAAAACAGTTCTGTTTGCAGTGTTTCTCAGTCTTTTCTTGTTAGCACCTCCCTGCCCCAAGCCTTTTTGGACCTTTTTTTCCTAATTGCACACCCCCCCCATTACATTTTAATACCACAGATATGTATCTGTGCTTTAGACATTAAAAGAATAAGAGTTTTTTGTTCCCCAAGAACTAATTTTTGCCTCCTTAGGAGAAGTATGCCCCCACCCCCTGAGAATGCCTGTGTTAGGGGGTGTGATTCTAGGGGATTCACATCTCTTCTGTCTTGCTTGTCACTATTACGTTGCCTTTTCAGTAAAGGACAACATGATTGAGCCCCTGGGTGTGCCTCTTGGCCTACCTCCCTTGGTCTGTGGAGCTCTCACTCTCTCTGAAGAAGCAGGGTACTGGGCAGAAAGAGGGGCACTGCCCGTCAGTGGCTGTGGCATCTGCACCTGCTGTGGGTTGGATGTGTGGCCGGGACAGTGCCTCTGTGGGAGGGCTCTGCAGGCTTGCTGCTCCCGAACAAGATGGCTTCTCCTTAAAAAAAATGTTGGTGAGGAGCTGGACAAGTCCTGGGAGAGTGTTAGATCCTTTCCCTAAAGTAAACTTTCTCAATTGGGGTTCCTCGTCTGAACACAGGCTGCACCTCACTAAGACCATTGCTGCACAGGAGAGAAGATAATTCATTACTTACAGTAGATATTGTGGGGCCTGGGGGTTTAATCCTCTTCAAGATCTCACTATTGTCCCTGTGTACAGAAGCTGGTTGAGAAGGGCTGATTCAAGGGGTAGACGGAGAGGACAGTGTCCTGGTGCTGGGACCTGCTGGTGGTCAAGAGACTGGGGCACCACAGACCTCTCTCCTGTGCCCTTTGGTGCAGGGAAGGAGTGAGGTGGCCTGGATTTGAGTGCCGCCCTTCCCCAGCCTCCTGACGCGGGGCTCGCACAGGGTAGCTGGGGCCCCGGGCTCTGCCCCCACTCCCCCCATGGCTTTGGGCAAATTGCCTGACATCTCCCTGCTCGGTTTCCTGAACTGTAAGATGAGGGTGATGATTATACCTAAGGCTGTGGTAGGGATTAGGTGAGTTAACACATGAAGCACTTAGAACAGTGCCTAACACATAGTTAATACTCACAACTGTAATTTATTAGCACTATTGTTGTTGTTGTCGCTATCATTAACCTCGGAGCTTCTGTTTTCTTGTCTGTAGATTACAGAGATAGTGCAGCGTGCGGTAGGATTGCGCTTCCTGGCTGTCTCGTGGGTGGGTGACATGTGAGCAGAAGTGGTGTGTGTCCTTTCAGGCCAAGCGTTTTGTCGTCAGTGCTACCCTTTCCAGAGTGCTCTCTCCTCTCCCTTTGGCATAGTGACTGGTGACATGTGGCAGCTCTGTCATCTGGGTTCCTGGGAGTGAGAGCAATTAGAGGAACACTCACCCCTGTCACCACCTGAACCATGATGCGTGTGGTATGAGCAAGGAATAAATCTTTGTCCTGTAAAGCCACCCAGGTTTGGGAGTTGTTTGTTGCTGCAGCGGCACCTTGCCCGTCTTGGTGAAAACAGAAAGTCATAACCACGTCGAGCTTGGTTGTGAGGGTTAAACCTTACCTGTAAGATTTAGGTACATGAGAGTCATGCATTTGATTTGGCTGCCTTCCTGACCAGAACTCCTTACTGATTTTTTGCAACCAGTGTTGCTTCATTTTCCAACAGAGTTTCGCTGGCCTTGACCCCTTACCTCATTTCTGTGGCTGCGTTGGGAAGGCAGAGCTGCTGCGCAGGGGAGGCCCAGCACAGAGCACCGCCTGAACCCTTGCTCTGGAGCGCTGCTACCACGCCATCTCTTTTTTTTTTTTTTGTAGATAAGAGGGCTCACTATGTTGCCCAGGCTGGTCTCAAACTCCTGGCCTCAAGGTGTCCTCCCACCTTGGCCTCCCGAAGTGCTGGGATCACAGGTGGGAGCCACCGCGCCAGCCAAGGCATCAATCCCAATAGCGCCTATTGGCTTGTATTCATACCTCCAGCTCCCTGACGACCAGAGGGTCGTCACCCTCGGACTCAGCTGTCAATTGTGGGAGCTAAAGTGGCTGTTCTTCCTCAGTGTGCTTAACATTTGGGTGAATTAAGTAAAAAGGCTGGAGAGTGCACTGAAACATTCACCAGCCCTCTGGGTCTGTTTGGACTTCCCTTCACTTTCCAGGCTTTGGCTGTAGGCAGTTGGGTGGCCCATGTATTGGGTAGTCCTGTGATCCATTATTGCCCACAAGAGACTCTGTGTGTGTGTGTGTGTGTGTCTGGGTCTGGGTGCAGGGGAGACACGAGTTTGAGAGGCTGTGTTGGCACTGTTGATCTTGACCTCAGGACAGCAGGTGGAAACTAGGTTGTCTCACTGTGTGCTGTGTCAGAAGCTATGGAAGGGCTGTGATTCTGTCCTCTTGGGGTGAGCTCAGGGGTAGGCATTGGCCTGCTGTCCCACCCCCTTCACAGGGAGCTGTTTGATGTAGGGACCTTATGGGACTGCCTAAAGAGGAAACCCAATAATTACCAAGCAGTTTATGAAGTAGACATTTCCCCCCCTTCCCTGAGCCTTGCTCCATCCTAGAACTGCCCCCGTGGCCAGCCCATTCCTGCGCGTGAAGCATGGGGCTGTGGTGAGGCTGAGGGCTGGGTGTGGGGGGTGCTGAGTACCACCCAGCAGACGGACCACCTGAGACCAAAAGGCGTGGTCACACGGTTCTTGTGACTTCACTGCAGATTCGAAATCTTTTCACGATAAAAAGCTGTAACAAAACTAAAATAAATAAATACACAGTGAACAACATAGACAAATCTGATCAGTTGCATTTTAAATAAAAAGACAGGATACATACAATATTTTGAATAAAGTTTTTTTTTTTTTTAAGAAAGCACCATTGAAAGGCAGAAACATCTAGGGAGAGGACCCGTTGTCTGATAATTCACTTGTGTCTAGAATGAGCTGTGGCTCTGATTCAGTGACAGTAGTCATTCTCACTTTACTTTCAGTCCACAATTAGATTTTTCTGCTTAATAGGGTGCTTAGTTTGTTTTCTATTTGAAAATCAAAAGGATGGATACCTCTGCACCCAGTGAGCTTCCTGAGCTGCTTGTTTCTGTCAGCTGCCGGGTCAGGGCAGGGATTTGAGCTGCAGCATCGTGGCCGCCTGGAAATCCCTGCCTGGAACGGTTGCTGCACAGCCCGGCACAGCTACAATATTTAACTGTGTTTAAGTCCTTTATCATCACACTTCCACCTCCAGGGGTAACCCAGATCCAGCAGGCTTGACCAAAACCTTTAATATTTTTCTCAATTTTAAAAATAATACATACTCATTACAAAATCAAACAACTTAAAAATGAATACACAGTGAAAAACCCCGTATTCAAAGTGGAGGTCGGGGATGGAGCAGCAATAATAAAACAGCTGGCCGAGGAAGCACAAGAGGCCTGGTGCTGTTCTAAATGCTTTTCATTGACCATCCTGTGTAACTCTCACAGCAGTCATATAAAGTAGCTGCTGTTTTTATCATCACTTTATTGTTGAGGAAAACAGACCCAGAGAGGTGAATTAACTTTTCCAAGGTCACACAATTATGGCTGAGCTGTCTTCGGGGTCCCTGTTCCTGGGACTTTGACCTTCCTCAGGCCTACTTTGTCACAGTCGTGTCAGTGTCCGAGCAGAATACCCAGGAGAGCAGCTCTGAAGACCCACTGCCTTGCCCCTCACCCTCTTGCCCATCCTACTCTTACGTGAGCTTTTGTGTTATGTATGTCTGTTGTACGGCCCAAGAGGTAAGACCACACCATCTTGATTTTTATTTTTTTAGTTCTCAGTGCAGCCTGATATCCAGCAGGTGCTTAATGAGGTCTTGTCTGGGTTTTTAGATTGAGTGACTACTGCAGTCCCTGGGGTCCCCTGTTCTCTACCTCCTGCCTGCTGGGAAGTCCAAGGTGAATTCCTCCCTCACATGTCCAGCTCCTAGGCTGAGACGGCCAGAACAGCTGGGGCTGGCCCTGCAGCTTCCTCACTCCACGGGCAGGCTTGGGCTTCCTCGCAGCGTGGTGGTCTCGGGGTTGCGTGGCTTCTCCTGATATGGCTGGTTTCCTCATGCGTGAGTGTCACAAGAGACGGGAAGTGGAGGCTGCACATCTCTGCCTGGGCCCAGAACGGGCACAGGGTCGCTTCGTCCCTGTTCTATTGCTCAGTCACAACAGTAGTCCCAGAACCTGTTCAGATTCCAGGGGAGGATGCAGGCCCCACCTCTCAGTGGGACGTGTGTCCGCCCCAATGGCCCCACGAAATCAGAAATCTTGCCTGTCTGTCTCCACAGCCCTCCCCTTCCCTAAAGGCCCAACCTCGCTTCTGCCCGGCCTTTGCACTGGCTGTTCCTCTGCCTGGAACCCTCCTTTCCCCGTTGTCACATCCTGGCTCCGGCTCATCTCTGACATGTCAGCTCGCACGTCTCCTCTTCACCCAGGCGTAAAGGAGCCCATGTTCTTCTTGTCCCTCTGCAGCCCGCAGCTGTTTCATTCTCTCCACACTCATGGGAAGTGAGTTGTCCTGTTCACTCATTTGCTTATTCACTGGTGCTCCGTCCCCCGCACACCCCCAGCCTAGCGTGCCAGCCTCAGCGGGCAGGAGGCTGGTCTGTCTCACCCACCCCTATCTCCTGTCCCTGGCATGTGGCACATGGGACTTGATCAGGAAACCGATGGCTAACGAGTGAGAGGGAACAGAATGGCCAGCATCGTGCACCTGCCCTCATGGGCTTTCTCATGTGGTTGAGAGTGAGTGCGTGGGCCGATGGGCCCTTCTCCCAAGGTGGGACACTGGCCCCTGAGCTGCTTCTCTGTTCCTGGAATTTATTTCACAGGAAGCCTGTGATAAGCCACCTTCAGTTTCCAGGGCCCTCCTCCCCGGCACCGCGCTCGTGTGTGTGGTTGATGGCGGCACAGCCTCTGAAACCCAGGCAGGCAGAGGACCTCCAGGCCAGGCAGCTAGGTGCACCCCGGCCATGCTGCCAGCCCTCAGGAGAGGGGACGCGGGTGGGCAGTGGCTCCCAGGGGAAACAGGAGGGGCAGAAAGCCATCATTCCATCGTCTTTCTTCCCCCTGCTGACTGAACATGCCCTCCCCAGCTTCCTCCTCAGCATAGCAGAGGAACAAGGAGCTCCGAGTCTGCAGTCAGGCCAGGGTTCCAGGAGTGTAGCCTGGAACCTCAGTTTCCCTATCAGTAAAATGGGAGTGATGGAAATGCGCTTTGGTGGGGCCCAGAGTCTGGCAAAGGGGCACGGTGAGACCATTGCAGCTCCATGTTTCCGTGAAGTCATTGTTGTCAGAGTCCTGCCTCCAGCACACCCAGGGCTCACTCAGCAGGAAGGACGGGGCTTTGCGTCACTGTTAGCGCTGGCTCCTGCAGAGAACCACAGAGCAGGCCTCAGGGGGGCCTGAAATCCAGCTGCATTTTCCTCTCTGAGCCCCATGCGTGGGCCCAGTGCCACAGGTACCATTGGAAGGCTTGGCTTTTCCGCCAGAGGTGCTGTCCTGCTAACTGAGAGACTGGTGCGCAGCGGAAGCAGGGAGGGGGTTCTGATTCGTACCAAGGGGCCGTATGGGGGGGCCGCGGCCCTGAGCTCCTCAGGTGACCTGAGCCATTCCCTGCTGGGGGCCATGTGAAAGCAGGACAGCCCCAGCTGAGGCCTGGGCCTCTCTCGCTCCCGGTTTCTGGTGAAGAGCTGATGCCCTCGTTTTGAGGTCGCCTAACTGGGCTGGTGCAGGACAGGGGAGGGGTGAGCAGAGCAGGCCTTGCCAAGAGTGGCATCGAAATGGCACTTTTGACAGCCTCATTGTCCTCTCAGAATGGGCCTTTTAGCCCATTCAGTCAGGAGTCTTCTGTGAGCCTGGCGGGTTTTTTTCCGGAAGGTTTTACTCCTTGGCTACTTTGTTTCCTCTCACATTAGTTAACTCTCCCAGGATGGTGAGAGAAGTGGGCACGTTGTTGCCAGGTGCGGCTCACACGCTTCCCTGCAGGGGAGCATCGCCTGGCACTGCAGTGTGGGGAGCGCTGTCCCAGGTGGACGATAAATTGCTGGTCTGTGGCATTGCAGTGTCACGCAGTTAGATGTGTGCCTTCAGTCCGTCAAAGCCCAGGGCAACGCTTAGGTAATCAAAACGGCTCTGGGGTGTGTGCAGCGTGAGAGTGAGCGGGTGGTAGACTGGGGCTCCCAGGGCGGGGCCGTGGGCACAAGAAGGCTTCCGAGAGGCGGGGCGTGGCTGCTTTGGTACCTGCTCCAGTGCTCCCATTCCTGCCACTGGGAGGACAACAGCAGCTCCAGGGCCCTGGGCTGCCCACTCAGCACTGGCCTCAGAGAGGTCACTGCTTTGCCTCCTCCTCAGGGTAGTCATGGCTGCTCTGTTTGGCTGTGCCCTACTTTTTGGTGCTTTCTCAGTCTTTTGAGTCTTGCTTTGTTCTGCCCATAACCCCCTTCAAAGGGGGTGGGTCTCCACCTGAGTCCCTTCACTGGCCCTGCTAACACAGTCCCCAGAGTGGAGTTGGGGCCCAGCCCTGACCCTGCAGCCTTCTGGGTTGGCTACCTCGAGAGCATGGACCTGGGACCATGAGGGGGACCCCGAGGGAGGGAAGCGTCCCATGCAAGGCCACTGCCTAAGCCAGAAAACCCCGGGGCCTTTGCCTGCCAGGCTTTGGAGTGTGTTACCCACACGTGCTGTTGTGGGGAGAGCAGGGCTGTGACTAGGTGGCCGGCCCAGGCCAGGCTTGAGTAGCTCAGGGAGCTCACTCCCCCATCGCAGGTGCTGGCTATGTCCAGGTTCCACCATAGTCACTAAGGCGAAGAGCTGGGATTCTGACTTGGGCTGTCTGTAAAAAGAGTCCCAGAGGGGTTTGGCTCCACACACAGGGTGTCCAAGCCCAAGCATTCAAGGTGGCATTCAGCCCAAGTTCAGAACCAGCCTGGCTCCCTGACCAGGGCCAAAATGGTGCAAGGATGGGTACAGTGCGGTGCTTAGGCCCTTGGAAACCCAGGTGTGTTGATTATGGAACTAAGGCTGAACCTTAGCATCAGGGCCCTCGAACCTGACCCTGGGGGAGGGGGCTTGGGCCCAGGAGCTTAAGGGCCCTGGATTAGAGTCCTTCCTGGTCCTCCAGTTCTCCCTGCCCCTGCCCCCAGTGTGGTCTGCAGATCAAAGTCAACAAATACCTCATAAAATGTCCTGATGTGGTGGGGGTGGGGCAGGATGGGACAGAGCCACATTTGGGAAAGTGTCCAATGACCAAAGGGCGGAAGCTGCAGTGAGGATTTAGCAATCACAGCAAGGGTTGGGGAAACATGTCACAGGGTTCAGGATTCAGATTGTGCAATTCTAGTTGGTGAAGGGCCGAGCTGTTGGCAAAGCCTCCCACAGACCAGGTGAGCACGGCCTCTCGGGCTCTGTGATGCCATGACCCAGGGCCTGGTTCAGAGAACACACTCGGGAATAGTTAACGAGTGAGTGGGTCGTGGAGGCCCGAGCAGGATGGAGATTTCACTTTACAAGAAGAGAAAACCAAGGTGCAGGGAGCGGAGAGGCATCCCAGGGCACGGGTGGAGCCAGGGCCACCGGGCACAGCCTGGACCTGGGTCCAGCGCTCTCACCCCAGCCCCAGGTGCTGACCTCATAGCCTCGGAGCCCAGGGGCCTGCAGTCTGCACGTGCACACAGTGGTGTCCCAGGCAGGTCCTACTACCCAGAGCCTGGGGCCCAAGCAGCAAGGCCAGCTCGCCTCTGTCCTCCCTGCCCCAGCCAAGGAGTAGGACCTTGCCCAGCGGCTCTGATCACGGCAGCTTGTGGCTTCTCTGGTTCTGTGCTGATGAGGGGTGGGAAAGAGAGAGCAGCGCAGTCGGACGCTCATTTACCATCTCACTGAGGCGTGAAACCGCTTCCTTCCTTTGCCAGAGTATTACTTAGTAGAAAATTGACTTGGAGCATGAGGCAGGGAGGGCACATACTTTCGAAAATTCAAAGTGAAAAAGAAATGTCGTTTGGGTTTTGTTTTGTTTTGTTTTGTTTGCCTCATTACCAGCAGGAAGAAGGCAGCACAGGCTTTAGGGGTCAGGGTGCTGGAAGGCAGGTTACTTTTTGGACACTTATTCCACAGCACTGAACTGGGGTCTTGAGTCATACTGTCAGCTGGACTGTAGTTACAGTGCTTTGGAAACACCTCCTCCCAATCAAGCAGGTGGTGAACCTGTGTCTGTCTGTCTGCATTGGACCATCGCTCCGAGTACCACGCCCCCAGCCTGCAGAGGGGGACAGACGAGGGAGGCAAGTGAGGCACTGTTGTGCCAGGATCCTGGAGCTGCCTGCAGGGACCAGGGGGCCCCATGGGCTCCTAGGGTTCTGCTGCTTGGGTTGCTTTAGTTAGTGTTCAGCGTGTCCTACTATCGTCCAGGTCTTTGCTTTGGTGTGAAGTGTGAGTCACTTGTAGCCTCACCTCCAAACCATCACTTATCCCAGCTGGGTGAAGAGGCCTCTGGAGACCCCTGGATTCGGAAACTGTGTCTACTTTGAGCACTTCGGGCCATGACGGCAGCTCTTGGGATCTTTCCAAGGACAAGCTGGGCTCCAATGCTGCTTGGAGCCCAGCTCAGGGCAGAGCCTTCTGGGAGCAGGGAGTGTGTGTATGAGGCTCTGCTTAGGTGTCCACAGCAAACCCTGCAGGAGTCAGAGTCACCTTGGGCCAGTGGAGGGCAGAGATAAGCCTTCACACCTGCGAATCCTGGCTCTGGCACTTTGGGTGGCTCCTTTGCCTCTCTGACCTGTGGCTTCCCCAGCTATAAAATGGGGCTCACAAGAGAAGCTTCTGCAGAGGGCTATCCTGAGTGTAGAATGCCTGTGAGGGTACCAGTTGCTTAGCACTGCCCGAGGCCTGCTTACCCGAGTCAGGGACACCATTCGCATGTTCTCATAACCATGGGAGGCAGCCCCAGCCTGAGCTTGTCCAGGGGGTGGTTCATGTTCAGGCCAAAGATGTTTGCCCCAGAGTTGGTCCATGCTTATGAGGACAAACCAGTTTCTGCAGGGCAGGGTGAGACCCAGCCACTCTTGTCTGCGTTGTCCCTGGAAACGTGGTCGAGGGAGAGGGGCATGGCTTGGCGGAGCTGAGCAGAGGGGTGGGGGAGAGGGCTGGGGCTGAAGGGTGACCTGCAAGAGGGCACATGGGCAGGACGGGCCCCTCTCACTTTGGGCTTGTTCTCCTGCAGGCTGGCACACCATGTCGGTCAGCGTCCATGAGACCCGCAAGTCACGGAGCAGCACGGGGTCCATGAATGTCACCCTCTTCCACAAGGCCTCCCACCCAGACTGCGTGCTGGCCCACCTCAACACACTGCGCAAGCACTGCATGTTCACCGACGTCACACTCTGGGCAGGCGACCGCTCCTTCCCCTGCCACCGCGCTGTGCTGGCCGCCTCCAGCCGTTACTTCGAGGCCATGTTCAGCCACGGCCTGCGGGAGAGCCGGGATGACACTGTCAACTTCCAGGACAACCTGCACCCCGAGGTGCTGGAGTTGCTGCTGGACTTCGCCTACTCCTCGCGCATCGCCATCAACGAGGAGAATGCCGAGTCGCTGCTGGAGGCAGGCGACATGCTGCAGTTCCACGACGTGCGGGACGCCGCTGCCGAGTTCCTGGAGAAGAACCTCTTCCCCTCCAACTGCCTGGGCATGATGCTCCTCTCAGATGCCCACCAGTGCCGCCGGCTCTACGAGTTCTCCTGGCGCATGTGCCTGGTGCACTTTGAGACAGTGCGGCAGAGCGAGGACTTCAACAGCCTGTCCAAGGACACGCTGCTGGACCTCATCTCGAGCGACGAGCTGGAGACTGAGGACGAGCGGGTGGTCTTTGAGGCCATCCTCCAGTGGGTGAAGCACGACCTCGAGCAGCGGAAGGCCCACCTGCCCGAGCTCCTGCGCAGTGTGCGGCTGGCCCTGCTGCCATCGGACTGCCTGCAGGAGGCCGTCTCTGGCGAGGCCCTCCTCATGGCAGATGAATGCACCAAGCTCATCATAGACGAGGCCCTCCACTGCAAGACCAGGATCCTGCAGAATGACGGGGTGGTCACCAGCCCCTGTGCCCGGCCACGCAAGGCAGGCCACACGCTGCTCATCCTGGGGGGTCAGACCTTCATGTGTGACAAGATCTACCAGGTGGACCACAAGGCCAAGGAGATCATCCCCAAGGCAGACCTGCCCAGCCCCCGGAAGGAGTTCAGCGCGTCAGCAATCGGCTGCAAGGTCTATGTGACCGGGGGCAGGGGCTCCGAGAACGGGGTCTCCAAGGACGTGTGGGTGTATGACACCGTGCATGAGGAGTGGTCCAAGGCAGCACCCATGCTGATTGCCCGCTTTGGTCATGGCTCAGCTGAGCTGGAAAACTGCCTCTACGTGGTGGGGGGACACACGTCCCTGGCGGGCGTCTTCCCGGCCTCACCTTCTGTCTCCCTGAAGCAAGTGGAAAAGTACGACCCCGGGGCCAACAAGTGGACGATGGTGGCCCCGTTGAGGGACGGCGTCAGCAATGCCGCAGTGGTGAGTGCCAAGCTGAAGCTCTTTGTTTTTGGAGGGACCAGCATCCACCGGGACATGGTGTCCAAAGTCCAGTGCTACGACCCCTTGGAGAACCGGTGGACAATCAAGGCTGAGTGTCCCCAGCCTTGGCGATACACGGCTGCTGCCGTTCTGGGCAGCCAGATCTTCATCATGGGAGGTGACACGGAGTTCACAGCTGCCTCGGCCTACCGCTTCGACTGCGAGACCAACCAGTGGACGCGGATCGGGGACATGACCGCCAAGCGCATGTCCTGTCATGCCCTGGCTTCTGGCAACAAACTCTACGTGGTAGGGGGCTACTTTGGGACCCAGAGGTGTAAGACCCTGGACTGCTATGACCCCACTTCGGACACGTGGAGCTGCATCACCACAGTGCCCTACTCGCTCATCCCCACGGCCTTTGTCAGTACCTGGAAGCACCTGCCTGCATGAAGAGCAGCTGCAGAGCCCAGCCAGGTGAGTCCTCAGCAGCCCCAGGGCTGCTCCAGCCCATGGAGGGCAGGGGGCAAAGGCACTGCTGCCTGTTTCCACTTTGAGTGAGGGTCTTCCAGGGAAGGCTGGGTGGGCAGCAGGTGGCTAGTGTGCTCTGGGGTCGACTGCTGGCTTTGCCTCTTACTTGCAGTTGATCTTGAGCAAATCATACAACCCCTTTGCAAAATGGGGAAAATAGCTTAATTAGACCAGCACTGTGGTTCCCAAATATGGTTACACATCAGAATCTTTTGACAGGGATCTTTTGACAGTGCCATGTGGCACTTAGGTCAACCTGAAAAGTCTGAGGACACAATCTCCACACAAGTCTGCTCTCACTTCTGACACCAATTACAAGACAGAGGGCCTCCCAAAACACCCTCAGGTTCACTAATTTTCTAGAAGGACTCACACAACTCACTGAAGGCTGCTGTGCTGCTCGCTGTTATAGTTTATTACAGGGCAAGGATACAGATTAACATCAGCCAAGGGAAGAGACACATAGAACAGAGTCCAGGAGAGTTGCCCTCTCCCCCATGGAATCAGGACAGTGTCGCTCTCCCAGCGTTGGTGAGTGGCAATGTGCATCGAGTGTTGCTAACCAGGGAAGCTCATGCAAGCTTTGGTGTGCGTGGTTTTTACTGGGGCTGAACCATGTAGACATGGATGATTGATTAGCTGATTGATTTTTCACATGGTTACTGTGTCTCTAGATGGACTGATACAGCATGACCCAAACCCCCACCCTAAATCACATGGTTGTCAGATGTGGCCACCACCCTGCCCCAAACAAAGACAGATTACCTCCTATGAGCTGAGGGCCGAGGCCATACCTCTGTTTGGGCAAAGGCCAAATTCTTTACTACACAAATGCCAAAGCCCAGGCCGCACCCCAGAGCTATTAAGCCAGAACCCCTGAGCTGGGGCCCTGGCCTTAGTAGTGGTCGCAGCTTCCAGGACATCCCAGTGTGCAGCCAGGTTGAGAGCCACACCCCGGGGTTCAGTGAGAAACAGAGGAGCGAAGGATGGAGCACCCAGGGGCAAGGCAGATGCTGGTGCTGTGGGGCGGGGAGGTGGGCTGGGCCGGGGCTCAGGGACAGGCAGCCTGGGTTGGGTCCTGCCTCTCCTGGGGGCAGCTGTGTGCTCACCAGCCCCCTCCGCACTCAGGTAGGGACTGGCATGGGTGGTGGGTTTGTGAGGTGCCAGAGAAAGGTTTTGTGCTTGACCCTCAGGTCTTTGGGAGGGCCAGGATGTGTGCTGCTAGCCCTTATCCCTTGTCCCAGCTCTGGGATGGGGGCAGGCAGCCTGGGACCCTGGGGGCTCTGAGCTGGGGTGGGAGGCAGGGTGGGGCAGGAGATCCGGAGGTGCTGCACTGCCTCCAGCACAAGAGGAGCCCATGGAGGAAGTGGCTCTGTAGCCTCACTAAGGGAGTTGAGGCCCCTTCTGGGCCCCTACCTGCCTCTGTGCCCCAGCAGCACTAAGGGGCCGGTACCAGTCCCTGTGTGCAGGCTCAGCCCCCTGCAGTTCGGGTCACAGGAACCTGAGCCAAAAAATTAATTTCTTCTATGAATCAGTAGCTGCTGACACAAATGCAGAAAGCTCTGCACAGTGAAAGCAGTCATTCTTAGCTGGGATCGCTTCTAAAAGGAAGCTGATGTTTCAGCCACTAAATCAGATCCCTCCAAGCCTTTGAGTCCTTTAAAAGGATACGCCGGCAGGCGAGGAATGCCCAAGCACAGGCATCAAATCTGTAAATACGGGGTGTTTGGGCTCATGAAGAGCCGCCTGAATAGGAATGTGGCTTTGTTCTCTTTTAAGGCTTTTTTGTTGTTTGTTGGGGGGGTTTTTTTTGGTTTTTTTTTGTTTTTTTTTTTTTAAATCATCTCTCTTCCTCTTTGGAAGAAAAATCTGATGTGCCACATTTCTTGGTACCCTGAGCAGTGAGCTTCCAAGAAGATATTGGTGTTTCCACATTAATTCCCTGTTGCTACGCTCCAGGTAACTTAGGAACCTGGGGGTGTCACCTGTGGGGAATGGAGGCTCCTCCCACCCCAGGCCAGTCTGGGCCAGGCAGGGAGTGGGGCCCTGTGCCACTGGCCTCAGGCAGCTCTGGTCACCCCCAGATCGGAGGCTCCCTGCCGCCCATCCCTGGCCGGTGGGGCTGGGGCGGGCCAGCTGGACCCCATTTACTTTTCCAGGAATTTCTCTGATTCCAAGGACCCTGGAAGGGAAGCAGCCATTGCCTCCTGGCTCTGACTCTTACTGCTCTTGACCCTGGACAGGTTACTTAACTTCCCTGAGACTCAGCTTTCCTATCTGGAAAATGGGAACGGAGATTGTACTGCTCATTCTACTTGAATAGAGATCAAATGAAGGCACCTGGTTCAGAGTCAGTGTTTATAAGGGGCAGTGATGAGGGGAGGATGGTGATGATGGTGGTTTTGGGATGCTGTAGGCTGCAAGTGCCTCTAGATGTCCCTGGCCCAGCTCCTCCGTCCGGGAAGGGCCATCCCCACAGTCGTGATTGCTGTGACTTGGGAGGCACGTCCCATGTGCCCGGCTGAGCCCTCCGCAGCGCACAGCGGGGGTGCTGTCATCAGCCTTGTTTAGGGATGAGGAAGTGGGTGCACAGGACCGAGCTAGTCCCAGATCCGACTGGGAAGCCACCTCCAGACCCTGTCATCCCAGAGCTGTGTCCCCAGGGCATTCCTGAGCACCTGCAGTTGCAGGCATCCCCAGCTCCTGCGATGTGAGCTCTAGGTTGCTTTTGGGCTCCTGCTGTTGCCCTGCATTCCAGCTGCTTCCTCCTCATGGGCCCCAGCAGCCAACCAGAGACCCTCCTCACAGCCCCTCCTCTGCCTGAGACCGCGCCCCTCCCCTCGCTTCTGTCCTCTCGTGGTGACCCTCAGTTGTCCGCCACTCGGCAACGCCCCTTCTGTGCAGCGTCTCCTGACAGTCTTCAAAGGCAGGGGTGTGGACACGGCTGCCTGCGGAAGGGCCCACAGCTGGGCAGGAAGCTGACGCCCAGGGCGTGCCTGGACCTCCCGGGGGCCCTGGGAAACGGAGCCGCAGTGGCAGGAGCAAAGCCCTCGCTGCCAGGGCTGCTCAGGTGGCCACCGCGATGCTGCCGGGGCTGAGCTGAAGGAGAGCCCCCGACTCAGACAGCTGCGGACCGGGGCCTGAGGTGTGGCCCCAAGTGGGAGGGGGCCAAGCCCCGGACCCAGGCAAGGCTCAGGAGGAGCCAGCCAAGAACCTTTGGCAAGGATTGGGGTCAGGAAGGGCTGAGACGTAGCACGCCTTTTGCCTCCCACGCCGCAGTGGCACCCCCAGTGACCGCACACTCTCCACTGAGCCTGGCTGCCACGTGAGGACACCTCGGCCCAGGGCCTTGGCCAGTGCATTGGCCATCTACATTGTCATCGAGCAGTGCCTGGGCCACAGGTGGCTTCTGTACCCACCTTGCACCTCCAAGTTTGCCTCCCTGACCCAGGCAACTCAGGGCCAAGGGTGCCAGTGAGAAGTCCAGCTCTCGCTGGTCCCCACCAGCATCACTGACTGGGCCAGCTGTTTCTGTGCCCAGAGGGCCCTCTGCATCCATCTGCAAAACTCTGACTTAAGCTTGGGAGCCACCGGCCTCTCCTCCACACCCCAGATGACAGCCCCTGTTTGTCCCCAAGCTCTCTTTCCCTATCCGAGACAGCCATTTGAACTCCTTGTACGTGCGAGCATCTGCCTTGGGTCCTCTGTCATCATTCTCTCCTGTCGTCCTCCCAGAGCTACTATTCGTGGTGCTGCTATTACAGAGGTGGCCTCTGAGACTCTGAGGGGAGAGGCAGTGGCATCAGATGAATGGCTAGTGAGGGCCCGAGCGGGACCTGAGCCCCAGGCATGCCCCATGCCTGCTGGCGTCCCTGGGGAGCCAGCCACTGGCATCGTGTCTGCACTCCAGCTCAGAGCAGCTGCCCACCAGGGGGAGAGTTGCTATGTTGGAACCTAAATGCCAGCAGCACCTCCAGGGAGCCCCTTTGCTTCAGTGCTGTGGCGGGATCCACATCCCCCGGGCACAGCAGCCAGCAGAGGCCCCTGGAGCTGAGTGCAGGTGCCGTCTCCCTGGTTACCCGCTAAGGGTGGGCTCACCGTGAGCGTTCTCTCCTTTTCTCTTTTCCTTTCCCACTGGGTACCCCCCAAGCCCTTTAAGGCACAGCCCCCCAACCCTTTTCTCCCCTCCCCACCCAGCCCCCTGAAGGATTAGCCCATTTCACAGATGAGGAAACCAGGCCTCAGAGAAGCAACTGCCAAAAATTAGGGGAACCCAGACTGGGACGGCCTTGGGACGAGCCTGAGGGCAGCCATGTGATCTAGGTTGGACACAGGAGCCCTGCCCTGCGGCTCCCCAGCTCCTCTGCCTTTAGGAGCCATCTCTACCACTCTCAGCAACTCCGGGCAGCTTGGGGAACACCTGCAGGTCAGAGTCCCACGGCCCTTCCCCCCAGCACCAGCAGCTTGAGCTTAATTTAAGGTCCCCTGAGGGGGCCACATGTCAGCATGTGTGTGGGGTGCTGGGGCTGGGGCCAAGGCTGGGCTGCTAGGTCATCTCCTTGGTGACCGTGGGGGCAGCCAGGCTCCAGAGGTTTGGGTCTTCCAGCTTAGGGCATCTCAGGATGTTCAGGGCCTGGGGCTCAGCTCCTCACAGTGAGGAGCTTGGGGGAATTTAGGGGCCTTCGCCAGCCCAGCCCTCGCCTCCGGAAGCTTGGTGACAGCCTGGGGAGGGCAGAATTCCTGCAGGGCAGCACCTGTCAGCCTTGCAGCAGCCTGGCAATGTGAGGGATGGAGGGCTACACCCCACTTCAGGAAGTGTCCCACAGATCCCCAGTGCTGACCTAAATTTTTTTTTATTATTATGTTACTTAAACATACGCAAATGTACAACTGGATAAGAGCCCTTAAATGTTTGTAGTCTTATTCAGCCATAAAGCTGACACACATACACAGGAGGTTAAATACAACCAGTGCTATAAAACCCATAATATTGTCCCCATCAGTTGATGCTTTGCTGAGACTGTGTTTCCTCTTTGCTTCTTGGAATGAATGAACACTCAGGGTTGCTAGACAGCGCAGCCTGCCTGTGCCACCTGGCAGGAGACTCACTTCTCTTTTCCCTTTTGGAGCCTCCAAGAGATATATATGAGAGGGAACTTATTAGGGGAATTGGCTCACTTGATTACGGAAGCCGAGAAGTCCCACAAATAGCCATGTGCAAGCTGGAGACCCAGGGAAGCCAGCAGTGTGGCGCAGGCCAAGGCTGAAGGCCCAGGAGCCCGGGCTCCCCTGGTGCCAGCCCCAGAGTCCAGAGGCCAGGGAACCTGGAGTTCTGATATCCGAGGGCAGGAAGAGAAGGCGTCTCAGCTCTGGAAGACAGAAATCCAAATTCACCCTTCCTTTGCCTTCTTGTTCCAGCTGGGCCCCCAGCCAATTGAATGGTGCCCACCTGGTCCACTGACTAGGGAAACACCTCAGAGACGTACCTGGGCAGCCAGTCATTCTAATCAAAGCCACACCACTGGGTTTCCCTTGCAGCAGAAGAGGGATGGGCTCAGTGCCTACTGAAGCCCTGAGAATAAATAACGCTTTCCCAGCTGCCTGGATATCCTTTAACCCAGTCACATTGACACCCAGAATCAGCCGTCACTCTAAGGAAACCAGGCTGGGGAGGCTCCTGAATTGCTCAGGAAGGACAGCACTGCTGCCAGCTGCATGCCCAGCCCCAGGGCCAATGGTGGCAGGGTCTGCGCCCCAGCCCTTCCCTGCAGCCTCTGGATTATCATTCTGTTCCAGATTAGGACGGAACAATGTGGCTACTGATTCATTTTCTCTCTCTGTCTCTCTCTTTTCACCCCCCACAGATTCTGCGTGTTTCTCCCCTCCCCACGGCTGCAGCCCTCACTGTCACAGCATGGCCTTGGCCTGTCCGTCACAGCGGGAGCTCAGCCAGCCCCGGGCCAGCATCTGAGGGGCTGCTGTGGCTCTGCCGGCTCTCGGAGCAGCAGCCTCGGCCATTCTGAGCTTCAGACAAGAGAAGAGAAGCGTTTCCAGTGTCTCATGTGCCCCCAGAGGCCTCTTTAGCTTGGCCATCATTTGCAGGAGGAGAGGACCTCCAGACGGGCATGGGCTACCACCAGGACTGCCCCCTGGTCTCAGGGAGATGGACCCAGCTGCAGAGCCTTGAGGTCACTTGTGTCAGCATGTGCTGGACTGGGGCTGGGCCTGCAGGGGCAGGGAGGATCCCTGAGTGGGAGCGGCACTAGTTGGGCCTCAGGGCCCCTAGTACTGCCCGCACAGCCTTGTGCTCCAGGGCTGCCATGCTGGCTTGTGACATCATGCATGGGTGGCATTCCAGGCCGAGGGAAGCAGCGTTCACGGGGACTGAGAGCAGAAAGTTGCCAAGGAGAAAATCCAGGACAGATTTTATAAGGGGCAGAAACCCCACAGGGTGATCACAGTGACATCCACAAGGCCTTAATAGCAAATAGCACCCAGATACCCAAGGTTAAAGGGGAGATCTCCTGTGGGCTCCTCCCCAAAGCTCCAAGTCCCAGCCCATTGACCAGGTGCTGCAGCCAGGTGCCCACCCAGGGGGGACCTGGGGTCATGCAGCAGGCTCAAGGTCCTGGGGGGCCACCCCCACCTCCTCTCCTCAGAGCCCACCCTAGAGGCAGCAACGATCCATCTCCTAACAGGCCCACCCCTGTCAACAGCACTGGGGGCCTCTGCCCGGGGGCCCACACCTGCCCTCAAGTTGTGGCCTTGCCCTCCAAAATAGGAGCAGCCGTGAGCTGGGGACCACAGAGGGACCCCAGGGCACCCCTGCACGTCCCTTGGGGCTGCAGCCGTCTCCATGTGGAGGACAGTGATGATCCCCAGGCCAGCACTTGCCATCCTCTGGCATCTGGGCCTTCCAGCTGTGACACGATCTGGCCCCTCTTTGCTCCCTGAGCTCAAAAGTAAGGACGGTCCCAAGAGAATTGCCAAGCACGTGTTCACGACTGCCACTTCCCAAGTCACTGCAATCGCCCCATCAGTATAGCCCCAGCATCTGGGTTGTGGGGATCCTACCAGTGGCCACCCTAACGTCCCTTGCTCACCCCAAGCCACCATTTGAGGGTGGGGGGGCTCTTGGGGCCTTGGGGAGGGGCTGGGCTGGGTGCCCAAACCTGTGGTTTCCCCAGCCACCTGCCGTGTGCACATGCTGCTTGCCTGGCTCAGATTAGGGCACCAAAGTGGGCTATGCTGTTAAGAGATTTGGGGCCACATTACAGACCAGTTATTTAATCAGCCCTGAGCGTCTTCACACCTCGGTGCCAGCACTGGTCCTGTGGACTTCTTTGGGGAGTGGGACCTTTGTGCAGGGTTTGCCCATTAATGCCCTCCAGCGTGGGGCGCCGGCCGTGTGTGGCTGAAAGGGGAAGGTGCATCCCAGGGCTCCGTGGATCCTGCAGACACCCCAAAGGCTGGCCTCCTTTGCTTGTGGGATCCATCGCAGCAGCCTAAAGACGCTGGTCCCAGGGACAACGGCTCTGCTGGAGAACGCGGGAGCCCCTGGCTAGCGGGAGCTGGTGGAGGAAGCTGCAGGCCTACAGCGAGGGCCCCTTGTCCTGTGGGGTTGTTTCCTTGAGATAAAGCACACTTCTTCTCTCATAGCACAAAGGGCCTAGCCATGGTGCTCTCCCCGAAAGTTGTGTTGCTTTTATCAGTTTTCTAACTTAATAAAAAGAGTTGAGAAAATTCCCTGCCTGCCTTGTGCACTGGGACCAGTCTTAGGGACACAGTGGGCAGACTTCGGTTTCTGCACCGGCTGGCGTTAGGGCCTCTGAGTTGGGAAGAGGGCTCCTCCTCAAGTAATTTTAGCAGCAGCCTTGAAATTGATTCGCTATGGAATCCTCAGTCCCTCCCCCTGCCCTCCTGAGAGTAATTCTTTCCTGAAAACCCCCTGTGGTGAATTCAAGTTGGAAAGGTAATTCCATCCATTCCAACAGGCAGAGCCCCGTCAGTGCAAATCACCCAAGATCACCCAAGGGCCGTTCAGCTGGGTGTGTTACTGCAGGAGGTGGCTTTCGTGGTCACAGCGCACCTCACGGAGTGGTTTGCCCTTGTCAGTTACACTGTACCCCTGGTTCACCTGCTCTCGTCATACTTCCATGGCCGTTATGAACTGCAAACTCAAGAATATGCCCACAGGTAAAACATACAGTGTTCAGTGTTTTGTGGTCTCACCTAAAGGGCGCCCTCAGACAGGGGGCAGGCTGAGGCGGTGAGTGACACCAGCGGTGCGATCCGGGGGGTGAGATGGTCGCGCCATAACCTGGGACCCCTCGGCACCCTAAGCCTCTGCGGTGACCGCACGGTGGCTCTTGTCTGCAATGGGCTCAGCGGTGTGCAGTCCTGCAAATCCACACGGAGCTTCTGCAGCGTGAAGAAATGCTTCACATGCTCAGGTGGGGTGTTACATCACACTCAGAAGATCAAATGATCCTCTTCCTATGTAAAAGCAAGTGTGGTTCGAGTAGAAGGGCAGGAGCAGAGATGTCCTCTTCCTTCCACCACAACCCAAGGTACAGCCTGGGAGGGTCGTCCCCATCTGCCCCTTGCACTGCCCACGCCTGCTCCAGAGGTGGGAATAACAAAGGTGACCGCTGCCGCTTCCACGCAGGCCAGAGCTCTGCACTCTGGGCGTCACGCAGACTGCTGTGAGCACAGCCCTGACAGCAAGCAGAGGCGGTTCCTGGCGGAGCAGTCACAATGCGAGTGTGAGCAGGCCCAGGCTTCTCCCGCCTTGTTGCCTGGGCATCTTCCACGCAGGGCTGCTGCTTCCTGTCCACCATTGCCTCCCAGCCCCTGCCCTCCTACCTGCATTCCAGCCAGTGGGAGGGGGAGAAGAGGAAGTGACAGGTGAGCCCCTTAAGGGCATGCCCCAGAAGTTGCACACACAACTTCTGCACCCTCCCATGGGCTGGAACTTAGTCACATCCACACCTGGTTGCAAGGGAGGCTGGGAAGTGCCCAGCTAAAACTCCAGGACTCTAATGCTAAATAAACAAAGGGAGGATGGATATTAGACAGGTAGCAGCCTCTTCATCTACATGCCTGGCTGGGGGTTGAAAGGAACCTGCACATGCCACCTTGCCTCCCCTTCTCTGGGAGCAAGCAGAGCCACCATCCCGCCAAGAGCCTGGCTCTGTGCATGCCAGTGTTTGTCAGCCCCCAGCTGTATGCCACCTGCTGACTGGTGCTTTGCACAATTAGCTCTAAAGATCCTGCAGTGACCCTGGGAGGTGGGCATTCTTGTCTTCTGCTTGCTGGTGAGGAAGCAGGCCCAGAGGTCAAAGTAACTTGCCCAAGGGCTCACACAAGGAGGAGGAGGAGAAAGCAACATGTTGCAATCGACAGAATGAGGACTTGGGAGCTAGGTTTGGGTTTGGGGCTAAGCGCTCTCATGTATGTACAAGCTTCATTAAACCATTTGATTCTCTGATAAAGGCTTAATGGTGGGGTTAACAGAAGGAGTTGAGGTCAAGTTCTGTAAAGCACTAAACACCATGCTGGCGCCTGGATAGCCCTCAGTATAGTGACAGTGGTCACCATACTGCAATGGTGGAACTGGGATTTGAGACCAATCCCTATACTACACTAAGGGGGAGGGATTGCCCCCAGGCATTGCCCGGCAGGCCTAGTTCTACGTTCCTTGGCCTCCCAGGGGCCAGACTGAGTCTGGGATGGGGCTTTGGGAAGGAGAAGGTGCCCTCCACTTCAGTGATGGGCAAGGTCTCCCTGGGGACCTCAGTTGCAAGAGGGCTGATAGGGCATTTCTGGTGGCACCAGTGCAGGAAAGAGATCAGGCGTGGCGGGGCGGGGGTGGTTCAGCCTCCTGTGCACGTGTGGGGGCAGAGGGTGGATGTCGAGTTTCCCAGGGTGAGGAGGGGTGGCCATCTACTGCCC
Source organism: Daubentonia madagascariensis (assembly GCA_023783475.1). NCBI lineage: Eukaryota > Metazoa > Chordata > Mammalia > Primates > Daubentoniidae > Daubentonia > Daubentonia madagascariensis. Next base: position 17,389,961 of record JAKFHU010000144.1, read on the forward strand.
AGCAGGCTCCCTGCCTTCACAGGAGCCTTCCCTGGCCCTGTAGCTGGCAAGAGGGCGAGTCCAGACTCATCCACCCCCACAGCACGTGGCAACCACCCCTTGCTTAAGGCCCAAAGCTGTAAATCATAATGGGGGAAGAAGGAATCGTGTAAGAAGCAATTGTCTAATGAGTGCAACTTGGAAAGAGCCTTGGTTCTTCTGGGTCATCGCCGGGTGGGTGTTTCGCACAGTAAGAATTGTCCACACTCCATCTATCTTGTCCTGGCCCCGCCCCAGCCCCGATGGCTCCACCCAGCTTCTCACTTGCAGGAGTTGGAAATGTTCTCTTGCAACTTGCAGGTGAACTTGGAGGTGGGTGGCCTCTGGCTGCTCTCCTGCCCTCAGGCCCCACCCCACCTGACCTCCAGCTTACCCGGCCCACGGCATCTGCCAAAGTTTGGGCCCTGGCCAGGGAGCCAGGGTGGTTCAGGCAAATGTCCTAGGATGTACACGTGCTGCCCTTAATATCATAAATTTGGTTTTTTAAAAAAATATGTGATAGGTGTTATGGGTTGAATTGTATTCCCCCTAAAACTGTTCAAATCCTAAACCCTAGTAGCTCAGGATGTGACCTTATTTGGAAACAGGGACTTTTCAAATATAATTCATTAAGATGAGGTCGTACTGGAGTAGGGTGGACCCCTAATCCAACATGAGGGGTGTCCTTACATAAAGGGGAAATTTGGACACACACACACACAGGGAATCATGCCACGTGAAAATCGGAGTTCTGCTGCCACAAGCCAAGGAACTTCCAGAGGCCAGGAGGGAATCTTTAGGGGAAACATGGCCCTACTGGCACTTTGAGCTCAGACTTCCAGCATCCAGGTCTGTGAGAGGAGAAATTTCTGTTGTTTAACCCAGTCAGTTTGTGGCACTTTGTTATGGCAGTCCTAGCAAATTAATGAGAATAGGTTTCCCTTGCTAGCCTGCATGTTATATTTTATGCATTCACAAGCATTCCCCAGAGGAGTGCATAGGCTTCACCGTCCAGCCAGAGGCTGCAATACACAGGAAAGGTTAGGAGGCCCTGTCTGCAGACGAGCTGGAGGGTGCAGAATCTGCAGAGGACTGGAGGGGCCCCCCAGACAGGGTGCCTGGAGGTTTCAGCTCAGTGGAGGGGGAACCAGTGGACAGGCTGGTGCGGAGCACAGCGACCCTGTGCCTTCCTGGGGTCGGACCCAGGAGAAAGCAGGTGCTTGCAGCTGAGAAGGGAGGTCCGTGCTGGGTTCTCAGACAGAGTAGGATTGGGATATCCCCCGGGGAGGCTCCTGGCCCAGGCTCCTGGCAATAGGCCTGCTCCCCTGCCCCTGCCCACACTGCCCACTCCAGGGACAGTAATCGGACTCGTCCATGTGCCCAGGTGCGGCTCACCGCTTCAGCCCAGGCCTGGGAGAGCCGAATTCACATACTCCCTGTCTGCCCACATGACCACGCGAGCTCCTTGAGGCAACCAGTGGGCGTGTGGACACGGGAGGCGGGCGATGGCTGCAGAGAGCTCCCCTGGGTTTTGCTGCCGGCAGGCCCTGGGGCTGCACAAATGCTTGCTGAGCCAGTTAGGAGCCCTGAATAGCGTGTACACAATTGCGCTGGGGAGCACGGGGGCCAGGAGCCCATTCCCCAGCTCTGAAATTTGAGCAGCCGGAGCCACGAGCTGGGCCACCGCACAGCAGGGAGCAGGTGGGGTGGGGGCAGCAGCCGTTCTATGGCTTTTCATCCTTCCTTACTCTCACCTGGTGCCAGGTGCTCGCCCACCCAGGAGTTCCTGGCCACCTTTGTGAAAAAATGATTATAAAAAATGTAAACAGAGGAGGTGGTGGAGAGGGGACCTGAGTACACAGAACATCTATGATGACAGAGCAAGCTTGCACTTTGGGACAACCCTTGCCAATGTAGACGGTCCTGTTGTTCAGCTTTTATGTGTATGTCCCACTTCCCACTGTGCCATACAGACGTGGCCAGGCAGCACTCGCTCTGTGGCGGAGCCTCCCTGACTAGCTGTGTGGCCCTGGACAAGGTATGTATGCTCCTCCGGCTTCAGCTGCCACGTCTGTGGAAGGGCATATTACCAATGACCATCTCACTGGGCTCTTATGAGAATTGAATGAGTTAAAGACACATGTGGGTCTCAGGACACAAAGTCCTATAAACAGTGCTTGGCACTCAGGGAGCGCTCAACAATCATGAGCTGCTGTTATTACTGTGTGGTGATTTGGCCAAGCTTGGTGACCTTTCACTGTGCCACGACCCCGTGTCCGGCTCAGCTCCTCCACTGTCTGTAACTGTGGGGCTGATTCCTGCTCTATGGGCTTGTATGTTGGTGCTTATAAGTCGCATCACCATGAACATCTCTGTACGAGTCATTTTTTCCTTCTTGTGTCAATGCTTTGGGCTATATTATCACCAAAGTGGGTTTTGAGGTCAAAGTGCAGTGTAGTTTAACAGAAAAGACGTGGGCTTTGAGGCCAAAGGGCAGGGTATTTACCAGAGGAGACTCTGGCTTTGGAGCCAAGCAGATCTAGATTCAAATCTGCCACCACCTGCTTCCAGCTCCCTGGCCTTGGGTAAGATATTGTGTGTGAAACTCAGTTTCCTTGTCTGTAAAAGAAGGCAAGCCACCTGCTTGGGAGGATTGTTGAGGGGCTTGAATAAGAAAAGGTGGATTTCTTTCTTTCCTTAAAAAAAAGACTGGGTTTTGGATAGATCTGGGAGTGCAGAGGATGGCATGAGCTGGTAGCCCTCTGTCCTGCAGCATCTCAGCCTCTGGCTCCAGAGGAGAAATGAGGAAGTCCTTAGGGTGCAGGCCTTGGGCCCTTGAGCTGCCAGGGAGCTGTGTGTCACCTGGAGCCCTCCCAGGTGCCTCGGGCCCCCTGGTTTAGGGCTTTCCCCCACCCCCCAGATGTGCAGAGGCTAGGGGTTGCCCTCAGGAGAAAGCTGAGCAGAGCAGGACACAGGCCCTGGGGGGAATGAAGACTCTCGGCACCCAGGAGTGCAGGGCAGGACACACTCTGCCCGGGGGAGAACTTGGGACCTGGTTGAGAGGGTTTGGGGGGTTGTGCCCTGCATCCAGGATGATCAACCATCCCGGTTGTCCTGGGACTTAGGCTGATTTTCAGACTTTTCTCCTCAGGAAGCTGACTACCTCCAGGAAGAATGGTTCCTGTGTCATTGGTGGGGGCTGTCTCCCCCAGGTCCAGGCCTCAGTCTGGGGGCTGGAAGAAGAGTGGTCCGGTTGGTTGCCTTGCACGGCCCATGCTGAGCACAGAGGGGCCAGGTCACCGCTCAGCGGATCTTCCCCAGGAGACTTGGAAGGTCACTGGGCATGAGCTGGGTTTGTTCAGGCTTGTCTGAGCAGGAGTCGGGGATAATGGACAAGGAGGCATTTTTCTCTCTTTCCAGGTAAAAGCCAGTTCTCCAACCCCCCGTGGTGGTGGAGAAAGGGCAGAAGGACTCCAGGGCCCTGCCCTCCTCAGGGGGAAGTGGCCTGGAGCACAGGGGTCCCAACCCGGAGAGGAGCTTTGCAGTGCGCGCGGCCTGGAGAGTGCTAAGGCGCTCCTCCCCCACGCTCCTTCCCGAACTGTGACTGCTCCTCCTCTCCCACCTCCCTTCCTCCATCACCCTTCTTTCATTTCATGAAAGAAAAACATCTCTCACCTCTCCTGAAACTCATTATAGTGCATTGCCCAGAGCATAAAAATGTCTGGGGCACCAAAGGAACACGCTAAGGATGGACAGTTCCCAAGGAAAAGGTTGACAGCAAAACATACAGTTATTAAAGAGGGCAGTGCCTTTTAGAATTCAATTGACAAACGCCTAGCAAGGAGCAAGGTGCCACATCTTTCTTTGTGTGCCCATCTGTTTATCTATCTGTCCATCCATCCACCCATCCATCCACCCATTCACCCACCTACCCATCCATCTATCCATCCATCCATCCATCCATCCATCCACCTATCCACGCACCCACCCAGCCACATCCACTCATCCACCCAATCATCCATCCGTCCATCCATTTACCTAGCCATCCACCCACCCATCCATCCACCTACCCATCCATCCATCCATCTATCCATCCACCCACCCACCAATTCACCCATCTGTCCATCCATCCATCCACCTACCCATCCATCTGTTCATTCACCTACCCACCCATCCATCCATCTATCCACTTACACATCCCTCTATCCATTTACCCACCCATTCATCCATCCCTCCATCCATCGTGCATTCATCCATCCTACTTACCTCCCTCCCTCCCTCCCTATCGAATTCTTGCTTAAATCATAATTCAGAAATGAAATAATCATCATCAGGACATACAATAACATTTTTATTTAGATTTTAAAAATCAAACTCATTTTTGATAGAAATTGAATTCTGAATTGGCCCATCGGTTTGCCAATAAGGACTGGCTTTGCTAATAAGGTTTGGCCATTTTCTATAAATTGAACAAATTAAATCTCCAGCCCTAAATATATTTGAAGCATGTAAATAATGTGTCATAAATTACATACTTTGTAACTGTTAAACTTGTGATACCATTTTAGAGATCAACAAAAAAATATGCAAGATGTACATGGTTGTTCAAAATTTTTTTAGGGGGACACACAAAGCAAAGGATTTGGAGATCACTGGCTGGGCCTGCCCTTCGAAGCCAGCACAGAGCTGGGGCTGGGACTTAGCTGAAGTTCCTCTTCGTCTTTGGGGATGAGGTATGGCTAACACCTCTGTGTAGAAGAGTAGGCAGCATTGAGCCCATGCCCATGGCTGGCCTGAGGACCGCTCATCACCTGGTGCCAACCCAGAGCAGCGGGAAGAGGCAGGAATTTAAGGAATGAGCTGCTGTCCCTGGGCTGGTTCTGATGGGCTCCCTGCCCTGGCATCAGGCTCAAGTTCAGAGGTTCCTTCCAGAGGAGGCCAGGCCAGGTGGAAGGATGGTGCTTGGGAGTCTGTCCCAGGTGGGGACAGGAAGGGGGTGACCCTGTAGCCTGAAAGGCTTCAGTTGTCTCATTTAAAATACCCCCTCATGGAATAAGTTAACTACATTATTGAACGCAATAATAAAATACCATGTGGCCATCAAACATGGATATTTAATGACTTGGAGAGATGCTCATGACATATTATCAAGTGGAAAAAAGGCAGGATTATCCCATTTTCAAAAATAAACTGTGTGTGTTCATAGAAAAGAGACTGGAAGAGTAAACCATAATGTGAAATTGTGCGTATTTCTGGATGCTTGCTATAGGTGATTTTTAGAAACAGCTTTATTGCAGATAATTGATACACAAAGTACACATATTTAAATTGTATAATTTTATAAATTTTGACATATTTATATACCTAAGAAATCATCATCACAATCACCATAGTGATATGTATCTGTAACCCATGAAAGTTCTTCCTGTCCCCTTGTTAATATATGTATTTTATTGAGACATAATTCACAAACCATACAATTCACGCATTGAAAGTGTACAATTCAATGGTTTTTAGTATATTCAGAGTTATGCAACCAGCATCACAATTTTAGAACATTTTCTTTCCCCCTACATGAAACCCCGTGCCCTTTAGTCACTCTCCATCTCTCCCTGACTGCCCTAGTCCTGGGTAGCACTAATCTACTTTCTGTGTCTATGCATTTGCCTATTTTAGACGTTTTGTATAAATGAAATGATATGTGGTCCTTTGTGATTGGCTTCTTTGACTTAGCATAACGTTTTCAAAGTTCATCCATGTTGCAGCATGTATCAGTACTGGATGTTTAACCATCTGAGGAACTGCCAGAATGTTTTCCAAAGCCACTGCATGATTTATATATATATAAATTAAGAGATTTGTTATGAGGGATTGGCTCACAATTATGGAGAATACGTCCCACAAACAGGTATAAGTCCCATTATGAGTTCAAAGGCCCGAGAACCAGGGGCCCTTCATGTAAGTCCTGGAGTCTGAAGGCCTGAGAACCAGGAGCTCCCATGTCGCAGGGGAGGAGGAGATGGACGTCCCAGCTCAATAGGAAAGAGATTTGCCCTTTTCCCACCTTTTTGTTCTATTCAAGCCCTCAATGGATTCGATTGTGCCACACACATTAGCCAGGGATGATCTTCTTAGTCTACTGATTCAAATGCTAATCTCTCCTGGGAACACCTCACAGACACATCCAGAAATACCGGTCACTTACTCCAGCCAAGATGACACAAAATTAACCATCACAAGTCCACCCCTTGCCAACTTGGCACCCATATGCATCTATAAATTCTATTAGTCTGTAGTTTCTACATTTTCTCTAATAAATATGTATTACTTTTAAATAGGGCAAAAAAGAATGTTATAAAAGTAGCCCTGTATGTTATTCATAAGTGGAAAAATTTGGAAACACTTAAGTTCCCAACAATGATATATCTTTAAAGTGGAATATTAAGCACCCAATGTTCATAACAAAATGTGAAATGAAATGAGTTGGATATAAATTTCTATAAAGAACATGACTTTAATTTGGCTTAAAATATGTGTACACAGAAAACACTGGGCATCATAATGAAATGTTAATGGATAGTTTATTCTGGGTGGTGGGATTATAGATGTTAAAAAGTTTAAAGAATAAATTTCAATATTTCCCAACATATATTGTTTAGGGAACATGAATTACAATAATATTGAAAAACAAACACTCCCTAAATGTTAAGACAACACCCTTGCAGAGTTGTGGCTACTATTGGGGGGCTGGGGTTGGGTGGGAAAGGATGTGGGCATGAAAGGGCAGGTGGGCTGGGGCAAAGGTGGCCTAGAATCCTTGGGGAAAGTCAGCTAGAGGTTGGTACCCGAATCTGAGACTTGCAGGCAGCCTAGGGTGTCTTCTCTGCCCACCACCTTCCTTGCTTCTGGAGGCCCCGGGATTGTTCCCGTAAGCCCAGGCCCAGACCCGCATGGGCTGTGCCCCTCCCGTGGGCGCTGCTTCTGTCTGGGGAGTCTCCATTGCACACTGGGACAACCTGGCAGCACTAAAATGTCCTGCTCCCAGGGCCCCACCCCAAAGGTTCGGATGTGACCCACCTCAGATGTGGCCTGGGCATCTCGAGGCCTAAATCTCCCCCAGGTGATTCTGATGTGCAGCCAAAGGCTCTCTGTTTTGTGGACGTGACATGCTCAAGGCCACCCAGCCCTTCAGTGACAAGGTCTATACAAACAGCAATGGGAGGAAAGATCTATGGTGCAGAAATTTATTCTGTGCTCTGTCCTGTCGCTTTGTCATCGCAGCAGCCCTTGGAGGGCTGCAGGTGAAGGCACTAAAGCTCAGTGCCTTGCCCAAAGTCATGCTGTTGCTCACCACTGTTTGTGCACAGCCAAGATGTTCATGGAGAATTGTCTGCAGAAGAGCAGGATTCCAACAAAGGAATCTCTTTTTGCAGAGTGGAAAGGACCCACTGCTCCAAGGAGGTGGAGTTCTCTCTCCTGGCGGGATTGTTTCTTCACCTTTGCTTCTCCTGCCCTCCTCCTCCCTCTGCTCTTGGTTATCCGTTTCTACAGGGGATTGGTTCCAGGACCCCCGCATATGCCAAACCCCACGTGTACACCCAGGTCCCACTGTCAACCCAGCCTGTGGAACTCACGTATATGAAGTCGGCCCTCCTTATAAGTGGGTTTTGTATCCTGAGAATACTGTATTTTCAATCTGCGTTTGGTTGAAAAAACTCGCCTAAGTGGACCATCAAATCAAGTAGTTCAAATTCACGTTGTTCAAGAGTCAACTGTATTAGGACTCATGCATGCAGCCCTGCCGCTCTCAAACTTCAGTATGTAGAAAACCCCCAGGGTGTTAGTTAAAAATGCAAATTCCCTGGCTTCATCACTGACATGCTGACTCATTAAATCTGGGGTTGGGCCCAGAGAGATGCAGTTTAATAAGCAGTGCAGATAATTCTAAAGCAGGAGATCCAATGACTACCTTTTGGAAAAACACCGGTCTAAGGGAAAAATCCCAGGTCTGCTGTCCAAAGTGTGGGTTGTGCCTGGCTCTGGCTGGGCCACTTACACCACAAGCTCTGGTGTGATCATCCACCAGTGGGGAGACCCGACCCCCTTCAGGATGTTTAGGTTCCACAAGATCACAGACCAGGGACTGGAGGCTCCTGTGGGCTTCTCAGCCAGTGAGTGCCTCTCCCTCTCCCGAGCCCTGAGGCCCAAGAGAACTCATTCCAAGAAGAAGACAAGACATTGACAAACTTTCTTTGACCCAGATGAATCTGAAACCATGTGGGATCCCCCAAATCACAGTAAATTCTCGCACCTGGCAGACCCACTGTTAGGGAAGCATGCACATACGTTAATCAAGGTCAGGCCTTCATGTTTTCATTCTCCTCCTGCCAAGCGGGAAGAGTTGTATTATTTTTTTCTTACAATAACTGTATGGTGTAGGTGCCATTATCCCTGCTTTACAAATGAGCCGTAGCTCTGAGGGGTTAAGCGTGTTGCCTCAGGACACACAGGAGTGGGGCACACGGTTGCGAACTTGAGTCTGTTTCCAGATCTAGTGGCTTTGGCTTTCCCAGCCTGCCTTCTGGGAGCTGCTCCCATCCCAGTGGGAGAGGGTAAGAGAGCCCCTGGGCTTCCTGGTCCTAGGAAGAGTCCCAGCGGCCTGACCCATTGTTGGTGGGAGGTGGGGCTCAGCTACTTTTAGGGAAGAGGGCTAAGCTGCCATCGCAGGCTGTGGCGGCCGACCTCTGGGTGACCCTTCCCTGAGACACCTGGAACTGATGTCCACCCTCCAGACTCGGCCCTGCTGGCAGAGCAATGGTGGGTACTTCCTGTCACTTCCAGGTTCCTGGGACAGTCCTGCCTGTCCTTTATTCCCAGCACCCCAGCCTTGGAACGAAGGTGTAGACAAAGGGGCCTTCTGCCCACTTCTGGGGAGCAGGGGGAGTAGGGCTCCCCTTTGTGCCAACCTGAAGCCAGCTGGGGAGAGGCTCGGCTAGCAGCAGGGCAGGAGAATCTAGTCATCATTTTGTTCGGGTAAGCCGCAGACCCGCCCAGACGCTAAGGGGCAGGCAGGAAGGTGGAGCCAGGTTTGCCTTGGCTGTCAGGAAGGGCTTCCTAGAGGAATTGACCATTAAGCTGAGCTAAGGGAAGGGAAGATGGGTACTCTGACCCAGGGTGCAGCCCGCACAAAGGCCAGCGCCAAGAGGCACCCTGACCCAGTCCTGAGCGGGTGCTGCCCAGGCAGATAGAGAAGATGGAGTCTGCCCCCAGGAGCTGTCCTCGATGGGAGATGACCCAGGGCCACCAGTATGACACCACCCTGCTGCTCAGCTGACACCAAGCACTCCCCACTCATCATCTCATCTAATCACCACGACAGATCTGCAAGCTCCCTGTGTACACAGCAGGCCCGTTTGAAAGAAGAAACAGAGACAGAGGTTTAACAGCTTGTCCGGGGTCACTCAGCTGTTAAATGGCAGGACTGGAGTCTGGGCCCATCCACGGCCCCTTGGCCTCTTTCCGCGGCCCTCCTGGACAGAGGGACCCTCTCCCAAGCTCCTCACTGCCCGTCTGGCCCCGTGTCAGGGCCACACCGTTTCACATGACCCGGGTCCCTCTCGTTTGGACTGCAGGGACCCAGGCAATGCTTGGGAGGAACTGAGGTTGTCCAGGCGACAGCCCAGCTACCACGCGGAAGCTGGGGTCGGGTGGGAAGTTCAGGGACTGCTGGAAGGGAAGGGGTTGCGGCGGGGGGGAAAGCAGGCCTGGTTCTCAGCCAGTTTGTTGCAAGGAGCCATTTTAAGAACCCCCTCCCCTCAGTTCTCCCACTGAGACCTCTGGGTCCAGTTTCCCAGGAAGGAGAGTTTCCCAAAGGCGCCTGTGGGGAGGGGCAGCCCAGTCACCCGGGCGCTGCTGCGCAGAGCAGGCAATTACCACATGAAAGGAGGCCGCGTAACTTGGATACTGGGGGTGGGAGGGTCGGGCTGGGAGCCAGAGGCGAGGGCACCACACTGGGGCCACATCTCCACATCTGGGGCACACACCACGTGCTCCCACACCCCGGCCCCTACCCCGCCTGCGACTCCTCTCAGGCCCCGGGGACACCCGCAAGCGCTTCCAGCTGCAGGCGGTGGCCAGGGGTGCGGGCCAGCCACCGTGGAGGGAGCTGGAGCTCAGGTCTGAGCCTGCGGCCCAGCTCACCTCCCTTCTGCCTCTGTGGCAGCTTCTGCAAGACCCGCAGGCTGCATGTCCTCTCTCCCCACAAGCTCTGCCCTGGCCTTTTGGTCTTTCCGGCTTCCGAATGTCCTTTCCCTGCTCCCAGTTTAGATTTCTGTCCTGCTGCATAGGTCACTCATACTCTTTCCCAGAGCCTTTGCTGCAGACGCACCCCTGGCCAGCGTACGGGGACAGCCCCTGCAGGCCTCAGGCTTTCCCTTCAGATGGGGAATCTTCATACAGAAAATGGCCACTTTTGTATAAGCCACTTGCAGTTGGGTTTGTGCTTTAGCAGAGGCTCTGGGCACAGCAGCCTCCCTTGGGAGCAGGCGGAGACTTCAACCCCATTGAGTGGCTGCCTAGTATTCTTGGAGCCCTCCCTGCTTTGTGCCTCTGCTGTTCTTCTGGAAGAGAAGAATGGAACCTTCTTGCTCTTCTTGCCTCCCAGACAGAGTCTGTCCTTGGCTCAGAACCAACACAGTGGAGAGCCGAGGAGGGAGGCCATGGGAACCACTCTACTTGCCCTGCTGAGGGTGTCTCAGTGGGATGAGGGCCGCCTCGGACCCCAGCCAGGGCGGGCTGCCCAGTGGGGTAGGGGATAGCCAAGGGCAGCAAGTGGGTGAAAAGGGACCAGTGTTTCCTTGGCTTGTGGGGAGGCAGCTGTCGCCAGGCTTACAAAAGACTGTTAAGAAATCCGTGCACTTCCAAGTGGAAAAAGGAAAGACACTTGGCAGCCTGGCAGGACTTTCTTCTTTCTGGTCGTTGGGTCGGGGAGGGGCAGGAGCTAGAGAGCGGCACAGCCAGGATCCCAGGCAGCTGTGCCCACGTTCTTTGAGTTACTTGGAGCAGCTTAGTTCTCCAATGCCCTCTTGGACTTACAGGCCTTTCTACAGGTCCAGAAAGCTCAGACTCAGAAAAGCAGCAGCAATTTAGGAAAGGAAGAGAGTGGTCCTGCAGGCAGGGCCAGTTATAGCTCACACTGTGTATTTCAGCAATATCTCAGAACCCCCAGCATCCTGGGATCAGACTGGGTAAATCACCATGGAGCTACATGCAAATAGGATTCTTCTTCCTGGATTAGCTTTTGGCAGTTGCTCTTGTCTGGGGGTGGGATGGAGTGGAGAAAGTTGGCAAAGAAAGGTAAACTAACATTAAGGATAGTAGAGTCTATAGCAAAGCACATGTTCACTGCACTGATTTACCTGGAAATACAAACCCTGTGACTTCAGGGCTGATTGATCGCCCCCTTGGTCTGGGGCCCTGCTCCAGGGGAGAGTGAATGGGTCCCCACCCAGCAACTGCTTTGTGCTGAAGTCCTCCCCTTCCCGAATCCACCTTCCAAAGGTACACAAATGAACATTTTCACTGGGGAGAAGGCTCTCCTCAGAATTGGGGAGGGGAGTACCCTTTTACCAGGAACAGGAATAATTCACAGCAACAATCAAGACTTCAAGGGAAATTTATTTTTTTGAAAGGGCTGAGGGGGACTTTACAAGAGTCTGAAGCCGATAACTAGAAAGGAAGATAAATAAAATACAAAGCCAATATGTTGTGGCAAAATTCCAGAAAACACACTGAAAAAAATCTTTACAGTTTAAAACTGCTTCACTTTGTACATAATTACAAATTAATATACAGCATTTGGGTTTTAACCCATCTTTTTATTTAATAGGATTTAGCACAGAAATGTTCATACAGCATTTGGAAACAACCAATGAAAGCAGAGGTATAAGGTGTATCCTAACAGCCCTCCTGCAGACCCTTGTGTCTCCGCAGTGCCACCTGCGTGGGTCAGCAACACCCAGGAAACCACAAGGCTAAACTTCAGCCACAGGCACACTAACTGGACACATCCCATGTCAGTGCTCTGGGACTGTCCATCCCGTCAGGTGGCGATGACAGGTGGCGATGACAGGCAGGTTCACACCAGGGAAGGTCTGGGGGTGAGCGGGTTCTGTGCTTCCTGCAAAAGCCCCTCCGGTCTGCAGCACAGGCGGATCCCACCTGGTCACTTGCTTGTGCGGCAGGGAACACTTAGCCAGTGGGGGTTGTCCACCTTTAAACCTTAGTGAGAAGGAGAATTCATGGCCTGTCAATCTTTTGACAATTAAATTAGATGAATATGTGGGAAGATCCCTGGATCTTCCCTTCCTGTTTTTTTTTTTTTTAATTTCTTTTATGGCAGCATTAAAATACTTTTCATTTCAAAACCTGGCCAGCAGGCAGTAGATTCCAAGGCTCTGGTTAACTAGGAATGTTATACTACATCCAAAGAAAAGTTAAGAACCAAACCCAAACAAACTCTTTGCCCTCTTGTCTCTGAGGATGGACAGGAGCAACAGGGCTGGCTGGGATGCGCCAAGACGGTCCTGCTGAAGGCAGGCAAGGCACGTGCATCTCCTGCAACCTTAGCCACCATTTCATTCCAAAGGGTTATTTCTAAGTTTCCGTGTTTCAAGGGCATCCAAGCATGGAGGGTGGATACCCTTCGGCAGTGTCTGGAGTCCCTTCAGAACTACCTTCTTTCCGGCCACGGAAGCCCACTCACCAGGACTGTCTTTCTAAACCCCCTCCTAGGGCCTGGCTGTCCTCTAGGCACAAGTGGCCACCCATCATTAGGGTAAACTTCAGCCCCAATGCAAACACCAAAATCATTGGGAAGAAAGAACTGGCTATGGAAAAACAGCCTTAGATACAAAAGAATGAAATATAAAGTACTTTTCTGGGTTCATGTTCTGGCCCATAAGGTTATGGTTCCACCCTTTATTTAAGGCAGGGCTTATTTAATTAAACCCTTGCACGCTAACACCTTCCCCCCCAGTAAAGGAACAAACAAAACCCCAAGGTTCTCAAAACTTTGTGCTTACTGACATTGAGGCCTTGGGAAGGTAACAAATAAGGGAGAAAATTAGCAAAGGGATGACTTTGAGTGGTATTACCCTGAGACATATAAGGGGAGAAAAAAGGTAAGATTCGTACCTTTTTAAAAAAATATCTTGCTAAGGATTTCTTCCCCACAGATTGCTCTCATGGGGGTGGAGAGAATGTTGGCAAAGGTTGAGAATATGGTAATTTGCACGTTTTAACCCTCTTCGTTTTCTAAGAAGAAAACACATTTTGATTGTCTCAAAAACGAAGCCAACTGATGAGAGCATTTAAAGTGCACGTCACCTAACTGAGATGACAACTACTGAGATGATTATACGCAAGACAAGATGCAGTATCCTTCCAGGACGTTCACTACATTCTGGACATCTGGGGACTCTGGACAGTACCTCCATCTGTCCCCCAAAACTTAAACACAATTCCAGGCACCCTGATTTCTTTAGCTTGATAGAGAAACATGGCTTCCTCGTGTGAGAACAGTAATGGGGAATTCAATCTGAGTCACCCACAAAACCACCCCTTCTCCCAGGAGAGAAAAACAGGGCTTCAGACTCAGTAACTACAGCAATTCTCAAGGCCATAGGCAAAAGCACAAGCAGCCACACTCGCAGGTAACTCCCCAAGCACAATAAGAAGTCCCTTTGAGGTCAATTTCAAAGGGGGAAAGAGATGGCGAAAGTATGTGGAAGCACAGTTCTTGGTAAGTGGTTCTCTTTCTGCACCGCGGACTGTGTTCCTGGCTGAAGCTCGGGGGAATTCAGGGGACTCTTCTGATTCTCAGCTTGTCCAACCAGAACCTGACCAGATCGTTGTAAGTTAACAGAGTGTGGGCAAAGGTGAAATCTCCATTTTTAAAAAAGACCACCCAAACAACTGAAGTTAAACATCATAGCTAATTGGGAGTAAAAGACACTTTAACATCAACATCAAGCTGTGCAGCAATGTACACTGACTTACAATATCCACAGTGCTTTTGTGAAGAATGCATGTGAGAGTAATCTCATCAGCACCGACCCTGGAGATCAGGGGCACCTGGCCTCCACGTGCACAGGGAAGAAACGCACTGTTGTTTCTGAGACAGGGTCTTGCTCTGTCACCTGGGCTGGAGTGCAGTGGTGTCATCATAGCTCACTGCAACCTCAATCTCCTGGGCTCAAGGGATCGTCCTGCCTCAGCCTCCAGAGTAGCTGGGACTACAGGTGTGTGCCACCATGCCCAGCTAATTTTTTTTCCTAATTTTTCTATTTTTTATAGAGATGGGGTCTTGCTCTTGCTTAGGCTGGTCTCAAATTCCTGAGCTCAAGCATTCCTCCCACCTCAGCCTCCCAGAGTGCCAGGATTACAGGCATGAGCCACTGTGCCCAGCCTGCACATCTTCCTTGAATATTGCCCTCCTGCGAACCCCAGGTGGGGAACTCAGAGCCAGTGACAAGGACAGACAGCTGAGCCCTGTGGTGGATCTGAGGAAAGCCATGACAAGCTTCAGCCATAACCTGGAGTTGTATGGATTGGTGAAAAAATTCAACTCAACTTTTTTCTGTTTAGGGTCTTTGGGGGAGTACATCATGGTTTCAATAAGAAAAATCAGCTGGTTTTGGTCTTAATGTCTATTTCTGAAGAGTAGGAATTCTTCATAACAAAAACAGGCAAAGGCAGCTCATAGATGGAAAGTTTCTTAATTCTCAAAGGAGGGAGAAAGACGTCCCTTGATAAAAGAATGAGGGGGGGTGGGGAAAAGGAAGGACACGGACCCCTTCCTGAACCCTTCAATTTCATCTGGGCCTTCAAGGCACTTGGAAAGACACTGATGAGTGAGCAGCGCTGGCTGCCGCTTCACTCTCGGCACTGATCGGACACGTTAAACTGTTGGGCCAGTATTGGTTCACCCTTAAAACAAAACAAAACACAAACACACGCACACAATAAATAAAACAAATCTAGGCTAAAAATTTTAAACCAGACCTCTTTCAAATCAACTGAAAGATAAATATCTCCATCTGCAAGGCCAGCTTGCAATTCATCCACAAGCACCAAGTTACAGATTTTTTTGTTTTTTTAAAAGTATGTTCAAAGCCCCATGCTTCTGAGGGGCAAAAAGCAGGAATCGAAGGCCACATGTGAAACACAGAATTTCCCAGGGTCTCCCCTTCATGGTATATGGGGCCTCACAGGGAAACATTACCAACGAACTGTCCTGCACATACCAGCTGGTGAGAAGCCTC
Organism: Daubentonia madagascariensis; assembly: GCA_023783475.1. Lineage (NCBI taxonomy): Eukaryota > Metazoa > Chordata > Mammalia > Primates > Daubentoniidae > Daubentonia > Daubentonia madagascariensis. The sequence continues at coordinate 17,405,302 of JAKFHU010000144.1, forward strand.
AAGCACAGACCAGAACACAGTGAGAAAAGAAAAAAAGAAAAGAAAAGCAGCAGCAGGCAACATCCGTGACATCTTTCAGGGGCTGCGTACAATTAACCAACAGACCTTTAGATTTAAAACTTTTTTTTTTAAGAAACCAAATTTTGCCGAGGCCTTCTGACACCTTTTGGGCCAGCTCCTCTTGGTAACTGGCAGAAACCGCTACACATGGGTTCAACCCCTTCACCTGAACCTACTTCTCAGCCACTTGTCCTGGCATGGGGGCTGGGAAAACCTCGCTGGGGGCCTCAGAGCACAGCTCTTGCCTGGTCCTAGTGGGGAGACTGGCACGGCCAAGCTGAGGGAGAGGCAGGCGGCCCCTCGCAGTGTGTGCTGCCAGGACATAGCAGCTGCCATGGGGGAGCCGTTGTGAGGGCTCAGGAACACTGCCAGGAGGCCCTGGCCATTACTGAATGGTCAGTGACAACCAGAAAGTGTCACACTGCAGGGAAAATGGTGAGGAGGCCTTTCTACTTCATGTGTGTCCAGAACATGTGGGCAAACATCTTGGAAAGCCAGCATATTTCTTCTGGATTTGATGAGAAAATGAGATACTTTTTTTAGTGCCTGAAACACCGAGATCAAGGTGGTGCAGACCACATGTTTTTTATACACATCACGCCCTCTCTCACTGGTTTCACAAATGTCTGTCATCCCATCTAAAATGAAATGAGAAATACATGCAAAAAAAGCAGTGATGTATGCATGGGGTGGGTTTAAAGGGAACCCAATCTCCGAGGACTACCAGGTGAAGTACTGAGTATCCAGGGGCTACTTGTTAGTCCAGGCATTCCCTCCTGTGCTGAGCTCAGCTGACCAGACGTCTGGTGCAGACTGTGCGAACTTCTGGCGTACCCCACGTGTATATGCAGACAGGTCACTATATATGTACACAGACAAAGTCCAAACTATCTGCTCTCTGGTTTTGGTTGTGTTCCCCCAAATAAAAAGAAGTCAGAATTTCAGACCTCATTTGGAAACACTCTTTCAGCCTTTAGGAATTCCTGACATGTCCAAAACCATTGCCTGTACTTCTGGGGCCACTACTTTCAGTGCAACACGTTGAGTAGGGCCAGCTTCAACCCACAAGTCCTTGGCAGCCACAAGCCATGGCCAAAGCAGAGTCTAGGCCTCCCTCCCCACCATGACACTCAACACAATCTGTTCCTTCTCTTCAAGACCTGGGGCCGCCCAGGAGGACTGGACGCTGAGGAGCAGTGGGCGTCCAGTGTAGGAGACTTGTGCACACAGGGACAGCAGGAGAGGTGGGCTGGGAACCCCTGGCCAGAACCAGGAAGCGGCTGCCTCTGCAGAGAGGAGAAGGGTCAGCAGAAAATCTCTTCACCCTCGGCTGACACTTCCGCAGGACCATCTACAAAAGCGAAAACCAAGAATGAAAAGAAATTCAGAAAAAAAAATTCTTTTTACTTAACTTCCACCCCAACGAAAAAGTCTTCTGTGATGCAAATAGGTGACTGGGCCTTATGGGCAAGAAATTTTCTGCACATGGGGGCTTCCAAACTGATCTAGTAAGTGAGGTCCTTAGTGACATTTTTCACTATCTAATGTTCTTTTTAACTTTTACAATAAGCATCAGAATTTATATTTCTAAATAAGCCTGGAAAATATAAATTTCTCTTTAAACCTTCCACACAGAAGGGAGAGATCAATCAATACTAAGGAGCAGGAACAGAGGAGGACACAGGGAAAAAGCAGCACATGAACAAGGAGGCATTCAGTATAATTTAACCTCAGGCTCTGTGACCACTGGCATGTTAGTTAACCTTTGGCCTCAGTTTCCTCATTTCCCTTGGGGTTAACAGCATCTGTATCATATAGTCATTTGAGGATTAAATTACCAAATGCGAGGTGTTGTTATTAATTACTGGACTAGGCTTAGAAAGGCAGAGAGAACTTGAACTACTTCACTCAGGTGAGTTCCAGTTCCTCAAATGTATAATGCCTCAAACATGCACTTTCTCCTTTGTGCATGTGTGCCACACAGAGTGGGTTCTTAAATGCTCACTGCACAAGTGTTCTTAGCAAGTGGGTTTGGTGAGAAGGACGATAGTTTGGCTTTCACACATCTGAACTGCACCCCTTTTAAGCCCCCCGCCACTGAAATCTGCCCTGTCTTCAGAGTGCACAGACACCATGGCCACAGGGAGATGGGGTGGGGCTCACCACCGGGCTGGGAGCGGCTTGCTTTGCTCTTCTTTTTTTTCTCCTTCTTTTCCTTTGGCTTAGCCAACCCAAACAGGCGGGTGGAGGCAGAGGAGGACGCTGGGGCCTGGCTCTGCCCCTCTGGTACTTTGCTTGCCTGGCTGGTTGAGCTCAGTATATGAAAAGGCCCCTTATCTTTAGGCGTCCGAGAGATGCTGTTCCTTTTTGGGGACACTGAAAGTTCTGAGTCCAATGACCCTGATCTGGCTATTGAAGGTGCAGATGGCGAGGGGGACTCCTCAGGACTGGGGAAGAAGGATGGGATCCTCATCAGCTTGGTATGTTGATGTGAAACCTGCACATATACAAGAGAAGGCCTTTTAACATGGAGGCCGTCAGCATCCCTGATGCCCACTCCATACATACTGGCTGAATTCAACTGGGTGTGTTGGCTGGGTGTTTACCCACTTCTATTGACTCTATAGAACTGTAAAAAGGTTCAGAACCTCTCAGTTTCATTTACTCCCTTCCCCCAAGTCGTACCTATAAACATGTTAAAAATACCACCTTTGATAACAGTAATGTTTTTATTACATACACTGCCTCCAGCATCATAAAGAATTAATAAGACCTCTGACAGGACAGCTTAGAAAAGAACTCCCATTCCTTGAAGAAACAAGGAAAGCTGCTTATTTTAAGACTGATTTATACAGGGATGTAGATAATTATTTCCGGGCAAAAAGATTACAGAAGCCTCAGGTTCTTCTCAGGTTAGAGGCTAAGCAGAGGAGCCAAGCTGACACCAAGATCTGGGTCAAAGGTCAAACCCAAGATAAAGAGCATCAGCTCATCTGTGCTCTCAGTTTCCTGGGATCCTTCGTCAAAGCCCTGCTGATTTTATTGGGGTAGGGGTGGAATCCATCCTTATGTCATAAAAAGCAACACAGAGCATTTGTTGTTCCTATCAAATATTCGAAAACCTGTGCAGAAAGTTAAAACTGCTCCCCACTCTGGAAGATGTCAGTCTAATTTTCTTTCATGGTCCAAGGGCAATCAATCAAACAAACGGCAACATGACATGCATTTCAAAAGACAGGCAGATCTGTGTACACCCAGGCTCTCCATCTGCCACAAATGTCCATGTTCCGGAATAACCATGGAACAACACTGAAATAAACTCGAGAGTGAGTGTGCCAAATAGCTGAAAGCCTTCCCATATAAGCAGCAGCTACATAGAAAGAAAGGTTTCACTAGCAGTAGCAAGGCACACCAGGAACTGTGCCAGATTCAGCTGTCTGAACATCCCTGAGAAGGAATGTCATCTGTCCATAAGAGGAGTAGCCATCTGCTGGGATGGGCTTTCCCTCTGCAGTTGACCCCACTGGTCCTCCACACGGCTTCTTCCGCTGACTGGCATCAGAGCCATTTCCTGCTGTCTCGTGACCGCAGGCACGCATGTTCTGGGGGCTCCTTTATCTTTGGTGTGTTTCCCCACCAGGCTACCAATGCCTTTAAGTGGAGGCCATGACAGATTTCTTACATGGCGTAGAGCGGTGGGGCAGCTCCCAGACACCCTGAGGCTCCCCTGGCCTATGCTGACAGCGGCCGAGAGACGAGCCAGTCAACTCCAAGTGTCCACTTACTGCCCTGGCCAAAGCCCCCCAGCATGTCCATTCTCCCCTTCACCCTCTTAGAGTTGCAAAGCACAGAAAAAGACTTGCTTTTTCCCCCTGCCTCCCCTTCAGGGCAAAACAAAGATTCTGTAAAAAACAGGCTTTATATCTCTGCTCACTTTCTCATGGCGCTCAGTACATAGAGGGTCCTTCAGGTGGCCATCACAGTAACAGGTAAAGCAGACCCTCCCTCCCATTTCCTGGCTCGCAGGGAGCTCCTGTTACCTGACAAAGGTCCCGCTCTGTCTGCCTCTGGCTGAGACGCTCTGCCGCGTCTCGTCGCAGTTGCTCCTGCTCCCTCTCGAGCTGTTTCTGGGCGGCGCGCAGCCTCTCCAGGTCATACTGGTAGGCACCCTTCTTCTGCTGGAGCTCCTCCCAGTCCTTCTCCAGGTCCTGCTGCCCCTGCTGCACCTTCTCCTCGCGCCGGCCCAGCTGGGCCTCCCGCTCCTGCAGCTCCCTCTCGCGGGCCTCCCACTCGCGCTCACGCCTGCGCTTCTCCTCCAGGTGCTGCGCCTGCTGCTTCTGCAGGTTGGCCAGGTCCTGGCGCTGCTTCTCCAGGCTGCGCTGCTTTTCCTGCTCGATGAGGGAGCTCGGGCGTGACAAGCTCCGGGTGAGTGCCCTCTCGCTCAGCAACAGCTTCTGGTCCTCAATGTAGCTGTCCTGCTGCAGCACCACACCCTGAGAAGGCACACAGGGGAGGTGAGCTGTGTGACTCTGGCCAGGAAGGACATCCAACTTCAGGGACCCCTCCTGACCCCACACCAGGGGGGGACCAGGCATCATGACGGACTATTGACCCTCCCTTATTTTTCAAGCTGGTCTGGTAAGAATGCTCCAAGATAACTATGGGCAGTTATCAAACGGGAACCTCAAAGTTGCAGGAGCTCAGTTTTTTGTCAAGCCTCGTCACATGCTGTTTGCAGTCATTGGTATTACCTGGGGTGGGGGTGCATGTGTGTGTTTTGGAGGTGGGGGAAGGTGGGAATCAGATGGTTTAGGTCTTCAAGAAAGGAAGTGAGCAGAATTTTAGGATGTTCCCAGGAAGTACTAAATAGTAGTTGTTCTGGGAGGGCCAACCTATCCAAATACCACGTAGAGATATGGAATTTGGAAACTTATAATTATACTAAAGGCTCTCTAGAGTGAAAAGATCTCCCAAATGCACGTGAGCACTCTGTGCTTTGTGGAATGGTTATCAAGTAGTGCCTACAGTCTACCAAGCACTGTTCAATTCTAGTCTTGTAAGGTTGACAGTAGTCTAACCACTGCATTCTGTTAACTTTTCTCACCATGAGAGCTAGTCTTCTCTAGACTGAGGGCTCCATTTACCCATAAGCAACCTACAAAACCCAAAGATCCAAGTCAACAATGGTTTCTTTACTTCTGTTCTCTAAACAAATAGGCACACAGATAAAAGATGAAGTCACGTACCTGCAGAGTGCTAAGGAGTTCATGGAGATGAACAATGCTCTGGACAACCTGCTGCAAAAGGGACAAAGTAGGAACATTCATTTCAGGACTTTATGAATTTCAGAATCCATCATACTACATGGTTACCTGACAAGGTAGCTTCCTTAAAATACAATAAGGTGCTTTGTATTTTAATGAAATGTTTGCAAATTGAAAGCCCCAAAGATAGTAAGTGGGTATAGGCAGCCAAAAGACCAAACAAATAAAACAACTGTGTGTTTAGGAGGGATATCAGCATACATTGAAATGTATTATAAAGCTTCCATTATTTAAAATGACTAACACACAAATGGCATACATACAGTGTAACACAATAGAAAGTCTAGAAACCATCCATCACAGTGTGTAAGTAGCATGTTGAATCAATGAGGAAGGAAAAAATATTCAGATAATTGCTCTGAGAAAATCGGCTAAATTTCTAGAAAAAATTAAGTTGGGACAATGGCTTACATAAAAAAAAATGTTCAAATAGATGAAACTGTTAAGGGTAAAAAATGAACCATAGGGCTAGAAGAAAATAGAATGTTTTCTGATCTTGAAACAGGGAAGACTTTTCAAACACAGAAGCAATGGAAGAAACCACAAAAAATTTATTTTTCAAAATTTACTATGTAAAATGTAAAATTAAAAGGCAAAGGACAAACATGAACAGAAAATAAAATGAAAAAAATCTTTGATTTAAAAAAGATAATATGGGAAAAAAAACCCTAGTAGCAAACAGACCAGAAACACAAACAAGTAATTTACAAAAGAAGAAATACAAATGGCCAATTACATATTAAAAAGATTCAACCTTATTTGAAAAGAAACAAAAGCAAAATAAAGAAATGCCACTTAAACTTAGACTAACCAAACGTCAATAAAAAAATAATACTCAATGTTGGTGAAAGTAAGATGAATATGGGTACTCTTGTATCTGATGCATAACTTCCTTTCAGATCCAATTTAGCATGTTAAGGAAATAAAGAGCCGTGCAAAAAACGTATGTACAAGGATGTGCTTGGCTGCATTATTTAAAAATCAAAAAGTAGAAAAAGAATTAAGTACTGGAAAGATTAAATAGATTATGGTACACAATATAATAACACGCAGCTGTTCAACAGCATGCTTTTGATACAAATATGCCTTGGGGAAATGCTTTTAATGCATGTTAAGAGAAAAAAGCAGGATATGAAGCTCCAGGAAGTATCAATACAAATTGTGTAAAACTATTTTTATACTACTCACACACATGCAACTCAGACATATAAATATACATTATGTAAAAGAAAAGGCTAAAAATATAAACAAACATTTAACAGTGGTTATTTCTCAGTGGTGGAATTATGTTTATTAGTAAGAAATTTATGTTATTTTTCTACCATGGACATGTATTCCTTTTATAACACTTAAAACAAATCACTTGAAAACAAAACACAAAAACTTCATTGCTAGGCTTAGCTCTTCTGAGAATACTTTTTACTTTTATTTAAGTTTATTCTTAATAAACAAAGAGAGGGAAGTCACAGAAGACCTGCTGCCTCTAGCAGAGCATCTATAGTGTGTAATCCATACTGGAATGCCTCAAAAACAAACTGGTCTTGAACAATTTCTTACCCTGACTCTTCTCACTAAATACAGGGAAAAACGTTGCCAAATGGAAAAATCAACTAACAGCTAAATTTTCAAGCAGCAGATGCAGAGAGCAAGCAGCCTGTGTAAGCCCAGGTTTGTGTCATTTAAAGATAAGCACACCGAAGGGGATTCCTTTAGGACACCACTGTACTTAGATGTCTACGCCAACAAATATAAAATAGTATCCTGCTTTGTTTTAGGGGGAAAAAGGAAAAAGTCCTCTTAATTTAGAACTTCAAAACAAAGCTCCTTGGAGGTTTACAATATTATGTTAAAAGCAAGAAAAAGAAAAAGCAGCAGCACAAATATCATCCTTGAGATGTCCACCCTAAAAAGCAACTATTGTGTATCTGATTCTAGTCCTGCTTACACACAAAGCCAAACGCTCAGAACTATTAACTCTGAAGATTATTTCAGAAGGAGTTGAGGAGGGGACGAGTGAAAGTGGTGTGGTTACCTATAGGGTGAGCGGAACGTAGCTGAAGGAAGGGGACACAGACCTGCATCTGAATCTGATTTCCACTTGGAAGGACGCCAAAGCTACTCATAGTTGAAACACATGTCAAGTCAAAGGCAATACTCAAAGAAAACTCAACTTGAGTACCTGAAGGTAAGAAATTACTATGTAGAATTACCCAAAAATTAAATGCCCATGTTCCAGACCTGCGGCTTTGGGCATTAGGTTTGTGTTATAGAAAAGGTTGCTACAAATTCTATTCAGTGTGCTGAGACTGAAGGAAACCACCAAGGGGGCTTCACAGCCCATGTTTAGAGAAAGCTGATTAAAAGCAAGAGGCTTCATCAGGACAGAGTATCAGAGGCCACCTTAGCAGGCAATTCCCTAACTGGCAAAATTCCAAGATGGTACCTTGGGGACAAAGAAATGAAAAAGGTAAAGGAAATCGACAACTGTATTGTTCACATGTACAGATTATAGTCAGGATTAGCTTGCTTGTAACAGCAAAACAAAAATCACTATTCCTAACCTAATAATGATAAGAAACACATTCTTTTGAGCAGCTCATAATGTCCTTACCTCACTGTTTCTTTTAAGCATAAACACCAGGTTAGCATTTCCACCCTATAAAACAAAAACATGCATTTAAAAAATGAAGATCCTGATGCAAAAATTATATTCAGTGTGTTTGTAAGTTATGCCGTAGCTTCTCATTTTCTTTTTTTTTCTACTACAGCCTCTCACGGCAAGGTAGCGAGGATCTAAGGTTGAACTATGTATTACTGAAGCCCTGTAAAGAGATCAGGTTGGTTTGAAGCATCTGAAACAAAACTCTTAATGAAACTGGTCCTGCCAGGGCCATGGTAGAGTTATGAATACAAACATATTGCTCTAGGCCAGCGAGGCCAAACAGCCAATAATAATGTGGGGCCTCTTAATTGTACTGTTTGTTTTAAAAATGTGCTTTCCCCTTTATGAAAATAAAGTAAGATTTTAAAAGCAGCAAGTCAGGCATCCAAAACAAGATCAAAGTGGAATAATTTCAACTGTTACGAATTCAGAAGGAAGTGCCAAGGAGGCTCATACAGAGTGTATTTTAGAGAGAAATACCTTTTTCAGACCACTATCTGATTCTGTTCTCCTAAGGTCTTGGCCATCATCTCCCTCTTCCTTCTCGCATCCTAAACAAAAAACCAAATAGGTATTTTTTTTAAAGTGGGGAAACAGGCTAGCCAAGAAAAGAACACAATATAGATAGCTTAGGGGGTGTGATATTTCTGAATCTTATTAATGCCCTCAAAAGAGGGAAGCCATTTGGTGGCAGTGGAGTGATTATTAATAATTTCACTGATATGAAAGAACTAGAAGCAGGAAGGAAAAACAAGTATTATTACTCCTTTAGCTATAGCTTAGCTGAGATCCCAGGAAAATCTTTTTTGTTACTCAAAATGAACGTGGGTCTGAAAGAGGTTCTTGAGTGTTTTAGGATCTCACTAAAACATTTACTGACTGAATGGGTCAGAGAAGATGGAGCTACTAGAATACAGCTCCTCTTTAGTTGTGTAGGACAGCCAAGGATTGCCTATACTGCACATGAGCTCAAATCATTTACCTTTTGAAGCATTCATCTGATGGCTGTCAAATCCTCCAAAGGTCTCTGCTCTCCGGGGCAGGGAAACAGGGCCAACCATGCTTTCCTGCTCAATGGGGCTGCTGACAGCCTGCCCAAGTGTGCCTCCCAGGCTTCCACTCACCAAACTCTGAAGGATCTCCACTGGAAAAAAGGAAACATGAAAAACTGACATCTCATCTTCCAAGGAGAAAAAAAATTCATGGTATACATGATACAGGGACCATGATCAGAAGGTTCCAAAGAATGATTAGGTGACTTTCCTTGCTCAGAGAAGGGTCTCAGCCCAGGGCATGTGTTTTAGTGGGATTCTACTAAAAATTTAGAGGTAAAATCTTCAACCTTATATACATGAGGCCTAGAAAATTTGAAAGGGTACAGGGAAGGCAGAGTAATTTACTGGGAGGAGCCTGGCTTCTGAAATCAGACCCAAGACAGCCAAAAGACATTCCCTGGAAATTAAGGTAGGACAATTGAGAATTGCAAGTAAAACAAAATATCATTTCATGACTCAGAAGCCAAACAAAGAGTGTTCACTGGCAAATACAGAACATTTTGAGCTTTTAATAAAGTTAAGAATTGCAATGATTTGAAACCCATCACGTATGTTTAAATTCATGCAACTATTTTAAAATAACATATATTTTTAAAAAGTATGGGTCACCTTCAGAAGATGACCATAAATCAATTCATTATTTTCAAAATCAGTAAATAAAGGGAGGGGAAAAAAGTCAAGTATCTATCCTTTTATCCTGCTTTTCCTATATGTTACACACACACAAAAAGAGACTAGGTATTTTGGGCCTCCCCATGAAAGAACACAATGCTACAGGAACACAGCTTGCCAAAGAGATTAGGTCTGAGTAATTAAGCCTCTGGATCCAGCTGCACATTTGAAGGAAACAGAGGACAGAACTGCTGTATGAATAAAATCCAAACTGTGAGAAAGTCTGTAAGTCAAAAATCTCAGATTGTTCAAAGAAAAATTGTATAGAAGAAAAGGAGATGGCGAGGAGAACTATAAATTAAGAATCTTAAAATGTATATCAAAAAACATGAGCAAGACTAAACTACAGTGTCTAGGAACAGGCACTTAGGCCAAAAACCCATGAAGAAACGTTAAGTAAGTGGTTACTAATAAAAGTCAGAATATCTGCTCCTTTTGGAGGTGTGATGCGGACAGGACTCATGCAAGGGCTTTTAGGGTGTCTGATATTTAATTTGCTGATATGGGTAGTGGTTATAAGGATGTTCACCTGAAAATAATTTACTACAGTGAAGTATTTGTTTTGGGAAATTTTCTGGTTTTATGCTTCATTTTACAGTAAAAAAGTAAAAACTGGTAGGTAATACTAGTGCGTAAACCACTCTGGGAGGAGATGAAGAAGCAATGCTGAGTTGTAAATTACCCTCATTTATTGCACTTTTCATTAAAGGTCCTCCTTTGAGAGCCTCTTCTGTGTTGGAGCGGAAGAGGATTCTAGGGCTCTGAGTTGGGGAGTAATCCTCTGGCAAGGGAGTGCTGCACTCAGCCATGTCCCGGAAAATCATCTCCTTCTCTTCCAGTAAGAGTAGGATCTGTTGGTCCTTCTGCTGAAGTTGTTCTGCAGGGTGGATGGAGAAAATGGTCTGGGATTTGACTGGTGTTTATTACAAGATGACTAGGACATGAGCACCACCTTGTGGTAATTTATGGAAAGGGACAAAACAGAGCATACCCACCCCCTCTTCCCTTTTTCATCACAAAGGCAGTATCAAGTTTGTATTCTGTAATTTCTTTTTTCTTTTTTTTTTGGAGACAGAATCTCACTGTGTCACCCAGGCTGGAGTGCAGAGGCGCAACCATAGCTCACTGCAGCCTCAACCTCATGGGCTCAAGCGATGTTACTGCTTCAGTTTCCCAAGTAGCTGGGACTACAGGTGTGTGCCACCATGCCCAGTTAATTTTTGTATATTTTGTAGAGACAGTGTCTTGCTATGTTGCCCAGGCTGGTCTTGAACTCCTGGGCTCAAGCAATCCTCCTGCCTCAGCCTCCCAAAGTGCTGGGATTACAGGCATGAGCCACTGTGCCTGGCCTATTCTATAATTTCTACCTGGAAAACCATCCTGGGTCTTTTTGGCAAACACTGGAAATTCTGACATAACAAGTCTGCACGCTGCTTCACTCCCCTACCCTGTGTTTATTTCTCAACCCACTGCTCTCTGGCTTTTGCCCTACCACTCTGCAACTGCTCTTTCCAAGGTTACCCTCATGATTGAATCCAATGAAGTCTTTTAGTTGGTCTTTTCCAGCATTTATGATTCCTCCTTCCTTTTGAAACCATTTCCCTCCTTCACTTTGAGGATACTGGTTCTCTTCCTAACATTCTTTCTCAGGGCACTTTTTTTTTTGTTTCAGACAGAGTCTTTCTGTCGCCCCGGCTAGAGTGCAGTGGGGTCATCATAGCTCACTGCAACTTCAAACCCCTGGGCTAAAGTGATCCTCTTCAGCCTCCTGAGTAGCTGGGACTACAGGTGCACACCATGCCTTGCTAATTTTTCTATCTCTTTTTTTTTTTTTTTTTTTTAAGTAGAGACAGAGTCTCTTGCTTAGGCTGGTCTCAAACTCCTCAGGGCACTTTATAGATCTGCCATCTGCAGTGGGATATCTTATCTGAGTTCCTCTCTCAGCTCCACACTGAGCTGCCTTCTACACCTTACACAGTTTCCTCTTGGGGAATCTCAATCACTCCCATGGCTGTGATTACTTCCTACACACTGATGTTCACAAAAAGCATCCCAAATCCTTCCCTCTTTTGTTAGCACCAGACTGTGAGGTCCCACTGTCAAATGGCCACCTCCACTGAGATACTTTGTTCTCAGCATGTCAGAAACAATCTTTCCTCTATCCCACCCACCGCCTCCCTTTAGCTTGGGATCTCTTCCTCAGTCAAGTAACTCTTCATCCTCGAGGTACCCAATTTGGAAACCCGGGAGAGATTTGGTCTCCTCGTCTTGTCTCACCACCCACCCAACTGGATCAAATTTTAATGACCTTATTTCTTATTCACATCTATCCCCTCTCCAGCTCATTTCTCACCTAACATCCTAAGAGTCTCCCAACTGGTCTTTACACTTCAGTATCTCCCTCAAGAAATTCTCCCAACTGGCTTCAACAGGTTTAAAAAAAGTTTTTTTTTTAATTGTCTTTTAAGACCTGGTGCCTTCCTGCTTAAGCTCTTGTCACTTAGCCCTGACCCTCCAGACATATCAAACCTGTCACTCCTTGGTAGACACATCAAGTCCTTTATCACCTTTGCACATAGCTATTCTTCTTCTCTGCTGAAATAATTTTTTTGAGATGTAGCTAATGTGTTAGGTTCTCTGTGAGACCAGTGGCAGGATGAACTTTAAATGTGCCCATGGTCTCACAAACCACTTTGTGTCCTGTCATGTATGTATGTCCCCCTTGCTATAATGTGAGCTTCCCAAGGGCAAAGGCTCTGTTTTAGGAACCTTGCATCCCTAGCACCTAGCAGTACGCCTAGCCAGGTGTTTAACAAAAGTTAAAAGGAGGAAGATTTTATCTTTGTCATCCTAATCAGGGGCTACTAACTTTGATGTAACTCTGGCTCTGGTCTAAATCTGTCCATCTTTTTTTTAATAGCCCCACCCCAAGCAGAATGCTATCACTTTACATAGCTTGAAGGCCTAACTAAACTCTTCGGGTGCTTACATTTATTTAACTCTAAGCCTTATTTCTACCCAAAGCACAGTCTTTTACTTTGGAACATTCAATGAGCCACTAGCAAAGAGGGAAGAGTAGCAGACCCTGTTGTTTATAAGATAGGGATTAGAATTCTGGCTCAGCCACTAACTATAAAAGTGACCCTGGGTTGCTTGGCCTTCGTGGTCCTCAACTGTCTCATCTGTCTGCACAATGGGCATTAGGATACCTATCTTGTAGGGATACTGGCAATGCTACATGAAATAGTAAGTACTCAATAAATAGTGGTCAAACACAGATCAATAAGTACCCTTCTCCCTAAACAACCTCACAACTCATTTGTTAATATATGGGTAAGTAATAAAGTTGGGGAGATAAAAGAGGATCAAAACAGATGAATTGGAGAATTCTTTTCCTCAAATACCTTTCTCTCCTTGTTTTAATCTTAGATGTGACTATGGATTTTGGACTTTAACAAAGTACAAAGAATGTCACTAGGGCCCAAGAACACTGATACTAAGACAAGATAATCCATATCCTCTTGATCTAGTATTGGACACGTTCTTACAGCCATTCTTTACCAGGACCCATGTCAGCTCGGACTTGGTTTCTGTTTTGTTAAAAGCTATTCAGCTCCCTGTTTTCAAGGGTGTGCTGGGGAAGCTCTAGAACTGAGGGGTAGCCAGTAGCTAGTACCTCCAAAAATCACCAGCAGGCCTGTGTAACTGCAGACATTCCAGATAAGGGTCTCAGACCACTTCCAATGGCTTACCTTTTAATTCCCGGGCTTTGGTGTCCAACATTTTCTTTTCTTCCTCATTCTCACTAGGAATTCCTTCATCTTCATCTCTGTTCCTGATACAACCAAAACAAAACAGGACAAAACAAAAAATTCCTAAGATGTCAATTACTCTGGTCACAGGCCAGTCTATTATGAAATCACATGGAGACATTAGGAGGGCTGGGAAGGGTGGGCCCTGTTGTCTAACTTACAGGGTGTTGATTGTATCCTGAATGATCTGAATCCAGCTGTTTCGTTCCTCTTTGGAGCTGGCATGGACTTCTACCATCTCTGGGTCTTTCATTCCCATACTGATCAGGAATAAACCTTTCTCCTCATGTGCCACTTCTCTTACAATCAATTTCTTTAAAGAGATCACTGTTGATTTCTGGTCCTGGAGGAAGGAAAGAGGGCAAACATAAGACACGTATAAAATATTCTCTGAAGGACAACTTTGATCTAAGGTAAGAGCAGATGCTGTTTTAAAGGCATATGGTTTAAAAAACAATGGTGGCTGTAGGATAAAGAAAAATATCTCCTGTTTTCCTTCAAATTTTAACAAACAGAAAAAGACTTCCAAAAAGGAGATGATAATTTACGGCTATCAAGGTTCTAGTCATGTTTTCTACATGATGAATCTTTCCCAGTTCCCCACAGAATCTGATCAGCAATATTATATATAAGCACCATTTATGAGGCCGAATGTGTGAGAAATACTCCAGTGACACATTTCTTTTTAGATCAAATTGTCAAATGTCCAAGACACTCAAAAGGATTGTGATGGAAAAGAAAAATAATTTTGGCACGAGGGAGGATGACAGAAAATTGTGAGAGTATGTAGAAAATTACTCAGAAGAATTTTCCTGAGCCATGTAAGAGGGTGGGAGAGCAATAATATAGTGTTTACACTCCGTATCTAACCTAGCTGTTTTGAATGCTATTAAGAGAATAAGAATTCAGCTTACCAATGATGCAAAGATGTATTTCTGGTCTTTTTCTTGAAGGAAAACTAAAATGTCAGTTAGCAGAACTGCTTGAACCTCTGGAAAGTAGAAATGGGAGAAGGGAAGAGAGAACAATGACCACTTAATAGTTAACCACACTCAGAAGGGTTTTTATTAAAGAATGATCCAGCAATTACTCCCTCCCCCCACCGTAAGGGTGAACTATGATCTAAGATCACACTGCTCCAAGGCAACAGTTTTATAGTTCCACGATTCAGATCTGGTCACTGAGTTTTTAGAGACATTTTAAAATGGGAATTATCACTGAAGCCTGGTCTTGGAAAAGTTCAGGTACTCAGTCTTGGAAAGATATATCCTATAAGGCAAGATTTTAAGAGTACTTTTTTTTTTTTTTTTTTTTTAGAGACAGGGTCTCACTCTGTTACCTAGGCTGGAGGGCTACAATCGTAGCTCACCGCAGACTCAAACTCTCTGCAGCCTCAAACTCTTGGGCGCAAGCAATCCTCCTGCCTCAGCGGGGACTGGACTACAGGCACACGCCACCATGCAGCTGGGACTACAGGCGAGTGCCACCACACCTGGCTAATTTAAAAAAAATTTTTTTATAGAGACGGGGTCTCTCTATGTTGCCCAGGCTGATCTTGAACCCCTGGGCTCAAGCAATCCTCCCACCTCGGCCTCACAAAGTGCTGGGATTATAGGTGTGGGCCACTGTGTTCCACCAAGAATAAAATACTTTTAAGAAAAAAATTTAAAAAGCTGGACTTCAACAGATGTTAAATAGCAACATATGGCAACATACTCCACAAATACTCAGGTTGTACTATTTCTCAACTTCTGATTACAGTAATGGGAAAGGCTTGGGACAGGAGATAGGAATGCCGCCCAAAGGTGATATATAGAAATATCTAAGTCTAATGAAAAGACTTCTTCCCTGCCTCCAAAAGAACAAGAGTGGCCCACACAGACACCCTCCGGTTTTACAGGTACATGTGAACACAGGGCTCTTCCCCCAGCTTACACAGGTAAGAGTCAACTTCAACCACTCTGTACCATGGCAACAACAGCCTCTTCTCCTTCTTCATTAAAACAAAAACCAAATTAATATCTCTAGTTGGAGCTAGGAATAAGAAAAAAAAAAATCCCACAAATTCTTGCTCTACTAATCTTCTAGGAGAAGGAAGTGACATTTTCCATTGTTCTCCTAAAGACAGTTTGACATCTCTGGTGTTGAGCCATCCACTGTGAGCTAATAGGCCAGTCCCTATGTATGAGGGCTGGAACTGATTTATGCAGCCTTCTCCTGGCTTCTTCTTCTAACCTCTGTCACAAGTGGAATCCCCTTTCTGTAGAATTCATTGTAAAGCTATGAAGAAAAAAACAGAAGCAAGGAAGTCTAATTCCTATGCCTAAAGTACTATAATTTTCCATGCATTGCCATCAGTTCTGAAAAGTTATTTTTTTAAAGTTTACTTTTAAATAATTCAGGTGCCTGCCAAAAAACCCCAAAACACCAATTTAAATTTCATTGCATCTTTAAGTTTATATGATCATTGTCAGTGGACAGAGAAAAACAATCCCACCCCTTTCAAAGGGTACCCAACACAGTACTGGCTGTTCTTGGCATGAGGTCACCTGGGGGTGAAAATAACTAAACACCAACTCCTATATCCACTGGAGGCATTTCAGGCCAGAAAATCTATCACTCCACCATTGGCTCTACCACAACTTTATTCCAGCAGCTGGAATCTATTAGTTTTTATTTTGGGAAGAAGTAAAACTGCTGAGTAAAGGAAAGAATAAAGTGCTGGCTCCAGGCAGCAGCAGCTCTAGGAAATTCAGGCCCTTACAAGAAAGGGCAGGTATTTCTAAACTGCCATCCTGCCTGAAAGACAGTCTCTGAAGTGGCTGTGTGGAAAGAGTCCTAAGCGACGGCTCCCAGAACATCACAGAATATTAGGGCTGGAGGGAAGGAGCCTTAGTTCAAGTACATCAGGGAGCTGTAAAATACACAGCTGGTTGGTGGCAGGAGGGCTATTCCTTTTCTCTGAAAGGATCCTGCTTTTTTCATGTCTTCTCTTACACTGCAGGCCTGGAGTAGCTCTTCCTGGAGTCACTGCGACAGTCTCCAGATTTCTCTGTCAGTGGTCTCTCCTCACTCCTGCTGCATTCTAAACTGCTCTCGTTGCTATGCTAAAACCATCTCACCCATCCCTTTTCCTGCTTCACACCCTCCTTTCTGAACCCATTCTTGCCCCACCCTCATCAACAGTATCAACTGTCAGCTCCTCATGCACCCCATTACAACCAGCCCCCAGTTTCTTCAGTGTTATTTCCCATCGTTCCCATCAGTCAGGCACCATGACAGCCCCAGTTATCCACCCTTCCCTGGATGTGCCACGCCCTTTCAACTCTGTGCTTCCACACTCACTCTGCGTTACCACCAGGAACATTCTCTCCCTAACCACCTGGCACCTTCCTCTTCGTCCTTCAAGACTGACTCCACTGCTATTCCTCGTGCCTTCTCCTCTACTCCAGCACTCATGACAAGTAAAGCGAGTACCTCTTTCCAAGGCTCCTCACTTTGATCCCAATTTCTAAGCAGGGTGTCTTGCTTCATTGATCGCTGAAACCAGCTGATTGCCTGGGAATCCTTTAGTATTTGTTCCAAGCATGGTGAGACTCTTGGGTATTCCTGACAGCAGTTACCTACATCACCACTTACATCTCAGAGATGAAAGACGCACGAATTTCCTCCAACTTCATTCTATGCCAGCGAGGCTGACAGCACTGGCCTAGTGGCCTACTCACTGGGTGAGTATACTCAAGGATGATGGTGAAGTCAGAGCTAACACACAGATCCACAGAGTGTAGGTTTGATGAAAACATTTTTTTAAAAAATCAAATGTACAGATGAATTGAAAAACAAACCTCATAACTTCCCTAACCTGGTATAGTTGACTACTTGAAAAGCGAAAATTAAAAGCAAATGGAAAATGAATATCTTTTATGATTTCTTTTGCTTTAGAGAAAAATAAAAGATATGAATATTAGAAAGTATAATAATAAATCTAGTTGAGGTGGGTTAAATTTACTTTTCACTAAGGTCTCAGAAGCTGTAAATTCCTCTAAAATCTCTTGTAAATAGCGATTTTTTTTTTTTTTTAAAGACAGAGTCTCCTCTGGCACCCTGGGTAGAGTGCAGTGGTGTCATCTTAGCTCACTGCAACCTCAAACTCCTGGGCTCAAGCAATCCTCCAGCCTCATCCATCCCACAGTAGCTGGGACTATAGGTGCACACCACAGTGCCCAGCTAATTTTTCTATTTTTAGCCGGGGGGGGGGGGGGTGTCTCACTCTTGCTCAGGCTGGTCTCAAACTCCTGACCTCAAGTGATTCTCCCGAGTCAGCCTTCCAGAGTGCTAGGATTACAGGCATCAGCCACCACGTCTGGCCAACTGGTATGTTTTTAATCTCATGGATTCTGTGACACTGTTTCACTCACTGTCTCTCTCTCTCTCCTTGCAACAGTTTTGCCACAGACCCCAATCCCAAATTGGTACCCATCTCTTGTAGGGGAATACACCTTCCTTAACAGCTTGCACATCGTACTACTCTTATCCTTTGCTTTGTTTTCTAAAATCTTAATTTTCCATTTTCCTTGACTGCGTCATTTCCTCATCATCTTACTATATTTCATATCATTTTGTAAGCTATCTCAAACCAGTCCTTTTTGATGTAAGATTAAGAACAATTAAATGATTGTTGTTCCAATTAAATGATGTTTGTATACGGTCTCTCTAGGAAAAAAATCTGGTGGTGAATTTCCAACAAAAGCACTTGGATTCTGCCTGTTCTCCCTGGGCACACACTTTGACTGAGACAAAAGTGAGCCCAGCCTTACCTTTCAATCTTCCTGCTGCGCTCTTCAGAAACACACTCCCGTCTCTCACAAGCTTCTTCCGTTTCAAATCCTCCTTGGCAAACATCTGACCACTCTTCATCCTCATGATCGACTTGCTATCTGTCTTTGTATAAATCTCATTGAGACGTACTTTCTTTTCATAACTTGCCACTTTGCTGTCTACAGCTCCAATCACATCCTTTACCAGGCTCAAGGACTGTGCTAGATCTTCCTGCTCCACTTCATTGTCTTGGAAGGAAAGAATAATTGTTTTTAATGGCTCCTTTCAGACAAGGGTAGAAGGGGGAGGGAATCCTGCCTCCTTGCTCCACATCATCATTTTCCCTTTATGGTTACGCTATCAGAGGGAAGCCAACACATCAGACGGAGGTCACATGCCTATCCCTACTGCTGTCGTAAGTTTAATTCTAAAGAAAGTAGTTTTCAATGATATAAAAAATACACAATTATATGTTATGTTATAAAATAAAAGGAACCAAACATTTTTAGGGAGGGAGAGTAATAGAGAGAGGAACAAGTTTTTTTTATTTATGTCCTTGGGTTACCTAATCTTTAATGTACTGCTTTGTAATCTTTAACTGCCTAGGAGCAGGATTAGCCGAGAGAGAGAAACCAGTAAGGACTGATTAAATGAGAAACAGCAGCAATTCTAGCACTTCTGGGAAGAACTGGTGGGAATTATCTACCAGTCTAGTGATAAGGGAAAAATAAGTTGCTTAGGTCACCGAACTCTTGACAGAATCAACAGGCGGTCCCTTTCATTCTTGCTATCATCTACACGTGACCTAACAGTCCACGTTTTCACTCAAGAAAATTCTTTTCAAGATAAAACACAAGATCTCTTTTAGACCTATTAGAGCATGAAATGGCTCTTCTATGGGGTCTCTAGTGCTACTGGACACACAAGAAACAGTCCATTGGCATACAAGACTCAGTTATAAAGGAGACTCACCTTTGGTACATTGCAATATTCTTTGGAATAAAACTGGGTACTTGGTGATCCGCTGGGTTACAAGCAATATGCACTCTGGGATTCCAAGCCTCCTTACAACTGAACTGCTCATCTTCTTCTGCAAGGGAGTAAACAAATTGTTACATGAAAAAAAAGGCTCTAGCTAAAACCGACAGTGATACATTGCTCTTGACAATGCAAGGATTTTCATGTTTTACATCAATACCTTTACAAAGGCTTGAAAGCGCTTATCCTTGGTATAAAGGTCTTTGAAGTAGTTTACAGACTGGTTGTGCTGCCCACAAAACTTGCCATACGTCTTCTTTAAGCGTTCTGCATTCTCACCTGAAAACTGCGGAGCAAAAAGAGCACAAGTTACGCCACAACTCAGGGCACTCAACTCATAACGCCATTTTGTA
Source organism: Daubentonia madagascariensis (assembly GCA_023783475.1). Taxonomy (NCBI): domain Eukaryota; kingdom Metazoa; phylum Chordata; class Mammalia; order Primates; family Daubentoniidae; genus Daubentonia; species Daubentonia madagascariensis. The sequence continues at coordinate 17,425,096 of JAKFHU010000144.1, forward strand.
AAAAGCTTCCAGTCTATTTATAAAAGCCAAGAATGTGTTCTCATAAATCCTCCCAAAAGGTTTAAATGGTGCAGCAGCTTTGGAAAACTGTCTGGCAGTTACTCAAAAGGTTAAATAGACAGAGAGTTACCATATGACCCCGCAGTTCCCCTCCTAGATGTATACCCAAAGAAATAAAAACATATGTCCACACAAAAACTTGTACACGTATGTTCATAGCTACACTATTCATAACAGCCGAAAAATGGAAATAACCAGAATGTCCATCAATGGATAAACAAAACAAGGCATATTCATACAATGGGATATTATTTAGCCACAAAAAGGGATGAAGTACATGCTACAATTTTGATAAAGCTTAAAAGCATTATGCTAAGTAAAAACAAACAAAAAAACCACTCACACGGGACCAAATATTGTTTTATTCCATTTATACACAAGGTCCAGAATGGGCAAATCCACAGAGACAGAAAGTATATTAGTGGTTGCCTAGGACTGGGGCAGTTTAGTGTGCGTGCAGGGAATGGAGAGTGACTACTAATGGGCGTGGGGCTTCTTTTTGAGGTGATGAAAATGTTCTAAAATTGACTGTGGTGATGGTTGCAAAACTGCAAATATACTAAAAATGAATTTAATTGTGGATTTATGGCAAATAAATTAAATTTCAATAAAGCTGTTATATAGATTTAAAAGAACAAACTTTCAGAAATATCTATGTCCTATAGACATAAATGCAAAGTGTGTTCTAACTTCCATTTATCATAAACAGAGTAATAAAACAAGGAGACTCACTAGAAGTTTTTCATGAGATATTTGGTCTTAAAAATTTGACCTTGATAAATTAGACAGACATCAGAAACAGCCATCATTACCCAGGGATCTGTTTATCCTACTTACTTCAGGCCAGCAGTCCTAACAATTCTGCATGGCTCTTAAATCACTCCCAAATGTGTACAATCTCAACAGTTCATCTGAAGATATGCTCACTTCAGGGTAAATCAATGAGTATCTGTATGTACTCCACATGATATACGCTAAGCATTGATTTCCACGTACTAAAAATCTCTGGAGGCAACACAAATTGATCCTTTCCAAAAAACCTGAAAAAGGGTTCAGGGTAGCTTTTCCTTTCCTCATTTAGCAATGGAGAAGCTGAGGCAGACAGACTGTAAGTGATCTGCTCATACTGCCCCAAAATGTTGACTTCAGTACTGGCAACAGAACCAGCAAATGGATGCCATGCGACTAAACTCCAAATTCTATCATCAAAGATCTTACTACAGGAAAAGCACAAATACAAGGAGGTACAAATGGTAATACAAGTCAAGGTCAGATGAGGTACCTGTGCAGGTCTGAAGCAGACAGCAGGGGCAGAAAGAGAGAAATGGAAAATGTCTGGGAGGGATGTTTGGGGGAAGAAAGGTACTCATTTGTAGGTCCCACTTTTGGGCCCTATCTGTTGCAGCTAATCTGTGTTCAAGCATTTACCATACTGCGTTTGCTTTTATATTACATACCTGTTTTTACTCTTAGAATAGGAGTTGCCTGAGCAGACGTCCAAGCCACATTCACCTTTGTAGTTCTACCTGGCATTTAGTAGATGCTCAGTAAATACTTGGTGAATAAATGAATGTGCTAATGAATTAATGAAGTGAGGGGTATTGGCTCAAGAATACAAGGGAAGGACAAAATTCCCTATTCTCAAAGAAATGTTCCAGCAATTAAGCCTCTGCCACTACACAAAAGCAGAGATTTGCTAGGGGAAAAAGATCTAATCAAAAGTGCATGTTATGCCCCTCTGCCTATTAAGGTTATACTATCAACATTTTTTTTAAGAAGAATATTTTTAAAACAAACATTACAAGCTGTCTATAACAAACACATGTGCAAGTATCAAAATAATTTTTAACTGAATTTTTTGAAGTGAGATTAAAACCATACCACACCTTGATAAAAATATCAATAATACATACTTTATGAAGTACTTTACAGATAAACACTTATTCTACTTTCTGTGCTTCAGTTGGTTTTTAGATAAATGAGATCCTTTTGATTTGAGGCAGAGGGGAAAGTTGAAGACTTCCAACAAATACTTTTTGATTTCTTAAACTATACTATTTCTGATGATGGTACAGACTCTGAGGAAGAAAAACTAATGTTTATTTTGTATCTGCCATATATAAGGTACTTTATAAATTCACTCCCTTTAACTTTCTAAAACAGCATTAGGAGAGAAACCCTACTGTCCTCATTTTACAGAAAAGGAAATCAAGGCTCAGAGAGGTTAAATAACTTCCCTAAACTTATACGGATCATAAATGGTACAGCCAAGACATGAATGCATGACTATTGAACTCCAAAGCTTCACTTTTTTCCCACTGCATGTGAGAAAAACCAAAGTCCTTCCCATTGCTCACCTGATTTACAAGCACATCCCCTATCTTCTTGATGAGAAAGTTCTTTTCACTTTTATCCACCAGAGACTCCTTCTTCCGCTCCAGGATCCTCTGAAAGAATTGGCTATGTACACTGATCAGCTCATCCAAACAGGGGAACAGCTTTTCCACCATCTGCTGCTCAAAGAGCAGATCCGTCATCATCCCCCGGCTGTACACATCACTCATGATCTTGAGTGTGCGGATGTGATGGAACTCTGTCTGCATCAACTCTAGAAGGAGGACAAAGATCAAGGGTCAAGAACATTCATAATTTTATAAAGACTCTCTTTCAAAGATCATCTGCTGCAGTCATAGGCTAGTTTACAGCCCAACTTAAACTTTAAAACTGAGTCAATAGCAATCTTTCCCCCAAAAGTGTTCTCATTTTATTCCTCTATTTTTCATGTGACCTAACACTACTTTCTAATGATAGGTATGCTGGATTCCATCAGTCTTAAATAGTGGTTTTCAGGAGGTCTTCACTGGATTCAGTACCTCCCATACTCAATTGTGTTCCTAGTTTATAGAAATGACTCATGTTTAGTCTAGCTTCTAGTGTAGGTAAGGAAGTAAACTCTGTACTTTCACAAGAGATCTCTTTCTAGGACTGCTATATAAATAAGCACTCACATATAAATAAAATGTTCAATAGAATTAAAAAATAGAGTGGGGCAAAAGGGAGAAAAGAATACCAACAAGACCATATCTCTGTACCCTGAAGTTATTAAAGAAAGTCTTTAAGAGGCACATACGCAATAACTTATTTTCCATAGCCCAACAAATCACCAGCTTATAAATGCTGGACAATGCAAATTAAATATAAGCAGAGCAAAATGAAGAATCTCACCATAAATCACCTCTTGCCGTTTGACCACATCCTTCTTTTGCTGTTTCAGAAACTTGCTGTCCACTATCCGACTCCAGGACTCTGCTTCCAGCTGTTTGGAATCAATCTCAAAGTCTCCCATTAGTTGTCCTTCATTCATGTCTGTACCTACTCCTCAAAATACCAAAAAATCATTATCAGAATCTTGGGTTTGTGACCTCTAAAAAGCCTATGCTGGATTTTCCTCAGGGTGATGGCTGATTTTGTAAGACAAGAACACGCTGCACTAATATAGGGGATAATCATGGAGAGGGTATTCCAGTACCACAAAAGAACCAATGGTCTGTTTGGGAGGGACAGGCTCTATATTCAAGACCTTGGTTAAAAGGGATAAACATCACATAAATCAAACATAATTAAGACATGACTCCTACATGAAATAGGAATCGAAAGGGACGTGGTGACTTTACGTGTTTAAGAGAACAGGCTTACAAGTGTGCCAAGAGAGCCAGAACTGAATGTGTACAAAAGTCTAGAGAAAGAAAAAGCATTGGTACTAAAGGTAAATCAATGACATCCTTCAATGGACAGCTAATAATAGGGTAAGTTTGATTACCATTCATTACAAAGCATTTGAGCCTTTAAAGACAACTTAGAGACTCTTCACAAGATAAGGAGGAGACAGGTATTATTATTCCATTAACACTTGTATTATAGGTAATGGTGCACAGTCTCTACAGAGGCATAAAATAGAGGCTGTAACTTCTTCTTACCCTCATCAGTAAGCGATTCTGTTGACTCATTGACCTTGCTGATTTTATTTAACGAGTCTGTTGAATGAGACAGGAATTTCCAGGTGTTTGACATGTTCTCATCATTGCCAACTCTGGGGACAAAAAGTACATACTGTCAAATACCTTCTGATAAGCCCGAGTTTGCATTCTTAAATGAGTACTTGAAAAACTCTAAAATGACAGCTGGCTGAAAGTACTACAGTGACTGAAGGCAGAGTACTTATGTCAGGTAAACAGCAACATGCAACACTAAATGAAGCTTGGAAGCATTTAATGTCAATGTAAACCCAAAACTTTTTGAATCTGAGTTTGTTTTTTTTTTTGAGGCAGAGTCTTGCTCTGTCGCCCTGGGTGGAGTGCAGTAGCATCATCACAGCTCACTGTAACCTCAAATTCCTGGGCTCAAGTGATCCTCCGGCCTCAGCCTCCTGAGTAGCTGGGACTATAGGCACAGGCCACCAGGCCCGTCTAATTTTTCTATTTTTTGTGGACATGGGGTCTCACTCTTTCTCAGGCTGGTCTTGAACTCCTGAGCTCAAGCAATCCTCTTGCCTTGGCCTCCCAGAGTGCTAGGATTACAGGCATGAGCTGCAATGCCTGGTGGAGCCTTTTCTTTTTTTTTTTTTTTTTTTAATGATATGAAGCAAGGAGAACTTTTCCCCCTTAAACCATTTACACATTATATAAGAAATGTCTCTGCTTAAAACTTACTGCCTGACCACGACACTATTTTTCCCCTGTTCTCTAAATAACTATACACCGAGCACTTATAATAAACTACATTCTTTGGACTTTTTCAACCCCAAATCACCAGCTAGTACAGAAGGCACCAATAAATGTTTGTTGTTTGACACAAAAACAAGCAAGAGCCATTTAAAACCTTAAATTTAATTTAAAGACCAACTTTCCAAAGTCACAATGCAAATAAACTTTAGTAACATTACAACTTTGGAAAGAAGGCTTTTGGGGATAATAAGAATACAAAGACAAACAAAACAAAAATACCTGAAACTTTTTTTTTTATGGAGGAAGAAACATTAGCCAGCACAAAGGTTAGGAAATACAGACAAAAGGAGACTTTGCATCCTTTAGTTATGAATTTTCCTTCAACCTAGGTTAAGAGACATGTAAGAGATGTTTTGAGTCCTACATTTGAGATGACTTATTTATTTGGTGGGAAGACCAGGCATCTTACCCAAAACAGTCAATCACATCATAATCAGCCCTGTGCTAACCACCTGACAGCCAAGGCCTGGCCAGGGGACCACAAAAGAAACTCAGTGCAAATGAGTGAGTGGGAACCCAGTAGTAACAAATGGCTCATAATGCACCTCCATCAAACTGATAAGCGTTGAGAGGCAAGGATGGAAAAAGACTTAAAAAGAAATAAAACAACCAGGTTTATCTGAACAACAGAAAATTGTAACATCTGAAAATATAAGTGGTTGCAACCAAAAATTCAGAATTAAATCATCTTTTTTCCTATTCCTACTTATTTTGATCTAAAATCATCTTTTTAGAACTCAGACTCTTCAAAAGTAGGTTTGATCATGTACAAAACTTAGAGAGCAACCGCCTGATAAAGGTGGTTAAAGGAGATCCTTGCGGCAAAACGGCAGTTATGGCACGCATCAAAAACATGATCCCCATCCTCCTCATCTGCACCACCCCATTATGTTAGACATGTATTTCTAAAAGAACAATCTTCTTGTCAAATCATATGATTATTATTATGCTCTTGTCACCTAGACATCAATTGTGCTATCTTTAAATCTCCACTTACCCAGTAATGTTCTGTATGGAGACACTTTTGGAGAGCGAGATGCTCTGCTGGGACCGTCTATTTGCAAACATTGGGGTGGTAGTGGTTTCATCTGCCAGGAGGACTGCAGATCGAGGGCGCTCCTTGGGCTGCGAGGCTACAAAGGAAAAGACGATACTAATTAAACCAACACCTATCCATGTCCACCTAGGACTGACTCATCTGACAAATGCCAAATAGAAGCAAAGTGCTTTCAAACAGATTTGCCCTGGGAATGTAAATTGGTACAAAAACTCTTGGAGGGTAGTTTGGCAATAATTATTGAAGTTGTAAATGCCTATAATCTTTGATCCAGTAATTTCACTTTTAGACTATATTTATTCTACAAGATATATTTGTATATTTTTGAAATGATGTATGTCCAAAGTTATTCAATGCAACATTGTTGGTAAAAGCAAAAGATTGGAAATGACAGAAAGGACTGAAAGAAGACTGGTTTAATAAGTTATGGTGCATGATACAACAGAATACTATGCAGCTTTAAAGAAAATGAGGATGCTCTCCATGTACTGACACAGATCTCCATGATATATTAAGGAGGGAACAATCAAGGTACAGAAGAAAGTACACAATAGGCTATCTTTCATGCTTAAAAGAAAGAAAAATTAATAATCCAGGTTGGTATTTGCTTTACTGTAATAAGGGAACTCTAGGAAAATAAATAAAAGACTAAGAAGAGTGGCTACCTGTGGGGTGGGATGGGATGGAAACGAGGCAATAGGGATAAAGTACCATATATTTTAAAATTCAAACTAAAAATAAAATAAGACTGAAAGAATTTTAAGGGTAAAAGGAACCTTAGAGATAACTGAGACCACTGTTCTCTGGGACCACCCACCACAAAACATCTGAAGTGCTTGTCAGATATGAAATTCCCAGCCCTCCTTGTCCTCTGGGGGTGGGACCTGGGAGTGTACATATTTCCCAGGCTCCTCAAGTGATTTTTCTGTTCATTGTTTGAGAGTCCAGATTTTGATCAATTCCTTTAATTTAAAGATAAGGAAAATGTACCACTTGTTTAATGGCATATAACTATAGCTGACCCTTGAACAACATGGATATGAACTACAGAGTCCACTTATACATGGATTTTTCTCTGCCTCTGCCACCCCTAAGACAATAACACCAAGCCTTCCTCTTCCTCCTCAGCCTACTCAATATGAAGATGATAAGGATGAAGACTTTCATGATGATCCACTTCCACTTAATGAATAGTAAATATATTTTCTCTTCCTTATGATTTTTTAAAATAACACTTTCTTTTTTGTAGCTTAATTTAAGAATATAGTATATAATACATTTAACATACAAAATATGTGTTAACTGACTGTTTATGTTATCAGTAAGGTCAACAGTAGGCTATTAGTCGTTAAGTTTTGAGGGAGTCAAAAGTTATACATAGATTTTTCAACTGTGCAAGGGGCTGGCACCCCAACTCCCACATTGTTCAAGGGTCAAATGTAATTTGTTCTTATACTGCGTATTTATCCTTAATATGACCCAAGAGGAAAATGGATATCGAATTTGCTAAAGTAGTCACACTGGCACTTGGGTAAAAAATTATTTTTCCTTGGTAACTGAGCCCTTGCCCCACACACAAATTGCATTATCTGTCTACCCCCAGAAGTGTCAAGAGCTAAAGGAAGTAAGACTGGGGAGGCTCTTATGACTTCACAGTATTTCAGGATGTTTCTGACTTAATAACATTAATATAATCATTAATTTCCAATTCAAATCCTATTTAGAAGAAGGTGACACAATAAAACACCAAAAACATGATACTCTACAACATGGCCAGAGCCTTGCTGCAGGAAGCACATAGGAGTATGGGACGTAGGCCCTGTTCCCACAGAGAATAAGAGCAACTGGTAGAAGGGAGAATATGCCTAAGTGTGACAGAGCCTGGAGCATATCCTAAGTGTTTCAGAAGGGAGGTCACTGGGCAGATAAAATCTGATGGAGGAGCAAACATTAGTTCTTGAAGAATGGCAAGGATGCGGACAGGCGAGAAGGAAAAGAGGTAGATTCTGATGAGAACTGTAAGAATGAAGGCAGAGTAATTACGTAGTATTAATATAAAAAGGAGACAAAAATAGAGGAGGAAGCAAACAGTGGATAGATATATAAAGGATCAGTGAAAAGGTTGGAGAAGCAGAATGAAGTCATGTTATGCAGAGCCCTAAAAGTTATAAAGAATAACTTACATCTAAAAGGCAACACAGGGGGATGAAAGTAACAGCTTTTCCTTGTTTGATACCAATCCATATTCCACCCGAGTAAGTTACTTAATATCTTAGAGCCTCATGACGGCTACTTAATATTTGTGAGCCTCAGTTTCCTTATTTGTGGTGATGATGATAGCAGTGGAAGCTAACACCTGAGGAGTGCCTACTATTAAGTACTTTGTAGGTATGATCTGATTTAAACCTACTACCCCATGAATACTATTATCATCCCTCTGTTAGAGAAGGAAATGAGGCACAGAGAGGTTTAGTAATGTCCAAGGTGACACAGCTATTAAGCAGTGGCACTGCGACTCAAATCCATACTATTTGAATTCATAATCTGTACTCTTGACCATTACCTTGCCTCAGTGGGGTAAGAGTAATAAGAATATGTGTGGGGAGTCAGAGTTAATAAAATAAAGAACCTGGCATATAATACATATTTTAAAAAAAGATGTTATTTTGTCTGATGTGAAAGAAAACAGACTTCTGAAACAAGGGACAATGTCACAGAAAAAAAGAGTTTAAGGAAGATTAGACTTGTAAAAGCTGTGTGCAATGGGTGGGATCTTGAAGTGGGTGTCGGTCTGGCAAAGCTCCTCTTCTAGTCATCTACATGCAAAGACAGATAATAACCGGATTTAATATGTCTAAAGGGAATTCAAAATCTTCTGTGGGAGTACAGACTAGTACAGCCATTCTGGAGCTAAAGTACTTAGAGAAATGAGGCATAAAGCAGTTCTCCAGCTTGAGTGGGAATCAGAATCACCTGGAGATCTTCTAAAGCATAGACCGCTGGGCTCCACCCCAGAGTTTCTGATTCACAGATCTGGGTGGGGCCTAAGAATACGTACTTCTAATTGGTCCAGGAACTACCTTTGAAAATTGAAAAACACTTTGAAAAACACTGCAGATATTCATTACTACATTATTTATGGTAGTAGGTGAAAGCAATTTAAATATTTTATCTTTGGGGGAACTGGATAATTAAAATGCGATGTGTGCTTACAAAAGAATACCATACAGCAGTCTGAAACAACAGCTTATAACAACAACATGCATAGATCTCAAAACAATCCTGAGCAAAAAAAAATAAGAATATATAAGCATAAGTCATATCTAATTTAAATTCAACACAAAATGACAGATTTTTTTCAAAGATATACATATGTCTAAAGATACAGCAGATTAGAAGGACATACATTAAATATATTGCAGTGGGAATGGAGAATGAAAAGGGAAAAATATTAAGTAAAACCAAAGTGGAGTCTTGCACACACTAGTGAAAATAGTTTGATGTGATTATGAGACTGTGATGTACTTAATTTTGTGTACCACTTGAGGTCCTTGGGGAAAAAATGAACCATTTCTATAGCTTCACAGTTTACGAAGAAGTCTAACAAGCAAGATCTCATTTGATTCGCACAACTGTGAAGCACTAAAAGCAAATATTTTAATTCTTAACTATTACTAGAGAGGAAATTGAGATGCACAGGGGTCACTTGCTTAAACACACAGGGCAAAGGTGTTGCCTTTAAACAAATACACACACTTTTCTAGAAACCTTCAAAGAGGGTTTGATAGTACAATGTCAAGCTGTTGGTCAAGGAATCTGCAGTATAAAACAGCAGTCTTCTCTAACTTACCACAAAATAGGTATTCAAATTTTGATTACGAATAACAAATGCACATTACAACAGTATTTTTAAGTCCTGAACTAGAAAGTCAGAAAGGGAATTTTGGGAGGTGGGTTTTGCTACTTACACTTGTTCCTCATAATGACTGTGGGCAGTGATGATGTGTCATGCGCCTGAAGGCTACCTTTGGGCTGCTAAGGAAAAAGAAAATAAATTCACCAAGCCTGCATTGACAGCTCACCCTCTGTCAAGCTTTGAGAAGCCTGGAGTAGAAGGAGAGGCTCAGCCTCCTTTCCTGCTGTTTTCTGCACGGCCCTAGCACCCTGCATCCCAGTGAGGACTGCCCCCACTGGCCATCCTCTGAACCTACCAAGCCCTCCCCCATGCCATAGATGCTGTTTCTTCTGCCCAGGATGCTTTCCTTACCTTCACAGGCATGGCATTCTTCCACCTCAAGAATATTTAAGTATTGTGTCTCCTTGGTAAAGCCATCCACTAGCTTCTTTCCTCTCCTCACCCAAGGCACTGCCTGGCACCCCTTTCTTCTTATTTATGGAAATTGCCTGCCTGTCCATCTTTCCCACTAGACAGCTGGTTCCTTAAGAGCAGCATCTGTGCCTTTTTCATTTCTATTTCTCCAGTGACTAGTGTTTATAAGGTGCTAAATTCTTAGGCAAAATGGTAATTTTAGTTAAGACTTTAGTTGTAGCACATAACAAAAACATTTTGAGAAATTATAGACTGAAGCAATTAATGAGCTAAACCATTAAAGGAAATAGGTTATTTCCAATTTAAAATGGAATTCCCCCTTTTAGGTTATATTCTCTTATATGGGACATGCTAGATCTATACTAGGTTCTGTAGAGCCTAGTACCTTCACAAGAGCAGTAAGTCTCACCAGAGATCACAAAGTCAAATGACTATGGGGTTGGGCAACAGCAGATGGGGCAAGCAACAGCAGATGGGGCAGGAATGAGGTGGAGATGGGCAGTGGCAGTCTGGAGCTTAGCCTGCCTAAAGGGTAGAGCAGCCTCTCAGCTCCAGGTGACTGTCGTTTGCCATCCATCCCTCCCACATTTAAGGATCTATAAGCCAGACACCATTCTAGGTGCTCAGGCTCTGTTAATGAATCAAAGATTCCTGCCTTCAGACTGGCTGGCAAGTTTGGAGCTTATATTCTAGGAGAGGGAAGGTACAGACCATAATATATAATATATAAATATATATAATAAATAAACATGTATAAAAATAAAAATGGTTAAATACAGACTCTGAGAAGGTGGTAAGTACTATGGAAAAAAGGAAACAGAGCAGGTTAAGGACAACTGGGAGTGCTGCGTGAGGGCAAACACCAGTGGGCCCAGGGTAGTGAGAACTTCCAATTTTTCAGGAGAAATTAAGAATACAAACTGTTACGAAATGTGATCTTTAAATAACTGCATTAACTCAAATTTTAAAAATACTGCATGAGCCAAACAAAATATATGCCCATGAGCTGAATAAGCCCTGGGGTACAGAAGTTTGCCATCTTTACACTAGTTCAGTGCTTCTCACAGTGAGCTCCCCTAGGACCATAAACATCATCCGGGAACTTAATTAGAAATGTAAATACCTGGACTCCACCCCAGAATCTGAAACTCCGGGACTGGAGCCCAGTAAGTTGTCTTTTCATAAGCCCTTGAGGTGATTCTGATGCATATTTCAGATTGAGTCCATCACACTAGATAAATGTGTCTGGTTATCAATGAAGCACACAGCACGTTGAGCATCTGTGTACATGTATATGGAGAGTACTCTTCTGACAAGGAGCAAAAAGGCATTTATGGGTGACTAGAACACTGAAAACCATACAGGCTACCTAAAAGGTATGCCCCTAAACCTACAATCATTTTCTAAGGGCCATTATTACATAGCATGCATGCTCAGACCAGGTATCACCATGCAACGGGCACGTTTTATTCTTACCTCATGTGATGAAAGATATCTACATGTACCTGTGAAGAAAACTGCTACCAGACGGGCTGGGGCTAACCCTAATAACTCCCCCACCCCCATCAGCATCAAAGCCTCTGATTAACACCTGCTGCCCTCATGGTCTCGAATAAGGAAGGGTGTGAATAGCAGAGCAAGTCTGCAGACATGATTAAGAAGAAAACCACTTCAACAGCAACACAGAAATATTAAAGCCACAAAGAAATGTGTATCTAACATGTACAAGTTCTGAAAGCATTTTCTTTTCCAAAAGTCTCAAATTGCCGAGTGTGTCAATCATGAAGAGGATTGATCACTTCAGAGAAAAATTATTTTTTGCTTATTCTGGTCTCAAGGTTGGTACCAAATGATTAAAATAAACCCATCACAACCTCAACTCTCCCAATTCCTGAGGATTTTACTGGTTTAAACCCTTTTATTTTAAGCCTTCTTTCAGCCAGAAATGTCTTACCTTCATTCTGACCTTTGCACAGGAGGCCAGACTTTCTCGGCATGCTTTGTGGACAAAAGCACTGCAATCTGAAAAGAAAGCAAAAGCCAAGGTCACAATGACAGCGCAAATAGACCCTAAAGTCTGACTTTTTACTGCTGCTACAAGCGGCCTATGAATTTCAAAGTGAAGTCACTCACACGTAAGAATGTGACTCTAACTGAAATTACAGACTGCAGTCCCCTTCTAGGAAACAGGCCTGTGATGTTATTTGGAGGAGAAACAAGGGCAGATGTGATCTCTAATTTAACAAAAAATAGAAGTCTAGAACTTCTCAGACAGGAAGCCGAGAGGCTACCAAAACTAAAAGTGAAAGTATCTGCCATCAATATGTAAGTTTAAGTCACAAATAAATACATAAATAAAGTCCCTAATGGGTTGTAAAATTTGTATGACTGCATCAAAGTGCAGAATATGAAATCTGAAAATCTACCTGCTTATGTCCTTTTACTTGAGATCTTAACAACCCTGAGCTTTTTGCAACCCACTCTCTGAGACAAGAGCCGCACATGAAAGGTCATTAGAACCACCCACAAGCACCTCTGGGAACCCTGACTCAAGAGCAAACGGAGACTTCCTGAGAGAGAACACAGAAACCACAATTTGCCAAGGACATGATTTTATCTCAATTGTTTTATTTCTCACTCCCTTGGCCTACAAGGGCCATTGATGTAAAAACCCAGCCCTCTGTGCCTTAGAAGGGTTACCATAGGCTCTTAGTGCTGCTATGAAGTCATAAAACAGAGCTGGGCCAGGAGGCCAGAGGTGGAGTAGAAACAAAAGATTTGTCTGTGGGGACAACCGAAGGGCACCCTTAGGAAATCAACCACAGATACCATGCACTAGGCAATGCTCCATAGACTGATTCAGGAAGTACTGCAGGGCCTGTCTATGTCCACTCACAAGTTATGGGCCAAGATCTCTTCTAGCTCAGACATAAGGATTTTCGGGGGGGGGGGGGACTGGAATGATGATGGGGAGGGTGGGTACCAGAAAGGAGACTGCCAAGACCTGAGACCCCAAAGGCCTTTCCCATTCCTTCTGTAACAGTTGTTCCTTCAATGCCCACTTGATTCACCCCCACTCCCCACCCCAGTCACAGTGTATTGAGATTATCTTAGGTTTTTCTCCTCCACTGGCTGCTCCTCTGGGGCAGGGATCATTCATCCATTGCTGAATCTTCAATTAAGTCTCTCTAGCACAGTGCCTGGCTCATGGCACCTACTCAAATGTCTATCTGTAGACCCTATGCCTGTTTTATTCAAAGCCGAAGGCCCTGACATGCTCTTGATTACAGTATGTGAAATATCACCTTATCAACATTAAAAGAACAGGGAAGAACAGCTGTCAAGCTAAGTTTGACTTAGGTCCTGGCTCTGCTAGTTAGTGTGACCCTAGTACAAATCTTTTCTCTATAGGCCTCAGTTTCCTCATATAAAACTGAGAAAAGGAACCACATTTTCCCCCAAGTTCCTTTTGTCTGTGACTCTATAAGGCAGGCAGGCGAGCTGGACCCACAGCAAAAAGCATAACAGAGTAGTTGAGGCAAACTTCCTTTATTCATTTTCTAGTAAGGCAAAATGTGTGTCTGCCTGTCCTCACCACTATCCTTACTCAGGGTATGGGGTGTCTCTGCTTCCCTGCCACACAGACACGGGCAACTACAACACTGCTGTGGTCTGGGCTAGCTGACCCATCATCTGTTTTCTGTGCACAGGCTTCATAGCTGCCCCCCCCACCCTTTTTCTCTGTCTTTCACAAACCCCTGCTCAGCTGAAGTCTTTCGAATACATCTTCTTTAATCCCATCCCCCCTTTCCCTCTCTCAGAGTTTTGCCTATTTATCTTTAGAAGAACCTCTCATCCACTCCTTTGTACTTAAATCAAATGTGCTTTAAAACACAGGTTTAAAAGTAATGAATCCATAGCAAAAACAAGGAAAGGCACATATTTAGAAATGAGATAAAATGTAGCACTAGCACACAACAGTATCTTCAAAATATTAAAAACTCCTCATAAAACAGTAAGAACAAGACAATCAACTGAACAGAAAAGACTACAAACAAGCAATTCACTAAAAACACAAAACGGTGCCACAATCTCTCCAGAAATCAGAGAAATGCAAACTAAAACAAAGAAATGCCATTTTATATCTAGACTGGCCAAAATAAAAGCCTGCCAGTTCTAAGTACTAGTGAGGAAACAGTGATGCAGGAACTATCATCTGCTAATGGATCTAGAAATTGATACACCTACTTTGGAGAAAGTAATCCCGTAATTCATGATAGTGCTTGTCTCTGGGGAGGAAGGAAGAGGAATGGGGCAGGGAAACACAGGGGAATTCAACTTTAACTGTAATGGTTTATTTCTTAAAAAATAAAAAATAATCTTAAGCAATATGACAGAATGTTACTATGTTTTCCTTTGGAGTGGTGGGTACACAGGTGTTTGTTAAATTACCCAGGCACAATACTTTGTATTAATATTTTTCAAAATGAATCACACTCTAATATCCTTCAAAGTTCTTTGGATTTCCTTATCTTTAGAAAAACAATCAATTTGTCATATTTGTGATAAATTAAAAACAATTTTCAACTAGATTTTACTGTCTAAGACTCCAGTTACAAAAGTACATTTTTCCTTTTGCTTTATTAAAAATCTATAATATTTTAGGCACTTATTGGGCAACACAGGAGGTGGTAGATTCGCTTGAGAACTTGCCACTAATTCTGATCTGTGAAAGTGACCAACTAGCACACTATGGACAGAACTTGTTTCCAAGTTCTGTTCTTCCTGTTCTTTTTCTCCCAGCCAGTTCCAACACCCTACAGAGAATTAAGCAATGGCAGTTTTCAAGGGACTGGTACTATCACTTTTAAACAGACTCCAGTAATATTCCAGTTCTCAGGCCAGTGTTTGAGATTTAAAAGACAATTCCAACTGATGAACCATAAAAGCAGAAATAACATTTAAAATGTGCTTCTCGAAAGAACTCTTCCCATAAATTCACTTTTTCAATTAACTGAGACATGTCCTGAAACCCACAACCCAGCTGAAAGTTTAATATGCTCTATTTTATGGCCATGAGTCTCAGTGATAAATAGTTCACATGGACGTCTGGTTAACATGCTGAAGTACCTACTTGAAAAAGCACTCGACTTGTTACCGAGTTGTCCTGGACTCAATTCCCACTGATGGTTTTAGTGCTGTGCGTGGGTGATTGAGAACTTGAGCCCCACTGACATCAGCCAAAGACATGAGATGAAAACCTTACTCTCTGTTTCAGAAAGCAGACAATTACCAAGAACATAAGAATTGAAGACAAATCTAATACATTTTCAAACTCTCTGTCAAACCATACCATGTTGTTAGGAAGATCAAAGAAGAATTATCTGGCCTTTTTAAAAATTTATTTTTTTGAAAGATTTCCTAATAGTAGTAAGCAGTATGCTTTCATTTCTCAAAATTCTTCAAAAAGGTCTCAGCACCATGGTTTATGGGAACACAGCTGACCCCTAATAATATTCCTCTTAACTTAAAAGCAAACAGCCCAGGCTTCAACTTCTTTCTTCACTACAGGGAGGCATCAAATAAAAGAAAATGAAGCTAAACCCACATGACCGGGAACTATCATCTATCTGTTGCTGCATTTTTCTTTAACCCTTGCCACCAACCATCACACATTTTTGGTGCACTGTTATATACTACGCATTCTTTCTCTTTCAGCAGAAAAATAAAACAAACCATTAAAGAGACCAACTTAAGAAAATCAGCTTTACAGAATGATAAGAGGAGTGGCCATGCCAAACAAATGAAAATACAGAATATCAAAGGACTGCCTACTAAAGGAAAGAGTCACTTTTGTGAGCTGAGTTCTATGCATGCAGAGCCCTGAAGAAAGGGGTCTTCTGATACTTTAGTCCATTGATCATCATTAGGGAATATGCTGAAGAGTTCTATCTGTTCTTCCTACTAGGGACAGATGGGAGCAGCAAAATCTACTTGGAAAAAATGATCTGATCCTTCTTAAGGACACAGGTTGAAGAATTACCTTTAAGGACAGAAATGTGCAACTTCCTCCTATTATGTCAACTCTAACCACAAAAAAGAAAATTAAACAAAAAAACACATATGAGCAATGTAGAAACGCATGCTCCAAAATTCTTTGTGCAACTTCTTGTTTAAAATCTTTAGGGAATGTGAGACATTGCCTGGTCAGGATAATGCTTATATGCAAAAGGCCATGTGAGATGTTCTTGGTAGCTGGTGTAATAACCACAGTGCTGATGCAAAGAACAAGAGGAAAGCCACAAAAAAAAGGCCAAATAATCGTAGCTGAAATGCCCATAACAGCAGTTTTCATAAAAACACTGGTAAATAAAACTGAAACAAAACGAAAGTGCTCTGCTTGAAAAAGAACTGACTTATTCTTCATTAACCTTCCTTTTCCCTAAATAACAAACTTCCTTTCATTCATCACTTGTATGTATTTTACTCTCTCATATAAGCAATGAACTCTCAATGCCAGAAAACTAGAGAGCTGCTTTTCCTGACGAAATCAAAAGCAAAATCCAGTCATCACACATACTCTAAATCCTTACGTTTCCTACTTAGATTGCAGCTGGTCTATTTGTTTATTTTTTTTCAATCAAGAGAAACAACCTACCACAAAAGTACTCAGAAGCTGCTAACACAACAGAAAATAAATCAACAATAATCTCAACATCATTTTACATCTGTTTAAAGCAAACAAAACAGAACCACTGGCAAGACCACAAACCCCCCAACATAACAAATTCCTTATTCTGAAGGACTCCACCAAGCTTTCTAAAGACCAAATTATTTGTGGCAGCTGGAAAGAACAGCTGATTATTCAAGGATGGTTTTACATAACAAAGAAGTAAGAAGTGGAAATATACTCCTCTCTTAGCCCCATTAAAGTCACCTAATCCTAAAGAGTAGAGTTTTTGCTGAGAAAAAAACCTCCCAGATTTCTCTTAAATTAAATACTTTGAAATAGCCCTGAGCAACTTCAGGTTTTTGTTTTTATTTTGTTTGTTTTTTTTTAATCCAGGAGTAGACTGCAAGGGAGCTATATGGATGCTTTGTTCCTTACTATTTCTAGCATCTGTGGTCATGACTGTATCCACATTAGCCCACATAAAGAATTCAGCTTTCACCCTTACGATCTCAGACTGGTCCAGGTGTAGTCCAGTAGAGTTAGAGATGTTTAATTTGTTTTAAAACATTCCCTCCCTTAGAATCTCTTAGTTCTTGTATGCAGATGGATATAGTAAAGTGGCTAAAGACATCTGGAAGACAGGAGCAAATCAATATAAACCATCTTTATACATCATCATGGTGGACTGTATGGATGAGCTTTCTAAACCACAAGTCAAAATCTGATTGAGCAGCTGCCTGAGGTATGAAGCTCCATCCAGCGGTCAGCAAAATAGGGTTATGTTAAACCAAGAAGGAAAGCTACTTTTTTCCTAAGAGCACAATGGTTTCCTGGGATGTAAGTGACTAACTGCATGGATGCTACATTTCCTGAGACTCCTGGACATGAGAGGGGATGGAGGGAAGGGACAAAAGATTCTGAGTCCCCAGATTACTCATATTTTCCACTTCCTGCCAAGATAACAGATGGGGCTTCATACATACAAACATGCAGGCTCTGTTCTTCAGGAAGCTAAAGAGAATCAGCCCATTACTTTTGTTCCTTTGGGAAGATGACTACACATTCTTCCTTTGCTTTTAAGCTTTGATTCCCCCCACCCCAAGACTCCCTTTTTGTAAGAGGCAGACTGCACACTGTCAAATGCAAACCTTAATGCCAACACCAAATGTTGAGACTATTTCAACACTACTTGTGGAGTAGGGCGCAAAGCTGTAGTTGAAGCACTGGGCTCCTCAAGTTTCTGATGTGGGGAGGTATGCAAATTAAAAATGTATTTTTGAACCTTAGGTGCATAATAGGATAACAATCAAGCCCTATTTAAACTATTTCTTTTTGCTATCTGATTCTTTTCAGTTTAAACCTCAAACATGTTAAATCTTTTTCTGTTTTTGGTGAGCAGGTAGAACTAAGATAACCTCTGACTTTTTTTTTTAAGAGGCTCTCACTCCGTAACCCAGAAATAGGTGCTAGGTAGATAAGTGAATTGTAAGGATCATGCACCTCTGATTTCACATTTTTGTGAAATCAGTGGCCTGATCATAGCTCACTGTAACCTCGAACTCCTGGGCTCAAGTGATCCATCCTCCCACCTCAGCCTCCTGAGTAGCTAGGACTACAGGTGCGTGCCACCATGCCTGGCTAATTTTTTAAAAAATTTTTTGTAGAGACAGGGTCTCATTACGTTGCCCAGGCTGGTCCCAAACTTCTGGCCTCAAGTGATCCTCCCAAAGGACTGAGATTATAGGCATGAGCCACTGGGCCCAGTCGCCTCTGACAATTGATTAGATCAAGCTATTACTATGAATCAGAGAAAACTAGCAAAAGATATTATGATACCTCTCCCCCAGACAGACCTCCCAAACGGAAAAGATTCTAGTCTAGTGATGACACACTGGACTTCATGAAATAATGTGCTTCCAGAAGAAGCAGATTCCTTGGGTGATTTCATATTAAAATTTACAGGTTCAACAAGAAAAGTCCCATCCCACTTACTATAAACAATGCTAGCATAATACCAGTAGCCAATCTACTATTTCACTGGTTTTCTACTTTTAAAAAGTCTTAAATGAAATAAAATATTGTTGTATTATTGTGTGTACCAAATATGTAAAATATTTAGTGTAGATTTATTTTTTGAGTTACAGTTTTAACATTTAATCTCAAAGTCAATGAGAACAAAGCTGTTTCAATGAATTAAAAAATGTGATATCAGAGATACATGATACTTACAATTCACTCAACACCTATTTCTTCTTTTTTTTTTCTTTTTTTCCAGAATATTATGGGGGTACAAATGCTTTGGTCACATAAATTGCCTTTGCACCCGCCCGAGTCAAAGCTACAAGCATGTCCACCCCCCAGACAGCATGCACCACACCCATTAGGTGTGAATTTACCCATCCCCTCCTCCTCCTTCCCCACACCTGATTTATTTTTGTATTTATAGTTGGGTTTTTTTTTTGAGACAGGGTCTTGCTCTGTCACCCTGGGTAGAGTACAGTGGTGTCATCATAGCTCAATGCGACCTTAAAGCTTCTGAGCTCAAGCGATCCTCCGGCCTCAGCCTCCCGAGTAGCTGGGACTACAGGTGTGTGCCACCATGCCCAGCTAACTTTTGTATTTTTTGTAGACGTGGGGTCTTGCTTTTGCTCAGGCTGGTCTCAAACTCCTGGCTTCAAGCAATCCTCCCACCTCGGCCTCCCAAAGTGCTAGGATTACAGGCATGAGCCACCATACCTGGCCTGTATTTAGTTTTGAGTACATGATATAGAGAACATCTTCATTCACATAGAGAAGTACAAATACTAGCAGGTTTTGTTACTGGGCTGCCTTTTGTAATCACAGTATATTCTTCAATTTATTAGAGATGGAAGGAAAAACACAAAGGATTAGGTAGGCTGATAGCCAAAGTTAAAACCGATGTTAAAATGTGGTAATTACACTTTTAGGAATACATATTTTTTATGCAGGTTTAAAGTTAATTTTAAATATATACAAATTCAAACATCTGTGGAACTTCCAAACACCAGACATCCTGAAAACCACTGCCCTATCCATGAAACTATTCAATTACTACACAGATGTGTGACAGGGAATTTAAGACTAAGTCTCAAACCTTTCATGTAGTTTTCCCTAATCAGTACCAGACCCCGTACAAGTGACTCTCCATGGGTTGCTCTGGTATCCTTGGGCAATGGAAGTCTGGAAGGTATCCCAGATTTCTCTTTCCAGGGGGGGTTCTAGCGCATACTATGCTGACAGCATGAGAAGTCTAACAATCTATGGTGCCTTAGCTATGTATGGTTCATCATCTAAAGTCCAGTAGAAGAGAATTACTATTATGTTTGACAGAAAGAAATATCAAGACAATAAAGATGGGTTTAGGATGCCTGTGTGTTCTCCTACATTATAGTGGATACTTTTGCTATCTGACAAATCAATTATATGCCAGTTGCAGGCTTAATTATGAGTCATTACACTCTAAGGTAGACTAAGACTTAATACAGCTAAAGAAGGCAAAATTCAACTATTTTAACCTAGAAATAATGTATATACACAAACCAACGGCAATATAAGACTAAATATACACTGACATGTACTAGACAACTTCTTCCAACCTGAACTTAAAACTGCAAAATTGTCTGGAGTTAGTCACAGAAAGATACATTCATTCACTATACTCATAAACCAATGGTTCTTAAACCTATTGTTTTCTATAGCACAAGGAAGGATTCTTTGGGTCTTCCAAATGATTTTCTGTAACTTTCATCCCTAAATCTCCTGATGATATTTCATATCACAATTCAGAACAGAGAGTTAGTAGATCAGCCATATTGCTTCTGATTCAAGCTCGTGCTATCAATAACAGTGACAGAGCAACTCTCAAGTTTTTTGTTATGCTTTTCTCCAGTAATAATTTTGCTCTTTGTCCATTAAATTCTTGAATCAAATACCAACTTATTTTGTTCTTTCATCAGAGACCAGCTGACAAATAATCAGAAAAATCTTTTAAAAATGTACTTATTTTGAAACACGGCCTTGCTCTGTCACCCAGGCTGGAGTACAGTGGCATGGTGATAGCTCACTGCAACCTCAGACTCCTGGTCTCAAGTGATCCTCCTGCCTCAGCCTCCCAAGTAGCTAGGACTACAGGTGTGCACCACCACACCTAGCTAATATTTTTATTTTTTGTAGAAATGGGGATCTCATTTATGCTACCCAGGCTGGCCTCAAACGCCTGGCCTCAAGTGATCCTCCCGCCTTGGCCTCCTCAAGTGGTGGGATAACAGGCATATAATCTGAAAAATCTTTGAAACTATCAGTGGTCCAATATTTACATTTTGTTTTTATTCATACAAATAACATATAAGTACATTCTTCAAAAATTCAAACAATACAAAAGTATAAAAATAAAGTTCTCTTCAACCTCTCTTCTCTGAATCGCTCTTATTACTAAATAATTTGGTGTATATACTTTCAGATATTTTTGTCTATTTATATAAACTACTGTTTACTTGTTTTCCATAAATTGGTATCAGACTATACATCCTGTTCTATTTACTATCTTTTCAACTTATCAAAATGTCTTGGAGAGCTATTTCTACCTGCAGATCTATCCCAGGGGTTGGCAAACTATGGTCTGTGGGCTGAATTCAGCCCATAGTCTGTCTTTGTAAATAAATTTACAAAAGCATAAAAAGTAAATCCAGTGGGAAGTCATCACAATTTTCTGGACTTTTCATCCAGTTCTCCCTTTATTAAAGCAGAAAACCAAGTAGAAACCATTTTCCTCCTTTATAAACAAATATAAATCAGGACAATATGCTGAAATATTTGAAAAATCTCCATGAAGAAGACCTTTCAATGACAATTTCTATTCTTGCAGTTTTATTCAGTTATTTCTCAAATCTGACCCTTAGTTGTTATGTCCTGTTCTTCCATTGTGGATTCCATTCGCTTTAACTTTTTAGCAATTTTCAACATTTTTTCTTGCCTGTGCATCAATTCTTCCTCATGGTGGTTTACTTCCTTATGTGGCATCTATGTATTTTTTATTGTGAGCTCAGCTTCACAGGACCTTTTCATCCTCCCATGGCAGCCCCTGGGTATACCGTTTTGTCAAACTGACCCAAGAGCAGTTCTGTATTTGCTACAGCTGGGGTCCCTCACGGTTTCATCATTCTTAAACTGGAATTTCATTAAACCTCTTGTAAAAATTCCTAGTTTGAAGTTCCAGCACATGCAGATGGTGTAAATTTGGACCCCAGATTCATTTATGTTGCAGACTTCTCACTCAGGGTCCTGGGGAGAATATAAGTCTCCTTGCTGCTTCTGAAGGCCAATGGGTGGAACTTTTCTCATCATGGATGTTAGTCTTGAAAGCTGTAGATTTTATGCATGGGTCTCAGTTCCAGCTCCTATTATGTACCCCAAGGCCACAAACTGTCTCCAGTAGAGGGGGATGCTCTTTACTGCTCTGATTTTGAGTTCCCTTGGGGATTTTCCTACTGGCAGGTTAAGCTCTGTATTCATTTTTTAAAATTGTACCTATTTTATCTAGCATTTTTATATTTTATAGCAGAAAGCAGGTGTCCAGTCTGCTTTATTGACACAGGTCCTTGAGTATTAATTTCATACTGCCAATCAAAAAATATGGCCACTTTCTGTTTTTCTGAGACTAGTGCTCCCCCTAAAAGAAGAACAGGCACTTTGCAGAGAAGGATATGCAAAATGATCCCTTGGGATATAGGAGGAAAATTTTATAGCTTATTTAAATTGACTTCTTAAGTTAAAAGAGAAATGGAGTTAATACTAGAGGTTTCTTGGGGGAGGAAGGAGTGTTCGTCACTCGGGAGGTGGGTTAAGGATGCATAACGGTGGCACCCTTCTACATTTGCTTCCTTTTAGCATGTTGTGATGAATGGAAACATATACCTGGTTTTAACTAAAATAAAATGAAAAAGAATCATGCAAATTCCTTCAAAGAAGTCAAGAATCAAAGACAAAACTAATCATACTAATAGCTAAACAGAAAACAAGAAAATGGCAAATCTAAGACTTCTCTTATTCTTAGAATGAGCTCTTTGTAAGTATGGTGTAGTAGGACTCATATCTAATTTTTATGTTTTATACATACATATATGTATATGCTGTGTGAGTATGCTAAAAATGTTTTAATGATAGATGAACATGCTAAAAAGTGCCTGGGGACTACTACACAACCACGTTACTTCAGTACTGAGAAGCTAACTGCACTCAGTGGCTAAAAAACTAAACTGTAGACATTAAATTGTGTCCTAGAAAAGAGTCCTATTAGAACATGATCAAAATAAAAACACTGGCGGGATACTGGACAGTGACAGTCACTTGTTTCCTAAAAATCACAGTTAACTTATTACTATGTGGTAGTAGCTCTCAATTTTCTGGTAAGTTACACATACATGAAGGATGACATTAACGTGTGTGATCTCTGCTCACAGCGATGCACAAAGATTTAGAGAGCTCCCATGGTTGGTTGGTTGGTTTTTTTTTAAACAGGACAGTAAAACAAACAGGGTTGCAGACTATTTTATGGTTATAACATACCCTTGAAAATCACTTTACAAGAATGTGTGTGATAAAGCCCGTCATTTATAAAAGTCACAACAGTGGCAGCACAGACAGGACAAGCTGTGGGCTATGTGCTAGCTGCAGCTCCACTCCTCCTCTTCTATTCAAGGAAGCAAGTGAGTGGAAACCACTACAGAAGTAACTTTGAATCTGCCTAAACGAACTTTAAAAAATTTCAAATTTCAGTAAGTTACCTATTTTTAGTAACAAATTCCTTGGGATATGCAACACAAATGACTGAAAAAAGATACCATGACATCATGGTCTGAAACTTGCTCCTTGGAGTCTGAATTAGTCACTATTTTGTCTGAACTGGTTATAGGTATAACATGATGCTAATCACCTCAGCCTTCTGGGTGACTGGGCTGGGCTTGGGGTGGCTGGATCTCCAGACTAGTCACCTCTGACCACAAGCAACCTGCTTGATTTACCATGGTGTGTTCTACAAATATTATCACTTTCTGTATGTGCAATAACAAATTTTGAGATGTACGGCCTCAGAGCAGACATTTGCAAATTATTGCTTGTGGGCCCAATTTGGCCTGTAGCCTATTTTTAGATAGCCCATGAGCTATGAATAGTTTTTACGTTTTAAATAGTTTTTAAAAATAAAAAGATTAATATTACAAAACACAAAATAATTTTATGAAATTCAAATTTCAGTGTCCACAAATAAAGATTTATGGAACACAGCCATGCTCATTGGTTTATGTATTGTCTATGGCTGCTTTTGCATTGCAACTGCAGAATTCAGTAGTTGTGACGGAGACCGTATGGCCCACAAAGCCTAAGATATTTGTTATCTGGTCCTATACAGAAAAAGTTAAACAACTCCCGCCTGAGAACATCTTATCAAAGCCAGGAACCATGCACAACTGCAGACGTGGCTTTATAGTGGCCTGAAGCAGCTCAGCAATAGGCCAGTAAGTAGTGTCTCTCTGCAAGAGGTGCTCTCCCTGGGCAGTCACCATGGCTGAACACCAGTAAACGGCCAAGGTACACACCAAGTACTAGAATAAAAAATGAGTGTGTATGATCTGACAAGGAGCTGCTGAGTAGCTTTAGGATTTGAGGCTAGGGATTATTTTGATGTTGACATAGACGTCCGTAATATGGAATGGCTTAGAGACCACAGAACAAAGTGCAGATGTGCCTCGACTTATGATGGGATTACATCCAGATAAAACCCACCCTAAGTTGAAAATAAGTCGAAAATGCATTTGATATATCTAACCTACCAAACATCATAGCCTAGCTTAACCTACATTAAACATGCTCAGAACACTTACATTAGCCTATAGTGGGCAAAATCATCAAACACAAAGCCAATTGTATAATAAAGTGTTGAATAGCTCACGTAATTTACTGAATACTGTACTGAAAGTGAAAAACAGAATGGCTGTATGGGTACTCAAAGTACGGTTTATCACTTTCAAACCATTGTAAAGTCAAAACATAAGAAGTTAAACAATCCTAAGTCAGGGACTGTCTGTATTTGAAATTGGGGCTATATGATATATACCTAGATTTTATTTCTTCAATGATGTTTAAAGAAAAATATAAAAAGGGCTACTTCTCCACATAAAGGAGGAACAGATAAGGGGTGGGATGGACAGGAAACCAGAAATGAGCCTTCCTGAGCCAGGAAGAGTTCCATTTTATGCAAGGAGGAAGCACATCTCTTACTTGCACAAGTGTAGGCATCTTTGCTGGTGAAAGGCTTCATGCATTGGCTACAGCTGATAGGACCCACAACAGGAATGGAACTGAAAGTGTGGCCGTTGAGAGTCTTCTTGTCTTTCTCCTTCTCTTTAGAATCTTTCTCCTTCTCCTTAATTTTATCTTTATCTTTTTCCTTTTCCTGGCGAAGAAAAGAATCAACAGTTAATTGAACAATGGAAAGCCTTCCCCTTACCTGGGCACCCACATGGCATGTGGGTTGGTGAGTATTTTGGGCAAAAATGAGGAATAATGGTCTGGGCAAATTTTTTAAAATTAAGTTTTTAGCAAGCAAGCTACACTGGAAAAATCACAGGAAACCAGGCAGGCTGCACAGTTCTGGCAGTGGCTTATTCTGTGGTTATTTATACTGACAGACACAATGCCCAAGGACCAACACTGGGGAGAGCCTTCTGAAAGGAGGAATCTCTTCAGTTAGCCACGGCACAGTTCACATAGGAAGAAAGCAATGTGTTCAGGGCCAGCTTTAGGCAGGGGACAGAAGAAAGGATGGTAGCAATTGTGGGATCAGCTTGAGGGAAAGGAAGGATGACTGGGTGGCATGAAACTTAGTGAGGTTCCTCTCTTTCTCACACCAACTGCATATCCCTAAGTGAGGGGCTATTTATGATGTTTCCTCCCTTCCTCTAGCCAAAAGTACCAAATATCCCCCATATGTACATTTTCATCTTTTACTAACTAGAATTTTATGGATAATGGTGTCAG
The DNA here is from genome assembly GCA_023783475.1 of Daubentonia madagascariensis. Taxonomy (NCBI): domain Eukaryota; kingdom Metazoa; phylum Chordata; class Mammalia; order Primates; family Daubentoniidae; genus Daubentonia; species Daubentonia madagascariensis. The sequence continues at coordinate 17,451,054 of JAKFHU010000144.1, forward strand.
CCCCGGGTTCAAATCTAGGTTCTACTACTACTACTACTTACTATTGGTGTGACACTGGGTAAAATATTTCTCTGAACCTCAGTTTCCTCATTTGTAAAGTAGGAATAATAACAAACGAACCTATATCGTATGTTTTTAAAAAAAGAATTAGGTGGGACAATACATGTGAAGCATTCTGCACACTGCTGTGCACAGAATGAGTGCACACTAACACTTAGCAACCGTTATGATAATAATTATCCATAACTTATTAAAAATGAGTTTCATTAGATTACTCTCCTATCCCAACATATAAATATACTGCTTACAGTAAGGGAAAGGAAATTTTGATTTGAGAAAGAAGGATAAAAGAAATCGGGGAGTAGCAAAAGGACAGTGGTACAGAACAGGGAGGATAGGTAGAATGCGAAGATGAGAGGAAGATTTTCTCGAAACCACCTTTGTTGTCCCCTCAAGCTAGTTACAAAGGGGTCACTTCCTTTAAGAAAATGGCCTCACAGAGAAAGGAAGTCTCAAGGGCTAGCTGCTCACTCCTCTGCCCTGAGGACCCAGGGGCACAGGAAGAAAGGAAAAGTAGGCAGGGTATCTCTAGTTTCGAAAGACAAGGCTTCCCAAGACCTGCTCTCTGATCTTTTTTGTGAAGCTCCCATGTTTTCCTGTGGTCTTCCCTCACCTGCCAGAGAGGGAAGAGGAAATGGATATTCATCGGATGTTTACTATGCACCCAGCCACCCACCAGGTGCTTTCTACTGAGTGAGCAGACTACAACTGGGCCAGGTACAAAACTCAGGGGACACTGGCAAAGGAGAGATCAGGTTGGGGGGATCAGGGCACTGGCCTGGGAGTCAGGAGCCCCGAGTGCCAGATTACTGTGGCTATGTCACCCCAAGGACATAGGAATGTCAGAAATGCTTCAGAGACAGACTGGAAGCAGAGAACTTTCATGTAACACCAACCCTCAACCTAAAAGGGGTTGTTACCAAAGCTTATGTAGTCATGAAGAGGAATGAAAAGGAATTTAAACCTTGAAAACTTGAAGAAACACTGATGAGTGCTAGATCCTTAATAAAATATCTAAGACAGTCAGAGATATTTCAAGCACTCACTGTCCTTAGGGGGCTAGGACTATAAGGGTATAACCAGGTTCTCCATAAAAGGTCCTTTGGAAGCACTGTTTGGCAGAGCACTTGGCTGCTTAATCAATATCAAGGGAATAATTTCCTTTCAAACCAACTGGACTATGAAGAACTACAGTTCACAGAGGTAGGAGTTTCACCTATTGCCATATACTATTGTTATGATCTAAAAAAATTCCTGAAAAATGGTTACCCCAAAGTTAGTGATCATGACAACTACTAAATGTCTTACATTTTGAATCAATGCTTTCTACATAAGTTCATCTGATTCAGTTAACTCTCAAGGGTGAGCATTATGCTTCCCATTTTACAATCAGGAGGATAACTATAACAGCTAAAATTCTGAATAGTTACTATATGCCAAGCACTGTAATAAGCAATTCATATGCATTTTCTCACAACAACCCATGAATTAAATACTAGTTATTATACCCATTTTATATCTGAAGACACTGAAGCTTAGAGATGTTTAATAACGTATTTGAGGCTACACATCAATAATTGCCCAAGCTGGAATTAAGACCCAGATCTGGCTAACTATAAAGCTCAGCTCTCATTCACTACACTATACTGCCAAGGACTGGAGAGGTTCATTGACTTGCAAAAGGTCACACAGCAAATGATCAGCACAGTCAAATTAGGACCCAGGTCTTCTGACTTTCTGTTCAGAACCCATCCACTATACTGAAATGGTAAATATCTGCTAAGTCTATGATTCATGTGAAGTCCTTTGTTAACATAATACATATAATGAAAATCTAAGAGCCATACTGCTACAATTTTGAGCTATAAAAAATAACAAGAGAGGAAGGGAGAAAAAACAAACTACTTCACTTTACAAAACAGGAAACTGTTCTGAGTGAAAATTTAAAACTGCTAAAGTACTTAAAACTCTAACAAAACTAAAGCATACAAAATTCTAATAAAAATCAGTAACAAATTTGAGTTTTTTCAAATAATTTCTTTCTTTCAACTAAATTTTGCTGAAGGTTTCTCCATGCACAAAACATTAAACCAAAAAGTATCTGATTTTATGCTCAGGAAAGTTAAGGCACGCTCCAATTTTTAAAAAATCAATGCCAACAGCTTATTCTCTCAAGCCTTACAACGCTCTTCAAATCTGAATAAATAATAAATAATGTCCTGATCCTTTGCAACAACCCAAATTAGTTCTTCCTAGGATAAAAACAAGACAAAACAATCAAATCCACTCCATTCTTTCTGTGTTTATTATAATAGAATTTAGTGCTTTAAAGTCAGGCTCTTACCTCCCCATGTTTTGGTCCCATGAATCTCACTGTTAAGAGGGGTGCTTCATGAAACCAGCCCCATTTTATAGACATGATTCAAGCCCCATGCCAGGAAATGTGCTCTCACAGAAGGAAGGGCTCATGCCGGCAAGACAGAGCTCAGCAGCTCTGAGCTGCCATTAGCGAAAAACCAAAAAACCAAAAAACCGTAAGAGGAAGCCAGAGACTGGTTGAGAAAGGGAAGGAGGGAGGGCTGAGGCTGCTTGTTTCTTTAAGACAATCTTAACTATTTGAATGCTGCTAGTAAAGCCAACAACTCTAGTGACAAAGGACACAGGAAATGAAACAAAACTCATTCCCCAAAATACAGTGTGTGGGGATAGCGCTTATGTTGCAATATGGGCACTCGGGCAAGGTTTGAGGCCAAGTTTTTAACACTAGAAGCTAAGGATTGCATCTTATCTATTTAAAAACAGACTCCTCGTTTTATAAAAAAGCAGTGAGTTTCATAAGAAAACTTTTTAGTGAAGTTGTGTGTGGTAAAGTGGTGACTACTTGTTTTCTACAGTTTCACTTTTTCATGTTTAACAACTGCCAAAACGCTTTAACTGTGTGCTGGGGAAACAGAAGCTAACAGTATTTAAAAGGGAAAGACGCAGGTAAATAACTATGCTAGGATACCATTAAAAAAAAAAAGGATTCTTCACTTTTCTAAACCTTCCCTTTTAGACAAGTAATTACAATTTTTAAAAAAATCAAAGAATACTCTGGACAACTGTGAAGACATGATGTAATTAAACAACTGTCACGCTGCAGGTCTTTAATCAAAGAAAGAATGAGATAAGTATATCTAACACTGACTTAAATCTTTGCAAACACTATTCAACTCTAGTAGGCACCTTTCAAAGGCTGATGGGTATAGGTCTTTTTTATTCAGACCACAGGAATTAGGAGTTGGAGCTTAATGTCCTGTTAAAAGCCATGTAGTATATTAGCAGCTGTGTAGGAATTTAACTCTTGCACCCAAAAATACCTACCTCAAGTCAGATTAAGGATCTAAAACATTTCTAACCATCTCCTATTTGTCTACAAAGACGAAAGCTTAGTAGGAAAAGAAGAAAAAAAACAGTATGATGGAATTGTTTAAAGAGGGTCACTCCACTTCCTTTATGAACTTGAACATTATGCAAATAAGTTTGCTTCTGTAACAAGCAAACTTACTTAGCAGGAAACAGTACTATCTCTCAAAGATACTCAAACAAAAGCAGAAACTGCCAGTCTTCCTGTTATACTTCCTGTTTAGTGCCCCCTCCAAAGAAACATTCAATATATTTATCTTATAACTTATGCTGGTTATTGACAATCCTCAAAAGGAAATGTGAAGTATCAGTGACTCAATTTCTTAAATTTATGTACATAAAACCCAGTGCCACAGGCAAAATATGTTACCCTCCCAGGAATGTGAACAATTTGCTGCTTAGTGGTTGAGTTTTGGCTTCTTTAAACATTATTTAAGAACTGTTTACAACCATAATTTAACATATTGAATATAATATATTTAGGTTGATAACTATAAGCTATTTTCATATAAATACAAGTATCATACATAGAAAAGCAGAAATTTCCAAACCATCCTTAGACACTTTACTAAGAATTATAGGTGGCATTTTAATATCATATTCAGTAAATGCTTAAATTTTTCCTTTAAAAGAAGTAGGCATGGTTACATTATAGATTAATAAAACAAGTAAATTAGATGGTCTGTCATAACATCTAATTAACAATAATTTAAAAGACATGAAAACTTATAATTTTCATAGAAAAATCAGTGTTAACATCTATAGCAGCACTTTCAATTTTTTAACATTATGGAGAAGTAACATTATTCAATAGTTAAAAAGACTATAGTATCATCATGCTAAGAAAATTTAATATTCATTTATTTTTGCATTATCACTTAGTAAATAAAACATTTCTGTACGGTAGAGCTCTATTGTGGATGCATGGCATATTAAGACAGGTGTTTAATGTAACTTAACAAAAAATGTATTGTTTCACTATTTTCCCTATTTCTTATTATCTTTTGTTACATTGACAAAAGGCAAGCTGTTCTCTTGGAAGTTCTGTAACAATCTTATTTAAAAGTTAGCTAATAACAACTATGAAAGGTGACTTCTAAGTATACTTGGCCATTGGGGCACTCTAAACACCCGATAATGGGAAATGGACTGCAATCCAGGGTTACAGCTTTGTAATTGTTTGAGTTTCCATTGCTAGAGAAAACACAGGCTCCAAAGATCAAATGTTGAAGCCAAGTCTGAAAGAGGAATCAATTTCAATTGCAAAACAGCGTTGTCATTTTGGCAAAGGAGATGACCAGAGGTGAAAGGTCAACTGATAGTTCAGTTTCTACTAGTGATGACAGATTTAACTCTAACACAAATTACCTACTTTTCTCCAGTCCTATCTCCTCATTCCCTCACAGCAACCTATAGGCTTTTGAGATTTAAAAAGTTTAAAGAAAAAGAAAAAAACATATACTATTTAGTAATAGATTTTGATTAAGCATGAAATGACAAGTACTATTTGCTGTAAGTCAGACCACAAGAGATTATGTGACTTGAAGCATACTTCTCTGTGCTTCAGTTTGTAAAATGGGGAGGCTACGAAGAGACTTTTTTAAAAGTCAGGTTCCAGTTTCTAAATTCAGTCTTACATTGTCTTTTTTTCAACATCAGTTTGTATTACCTCACCAACGAGATGAGTGGTGTATTCACTGCTCTGTTCTAAAAATCCACGTCATTGAGGAGATGGATAGAAAAGGGAATCTCCACTTATTTATTGGTTTTCCAATTAAAAGTTTCCTTGAAGACAGATTCCATAATTAAAAACAAAATAAAAAACAACAAAAATATTTTGAAATCATCTGTACTAGATCATAAAATTTTTCAAGGTTAAGACTATGAGCTTTTGTTCTTTTAGGTGAGCAGAATGCTAAGACTATACAAGTCACTCAGTAATACTTGGCTACTTTATATTGATCTGCCCAAGGGGATTTTCTTTTGCTGATGCCAACTCGTGTCCAAGCCAGCAGCGATAACTAAAACAGACATGGCTCTATTATTTTAAGCTTTGTTACCAATATGTAGAATATTGGTAATGTTTCCTACCCTCTTTGGCCTTTTTTTTTTTTTTTAATTATAAAACAAGTCTAAGTCCAAGGTTAATATTAACTATGTGATTATGCTAGAAAGGACTGGCTAGACTCTTTGCATCTTTCCCTGGCTGCCTACTTTCTCTCCACTCTGCACTTAAAGGAGAGAAATGAAGAGAAAACACAATTCTGGTGGCAGGTTTTGTGGAAAAATTCCTCTGAATGATGATCAAACTTAGTATTTGCTCAAAGAAAGAGATCAAAAATGTGGTAAAATATGCTGGCTGTATTTCCACCAGCCCACTTAGCTGAGGACTTGAGAGGCTTGGTGCACTTTGTTTTGTAGGGGAGAAGAGGGTACACTTTATAACAATATTCTTGCTAATTTTCTTGAGTTTAATGTTTATTCCCTTACTTCTCAGTATGTACATATGTATTTGTATGTATATGTATATACTATATACACACCCACAAATACACACACACATATATGTAAAGTGATTCCTTGCAAGAGCTCCTTACTGGAGTTCACATTTTTATTTACTTATTTCTTTATTTTGTTGGACAGTGTGTGGGTAGGTGATTGAGGTATGGGCAAGTGGGAGGCAAAAAGTTTTTCCCCATGGATTTGAAATGGAATCAGTGTAAGAAAGTTAACTTCTTTTCTGTTTTTTAAAAAAATACATTGGAAAAAAACATTAGAAATATATAAACCAAAACATTAAGAGTAGTTCTCTCTATGTGGGGTTATTAACAGGAGATTTTTATTTTCTTAGTTTTATATTTTGAAGATTCCTATAATTAATATGTGAAAAATAACTAGATAAAAATGTTTGTTGAAATATTTTAATCTCTTAAGCACTAAAGAGAATATATTCCAAATGTTCCTAATTAGAAAAAGATCTAAGAATTTCTATTAAATTAGTCTTAAAAGTTCTTGTACTCTTTTATGGAATAATCTTTCTTTCCCCTAAACCCAAATATAAATATTTTTAATCTCCTGATCTCGGCATAATATCCTTCTATTGCATTTTAAATCTGATTTACTGATTTAAGCATTGTGGTTGAGAGTAAGGGATTTGAAACCAAAGAGATCTGGGCTTGAATCTCTTCTTCACATTAGGAGCAGTAGGTACCTCACACCTAGAAAAGGGAGATAATACCTACCTTACAGGGTTATTGAAAGGATTACATGAGATAATATATGGAAAGCTCTTAGCATATAGTAAAAACTCAGTAAGTGGTAGTACCTCTTGTTGCTATTTTTCTTATTGTTATTTTTCTTCAAATATTAGGCTATTTCAGAGAGTAACCCTGAATTTATTTCCACTTATATCCCCATCATTTAATTAATTTTTGGATGTGCAGGCTGTGACAGGACACAGCAGATGACCAACTGAGGTGGTCACACAGTATGCCCACAGAGATACTTACTTTGCTCTTCTTACTGCTGGACATTTTATTCTTGATGTAGCTGAACGTACGACTAACTTTCGTTCCACTCTTCCCTTCAAAATCTTTCTTGGAGGGGCTTTGTGGCAGGAAATTGAAGTTCTCTTCTGTTATACTAAATAAAAACAAGAAGAGAGATTTTTTTTTTTTACAGGACTACAGAAGTTGAGTGGCAAGCAGAATAAAAGGTGGACGGGGGCTGCTGAATGGTTTTATACAACACTATCTAAGAACACAGTATGCCACAATGCCCATGTTCTGTTGACAAAACCAGGCTAAGTTTTCTTTTAACCATCATTTACGTTGTAACTATGATTTTCAGTGATCCGATGTTAAAAAGAGCCTGTCAATTATTAATTACTTTATCAGAAATTTCTTAATCTAAAATAGCACTCAATCTGCAAACTTTTTTGCAACAAATAGGAGCTTGAAAGGAAATCCACATACATAACGGAATGACAGGGTACTTGTTAATAAGGGTGGCAAACCAAGGAATCTTACGACTGATGGTATCGAGGTTCCCTAATAGTAGAGATTACACATCTTTCCTAACCTTTGGCACAATAGACATTCAAGACCATGGACTGGTCCATGCAAGTATGCACAATTTCAGGAGGGAATATACTGAACGGCAAGCAGACTTGAGACAGAGTATAGAAAGATCCATTTTAGGAGTCTTACACAGATCCAGATTACTGGTCTACTCGTTCAGGAAGCATACATAAAATCTAAGTCCACCCAAAGGGACATATTTTGAGTTTAGGAAATTTGCAATGGTTAATTTCCTTAAAGAATGCTGGGCACTTGAGTAAATAATCCATTATATAGAAAAAGAATCCATTTATACTAGTTTGCTTAGTTGTCCTAGAACAATTATTTTAGAACTTCCCCAGAGAACAGCGGTGTTTGCCTCCAGGGCCTCTGTGAGAGGGCAGGTAGAGCCAGAGGGGTCCTCTGCAACAGTTAAAGTCTAGTTATACATAAATGTTTACAAAACAAAGCAGTCTGTTTTAAGACAAAGGGGAAGTGGTATGAAAACCACTCCTCTAGAAAGGAGCAAGAATGAATTAGATGTGAAGGCAGTGCAAAGATCAGCACTCATTGTGAGGGTTCTGAATCATTGAGTCACAACTGATGCCTTTTTGAAAAAGAGAGCAACTTAAAAACACTGCAGAGCAACAATCTGAACCCCAACTGTGCTTAAATTAGAGCATTTAATCTCATAAACATGAATAGAGAAATATAAAAATAAACAATGAGTCAGAATAGAAATCTTTTGCCTGCTGTCAAATAAAGAACCAATTCATTTACTTTGTAGCAGCAACACATGAACTTTTATATGTATGTATATATACTAATTATGTAACAAAATGTTGTTAGACTTAGGAATTAAAAATCCCCATAAGCAAAGCATGCATAAATTCTCAAAGTCAAATATAAATTACACTTGACTTTAATACATTTTAATTATCACATTAATAAATGCAAACAATTATCTTTACCATGAGGACAGTGTAAAGAATAAAAGTAGAAAACTACTGAAGATATTAATTTAAAAAGATATAGCCTTCATAAGAAAACCACTTCTAATTATTATTCCAAATTTATCACTAAAGGAGGTAAGACCCCAACGAGCTCAATTTACTTAGTTTACTTAATTAAATGCCATTAAGAGATTTTAAATTTCCTTCATTTTATCTCAGGAAAAGGAATAACAAAAGAAACATATAGTACCTCTCAGTCAGATTAGCACTGGTGGTGTGGAAGGGCCGTGAATCTAGAAAACAAAAAATGAAGAGGAAAAGTTAGAACAGAAAGACTTTACTCCGATGAGAGGTAAAATACTTAAAAATTTACAATAACACAGCTAAAGCAGAAATAGCGTTTGAAAGTTAGCGCATAGTGCCTCCTCCTTCTAAAGGTCTGGAAGAAGGAAAAATTAAACTTGAAACCCTCCAATTAGAACTAGAAATAGGCAGCAATAGGGAGTGAATTTCCCATGAAGAAAACAAACTTAATCCAGGATTTAAGTTAACTGAAAAAACCCCAAATCATTTTTTTCTAATGCTTAAACACACATGATGCATTTTTAATCCCTGTTCTTATCAATGTTCAGTTTCCAAAGGCCATCTTTCTGAGATGATGCCACAGGAAAAATACAAAATAGGACATCAAATGTCGTATTTTGCCACTGTTAATCCTGCTTTCATATATTTCTATACTAAAAATCTAGCTAATCTGATATTTTCCTGAGAATTCCTAGAAATAGATTAGCAAACAGGAAAAAGCATCAGAGCTGGCTTATCAAGTCTTGGCCCTGTCACTAATTTGAGATGAAACCTTTGGATTTCATTTCTCCACCTGTGAAATAAGGGAGATAAAACAGGTTGAGAGTGATAAGATGAATGAGGCAGATGCATTCTTCTTCCTTCCGTAACTATTGGATCATAACTGAAGCAGGTCATTAAAATTATAAGGCTAAGTCAGACAGTAGGGTAGTAAGCAGAAAAACCAGAAGGAATACTATCACTATTTTGATCTAGCACATGTTAATAAAGTTAGAACTGCTGAGGACTCAGCTGAGAGCAAGGCCTCAATCACACAATGATAAATGGAGTTTATCATTCAGTTATTCAGTTTGTAGGAGATCAGGTATAGAAATACTTCTATGTATATTCCAGGTAGATAAAGGCCACTCTGTATAACTACTGTTATGATGTGGACAAAACACACCCGTTCTCCTCGAGCTTGACTTCCAGGATTTCTGAGACCACTGTTAGCAAAACTTTAACCTAATAGAGATTTGAAGATGTTCTATAACCAGATTACCAGCACTTGAAACTCTTCAACTCCCAAACTGTTCTAGATTCTGAACAGAAATGCAAAACTGTAGTTATTACCAAGCAATTTAAATTGACAACAGGTAGAGATAATATTATACATAAGAAATTTTAAAAATGAATCCTAAGTCTTCAAAAGTTTGCCTTCTATATTTTATCCTTTTCCCTATTTGGGGGGTTGTTCACTTCACTTATGATATATGGAAACAGCCACCAGGTGAGGGAGAAAGAAGAGCAGAGTAAGAATATCTGGGATCCATCCCCTGGTTCTGCAGGATTTAGGTGTGAAACTATTAGCATTTTAACCTCACGGAGCCTTAGTTTACTTAAAAAATCAAGAGGGTGGTTTAAATTAGTGGCTTTAAAACTTCTTCTACCCAAAGAGCCTTCAATGATATAAGCAGCATTAAATTTTCTCAGGCTGCCAGGATTCTCTTGTACATTTAAGCAATTACCTAGTAAGTTACCACCCTAATAATATGAACAAAATAAAAATAAAATTCATAATGCAGAAAAATACCAAACAACACAAAGCCTGGGCAAGAATAAGCTCCCCGTAGATTTCTGTGGAATAACTTAAACAAATATGTGATTGAATACTAGGAGAATCTGTAACTTGTATAAGTCTTTCCAACTTTTTCACTGAGGAAAAAATTTTAGTTCAGTTACTATGACCTTTTTAGATGTGGTTCTGAAAATAGTGATTCATCTGCCTATGCCTCTGAAATTCCTAAAAGTGTCATCAAGTTTTCAGAGCATCTAAGAGTATGAAACAACCAGTGTTACTTCATGACAAAATTATAGACAAAAAAGTTAGCCCATAAGTGTAATTGCAGGTAAATGATATATTTCAACCAGTTTTTTTTTTAAGGCACAATATAACCTATAGACCTATTATACTACATCCAGGGACTTCTAGTTGGAACTACTGGATGGACGTGGTCAATAGTTTTCAAAGTGTGTTCCACGGAAAACTAGTTTCATGAAATGTTATATATAGTCCTGCACATACTGTGGTTTCCTAGTTAATTCGGGAAACACAGCATATTTAACACTGCCTTGGAAACTCAACACAGTAGCATTTTAAACCTGCTTAACCCAGAGTTTCCTCAATTTATTTGGCCAGGAACCAACCCCACCACATAATTCTTACTGGCATTTCTGAGTTTAAGGAACACACTTTGAGAAATGCTAGACGTTTGATTCAAAGGGTTCTTCAAGCTTCTATACTTTTAGGATTCCCTCATGTTGGATTAACTGAGTCATCAGCACTGCTATGGGATTATAGTTCTATATTAGTGGTAGAAGAAATACTACTGAGACTTTGGTTTATTTGTCACGCTGACCTGGCTACTTCCCAGTGTACCGCAAATACTTTGAGATGAAACAGCTTTGAGATTTTCTGAATACTCAAAGTTGAAGGGGATTTTCACAGCTTTCCTCCTATTACAATTGGTATAATGTCATTATCTATTTTGTGTCTATTTCTCAAATACCTTTTAATAGTGAAAAATATAGGCCTTCATTTAAAACCAAATTAAACTGTTTGTGTTACTGTGCATCAGGCACTTCCCTTTAAGAACAATGTAAAAATGCCAGCCTGAGCAAGACTTAAATATTGCTGAAACTTAGGCTCAGCAAGTGGTAGGGAATTAGGGTGCTCAATAATATGGGTATTGTAATTGTCTCATACTCATAATGTTAGTTTCATAATAAGAAAACAAATTACCTTTCTATTATAAATGCTTTTTCCATTAAAAATAGCAATCCTGGAATATTCTAGAAATTTTACACAATTGAAGACAGTGATTTTCATGAAGGGAAAATTCATTTCCTTTCCAAGTTTACTAAAACTGATACCTCATAAAGTTTTTAAACTAGATATTATCAAGTAAGAATGTATTCATCTGAAACCTACAGCTTATCCAAAAAACTAAAAAATAAGATAAAATTTTGACAGGAGAGAAACAAATATACAATTCCCACCTTCTAATACATATGGTCTAATCTTAAAGGAAAGGTATTTTTAAAGAAATGGTCTAAAAAAGAGAAGAAAAAAGCATAACATTAGCTTTTAAATACCACAAATGGATATCTATATATCTGTCCCATGAGACAGAAAAGGAAACAAGGAAATTAAAACCTACATTGTCAAATGAAGAGTTTTGTGAAATCGGTACACAATATTACAAAGAGTACAGATTGGTATGGGAACACATCCCTTATGCCTTTGAAGGTATCTGTTTTCTAGAAAGGTATCTGGTGCTCTGGAATCAGGAGGCCACTGGATCAACTGGTGTTAGTAATGTATAGAAGACAGAAATTGTTCTATCAAAATCATTTCAAAGCCAAGCATGAAGACAAATGACTTACAAAAGATGGCATGCAAGGGGAGAGAAGTCCCCAAATAATTTCTTAGTACCAAGCCCACAGCGTTTTCTGAGCTGGTCAGACCTTGAAGAACAGTCATTGGACACCAAAGTTGCTTACTTACTATGCAACTCCTCCTCCTCATCACTGGAATAAGAAGAGCCAAGAGAAAAGAGAGTTTTAGACTTAAGGAGGAGCGGAGAGATGCTGATGGAGAAGGAGATCCGCCTTGCTGGCTGCATCTGCTGCTGAGCTGAGAAGTAGGTTAACAGAAGACATTAGAGAGCATGCACAGATTACACCAGGACAAAGTAAAAGGCACCTTGAATCCAAGTTGAAACAGAATAACGTCACTGGCCTATGTGGTTCCAGGAAAGGCTGTCTGGGTGTACAATATATTTACATTTTCATCTTCATTTCGGAATATGCAGAATTCTAATGCAATTTTGTGAAAATTCATCCAACAAATATGTACTTGTTAGATTGTGGAAACAAGAACAGTCATAATTCATACCTGAAGTTTTCTTCCTTAAAAGGATACTGAAAGCATCTAATGGCAGTATTCCCCAGGATTCTGTATTTGGCTCTCTTCTCCCTCCCCCCAAATCTCCTCATTCACTCCCACCTCTTAACAGACAACCTACATACAATATGCTGGTGACTCACATTTTTCTAATCTTTAAGCCCCATCTTTCCATTGAGCTCTAGACTCATTCATCTCCCTGCTCCCCTGTGGGCTGATATTCCACAGGCAGCTGAAACTCCACAGCATATAAATTAACTTACGTCTTCCTACAGACCTGCTCCTCCTCCTGTGTTCCCTCCTTTGGTGAGTGGTACCTAACATTCAACTCATTATTCAAAATAGAAACCTGGGCACCACCCCGAATCCTTGTATCATACCTCACACCTCACCCAGGCTTCCTAACTTTGTCTTTTAGATTTGTGGTCCGCAGCCCCCAGGGGGCAGACTGGTACTGTTAGGGACTAGGCAGCAGAGCTCCCCCCAACACCCTTACCCCACCCCACGGAAAAACTGTCTTCCATGAAACTGGTCCCTGGTGCCAAAAAGGTTGGGGACCACTGTTCTAGATCAACCTTGACTTCTCCCCTCCTGCCCCTGCTCTACACCCTGGTTCAGGACACCAGCCAATGTCATTTGAAGCCTGTAAAAGTCTTCTACTGATCTACCAGTCTCTCCCCCCCCAATACATTTTTCAGGTTAGTCAGCCTGAAGTGTTGTAATCAATTAACCAATTAATTATCAATTTAATCAACTTAAATGATTCCATTGCTTTCAAGCAAGAAGCCCAAATTCCTCACTCTTGCTTTCCACCTACTAATTTACCAAGCTAATTCCTAGTTTCCTGCTGGTCTAAATTGTGATATTACTTCTCCTCAGCAAGACTTCTCTGACTCCTTAAGTCTGACAGTCCTATAATATCCAACGCTTCTTTTAGAAAATTTTCCATTTTCTATTAGAATCATGGTTCTCTTTTGTATAGGCTGTAAATGTGGTGAGGAAAGGAACGATATCTGTAAGTTTATCCCTCTCCCACCACCTTGGTGCACAGCAAAGAGCTTCTTAGTACCAATTATACTCAAATATTTACTAGATAAACAAATTAATAAATGAATTTCCCTTTATCAGGCTCTCTGGAATCTCAATGTCCTAAACGAGAGAAAAAGCCCTGTACCTACCCAATATGAAAGCCACTCCAAACCCCAGATAAATGCTAAGTGATGTCAGACTGTTTGTTATCTGCAGCCACTGCAACTAACAGATGTCAAAGAAATGTTGGTACAAATACACATACACTGGTTTTTTAGACAGTGATAGTTTTGTGCAAAAGTAAGATTATCACTGTAATGTGTGTTCTAATGTCTTTCCAAATGTGAACTAAATTTATGAAATGAAAATCAGATGCCTTACTACCCAGAATCTAAGAGCATTCCCTTCCTGTGTCACAAAATTACAGATCATAGAGAAAAGCCTTATTTCATGAATATCTGAACAGTATCCCTGACATGTATAGAAATCTCCAACATACGTGGAAAGGATATGTTTTGGTAACATAGTGATTCAATTTCATAATGTACTTGAATTAAAGTTTATATATATGTATTTAATAAATATGCATGTTTTCTAGCCTTATAACTTAATAAAAAGATTAATAAAAAGTATATTTGCCTAACTAGATTTTTATTCTGACATGTTTGTCAATGCTATCTTTTCCAAACAGAACTATGCTAAGAATATTTATGTATTTCAGTAAATTCCCATCTCACTGTCCACAGTTAGAGAGAGAGAGAAAAAAAAAAGCATAAAAAATAGTGATAAAATATCATCATTAGCATTGACCTAACTTTCCGGACCCTGATCTTTGGTCACATAGATCATTTGTCTTTTTAGATCTGGTACATATTATATAAACGTCACAATTCAGTTCTCAAGACGGCCTTAGCTTTCATAGTCTAATGCAAGCTACATAATTACAAACTAGTGCTGCCATCAAAACATGCATAAGAAACTTGGCAAACTCACATGCCATGAGTGAAGGCGTAAGAAGGACCCCCAGGGCAAGTGCCCTTCTTTGTGATACAGGTTGATTATCCCTTCTCTGAAATGCTTGGGACCAGAAGTATTTTGGATTTTGGAATATTTGCATACACATGAGATTTCTTGGAGATGGGACCTAAGTCTAAACACAAAACATTTATGTTTCATATATACCTTATACACATAGCCTGAAGGTAATTTCATATAGTATTTTCAATAATTTTGTTAAGTACTTATGTGTGGAATTTTCCACTTGTGGCGTCATGTTGGTGCTCAAAAAGTTTTGGATTTTGGAGCATTTCAAATTTTCAGATTAGGAATGCTCAACCTGTAACAAACCATGCAAAACCAAGAAGAAAATGAAATCCCAAGCAGAAGCATATAAGATTAAAACACCTAATGGGTACAATCCCCCTTTCAACATCATCACCACTAATGTGCTTTGAGTTCTTCCAGGGATACAATCAGGCAGTTTCTCCACTACTTGAAGCATCTTTGGGTGGGAGCAATGAAAAGTTTAAAAATATAGCCTTGGAAAGGGATCATCTGTAATAACTGGATTATTCTGTACATGTAAAAATTAAGTCTATTTTTAAATTCCATCAAGAAACCATGTTAAGTTTCCCAACACGCTGGAAGAAAAAGGCCCCACACAATTCTCACTGATGCAAGAAGGAGAAACACTGTGAACGCATTTCCTGGAGTGGCTCCTCTCAGGACAGTCCTTCCAGGCATCACGCCTCACAACAGAGCCAGCACCCATGCTATTCTGATTCACTAGAAACAATGCACCGGCAAGTCCATATCATCATGTGTTCCCATCCCCATATCAAGACAGCTGATCCAAGACAGGCACTATTGCAGCTTTCCCGCCCTCGGCGGTTCCTAAGCAAGCCACAACTTGCCTACTCTCCAACCCAGAAAATGACAGAGAAATATTTCAGTCACCTTCTTTACTCAGTATTTCCCTCTACATCAATGGATTTTTGAAACAGATCCCAGCTTAGAAATAATGGTATAAGTTTGTCTGTTTTTCTAATCTAGCAAGTGACCCAACAAGACATTCCAGACAACAGCTCAGTAGAAACACATTTTTCAGAAATGCTCAAATGTTAACAGCTGTGAAAGATTGTGGTAGAAGCAGCAAATAATTTCTTTAGAAGGAAGATGACAGAGCACTAGAAACTAGAAAGCTAGAAAGCAGTGAAATGAGGATGATTTTAGAAAAAACTTTGTTGCAAGCATACTCATAAGACACATCCTTTTGCAATACAACAAGGGACAAAATGTAGTTTAACGCTGCTTAAACTCTGGTCAGAGAAAAACGAACCCTGGCACTGTTCTGGTCACTATGAACTATAGCACTCTATAATGATAACACACGCTTATTAAGTGACAGAAAATATGCTAAGGACTTTAAATAAATTCACACTTAAGCCGTATCACATTATCACCATTTAACAGTTGAAATAACTGAGGCAAAGAGTTTCAGTAACAAGCTCAAAGTCATATAGCCACTAAGTGTGCTTACAGTAAACCACCAGTTAAAACATTTGAAGTGTCCCTAACACTTTAGGCTTTAAAATCACTTTTTATATTTTGATTATGACACTATTTCAGCTAGGAAGACCATGACCAAAGATGAATCATGCAGAGAATTTAAGCAATTGGGAAACGGAGACTTGAGTCTGTAGCCAATTGTGAAATATCCAGTTATCCTGATGCTTAAGGCATATCACACAGACATAAACACAAGTTTTAGTCTTCTCTTCAATAGTCAGAATGTTTAAAAAATTTCCAAAAACATTTATTATGTTTCTAGAGCAGAATAAGAAATACAGTTGGGAAACTAATATAATTGTATATTGGGAGGGACTAAGGAGAAATAGTGACATTAGAGTTGACTAGTCCTCCAACTGTAGTATATGCCAAGCTTAGGGAAGTAAATGGGGCTAGTTGTCGTTCAAACCTGCATGAAATGTACACTACAAATCAGAATGAGGGTATTACATTTTGATGAAAAGATTAAACTCTTGCTTTAAGCTTCACTCTTGACTACAGTCTACTACTGATATCAGGTCCCCTCAGCAAGCTAAGCAGAAAATTTCCCAGCAGTAAGAAGAAAAGCTCTATGTGCCAGAACCTCTAGAACACTGTTTTCTGGGAGTTAACCGCATTATTTATAGCGTGTGGCTAGCAACTGAAAACAGTCAAAAACCATCTTGCTTTTTGGAGGAAAAATAATGAAGTGTTTCATCCACACGGAAAGAGAGTATGTCACATAATATAAGAAAAAGATGTCTCTATGGGACACATTCTGTTGGTACAGGGTATCTGTTGCTACAGGATGAGAATACCCACTATGCCACAACACTGCTAGTCGTGGAAGGAGCTGTCGTGTCTCACTTAGAGAGCCTTCCTGGCTTTCTCTGGCTATTGAGTGCTAGCATTCTCGCTCATCACATCCAGTGTAAACTATTTAGTTATAATTTCCATTCCATGCCAGCCAAACCTCTAACCCAAAGCCAAATCAAAACAGTATCAAAATCAAAACCAACAAAAACAGGAAAAGCTATTTCTGTCACAGTTCTGTGAGGTCGTATCTGTATCACTGAGAATAAATCATCATTAGGCTAGGCACCTTTTGTCAAACAGACCAGATTTGTATTGGAAATGTTAATCATATGAAAACAAGAACAAAGTTAACAGAATCATCCATTATGTCTTCATTCCACTGTGAAAACTTTAAAAATTAGACCTCCAGGAAGTCATGAAGTGAGAAAGAACATTCCATCAATGCAGGGCATCTACTCCTGTCACCAAGTCATAAACTGAATTACATCAGGGGACACTGAGAGACCCCAGAAACACCGGGAGAGTATGTTTATTCCCTTTGCTTCAGCCTCCCAATACATGGTCTTTCAGCAAAAAAGGTAATGCATCACATTCCCTCTTTGATGAGAATTTAATATTTATACCAAGATCTCACACTGCAATTACTCATTTAAAAATCAGTATTCTAAAAATAAAACAAAAAAAGGTTTCCCAAAGAACAAGATGCTTTTTTGTGGCAAACATTTATCCAATTCAAATGTTTCTGAGCATCTTTTGTTGGCAAACACCCTGTGCTTATGGATGCCACAACATCTCTATAACTGTTGCAGTCAATTGATCTGAATCTGCATACAGTCCCAATCATCACTTTCAGATGTAATCCTATTGGCTCTTGCTTCACTAACTAAAAATCTATCTCAGTCTTGCTTTGTCTTTCTTGAGCTTGACATTTTGGAGGACTCAGGCCAGTTACTCTGCCAGGTTCCTCCACTGTCAAGCTCATGAAAGACAGAGTTCAACTGAGGAACATTTCCAGATTAAAGGGGACTAAGGAGACATGACCACTTAATTCAATGCATGTTCTGGGACTGGCTATGGGTCCCAGAAATAGGCTAGAAAATTTAAAATTTAAACAAGGTCTGCATGTTAGATATCAATTTTATCAATATTAATTTCCTAATTTGGATAACTGTATTACAGTAATATAAGAGAATATCTTTCTTTTTAGGAAAGATATACTAAATTATTTACAGGTAAAGGAGCATTATCATGTCTATAACTTAACCTCTCAAGTGTTTCAGAAAAAATCTTTAAGGGTAGTGATAAAGAGAGGGAGAGAAGCTGGCAAAACAAGTATTATGTTAACATCTGGGGATTCAAGGTAAAGACTATATGGGAGTACTTTGCACTATTTTTGCGACTGTTTTTTTTTTCCAGTGAAGGTTATTTATAACTAGTTTTGAAGTCTGAAATTATTTCAAAATAGAAAGTTTAAAAAAAGTGTGTCAAGTTTATGCCCAAGAATACAATAAATTTAATGTATTAATATTAAGGAGATTTTTAGGTAGCAAAAGGAGGAAGATTCCAAAGCTGAACTTTGTGTCACCTTTTTATTTAAGTGCCGAGCCATTCATTCAGAAGAAATTTTGGAAGAAAATGTCATAGGGCCTCAAAGTGAGAAAAATGATAGGAAAAGTAGTTAAGAGGTAATATATTTAATTTTTTAAAAAGTAGTATACTCACTGTCCAATCCAGGATGGCTGATTGTCATTAATGAGATGGATTTTGTCAATGGAGAAGAAATTGCTGATGTACAATAATTAAATCCCTGTTGCTTAGATCTGTGACATGTCTGTGAAATAAAAAAGTGAAGAACAGGTTCTAAGTACATGCTCTCGTATTTCTAGACAAGCAGAAAACTTTATATTCAGACACAACATAGTGAAATAAGGCAGTATAAGTAGCGGGTTAAGAGCAGGCTTCATAGTCAGACAGACTTGCATTCAAGTCTGCCCCTGCCACTTAATAGCTGCTCAACCTCAGAGAAGTTTACTTAGCTTTTCTGAGCCTTAGTTTTCTCTTCTGTAAAATGGGGATAATTAGAGTATCCATCCTTTACAGTGGTTTGTATCCCTCATTGCATTTAACAATGTTTCAAACTTAGTAAGTGCTTAATAAATATCTGCTGGGTATATAATCAGTTAAAAATAATTTCAGAGGTGAAGGCAGGAGGATCACTTGAGGCCAGGAGTTCAAGGCTGCCGTGTATTATGAATGAACCTGTGACCAGCTACTGCACTCCAGCCTGAGCAATATAGGGAGACCTCGTCTCTTTTAAAAAAACAAAAAAAAAAGAAAGAAAGAAATTAAAATTTTTAAAAAACCAATAATTTCCCTGGAAATATCAAACTGCTACAGTATTTGTTCTTTGAAAATCTAAATATCCCTTATAGAGATACAATAGGATATCAGCAATATTATTCTGATTTTAAAGAGTTGGAAACTGAGATGCAAGTAAATAGTGTTTAAAGCTCACAAGCAGAACAGCAGTGTTATCTGGAAAGAAGCCTAAATCTCTGTCATTTCCTCTTGTAAGATTAGAATGATTCTATATGAACACGAGGGTGACTGAAATTTGATAATTTAACTCTCTCAGTAAATTCACAGCAGCTTCAAGGCCATGTAGTCCAATCAATTGCAGAAGTTCCTGCTACAATATCCCTAAAAGATAGTTACGTAGTGTCTACTAGCACACTTCTGGTGATGAGGGGCTCCCTTCCCTTTTTGAGAGAGCCCATTCCAATTGTTAACTAACTTCAATTATTATTAATCCCTTCCCTTCATTGTAGAATAAAATCTGGTCTCCTTATGACTCACACATGTTGAAAGGGAAGCAATGAAAATCCGTTACTAGCATGAACTCATCTCAATTGGGCCAAAGACTTCTGGTTATTTAGAGCTTGCTCTATGTGTAACCATGGAATCTGAGGCAAACAGTTGCTATGTTTCAAATACAACTGCGAGGTCTGAAAAATGACCTCAGTGAAAGGCAGAGACTTTCAACAGGAAGTTGACTGCAGGCAACTTGTCCAGATCAGAGAGATACAAGCAGCTCAAATACCCACTGTGAGGTTGCACACAAGACAAAAACGATGGATACATAGAGAGTTCCAGAAAGGCTAAGCACAGCAAGGCATTAAAACGTTGACAACTTTATCTAGAAAGACTGAATCAGAAAGTCCATTCTAGAAAGACGTCAGTGGTAAGTAACATCACGTACTATAATACAGGGTCATCTGTCAAATTCCTGCAAATATTAGTTTCAGGAAAGGTATCACATAAACAATATTAAGAAAATAAAAACATCCTCATTTCCTCGTTAAAACTCATCTACTTCAAAGACATGGAAAGAAGCACTAACAGCCAGGAACTCTGAGTTTTGTACAGTTCAGCTAATAGCCAGTTATGCGATCTCAGGCAGGTCACTTAAAGGGGCTTTAAGTTCTCATACAGAAGGGCTTGAGCTGAATCCAAAGGGCTATATTGGCTCTTCGTCTATGATTCTGTTCACAAACTCATTATTTTGGTATTTTACCTGGTCTTGCAAATGATTTCCAAAGGACTCTATAAATTTGAAATGCAATTTATTTTTCAGGTTTTCCACTAGTTTATTTACCCTTAGCAAAGCTGTGCTGAGTAGCCAGCAAAGAATTGTTCCTATTTTTCCTTCCTTTTTCTGTTACTATTAGGCTGAATAAATCTAAATCACTTGCTTCAATAAGCATATTCTCTATATTCTTCTTATTTTTTCTAACTTTTTCTAAAGTATCAGGCCAAGTAGAAATTTTTTAAAAAGTGGCAAAATTCTTTCAGGCCTTCAATTTTATTTTCATCAGGCCTAAATCTCTATTTATTAGGCTTCACGCATGCATAAGTGATACATTTTATTACTAAGGTAATCCTTCAGTGCCAAATTTACATTTGGTCATGTCATTGCTACTTAGCAGGATACAATAAAAAATTAAATTTCTACACAAAATGCTAGTCACCAAATCAAAGAACAGGCTGTTAACATTTTTGTTTAATTAGAAATGTTTCATTAGATTTCTATGCCAAACCCCAGTCCAAAAAATGGTATTTTTACTTTTTTAATTACAAATGTTTCATTTGGAAGAATTAAGACGTGTCCCAGAATCCCTTCAGAAATTAATCCAAAGCCTCCTGGCCTGAGAGGAAGAAAAAGGGCTGGGAGTAAGGCAGAATGCTATAAAAGCACATAATTCAATTTCTCAACTCAGAAACTCCCCAAGCAAGGGACTGTCAAAGTGGCAGGTGATAACGAGGGGCCTGAGAAGATGAGAACTGAGAAGTCACTTGGTTTGGCTGACAAGGAAGTCCCTGGCCTCCATGAGGGAGATTTAAGAGACTGGCAGCAGTGGAGACAAAGAGATGATTAGGTGGTGAAAAAGAGAAGGCAGGGTGCACAGACGCTCTCTTATGGATCCTGGCAGGGACAGAAAGCAGAGGGACAACAGTCATCTCCAGGACAGTGTGGTAAGAAGGTATGTTTTTTTCTAGGAAGAAACTTGGGCTATGTTTTAGAGAACTGGAAAATTTAATAATGATATATAACACACTTCAAGACTCATTTTACTATTGAGGTAGTAAAAGAAGGCCTCAGACAAGAAAGAAAAATGCAATTTAATATCCTGGATACTTTCCTAATTCTAAAAAGTTTGCTTTGATGGATCACTGAAATCCACGCAGTGGATCTTATTAAAGAATAATGATATTCTTTAATTAATGTTAAGTGCTAAAAATTGCTTTAGTGCTAGATTAAGTATATTATATAATGGATAAGTAATCATAGCTACTAGCCTTATGCTAACAAAAGTCTTGCCTTCTATGTTCTTAATATGAGGTCATACTTTGAGAAATAGAATACATTTTTTCCAAATTAGCAATATTTCAGCCTTACCTGATCAAACATCCGATGTTCTCTCTGGCCTGACTCCAGATCCTCTTCTGAAAGTGACACCAAAGAGTCACCCCGTTCCTCACCACTGAAAGTGTGTCTGAGCTCCTTGGTGTTTGCAGAGTTTATTTCTAGAGATGAGGATGGCTTGTTTTCGACACCAGCTCCTCCTGTCAAGCCTTCTAGACTGAAACTGAACACAGGGCACAAGAGTTAATTCATTCTATTTCTGGACAAAGGATAAAAAAATCCCTTTAATTGTATCTCCCTTGCTCATATATTATTTCTATGTCAATTAGCAAGACTGTCTGAAAGGGTACTGCACAAATGAGTACCACCTACCTTTCCCCCACAGATCTTGGAATGCTGGGAAAGAATATTACACTTAGATTTTCTTACCTTATTCAATTTATCCAAGTGTTGAACTAGCTAAGATCATTCTCTCAGATTTTTTTCAATATACCACACGGACAGATCATATTTATCTTACTGATCTTTTATATGTGTTTTTACTTGATCTAATTAATCTTTGGCAGACTCTAACTCTGCTGATGCTAAATAATTAAATATCACAGAGAAAATATGAGCTTAAGTAACTTTCAGAAGACAAACTGGGCAACTCGCCCTTGTGTCCATTAAGTGGACCTTTGTAACTTTGCATTCAACTACATTCTAGTTGACCTTTATAACTTTACAGGTATGCTTCCACCCCAGAAAACCCAAACATTACCCAGGAGTGTTATCATCTGTGCACACCTGGCCAAACAACTGCTGACAGGCTTTCTGAGAATTGTTAGTTGCAGACAGGCACATATAACACTTTAAAGAACAAATGCTGAAAAGCTACTAAGTCTAAGAGTTGTAATTTTTTTCTGTCTGGATATTGGTAAAGGGAAAAAAAAAAAAAGCAAACAGGGTTGGGTGTTTTAAATGGGATTCCTGGGATAAAGACTGTGTGGCTTGTAGAGGGAAAAGCATTTTCTGTACACAGGAGGCAACAGAGAGAGGTTAGTGATCTATCCTCCTTGGGGTTGCTAACTAGAATAATTCACATCTGTTTACAACTGCAGTGGAAACATCTTTAAAATAAGCAAGATCTCAGTTGTAGCTGACCATGTTAACAACCAACTGGAATTAAATATGAGGATATACTGAAGCTATTTAGTTACCTCTGCCCAGGGAAAATTGTACAGATAATTGCTACAATTGAAAGTTCATACATGCCAGTCCAGAAGGGCTTGTATTTGCTTTTCTTTAGGTTTTGTAAGTCACTTAATATGAACTGAAGCCCTATGTCTCTATTTTCTCTAGTGGGTAAATTAAACAATGGATTTGTTTTCCTTATTTCAATATGGCAATAGAAATCATGACTAACTACAAGTAAGTGTCTCTGTAAAAGTCATTTTCAATATCAGGGATAAGAAGAAGGGCTAAGTGAAGAAGAAATTTAGTTTTCTATTGTGAATTATTTGAAAAGCCTGAGAAAACCAGATCTATGCTTACTGCAAAACTTAATCCTGAAAATGTTTTAGTAATTAAATCTGGTTGCTTAGTTGAGAGAAGAATATGAAATGATGAGGAGTCTCTGAATTTGGAATCTAAAGAGACTGGTGGATTTGGAAGCATAATAGAAATCAGTACATCTTATTAGCTGCCTTGCTTCTCTCATTGATTTCCTCAGGATCTGGGAATCAAGACAGGCCAAAATAGAGAGAAGTGGTCTACCACACCACAAAGACAAGTCTGCAGAAAACACCAAATCTACAGCCACCTGAGACAAACAGGATGTCTCAGGATACATCATACCCCTTCAATTGGGTTAGCAATACCCATAGCGGAGACAATGAAACACTGTGCTCACAGGCAAAGCAGGCTGCCCATATGCATCCCAGCCACACAGAAGCCAGCTCCAAGCCAAAAGCCCAGATGCCATATTTAATGTTTCCCCATTTGGTGGCTGGACACATAACAATACCATACCTTCTGTAATTAAAGTCAGCACTCAGGGCAGCAGAGTATTGCACACCAGAGGGACACCAGCTCATACTGGAGATGACATCAAAGAAATAGAAATGGAGGAAGAAAAGAGGAAATAGGGATGGGTTATTAGGTTTAAAAAGAAAAGACATAGTTAGAGACAGATGGATTTACTTAATCATCAAAAATTTAGGAACATAACATTGAGAATGCAGAAAAAGCCTAGAATAAGAACCATGGAAACTTAAAATTGTTCTCTTGATGTCCATCTAGATAGTCTTTTGGAAAAGATTACGTGAGCTCTTTATAGGATAACCAGGTAACCTGAAACCCAAGAATTTCTTCTAATGAACCACTGGCAAAGAGGCCATCCAACTCGTGGCTTCCTCTTCAGATATTCTCATAGAGTGTTTCAACCACCACTATCAGGGACAATGTCTCTATACACCCCACCGTTCCCACATCACCCTTACCACAGCATCTCTAATCCTGGACCAAAAGAAACAAAGACAAACTGCGCTGCGCTGGGCTGAGTCATCAGGTTTTCTCATGTGTTTCCATTAAGGAGCCATCTAAACCAGACAATTCATAGATCTTGCATGATAAGGATATTCAGGCAACACTCACATCCATCTCCAAATCCTACTCACTAGGCTATTCTGCTAAAGATAAAACATATAACAATGGCCATATATTTTCTTGTATTTTAATGATAATGAAGAGATATTTTCCTAAAAAAAAAAAAAAAAAGGAATTTTATGGTACTGAGTTAGAAATCTGTCTTTTTAAGTTCATATCCCCTTTCCCCACAGGATTAAAAAAAAAATCCATTTGATCATCTACTTCCTTGATTATCCCAGTACTGATATCTATTCTCAAGTAGCAGGGACAAAAAATCTGGGGTTGGAAATGCTAAGTAAATACAACCAGCTAAAGAAGTGACCAATTCAAAATATAGGATACTATATGAAGGGAATTGCATCAAAAGGTCAGAATTTTTGATTAACAAAAGCTATCATTTAAAAAATATACTGCTATTTGGGCCTTAAAGTTCTAAGTGAATTTAGAAAATTCAGCTTTTGTTT
Source organism: Daubentonia madagascariensis (assembly GCA_023783475.1). NCBI lineage: Eukaryota > Metazoa > Chordata > Mammalia > Primates > Daubentoniidae > Daubentonia > Daubentonia madagascariensis. Next base: position 17,476,187 of record JAKFHU010000144.1, read on the forward strand.
TCAGAAAGGGGATAAAAACAGAGCTCGTGGATAACAACAAAACCACTCAGCTCCCTCCTGAATCTTGCAGATGGGAATGCCTGCAGACACTAAAATACCTATCCTGAATACCTTTAATAACTTTGTTTTGTTGTCAAGTGGGGTTCTTTTGCTTTGTTTTTTGTTTGGGGCAGAGGAAAGGAGAAAAGGAAAATGGTATAAGGATATAAGAACTACCCCTGTGGCTCTTCTAAAAGTTTTAAAATATTATTTAAAAATAATTTAAACAGTACAAATCATTTTAAATCAGACTAAATTAATAGCATAAAGCTCAAAAGTGCAAAAGCAGAAAGTAAAACTGCACAGCTGAGACAACTCTTAAGTATGGTAAGATGGATCACACTGACTTATAATTTACTTGTGTGAGAAGCAAGATATATTTTACAAACACACACAAAACTCAGAAGTCCATTCTTTGAAATTAACTTAATTTTTAAATCTCCAGTTAATAAATAGGTATAATTTACCTAAATATCCAACTTCTTTTAAAAAACAGAATGTGGCAAATCAATAACTGAACATACATTGCCAAACTATCATTCTTAAAAATAATCTCCTACAGATTTAAACATCCCTTTTACTCTCAGAATATGACAATAATGTGGAAGACTGGGATGAAATTTAAGATGAAGAGAATGAAAAGCAATAAAGAGACAGGAAGAGAGACATAATAGCTTTTCTAAGGATCCATAAAGAAAGGTGCAGATGGGCTACAATGTCTGCCCTTCCTTGCAGCAAACTCATTTCATAATTAAGACTATTTTTTAGTATATCCTAATTTCCTCAATTCCCCAATTGGTGTAGGTAATATTTACAGGTTCTTCAGCTTTAAGATTTAGAAAGTTCTAGATTTTTTAAAAAACAAATATCCCTCCCCCCTTTTAATATTTGTTGGAATGTTTCAATTTTACAAAATTTTAAATTATAGATCACATTCTTTCTATAAGAAGTAAGTTTCACTAAGGGTGAAACTGTAACTGGAGTTGTTTATGACAGTTATATCTATATGCTAACTTGGACTGAATCCAGCAACTTGTCACCTGCTACCTTGTCATCCAGTGCATGTTTTTAATAAGTTCATATTGAAGAGCTTTAATAGAGAGCCAGACAAATGTATCTCCAAAGGTTCTGGATATCTTCTACTGAAAAAGGCATTTAACAATTTGTTCCCTGGAAGAGTAACTTAACAGGAGTTATGATTATCTGAAATTCATGACAATATTTGAATTTAAGCTCAATTTTTGCCTAAAATCTGGAATTAAAGACAGCATCCATTGGAAAAAGACAAAGTAGGAAAGACCATCATTTGCCCACTTCCCAAAAAACAAGTTCAGCTAATAGTTAAAATACTTCTTTACAAATGTCTCCTAATATGAGAAGGTAACAGTAAATAATAACCTTAATTTTGGGATTTCTAAATATCTTTCCAAACAATGGAAGAAAAGGTCACTAATAACTTTTGAATGAGAAAAGTAAAACAAAACTCAGCATTTGAAAAAGTCAAAGCAAATCAGTTCTCTTTGACTAGAAATGACTTCTCAACTTATAAATCACTTATTTTCAGCTTAAAAATACTACCTGACAAATAATTAAGGAATTCAAGGACTGAAAGATCAACTTATGCCTCTTATTTGCTTTAAGAAATGACTACATCAGCAATGAAATGGAAACTGCCAGGTGGCTTAGTTAATAAAGTCTTTCATCATATTATTAAAGAACATTCTGAAAATATTTTAGGGCCTGTGCATGAACACACACTCTTGTTCTTCTTTTGTGGATAGAAAAAAATAGCATCCTCCAGGGTCCATTAGATTAGGGATAACATAGACAATTCTTTTAATTCTCCTAGGAAAAGTTGGGTGAGACCCTATCATCAAAGTCATCTAAACACCAATAGTGCAATATGGAAAAAATATTTTTAAAAAAATTCTTTAGAAAAATAAAAATAGAATAGGATAAAACTCCAAATTAAAGAAACCATTTCATATGGACATCAGCAACAAATAAATATCCATATTTTATTTGCCTGAATTAGACGTGACATTATTTAAAAGTAGATTAAGCGGAATGAGAGGCTTGTTAGTATAGGCTTAGAGATGACACGGTTAATCCATCAAGTTAGTGAACTCTGTACCTTCTCCTATGAATGGGAGGTCTCCTGACAACATCCCCAAGAACTCGCATTGAACTGAAAATGAATAGTGGAAGACGTCAGTGTTGCAGGTGAAACAAATAGGATACAAATGCATGAAACAAATAGACACCACACTGGGAAGAGAGACAATCTCCAAAAAGAAACAGCACAGGAGGTTAAGAGAGTGAAAGAATGTGGAATAAAAAAATATAAGAACCAAAAGACCTGACAATTTCTGTGGAGGGCTACTTTGCTCTCTCCTTGCTCTAAGGAGTTAATCAGATGATAAAAGTTATGAAGTTTATTAAATTATAAAAGCAAAAGGATCAGAAAAAAATTACCATTCAAAACTTTAAAAGGGTTTTCTTAAGAATCTAAAATTCAGGTTACATTATATGTAAGTAATACTATAAGAATTAGTCAAAGTAATTAAAGTGATAAAATCTAACTCTCATTCCATTATCTCCAGGAGTATTAGGACAGAGGTGCTAAGTAACCCTTAATGCTAAGTTTAAACAAGAGGTCCCATGATAATATATAGGTTGAAAATATAAATAACTTAGGTAATAGGGTTCTAATCTCAATTTAGTCTTAAGATCACCGTGTAATCTTAGGCAAATCATTTAATCTGAGCTTCAATTGCCTCATCTGAGCTACATGATCGATAAAGTCACATGCAACTCCAAAACCAAAGTCATAACAGGATCCATAGTGGGTTATAAAGAAAAATGGATTATATATAAAATAACCCTCATTCCTTGACAGTAGTATCACCTAAGACAAGTATGTTCTGTCACGAAGTTACCCTTGCTTCAGGAAGAGAATTCTGGCTGTAGGAATCATTCCCCATGTCCTTATGTTTTCTATTATAAATGCTAAAAAAAAAAAAAAAAAAAGTATAAGATGAATAACACTGGAAGGAATGTGTTTAGAAATTGCTTTTTATGTAATCTAGGATCTCATATGTATAAAAAAAGTACCTCACAGATAAAGCACACTGCTTATTTTTAAGGTTGGCATCCTGAACACCACCAGAGAATAATGTGAAATTACAGAAAGAGCATTTTACAAAGTGACCAGAAACCTGGATTCTACTGACCTTGGATAACTGATGTAAACTATCTGCAGAAGTCTTCTCAGCTGCAAACAGGGGATAATACCACCTGACTCATGGAGGGGATTGCAAAATTACATGAGAAAATGTGTTTTAAATAGTGTCTGAAAAGATTAGCAAATTAGGAAAGTGTTAAGAAGGCATTATCACGAGCTCCATGAAGGCAGGGATTTCTTCTCTATCTCCAAAACCTAGAACAGTGCCTGGCATATAGTGAATGTTCCATATATGTTAGCTGAATGAACGTGATTAGCTTACACGTACTTATGGTCATAATATTATCAGGAGGTCGAGGAATTTAAAATAAAACTAAGCAAATAATTGCTCCAGCTGAGCTGCTTACAACAATTGTATTAAAACAACTGTCAGCCTATTCCCTTTGCTGTTTTCATCATTAAGAAAATAGCTTTGGAATAAGCACACTGTTGTAAATATAGCAGGCACTATGGCACTCATTCCTTAGAGCTAAAACCACCCGCTTAAATTCATCTACGCAGCCAGTGGTCAGAAGCCAAATCCAACTTTTCTTCTTATAGCCTGCTTCCAAACTGAAGGACTAACACTGGGCAAGGCCATATGATGCATGGGAAAATCCCAATATTTTAATGATATGTAATGAGTCTTATGTTCCCTTTCTGCATTAGAAACAGGGGCTTTAATTCTCATAAAGCACTTTGAAAAACTTAGTGTTAAGACTGTGAGACTTCACGTTTATTTCTTAATTCAAAATTGACATGAAACTATTCCAATATTTTCTAGTTTGTGAATTTCATTAATAAATCTGGTAAGAATAAACATTACCATGTATTAAACACTCACTATATGATAGTCATATTTCACTTTATTATTACAAACAGTAAAGGCATTTTACTGATGAGAAAATTAAAGCTCAGAGTGGTTAAGTGACTTGCCTAAGGTCATCTCCACGGTAAATTATAGAGCTGGAGTTTGAACACAGATTTTCCTGATTCCAAAGCCTCTATTCTTTTCTATACCATGGTGTCTTCTAAATTCATTTACCAACAGTAATACCAAATCAGAAACTTCTCAAAAGCAAGCAGATACTGAGACACTAAACAAAGAGCCTCCCATCTCACCTCCGGTGGTTCATTTCTGCATCACTGGCTGCATTTTTCCCAGGACCCCAGCTGTGCCTTCGGAAGGGGGACAGAGAGCGCATGGAGCTCCTTAGGACAGAGCAGTTTGCAGGCACTTCAGTGATGCTGTCCGTCTCCTCTTCCTCCACATCACCTGGGCCAGCAGGCTCACTCTCACTCTCTCGACCATCAGCTCCCACCCCGTGACTGCAGAAGCCGTCGAGGCTTTGCCGATCTCTGGACTGGTTCGACTTCGAAATCTGGGGGAGGGACACATCACTGCCATGAGAAGAATGTCGATCCAGGGAAGCTGTGTCATCAGTGGAAGAACTGGATCCGGTGATATCACATACCAACTGCTCTTCCTCGGGCTGTAATGGAGAAAAAGCACGTATGGTTGAAACTAGCGGGACCAAGCAGATAGCTTTATTTATTCCAGATCAAGCCAACTGCTTCACAGTGGGTCCCAGACAGGCAAGACCATAATTGGCTTCATGATCACAGTTGGATTCACCTGTGGCCTTGGGGCCCCATGTGACCTTCTGGATCCCTGACTGCAGCTTTTTGACTGAATCCAAATTTTATAGAACAAATCCTTTTATTAAAAGGGGTGCAGCAGAGAAAGATGAAGCTTTTCTTGCTTCCTTTGGTGCTTAAAAAAGAACAATCTTGAAATCAGAAGGCCACAGGTTCCCCACCCCTGCTGGGGTTCTTTCAGTCAATACCATCAAACAAAATGAAGGGAACCCATTTGTCCCTGCGGTTTCTGCCATATAAAACTCTACGTTCATATCATATTGGGTTTAATTTTTTTCACAAGCTTTAACTGAAAATAAAGCAGTCTGGTTGGCTATAATAATGTGCTGAAGTTAATATTCCAAAAGCAAGTCTGTGACTGCTTTTAGTGGCTTTTTGAAAATTGCAGAAAAGCTTATGATTGCACCTAAAGTTTGCCACAAATGCCTAAATATCTGTCACAGACACTTAAATGGAAGAAAGCTACTCCTTTTTCTCATTTCACTGAGAATTGGCTGAGTGTTGTGAAGCCAAATCATATACTACATAATCAGTCCTGGCAATGAGGTCTTTGATAAAGTGATGATGCCCTAACCCTGGCCAATCTCTAGAGCCTAATAGGAACTGTGCAACTTTGGTCCTAGTAACCTGTTAAAGGGCCTCTTGTTATCTCTACTTGTTGAGAGAACCAGAACACATAATTTGATGGTTGAAGGAAAGATGAGCTTCATGGCATCCAAAAGGCCAAAGGATAAACAAGTGTCTAAGATGCATGATCATAATCTCAGTTACTATGTGGGCACTGTCTGAATACCTTCATTATATATTTTTACAAGATAGGGGTCAGGGAACAGGGAAGGGCAGTCTATGATTTTTTTTCTTTTTTCACAATATTTTCCTAATTAGCCAGTCTACTCAATGTTTTAATTAAGAACCAAGAAATTTATGGTTCTTTCAGAAAGATTAAAAAAAAAATTATGAGAACTACTGAGCCATTTTAGCTTTGGAATAGAAAACAAGCCCTACACTATAAGGAGAATCTTTTTAAAGGTTTAATATAACACTTCAAAAGCTTACTACCTTCTAAAAGCACTGTTCCTATCTTTTGGGCTGGATCTAACCAGCTAATATAAGATGTTTTCCCACTCTGTAGAATCCAGTTTCCTTAAACTGCTTTTTAAATAAGGTGTGAAATGCGAGTGAGAAAGAAGATGCAAGGGGATCACTAGACAAGTCAAAAACTGAGGCCCAGATTGTCTAATGGCCTCTCCAAGTACAAGGCATGAGCAGCAAAGTCAAGATTTGAACGAAGGTTGATTTCAACCCAAAATGCCTTATCTCAGTCATCTTTTAAAAATCCGGTAAGAACAAGATCTCAAAGTCAGTATCAGAAAAGTCCCTTCACAGGGTCACACTGTAAAATAAAACTATGTGGACCAAGTAAATTCTAAAATAGGGTAGGTATTATTTTAAAATAAAATTACTGACTATTCTTTTTAAGTTCATGAGGGACTGATGTGGTATCCTAAAGGGTTCTGAGTTGTGGGGCCACACTCCACAGAGAAGGACAATGTGAATGGTCATGAATACCAATCTTAGAGGAATGTCTTAGCTTTCTCACTGTACCAGGTTGAACAGTGTCCTCCTCAAACACGTGTCCTCCTTAGAATGTGATCTTATTTGGAAACAGGGTTCTGCAGATGTAATTTAAGATGAGGTCATATTGAAGTAGGGTGGGCCCCTAACCCAACACGGGTAGCGTTCTTAGAAGAGGAGACACAGAGAGACCCACAGTGAGAATGCCTTGTGGAGAGAGGCAGAGACCGGAGTGATGCATCTGCAACCCAAGGAATGCCAAGGACTGCCAACAAGCACCAGAAACTAGGAGAGGGGCATGAAACAGATTGTCCCTCAGAGCCTTCAGAAGGAAAGCAGCCCTGCTGACACATTGATTTTAGGACCCCTATCCTCCAGAACTATGAGAGAATAAATTTCTGTTGTTTTAAATCACCCAGCTCATGGTGATTTGTTACAGCTGCCCTAAGAAACTAATACACTCACCAGTAACTGCCTAAATTTCTAATTCTCAACACAATACCAAGGGACAAACAGAATGGACATCAATAAAGCAAAATGTGTGACAAGCTTGTTCTAAAACACACAAGAAAGGCTTCAAAAGAAACAAAAGCTCTTAAAAGTTTCCATTTATCTATTTATCATACATTCTTCTTAGAAGGTAGCTCTTACCAGTTTGGAAATAACTCACAGACAATAGAATAGATGCTCTTCACTCTGGCATCCAGTCTCGGAAGGACCTGCTATCTCTCTGGCTCTTTTCTAATCTGAAACTCATAAAACAACATCTACCCTTTTGCAAGACATTAAAATAAAATGAGAAAATCTTTGGTGGTCTATTTAGATGCATTTTAAACAAGGAGAGATTTGCCTACAATATATCCTCAACAGTCTCTCTTCCTGGTATGTGCTATGACATTTCCTGGTGTGTGCCTTTAACTGATCTCACTGAAAAGTAACCAGGAGTCTTCACTCTAGCTACATGATTTCTTCAGTCTTGCTTTCCTGGTAAGAATAAGGTTCACGCAGAATAATATTTTTACACTGAAGTATTTTTACTGTACTATGCAGCTCTTATTATGAGCTGGTGGTTATTACTTGAAAAAGGAAAAGCAGTACAAAACTCAGAACTGAGCTCAGTTATTAAATACTGAAGCAAATTATTTTCATCAATCCTGGATTGAATCTAAAAGAGGCTCTAAATTATGTGTTCCCAAGACTTTTAAGAGTTCTCAAAAGAATTTCCCAACTTCATCAAGTCTTTACACTATTCCTACAGAATACAAAATAGTGGCCTCAACAGAAATCAAACCCAGATTATAGTCACAGCCTTTCTACAGCTAGGTATGTGACTATGGATAAGTTACTTCTTCACTTTGCCTTTCCATCTAATATGAAAGACTTAGATTAGATCAAAAGAGGTTAGAAATTCATATAAGTCCTGTTAAAAGGTATTATCTCTTTAAATCATGGGTGATAGAGGAAAAAAGAAGAGTTTTTAAAAATTTTGAATTTTTTCAAAGAAAATTCCTTTCTAGTCCTTGAATCTATTAGTGCTGAAGTTCTTAGAGATCTGCCAAATATTAATAAGAGATATATGAACTATTACTTCTCCCATTCTTTCTGTCTTCCCTCTCCCTGCAAAAGAAAAAAAAGTACTGAGTTGGGTATGTTGTTTCTCCATTGTGTATTAGAAGAAGAAAAAAAAAGATATGGCCTCTGACATATAACAGAATGTTCCATGCCTAAGACCTGCAGTCTCTCTTAAGAGTTCTCAAGTTATATGCCAGTCTTCCTTTAGAGAGATCATTTATCTTAAAAGTCTGCTAATTAACTAACTTTCAGGGACTTAGGGTATTACCTGATTGTCTGGAGGAATGGTGCCATGAGATCAGTATAACTAAACATTTAATGTTTTTGGAGTCAAAACTAGATGATATTACAAAAGTCTTATAAAGCAGATGACCAAAACATAATTCTCTGCTAAATACAAGTTTTTTTCCCCTTAATATGCAGTTGTTAGGTAGAAATGTATTAAGATACAGTTAGGGCAAGGAACAGAAGAGACCTAGAAAGACAGACACACAAGAGAAGGGGTGTGTGGGAGCTGTGTATGTGTGTGAGAAAGAAAACATATTGGGGAAACGAAGACTGAGTCTATACCTGAGATTGACACAAAAATCCTTCCTCGAATTTTCACAATTGGTTTTCCTGCTGCATATGAAGAATGGAACACGAAAAAAAGTGTCATCTCTACCATCAGCTCTTTTTCCTTTGGACTTGTGTAATATTGAAAATCTGCAAAAGGCATCAGGCTAGCAAAAGTTCCCACGAGTCAAAGACAGAATGCTTGCAAAAAATGTGCCCTCTAAGCAATATAAAAGTGTTGAGTGTGGCTGCTCTTTACTAGCACCAGTCTTTTTTTTTTTAATTTTTTAAAATTTCAGAATATTACTGGGGTACAAATGCTTTGGTCACATAAATTGCCTTTGCATCGCCCAAGTCAAAGCTACAGCATGCCCATCACCCAGACAGTGCATGCTGCACCCATTAGGTGTGAATTTACCCATCCCCTTTCCCTCCCTCCCATCTGCCCGATCCTCAATGAATGTTACTTCCATATGTGCACATAAGTGTAGATCGATTAGTACCAATTTAAAGGTGAGTGCATGCGGTGTTTGTTTTTCCATTCTTGTGATACTTTACTTAGAAGAATGGGCTCTAGCTCCATCCAGGATAATACAAGAGGTATCATCAGTTCACCATTTTTTATGGCTGAGTAGTACTCCATGGTATACATATACCACATTTTATTAATCCACTCACGTATTGATGGGCACTTGGGTTGTTTCCACATCTTTGCAATTGTGAATTGTGCTGCTATAAACCTTCAAGTGCAGATGTCTTTTTTATAGAATGTCTTTTCTTCCTTTGGGCAACTACCCAGTAGTGGCATTGCTGGATCAAATAGTAGTTCTACTTCTACTTCTTTGAGGTATCTAGAGGTTGTACTAGTTTGCAGTCCCACCAGCAGTGTATGAGTGTTCCTATCTCTCCACAACCAGGCCAGAATTTGTTGTTTTGGGACTTTTTGATAAAAACCATTCTCACTGGAGTTAGGTGGTATCTCATTGTGGTTTTGATTTGCATTTTCCTGATGATTAGCGATGTTGAACATTTTTTCATATGTTTATTGGCCAGTAGTCTATCTTCTTTTGAAAAGTTTCTGTTCATGTCTTTTGTCCACTTTTTAATGGGATTGTTTGATTTTTTTTCTTGCTGATTTGCTTGAGTTCTTTATAGATTCTGGTTATCAGCCCTTTATCGGATGTTATAGCATGCAAATATTTTCTCCCATTCTGCAGTCTTAAGTGGACAGCTCTGGCTTTAGGGGGAAGGAGCTGAGTAGACAGAGTGACCCAAGGATACTGCTCTGCTTAATTTCCAGTCAAATAAACTAGGGAGATTAGAATTACAAAATAATTATATACTAAATAAGTTGATGATGCTGTCTATATAAAGCCTGAGAAGCTATTACTACTCTTAAATATATGTGCAAAATAATTATGACATAAATATGAATAATTATTATTTACTGGCTACTCATCACATGTGGGGCTCTTCTCTAAATGACTTAGATATACGTATTATTTCTTTTAATCCTTGCAACTATTCAACTTAGTAAGTATTGTTATTCCCACTTTATAGGTAAGAAATCTGAGGTTCAATGAGGTTAAATAATAAACTCAAGATTCTAATTTAACTGGTCTGAGGTAAGGGCCAGGTGTATTTTTTTTTTAAGTTCTCCAGGTGATTCTAGGTACAGCTAGGATTGGATCCTACTGCTATAAACTACAGAGCTGTTACTAAAATGTTTTAAATAAAACTGAGATGGATCCTGGTCCTAAATGTAAAAGGCTAAAACTATAAAACTTCCAAAGGAAAACACCAAGACTGGGGGCAGGCAAAGCAACAATAGGACAGGACACAGGAAGCAATAACCACAAAAATTAATAAATTACACTTCATCAAAATGAAAAACTTCAGCTCATCAAGACACCATTATATGAAAGCTAACAGGCAAGCCACAGACTGAGAGAAAATATTTACAAAACATAAATCTAACAAGGGACGGGTATCCAGGATATACATAGAACTCTTATTTCTCAACAATAAAAAATACCAAACAGTCCAATTTTTTAAAATGGGCAAAAGATTTCAATAGACATGCCATAAGGGAAGATTTACAAGTGGTCAGCAAACACACATAAATGTGTTTAACATCATTAACTGTCAAGGAAATACAAATCAAAATCATAACAAGACACCACTACATGCACACCAAAAATGCTAACATTAAAACAAAACAATTATGTATGATGATAAGGATACAGAGCAACTAGGCTTCTCATACATCACTGGGGAGAATGTAAAATGGTATAACCAGTTTGGAAAAAGGTCTGTTTCTCAGAAAACAAAACCTACACCTACCATATGATCTAACAATTCTACTCCTAGGTATTTATTTACCAAAGAGAAATTATATTATTTAGATTCCATTCATATGAACTTATGAAACAGGGAAAACTAATCTGTGGTGGGAAAAAAATTAAAATAGTTGTTGCTCTAGGGGGTTTGAATGGAGACTGGGAAGAGGCATGAGGAAATTTTCCAAAGTGATGCTTATAGTCCATATGCTGATGCGGGTTTGGGTTACAAAGGTGAATGAATGCATCATCAAAAGTCACTGAATGGTATCCTCAAGGTGGTGTATTTCATTCTATGTATATTTTACAAAAAAATAAAAGCCTATAAATAAACATTGAATTCTAAGTGTTTAGAGGTAAAGTGTATTGATATTTGTAATTTATTTTGAAATGCATCAAAGAATTTAGGGGAACTGCTGGGTGGATAGAAGGATGGACAGATACACAGTTAGGTAACAAAGCAAATACAATAAAAAGTTAATTGCAGAATTTAGCTGGTGGGTATACAGGTGTTCACTGCACAATTCTTCAAATTTTCTATGTTTCAGTATTTTCATAATAAAATGTTAGGGGACAATGCCTGACTAGCTTTCTTAATCAGAGTTACATTATACGGGTAAGATATGTATATAGAGAGGTATAAACATTATATATGCTAATATACATAAAAATATAAATGCTATTGTATACTTTATTATCTTATTACTACACCTGAAGAAATCATGCTTCATACTGCCAAATATTAGTCCCTTAATTTTCACTCATTTATTCATCTATTCATTATTTATTATGTTATACACAAGGCACTCTACTATGTGCCTTGCAAAATAACAGCTTACATTTTAAACATCTAATACATGGCAATCTCTTAATCCATTTATGTACAATATTTTATCTAAGACTCTTAAGTACCTGATCACAAACATTATTCCTGGTTCACAGTTTTAAAATTCTAATAATTTCAGTACTTGTGCACAAGCAATTACAATTTTTCTAATTTGGATTCTGTAAACACCTTTACTTTCATCCCTAAAAGGTTTATTTAAAAAAGATAATTTTTTGGTTTGGTGATCAAGTACTTTGGAGCTAACTACAGCACACAAAAGAAAGGATGTTACCTTAAGGTTCTGTATCTTAGAGAAGTTACTTTGATTTTTTAATCAATTGTAGATACGTCTTATACCCTGGAGACAAAATAAGTGTAAAGGCTTTGATTTACCTCTCTTTGGGAAAAGAGGCAGCAACTATTAATATCTCCTGTGGACTTTAATTATCCTTTTGGATAGGTGAATGGCCTAGATCATGTATACTCTATGATCACACTTTCTCACTTAGCTAGTACCAAGTGAATCCCAGGATATTCTCACTTTGAAAACAAAAATCTAAATTTTATGCTGCTGATCTAAGGAAAAGAAAGACCTTAAGAATGAGCAAATATTCACAAGAACAAATGAGGCTCATAACACTCCCCAAAGAGTCATATTTACCAGGAGCCACATGGAAAGACAAGGTTAAGGTGAAAAGTTCATGACAAACATTACAGGCTGTTAAAGAGACCTCTACAAGGCCAGGGTCACACAAATGGCTGCAGGAAGTGACCTAATGCACCACTCACGGTTCACAGAAAAGGCTGTTGCAATGTCTTGCCTACAGATTATTTTTTAGAGAAGGGAGAAGAGGGTTAGACTTTGGGAAGAAACTCTGGGTCATTCTGATATTTCACCAGCACATGTTGTGTGGGTGACCACTGAGGAAGACTTTTAAGGAAGTAGCTGATGGCCTGTCAGCTAGTGCCATGCTTCTGTATAAATCACTGGCTATTACAGCAGGTTTTTGGAGATTGAGAGCAAAAAAAAAGAACCTGTTTTAGAGCCAGGACTATGTGCAAACCTCAATTCTGTTATTCACCTGCCGAGTAATTTTGGATAAACTTCTTTACCAATCAGAGCCTCTATTTCCTCAAGGGGATAAAACCATCTACCTGTCAGGGTTGCTTGGCACATAAAATGAGATCAAATATATAAATAATTCAGTTCAGTGTCTAGTGTATAGTAAGCACTCTGACAATATTAGTTTCTCTCCTTTCCCTTTCATAAGTTAGCCCTTGGTTTTATTAATAACAGAGAAAACGTTTATTGCAAAGCCTGCTCACAAACCACTTTGGTAGAGCAGAAATAACAAGAGGAACAGTCCTCCCAATCTCTTCCCAGGTCATTTAGGCAGTCTCACACACACATGAAGAGTGAAAGCACATTCCCCATTTCTGGTTTTCCCTAAGCACTGGCATGAAATGTAGGTAAAAGTTTATTTGGGGAGTGTGCTTCAACTTTTAAAAATTTCAACTGTCTAGTTTTCCTGGGAAAAAGAAAAACAAAACAAAATTGCCAAATCTAGCACAGGCCATTTGTATCAACAATCTCCTAAATGCTTTTGGCAGACTGAATAAGAACGTAAAATACAGTAAAATACAGGAAATCATAGTTCTCCTTAGCTAGGAAAACCATCCAGTTTAGCGACCAGAAATAACTATTATTCTGCAGAGATGGTAACATCCAGGGACAAGCTGTCATGCACCTAGGAGGTAGCAAGCAAGTATTTCCTAACGAAGATACTTAAATTTTTAAAAACTTTTTACTATGAAAATTTTCAAACATATGTAAATGTTTAACAAATCTCTGTGTATCCATGACCCAGTTTCAATGATTATCAATGATCCCATTTTAAAGCTGGAACTCAGATGAAAGCAGTACGCTTTTGGAGACCGTCAGAATGGTATGTCCCCCTTGTCCTTAACAATTAAAACCTCAAAGTCACAGTGGAATTACCCTAATTCTGATATTTAACAACAAAAATCCCCTACTGATTTCCTTCTTCCTAAACTTACAGAGAAGGATAGATCTTCTCCAACGTGTGGAGTTTTTACTTTATAGAATTCCTTGAGTCAACTCACTGAGAGTAACAACGACAGAAATCCTGAAGTTTGTACCATAAATCTTTCCAGGGACCTTGGGAAGACAATGAGCACAAGAGAAAGGAACAAGGTAAAAAAGAGTTAGGGAAGCCCAAACACACGGTACATTCGCAGAGGCTTCAATATGTTCCCGATTTCCAGAACTTCAAGCCTCCATTCTTATATCATAACTTCTAAACATAGCAACATCACACCGCTTGGATAATTTAATCACCCGCTAACACAATTGCTCTCACCACTTCTCCAAAGTCATCACAGAATCAGGAGGAACAGTCTTCCTCTCAGCTGCCACAGCGTTTCTACCCCTTCACCCCCTTACTATTAAGAAAACCACTTGCGGCATATAATTGAGTACCACTTACTGTCTCAGCTGTGGGAAAGCCCTCTATTCTTATTGGGGAACAAAACAGAACTTGCTGCAACTAGAAACAAATGCAAGCAGGAGAAAGCAATCCGCACCCATCCCCCACCTCCCTTAGGCAGCCTCAAATTATATGCAAACAGGAGCTGATTCGTGTGGATGAGCTTTTTCACTATGGAGAAAGCTTGGGTTCCCTAGCAGAGATCTAGAAAGTTCCAATTAAACAAGCTAGATGGGGAGGGGTGATATCATCACGCTCAACAGCAAGCTTCAGGCCTAAACACATTAATCAGAAATGACTCTATGGTTAGTTTATACACATGACATCATATTGTCTGAGCTGCGGTCCCTTCCTGCCCACTGAAAACTGTTCAATGTCATATGACTTAATTCATTCTAAAGGAACTTCCATTTCTTTAGACTTCAGTGTGAACTTCAAAACCTGTGTGTAACCTGCCATGATTTTGCACAAGATAAATTTGCTCAATGCCTTTTTATAAACCCTGGCAATCTGGGGTTTCCTTCTCCAAAAGGTAGTATTTACACTCCTCTGGGAGTGAGTGAAGCCCTATAAGGCTAGCTGGATCACAACTTATTAGCAGGAATCATACATTGAGGAAAACAATATGTACTGGGAAGACAATGAGCACAAGAGAAAGGAACAAATGAGGTAGAAAAGGGTTCAGAAACCCAAATAGGAACATGAGAGCCGCTGGACAAAAATGAAAGGGACCTCTCCCAACCCCAAATACCTTTGGGAAGATGATGCTGTCCATTTCATCACTGGGGGAGTGAAAGAGGTCAGAATCACTCCCAGATTCTTGTTTAAGTACACCTTGTTTTGAGGCACACTCTCTGCCCATTCCAACATCCAAGAAGTTCTCACATTCTGAAAAAGAAAATTTATTCAACCAATACTTAAAAAAAAAAATTTACTTTCTTTTCATCCCAGCAACCAGCTTTTTAAATCTTTCTCACTCATTCTTTCTTCTCTTCCTTCCTTTTTTCCTTCTTTTTCTTTTTTCAATATTAAGAAGCTATAAAGAACACAATCAAATTAGTAGCTTTCAGCTCTGCTACTCCACTTCTAGGTTGATATAGTTACTACGGACAATCATGAACTTTCCATGTTTATCTTAAGTACAGAATGATAAAATGATGATTTGGCATCATATTCTACCTATATTAGGTACCTAAATGGTAATGTTTTCCTCCTGGTAGTTAGGGAATTTTTTTCTTTTGCCACCAAAATCTGAAGTCCATTACGAGGAAACCATGTGATAACAGTCTGTGGCCAATTTGTTTTAAAATTAAAATTCTTTCTGGAAACTTGTTACCTTATCAAG
Source organism: Daubentonia madagascariensis (assembly GCA_023783475.1). Lineage (NCBI taxonomy): Eukaryota > Metazoa > Chordata > Mammalia > Primates > Daubentoniidae > Daubentonia > Daubentonia madagascariensis. The sequence continues at coordinate 17,491,827 of JAKFHU010000144.1, forward strand.
GGGGGGGCATACCTAATAAGCACATCAGTATATTAAACTTATGGGTAATAACAGAAATATAATTTAACTTTTCCTACCTTAAATAGATCTCACATTGGGGGAATAATGTGCTCAAGTACAAAAACGTATCATCTAGAATCTGTTTTCAGTTCAACAACCAGAATGGAGACTCTGGTGAAGCAAGGGAGGGGTCTTTGACAGAGCTATTACACTGGGTACATTGAGGAATCCTAAAACCTTAGTATCTTGAAATTATTCAACCAATAATTAGCAAAGTATGACCTATTTTTTCCTATTAACTTTGTAAGCAAAGGAGACATGTGGCTTGGTAATAACAGGGTTAAAGAGATTTGTAAATGGTGAAACCAAGAACCCAAAGAGTTGATTAGTGGGTGGGTATCAATCTCCTTCAAGAAGTTTTGAAAAAAAGAGTGATGCATCTCCATTTTAGTAAGCATTTTAATGTGTGTCTTGGACAGACATATATGCATACTTTCTCAAACTTGCAAATGACAATTAAGTGATATGGGGCACAGCAGAAAACCTGGCTACCTAGCAGTTCATGAGAACTCTACCTGGAGGTTTTTGCTGAAAGCAAATTCAAGAGGAACTGATAATACAAGGTGATGGCAAAACAAAAAAAAACACTAATAGGTTTAGGCTTTATTAATATATCATGTACTGGAATCCAAAATGGGGACAGTCCTGTCACTATGTGCTATCCAGAACATACTCACAGGGTTGTGGCTTGTTCCTAGAGAACATTTAAATCAGAACACTGATAAATAAAGATGTGTACAAAGCAATGAGGTCACAACAGTGAAAACATCTGAGATACATTTGGCTTGCAGAGGAGCCTGAAGAAAATCTGCCTAAGGACAGATTTTCGGTCTTAGATTCCCTCTGTGCTGTTCCGGGGTCAGAGCAAAGATGACTGAGGTAAGCTGCAGACCTTCACTGTAACAGGGCTCCTGGGCAATGGGTTGGGCGGCCTCATAAAGTAGTGAGTATCGACTTATCAGAAGGGTTGCAGCACAGACTAAATGACTATGTCAAGATATTACAGAAAAGATATCTACACAGAGGGGGAAGTAGAGATTGAACTAGGTAACTTCCAATGTCTTTTTTGATTCTTAGATTCTATGCTTGGATGACAATCGTGTGTGTGTGTTGAGAGAGAGAGAGAAGAAGTTCTTATTTAAATTGTTAATTAATAATTGATAAATCAATAAATTTTATTTGCCCTGGTAGCTTAGAGGAACAGTCAAGGAAGCATTCCACTGACATAGGTCATGAATCACTTGTCAATAAAGTTACCTTTTTTATTAGTTAGGCATCTGGCTAGGTAGGGGAGTATCAAAATAAAAAGAGATGTTTAGTGTGTGTGGGGGGTGGTGGTTTACAGTCTTGTAGAAATGAACGTATTAAGAGATAATTTCAACACAGAATTACACAAAAAATGCCACGGGAAATGAGGCAGGGCCCATGGATTAATCTGAAAATGTTTCAGTTAAAAAGATGACTGTAGTCCATTCTAGTCTTGGTCTACACTATTTCAGAGTGTGTGAGTTCAATGGTAATAGCCCTGCCTTTAAAAGACTGTAAATTATGGGTATTTGGAGGGTTTTTTCTTCACATTTCATAAAGTATGCACTAACTTAGGTGGCACTGGTGTGTGTGATCTTTCTATTCCGTCCCCTTTCCCCACTTGGAAAAATCAAAAACTCCATTCTGTGGTGGAAAGAAAAATAGGGGGGCTGGCTGAGAAAAGAAAGGGCTGTCACAGCAACTATACTGAGCTGTTAGCTGTCCAGCTGGCAGCCTAACAGACCACGTCCAAATTCCAGACTGGAAAACAAACCAGCTCAAGATATTCTAATGGAAAATTCATGGGGAAGATGCAGATTCAGCCCTGGTGGGAATACCTCACTCAGAAAATAAATTCAAGCTAGCACTACAGGGACCAGAAAGCAAGTTTGGGATAAGAAGAGTCTGCTGTGTGAGATAATGCTGACTGTTGGTGTGGGGAGGAGGGAGGAGTATGAAAAAAGGGAGTAAGGGAGAGAGAAGGACCATGAGCCATTATAACACCACCACCACCACCACCACCACGAGGGGGTAATCCCTAAAGGCAAAGCTAATCCACACCCTGTGTCACATCACATGTGCTGGTAAATTTTCAAAATTAATGAAATCCTTCCTTTCTTCCTACATGTCCCTTTCCTAATGAATAAAGTAGAGCAGCATATCAAAGTGTAAACAAGAGCAAAGAGCACTGGTCTCAGAGTTAGACTGATCTGCCTTAAATCTAGGTCTGACTACTTATTAGAAGAAAGACCCCAGACAAGAAGTAATTTAACCCCTCTATGTCTCCGTTACCATATCAGTGACATGTGATGATTAGTAACTCCCCGAAAAGAGTTGTAGTGACAGTTAGAAATAATGTATACATATAGTAACCAGAACTCTGGTCCCTCAGCACAAAGAAGGTGTGTTGATGAAGTTAAGGATTCATTAATCTTTAATGTATTATTCAATAAGTATCCACATGACTGTACCCTAAAGGGGAGCATAGCTAGGGCTAGTCCTGTTTTATGACCCATATATAAATCTGTCTACAATTTTTGTGCACTGAGTTATTAGCTTTTTAAAAGCTAGCAGAACATATGCTTTTAAAGATGCTATCTAGTCATTTGCATTTAAAATGACATACACGCAAACAAATTGTAACTGGGGAACAGTAGGAAAACAAACACACCAGCAACATCCACTGGGCTTTGTTAAACCATGCTAGTCATAATCCTATCTTGTATTTATCCAGTAGCAAAAAGTATACAAACTGATTTAAAAACATATTATCTTATTTGGCCTAATGCTATTGCTCTCTTGAAAAAGTGTTCATAAAGTAAAAGAAAAAAACAACTGTAAGACAAAGTACCTGGGATTCACAAAAAACTATGCCTAATTCAAAATCTCAGATCTGAAGTTCAGTAGCATAATTCAGATAATGGATTTTGTTAAATTGAGGTTTAAAAATAATTACTCTAAAAAGACCACATTTGCTTATGTTTGGGATTAGGGTGTGTGTGGGGGGGTCTAACAAATTCAAAGTTATGCCCTACAGAAAATGTTCAAGGGTTCAAAAATAATTTCTCTAAATGAGTAAATTAAACTATAATATGTGGAGATCCTTCCTTCTGATGAATATTCAAATTGTGAGGCAACCTCATTTAACCTTCACTTGGCAGAAAGTTTCACCACTTGGGTGGTTGGGAGTAATTATACTTTTAGAAAAAGCCCCAAACAGTTTAAGTAACCAAAACATAGTGAGTAGTATACTTTTTAAGTAGAAGATTCTAGGGGCTGGATGGGAGAAGTGTGAGCTAAATCTGTGAACAGGGTCAATCTTATAAGATGTGAAGACCCTAAAGACAACTGTAGCATAATATAACCCTTTTTAAAAAAAATTTTATGTTATATATATTTTACCACAATAAACAAAAAAATGAGTATGCCTTGTTTATGGGTTTCTTTCCTCATTTCTTGTGGGCTGTAGAGCATGTGCCCTTGGGACAGCCCAGAGACTCCAGTTCAAGCTCCAGGTTTTTTCATCCTTCTTCAAAACTTCACTAAAAATAGCACTACAAGAAAACAAGACAAATCCAAACAGCAGGACACTCTATAAGACAGATGGCCTGGTCTCTTCAAAAGTCAGTGCCCAGTTATGAAGGCTGAGAAGTCCAAGGTTGAAAGGCCTCATCTGATTAGAGCCTTCTTGCTGGTGGGGACTCTCTATATAGAGTCCTGAGGCGGCACAGGGCATCACATGGCGAGGGGGCTGAGCATGCTAACGTGCTCAAAATAACCCTTTAATCGCTCTCAAAAAGTGAGACAAAAAGAGAGAGAAACACTTTTCGTACTTGTTTTTAATACCTCCTTTGTAATAAAGTCAGAGAGTCGAAAATTAGTAGGAAGGCTCTCTGAAGACAGAGGATTTAAACAGTTTGTTTTTAAATTTAATATGACTGCAGAGTATCCACAGCTAAACTGTTTCTAAAAAGACCAGGAAATGAGAAGGACTTGGTAATTTTTAAAGCAGGTTAGTAAAAACTGGGAAGGTAAACAGAGGCTTTTTGGGTTAGGCAGACTCAAAAACCCAGAATGCAAATTACTACTATTCACTTAGCAGCTGCAGAACAGGCACAGGGATGTAAATTACTCACCAAGTCATTGTACAACACCCCCCAATGAGGCAAACTAGTAATACTTTATAGATGGAAAACGATAGAGCACACAGACATTAGGGAACACACTTACATCACAGAAAGTTAGTGGCTAAACGTGAGTTAAAAGTTGGGCATCCTAATTAACCACAAGTCATGTGCTGTGTCATTAACAAGCAAGGTCTTAAGATCACCTTACCCCCTCTTCTGCTGTTACTCATAACTCATAGGTGCTTAAGGAAAGACTCAATTTCTGACAATACTCCCAAAGTGTAATGGCCCTCAACCTTGGCTACATAGAAGGGTAACCAAAGGAGTTTATAAAGATTCTGATGCTCATATCACACCTCAACCAATTCAATCAGCATCTCTGGGGGTAGGACCCAGGAATCAGTACATTTTTCAATCTTGCTCACCCAGATAATTCCAATGTGCAGCCAAAATTAAGAACGATAGGTTTAGTCCTTACTAATGTATTTACAGTTCTCCCAGAATAAAAAACTTACATGCATATGTACAGCACAGATACCTTCACAAATAAATTAATAAATCACAAAGTCACATATGAAGTCTGTTACTACTACAACAGAATTAAGGCAATTGCATGTGCTCATCTTCAACTGAGAGACAAAGTGCCTATAAACCCAAATCACATATATCCCTTTCTCTGATTTACGTATAACATGCTAAGGAAGGGCAGATCTTCAAAAAAAATGATCTGTTATTAGAGTGGGACTGCAGCTCCAGAAAAGGGATGGAAAATCTCTGCTTACCTGGGCTCTGCTTGGAAGCCAAAAGAGATGCTGCATCAGGGCACGGCTCTATTGTACACCAGTTTTCTTGGTTTATCTGAAAGGAAGGGAAAACGCTGAGTTTCAGACACTGAAGTAATAGGAGATGATTTTACAGCTGCTGAAAGTATATCTATTATACCAACACTCCTATATCTTTCTTCAATACAAGGTGAATAAAGTTATGTCAAAAAAAAAAAAAAAACCTTTTCACAATACAACCAATGCAATCTGTACTCAATTAAGGTTCGAAAGAGATTGTCACTAAAAACTAGGCATACAAAAGCAATAGGAAAAGATATACAAAGAGGAAGGCCACAGTGCAGGCCAAGGGTAAAATTTTAAAAAAGAAGTTAACAGATGAAAATGACCAAATATTACAATATGTATTTGATGTCCTAGTTTGCAACTTTAAAAAAATACAAAAATAATTCCTATATAAGAGGTCCTATACACCAGGTATCATGCTGAGAATTCTACATATCTCTATTTATCCAAAAAAGAAACAGACTCAGAGGGGTTGCTGAAGTAATCAACAGGACGACTGGTACTGGAATGCCAAGTCTGTGTGATTCTAAAAAGCAAATACGCCTCCCCCATCCAAAATTTTAAAAAATTTAAAAATTTAGTCTTTACAACTCCCAACCATCTTAACATTATAACCCTCTACTTTCATTAAATTTGAAATAATATCATTTTTAAAATTACCATTGAAGATTTCAACACTCCTCTCTTGGTAATTGATAAAACAAGTAAAAACAAGGATATAGAAAACTTGAAAAACATCAACCAATGCAATTTAACTAATGCATAAGACATTCTTAACACGTAGGACCCAATAATAGCAGAATACAAATCCTTTTCAAGTGCACATGGAACGTTTCCATTCTGTGGCATAAAACGAACCTCAAAATAAACACATTCTGTGGCATAAAAAATAAGGCTCAAATTTAAGAAGATTAAAATCATAAAAAGTATGCTCTCGGATCACAACAGTATTAAATCAGAAACCAAAATCAAAATATATCTAGAAAAACTCCAAATGTTTAAAAGATTTTTAAAAACACTTCTAAATAACCCATGAATCAAAGAAATAATTTATAACATTAAGTGCCTATATTACAAAAGAAGAAAGGTCTCAAGTCAGTGATCTAAACTTCCACCTTAAGAGGCTAGAAAAAGAGCATATTAACCCAAAGTAAGCAGGATAAAGAAAACAAAGAACAGAAATCAATGAAATAGAAAAGAGAAAAACAATAAAATCAAAAAACCAAAAGCTAGTTCCTTAGAAAGGTCAATAATATCAATAAAACTCTAGCTAGACTGATCAAGAACAAAAGCAAAGTTACAATTACTGGTAACAGAAATTAAAAAGAGATATCATTATAGATCCTATAGATATTGAAAGACTAAAGGAATATTATGAACTTTACTGCAATAAATTCATCCAGTTAGATGAAATGGAAACATTCCATGAAACTATACAAACTACCTAAGTACCAAAACACTCAAGAAAACATATATAAACTGAATAGCCTTATTCTATTAAAGACATTGAATTCATAGTTTAAAAGTTTCCTACAAGGAAAACTTCAGGTCCAGATGGCTTCAGTGGTGAATGCCACCAAATATTTAAGGAAAAATATCAATTCTACACAAACTCTTACAGAAAATGTTAGAAGAGGCAATAGTACACAGCTCATTTTATGAGCCCAGAATTGCCCTGACCAAAACCAAAGAACATAGATGCAAAAAATTCTGAACAAAATTTTAGATAAATTAAATCCAGCAATACACAAAAAGATAAATACATCACAGGAATGTAAGGTTGGTTTAGCAATCATAAAATCAATTTATTAACAGACTGAAAAACTCACAAACTAATGGTTATCAATAGATGAAAAGAATTTGGCAAAATTCAACATCTATTCATGATAAAACTCTCAGAACACTAAGAACAGAAAGGAAATTCCTCAACCAGATATAGGTCATCTATTTAAAAAAAAAAACCAACCCTAGTTAACATCATACTTAATGGTGAAAGACTAAATGCTTTCACACTGAGATCAGGAACCAGAAAAAGATGTCCACTCTCATCATTTTTATTCAACATTGTTCTGGAGGTCCTAGCCAATGCAGTAAAGTAGAAAAAGAAATAAAATGCATACAATTGGAAAGGAAGAAATAAAACTTTACTTATTCACAGATGGCATGACTATCTACATAGACATTCTAAGGAGTCTATAAAAATGTTACTAGAATAAATGATTTAGCAAAGTTGCCATATACAAAGTCAATATCCAAAAAACAAAAAAAATCTAGATCTATACGCTAACAATGAACAAACATATTAAAAGTAAAAGTAAAAGCAATATCATTTACAATAGCATCAAGAATATAAAATTAAGGACAATTTTAAGAAAATATGAGTAAGAGTTGCACTCTGAAAACTACAAAACATGGCTGAGAAAAATTAAAGTGGTCTTAAATAAATACAGAGAGACACAATGTCTGTAGATCAGAAAACTCAATACAGTTAAGTCTCCCCAAATTGATCACTATATGATTTCAACACTTACTATAAAAGCTACAGTAATCAAGCCAGTGTGGTATTGGTGTAAAGACAGACACGAATCAATGGAAGAGAATAGAGAATCTACAAATAGACCCTTCACGGATAGGGCCAATTGATTTTGACAAAGATGCCAAGATATTTCAATGGGGGAGAAAAACAGTCTTATGAACAAATGATGCTGTAACAACTAGATATTCATAGGTGAACAAATAAATAAAACTCTCCCCAAATCTCAAGCCTTATATTATACCATCTATAAAAGTGAACTCAGAATAGATTATATAGCTAAATGTTAAAGCTAAAACTATAACATTTCTAAAGAAAACATAGAGGAATATTTTTGTGTGACCTTGGGCAAAGATTTCTTAGATAGCATACTTAAAAAAAAATGGAAAAAACTGATAAATCCAACCACATCAATCTTAAAAACCTTTGCTCCTCAAAAGCCATTGTTAGGAAAATGAAAAGGCAAGCTACAAGCTGGGAGAAAATAGTTATAAAACACCTATCTGCTGAAGAATTCCTACTCAAGATATATAAAAATAAAACAAAACAAAACAAAACCTTAAAATGCAATAATAAAAA